>JAGVSL010000065.1:2983896-4475844 GCA_022494535.1 Himalopsyche phryganea | reverse complement strand
AATATTATCTATAATAGGCTCCGTGGTGCAGTGGTTATCGTCGCTAACTACGGTTAGTACAGTTTTATAAATTGATTTTTTAATCGATTTATGGATTTCTGTTAGCAGACATGAATGTTTGTGATGACTAAAACTCCCTCCTACTTATCCGATACTAAAAACGGGGCGTAGCGAGAGTGATAAGAAACCACTAGTTCTGTCCTAGTCATAACCTTATATCCAAACTATCTTTAAAAAATACAGCTTGAGCAACTGAGTAACAAGCAGTTTTCGTATATAACTTCTGTTGATGCCATATTCTCCACGCTGAGAGCGGAAATGGTCAAAAACAAAATATTAATTAAACACATAAATAGCGTACAATATTAGTCCTAACGAACAAAGTGGTAAGGGGTTCTGATAAATTTTGCAGGAGAGTAAAAAATAGCTAAAATATATTTACCTTTTTATTTTTAATACGCATATTGTCATTGTTGTATTTCTTTCTAATATAAATAGACATTGGAGTGTCGATGTATATTATGTTCATAAAAAAACAACGAATAATTGATATAATTTAAGACATCGACTGAGGGTGCTTGATGGAATTTCAATATTAAATTTGGATTATTGAGATTTTGTACACTTCCATGTATTTTGTCACTAACGACCCGGGTTTCGCCTTTCGGCATCTTCAGGCATTCGAGCACACGAATGGACTCGAACTGAGTTCGAGTCCATTCGTGTGTTCGAATGCCTGAAGATGCCGAAAGGCGAAACCCGGGTCGTTACTGACAAAATACATGGAAGTGTACAAAATCTCAATAATCCAAAATTGAATAATTGATAAGTAAATCTGCAGAGAAAGTTCCAAAAATTCAATAAAAAATAATTGAGGTGTCTAGTATCATAGCTCATAATCTCCAATATGAATGGAGCATTTTTCTTCGTGTTCACACCCATCATTTAAATTATAAATTATCTTTCTAAAATTACAAACTTCCAACTAAAATCAATGTGAAATTTTTTCATTTTCAAAACTCATATTCTTTAGTGCCCTATAATTTTCTAAACTGATAATCTCCATTCCAGCAAATGAGAGTGCAGCATCGTACTATCATGGTGTGCTCGTCTGCTCCACAGTTTTATTTTTAGTTATCAAACTATGCATTTGTAACTGAAGTATGAAAACGGCTTTTCTTGGTTTTGCCAAAAAAACTATTGATGGAGATTCTGAGTTATGATACTAGATTCCTTAATTGTTGACATGGAAAACGGTATTCTTTTTAGGTTGTTTACTTCTATGTGGAAGATGTTTATGATATATCTGAAACAATATCGTTTACTATAGTCAAAGATACCAAACTAGGCAAATTATGGAGAAGAATAATAAAAGTTTGAACAATTATAGTTTTTTTTTTTAAATATTATTATAAAACACAACAACTGATAATAGTCAAGGCACCACATATTTTTTCACACGAGATCAATACGATAAAAAAAGACAACGCAGACATGTCCATGATCTTAAATTTAAAATTGAAAAAATTAGTCCAGATTAAACTGATCTCTATGACAAAGGTTTAGATCTCGACCACAGAGTTAATGTTAAGCTGTGCTTTTATTCATTTCTACTATTATCTTAAATAAATGTGTTATGAAAAACTGATAGCTTAAGTAAATCGTATAAAAATCATCTTTCTCAGTATCTATAGTTTTCTTTTGAGTACGTACTAAATTGTCTACTCCAGTCCATCGCATGACTAATGTTTCTGAAATTGCCTCCTGTGAAAGGCAATCAGTAATAGAATATTAGATTGAAAATTGCTTTGGAAAAGTATCGTGTAAAATTTTAATATTAATACGTGACATTTACGTTTAAGCGCACATCAATAAGAGCCATCAATTTTTAACGATCCGAAATGCCAGTCTTCAGAATACCTTTATCACTGAATAATAAAACATGAAAGATTTTCTGCTAAGTACTTAATATATCATTTAACATGTTTTCTAAAACAATATTCGCGAGAGTTGTAATCGAAGGATGAAGCTTGACGATTTCATTAATCAATTATGAACGTTGGCTCGAGAAACCGCATAACTATGTTGAGAAATGCACTAGCGTTGTCTTCTTAATTGTGACTTGTGGGTATATCTGCTTCTAATGTAGAGCATATAGGTTCTTAATGAAGCGTGTGTTAACTGAAGCTGTTATTCGAGAACTACTTGATACTCATTTGTTCAACCTCTCTTTTTTCAAAGAATCCGATGGATGAGAGAGAACTTTAGACATCATATACGTCCAGGCTTTTGAACACAAATTCATAAAACGATTAAAAAATCAATTAGTGAAAATATCCGTACTGGCATATCGCAATCCAAACTAACAACAAATTTTAATTATTGAAATTTTGTACATATCCATGTATTTCGTCATTAACGACACGTTTTTCACCTTTCTGCATCTTCAAGCATTCGAGCACACGAAGGAACTCGAACGAACGATCTTAAATTATACCAAACCAACAATGTTAACCATTCCGTTACACATAATACAATGTAATACTTAGCTATATATGTTTAGAATTTGACTATTTTCTGGTTATCAATAGTTTAATATTTTTAGACATATTTGGTCACAATTCTCTTTTCGATTTCAGAATAAAATAAATGAATGATTCGTACAAAATTGTATCAAATACTCAAAAATAAATCTCCACGCTCAATATGTGAGAGTAAAAATTAACTGAGACCAAATCGCCACGGTTAAGAGTCCTCGGTTGTCTTAATATACCCGTAATCCAGTAATGTCCCGAGTTCCGCCCTAATCCACAACTGACCGCGATGTTTGGGGGATGAGAGCACAGGGGTAGATATCTCGTGCCTCATTTAGGGTGCAATGATTAAACTGCCCCGAGGCGCGGCCGGCCAATAACAAGGATCGATAAAGTCAAGATGGGATCTTCGCACACGCACAAGATTGGATTTTTAATTAAAAAAAATACAAATTGTGCTTATAGCTTTTCAGTGAACTTTGCATATATAAACTTTTATAAGTGCTATTAAAATTTTCGTAGCAATCGTTTGAAAACGCTTAAAGCTGATTTGTTTCTTCATACTCTCAAAACTGTAACGGTTGGTTGTGGGCACACCGATGAATACCCTGGGAAGATGGTCTGTAATTAATTGGATAAATGGTGGGTAACTAATTCAATAAATGGTAAGTATACACGTAGTCAGTTAATAAAATAAGCGGTCAGTAATTTCAGTAAAACAGTCAATTTTTCAATTAAACATTACCTAACCTAACATAACCTAAGCTTTATTTATTTACAATTATTTACTGACCAAACATAAGTTATTATATATTAACTGACCATTAATTACCATTTATATATTATAGTTAATGACCAAATAATTGACTTAATTACTGATTAAAATATGTATTGTCTATGTAATTACTCTTTCTTTTGTGGACATGAACTTTTAATTTCAGACAGTCATAACAATATCACTGGAAGAAATTGTATACACCGGGTGCAAGTGATATCATGACGTACAGAAACCTTTCATCTTTATTACAAAGTCTAGCCCAGACAAATTTCTCAATAAATGCACACAATAGCCCTAGCTATTCCCCATCATGCAGTCCCACAACTTCGCACGATTATTTTTTTAAATAATAAATTCAACGGTCGTTCATATTTATTCGATAAAACGAGAGATTTCACTTTAGTTTTTGTTCTGCAACTGGAGTTTGACAATCCAACTGGTCATTCATAACATTGGTCACCAACATTTCAGACTTCGCGTACCATTAATATGATTTTATATTAAAAGGGTGTCTAAAAACATTTATAAAATAATGATAATAAAGGTATATTTCTTTATTACAAAATGGCTACTACACTTTTTAAATAAATAAAATAATTCTATGTATTCTTGGCGTCTATGACATTACTGCAGCAAATCCGTGGACCACTAACATTTTCTCATCGACTATTGGCTTGCGATCTCTGATTTAGAATGACTTTATAAATGTATATGTAAAGACATGTGTGTCAGAGATGCAACCTTATTGAATTAATGCTTAATACCTCATTTTGAAATATTTAATGTGGAAAAGAGTAAAACACATATTGATATGGTAAAATCAGAAAATATCGGCTACCGTTTTAGAATATATGGATAACATTAATGAAAGAATTATCTGTAAACATCAGCAAAACAGTGGCTGAATTGGCATTTAAATAGAAGTAAATCTTCATCTTTCATCTGCGCAAATAGAGAGTTTGTGTGTGAGAATACTGCTCTGCTAATTAAAAACACAGTATGTACACATGTTAATTGATTTATCAGAATCAGACCTTCTATTTTAATTTACCTTATAGTATAGTAATAGTCGGCGTCCGTGGCGCAGTTGGTAGCGTCGCTGGCTACGGTAACGGATGTCTCGGGTTCGATTCCCGGTGCGGACGGTTTTTATAGATTGATCTTTCAATCGATTGATGGATTTCTGTTCGTAGTCTGAGTCCTTCCTCCCTCCCACCCATCCCATCCTCACGGGGCGTAGCGAGAGCGATTAGCTAACCACTAGTTCTCTCATATCCCTATCCTTCTATCCCTACTCTCTTTGAAAAAAAAGGTAGGTTGAGCAACTGAATAACAAGCAGTTCTCGTAGAAAAAGTTTGTTAAGATACCTCCATTAGGAGACCATATGCTCCACATTGGGAACGGACATGGAAAAAAAACAGTAATATTTAAATCTAGATAGTGATTTTTGGGATAATGTACAAAGATAATAAAATGTTTGAAGGTAAATATTAAAATTCCTCTGACATTGACGTGATGCTAAAATAGCATCCACTTTTTGACTTACTACTATTTTAAGTATTAAATGAGCATGATGCGTAAAACGAAAAAAAATTTGACTAACTCCTTTGTGGTGTAGAGCTTTTCAGCATAATATATGTTCAGAGAGATTCAGCCGGTACCAGCAGCGAACTAAGATTTCCCAAAGTTTTGGCCATACATAACCAAATATTACTGAATAGTAAAATACTGGCAACAGATAGTATCTACTAAGAGATAATAGAGTAACTACTATTTCTATAGGCTATAGATATTGTTTATTGATAATTATTTGAATCTAGATTAATTCAATGCAGAATTTAAATTTGTCATTTTGAACTAAGTAGACACTATTTAGAATGTCACTAAACTCGTAGATAGGCGTCCGTGGCGCAGTTGGTAGCGTCGTTGAATTCCCGGTGCGAATGTTTTTCATAAATTGATCATTCAATCGGTTTATGGATTTCTGTTCGTAGTGCTTGTGATGTCTAAAACTCTCTCCCATCCATCCTGTCCTCAAGAGGCGTAGTGAGAGCGATTAGCTAACCACTAGCCATGTTCTAGTCATATCCTTCTAATCCTACCCTCTTCAAAATAAGAGAGGTTGAACAACTCAGTAACAAGCAGTTCTCTTAGAAAAATTCTGTTAAGATACCTCCGTTAGGAGACCATACGCTGGGACTACGACCACATTGGGAGCGGACATGGGAAAAAAACGCGTAAATTTAAAAACTGACGAAAATGCATAATTATTTTATTTTTTATAAAGTTGTAATGAATTTACGTTCAAATTAAATATGTATACTAATTTACTAATATTTGAATGCTTGAGAACCATTACTTTTGTCTAGACGCCGTCTACACCCAGCGGCGAAGTTTAGCACTATATTTTATAGAGTTACCTAATGACATGTCAATCGTAAAATAATAAAATTTATTAACACTAAAAACATGTCTGTTAAATCATCATTAAAAAGAAAGTAATATTGATAATATGAATAAAATACATATATTTTACCATTTCCGCTCCAAATGTAAAGCATACTTATGATTGAGCTTGTCTCAACAGACATCGCTCTACAAGAACTGCTAGTTACTAAATTTCACAGATTCTAGTTTATTTTAAAATGAGTAGGGATAACAGCATTGGGCTAGGACAAGACTAGTGTTTAACTATTCGCTCTCGCTACGCCCCCATTTCAAAATCGCATGAGTGGGAAGGAATTTAAGACATCACAGACATCGATGCCTAAGAACAGAAATCCATAAATCGTTTGAATAATAAATACATAATATATCTGTACACACTAACATATTTTTTTTAAAGACATACGGTATCAACTATAAATTATTTTTGTGTCTTTTAACAAAATTATAGTCGACTCTTAAAGACATGAATAATAGATACGAAGTAACTTCCATCATTAAATATGCCTTGCTGTTTTTTTTTTACAAAGCTTTTAGGCAAGAGTCTTAATGTGTTCTCATTAATGTAAGAATATTAACTAAAAAGGCCAGGCCATGTGTTTCAAGATTCAATTTTGATTAAAACACAAAAGTCTTTGTTGTTTTAAAAAATACAAGTCTGGAAAATGTTATGTTTACTTACTCAGTGAGATAAACCAAACAAAGATAAATTTTGTAGCCAGATGGTTTATTGACGTTGAACTTAAAAAAGCAAATTATTACGAGGTTTGCTGAACAATATTACTTTATCAAGTTGTAACTACGTAATGTTTATCATATTATAATGAAATTGCAAGGAGTATGTACGTATTTTGTGTATAGATATATCAAATATATATATATCTTTAGACCTCGTTTCTTTTCGATATGGAGCATATGGACTCCTAATCAAGTTTATCTCAACAGAAGATTGTCTATATTACTCAGTTGCTCAACAACACTTTTTCGAAGAGAGTAGGGATAGAAGGATAGGGCTAAGACAGGACTTGTGTTTAACCAGCTGCTCTCTATACGCCTCGTTTTTAGAATCGGAAGGGTAGGAGGAAATTTTCGACGTAACAGATATCCATGACTTCGAAGACCGTATGGGGATTCAGGCCCGTTAGTACCACCACCGAAGACATCGACGTTGCCAACTCGACCACGGACCCAGCTACGCGTTAGATAGATTTGTACGGTTTCCTCAATGAGATTAAACTAATTTCCTTGATTAAAATCTGTAATATATTAAATTGTAGTAATATATCGGCCAGATCTTTAAAGTGTATATGCAGGTTAATATAATGTAAGCAACGTAGGTAAATTCTTATTATTGAATATATTTTCGGGTCCAGTAGCAGATGGTTGATAAATCTTGGGCTTTCATCCTACTTGGTGGTGGAGTGACAGATTGGAATCCAACAACGAAAATATTGACATATTGAATTTTTGATCGATCTTTGGATTCATATCAACTTTCATATCTCTCCACCACTCAACACTTATTCAATAGATACTGAAAGCGAGACATAGCGAGACATGCCAACTTCTAGTGCTCTTCTCGCAGAATCTTTCTTGTCTTATCCTCTCCAAAATGAGAGATAAATGAGAGATAAACAACAAGTTATTGTCAAACACGTCTGTTACGATACTTCATTAGATAAGTTCATATGTTATACATTGAGAACAGACATGGATCAAATATATATTTAGTTATTTTTTCATTCTTGCATTAAGAATTATGACTATACAATAGTTTTAAAGAGTTTGTTAAGTTCTTCAAAGCTCACACTCTCTGAATGAATCCGTTACTCATTGCATTATTAAATCGTACTGTAAGTACTACATTTTATTTTAATATAAATGAAAAAAATGTTAATAGCGACTATAAATCAATAACCAGCATGTTGAGAGCCCTCCGCTTAGTGTAAAAGTGAAGAAAATTATATTATACTATAAGAATTTCCTGGTGAGAAAATTTATTGAAAAAGCTTGATAAAGATTGATTAATAACTTCAATTTACTGTTACAAAGCTTAATGCAGGCAAATTTGAATACAAATTGACGAAACTCTTTCTTTTGCTTTCGATTTGGCAAAAAATACCATTGCTACCCACCTTTGGCTAAGTTTATAATATATTACTATGGTAAAATGCTGTGTTGAACTAGTTATATAGCTTGATTTTCAGGAAACCAAACAATAGAGATTGCAAATATTCCATAGTGAAATACCTCAATTACTTTCGCCGGAATGTAATTTAAATTTTTCATATTGTTACCGTCGTCATAAGTCGAACAAGACCAACATCACAATACGTTTTATACAACGTGAATAATAAAATAACTCCTGAGACATTTCGCTCATAAATTACTTATGTTGAACATGCCGGTTGATCCACAGGTCGCCGGCTAAAATATTTTCCGTACAGACCCCCACAAAAACTTCTTGGCATACGTCCATATTGTTTTAAATCCTTTTTTATGTGAAACAAACCATGTATTCCTTACAGGATTCCCATTTTAATACATAAATATTTATGACGGAACGTGCAGCATGGAAATAATAACTATTATATACTCATAGTAAGCAGCTAAACCTGTAAACAAATTCATTTAGAAGAAAACTATTCACTATAAAAAACCAACATTTTGACTTTGTGGCTT
This sequence comes from Himalopsyche phryganea, assembly GCA_022494535.1. NCBI lineage: Eukaryota > Metazoa > Arthropoda > Insecta > Trichoptera > Rhyacophilidae > Himalopsyche > Himalopsyche phryganea. Next base: position 4,467,404 of record JAGVSL010000065.1, on the reverse strand, counting down.
CAAATCAATAATAAAAAACGATTGACTTGACATTCACGACATTATATCAGAGCAAAAATAACAAAGTTTGGTTAAAAAAGACACAGAGAATAGTCTATTAAATAAATTTCAATATTATTTGCAAACCAAACGTTACCATTGAGACTAACTAACTGCGTGTCGATGTAAAATTATTGTATTTTGAAAATGAAACACAGTTTATTTATTCTACTTCCAGATGTTTAAGAAACAACAAAACATGTGGAATTAGTACAAACAAAATTTTAAAAATATAAGCCTTTTCACCAAGAATTGACAGCTACCATATTAAAAATAAAATTATTGTGTTAACGGCAACTTTCCCATTGATATATCATTGACCAAACAATGTCAAGATGGAGACGACTTTTATTTTTAAATAAGCTATTTTTTTTATTGATTGGACTAGCATTTACTTGAGAGATTTCCATTATATTCAAACGAAAAAGCAAAGGTTGAATGCAGTTTCAAAAAAATCTCTAAATAAAGTTTACAATTATGTCAGCATCATGTCAACATTATCATAACTAAACTGGTTATGTAAAAGTGGTTAGTTTCGTGGTGCAGTGGTTAAAGTCGTTGGCCGCATTTACAGATGTATCTAGTTTAAGTCCCGGACAGTTTAATAAACTGATTTTTCAATCGACCTATAGATTTCTGTTTGCAGGCATAAATGTTTGTGAAGTCTAAAAACTCCCTCCTACCTATCCGATACTAAAAATGAGGCATAATGAGAGCGATGAGCTTACCACTAACTCTGTCCTAGCCCTAACCTTCTATCCCTACTGTCTTCAAAAAAGAGAAGTTGAGCAACTGAGTAACAAGAAATTCTTGTAGAAAACTTTTTTTGATAAACAACCATATAGGATGACATATGCTCCACACTAGGAGCGGACATAAAAAAACAATCTTTTAAAGTTTTGTATTTTTTTATGCGATAAACTTTTGACAATGTGAATCTGAGTATAAATAACTTAAAACGTCAATTTGTCGTCTTGTCACGGATTTGCTTTGATTACTTATATTGTTAAGGTGGAACCTCCATTTTTACCACATTATAAGAGGCATTGTTGAAAATTTTTTATCACAACCATATATTTATATGTTTTTAAATTTTAAAACTAATTGTCTTTTTGCTGATTAAATTGACAATTTACTTTGTAGAACTCCATCACAATAAGATATCAAATATCAAAAAATTAAGTTCCATACAATTTTATTCGTTAATTGACTATTCCGGCTTTACGCTATCGTCTATCTCTTTCGATGTCTGTTTGTATAATTTTTATGCTTATCTGTATTTTTTTTTGTTAGATTATCTACGAAAAACAATTATTATATATGTCTAGTAATAATTTACACTGTGTATTTTATAAATAGCCCCATTCCGAAACCGGTCCTGTTAGAAAAGTATGTGGAAATATTACAGGTCAAATTATGTTTTATTTTTTTAAATATATTTCTTTTCTACCAAAAAATGTATGTTAATAGTTCAAAAGTGCACACTCCCTTATGGCTATTTTCTTTTTATGGGAAACGTTAAACATGATAAATAATATCACGTTGTCGAGATTTTTAAAACTTCATTTGAATGCACCTACATTAGTTGCATTCCTACATAGACGCAAGCACATACGTATCTTCTACTTAATTAGCAAACTGCGTATCTACAATACAGTGAAATGCTTAGAAGATTTTTAAAACTCAATAAATTCAGTTTTAATCAATGCTATTTTTAATAAATTTGTAGAATAAAAATGGTTAAAACTGAATCTATTGATGAATCTATTATAAATTATTATATATTAATCTATTATAAAAACCTCCGAAACATTCAACTGAAATGTAGTGTTTGTTAGTCAAGACTACCATATTGTACCCTGGCTTAGAAAAAATAAACGGCTGTTTCTAAATACAAATAAGAAGTCAATAAACGATAGTAGAGACCAAAATAAGTTGAGAAAATAAAACTTCAAAGAAAAACATTTCAATGACTTATTTTTACAAAAATGGACTTTGTACATTAGTTAATTCAAGCGATAAGAGTCCATATTTACAGTCCACTACGAGACAGTTTTTGAAAACTCTCTTTTTAAGCGCTGAAGAATTTGATTGAACTGCGTTACTATTAAATGAACCATATGATTGCTTTCGGAGATAAGACAATACTTTCACAAAGATATTGAATGTTACATTTTGAAAGGACATTGTTTTATAATTTTTTATAAATTCAGTTCAGTTAACCAAACGATAAATTTATTTTGACTTATGTTCGATTAAAAAATGTTTTATCCTTAATTTTATATGCTTGAGAATTTGAAGTATCGAAAATAAGATTCTATTCATATATTCATACATTGAAATTGAGTTGATAAACAGATTTAACGGAAAAAAACGGAATGCAAATATTTTTATTGAATATATGTTTTTTAAATTATTCTATATATAAGAGCATACATAAAAATAATGTTTAAAAATTTCTATCATAACCACCCTCAAACATGTTGGGAGATTAGATAACAACTAGTTATCCCATCTATATTGACGTTTATAAAATTTTAGGCATTAATCACAAAACAAATAGTCATAACTGGATTACTTGGCTGGAAGTTGATCACGTCCAGTAGGAATGCTTGGAGATTGAAAATGAAAGGGAAAATGAATACTTGATTGCAATAGGTAAAACTATATTTCAATTAATAAATTACAGTAACGAGTACAATTCGATTTAAATTAAAACTAAGTCTTGGGTGACTGCTCTTAAGACAATCCTGGTTATCATTTTAAAGGGCTAATTGCTGCGTTACGGAATACGCACAGATAGAAGGCATGCAAATCTCTTAACGATTGTAGTATTCATTATTTATCATTATAAATATTCGAGTAGAATAAATATATGGCATTACATGCGCCATGTAATTTTAAATTTTCAAATCACATAGCATAAACACATTTTTTAAGTCACTCTATATCGATTTGATGATAAAAGGCATCAAGAACGAATACCCATGCCTGTGATCTCAAATATTAAATTGGTAAAAGAATGATATTATTATCCTTGCTTTAACTTGAGCCTACAAGCATTTGATTGGTAGAGTAAGGTTCTTACCGCTGGAATCACTGGACCATAGAGGCCGATATTGAAGTGATTATCAAAACAAATTTGATAAACAGGCTATTTCAGTGTATTTTGTCATTTTATGAATTTATAAAGCAATATGCAAAATAAATCACAAATTTGACGTAAAAAAATAGGAAACCCTTCGATCGAGCAACACGGAGAAAACCAAAATAGCCTAGTCAAAAACAACCTTGTCAAAAAATAATGATAAATTCACGAGAGGTGACAGCAAAGAAGTCATTCGTAAAAAGAAACGTTTATTATACGTAAAGAGTGATTTATTAATGCCACCGAGTGGTTGTCTGAGAAGGGAGAATCTTGGAGAATGTATTTAGAGTAAAATTATAAGTGAGTTTGAAAGTTTCCCGGCGCCAGAGAGAAAACTCTATCAATACTTGTAAGTTTTTGCGCTAATTGCTTTGTTCGCAAACACTTTTTTTTAGTTACCTAATTTAAAATTTTTACTCACTTTGCATTTCCGTATTTTAAGTTATCATTATCTCGCTTCACAGCTATGAAACTTTATAATTTATCATTAGTTAAGTAAAAAATTACATCTACAAAATATTTTTTAGTATATAAAATATTGTTCGACAATATTTATTGTGTCGCTGAAATTTATTGGAATTTAACAGATGAATAAATAGGTCTACCATAAAAAAAATATTACAATCGTAGTGGTCATGGAAGAAGACGACTAATTGAACTATGAAGTTTTTGAAATGTTTGAAATGCTATATCTTTTTCTTATTTAGTTTGTTTGCACAAAACTGTTTTTAGGTAAATGTATAATTTATAAAAATAATTGTGTCTTTTTATACGATAGATTACAAAATAAGGAACAACTTGGTATAACTAACTTAATATGTCAGTATTTTCTTCGAGAACAACGACAATATTTTCTCTATATATTAAATAAGGTAAAAATAGCAAATAATTTTGTTCCACAGGAATAAATTCAATCGGTGTTTTTTGGGTATAAACTGCAATGAAATCACAGAAGATGCATTTTAAGGTTTTAATCGGCCCATGTTTCTTTAAATTTCTTCATATAACCAATGCGTTTTGAGTATTTTTAAATGAAATACAGATGCTAGGCTATTATTAAATGAAAGTTAATACTTTAGTTATACATTTTTTACTCTCATTACAAAATTAACAAAAAAGCATGTAAGCTAATGCCTAAACATTACCGAAATACTTAAGATCGAATGGTTGGAATGAATTCTAAATATCACTTAATTAATATATTATACATTAGCGATTCAGAAATCAATTTATAAATGTGTCACTACTGGTATTTGAATCAATAACTACCGCAACCAAATAGAATGAAGACCAAAAAGGAAGAATGCTGACCACTTGATCTTTTATTAAGGTAATTATGTTTTTTTGCTATCGATAGATAGTCAATAATTATACTATGCAATTAGAGCTCAACCAACAATCAAGTGTAAGCTTTCATTAATATGTAACAGTTTTTTATAAGATTTTGCTCGAACACAAGCAGGTGTTTTAGAATATTGTTATTTCTAAAATATTGTTCTCCAACTTAAGTTGTTTACTATTGGGTCTGTGGGCTGCCGAACGATGTAGTTTGATTTATACGAGGAAACCTCTAGGGACAAAATGAATGATTGGATTGGATCCTCGTAGATGAAGCAAGCAATTTCGATATCTGTATCAAGAGACAGGTAATTATCAGCTGTATTGCACTAGTTCTACAAATATAGAAATAAAATAATAAAAGGAAAAACTTCTAACTAAATTGTGTTAAAGTATATAATTTAATAATTATTTTCAATCTCTGTAGTCCACTGAATCAAACATATTAATTTTAAAGCTTCGTAGGTCGTTTAGAAACGAATCATATTTCCTGTTCCAGAGGTACATTGAATCGTTGGAACACCGCAACATTGTAGGGTGGGTTGCGTGTCACTTGACCTTAAGTGCTAGAGGTTAATGATTGGCGAAGGAAAACGGAAGATCGAACGGAGTGGAGGACAATGACTGAGGCAATCCTAAAAAAGGGGCGTAAAGAGAGCGGCTAACATTGTAGGAATCGGCGTCATATTCAAAACAAAGACGTAAAGCAACTGAATAACTAACTACTTGTATGACTAAAACCACTCAACTTTGGAGACTGACATTGTTGAAAAATATCAGTGGTATTAGCAGTTATAGACTTCCCCTTAAGTCTTAAGTGTAAAGTACATATTTTTCGCCAGGCTACAACATAAAATTGTTGTCATCGGATATTCATAACAGCAAATCTCACCAATTTAAAATCAGTATCTATCTCTATGATATACATATATAATCCGAATTGCATTTTAATGTATTCATTGGTTCTTAGTTGCGGTTCTTATGAGTTTATACTTGTTTATACGATTAAGGTTAAAAGTGTTTATTATCAAATCAGTATTAAAATTAATTCAAATAACAATGTAGTTCCCAGACTTAGTGCCAATAATCTTTCTTAATTTGTCTTATATGTAAACGATTTAAATTATTTATTAACTGTTGGTTCGAGTTTTTGTTCTTCCACTCGAATACCTTATGACGCCGAAAGGCGAATCCCGGGTTTTAAGTGAAAGAATACATAGAAATTTACAAAATATTAACAATTTAAATTTGATATTGTATATCCATTGAGCACCCTCAGTCAATATCTTAAATCATTAAATGTTATTCCATTAGAAAGAACCTACCAATTATATTAATTTTAATATTATTGGCATATCAGTTAAAATAAATATTATTTCAAATATAACAGATCAAACGTGAAGTACACGTAACATAATCTGAAAATGAACGTAAAACGGACAAGCCCGATATGTGGTTACAGTGTTCATCCCCATACAAATTGTCTCTATCCTCAATTCTCATAAATATCAGACGTTATCAGTGGAAGGGCCGCTTCCAGTTTGGGCCCGGCGTTGAAAGGATTCGTTGAATATGTAGGCAAATGGATGCAATTTATTTCGAATGACAAAAAAGGGTCCGTGGAAAAGATTGACAAATGACTGAGCGTCCTCTTTGCGGTCGGGGCTTACCCTGGCGCTCCCGTACACGAATATTCTTATTCGGCAAAATAGCCAGATAACTTAAAATATTGCAAAACATTTTTTGCTTACAATTGCGATTTTAAAACTATTCTAACCTCTTTCTATATTGATTGCATATTGCATGCGGCGTAAAAACTTTGTTTCGAACAATATGCATATTCCAATCTGTATGTTTAAATCTTAAAACCAGACCAGTTTCGTTAAACAACTTTTTCCAGTCCTATAAAATGTTGGTCTACGTCTGCTGCCTTTGGTTGTAACGTCTATGGGTTTGAGTTCCAGTGCAGATACTTCGATATTATTTTATCTATAGAAAATCGATATTTTGTTACATAAATTAACCCGCTGAGTCTGAATTTACTAAAAAAATATATTTTTGCTCGAATGGTACTCTTTTGAAACTATATTCATGACATAATATAATAATATGTTTAAAATAAAAATTATTGCCCATTGTCACTTGCGACTGGCAATGTTGTCATTCAAATCCAAAGTCGTACTGTAATATGTAATTTACTATATAATTATTTATTTAATTGGAATTTACTTGGTAGAACTCCAGTATAATAGAGAAAAAAATACAATGTATTTAGTTCTACAAGAATTTTATTAGTTTTTCGATAGGTATTTCGGCTTCACACCATCGTCTAAACTATCTAATTAGTTCTAAACATGGCGTGTCACTGAAATAACTATCAAAAAACTGATAAAAATCGTGTAGAACTAAATACTTTGTTATTTTTACCCTAGTAATTAATTGCTCATTTTCGTTACTCAAAATGATAAAAACAGTTTGAGATACATAGTCTGAATTATTAGTGTGTCTGAGGCTAAGAAAAATCTGTTTCTGCCAGTATACGGACATAGGATCGGTGCATTTGTGTGTAGACTGTATACCAACATTTTGCGTCAGTGTACACCGGCGTCTCCCTAGGCAATAGAGATGGTCATTCGGATATGAAAATATGGAAAGAAACGTTCAATATTCATTTATGTTAGATTGAATTTTCTCTTGTAGCAGGGTATCATACCAAAAGCTCAAATAACATTGTTTGGAAATATCGAAGAACTTACTTGAAAGGTTTAATTTGGTAAATTGAATCAATTATTTGGATGTACAGTACCTAAGGTAATCGGTGAAGTTGTTAAAAAAATAAACGGTTTCTATTAAATTATCTAAAATAGAAAAAAGAGTATTTTTTAAGTAACTAAGCAAAATTATTTTCATCAAAAGGTCATACGTTTTGATATTTGAATACAAAATGACTTTTTTTTACTTAATTTAGTTGATTAATAATATTTTGAAGTAAGTTTATCTTGGGTAATGCAAATTAATGAATACATTGCTTATTTAAACATGTTTTTAGTAGAGTTGTGGGTTAGTGTAAAATATCACTAAATTAACCTCTTGTTATATATTTTCTGGATTCAGAGTCAAGAGTGTTAACCATTAGAAGTGCAGTTGTTAGCGTCGTTGGCTGCGGTTACGGAAGTCTCGGGTTCAAGATTTATGGATTTCTGTTCGTAGTCATGAATGTTTGTGATGTATAAAATTCCTTCCCACCCATCCAATCCTAAAAAAAAGAGTAAAACGAGAACGATTTGCTAACCACTACTTCTGTCCTTTCCCTATCTTTTTATCCATATTCTCTTCGGAAAAGAGAGGTTGAGTGATCCCAATGAGAAGAATTTGGGTACCTGATGAAGTATCTCAACACACGTTGTTATAAAAAGAAATTTTTGTTATTCAGTCGCTCAACATGTCTTTTTCGGAGAAAGTAAAAATGTAAGGTTGTGGGTAGGAAAATAGGTTGGTTAACAAATTGTCTATTTTTAGGAAGAAGACAAGCATTTCAGACATACATGCCTTTGAATAATATTCCAAAGTCGATTGGTATTTTTTTAAATCGTCCATATTTGGATTTGAGTCGGTAGAAACTGCTACTACAACGATGGTCACTGGGATATAAAAACATCAGTTAAGAATATAAAACTATAATTACTATCTGTGGTTATGCAAAAATTCATGTTTTATTTTTCATTAGAAGAGTAATGTTGGCGTCCGTGGCACAGTTGGTAGCGTCGTGAGCTACGGCTACGGATATCTCGTGTTCAATTCTTGGTGCGGATAGTTTTCATAAATTGATATTTCAATCGATTTATGGATTTCTGTTCGTAGTCTGAGTATTTGTGTTGTCTAAAACTCCCTCCACACCTACCCATCCGATCCTCAGGGGGCGTAGCGAGAGCGATTAGCTAACCACCAGTCCTGTCCTAGCCTTATCCTTCTATCCTTACTCTCTTCAAACAGTTCTTATAGAAAAACGTAATGGGACACCTTCATTAGGAGACCATATGCTCCACGTTACAAGCAGACATGAAAAAAAGAGTTAATAATATCACAAACTCTCATGCTCTTAAATACAAAGCCTCCGAAAGCCTCCGAAAGGCTGTAAGTTTTGAAAAGGTATTCTACTGACTTATATCATTTGGAATATCAATAAATAAAAATATTTTTTCATTTAAAACAATACAATTATCAAATTTGAATAGCTAAAATTTTGTACATTTCCATGTATTTCGTCACTAACGATCTTTCAGCATCTTCAGGCATTCGAACACACGAATGTACTTGAACTGACAGACAGTAAATAGTTTATATAAAAGATAAAGTACGACAAAATATTATCATCAAGTCTTGGTATATCTGAATTACTACCAACACCGACCCGAGAACAATGAACCTTAATCCTATTTGGCAAAACAAACGGATTAACAAACTCAAAGGACTTAACAATTGCAGGTGTGCTCGAATGCGTAAAGATGCCGAAAAAAGAAGACTGGGTCGTTAGTGACGAAATACATGGAAATGTACAAAATTTCATTAATTCGAATTTGATATTGAAATTCCATCAAGCACCCTCAGTCAATATCTTAAATTTAGCACAGTTATTGTGTATTTTTAGCAAATTATTCCGATAATGCAAAAAACAAAAAAGGTTCTAAAACATGAAGTACAATAAATTCAATAAAAATATTCAAATGCACGGTTCGTTTTCCAATACAAAAAGAAATAAAAACAAACTGTTTGCATATAAAATGTAATCGACCTCATAATAACAACCCAATTCAAAAAATGTTGAAATGGTAGGCAATTTCAGTACTATATTATGATACAAAAGCTCAACGAAATTCCCATCGTTTCTATGCATGACTTGCGATAAAGAAGTAATCTCACAGATACAATATTCAAGTCTACAAGTTTCACAAACAATAATATTGTTTGATCCCCAGCACCTGTCGTGTAGGTTTAGCCGATAACTACACAATATTACAAATCGTCTCAATGGTGGAAACTGACCTATTCCACACAAAATTCAACAACTTTTCGATTTTATTTAATTTTAGCCGGGCTTTCGTTGGTTCGATTGCGGATTTTACTGGTTCAAATTCCAGTACAGTAATTGGAAAACAATTTGTGATGCAACAATGCATGGATGTTTAAATTCATTTCCAGACATCCGATACTAAATATAGTAACGCGTAGTGACATGACTAGTCTATAGTTAATTGCTCTCGCTAAACATTCGTTCCTGTGGACAAAAATCGAGTTAAAAATCAACCTTGTGACCCAGCAACCAAATAGGACTAATGGCAATCATTTTTTTGACCATGTCCGCTTCAAATGTGTATAATATTATGATCTCCTAATAAAGGTATTTTAACAGAAATTTTTCGACAAGAACTGCTTATTTTTTATAACCTTCCTTTTTCGAAGAGAGTAGGGGTAGAAGGCTAAGGATAGAACATGACTATTGGTTAGCTAATCACTCTCACTACGCCCCATTTTAGGATCGGGTGGCTAGGAGGGAATTTCATCAGAATAAAATAAAAACATTTCTCAACATTTCTTCAAACAGAAATTCATAAATCGATTGAAAAATCACTTTAACATGTGAACGACGTTGACCACTGCGTCACGGATAATATTCATTTTTTTATGTGTATTTCAATCAATAGAATAAGGAAAAGATTATTTATTAAATAAAAAGAATTATTTTTTCATAATATTTACATAACCAACCAAAAAAAATACAAATGTTTAGCCAGTAAACTAAAAACAATAAATACACCTTTACGGCCGTTTTTGTTGACACGAAAGGGGGTTGATGATGAATGGCAATAATTGAAATGTCCTAATACGCCATCTAATATTCTTGTCATTTGTCCAAATGAAACACATTATGGTAATAAAATCCAGACTGTGTGGAATAGCTAATCGATTAAGGGCAGATATTAAATTAGACAAAGCATTCTTTTCCATAAAATGTAAAGGAGGATTTATTCTGCATATTATGCTTGGATAACAGTAATAACTTTTGTTTGATTAATTATGTTTTGAGCTATAATAAAAAAAATAATACAATATTATATTCAAGTGTTCGTTCACTTAAGTTAGTTTTGTAAGTTAGTAATTACATACAAATGATTGACTACGTGTATACTGAGCAATGATAATACTTACTGACCGAAAATTGAAATAGTTAATGACCCAATAAATGCAGGCGTGAAGTTTTTGTGTAGTATGTAGTATACGCAGAAGCGACGATGGACCTGGTTTGTACATGTGCTGTGGATGCCCCAGTGTAACCTGAATCCTGCCTGTCTCTACTACCAACCAAATGGATTCCGTCACCCTGGAAGGCCACTGATGACATCTATACATTCTTTACGATCCACTCGGTGGAGCTACGAGACGCTGGAGTGACCTGGTGGAAAGCAAAAAGACTGGCGAGGGACAGAGAATCTTGGAACCATCAAGTGGTGGCCATATACTGATGGTAGGTGGTGGATATGTTTAAAAAATGTGCATTTGTTATATAGTATATAAACATCATGTACCGATTGATTGACATCGTTTGTAAGTCAATTTCACAAAGCTTGGTTTTAAAGAAGAAACGGGTATAATGGAGTAGTTAGTTGTATTTATTGTTAGTGAAACAAAATGCTACACACGACCATTAATAACGGTGGATATACATATTATTTGACACTGCCGAATTGTGTTCGGTACGGTCCAGCCGCAAATTGTGCCCATAAATCTCCTTGAATCATCTCTCACCAAGTCAATTAGCAAGAGATATTGGCAGTGATGTGGCAACATAGCTTCTTTTTGTAAAGCCGTTCATTTTAATTCAATAATAATAACAACCCCATATAGAGTAATTGAGTCAATGACCGACCCCCTCTCCCCAAGTACTTGGCAGTTTTACAAAAGCCTGCCATTTAAAATTCTTCGTTTATCTATGTCCGTCGATGAGTGGAGCAGTTGTGCGTCTGCCTATCATCACTGACATAAAGTAACCGTTTGCCTTGCGATTTGTCTCTTGCTGTTTTATTTTACTTAATTTGTAATTCGTGTAATTTGAATTCTTAAATTGTGTTTTGAACTAACTAACCGCAATAAAGAAAACTTGGTACAAGCTGGTGTGTTTTGACTGTCTGAATCACCCTGAAAACTAAAAACCTTTGGAATAACCATCATTATCATCACGCGTGATACTTTTGTCAAGATTATTATTATGGTTTTGGATAGATTAAAATAAAAACAGAATATGATTCTCGCAAAAACTACTATTTAAATCTTTCCTTTAGTCGTACACCAATCTATTTCGTTCTTTAAATCTACTGAATTTGTCAGTTTGTGTGTTCAGTAATCACCTATTTCACTTTAATTGAATCGCCATTGAGAACGGGCGAGCTGGCATTTATAGTTTTATTCTGGGCGATTCCATTTTGACGCTTCTGAAAAAATTGTATATCCGCGACGAACAGACGATCAATCTTCCTGTCCGGCCATTGACGGGGTATTTGTTTTGTGGGGGAGTGCTTTGGGTGGGGAGAGGGGTGTCGGCCATACGATACTTCAGGGTTGCTGTCATTCGCTCGCCAATACGAAAAAGATGAGAGGCTTTAAATATATTAATCTTTGTGGCAACGCCGATCTTCGAGATTAATACTGAAATAAAAGAAGCGCCCTCAGGAAAATACTGGTAGTCTTTCAAACACTTTTTTTTCGCTATAACACTGTGTTATTTATTGATATTTCGATTTATTTTGATGATAGATTACCTTAAAGACCAATAATAAATTACTACGTGTTTAAGATTCGTTTAATATTTAACCGTGTTATTACAGAGATTTAATATAAAAATCGAAATGTCCAGAAGCACGGGCATTACAGAAACATGCGGCCGACAGCAAGTGAATTAGTATTATTGTTTTCCGTGGTTTTTTAAGGTTATGACGCGTTCTGCCGGTTCTCTGCTTTCTATCAGTCTTTCGTCAGCTCGTCTGTGTTTCCATTTATATTTATTCTTTCCCCACATGTGTATCAAAATAATTAATAAAGTAAGATTTTATTAAATTTATTAATATGTTACAACGTTATAAATAAATATTATATATCTATCTTGTTACATCAAGTTATGAATGCATGATGAAAAATCTTATTGGTTCTGCGAATCTTATTCAACTTCTTTTTATAAAGCCTCATAATTACTAGAGGAATAAATGAGTATACATGACTCTGCAACGTTGCCCGATGTCCCACAACGTTGCACGCGTCGCAGTGTGCCATTTCTACATGACATGGGGCATGTTGCATACGCTTTTTTTATGCATTTAAGCCCCTATTTAACGTAACAGTATTTCACATTTTACTGCCATTTACATTTATTAAGTCCCTTAAAAATCCGACGTTCGTGGCGCAGCTGGTAGCGTCACTGCCTACGGTTTGTCTCGGGTTCAATTCGCGGTGAGGAAGGTTTTCATAAATTGATCTTTCAATCGATTTATGGATTTTTGTTCGTATCTGAGTGTTTGTGATGAGGTTGAGCAACTGAGTAACAACCAGTTCTCGTAGAAAGATTCTGTTAAGATAGCTCCATTAGGAGACCATATACTCCACACTGGGAGCGGACATGGAAAAAAATGTGACATTGGGATTTCTCTGTTATTGATTTGACCGACAGCTTGATGAATCTAAATTTTAAATTAGTAAAAAATTTGTATTTTTACACTAGTGAGTACTCGGCATGCGATGCAATGCCACTAAAAGAAAGAAAGGGTTTGTGTTTTAATTCTGTTTTTTGAGTGCTTTTGGATTAGAGGTCTGCGTGGACTGAAAAATTGAAAACTGATTTCATAAAATTACCCGGTCCGAGCCCGTGATCTTCAAGCCCGGCCCGACCCGAGCGCAAGACTAAATATTACACTTGTTACCCGAACCCGACCGGATTTATTTTTCTCAGCCAGAAAAGCCCAATTTTTTAAAATACACAAATTCATTCATAATTTTCAAACAATACATGTTATTGTTTTCATATTTCCAATAATATTCATAACACGTGTGAAATACCCGGGCCCAGCCCGAGCCCAAATCTTAATTGTCTTTACCCGCCCGAATTTGTAGAACTCTATTTTGGATACACAAAATTTTTCGTTTCCGTCTGGTACGAATAAATCTGAAGGTTTTCAGAGATGTCGCTGTTTGCATACATTTGTTGATTTTTTAGGTTTTACCTTCACGGGTGTGCGCACAGCAGCCCGCCAAAGTTTCATCGAAATCGTATGATTAGTAAAGGAACGCATTCGGGACAAACAAACATTCATTTTTATATAAATAGATAAGTTGAAAATATTACGAAAACATCTTTTTACGATTATTTGTTACTAGTTGACCGTTAATGGCACTCTTAGCGTTTGACAGTTCTGTCCGCCATCAAAATTAGAAAATAGAACACTTATGAAGAACATACAGCGCACTCCATCGGCAAACAAGTGTATCACTTTCATCCGCCATTACTCTTCGTTTTGGCGGGAAAGAAAACAGTCCGCAGAGCGAGAAGGTTAATACGAAAAAAAATCGCTCGACGCAAAAACGATTGGAGAGTATACAGCGTAACGGTAATTAGGGTCAGAAATGGACTGAAGTGAGGATAGATCAGGCCAGCACTTTAACAAATCACTGCGTTTACACGAGTTTATTACTCTGTCGGGAAAATCCCAAGTGACACGTTACAGCGACAGACCTCCTATCCAGCACGCTAATATGCCGCGAGGTTCGTTCCAATTCGATTCTTCTTTTCGTTTTATTGAACCTTTTACCAGAGCTACTTATCACTATGAAACATAAATTATATAAGAGATGTTAAAGATTTAGATCAGGAGTTTCCAACCTTTTTTGCTCCATCCCACCTTTCACCAATGCTTAGAATACGATTCCCCCAACCAAGGAAATCTAACTCTTACTCAATAGGTTTTTCCCTTTTTTTTTTACGATAACCGTTCCCAGTGTAGAGCATATGGCCTCCTAGTGGAGGAATCTCAGCAGAATTTTTCTACGATAAATGCTTGTTACTCAGTTGCTCACTCTCTGTTTTTTGAAGAGAGTGGGTATAAAAAGATACGGCTAGGACAGGACTAGTGGTTAGCTAATCACTATCACTGTGCCTCGTTTTTGGGATGGGATGGGTGGGAGGGAATTGAAGACAACACAAATATTCATGCCTACCGATAGAAAAACCGATTGATTGAAAAATCAATTTATGAAACTGTCCGCACGGGGTCTTGAACCAGAGACATCCGTAACCGTAGCCAACAACGTTTACCATTGTACCACGGAGCCATCAGAGATTTCCATACATGTATGTAATTTTTAAAATCTTAAATAAGCGACAGCAATTCCCCCCCTTGAAACTCTAAAATTCAACCTAAGATGGGAATTCCTCGTTGGTTGGCAGGCTCTGATCTGAATTACTGAAATAAACCCAACAAAGAGGCTTAGTCAGTCTTTTTTTCAGCAACAGCATTATGTGATTAGCGATCACGGTTATTATCATTGTAAAAATATGGAATTAGTACAAAACAAATCATGCTTTATTTTAAAAATGAAAATCCATAAATCGATTTAAAACACAATACATATAAAAAATTGATATTCTAAATGTCATGAAGTATTATAAAAATGAAGTGAGCTAAAAAAATATTTTTTTTTTCCATTTCCGCTCCCAATGCGGAGCATATAGTCTCCTAATGAAGGTATCTCGACAGAATTTTTTCTATGAGAACTGTTTGTTACTCAGTTGCTCAACCTTTCTTTGTTGAAGAGAGTAGGGATAGAAAGATAAGGCTAGGACACGACTAGTGATTAGCTTATCGCTCTTGCTACGCCCCGTGAGGATGGGATGCGTGGGTGAGGAGAGAGTTTTAGACAACACAAAGACTCAGACTACGAATAGATATCCAAAATTCGATTGAAATCTCAATTTATGAAAACTGTCCGCACCGGAAATTGAACCCAAGACATCCGTAACCGTAGCTCACGACGCTACCAACTGCGTCATGGACGCCGCTAAAAAAATACAGGCTGCAAGAGTACTTAATTCTATAAGAAGTTAAATTAATTAACGTATATATTAATTTAAGAAAATCGTTAAACTAAAACTTTCAATAAACAAGTTTCACCTTTTTATCACTTTTTTTTTTTTTTTTTTTTTTTTTTTTTTTTTCCATGTCCGCTCCCAATGTGGAGCATATGGTCTCCTAATGGAGGTATCTTGACAGAATTTTTCTACGAGAACTGCTTGTCACTCAGTTGCTCAACCTCTCTTTTCATTTTCGAAGAGAGTAGGGATAGAAGGATAGGGCTATGACAGGACTAGTGGTTAGCTAATCGCTCTCGTTACGCCCCGTGAGGATGGGATTGGTGGGAGGGAGGACTCAGACTACGAACAGAAATTCATAAATCGATTGAAAGATCAATCTATGAAAACCGTCCGCACCGGGAATTGAACCCGAGACATCCGTAACCGTAGCCAGCGACGAAACCAACTGCGCCACGGACGCCGACGTTTTTATCACTTGGCTCACTATATTTCTCGAGGGCTTATGTTATATCATGTAATGTAGTGATACAAAGCGCTTTAAATCAGTAATAAATGTTGCTATTTAAGCAACGCCATCCATGCAGTGTGAAATAAATGAGTAATGTTTCTTACGATGCACTAACATTGCTTTTGTGAGATATTTTTAGAAAAATATTCAACACATAAAACTCATAAATAACGAAAAGTTATCTCAGTTATTTACGAGGTGATAAGTGTTGTGGCCGTTAATTGCTGCGTCTAAAATTAGGGTATGAAAAAATGTACACCACTAAATGCAGCGTGCTGGTGACAAATTGAAATATACGAAAGATAAAAAGGTTAAAAGGTTTTCGTTCTAAAAGGTTTTTTGTACAAAAGAGATCTTTCATCGGGGAATATTTAAAAGATAAATAAAATGCTTTGTTTTGAATGCACTTAAAATTATTAACGACTATTGAAAACCAATATAAATACATTTAGTTATGTTTTTTAGCCATTACCAGCTCTTGATTCTCTATCATCCGATAGTATTTAATTTTGAATCCACCAGTACTCGCTACAGTTGTATATCCTTTATTAGTAGTATCCCTTACTACAAAAGCGTTAAGCGTTAAGCGAGTAGTTACCTATTACTTAGTTGCCGAGAAATTAAGACAGTTTGTACTAGGAAAGCTTCTTTGAGTTGAGGTCTACTCGCCTGCCATATGACGGTACAAAGTTATTAAATACAACATAATTTGCTTTTGTCAGGGATCAGGGATATAGTGAAGAAAGGGGGTGTTGGAGGTCAGAACCTTTCCTTGGGAACGGTAATACAGCTTATGCAAAAAATTGTATGAGGATAAATTTGTAATCAATTGTATGTAGTTATTTACTTTACTGTTTTCTAATAAAAGAATTTTTAAATGCACGTCTCTAGTCTAATTGTGTAATAAATTAATACCGTTTTTTCTTACGGACCCCGCCCCCACCCCATGGCTGACTTACTAACTTCAGCATAATCGTGTAAATTCGTGTTAAAATGTTTTTCATCTTTCTTTGTTTCACTCAAACTGAATACTTCAGACGTCCCTTTTTTGGTATGTGTCTGGTGCGTTGATGGTATTAGTAAAGTCATAGGCTACTTTCATATAAATATTACTAATATTAAAAAAGCATACATTTTAAAATAGTCTAATCGGCAAACTGTAGGCTGCAAAGCTTTTCTTTCCCATGTCTACTCTCAATGTTTAGCATATGGTCTTCTAATGGAAGTATCTTAACAGAATTTTTGAGAACTGCTTGTAACTCAGTTGCTCAACTTCTCTTTTTTCGAAGAGAGTAAGGATACAAGGATAAGGTTAAGACAGGATCTGTGGTTAGCTAATCACTCTCCCTACGCCCCACCCCCTAAGGATGGGATGGGTGAGAGGGAGGATTCAGACTAAGAACAGAAATTCATAAATCGATTGAATGACCAATCTATGAGAACCGTCCGCACTGGGAATTGAACTCGAGACATCCGCAACCATAGCCAGCGACGCTACCAATTGCGCCACGGACGCTCACAAAGCTTATTAATGGTGATTAAACTAAATATGATACAGCATTCTGACACATCGATAAATGACGCAGGGAGAAGAAGGTGGAATGCAAGAAAAAAGATAAAAAATTAAAAACACGGTGCTCTCTACTTATATTCATCCAGGACATTTGATAAAATTGTGTTATATAAATATAATGCCTTCAATAAGTTTTTAAGTGAGTTAAGCTCTTCATAAAATTCGTTAATGATTTACGATTTTAGTATCAAAAGCTTTAATCATTTATAGTTTTTGCCATTATCTACAGCAAACGGAATCGACTATAAAGCTACTGTTCAAATTACGTAAAATACATGGAATATGGCTAAAATATTTTTATTATATGGTTAAAAATATAAATACACTTGAACATTTATTTTGATAGTTTGCACTTTGGATTAGATAGTATTAACTTATTACACTCAAATTATGATTTTAATAGTTTACACTTAGTCACGGATTCTTTTAAGAAAGTGTGTTAAGTTGTAGTAGTCTATTTTATGGTTGGTTTGTGTAATGTATTATAATGCGTGGAGCAAAGACAATTTAGGCAAGTAGTAAAGAATAAGTGACATTTCAATACAGCTTCGTTCAACTATCGATTTCAAAGTATGAGTATTTATATTGAATGAAAACTATTTTATCTATATGAAAATATATTTTATTATGTGGGGTCACTTTATCTTTATGAAAGTGAATATGATTTAAACAAAAATGCATTTAATTGTAAACTTTAACTGTAAAGCATCTATTCGTATCTCGAGACAGCTTATTTCTGCTACTATACCACTGACATATCTGTGTCGTTATGGCAAAAGTTGATACGTCAGTTTGTCATATTGGGTATATTTTCAAAATTAAATTTTTTTCAGGATCTGGTGGCAAAACTCGTTATGCTAGTCATTACCCATGAATAAGTTCCATTGAATAAGTGAATTATCCATTTAATTTGAATTTTTAATAACTTACAAAGGTTCATATTTCTTCTTCAGTAAGCTAAGGTAAAACTGACATATAAACGTCTATCATAACATCACAGATATTATGTCAGCTAGTAATCCATATGAATTTAAGTGATTACGATACAACGAACAAGCACTCATTTATTTTTTTGTTTATTAAAGGTTCAGACTAATTTCAATGAAGCTTTGATACCGTGTTATCCACCAACAAAGGTCACCGGTCACCACCATGATGGAGATTTCATATCAGCATACATCAATCATCCCAGTACGCCAGCAGAACAGATAACGTGTCACACACAAACGCTGAGACTTACACTCGCGGGTCCCGCAGTGTTTATACGAGTTGCATACATTTCGAGTACGGGGAGGTCTCAAATGCACACAACACTTTGTCACCGTGATCAACTAAATGTTTCATTGTCAATAGAATTGAGCTTATGAATCACGTGAGCGTCGGAAATAGAATGCACCTGGGAAATTATTTACTTGTATGTATTAGCGTTTGATTTCGTCTCGTCAAACGAATTTAGGCTTGTCGTTAGTGTAAAATGTTCAAAGTGAAGCTTTTAAGTTTGCTTGTACATTTGTTTGATTAATTATTATCTATATATAACGTTAAAAAGTGTCTAGAAATGTTTTGAATAAAAATATTAAGAACTTCGATACGATAAGTCAATTTTTAAATTTACAGGGCTGTGTAGAGTTACTTACTCTCTGCCACTTACCACTGCTTTTCCATCCGTCAATATTATACGGCAGTATCCAATTGGGTAACAAACGTATGACGAATGTACAGTATTTTTCTTTAATTATGAGTGTCCTAAAAATAGCTGTCCAAAACTTGATGGCGAGAACTTAAGGGTGGAATCAATCCCTACAGATAAACGAAAAGGGTTAAGATCTAGTCTCTCTCCGTATGAAGCCGGAAATTTTTGTATATTTCTGGTAATTTCTCTTATCAAGTCAGCGTGGCCGATCAGTTCAATTAAAAGCTTAAATATGTAGTCTGTAAAAAACGCAAAACTGATTCCAATTAAAAAGAAAATGGAGTTAGAAATACTTTGTCTCTCAGTTTTGTATACATTCATTCTCGACACAGACACAATAACATTACACATTCACTATTTAAACAATCTAGACATATTTAATTTGTATCCATTCTAACCAATTTAAAAGATATATTAAACAACAAAGTTAGTCCAAATCACTCGGTTCTTTGCGACTACAACTCAAACAAAAACACAATGACTTCTCTAATTTAACCCTGACTCCACATATTTAGCTGGTGGCTTAATATTTCAAAGACAATTGAAAAAAACCAAAAACAGGTACAAACTAATTTGTGCATATTACTTTTTGCATAATGGTTTTTCGTCACTCTTTCCAACCCACGCTTTGAATATTTATTTCCTATATTATTTCCGGTAAGTGGATGATTTGGCGGCACCGGCCGGAAAATTCTGTAATATGTCGATTGTCAAGACCAGATGAGAGGGTTGGGGTGGGTTTGATTTTCAATTCTACCTGCATAGCGGTCGTTATTGTGCTTATGCTTTCGCCAATCATTCGGAAAATTTAAATAAATATACACAATTTCAATACGGGATTTGCATTTTTATAACACAATCGTGCGGCAGCACCGTCGCTGTAAAACAATATGTGTAAACAAATAAATTTTATCAATTCATATAGAACAAATGTATTTTTATTAAGTTAACAGTAAACATACGTAATAACAATTGATGAATGATGTTATTTTATTGTCAAATAAATTGTTTCTCGGAATTCAATATTTGAAAAAATTAAGAAACCTTTTGTTGATTATATTTGAGTTGTTTATAGCAAAAACGACAATTTTCACAAAAAGTCTAAAATGACATTACGAATGTACAAATATTCATCATATTATTTTGTATGTTTACAATTCAACACATCATACCCAGAAAAGTGTAAACAATGAATTTATAAATTGCATTTACATGCAAACTCACTACTGTCCATTACAAAATCATTAAATTTAGTTATATACTTGGATTATTTTAATATATTCTATAAAAATTGTTATAGAACTCACATGTTCGTATTATGTAGAAGAATTATCGCAGTATCGGCATTATTTGATTTCTTACGATACTACTTCGAAGAACAGTAGGGTTTTTGCTTTTATGCAACTCATTAACTATAAATAGTTGGATATAGGACGGATAAATATTTTTGATTGATTCTGCGGTAACTTTGTCGAAATTTATTTTTATTATAAAATTAAAATTGATAACTTTGTTATTCTACTGCCTGTGTTATTTAAATACTGCATCGAGTTAATATTAAAACAATTAGCTCGGAGATATTAGTAATCAATAAAACCATTCACAGTAATCGATTATCAGTAAATAACATTTGAAATAGAACTGGTGATTCACTATTATTAATTTTATTTTCCTTGGAATTTTCTACGCCAAAACATTAGTAATTCATTTTGTAATAACTACTTCATCACTTAGCACGGCCATTAGTAAAAAATAATCCCACCTATCCTTCATTTTTCAGTCTAGAATTAGCAGCATTGCATAACTAAGAAATAAATTACCTTACGATATAGTTGTTCCTAAAGATGCTTTTCAGCAAAGCAATACACGTGTCATATTTAGTAACACAAAAAGTGGTATAACAAAGGTATTAATTGTAATGTTATGTTAATAATTGAACTAAAATATTATATCATAAGTCACAGATATAATATAAATTGAAATTTTATAAATATTACTTATTAACATGAAAATTTATCGCAGTATTTGAAGCCGGTGAAATCATATTTTCCATGTAAAATTTTTAGCGTGAAAAAGCAATTTTCTTCTCCAAGAAATACTGTTAACTGGGCTTGATTATGCGGTCTAATACCATTTTCTATCAGCCATATTTTGTGTGCTACGTTTTAATGAACTATATAAAATCAAACGTTATGATACTGTAAAATTAATTCATACGAAGAGTTGGCAATAATAGCCTTCACATACGGTTTATTTATTTGTGAATCTGAAAACGAATGAATATAAACTATACATATTTTTTGAAATCATTAATTATGTAATGTATTTAGTTTATAACCTTATTAAGTTATTATTCTCATTAACGTCAAATTTAATAAAATTAACTGACTGAAAGATGGTTGTCTATATTGGTATATTTCACATTATTTGTGATTGAAGTTAAATGGAATATTTTCTTGGAACACAGTTATCAATCTGGATAACTTTGACCCAGTGCTGAGGGTTTTTGTACTTTTATGGTTGGCCATTGCATTTATGTGTGTTATTGTTCTACATAGAAATAAACTAATGTCTTTTAAGATGAAATTTAATTAACATAAATAGATTTATTGTTATAATTGATATAAAAGTATAGATAAAACAAGATGGGCAAAATTTTCATCCAAATCCGGTATCTTTGGCCAACGATACAAATAATTACTGTAATTACTATAAATTCAGTGATTTATTAGTCTTGGCAAATTTTCTTCGTGTTTTCATATATTCTGTACATAATTGAGATGGGAAAAAATACACAGCATTTGGTTTACAGATTAGTAATACAAATTGAAAATATGGCTAATCCAATTGATTTCAAGAATTGTTTTTAAATTGTGTTCTATCATTCCAAGCTGACAGCTTACAAATCCAACAATAAAACAAATTATGGTGAACATTAATTCAAATTTTTACCACCAGGGGCTAAGCAATATCTTTGCTTAACTAAAAAATATTCATATGGTATTATTCATATTGGTATTATCATGGTATTACAACAGCGCCTTTTCCCATGTCCTAGACAGATGGGCAAACTTACCCAAATTGATGGTATTTCACTGTTACAACTGTAATATGTTGTGAGGCTTGTGTGTAATAAATTGTATCGTGTCACCTTGTCTGCAAAATAACTAATAAAATTATACTAACTGATAAACTCTTTTGCCATGATTACAAAAAATGATTAGAAAAATCATATTTGATCTTAAACTTTCAAGGAGTGAACCACAAGCCTTCTGATTTCTTTGTTGAGTATAAAGGAATATCTCAGTAAAAAATGTAATTTTGCATAAATCAATATAAACAGCCTGCATGTATTTGAATGATGTTATGTATATTTTTTTAAACTGTATTCACTTCTAATGGAGAGCATATGTTCTTCCAATGGAGGTATCTCAATAGAAGTTTTTTTTACGAGAACTGGTTCTTACAAAGATTCTCAAACTGTTTTTCAAAGAAAGTAAGAATATAAGGATAAGGCTGAAACAGGACTAGTGAGTAGATAAGATGAGTGGGAGGGAATTTTAAACATCTAAAATATTCATGTCTACAAGCTGAAATTCATAAATTGATAGAAAAATTAATTTTTGAAACTGTCCGCACTTGAACGTAAACCCGAGACATCTGTAACCGTAGCCAACGACGTTAGCCACTGCATCACGGAGCCGCTTTATAGGTATAATCTAAGAATATAAAATTTGAATTGTTGAGATTTTGTACATTTCCGTGTATTTTGTCACTAACGACCCGGGTCTCACTTTTCGGCATCTTCAGGCATTCGAGCACACGTATGGACACGAATCGACATGAGTCATTGATTGATTGTAATCATGGAAATGTACAAAGTCTCAACAATTCAATATTCATTATATAGGTATTATAAAAAACCTATGTATATGAAAAAACTGAAGTACACGTTTTAATTAATCAGAAAATGTTTAATTCAGTCAATTTATGAAACTGTCAACCAAAGCCAATGACGTTGACCACTGTACCATGCACCTGATATACTTACATAATATACTTCATCTACGTTTGAGATATAATTAATTTAAACTACAAAAATTTATAAGGTGAGGTATGGGAGTTGAGAATTTTTAGAAATATCGCAAAGTCTTAATATAAAAGACAAGAGGATCTAATTGAAGGAAGATGTGCTCGAGCTGGCACACCGGTGTCTACTCGTGCAAACAAAATATTAATAATGCTCATGACCTGATCGAGTTAGCAATAGTTACTCGAGGCTGTGTGAGAGATCAATTTAGCGAGTGCGCTTTCCGGAGCGCTCTACCAAATTAAATTAAGCATCAACTCTCAAAGGGGGAGGGTGATAAAAATTCTGTTAATTTCGCTTTAATTCTGATAAGCAATAAATAAGTTGTAATTATTTTTCAATATAGTGGTATTAATACGAGAATCTTATCAATTATGTGTTTTTCACATTCTCGCATCGAAAAAGAGAGGTTGCTTGACTGAGTAACAAGCAGTTCATCAAGACAGTGTGCTGTGGAGACAAGCTCTACAAAAATATTTTTACAAATATATATATATATATGTACCAATATCCTTATTAAATTTATGGCTTTATGATAACGAAAGATTTTTTACACTTCTGCCGGAAAATGCTCCCTCTCTCCCAGCTCTGTAGACGGTGGTGATCATATACAAAAGATAAGGAATTACCAACATTGATGTGATTGCTGTAAAGTGGTCTACAAAGAACTTGTGAATATTTTTGCCCATTACAGAAAACACACAATAATTATTTGAATAAGATAAAAATAGCAAAGTATTCAGTTCTAGAAGAATTGTATCAGTTTGTTAATAATTATTTTGGATTCACGTCATTATCAGAATTTTGTTTAAACTTAATTAAGCTAATATCCTGTTTCAGGAGAAATATGAAATATTATAATATCATCTCATTTATTCCAACATCGTAACTTGTATTTTAAATTAAAATATTTATTGTACTTATTACTTGTTTTTTGAGTAGAGGAAAGGAAAATACATGGTTTTAAATGCATTTAAATATTGTTGATTTTGTTTGGTCATCAAGGAAGTTATAACCTTGATTATGTCTTTTAATTTCTAGTTATTCGAAAAAATTAAGCCACGGGTATTTACTACACAAACGCTGGCATACCCCGCCTGAGTTAGACATTATTTTGTGTGATTCTTTTAAGAGGTGGTTCGCAAATTCGCTATCTATTTTTTTATTATTTAATCATGTTATTTGTTCTTCAAATCTAGTTGTAATACTTATTTATGTGTGTTTGATGTATAGTAAATCACGCAAACTTCAGGAAATTTTGTGAATTCCGCTTTTGTCTAATTAATTAATTAAATCTTTAGTATTATTGCTTTCATAATTATCTGTCTAGTTAACTAATCCATATAAATTATTGTAACACATTTGAAGGCATTGAGATGAAAAACGGTAAACAAATTTATGCACAATTTAACAAATGTGCTACTATAAAATACTAAATCCGTACATAAACTCGTAAGAGAGAGATATATTCTATAAAATTATTGTTTTGTTTTTGCAATTGTGTTGTTCGTTAATTAAATAACTTGAGTTTTATGTTATATGAACTGAAGGTCATGAGACAAATTTAGACACACGGCAATTTAAGCTCACAAAGGTAAAACATAAATATTTGCGAGTCTCTGGCAGAACTAACTACCAACGCAATATACATAAACAAAAGGTATGCCTGATTAACCCATTAAGTTCTTATTACAAAAAATTGCCCAATTAACAGATAAAAAAAACCTCTGTGACACACATATTTATTATCTATCCGACAAGCGTTCAAGTATCCCAAATATTTTTGAGTGTTTATTAGTAAATTTTGCTACACTAAAAAATACAGTGTTTTTAAACGAAAGAAAATCTGACAGGTAAGTCCAGTAATTTCCTGTTTAATCGATATTTTTTTAGCATGCCCCCTCCAAACGTAGAGCATATTGACTCCTAATGGAGAGACTCAACAGAATAAGGAAAACTAAGCGAAGGAAAAATTTCTAAAACATTTTCAATGGATTTTGCGGTAGGTTTGTCGAAATTCATTTTCAATATAAAAATTCAAACCAAAACTTTTTTTACCATGTGTAGTATATGGACTTTTAATAGAGGTATCTCAAACAGAGGTTTTTCTACCAAAAATGCTTGTTTGCTCAGTTGGCTCATTTTTTTTTATTGAAAGTAGGGATAGCAAGACAGAAAAATAGGACAAGGACACCACTAGTGGTTAGCATATTAAATATTAGCTAATCGCTCTCGCTACACCTCGTTCTTACAATCGTAGGAGTGGGAGGTTATTCTCAACATCAAAAACACTCATATCTCCTACCAGAAATAACGACCGAAGCATAAATCGATCGAAAAGTAAATTTATTACTCTGTACTTACCAGGATTTGAACCCGATACACCTGTAACCGAAGCTAACGTCGTTGATCACTGCACCACGGAGCCTTAAGCAATGGTGACATAATACTGACGACTAATTCATAGCATACAGCCATACTGAAATCTGTTCGGCAATATTCATCAATTGAAGTTTTTTGTAAATCGCAAGTAAATTCACGTTAAAAAGAATATATATAATCGTAAAGCTTGATTTTAAAATCGTCCATCATTTTTAATTGGAAATCTTTATAATTCACATCAAGGTGCCGGCGGGTTAACAGTTAAACCCACGCACTTCACTGTCAGAGGTTTCCGCGCCGCTTCCACGCGGGTTTCACGCGCTAGATTTACGCGGTGCCCAGATACTTATACCCAGCCTTCACCCGGAGCATCGTGCATTGTTAACAAGTCATAATTTATTTATCCATCTACAGTTAAGGCTCTACATATATGAAGCCTCGTTGTAGCTGTGCGGTATGACGGATGTGGCGGTTGCGACGCACCTTCCATTTTGTGGCGAATTTGTTACAAGGGGTACTTATATTATAGTGGCAGGCATATCGATCGTATTTTGATGGAAATACGTTCATACTTAATAATTTGTATTCTAAGGATTAATTAGGGCAGGCGATGTTTGAATAATGTATTATATAATTGAAAATACAGTTTTTACCGGCCATAAACAAAGACAAAAATGATTTGAGTGCTATATTATCTTAAATTCTGGTGGAAGTTTTTTAAACAGAAAAAGTATCGTGTTGATTTATTTTGAATACCGAAGCGCTCATTTTCTAGTATTCTATGATATTATTTTCTCATTTCTTGAATGCAACATTTGATAATGAACCTACGGCGGTTCCGAAAAGTCCATCCAAAAACTTTTTATTGATAACATCATTATTTTGGTGAATATACACTTTAGTCTGTTGTTTTCTTATGTGCAATTAAATAGTCGCAATAAGCATCTATATCGACGTTGGGAAGGAAAAACGATGTAACCCAAACCAAAAAAATATTGAGTATAACTCACACAAAACCTGCCAATACACTATATCTATACATAAATAGATAATATATCGACTGCATAAAGGCAAAAGGGCTTATCCCTCCGTGTTTTAAAAATATTTTTTTTCAGTAATAATAAGTTTTGTTTGGATTAAACACAATATTTTTTGGGTGTCGGTTACGACCTTTTTTCCTTTTCACAGTCAATATATATAATATATCGACTGTAGAAAGGCAAAAGGACGTTTCCCTCCGTTTTGTCTGGGGTAAACATAATATTTGTGTGGGCTACATCCTTTTCTCTTTCCACAGTCGATATAGTTGTTGATTTACTCCCCGTCTCGACAATCAGTTAAAATACACCTTAGGTAATAATGGCTATCTAAATAATTGTTATATATACATAAAGTTCTAATAATGATGTGATTCCAGAATAAGAAACAACTAGCTATATTAAACACTTAATGTACAAATACTTATAAATAAAATAAAGTATATATCGCCTGTGGAAAGGAAAAAGTACGTAACCCACATCAAAAAATATTGTGTATAGCTCACGTAAAACGTCATATCTAAATATATCGACTGTAGAAAGTCAAAAGGACTTATCCATTCGTCTTTTTAATATAGTTTTTTTCGATAATCACAATGTATACAATTTAGTCCACGTTTTGTTTGGGCTATAAACAACGGATGTATCAGGTTCGACACCCGGTGCGGACGGTTTTCATAGATTGGTCTTCCAATCGATTTATGAATTTCAGTTCGTTGTCTGATTCCTCCCTCTCACCCATCCCATCCTCACGGGGCGTAACGAAAGCGATTACCTAACCACTAGTCCTGTCCTAACCCTATATCTACTCTCTTCGAAAAAAGAGAGGTTGAGCAACTGAGTAACATACAGTGCTCGTAGAAAAATTCTGTTAAGATACCACCATTAGGAGACCATATGCTCCATATTGGGAGCAGACATGGAAAAAAATAAACAATATTTTTTGTGTGTGGCTTACGTCCTTTTTGCTTTCAATAGTCTATATGCAAATTTGATCATGATTTGATACTTAAAAATGTTATTTTATTATTTTAACAGGTAAGCAAAGACCGATAAGCTTACAGTTTGTCAAAATCGAACAGAAAATACGCGCTTATAATATGTAATCATTTAACACAAAAATGTATTTTATCCAATGACAAATTACTTACAAAACCTGACAAATGTATACGTTAAAAAGTTTTTCATGAAATTCAGAATTAATAGCTACAATCGAATACCGAAATTTCCAATTTTATTTCGCTTGTATTTATTCAAATCAACGGCTGGCTTACCATTAAAAATATGCATAGACACTTTTCTTAATTGGAAATACAATACGGTGGAAAAAATAAATCATGTGCTAAACCTACAAAAAATGCATGGAACACAAATATTGAAAAATGGACACATCGGTTTTGCTTTAAATGCCTCATATGGTTATTACCATTTGAAAGACGATTTTCTGGTTTTAATAAAAAAAAAACATCACCAGACAATATTGGACTTTTGAGACTGTAATAATTGGATAGAGATAAACATAAGGGAACCAACTGCAAATTTGCCAAATGGAGATATTAAGCCTCAAAGTTTGCACATGTCTTTAATTTTGTGAATGTGGAAAATATTGAATATTATGACTTTTATTGATACAACTCTATTACTACTTATAAAATAAAGAAAACATTCATGGTTTTTAAAATATTAATCAATAATTAAGGTGGTTCCTTTTTATTTTATGACAATTTACATACAGACAGCAGTTGCAACCATTTTTCATAAAAGAACCGTCAGTTTCCTATTTTCTATGGATTAGGTGTTATCTTTGTGGAAATTAATTTTTAATATAAAATTGATATATTAGTTATTCCACTTGTTTTATTTTTAACGTGACGCGTTTCGCCCCTATAAGAAACATCTTTAGACTGTCAGTTCTTTCCCTTTTACATTATTTTCTTCAATATGCTAAGCCATGAATAATATATTTATCATAAGGAAGTGCAAATAAACTTTTTTATGTTTTGAATACTCTATGAATAATTACGGATTTTATAATATTTATTCTATTTTATAAAGTTACCTTGATAAATTTTATGTTATGATATTTTTATTCCTGTTCAAGATTAAAATCAACGTGTTCATGGTTCTTTTCAGCAAAATGTAAAATATTGTGTATCCTTACATCACTTATTATGCATAACCGATACTTTGCAGTTCTCTATCCAATATTATTTTAGTTAATCTTTTAAAAATCGAACGATACTAGATCACATTTTCTAAAAGCCCTGTTTTTGGTCGACAAACAATCGCATTATTTCAAACAGCGCAGATTTTACGCTTTGTTTTGACAACTCTCTCTTTCTACTTCCTTAGATCAAACCAAAGAGCATTACACGTTTATAAAATGCTTAAAGGCCCTTCATAACTTTGTTATCGTTTACGGAGTCAAAGTTTTTTATCTTTCCGAAATGGCGGATTCAAAATGAAATTCCGAGCACAATTTGGGGAATTTCTTAAGCCGCCATTCACCTGATTCCCGGCGAGGCGCACCAACAAAGGAAAAGTTAGCGGAAAGGGAATCTTGGCAAGAAAATAAAAGTGATCAAATTGAAATGAACTCCCCACTTCTGAGACGGAGGTGTGGTATTTAAAAAATCTCGGTGGATTTGTTATATTTTGAAAATGATTAAAAAGTTTCGCGGATTTAGATTTGAATGTTTGCCCTTATTTTATCCAATTAAAAATTCATCGAGTTAATTAGACACTTTGAGTTTGTCAGAAATAAGATTTTATGCAATTTCATAAAAAAAATCCTAGTGCATAGTACGTTTGGAAAAATCGTTGTGCGGTTCTGTATTGCTCCTTTTTGTGCTATATATATATATATATATATGTACCAAGTTATTTCATCTTAAACGCATACATGGCCTTTATTTTTGAGTCTTCAAATGGCGTTTTATACTTTACACGTAAAACTAAAAAATGGTAGGACTAAGATAAAACAATGATCAAAATATCTAGGGTATTGCGTAAAATATATTTTTAACAGTTAATACACATTATAATGAAAATTTGTAATTATCAAGTTTCATCGAATCTTCTCATAATAAATATACAACCAGTCATAATAAACTAAATATTCGCTAAAAATATACTTTCATATACCTATTATACTTTTAACAAAATTTAGTAGTCAATTAGTACCAATCAGACTTTGAGAAGATTCTAAATATTTGCTGAAAACAAATATTCTAATAATATGGATTATTCAAACCTTAAATTTTTCGAACATTCAAATTTATTTGAATAATTTATAATGTATGAATATTTTATCACGAATTTTCATCGTTTTATCATATTTGTGGTGAGATGTATTAATTGTTAACACAAACTTGTTGCCAGCACGTATCTTGAGTGAGTCTTATGGTCACTTTTAAGGTAACCGTCAATTCTTCGTGGTATTATATTTTAAAACTAAAACACAATCTGTTTAGTACTACTTCCACATTTTCATAATGATCAGGATTATTTTTTATCAGCTGATAATGCTGGCGATGCGAGAAACCGGTTATGATAAATAAACAAAATCATGCGTCATGCGTCGCCGAATGATATTTCTTTTTATCCAAATATTTTGGTATTTATTATTACCATTTACGAATAATATAGCAAATATTTTAATATCTGAATTGAAGAGAGACTCACATGTACTCGAATATTGGAGTTTGGAGTGGGCTTAACTAAACACATTTAAAACGCTGTAGTACTTTGTTCTTCTATATATATAAAAATGAATGTTTGTTTGTTTATTTGTCCTCTATGCGCATCTTTACTATTCATCTGATCTCGATAAAACTTAGGTGAGTTGTTGTACGCACATTAGTGACGGTTTTTTAAGAAAAAAAATTGAATCTGAAATCTTAAAAAATAAACAAATTCATACGAACAGCGACATCTCTGAAAAACCTTTTCTTCACCAAACGGAAAAAAATAATGTGTATCCAAAAATTCCAAAAGCACTTAAAAACGAACCCTTTCTTTCTTTGAGTGCCATTGCAACGCATGCCGGGTACTCACTAGTATTTGAAAAATATAATAAACACATTATTTCTGTTTTTAATGAGTCAGATTTATCGCGTGTAAAAATTTATAAACATAAAAGATTAAGTGTTTTTTACGAATTCTATTTATGTCGATAACAATATCGCACGGCCCTGCCTTTAAAAGCTTCATACTATCATAAACACACCTTGTTTGTGACACCCATTAATGCAGCTTTGGTTTCAGGGCTGGATTAACATAACACAATTCACCGAGTAGCCGAGTAGATTTATTAATATTATGTTTTTAATGATGAAGTTTTAGATGAATTAAATACGAAAATGTAAATGAATTCGTATTTATGTAGTATTAGTATTTTTTACCCGGATTCGCCCAAGATGGAGATTACTTATATTAGGTTATTAAATTTAGACGTTGGCTAGCTAATGTTGAAATTTGAAAATTTCATCGCCAACCGTAACACTTCTATTACACCCACAAAATGTAGTCCATCAATTATTATTAATGTTAAAAGTTGAAACCAGCTATAATAAAAGATGACAATTTTGCCACCTGCACTCTTATTATGACACCACAGAACTTCTCGATATCCGGCTTGTTGTTCTGCATTTAATAATGGCTCCTGCAATACCACAGATTAAACATATAATCGGTCATATACTAATTCTCGATGACGATTCCAGATGCACATAAAGTTGTATAAATTTATCATACTCACTTTTTACCAAATCACAAACATGAAATTCAATATTTAACAGAAATATTTACGTTCGTGTTACTATCTCAACTTTCACTTGTAGAATATAATAGTATTCAGCTGTTAAAAGGTAAATGTTTAGAGTTGAGAGTTGAAAATATCAGTTAAACTAACAATTGCAACTAAAATGACCTGTGAAAACTTCACGTCGCTAATGCACGCCGTTTCGGAGGAGTTGTTGTGACCGACAGACATACAAACATACAGATTTCTACATGTATTTTGTGATATATAGTAGAGGTTATTTTCTTTTATTATCGATGGATTCCAAGCGTTTCGAAAATTTATTTTTTAATATTAAATGAAAATTGATAACAAGTATTATACCAAGTATATTCTATATAAGTGTGTATCTTAAAGATCAGCACACGTGTCACAGTTATTTAGAAATCAATTGTAACTCAATATAAAAGATTGCATCCAATAAAAAAGTCGAAAAAAAAATCATATAAAACATCCTTTTCAAATAACCAAAAATAAGAAGAATTTTCTTCTGAGAAACGATACATTTTATTATATTCAGAGATTATTGTTAACTAAAATCGGGTGGCAGATTTTCTACTGACTTTATTTTTAATAATGTAATTGGTTTTCGAGCATTATTATAATTTATAGTTGTCAATGTGTACCACACACACCCAATCACACTCTCTCTCTCTCTTAATCTCTCTTTCCCGTTCGTCAATCTTTCCCATGAAGCATATAACAATGCTTGTACTGCCACTGCTACCTGCTTATAATTTCAGTAAGTTTTTTTTTGGTTTTTTTTACTATTTCTGCTCCCAATGTGTAACTTATGAAGGTATCTCAACAGAATTGTTGAAAACTTCACTAGAAGTGTGTGTCGCTGTTGTCGCTATTTTTTCAGTGAAGTAGGGATAGAAGAATAGGGCTAGAACAAGACTACCTTACCCTTCTTCACTCACTACTGCTTTTTCATCCAATAATTTTATACGGCAGTATCCAGTGACGTAACAAATGTTAATCATATTTACAGTTTTTTTTCCTTTAATCGACTGTGTCTTTGAAGTAACTGCCCAAGACTTGGTGGCGTAAATCAATCTCTCCAGATAAATGAAAAGCTTCTATGAGTTGAGTATGGTAATTTTCCTTACGTCAGCGTGGTCGAATGGTCTAATGGAAATTTGGATTTACTTATGCAGCTCTTCCCTTTCTTCGTACACTCCCATATGCTTTATAGCACCACATGACCTATTCATTAACCGGCCGAGCTCAACGAGCTTGGCAGAAAAAACACCATGGTCTTAGTTTGTTTATCGTTCTCACTACGACACATTTTTTTAGGGCCAGATGAGTAAGAGAGAATTCTAAAAATCACAAACATTCCTGTATCCATAAATCGATTGAGAAGTCAATTTATTAAAACTGTTCTTACCGGGATTTGAAAGCGAGAAGCCAACGAAGTTGACCACTGCATCACGGACCCAACGTTAACTAAGTAGGTACATATAATTATTTAAAAAAAAGCTTCATCCGGCCCTGACAATTCCCAAAAAGATTATTAGCGAGGCAAGCATAACTAACGGGTTTCCTAAGTAAAAAAAAAACGTTCACCATTCCGTAATGGCCGGCTATTCTGGTCTATGAGTGTATAAAAGGTTCCGCTATGGTAAACGCCCACTAAATGGCGGTAAAATAGAACCTTGACCGCTATAGATAAGCTATAAAAATATATTTTATAAAACATTACAGATGAAACTATTTCACGGCTTTTCATATTGTACACGGCAAAACGCCCGAAGCTTTATATTTTAAGTTATATTTTATATACCAACCCTTCAGATTATATCTAGTCCGACTGTTGTAATTTACAGCATTTCGTAAAGTTTACATTGTGCTAATTTTTTTAACATGAAACTTGATTTACGTTTAAATAAATTTTATCGTCGGCCTCTGTGGTTTAGTGATGTAATCAGGTTAGTCTCGGTTCAATTCCCGGCAAGGTTAATAACAAATTTTAATAATTTAAATTTGAGGCTTTGACCTAGGATGTTTATAATTTTATTTATCTCTGAACTTATCTCAATATATTTAAAAAAAAAACTCATTTGAGTTCACCTCATGTGAATTATTTTTTATTTAAATATATTGCGCCTCGATCGTTAACTGTAATTCCAGATATATTCTATGTATCCTGATGAATTGATATTTTTATAAAAAATACTAATTAAAGAATATATTTCAAATTATTTTTTATGGGTTTTAAACGTAATATACAATGTGAACATTTTTATTTATTCATAATAATTAACGAATTTATCCATCTAGTATCAAAAGTTGAGCAATTAAAATAGAACCGTGCAGGAAAACAAAATTGATTTTCACGTTTTTCTTTTTAAATATGGAACAATTTTCTACCTCACTATGATGCATTAGCTAAACATACTTAATGTGGATTAGACAAAGAAAATTCGTAGACAATGTTTTTCGGATTTTTGTTTCTACTATTTTATAAAATAATATACATATTATATTGTATGATAGGAGTACTTTTTTCTTTTGTTCGGTAAAATATATAATACACAAGGACCTTTATTGTATAGTAATTAAAAGAAAAGGATGAATTGTATTTTTCATGAATATGCAGAATGCATTTACTGATCAATAAAGAATCTCTATGATCATCTAAAAATAAAGTTTGTCAACTGACTTGCGAATTAAAATAGTTGTTATTTAAAACATTCACTATTTTAGCACACCATTAGGGTTGTTATTTATTTTGCTGCATTTATCGCAAAAAAAAACAATCATCCAATTCATTACACAAATATCTCCAAATAACCCTTATAATAATCATAATAATAATAATATTGAGACAATGGGAAAAGCGATGTTCAAATGGTCACTATTAATGAAATATTATAGCTATGTAACCTAGTTTTATACATTTTATAAACAGGTGTTGAAAGACCGTTTATAGTCAGTAGAAGGATAATTAGAAATATCCTTTTACTGACGCAGAAATATCAACATTTTCTTAAATTCGTTAGAAGATTATCTACCTTAATATTTTTGTTGGAATTTTTGAATTATCTGAGTACTGAATCAAATAGAATGCAACATTTTACATATAACTACATATTAAACTCAAATTTAACTTTTTTTGAGTTGCCTGAAAAATTAACTGGACAATCGACATCCGTGGGAATGCTAAAAAATCATTAAGCGTTTTGAAGATTTGCCCTGAATTCCTTTTCTTTCTTCAAGTCTTTGTCCAAGATTAAAATACCACTTTCCCTTTTTCCATAATGTATTAAATGATATATTACATGCAATTAGGGATGTCTATACTTATTATTTTACTCATCAACGAATTAATGTTATAACATCTTGGCCTCACTGTTTTTTCTTTAGATTATCTATATTTTATAAGGTTAGCTGAGTGGCTGAATATCAATTAACTTCCGTTTTAATACTACTTTATTATTTAATAATCTCCATATTTTGTACCGCACTTGATTAAAATATTCATTTGCATGAAAATGATCATTATATTTAAATGTATTTCCTTTTAAAGTTCAGTAAAAAGGTCTTGAAAAAATGAATTTAAAAAAATATCAACATTTTTTCGTAAAATTTCGAATTCGTGAAAAACATTTTCCCTTCCTCTCTCAAAAATAAAATTTCCCTAAACTCTCCCATTGAATTCGTTTACTTTAACCGGAAAATTAGGTCTGTTTAAAATTTATTCACCGCTTTCCGATTCCACATAGCCGAGGCGTTCTCCGAGCAACGTGTTGTGGGTGCATCCCATTTTCGACATGCAACTTCCCGCCCGATTAAATCTGAAATAAGATGGCGTGCCATCGTTGCATACTTCACTCAGATGCTAGGCATATTTCTTCCGCTTCAAAAGAGTTTACTACTGACACTCTGGATAGTTTTAAACAAATATATAGTAATATGATAGAAGTAGATATAGTTACCAGGTGGCAGTGTCACTTATCAGTATTGTCGTTATACGTTTGGTACTAATGATGCACAGAAAGAAAAGGTGTGAGCTGTAAATTCGGGGAACGAAAAAATACGAATGGCAACACAGACGAGCTGTCAGCACTGGACGAAACAGAGACACTGGCAGAACTCGCAATACTGTCAATGAAGCCAGACTACCTCACACGTGGATGGAGAACAATAATTTCTCACCACTTTTCGTCAACCGCGGTAGTTCGACGGCAGATCTATTCTTAAATTAAATCTCTGTAATAGTACAGTAACATAATATAGCTTATGTCAAAAAGAGATGCTTGCGGAAAATACTAGGGGTACGACAGATTGAATTTTTGAGGAGTTCGGAGGTAAAAGAGTGGATGAACCAGCACTTTATTACGTGGGAATTAAATAAACTACAATGTAACTGGCTTGAACATGTGCCGTGGACGCCTCAGGTGATCTTGAATCCTGCCTATCTATTCTACCAACTTGATGGATTCCGTCCGTGTACAGTGTGTACACGATGGAGATTCATGACGCTGAGATGATTTGTGAGAAAGCAAGAAGACTGGCGGTGGACAGAGAATCTTGGAGTAATCGTGTTATTTGGCATATGCTCCGAGTAGGAAGCGCATATGGCCTCAAAAAAATTTGCCCAAGTTTACTCAACTTTATGTTTCTGCGCATGTGCCGACCGAAAGAGAAAGAGATAGTTTTTTTCAGATAAACAGATATATCAAGAACAAACTACATCCCAATGGCATATTTCAAACAAAACAAATGTATTGTCATATTATTACTCAAGCTGGTTAATCAGATTTATTTAAACTCTTATAATAAAAACCGTCTTTTTAGCCAAGTGGCTAATTTTGTTGACTTTGGTTACTGCAGTTCTGGAGTGCGAGATCGAATCCCAGTGCGAACAGTTCCGTTAATCTATTTTCCAATCAATTTATAGATTCGTATTCGTAGGCACGAATGCTTGTGATGTCTAAAATTCCCTCAAGCCATCCGATGCTAAAAATTTTTGTAATGTCCATAATGCTTCACATTGGGAAAGGACATGGTCAAAAAACATTTAAAAGTATTATATTTTTAATGAAATACAATAAAGTTACAGTGAATTTCTGTTTAAATGGCTTAATTTTAGTTTGCGTGTCTGGCTTTTAATGTAAAACTGATTTAGAAGGCGTTTCGTGATTACTCGAAATACTTGATTAACGGACGCCATGATCGATGGTAAACGGCAATTGGCGAAATATGATAATAACTAATCAGCTGAATAGCTAATTATACAAATAAGTTACTTATACACTTACCTATTTGAACAAATATAATAAATATTAAAGTATATCATTAGATAAATTACTATTAAAATTCATGAATATGATGCCTTAACTTATTGTGAAAATTTAATTTCAGAATTTTGCTAATGAATATTTGGAATTATTTTTGTAATTAATTAATCGCATTATTCTTTTCATTCTGAATTCACTTAAAATGACGTAATATATTTTAATAAAACACAATTTGTCATGTACTACTTCAGAAATTTTTATAATGACCAGGACTAGTTCCGCTCACCGTGAGAATTATTAACTGATTAATCATCCTGACCATTAAACAAATGTGGAAGTAGTACAATACAAATTGTGACCATAATTCTCGCTCAAGATACGTGCTGACAACTAGTTTGTGTTAACAATTAATCTTCGCGTTTTCATGCTAAAAAAATCCCTTCGGATCTCATGCAGTCACATTGTGTTACCGTGTGGGTTTTATCATATAGACGCATTTATAAATCAAAATGACAATTTCAAAGAGTGAAATATGGTTTTATGTAGTATTAAGTAAATTCTTCATAGCAGAACAAACTCGAGACGTGTTTCAGTGCCGCTTGAAACAAAACGGCTGCATATGGTACGGTCATGCATCTCGGATCGTTAATATAGTATACGTATTGTTACTTTACTATATTTAATACTATACTGTAATGTTGTGTTTTTCGATGGTAAAATTGACGAAGTTTTCAAATTATTATTAATTATACAAAGAAGATGTAAACTTTAATATATATATTTAATTTGTAATTATATGTAGAACTAT
Organism: Himalopsyche phryganea; assembly: GCA_022494535.1. Classification (NCBI taxonomy): domain Eukaryota; kingdom Metazoa; phylum Arthropoda; class Insecta; order Trichoptera; family Rhyacophilidae; genus Himalopsyche; species Himalopsyche phryganea. The sequence goes on along the minus strand of JAGVSL010000065.1, from coordinate 4,429,607 downwards.
TTTAATAATATTTAATAGCCAAAGTAACGCAATGTTACACCATGAATACGGAAGGGTTAAATTAATAAATATGATAAAATAATGAATAATTATTCATAAATTTTATATTATTCAAAATATTCGAAAAATATAAGGTTTTTTCAACAGATATTTGAAATGTTCTCAAATTCTCACTACTGAATAAATTGAAATTTCACTGAATATATGGTATAATATCTGTAAGAATATTTTAGGCGATTATATTTTATATTATGACTTTTACGAGAAGGTTTGATAAAACTTAAAAATTCAAAATTTATATTGAAATGTGTACAACTGTTATTTAAATATTTTACACAAGATAGCAACACAGTATAAAACTTCATAAGAAAACTAACAAAGCGTGTGTATTTATGTCGTTAAGATTAAATATTTAAGCATAATTCTTTTCCAATAAAAATTGACACTTTAAACGTTACAAGTTACACGTGATTAATTTCTGTTATTGATATTACCATAAGATGTTCCTAACGTTTTGATTATATGTATTTATATTCAATTTCTATGTAGTTTATAAATTATTTTCAAAACCACGCACCACTTTTAATAAAAAATTAAAATTAGCTCTTAGCTAAGCTATTTATTTGTGTAAAGCATGCAATACGTTTGCTTACTATACAATAAGCTGTATTTATGATCTTTAACTGAGCTGAAAGGGATATTAAAAATACTTAAATAAAATGAAGCATAGGTACTTAAATATTATTATGAATATTTAATAGAGGTTTCTTTCAAAAGTTTTCATGCATAAAAGATGATGTTCGTCAAACGTGTATTATTCTCAGACAAAATAGCCCTGATACAATAGTAAAGACAAGAGAATTTTCATTAGAGGGCTTTGGCCAGTGGAATTTCCCATTAAAAGTATACAACATTGGGAGCGGTCGACGGGCTGATAGCCTTTCCTGATAGTCATTTAGGCCAAATGAGGCACAGCTTTGCGATCACAGGGAAAAGGGGGTTATATTCCAGAGGCGTTTCAAATATCCACCCAACGTAAAATGGATTTATTTTTTGTCTAAATATAATGATAATAAAAAGTGGTCTACTGTCAATATTCCATTGAATAACACTAAGAAATATCGTATTATTCGACTATTCGTGTATTATTTCTAAAACTATTTTTTGTTGTTTCATAGACTAAAAACTATCGACAGGAACAATCATTTTGTATCTATACAATTTCACGATAGCTTAAAGTTGAAAATAAAAATGACACAACTATAAAAAGTATTATAGAAAATAAAAAATATATTCAAGTCTGATCCTGCATAACAAAACATTAAACATTTTGTATAGAGCTTAAAGCCTGTACTTTTATTTTAACCAATTTTTTTCAGTCTCATTATTTAAATAGCATCTTCAGTATTAGCATATCGATAATTTCTCTACTTCTCAATCAGAATTTTTAAGTCGCGCGACCCGCCGAGTTCTTCAAATTAACATTTTAAATATGTATATATTCACTATTCAGTGTTTATCAATTAGTTTGAAATTTATATTTTTCCAGTAATTCTGTCGAATGATAATCATTTATAAGAGAATGTACAAGTTCAAAAGGTTAACTAAATGATAATAATATGTCGATATCCAGCTGGGCATTATACCAACAATATATTTTTTTAGGCATTAAGATATTTTCTTGGTTGTTATTGCGTTATAGTAGGTGACAGTGAAACAATGGCTGCATACACGTAACGGGTTGAGATGAGACAACCAACTCTTAAATCTTTGTCTGGTCTTCTCCTCTTAGTATGTCTATCTAACATGTCGCAGTCCAGGATATTGACCAGAGGTTATGTAATTAAAAGATGAAATATTTAATGAATACAATAAGATACGATTCAATAACTTCTCTAAATGAAGCAATGTTTTTGTTTGTTTTAGTAAATAATTGAATGATTTCATGAATAAAATTTGTTGTATACAGTAGGTAGCTATGCCACCCGCCACTGGCACAAGACTAATGTGAAGCTAATAAATTCAGCTTTCCATCCAATCTCAGAACAATTTAAGGCCTTAATCTTGGCAGGATTAAACGTTGATGGGTAGAATACCTACACAAATAAAATCATTTCACTAATTTAGTCCGGCGATCAAATTTATGTGCAAGACTGCGTGCCGATAAATTACTCGCGAAAACATTTAAAATATATTAGAAAGAGGTCACTCAATGATTTATATTTTGTGAAAATTATAAGTTTATGTATATTATTAACATATAATATAGATGTTTTTCTACGACAACCGTTTTTTACTCTAGTTGCTTAACCGCTCCTTTTCAACGAGTAGGGATAGAAAGATAGAGCTACGACAGGACAAATGGGTAGATTATCACTCTCGCTACACACCGTTTTTAATATTGGATGGGTGGGAAGGGATTTTAGGCATTTAAATCCATTAATCGATTAAAAAATGTCTATACTGGGAATCGAGCGCGTGACATCCTTAACCGAATCCAACGACGTTGACCGTTTACACTTTAAAGGATTTTGTAATAATTTCCGATCCCACCATAGGACACATCAAGCATCTTAGTAGACGTTGTTAGTGCTAAGAATAGATTAGTAGATAGCTAATCGTATTTCATGTGACTCAATATTAAGATGAACTTGATGGGAGGGAAATGTATGCTTTTAAATAATAAATCAATTGATTGTGTGCACGAATATTCAAAGCCGTGAATACAACGATCGAACATGACACACGCTCAAGAGCATTAAAAAGTCAGCTGCAGGTTTAGCTTAAATGGATAGAAGAAGTAAATTAAATGACGTTTTATCTGCGCGCTTTTAAATAACCTAATTTTGTTTATTTATAGGTCTTTAGATTGTGTATACTCTGCCACAGCGAAATATTGTATAAAGTTAATGTGGTAAATACAATATTTTCTATGGATTCGGTGGTAACTTTGTGGAAGTTCATTTTTAATTTGAAATTAAATTAAAAATTGATATAATTTAAGACATCGACTGAGGGTGCTTGATGGAATTTCAATATTAAATTTGGATTATTGAGATTTTGTACACTTCCATGTATTTTGTCTTTCGCCTTCGGCAATTCGCCACTCTGGTAATATGGTGTTTACAAAATAAGGATTGGGACGATTTCCGAAATTTTAACTCAGGTATCGGTGTGGCTCTCAGACGTATAATGTATTGCCTCGTAAATGATATTTGTCGCATTTGTATCTTCTATATAAGCGTTGGACACTGTTTGCTGTCTCTCAGTTCGAGTCCATTCGTGTGCTCGAATGCCTGAAGATGCCGAAAGGCGAAACCCGGGTCGTTAGTGACAAAATACATGGAAGTGTACAAAATCTCAATAATCCAAATTTAAAAATTGATAACTTAGTTATTCCACTTGGTTTATCACTAACGTGACGCGTTTCGCCTCTTTAAGAAGCATCTTCAGACTAACCGTATATTATGGTCATTTACTGATACGGTTAGTCTTAAGATGCTTCTTAAAGAGGCGAAACACGTCACGTTAGTGGTAAATGCAACTTTACGTATCATTAAGCAATAAACAATACTGATATTAAGTTAAAAGTGATAACTATGCAATTGCATTGGTTCGATAATCTGTGGTCCAATAGACTTATTAATTTAAATTTAATATTTAACATGTATTGTTATTTATAGATTACGCAGAATCATTTTTCAAATTTACTTTTAATACTAGTAGAATGACAAAATGCAAAGTCAATTTTAATTTATTAGAATCTGTTTTTCATATAATTGGTAACGAATTTTTATTTTTAGAAAATATAATAAATCATCGACATATAATATGAAAAATATTTTCCAACATTACTTTAGTATTTCAAATTTAACCATGATGCTATTGAATGATTTAAATCTATTCGATTTGAGTCTAATCTCTTTTAAATCTGATCACATCACATAGAGAAATCAATCGAGTTATATTTATTCACCGCATCACATTTTATTCGTAAGGATTTGCGAATAGGCCATCAGTCACTGCATATAATCTGTTATCTTCAATCGCAAATAAAGTGGATTCATCAAAAACCCTCACATTATGTGACTGCATAAAGTATTAGGAGTTTATCGTGGCCTGTGATATACATGAATTGCTTCCAGGTCCGTGTTCAGTCATTATAAATGCCAGCGAAAAAATAGCCGCTCAAAAATACTATACATAATTACGTTTTTAGTTGAGTACTTTAGTAAATTAGTTCGGTAAATGTTTAATTACTAATGCGCCAAATACATAAAAGAATAATCATTAAACCATTCGAGATCAACAAGGAGAGAAAAATTATCACATGAACTACGGATAATAACAAAATGTAATATTTACACAGCATGTGCATTTCACAGCAACACCAAATGTATCAGCATTTTATATGTTCTTGGCCCGATGCATAGCTGTACAGGACCGATCTTTTAACCACGCACTATTGTATTTAATAAAAGAAAATATGGACAGAAAAAAAGAAAATTTGACGTGCTCAGCCACTTAGTTTAAGCGATATTAAGTATCGTCTGTATCCGTACCCTGAGAATTTACCGTAGCGCTAAAGTTTAATCTACTCCACGATGAATCTAAAGATGAATCGAGAATATCTCGATCCCTATATTATGTTGCAAGTTTATCGAATACCTCAAAGTTGGCTTTGATTGAGATCAAGTCAGCTGGGCCCGTATGGGGACGGACCACAGCTAACAGCTCTGCTCGTTCGCCATTAAACTCGTGGCAGTTCCACAAAACGTGATCAGCGTCTTGATGGTTGTGTCCACAAGTGCAAAGCATTTAATTTAATAAATAACCTTCATTGAAACTCAAACCTCACGTCTATTGATGCGGCTTTTAATGATAAACAACATAGGTGTTTTGTACTGATCGCTGAAATTCATTTAATTTTTTGTTAATTAAAAAATTCTTTTTACAGTCAAAACAATATTTATTTTTGTAAATGACGGCGTAGTAAAATTTACAAAAATGTACAATTTATTTTCATCACAAAGTAGAGGTCACTCAAATTAGGCGAAAATACTGTCAATGTATTTTATATTTTAAGGAATTGATAAATAAGTTAAATAAAATATCGTTTTAAGCTCATAGCTCATACAATTGAAAAAATTGTTGTAATAACACAAAAACGATGATAAGGATCATTTGAATTGTAATGGAACTTTCTATTAAAAATGTTATATTTAATACTTATCTGTACATTTGTGAAGTAATAATTTGAATAAAAAGGGTAAATCTGTTTTGGAAGATGCTCTTCTCTGAGTATAATGTAGTCCCTTTGTTACATAAATTAATAATATATGACAATTTTTGAAAGGTTTATTTGCCACGAAAATCAATAACTTTGACAATGAAATACTGCTTGTTATATTTGTCCGGATTCATGTATTAATCCATTTTAATTCCTTGAAACGGTTCTGCCTGCCGTCGACAGTTGCGTCATAATGAAATATACCCACTCAAAGTTTGGCTCGGCTCGTTATCTCCCCATGATGGCCACCATAAACTTGTGGACTGGTCCGGAAAAACATATTTAGATAAAAAAAATAATCCTCTTTAGCTGACCATTACGGCGGTTCCCTCCGTTATCGGACGAAAACGCCACCCCTCTCTACTTTCTCATCCCCTGATACTTTACCCATCCCAGTCCTCTGGAACGAAGGGTATTTAAAAATGATGGCATCATCATTATAAAATCTTTAAATTTAATAATGTAATATGAATGCGATATGATTAAAATTAACGTATCGAATATGCAGTGTGCTAAAAGATATTATATAACAAGGGAATTAATTATTTGTTAAAATAAGTACAGACAAATAAGATTGTCACTTTTAAAGTGTTAACTGTCAATTCTTGGTGGAAAGACATTATATTTTAAAAAATAAGATTGTATTATGATGGAAAATGTTTTCATCGGAAACCATGGCTGGAACATTACATGCCAAAGCAAACCATTTATTATAAGATTACTAAGGATGCCAATAATGGAATCCCGATTAATTAAACAATCGCTTAATTCCAGTATTTCACGGTTCACTGTGAATGTTAAAAAATAAATAATACTTTAATTAAATTACCTGACTAAAACGTGAACGCCAGTTTCTTTATTTAAATATGTTTTTAATTATTCCTACATAATTAATACAAATATGTATTGTTGTCTCCCTCTTTCCCATGTTTCATAATTGCCAGACATGAATTACTATTTTTTTGTAAATATAAAATTTATTAAAACATGAAATTACACTTAGTGATAAATCCCAGGATTAAAAGATTGTGAATCCTGAAATACCGTGATCATAAAAGGATCCTGGATTTGATGCCCTAAAGACTACCAAATAGAATCTTTTAAAATTATTTTTTATCAATTTTAATTGAAAACGAAAATAAACCTGCCGATTAAATTGGCAAATTGAAATTATTGAACCCTTTGCGGTGTAAACATAAATAAAACTTATTAGGATTGAACAATGCTGTTTACTTGTATCTGTATACTAAATTTTTTATTAAAAACTTATTACTGTATTGTTGACCCTTCCGTACTCATGGTGTACTCATGGCGTTACTTCGGCTTTTAAACTTTTATATTATCTCTGAAAAAGCTTGTAAAACAATTTATAAATTTTGCTATTTGTAAATAAAATAGTTTTCCATATAATTAAAAATAAAAAACACATTAAAGTTTACGTCTTCTTTGATAATGAATCATAATTTTAAACCTTTATCAATTTTACAATCGAAAAAGACAAAATTATAGGATAGTATAGTATTATATATAGTATAGTAACAATTAGTATAGTAAAGTAAAGAATCCAAGATGAAAGTCTGTACCATATGGAACCGTTTCAAATGGCAACGAAGCACGCCTCGAGGCTGTTCTGCTATGAAGAATTTCGATTCTTGCGTCTTTCGATAATTTCCCATAGTTTGATATTTATTTCAGGTTTTACACACAAAATATGACGTAAAAGTAATTACTTAATACTACATAAAACCATATTTCACTTTTTGAAATTGTCATTTTGCTTTGTAAATGGGTTAATATGACAAAACCCACACGGTAACGCAATGTGACTGCATGAGATCCAAAGGGATTTTTTTAGCATGAAAACGGGAAGGTTAATAAAGCCGTCAGTCTATTTTCTTTGACCATATACACTTCTTCAGTTTATTGAATTGAGTCAATCTGATAGACCTCTGTTCCCTAAGCAATATTTCGCATAGTATTTTGCAAATAAAGACGACGGTTCACTAAAATCTAAAATGCAATGTAGCCTATCTATAGATGAAAGAAAAAAATCACAAAGTGTTAAATATAATTGAATATCCGAAATCAAATAGTCCGAATGGGGAGGGGGAAATGAAATCGAATGACACTGTAATGCCGTGTCAGATTTACGTACCTTTCGGCGTATCCTCATTGGAAAGCGCATAATCAAGGCGTCTTTCAAACTCGATTCCAGCAAGTAAAATCTAATAACACCTTTGAACGGTCCACTGAGAGGTGACCTTCTTCCCCACTACTGATTCTCTGTCATATCTCACATCCTTATTAAATTTTTATCCGGCTCTTGCAAATTTATTTTACTTTTAGCCGTATCTATTCGAAAACTCAAGCATAAGTATTTTTATATATAAATAAATACGTAAGTAAACATATTTAATATTTTAAAAATAAAACACAACTTGTTTTGTAGTACTTACAATTTTAATAATTATCAGCTCAAGCATTAACAACTGGTGAGCTTTATTTTTTAAATATTTTGTTTTTCCTCCAAGAATTGAGAGTTACATATTTTTTCAAAATACCAACATGAAAAAAGGATGAAATTTGAGAAACATAGATACATTTATTTTTAGCCTTTTCAAAATTCTTATATTAATAATTTACTAGCAAAAGAAAGAAAGTGTTTGAAAGTTTATTGAAGTGTTTTTGGATACACAATACTTTTTGTTTTTACGTCTGGTGCGTACACAAATCAGAAGATTTTCTGAGGCGTGAGCAGGCCACATACAGCTGTCCATGTGAGAAGCATACATTTTCCAAATTCAATCCATACACTTGTATCAATGGTGCCTATACTTTGTTGATGGTTATTGCAAATGCGAGACGCACAGAAAACTGCAGACGTTTAAATTCGATTTCCATATCTATCGGAATCATTAAAATGCGTAGCAACAGTAAATCTTCTCCTTAAAAAATTCCATTTAAGACTGGAAATTGGAATTCGACAATTAACACCACTTGTTATGTCACACACGAATTGAAATGTCACTGTTTTTACCTATTTGAATAATTTTTTATTTTATCTTTTAGATATTTTTTCAGAAACTTTCGCGGGCATGCACAATAACTCACCAAAGATTCATCGCAATCGGATGAATGGTATAAGAACGCATACGAGACAAGCAAACAAACGAGCAAACATTAATTTTTTATATATTATATAGATTAAAACTCAGACTGAGAGTACTTCATAACACTTACATGATACATTTGAATCATACATTTATTGTATTAATTGTATAAGATTTCACTAAGTAGAACTACTTGTAAATTAATAAAATAATATATTATTTGTCGATTATCACCACACATATAAACTTGTAACGGAGCTTATCTCAAAATATGTTGTAAGAGATCTATTTGTTACTCGGTTGCTCAACCACGTTTCATCTGAGAGAGTCAATGTTAAGGATCGCGCTAGAACGGAACTAGTGGCTTACTAATAGCTCTCGCTTTGCCCCGGTTTTAAGACACGCATGCCTTCAAACACAAGTCTGAAATAATGAAAGTGTCCGAGAGTGAAAGAGAACAACCTAACAATGTTGACCTCTCAGCTAAACGACAACACAAAATACATATACTTTCATATTTTTTGATAATTCAATTACAATGTATTTAATATCTTCAATCAATCACAGCTTAGTTCATTAGAAGTGTACTAAAATTAAATATAAGATAATGTGATTTTAGAAAAGTTTGCTACAGAATCAATTTTGAGCAAACATATTAACCAAAAATTTTGACTTTAAGGATAATAAGACTTCCAATTCTATTTTAAACATCACACATTAGTTTCACACCGCTTGGATTTGAATAAAATGTAGCTTTTGTTAACTATTACCTACTGGGTACCAAATAGTGTACATTACCTCAAACGCGCAAAAAAATGACAATATGGTTGCCTTCCGAAAATCTGGTTTGACAATCAAACTATAGCAAGTTTTATTCCATTAGAATTAACGACCGCCTCACCCTCTCAATCACGACACCCCTTGTCATTTATTTGTCGAGAATTTTCTGCCCCTTCTTTAGGATCTCCAGGAGAACTTCCTTTTTTTCTTCTGACATGTCATCTTTTTACGTCATAAATACCAGACATATGCAGTTTTCTATTTTCGAGCCGATATTATTTATTTATCGGACGGGGGAGCAACCCTCACCTACTGATTCGGTAAAATTTCACAAGGGGAAAGTTAAACTATCGTAGCGTCATGTATGATAACAATAATTTTCAGTTTATCACTTAGATAAACAGGTTATGTAAGTGAATTGGAAATATTTCTAAATTTCGATACAGTCGTTTCTATAAAACTGTGTTTATATGATTTGCTACATGCTTTTCATTGTATTATAAATAAAAAATGTCATGAAAATATCTAAATTTAATTAAAGACAAAAATATTTTTTTCCATGTCCGCTCCAAATATGGAGCATATGGTCTCCTAATGGAGGTATCTTTACAGATTTTTTCTACGAGAACTGCTTGTTAATCTGTTGCTCAAGCTCTCTTTTTTCGAAGAAAGTAAGGATATAAGGATAGGGCTAGGACAGGACTCGTGGTGAGCTAATCGCTCTCGCTACGCCCCGTGAGGATGGGATGAATTTAAGGGAAGGCTCAGACTGCGAACAGAAATCCATAAATCGATTGAAAAGTCAATCTATGAAAACCGTTTGCACCGGGTATTGAACCCGAGGCATCCGTAGTCGTAGACAGCGACGCTACCAACTGCGCCTCGGACGCCGAAAACATATTTTTAACGGTTTCCTATTGGTATAATTTTGAATTTAAATGAATAGTCGGACATGTTAAAAGTTTGTTTAGGTAATTAATTTCAGTGAATTTATGTTGAAGAAAATTGAACTCAAAAATCAAATAAATATATATACATTGAATTGATTAAATATAGAACACGTTATAAGCTTTTTGCATTAAATGCATCTGAACCTAAATAGTTATAGTATTTTAAAGTTTATTTTCATTTAAATTGTCTTAGTTTTGGACTTTGTTTTTGGACATATTATTAATTGGGTAATTTCAATGAACTTATTTTATTAGCCAGTCGAAAGATAAATCGATTAAAATCCCAAAAGATTATATCTAAAGCTTTTCTCTTGAACGATATATTTTACTTTTTTTTACTTAACGTAGGCAAACAAAAGAGGTTTTTTTATTTTAAGCCTACAATCTTGCGTTCAGTTGTAATGTAATTATGTTTACTTATAATGGTTAATGGTTACTCATTTTACGCAAAAATTACATTCAAAGCAACAAATAGTGTTGAAAGTATGGATAAATCAAACAAATGGATTAAATGAACATTTTAATATTTTGATTGAGACATACATTCTACTTACTGTCATTATGTTGTGTCTATCGTGTACTTGAACTTTAATATTGTTATCAACCCGTTTAAGTATTATCATGTTATCTTATTTCAAAAAATACATCAATATACAATCATTATCACACCAAATGCTTATGATATCACACTTTTGGTAGTGAAACTTTATTATTATTAAAGGTAAAAAAATGTACGGAGCCATGAAAAAAGCTTAACTGTGTGAAACATGGGGGCCGTAAAAGCTCTACGCTGACGTCATAAACACCTACAAATAAGATTACGATATTTTAAAAATTTATAGGATAAAGTCATGCAACGGGGTTCTAGGCGCGAAGTTCACCCTCCCTTCTCTCGGCCCAGTTTTTTTACCGTTTGAGTGAATGTAATATTTGCGCTGAATTTTACGATTCGTGTTTTGCATTCAAATATTTGGTCTTCATTGAAATATATGTAAATAAATCAAATAATCCTTTTTAGATTTGAACTTTGCTTGCGATTCGATGAGCCGTCAACTTTGAGCATCTGAAAATCACTGCAATGCGATTTTAAAAACTGTATGGTGCGATCTGTTTTCTTTCAAACCTGATAAAATAAGATTGGTGACTATATTTTACAAATGGGATTTATTTTGGAATACTGTTTATGTGATATTGAATTCAAAGTAATTTGCATTAATAGACAATTTCATAGCACACGGCTTGATTAACTAATTTAAGTTGTACATACATAAAGCAATGATAAATTTTGAAAAGGGTAATATTTAATTGATAATAATTGAGAGAATTATTATTAATTAAATATTATTGTGTGTTATTTAAATGCAGTTACTTATGATAAACGTTAATAAAGACTGTTCCCAACACCACCGGTTGTATATAATTAACAAGTTGTTTGCCCTACCTCCACCCGTTATGTGTATGCAGTCGCTGTTTCACTGCCACCTTCCAAAACGCAATAACGACCAAGAAAAGAAATAAATAAACCCCTCATATTCTTGGCCCGATGCAGAGCTGCTCGTGGAAACCTATATTTATTGTATTTAAAATGTGAAAAAACCCAAATGGCTTAATTTTTCCATTTTTTTTTAAACAAGAATATTGTTGGATACAACGTTATCCCGGGCAAAGATAATTGTAAATGCGACATAACGACTGGCTTACTAAATATCCTAATCAATACATTTATGTAAATCTCAACTATGTTTTATTACATTAGTATAACAACTTTTTGTATGCATTTTAAATATTTAATTCCTTTGCTTCAAATTCGTTTCCACACAGACGCCGGTGTATAGATAATTATAATAAAAGGTTCAAGTATTTTAGAAACAAACTTACGCACTTGAGACAATAAAAATCACATAGATAAAAACTATTACCCGCAATGGCAGCAAAAATATTTCTTGTATCACAACAATGTGACTGTAGATTCTACTTCAAACTTTCCCGCAGGCAAGATGGCGCCGTTGTAATTTGTAAGATTGGATAGAATGTGTAAAGAAGTTAAATTTTTAACAAAATATTGTCGCTTAAATTTGTTTTCGAACTTTTGTATATAGTTAAATAGAAATTTTCCAACGAAAACGATTTTTTAAGCGGATAAACACGTACGTGTTTAAAAATACAATACTGAAATTCCCATCTTCTCTGAGATGTTGAAATTTTATCGATTGCATGATGGTGTAAGATAAATAAACCAAGATAAGCATCAGAAGTCATTATCCCAGGGTGGATTACTATTTTATGGTAAAGAATCGCTTACAAAGCTCTTTACTAAGCTTTCAATTATACTTTAAAAATAAAACGCAATTTGTTTGAGCATTATCAACTGAATCACTTGATAATGCTAGTGCTTAGCGAAACCAGTCCTGATCATTATAAATATGCGGAAGTAGTACAAAAAAATGTTTTATTATTAAAATATATGCCTTTCCACCAAGAATTGACTGTTGTAAGTTGGAACCTTAAAAGTGATTAAAACGATCAAACGTCATTGTATTACGGCTTTTAAAAAGTGTTTATAGTCTCAGATATATGGATCTTTTAAAAACATAACTCAGCAACTGAATACTGAAGTTGTATAGTGTTTGAATAATATTACACTTCATGAAATCAAATCGAGTCAAGTATTAAAAGAATTGACATGGTTACACTCCGTCAGATGCTGCAAGGACTTAGGGGTTGTTTTCACCTGGCAGAATGGGATGTTTATTGCTGTATGTATTAGGAGAACAAGGTAACTGTACAGTATAGTTTAAATCATAAAATAATGATGTACAATCTTTTGAAATAAGCTTTTTTAACAACATTATACATAATAATTAAGCTCTAGCGTACAAATTCGATGGTAGATAAAAGAAGGCAAAAGATGAACGTGACACTAGTAAAAAAATATATGTATGAAAGGAAATGAGGTAATTGCTTATATTATAGCTTTTTTCCTGTGACAGCGCTGAGATTATTTCTGTTATTTCTGTTGTTGTAAAATATTTATAAATGTTTGTAAAAAACAAAAAAAACATTTATCAATCTCTTGTGAAATTTTCGGTTACATAAAATTCCATAAATATACTTTTGAGAATGTTCGAAATTGTGTAACTGATTGAAAACTTTGATTTAAATACTAGAAATGGGTATTGTTTAAGATATTTAATTCACATCAGATTAACACTGGCCTTTTGAGTGTTATGACTATTAATAAACGAGGCGTTTAAAAGCAAAAACCGTTATATCCTCTTTGCGATATTATTAGTCAACGACGTTTTAATGTTTCGAACAAAGTTTCTAGTTTTAGCGATAACTCATTTTTTATCATATTATATTTCCAACTGAGGAAAGTATCAATATTTTAAGTAGCCAGTCAATTGCCAATTGCAATACATATTAGCAAAATAAAATAAGACATATTGGCATTGTATTGAATAGATTATGCTTTCAATCCATTAAAAGTTCAAACATTACAAGTTATTTGTTATTTATTAAAATGACTAAAATATAGTACATGTATGTATTTTGACCAAATTCTGCTTTTCATCGCCTTATATAAAAGTATCAGCTTATTTTTTTTGTCGAGAGCACCAGCATTTTTATCTCATTCAGGATATGTATAGAAATTTAAGTTTACCTACTAAATGCTTCCAGCTTATTTTTTTCTGTAATTAAATTGTATGTACTTAATGTTCATCAAATATTATCAATTATTTTCTGACATAATCGTGAAACTTTAAATCAAATAAAACAGACATCGCTCCGATTCATTCGTTTTATCATAATCAGGAAAACTCGAGGCGATAACGGCAGAGGAAAATAACAAGAATTGTCGAATAATATTAATTTTAAGTGGTCCGACCAAACGCAGCGTTCTTTGTGTGGTTTATGTTTTATTCGTGGGATGAACCGTGTATAAACGATGTCAGGTTATCATCGAAGGCTTTTATTTTACGACCGATTCCGAAATAATAGCAAACATGTGGGGTGACTCTGTGATGATGCGCTCACCTCTCACCCAGGTGGATTGAGTTCAAATCGGGGGAGTTTTCTTTCTTCCAGGGAAAAATGATCAGTAATATTTATGACATAAAATATAACCGTAAAAGAAAAAAACATTATTTTTTGTTTTTCCTGTAATTGATACTAACAATGACTGGGTATATTGTATGTTTTATATTTTATATTTATAATAAGATTAATAAACAAGATGTCTTGTTTCATAAAACAGTATTGTTTTGACTATATTGTAAACAAAGATATATTTTATAAGTGAGAGTTAACATATTATTTAGAGTTTGGATTATTGAGATTTTGTACACTTCCATGTAAATACATGGAAGTGTACAAAAATTCAATAATCCAAATTTGATATTGAAATTCCATCAAGCACTCTCAGTCGATGTCTTAAATTATTTAGAGTTATTTTCAGATTTTCAAATCAAATATATAGGTCTGTTTGTTAGGGTCTATCATATATTCATATCTCTTGACACACCCTGGTTTTTTTTGTTAAGTTTAAGTTTCATTAGTGTCCATAACTGAAATCTCCCAGCGGTATCGACAATAATTCGGAGAATCGGCCGACTCTTGTTGCCAAGGCCGATCGTTCAATAGCCGGGAGGCACGTCCGCCGGACGAGTCCATTTTTGATGGAAAGGGGTAGCACCGACGATGCAGGGAGTTTTTTTAATTCTATGTGTGGACAGTCTATTACCAGCTGTCGAGTGGAGGTGAGCTGCTGACTTCGTGGTCGGCACCATTGACATAATGAATTGTTTGTGATTGTTTTGAAATTGGACGTAATTTAAAATTGTTTGTCGTGTCATTTGTATTATAACTTAAAGTAAATTCAGTTGCTAAGTAAATTTAAATGTAGAATCAATTTTATGTATTATGAATAGTATTTTTGTGTATTGTAAGTATTGAACCGGATTTGAAATGGCGTTTGTTTGAGATCCCAGCCCTTCCAGGACGTTCGATAACCAGTCATTCACTTATATTCGATCCGGGTCTTCTCACTTTATAATTGAGTGGATTAAAAGCAAAAACCGATAACTCTACATTTTGTTGAAATCGAGCAAAAAATAAATGCATATAGGTGCAAACTAGGTCATTTTACACAATATATCGTCATAGTTCTCGAAGAAGACAGTAACTGAAAAATACTAATTTTGAATAATTTTTCTTTGATTTTTTCAAATATTTGATTGTACAAAACTGTTTAGGTAAAAGTATAATTTATTACAATAAGTGTATTCTTACATACGGTAGACTTTTCGATTTCTCGTCATACATACTTTACGAGTTCCTATTAGAGGTTCGCACGGGCTCGGGCTTGGCCTGCGGGCCAAAAAAATCAAATTCGGGATCGGGCCAGGCCCGGGGATTTTAGACATTACAAACAACCACGCTTACAAAAAGAAATCCATAAATCGATTTAAAAATCAATTTATGAAACTGTCCGTAATGGGTTTTGAACCCGAGACATACGTAACCGAAGCCAACGACGTTGACCACTGTACCACGGACCCGACTTGACGTTTTATACTCTTTCACCACTTTCAAAAGCAACTGTGTGAAATTATTATAGTACTAAACAAGGGTTTCACTTTAATCAACATAATGCCTTTTCACAAAAACTGACAGTTAACACATTGAAACTTGATGATGTTTCTCAAAGGAGCAAAACAATTCAAGTCACAACTGGCTACATAACCCGTCGAATGACCAAAATTATCCATTATTTTTTTAATATTTTCTATTTATTACCTTTCTTGATTTGTTTAGTAATTAAAACTATCTATAACTTTATAACACTGTATTATTATTATTTTTTTAACATGTACCCTCCTAAAATGTAGCATATGGACTTCTAACGGAAGTAAATTAACAGAGATTTTTTGTAAGAACTGCTTGTTACTCAGTCGCTCAACCTCTCTTTTTTGAAGGGATAGAAGGGTAAGGCTAGAGCAGGACTAGTGGTTAGCAAATCACTCTCGCTGCACCCCGTTTTTGAGAATTGAATAGGTGGGACGGAGTTTTAGGCATCAAAAACATTCATGACTTCGAACAGAAATCCATAAATCGATTGAAAGATCAATTTATGAAACTGTCCGCACCGGAACTTGAACCCGAGACATCTGTAACCGCAGCCAATGACGTTACCAACTGCGCCACGGAGCTGACTGTTTATTTTATAAAACGGATAAAATTAATAACAACTCTTCTAAAAATGAATTAAAATAAACTTACGCAAAACACTATTAGGGATAAATCTGTTGTTGTAAAAACTTCTTGCCTAGGCAAACTATTAAAATATAAAGTACGACAAAACTTTTTTCCACTTATTATTTTCCTGCAGACAGCACTTTTTCATGCATCTGTTTACGAAAACCGTCGCAAGAGCGGTTCTCTTATCATTTTATATTCTGTTTAAATAATCGCAATAAAAACAAAACTTCATAAAGCAAAGTCTTCCAACTTTTTCAATTTACAAATTTGCTTACCTAAGCCAACTATAATGACCCTTTTGTAGACAAATTAAAGAAAAGCCTATTAAAATAAAGATTATTTGGTGCTTCTTATTGTAAAGTCAGGTATTTAATAATTATTGACTTATAAAAACATAACTACAGATAAATTACAGAGTTAACTTATAAATTATACTATTAACTTAAAATATAAATTTAACAATGTATTTTCAAACAACGAAATATTTTATTTTATTCATCTTATAAATTCCTTTCATGGTCAGATAATAAAACAAACAATTTGTCATTCTGAGAAATACAAAATAATGCTTTTTCCTTCAGTTGTTGTTTTCCTGATGTCAGCAGTATAGTTTCTATTATATAGCTTATACTGTTGAAAATACCTTCATTCAAATCGGTTGATAAATTAATGATGATAAATGAAGTATGTTATAAAGTTTTCTCTATATCTACGCTCGCTCTTAATACAATAAG
This sequence comes from Himalopsyche phryganea, assembly GCA_022494535.1. Lineage (NCBI taxonomy): Eukaryota > Metazoa > Arthropoda > Insecta > Trichoptera > Rhyacophilidae > Himalopsyche > Himalopsyche phryganea. The sequence continues at coordinate 4,412,482 of JAGVSL010000065.1, read as the reverse complement.
TGTTAAACTAAATATTTCAATTGCACTTATTATTACTATAGGCACCTGACTGCTCTTGTCGTTATTGAATACCTTGACATAAAACAACAAATAATGTATATTTTTCTATTTTATACTCTATTAGACTTTATACAACTATGCAAAGATATAAATATTTTGAAAAATCTTCAAATCAGCTCTCAAAAATATACCGTTTTTCTGAAAAAAGCAATCGTCTTATACGACGATTAAAGATATTATGTTTTATACTTTCCTGAAAAAAAATGAGTTTGAAACATTTGCTGTTTTTATGTCAAGGTCTTCAATTTAACCAAATTTTTTAAATTTTTAGTGTACGTAAAGCTTACTAATAGAATTTTTATTTGAAAAAATTACGAGGGAGATTGTTTTAAATTATCGAAATAAACAAAATTGAAAATGCCGAATTGGTTGCATATAAGGCTTTAAGTCATTAAAGCTCTTCCATTACCAAGTTATTCTTTTTTTTTCTGATGACAATAAATGTAGCTAAGTCTTGAGGATTTTTTACTGGAGAATACACTACGTAAGAAGGGTATAAAGCCATATAATGGATTCAAGGTTGAGTACTATAAGAAACGTGGTGTAAGATTTAATATTTCAATTCATTTTTTATATACAGTTGCAATACAAATAAATAGTCTTTAATTAAGATACATAACAAATACCAACTTGATAGTGTTAGAATTTCCTGCTCGTCTCAAATGCCACGCTTACATAACACTCGGTGTATATAGTTATATACATTATAATGCACGGTGCTGTTTAACATCGTTAATTACCCATGATCCTGAATAGTTCGTCCTGTAACAAACTATACGAAACAACTGTATGAAAAGTCAAACTATGCTTCAACAAGTTTAGTTAATACTTTCCCCTTTATTAACGTATTCAAATAACTTATCCCAGAGCTAAAAATACATAATATTATTAAATTTACAAGACGTATACATTGATTTATATAAGCCTGTTTTAATTCGGTGAGTAAATATCAAATTGGTGAGTATCCATTGAGCAGTATGTAGGTATTTGGTCAGTATTTAAATATAACAATCAGTAGCAGTTCATAGAAATTCCAAGTTTCACCTTACCAGGCTACTGACAAAAATATTTTTTACTGACCGTTTTTTATTGTCATTTAATCGCTTTTATAAATACTAACTGGCAAATTTAAGGGATTTGTGTAACAACTAGGAATACCGTTAAATGTACAGTAAATATTATATTAACATTAAATAGATATAATTATTGTTATTGTAATAAATAAAAATTAGACAATTAGATAATTCTTTAAAAATCTTCACGTTATTAACAAAAACTAGTAATGATTTTGTTAGACACATTATTGTAAACGTAATCATAAGAGCTTTAAAAAAAGAACTTACTTCAAATAAGCTCCGTTAATAACGCTGCAATTAATAGTTTGTGTGTGGAGTTGATTGCTTACCTAAAAAAAAAAAAAACGAATTATAAGATTATTTATATAAGAGCAACAGTGAAATTTCATTTCAAAAGTGAAAAATTTCAATTACATCAAATTATAATTAAATTATAATCAAAAGATAATTAAAACTAGTGTTTAAATGGATTCTTACTGAAAACAATATATCGTCGTTTCAAACCTATATATAACGTATAACTTGTATATATACAAACATTAGTAAAAACCACATAATTAATATTCAATATATGTAAATTTACTAATTGTCTGTTTTTTTATTTTTGTTTTAATTGTATGAAGTTGTTTTTTAGACTGCTTTTATGCTTCCCCGAAAAATTTTGATCTTGCAGAACAGCAATTTTATAATAGAAACGACGATATTGTTATCAGAATGCCATACGTAGGAATTGGGAAATCATTGGGACAAATTTAAATGCAATGTGATATTGACTAAACTGTCTCTGTCAATCCTTATGGGACAGGCGCGTTAATTTATTTGCGTCAGTGTATCCGAGTTTTCTGCAATTGAATCAGTTAAATCTAACTTGTAAGTCCCAGATAAATAAGGCTAAGGAACGTTACTATAAAGCACGAAAAGCGGGCCAAAGACGAGAAGAGCTGCTTTTTTATGGATAGTGGGATAATATTTTTATATTAATGTTTAAAGGTTAGACTCATATTTGCAAATTTATTTTGCAAATAGCATCACATTTTAGCTCCTTCAATCATATTCAGATAAACTATTAAAAACCCATCGTGTCTTATCAATACTGAATATTTTATAATAATCGAACTTTCCACTATACAAAAAAAGAACCGAAATGTGTTATACATTAATGCTAGAATTTCTATAAAATGAACCACTGTATTTGTGATATTTAAATATTCATAAGCTTGACATTTCATATTTTATTTTAAAAATACAGCTCATTAGTAGTGTCCACGATACTTCGACGGGGTGATACTGTATATTATTACGGCGATAAACCGCCAGACGACAGCGCCGCAAGCCTGCTGCGGCGTAGCCTGGCGAAATAGTTTAATCTGCGACGCGACCAAGTGCCAAATGCTGTTAAACGCCAGACAATATTGCCATAAAAGAGCCTATGCATGTAAAATATGATATGGAAATAAAAAAAGAACGTCTTATATGTCCGTAAGCCAAAGAAAAATAAAATCTGTGTTTTGAACCCAACCTTCGATGTATTCAACTAGTTATGTTAAATCATTTTCAATACTGAACCAAATAATCTAATATAATTTATTTAATATATGCATTAAAAAAACTTCCAAAATTATGTCTTTTGCAATGTAAAAACTTTTAAAAGATAGCAAACATTGGAAATTGGCAAGGAAGTAAGACATAATAATCCTGACACAAAATCAACCTTATAACATTTAAAAAAGTGCTCGGCTGATGTCATTTACGGCCACGCGGTATGTTTCGAAATCCAGAGAAATACCGTAAAAAATTGTGATAGACTAGTTAAAACATTCGAGGAACAATTCATATCCACAATTCATCAAAAAAGTGATCAGGAACATAAAGCTTAACAATTTAAAAAATGGCGGAATTCTTATTTTGGGCTCGTATAAGTCGAAAGAAATATGTAGAAGAAAAACTAAATTTATCTTCAAGCGTTTAAGCTATTTAACGTGAGCATGTCTAAAAGAAAGACAAGGGTAGTATCCATACGCCCTCAATTTGAGAAGTCTCAAAAATTTCTCCTGAACATAATTCTGTAATGATGATATTCCCTCAAGTCCGGCATATAAATATGTGTGTAAATGAGTCCATCTCCTTCTGTTAACTAAGAGCATGTCACTCTTATGAAAGTATACCAACAGAAGTTTGATATTTAAATTCGATCAAGCACTCGCAGTCGACATGTTAAATTATATCAACATAAGTCTCTAACATCAAAGCTCTCAAGATAGAAGGATGGGTGTAGGTAAGTGCTAGTATTTATTCTGTCTACACCTTGTTTTGAATAGTCAGCTGATGAGAAAGGATGTAAAAATAACAGACATTCATGTATTTAACCACAATCACTTAAAATCAATTAATAAATTGAAATTTAAAACCGGTGCACACTGCAATTAATAGGACGCGTGAGTGCGTTTTCCCCTTGGCTACATGAGCGACAAGCGATAAGCAAACGAACAATAATTATAAGTTTTAATACTGCATTATTATATATAACACTTATTGTCGGTCTATCTTGCAGTGGTTAACGTCGTTGGCTTCGGTTAAATCAAATACCTTGACGGACAGTTTTATAAATTGATTTATGTATTTCTGTGTGTAAACATGAATGTTTGTGATGTCTTAAATGTCCTCACGCCCAACCGATACTAAAAACACGTAGAGAGAGAGCGATTAACTAACCACTAGTCCTGTCTTAGCCCTATCCTTCTATCTAGACTGTCTTTTAAAAAGAGAGTTTGAGCAACTGACAAAAGAGCGATTATCGTAGAAAAACTTTTATATTATTGAATGTATTGGACATCGGAAGTGGATATGGTGAAAAAAAAGCACTAATAAAAAATCAATCAAACTTAATGTTAACGATCCATTTTGCTTGAATTGTTCCTCTTGAGAATGATCCACGAGTCACTCAGGATATCACAAACTATGATATTTAACCAGTGAGCGTTCATTTTTTTAGTTAGGTATCATACGGATATATTCGTTTTATGTTTTATTAATCATAGTCTTTACGATAAAATTCCTTTAGAATTACTCCTTGGCAAAGCACGAAAGAAAGTTTCCCCATTCAAACAGTACAAACGCTCTTGTGGTGAAATGCAAAGTGGGCAATGTGTATTGTTTTCAAGAGATTAACAATTGTAAGGATGTTTACAAACTACATTTCGCTGGTGGCTACGTGGTAGCAAAATTAACTGCAGTACTTGCCATGCAAAAATTTGAAAAGATTCCGTAAATTACTAATTGAAAATTACGTAATACTTTCGATTGGGTAAAATAAAAAAAAAACACCTTTCATTAAAAATAGTTTATATTTCAGTCTTTTTTTCCATATTCGTTCCCAATGTGGAGCATATGGTTTACTAATGGAGGTAACATAAAATTAGCATTTAAAAGTTATAAAATGTTACCAATATTTAATTTCTTTATAATTGTAATCTAAAAATAGTGTGAAAGTATCATATTTTATGTCGCTAATGCGTGGTGGTTTTTAAAGTCTTTTTGGGTGAAAATATGTCAAAAAAACTATTGAATATTTTTTTAATTATTTTTCCTGTAATCACACTTATTCATTGCATATGGACCATGGGCATGGGGTGGACTTATCACTATCTCTATCGCACAACCTAATTTGGGTATGAGCAAGAAGGATACAAAAGCATGCGCCGCATGCCCTTGCATTTCGCTTTTACCTTCACTTTTCATGTGATTGAGCGAAAAAGAGATAAAGCCACCGCACGTTCCTGATATGATCATATTTTTTTTAAATTTAAAATTAGAAAATTGTGCATTAAAGGGCATAACTAATAGCTCCAGTGCAAATTGTTTTGAGATTATTCATATATAGCTATATTTTGAAACGGACATGGTTGAAAAAATATGAATTATTAAATTTGGATTATTGAGATTTTGTACACTTCCATGTATTTTGCCACTAACGACCCGGGTTTTGCCTTTATAAACGTTAGAAACTGTTTACTGTCTCTCAGTTCGAGTCCATTCGTGTGCTCGAATGCCTGAAGATGCCGAAAGGTGAAACCCGGGTCGTTAGTGACAAAATACATGGAAGTGTACAAAATCTCAATAATCCAAATTTGATATTGAAATTCCATCAAGCACCCTCAGTCGATGTCTTAAATTATATAAATTATTAGTTTTCATATTGTGCTTAAAATATAAACCAGGACTTACAAAAATTTATTGAACCAGCCCGGTGGATGACTGATCTTATGGATATTTCTTGAAAAAACAATCTTGTGTTCAAATATCGCGGATACTGTTAATATCACTGTTTTTGGTTTGAGTGCAAATTAAGCTATTGAAACTATTGATACATCACGAGCAATATGTATTAATTATTTACAAATTAATTTATGTATTAATCGACTTGAAAAGTGTTAAATAAACTCAATTATTTGTGTTGTCTTATCTCTTTTTACAATTTTATATACACATAAAACATAAGCCTGTTTAATTCAAGAGTATTTATTAACCAAGGAGGATGGTCATCAAGAATATTCTAGATCCAAGATAAATCGATACCTTTTAACTCTAACATTTTGAATACTAACAGCCCCTATCTAATTTATACAGTCATATATGTTTGTTTTTTTATCTCTGCCATTCCTATAATAAAAATTGAATAAAGTTTAAATTTAACTTAAGCTACATAATTACTAGACAAAGACATGTTTTTTATTGCTAATTGTGTTTAATTTAAAACACGACAAAAAAACTATTGTATAACAATCGGACACTTTTTTGAAAATTACGAGGAATTCAAATTTCGTTACAATGATAATTAAAAGTGAAAATAACGCATCCGGGTATCCTGTGTACTCCGGGAGGGATTTGTTTGGGAGGTCTTTGCCACGCGTTTGAGAAGAGGTGTATAAAAAGCACTCTATATTAAAAGATGTTAAGCAGGCAATGAATATGCGCGAACACGACTCAGCCGTACATAGCAAATACAAGGGCAGGTATGGCGCCGTTCTTATTAAAGATATTGTCTCTGGGGTGAAATACCCCATGCTTTAGGGGTGGGCGCAATAATGAGTTTTGTCGAAAATATATTATTGTTATACATATCTCGATTTTATCAGACAACACATATATAGAATTAATTTAGTGCTGGGTCACCACAAATACTCAATAATAGTTCTAGTAAGAGTATTCAAACCCTTTTGTACTTGAATACCTAACTTCATCATTTGTACTAAAATGGTAAGAACGATTCAGTGATCAGAAGGTTCTGAATTTAAGCCTGGCATTGTTTGATTTCACAAATTTAACAATTAATTTTTTATTGATTATATATCAATCAAGGAAGGACACTGGTGTTTGTGATACCTTTTCTTCTCCGAGATGATCTCAAGTAACCATGTTAACAGATCGTAATTTTTATCTTATATGATTTAAACTACATAATTCAAATTTTTAATTAATTTTTAATAAGCTATACCAGCACAAGAAACTGTATATTTTTTAGTATTATTATCTGTCAGCTAACAATTAAAAAATATAGCTCGAAAAAAACCTGTTTGATTGGGAATATTTATTATCGATGTAACAAGTTTATCTTAAATATATGTAAAGGGACGAATCAATACGGATGGCAGCTCAGAAGAGAAGCATAGACACTGGCAGAACGCGCAAAACCGTCAGCAGAAACGGACCACAATCTTTTATTTGTGCTTCTGCACAGGATGACGGTCGCTATACTCTTAAGTTAAAAAACTTGCTACACATGTTTTAAATTAAAATATCAAGATTTATGTATAATTAATGACGAATTGTTTTTTTACCATGTCCACTCCTAGTGTGGAGCATATGGCCTTATAATGGAGGCATGTCATCAGAAGTTTTCTACGAGAACTGCTTGTTACTCAGTTGCTCAACCTCTCTTTTTCGAAGAGAGTAGGGATAGTAGGATAGGGTAAGGGCAGAACTAATAGTTAGCTAATCACTCTCGCTATGCCCTGTTTTTTGGATTGGATGGGTGAGATGGCAGTTTAGACATCACAAAAATTCATGATTACGAACAGAAATCTGTAAATCGATTGAAAAATCAATTCATGAAACTGTCCGCACCGGTACTTGGGTAACCGGGTAACCAACGACTTTAACCACTGCACCATGGAGCCAACATTCATTTAAAAGGCTGATAATTTATTTAATATTTGCTCTTTAATTTGCCTTATTCATAAATATAATTTTCGATTTGTCCACGGAATTACAACAACCGTTAATTAAAGCGATGATCTTTTTCAATTATATTTCAACAAAAATAATATATGGCACATATTATTTTATGGATGTTTGTATGATAGGCAGACGAATATGAAATATATAAATATTACTAGACACATAACAATATGCCTCCCACAATATGTCAACAATGAACGTTTACATTACTTCAACCCATCACTATCTACCTACCCTTAGTATTTAACGGCTATCGGTGCCTTACAAAGCCTTCGGGGTGGGCGCATGTTTATCGACAAATTAAACACACATTGTTTTGGATAGGGTATTTTAATTGCTGTATCTAAAATATATTATTATACTTCTCTTTTTTTGTCACGGCAGGATCAAAGGGTCATTAAATGTAAGCCGAATCCAATAATAATATTATATAACGGTATGGTACAAAATAGTTTCATTCTTTCACATGAGTTATTGTGTCATTTTATTTTCAGCTTAATTTTTACTTTGAATGTGTCTGAATTCTAAAGGCTTAATTCATTTGCGAAAAAATAAATATTAACATTAAAAATTCGCTCCAGGAGATGGTAAATCTTTTAAAAGTGAAAATAAAATAAGGTTGCATTCATCATATGTATATTAAATTTGTAAGCGATATTTCGTTTTACTATATGTAACATCGCTCATGTTATTTCTTATTTTATCTGCGAGGTATTTTTATAATTTATATTATGTTATATTATGTCCACGCCAATGTGAAGCATATGAACTTCGAATGGAGGTATCTCAACAGAAATTCGTCTACAAGAAATGTTTGTTTCGCAGTTGCTCAACCTCATTTCATGCATCATGCTAACTCACTCAAAAGATACAGCTGAAAACAAGCAATCATTTTAAAATAAAAACAATTAAAACGGCGAATACTTCGCAGAATTCCATAGTCCTATCCTAGCCCTATTCCTTTGACCCTACTCTCTTCGAAAAAGGGAGTTTTTGCAACTAAGTAAAAAGTAGTCCTTGTTGAAAACTTCTATTAAGATACCTCCAGTAGAAAGCCATATGCTCCACACTGAGAGCGGACATGATAATTTTACTCAATCGTTAAAAACCTTTTCCTATTTCTCTCTGAAAAAAAAAGTTTGTAAAGCTGATTCACGTCCAGTCTTCACCAGAACACTTTATAATAGGATAAAATAACAAAGTTCTGAAAAATTCAAATTGTAGAGAATTTTACGAAATTTTGTATAACTAAATACTGTGTTATTTTATCTTATTATAATAGAGTTCTACCAAGTAAATGCCAATTCAATCAATAAACATGTTTATTTGCTCAATGACGGTCACATATTCTCCAAATAAAAAGTGGACATGACTTTAAAACGATATGTCTGCTAACAAATAAAAACGTGAAATTTATGAAAAAAAAAATGATTTTTAATTAATATTAGAATAAACTTGTCCCTCGCTTAACATGGAATATTAATGTCCCATTAGATCACTTACTGAAGTGAAGTAAGCCATCTGATGTTTTCGAAAAAATGAGTTGGGTCCGTTTTGGTATTCTACATGTCATGAAGTGTCATAAAAGTAAAGTGAGATAAGTAAATAAAAGCTGCGAAAGTATTTTATACTGTAAGAAGTTAAATTAATTAACGTGCAAATCAATGTAAGAAGTAAATTTTTACCGTCAAGTTTCACCGTTTTATCACTTGGTTCACTTCATTTCAATCCGTATGTTCTCCACTGTGGAATAAATGTGTTGGAAACGGATTTTTTTTTTCGAGATCTCATCGATACGATAAATATATGAAAAAAAAAAGGTATTTTAAACCCTATTAAATAATCTTAAATGTTGGTTACCGACATCAAAATAAGTTGTATCCGTGAAAATGTGTTTTTCCAAATTGTTTTCGAACATTTGGATTTTGGACAAAACACGATTGGAAGAGTTGCTTCACAAATATCCTATTACTAAAAGTTCTAAAATAATGCAAGTTTTATCATTGTCTATATATCTTCTCAAATTTACAAAACAAATATCAGTTAAAGCAAAACCGAAAAACAAACAAGTGTTTAATTTAAATCTTATTTATATCTTTAAAATATTCGATTACGTAACATCCCAATATATGATATGGGGAGATACGAAATAATTAACCAGCTTAAAGCCACGCGCCATTTTAATATGTCTGACATAAACAAATTACTATGGTGAAATTACCCTCATCTTTCAAAGGCCTCGAACGTCATCAAATTGATGTCTTAAATAGAAAATGAACGTTTTGCGAGTACAATCAGACCCAGGGACAACATCATCAATTATTCCCGACCATATCTGCAAGTTCATTCAATGGGAAATAGAACAGACAATAATGCGCTGTACCTATGTGGTATTTTATTGTGTGTACTAGAAATACAATTGGAATAAATATCTCATTCATATGTGCCAAACAACTTTTTAAGGAGAATAATTTAAGCATTCAGAACGTGGTAATTATAAATATGCGCAAGAACTACAAATGAATTGTGTTTTATCTAAAAAAAATAATGTATTTCCAGCAAAAATTGTCAGTTAACACATTAAAAATGAAATAAATGTCAGTTTTCAATTTTTTGCACTTGTGACGTTGTTGCACTGGGTGTGCTATGTGTGTATCCAATTAACTGTTACTAAAATTAATTTCAATTTTCCCTTTAAGGCGTGTCTTTAATTTTTCAATGTTCTGTACTGTTATAAAAATTTCAAATGTTTTCTTTGGTGTTATAATAATAGATTATATACATCGCACCATGAGTACTTTAGTGTATTACATTGCTCCACAACCTTTTATCACCCACGGCACACCTAAGCACGGCTCACTACGAGCCAAAATATTTAAATTTCATAAACAAAACTCACAATTTAAAATAGTGCCATATGTATTTTTTAATAAAAGCCAAATTAACTCTTAAAATCTTTTCTAGTTAATTCTTTTTTTGAAAATAACATTATTAATTAAATTTTTAAAAGTTATAACTAAGCTTCACTACTAAAAAATATTTGAGTTTATTTTAGTGAATAAATGTATTGCATTTTTAAATTTTTCGTTTTAAACACGAGACAACCCCGAATTTATTTCCCCTCATTGAAGTTGTACTATCCGTTCAAATAGTAATACAATCATTCCATTTAATATCAAAATAATGTTATATTGGTTTCAATGAAAATAATCTAAACGGAAATCTTAGCAACCGAGTTTCTGATATAAAAATACTCTATTTTATCTACTATTTTTCTCATTTTGGACCCTCGGCACCGCGCCCACAGGTTGCGGAGCACTGGTGTATTATATAAAAAACTATAGTTTTGATATATCAGCATTTAAAGTTACAAATTTGTTTATCAAATTGATTTTTAAATCGGTTCCTAGGTATCGCATTAAAATGAAAATAATATATTGATACGCCAAAAATATACATCATATCATTGCATATTAGATATATATTTAAATAACAAAGTAAAGAAGACATATTTAAAAAATAAAATTTCTGTATACTTGAGTGAAGTAACTCATTAACAACGCATTTCACGCTGTATTTTAGTTACTATGTGAAACCAATAAATGAACCAAAAAATGGTGAATAAAACTGCACTATTATCTAAAAAATGACAATTTTTGACATTCAGTAGAAAAATAAATATTTCTTTTGATACTTTGATTGATTTAATTTAATTAAAATATTTTTTTATAAAAAAGACATCCATGTCTTCGATCACAATTTCGTAAATCAATTAAAAAAACTTTTTTTTTAAATTATCCGTACTGGGATTCGAGCATGTGAACACGACGATGACGTTGACAGCTTGGCTATAAGCCGTTAAATATCTATTCCTTAATCACTACATATATTTTATTGAATAGACAATTTAGCTATCAGCTTGTACGGCTTGTCTACTGAGTAATGTTTTTAGGTTCACACCTCGACTAAATAGTTCACGTCAGTTTCGTGCCCGAAATTTAAATTCGACCACACCCCTTTCATTCATTTCACGCGACGGAATAGTCGATTAAGCAAAGAGAATACGTTTGCTTCCCTATGACTTAAAACACGCCGAAATAAATCTAATTTACGAAAGATAGCCTATAACCCCTGACTACGTCCGCTCTCAGCATGAAGCATATCAACAGAGTTTGATTTCACAGGAAATAGATAATAGCAAAAACCGATAAGTCGACATTTTGTCAACACCGAAAAAATACGCACTTATACTATAATATATGTCATTTCACACAATACATAATGACAAATAACTATCAAAAGCATACGAAAGAAAATGATAAACTAAGATTTTAACGATATACAGAATTCGAATAGTATCAATAAAATGCAGATATGTCCATTTTTTCAATTATACAAATTGAAATTCGTGGTTGACTGCATAGTAAAAATCTGTAAATTGGAAATACAAGACGATGGAACAATTAAACTTCCACTCAAACCAAGAAACAATTGTGAAAAATAAAAACGTCGTTTACTACCAATATTGTCAAGTGGATATATCAGTTTTTTTGTTTTTTATAGACCTCGTATTCCGTTGTACATCAGACAAAAATTTTGGACAACAGGAAATAAAGCAGTAGACTTGGTTCTCTGTAGTTAAATAAACTTTTATATATAATTAACCATTTCTGAACTTCCTAAGATGGATAATGTAACATAATCTTAATCACTTTAATGAAAAATATTTTAGAAATAAAATTAAATACATTGATACTTCAATCTAGGTGTAATTACTTTCTTATTTCAAATATGTTGTATACATGGGAGCATTTGTGTTATTTGTCTTGCGAGCGTATGTCTGGGCACCCCTAAGAAAATAAAGATTCTGGCGTTGTAAAAAAATATATTTTTTTTGCTTACAACAGCTCTAGTTTTGACTTTAAATCTATAAGTACGCATGGCTGTGCGTGTTTTTTGTCGGAAGAAGGCCAAACATGGGCTGCGAAATTAATGATTTAGTATGCAAAAGCCGCGCTGGCCGGGAGAACCCCGGCTTATTAGTCACCTTCACTGGAAATCACAATGAATGGGATTTGAACACACGACCGAGAGTTTGGACTTGGATAGGAATTAATCATTCCCTGGCCAGTTGAGTGAAACTTGTACTAAACATTTTGTAAAACAGTTTTAAAATATTTCTATTATTAGTAATCCTTTCAGTTGAAAATTGGGATTGACGTATTCTATAAACTTCTCACCGTTACTGATTTCAGTATTAAGTAACACATTTTTAAATTTATAAATAACTTGTGAAGACAGAAAGTGTTTTTGGATACAAAATATTTTTTTATTTTCGTCTGGTGCGTATACGAATGAATCAGAAGGTTTTCCGAAATGTCGCTATTTGTAAGTATTTGATTTTTTATTTTAGATTTTGTTTTCAAAAACCTTCACGTGCGTGCGCACAACTCACCAAAGATTCATTAACATAAGATGAATGGTCAAGGAACGCATATGGGACAAACAAACAAACAGACCGACAAACATTCATTTTACGATAACTTCTTGTTACTCAGTTAATCGAACTCTCTTTTTTTCATCAAAGAAAGTAGAGATAAAAGGATATTTATAGGACAGGATTAGTAGTTATAAAATCGCTTTCACTTTCACCCAGGATTGGAATTCAAAATTAGTTTGATAAAAAGTGAAATCTTCACAAATAAGTTGACAATTTTAAATACTTTTTGAATATTTCGTTTGAGTACCGATTTCATAACACCGAATTTAATGTAACATATTTTATCAAAATTATTTGTCGCGCGATTATTAATATTAAAAAGGTTTGCAGACGCTTCGTTGTCAGACTCTGACGAAATGGGTTGAAGGGTAAAATTGTAGGCGGTATAGACACTTTGCGGAAAAAGCTGTCGATTAATTAAACATGGAATTTGGGGGACAATTTGATAGACACTTGAAACACCACAAAAGGATCGATTGAGAACAACAGTAAAATATTTCCTTGAAATTATATTGAACAATTCATTTATAATTATTACTTTGTCGGCAAACGATAGGATCCAGCTCATTTTATTTTTTAAATTAATAAATATCAGAATTTATTTATGCATCAACTTCCTATATGATTATGTAAACATTGTAATAACAATGAAAATAGTTAATAATAAAATTAAAAAATTTATAGTATTTCAAAAAAATATGAATATAAAACTCCTTACTCGGGTGGCTACGTTACAAAATTTCTTTTTTTATTATTGATATGTCTGCTCCCAATGTGGAGCGTATGGACTCCAAATTGAGGTATCTCAGCGGGCGTTATTCTACGAGTTGCTTAACTTCTCCTCTTCCAAAAGAGTAGGAAAATAAAAACAGGACTAGTGGTTAGCGTATCGCTCTCGCTGTCTTTCGATTCAGATGGGTGGTAGGGCATTACAGATATCACAAACATTCATGTCTATGAACAAAAATCCATAAATCGATTGAATAATCAATTCATGAATCAGTCCGTACCGGGACTTGAACACGAAACATCCCCAGCTGAAGCAGACGACGTTGACCACTGCACCACGGACCCGTTAAATTTTATTATTACTAGTTTTAATATATTATTTTAATTATTTTAGAGTTGGTAACCAAATGCGTGTGATATTGTCTTACCCGATTGAATTCTCAGAAATCTTGATGCTGAAAGAGTGTCTATCTAAAAGTAATTCGTTTTAGTAATAGTAAAAAATAGAGTTATAAAAAAGTAAAGAATCATGTGCTCAAGTGTATTAAGGCACCACGCTATTATATTTTATACACATTATTTATGTAATTAACTTGCTTACAACAGGTTGCTATCATTACAAATACATATATTTAACAGATCCAAGAGAACTTTGTTAAAATTCATTTTTAATATAAAATTAAAATTAATAACTTTGTTATTCCACTGTCTGTGTTACTAAATGTGACGTGTTTCGCAGCTTCGGTTTGAACGTTGCATTTAAAGAATGAATATCTTAAATGAAATGTATATTTTTTTTAAATGTAGGAAAACTTCCATTCTTTAGCAGTAATAAATGTCATTATCCCCAGATGAATTTTAAAAAATATTTAAACATTCATCAATTTCACTGTAAACTTAATTTATAAAAAAAGTGAAACAAAACTTCATATTCTGATCGTGACCCGGTTTGCAACTACAAGGTAGCATTTCTAACTAATAAAATCCATTCCGTTAGTTGTATAAATCGATACTCCCTACGTACAATCACGTAAGTGCAAAATATGTGTTTTTTGCATTTTCATTGTCTACGCGCTCATTTATAAGGGTAGCCATCAAACAACAAGAAAAATTAGATTTAAAATAGTAGCACTGTACCAATTTTTAAGAGGATACATGTAGTCGCTACGTTGCAATTGCGTTGTGAATCTTTGAAATCCTCTCCTATAAAATATCATGCTTGTCGAAATGCTTTTTATTTGGAGTGGACATGGCTAAAAAAATATATTAGTGTTAATTTAAGATATTGACTGAGGGTGCTTAATGGAATTTCAATATCAAATTTGAATTGTTGAGATTTCGAGTTCAGTCGTGTGCTCGAATGCCTGAAGATGCCGAAAAGTGAAATTCGGATTGTGAGTGATGAAATACATGGAAATATACAAAATCTTAACAATTCAAAATTGATATAAATGTTAACTTCTCGTATCGTAACACCTGCGTTTAGTAATCAGAATTTACAATATCAAATTCTTGCTAAGTATAATAAATGACATATTTCGTTTGTATGAGACCTATGATATATAAGACATGGTTCCATGTGGTATCTTTTCTACTTAAGTTTATTCTAAACTCTAAAGTAACTTGTTTATTTGAAAGGATTTAACAATTTAAATCATCTCGGTACCAGCAACTAGCTTTCTTTTTAAATATTTTATTATCACGATTAAAAAAATATGTTATTTTTCAATTTAAATTTGGTATAATTTCATGTATATTGCAATTATAATATAGTTAGGGCGTGAAAACATCGCCATTTAATATTGTGGTCTGGAAATCATAAAGTATTTAATTAATTTGATTTGAAAAACAACAGTAAATTTTCAAATAACACTCAGACGACGTAATAAAATTTAACAGTCCCTCCCATCATAGATTATTAATTGTTTTCAATTATTCAACGCGAAAAACAGCCAGCAAAATAACAATCAAAAATTACCTTCCCACGTTGTTACGTTAACATTAGAGCCTTATGTAGCAAAAAAAAGCAAAAGAAAAAATGTGTTGGCAAAATTAACATCGGCAAAATATGCAAATGAATCGTTTGGAATTCCGCAGCATTAGCTAAACACATATTAATAGCTACAATTAAGCCGGTAAAACACCTTCCTAGATTACGTGACCCCCCTTTTCTGCCCCTCCCTGCATTTTGCTGAGCTAGGTAATTTTTGCAAATTGAAGTAAAAAAAAAACGACAAAAAAGCATTAGCTAGATTTTTTTACTAAATAATGTTCAATTTTTTTCTAGAAATTGATTATAATTACTGTAGTCATATTCTAGTGGTTTTTTAAAACCTTTATATCGATGGCCTAGTTTCATAGTGATACGAATTGAAAAAGATAGTATTGAGATATGGCCGATCAACGTTTTGACACATCTAAGCTGACTTGTAAAAAGCGATGGCTTATTATTTTTATTGCGTTTTTATTCGGATAGGTAGGTAGTCAATAGCTTAAAATTTTACGATTAAAGGTTGTTTCTTTATGGAATGTCACGATTAAAAAAATATATATTTTCACACTACGATATTTCGATATGTATGTATATGAAACTAATAAATTATTTACTTTTGCTGATTTCCATATACAAATATCTGCCTTTTGAGACAAAACCTGTACATCTTACAAGCCGTACTTTTGTGGAACTGTAGAAGAACGGTGTTCGAATATAACGACTAACTTATGTCAAGACATCAAATTTTAGACTTATCGTCCCATGGAATTGGGAAATTGATATGGTTGTTATAGTGGTAGAAGGCGTTAAGTCAAAAAACCGTGATTTGAGATAATCAACCTTTAAGAAAATTTACATACCTTAACCATTGATTAATTAAGCAAGACAATTTAAAAGATTCGTTAATCATGTACGAATTCGATTCAGTTTCTAATATTTTTATAGTTATATTAATTATGACTATTTACCGCTAATAATTGTGAACAAAATTGATTTAATTCGTATAGATTTCTTCAAATTACGTGAAAAATTCATGGAATATAGCTGATCCAGACGATTGACCGTCCTAAAATCAATCGTACTGCATTCATAACTCAAAACAGCCAATTTTCAACTTATCGCCACCTGCAGCTATATCGATGATATAACATAAATACCAGTATACCTTCAAAACGTAAAATCTTCTTAATGTAAGGGAAAAACTGAAAATCTTTTACACAACCTCCTGAGCCGAAATATGTTTTTCTCGTATAACATCGCGTTGAATTGTCTTCGTGGTGAATAGGTGTCGAATTGATTTTTCTTGCAAGCAGTTTTCCGGAGAAGAAATTATACATGCCAACAATCTAAAAAAATATATATGCGGACAATATTAAATGAACCATTAGAATCTATTAATACCACAATTATCAATAAATAGATATTTTTCAGGCATGTAGCCAAATTATCAAAATTGATGTCTTTGGTTGGGATGTTTACGAGCCTGCACGGACAGTTTTATTAATCAGTTTTTAAATCTATTTATTTATTTTTATTAAAAGAAATAGGCGTTTGTGAGGTCTTATTTCCTTCCAATTCAGCGTATCCATAAAATCATAGTGTAGCTAGAGCGATAACCTCACCACTTGTCCTGACTCATCCCTATTCTTATATTCTTACTCTCTTTGGATGAGAGGTTGAGCAACAAGCGTTTAAAAAGAATAAGCGACAATATCGTGATAAGCTCCGTAAGGATACATAATCAGAGAACATGTTATACTTTGCTAGCTTAAGTTGATTGCAAAGGTGGAAATCATTTAAAAACTGTTTCACTACAAATTGATTATTAAGCAAATATCCTCTGTAATAATAATATAGTTACTTCAACGGTAAAGGTGTTTTAATTGTATTAAATTCTGCCTGATTTGTTTTAGTATTTAGTGATTACAAAGTAATTCATTCAATCATTCCCGACGAATCCAGCCTAAGTAAACACAAACATCGACTTAGTCCTCATAATGACAACCCCTCTATAAAATAATTATCAAAACCCAGCTTTAATCCTGAATATGTACGGTAAATGAGAAAATCTAAGCCTATTTGGACGTAATGTTATATAACAGTGATATGCTACGTCAAAACTCAGCTGCTACGCTAGTCGTAGATTTGCTATGGTCAAGCTCAAGCTTACCTTTGAAATTATTTAAATATCGACAGCATCAAAATTTCACGTGACTCTGAAATATGGCATTATTTACATCTAGTATTTTTATTTTATAATAAAAATCATTAAAAAGTACCTTAAAATATGTTTAAATCTAAATTTCTAAAATATATGTTAAATAACAAAATAGTTTAAAGATATTTTTTCAACATTAATGTTTGGCTCTATAAGTAAATAAATAATAAAACAACTTTACGCCTTAAGTGCATATCACACTAGCTAGTTAATATCTTAAATGAAGCTATTTGAGTCGAGTCCGTGGTGCAGTGGTCAACGTTGTTAGCTTTGGTTACGGATTTCACGGGCTTGAATCCCAGTACGGACAGTTTTACTAATTAATTTTCAATCAATGTATAGATTTTTGTTCGTATGCATGGCATCTATGTGATGTTCTAAGTTCTCTCCCAGCCATTCGATCCTAATAACGAGGTGTAGCTAGGTTGACTAGCAAGCCACTTGTCCTGTCCTAGCATTATCCTTCAATCCCTACTTCCTTCAAAATGAGTGCTTAAGCAAGTAAGTAGTAAGCAATTTTCGTAGAAAAACTTCAATTGAAATACCTCCGTTAAGAGGTCATGTCCTCTACGTTGACAGTAGACATGACTTAAAAAAATGTGTTTTATTTTCATTCAAATTACTTTATTTACCAGGATCTTTATGAGCTATTTGATAAAAGTCATATTTTCACATAATTAATTTATTTTTAAGCAATAAAATAAAACTTAATTTACTTTAAGTTTTTTTTTAATTTGGTAAATATTAAGTGCTATTTTTATTTAATCACATCACCTTATAATACGCTTTTAAAATATTAAAATCAACGCATTTCGATATTGCTGGGATGTTAGAAGTCACAATAAAACAAAACTCAAAAAGAATCATCAAAATATTTCATTGAATTATTAAGGCCTGAAATCTTTTTCATAAAATAAGGCTTTTTAAAATGATCCAACCCTCTTAGAGAGTATCAAATGGCAACCACTGAAGTGACCTCATCCCTTGGGCAGGCTGTAATGTCCGGCCTGCGTGTATAAAAGTGTTTGACATAAAACATTGAAGTAAACAGACCTCTGGGATAGAATCCTATTAACCTTTTAACTTTTCGATTCGGCGACGCCACCACCCGGCCATTTTATACTGTTAACCATCGTCTGATTTATTTTATCAAAGTTTGCATTAGAAATTTTCACTCCTGGAAGGAATCCGGGCGGAGGCATATTGATCTTGTAATGACGGAGCTAATGATTCGCCACATATTTGATTTATTTATAATATCGATATTTTATTTTTTTAATAATAATTTTGGTCAAAATTAAAACACAGTTCTATTGTGACCCACGATTTTGCCATAGGACAAAATATGTGTTAGAAAAAATTGATTTATTTTCTACATTTACCTATAAAAATAATATTTTTATCTAGATTATAAAATCAACACCTAGTTATACCTATTATCAAGTAATTATAAATATTTAAAGAACCCGTTGTGAAGAAGTGTTATAATTGATTAAATGGGCATTTGCTTTGTAGAACTTCATTATAATAGGATTAAATATCATAGTATTTACTTCTACAAAACTTTAGTTAGTTAATATTGTGGCCTAAAGCTGTCATCCTAAATAGCTATCACCTAACTAATAAAATTTGGTTGTTTAATCTCCGAGTTAATCACGCAGTCAAACCACCTATACTCCAGTAACGAACGCAAGCATATATTCTCGAATCTCAGTATACGACAGTAAAACACGGTTAATTCGACTTTTGGAAGATGATTTGATACCGTAAAGCGTTACAAAAAATGCTGTTGAGATATCTCCTTAAGGAAGTTGTTTGCTCCACACTGAGAGCGCACGCAGTAAAAAATTCATCGACTAAAAAATAAATCGACTTTTACAATAACTTCGGCCAAATTTTGAATAACCCCTTTTAATGGAGGATTGAAGTATGCGGAAGTTAAGGGTGTAGGGGGTGCGTGATCGGAATGACAAATCCAAGGCATCAGTGCCCACTTTGAAATCAAGCAAATTACTCTCACTGTGTTGAGGTTAATTGGAATGACCGATGTCTGTAAAGACATTAGGCTAGGCAGGCCGGGAAATGTTTACTTCGAGGAAATTCAATTTCCAGCCAGCCTTTCTAGAGTGGGTGCGTTTAAACTAAGAGAATACATCGACAGCTTTTAAATAGAATTAAATCACAGGGTAGTAAAGTATTTAATTACTTAGTCGATAGCCATGGAAGATTGCGTTTATTTAATTATAATTTCTAATGCTTTATATTATGTTATGTCTGAGTTCTTAGCCGAATGAATGATGCCATTGACACTACAGTGAAGAGCTTGAATCCCAGAATAGTAAATTTTATTCATAGATTTTTCAACTAGTTTGTATCAGAAAGTCATGAATCTAAACTGGTCGTAAAGAGAACCATTAACATTCTTAATTATTTGGTCAGAAGATACTTCATAATATTTCCAGCATTTGATTAATACATTGGAACTCATCTTTAATAATAATATCAACTTATATATTGATCGCGCAGTTCATTACTTACTCATCTCAAATAACCGATATTGATAAAATGGAAAAAGCAATATTCAAATGCTCATCTTTAATCGAATAATATTGATTTTTACCCGAGCTTTACACATTTTATAATCAGGTTTTTAACAACAAGGTTCTTTCCAAGTATAGTCAGTAAAATTATATTAAAAATATCCTTTTACTGACCCAGATATGTCAACATTTTGCTTAAAACTTTAGAAAGTTATCTGCCTT
This sequence comes from Himalopsyche phryganea, assembly GCA_022494535.1. Taxonomy (NCBI): domain Eukaryota; kingdom Metazoa; phylum Arthropoda; class Insecta; order Trichoptera; family Rhyacophilidae; genus Himalopsyche; species Himalopsyche phryganea. The sequence goes on along the minus strand of JAGVSL010000065.1, from coordinate 4,391,907 downwards.
AACATTTTTGGTGACATTTTTGAGTTATCTTTGTACACTGAATTAGATGAAACTCAAAATTTTCCAATATATAACTGAATATTTTATTTAAATTTAATTTTTTTAGAGTTGATTAACTAATGAACTGGACGATCGAAGTTATTAATTATGTAAATTGTTTTTTTTTACACAAGTTCTACTAATGTGTGTTTTATTGAAATAGTTCAAGAAATTCATGGAATACTGGCATATATGCTCAATCTTGTTGCGTTCGCTAATTTCACGTGGGATTCATAATTAAGTCATATTAGCATATTTCATTATTAAGCTAGTTGATGAAATTTAAAATAGATTCCTTTCAGATTTCTGTAGACAGGAGATCGCCGACAAGAGACCTTTGAGATCCTATTCTAGAACTATTTCCTCTTTGTAATTCCAAATGTAATACAAAACACGTTGTCATAAGACATATTATTTATTAGGCAAACAATTTGACAAGACCGAATCGAAGTGGGGCAAATGTTTGGTTATCACCGTCTGGGAGGTCTGGGATCTCAATCAAACACCATTTCAAATCCAGTTCATCGAAGATGCAGTGGTTTATTACAAAAAATATCAGTAACACGTAAAATTAAGTCTACATTTACATTTACTTAAAACATGAATTTACCTTTATATTAGTTATAATGCAATTGATACAAAAAACTATTTTAAATTTCAATTACATCCAATTTCAAACAGACAAAAACAATTTATAATGACTTGCGATGCCAGCCAGCTCCCTTAAGCCGAAGACCTCTGAGAGCCGACTTCCCGTCAAAATATAAGTTAAACTTCGACCACTGTAGGTTCGTCCTCTTTTTGTCAATAATAAACTCGTTTGCGGGACGCTTTCTAATTTTTAGCTATAGCCCTAAGGCAACCAATTGCTTTTAACGACAATAACTCGGTTAGACTTCCAAGAATCATTGCCATTAAAACTGTGCGCTGTCAGTTATGGACCCTAATAAAACTTAAACTTAACAAAAAAAACCAGGATGTGTCAAATTGTTATCATTTTAATTTAAAATATTAACTAAGAATAATCTGTCTTGTCAACATTAATTTAAGTAATGATACTTCAATTAAAATTCGAAATTGGGAGGTGTTTTAAAAATAGTCACGTCATTATATTATTTTACAAAACTTAATTAGCATTTAATGACAACACATTGTTTTTTACTCATCTTGAATTTATTGTAACTTATTATAATAACCGTAAACACAATTTATTAGCCATTTAAACTAATTTAATTTCTTTCTATATGTCATATGATGCTATACAGTCATAAACTGAGAGATATCTCGATGGAATGAGTGCTTCGTGTCCATATAACGTAATGTCCTCTAGCAGTAAAAGGGAGATTTTATTCGGCAATAAATGTACAAAGTTTGTAGTACGTAATAAGTTGTAAGCCCGATGGAATATAAATAGAGATAGGATTAAAACAAAATTAAACCACGGCTTTGTCATCTACAATGTGCATTGTTCGATACAAAACGTTACGTATCGTATTAATGAAGATTAGACAATACAATAGAAATAGTATTAAAATGTCTCTGTGAATAAGGGATATCGTGACGTAATTAAATATTTATTTCTTAAAGTAAATAAAATCATGGTCTGTATATCATAATTGAAAGAAATCTATTAATCGTTTTTTTCCCTATATGATTTCGTAGTCTATGGCGCGAATCCAAAATTATATTTACGATTAAGCATCAAATAAGGTATTCTCATGCAATTTTTGCATTCTTTCAGACTGAACACTAATTTTAAATTACTATAACGGAGTTCTGTCAAGTAAACGCATATTTTATCAATATTTCGATATGAGAGTTGGCATTTTCTACTAAGATTTTGTGTCATTTATAAGTTAAGTTTTGTTACAAGTATAATTTGAGCTTCCTAACAAATATTTATCAGGTATCATTTTCCCTCGGGTATCGGGTCTATAGCCGAGTGATCAACGTCTTTATCGTCAGTTGGGGAGCTCGCTGGATTAACTTCCAGCACGAACAGATTCATAATAATTGATTTTCCTTATTGTCTAACCTCTCTTACACCCATCTGATCATAAAAAGGTGTGTTGCAAGAGCTATTAGTAAACTCTTGTAGCTTCATCTTTCTATCACTATTAAAAAAAGAGAAGTTTGGCGACCAAAAAACAAACATTTCTCGTAGAATAACTTATCTTGACATAAGCTTCATTGAAATCAAATGCTATGCTCAACATTGAAGTTGAAAATATTTAAATAACTAAAAAATAAAATAAGCAGTTAAGAGATAAATATATACCGAAAAGTTGTTTAAAGTTTAAATAAAATAGAAGGTGACAAAATAACTAAAAAGCTATGATCATCTATTAAATATAATTTAATGATAACAAATATTAATCTGCCATTATAACGTGGGACACTTGGCCGATGACAGAAATCGAAACTAAAATAGTTATTTTAGGTCTTAGAACTGTCAATACTAAGCTCACTTTTTTCATTAGTATTACTGTAGAAAATTATTACGATACGGAATGCCAAGTGTTTTCAAAGCAATTCGTGAGAATATGTAGAAGGCTATTCGGATATAGTTCTACATTTCAGCGAAGACGTCAAGTCTCAAAAAATTAATAATAATTCCAATCAATAAAGGTTCGCATGGCGGCCGTGACAGGTAAATTATTATGACAATATTACTCCAGTTACACTAGCGCTCTCTTTAGGCGGGCTACTTGTATCTGTTATTCACATAAAAAACTCCCGAACATTTAGAAAAACACTTTCAAAATATCCTTGAAATAAAAATGAGTATTTTTTATTATTTCGATACAAACAAAACTACTTTAAATGATGGAAAAAGAATAAAATAAACGAAACATGCATTTGAAGTGGTAGAATTTAGGTATTTTCATTTGCAGAGATATACAGGAGGTATCCGATTTTCCAGACTGGGCTACTCATGTAAGTAGACTAGGCGGATGGCTATCTCACACGACTGAAATGCATCAAGTTCTCAATACTCACCGCCTCCACACCCGTTGCCTCAGAACCACTTTGTTATAAATCCAGCGTCTGCCTATCTGCCGACCCAGGGGAGTAGACTTCTTTGGGGATGGGGCTTTAAGCTCTGATTTTTACGGGATACGTGTTTTAATTCACAACAGGTTTTATTTGAATGTGTCCACCGAATACGATACATTATTTTAAGACATTTGAATTTTTTTCCGTGAGAACTAACTGAGGATAATTGTGTCGAAAATAAATTTCCACCTATGTTCCTTTTTATGTATCTACAATAAATAATTGATGGAAAAAAATCTTAAGCAACAGTAGGTAAAAGTATTTACTTTGATAGTTTATCCTATTAAAATTGTGTTCTAACTTGTGAATGCCAATTCAACCAACTTAAGCAACAATGTTTTTAAGTTAAAATATTATGTAATTTAAGACATCGACTGAGGGTGCTTGATAGAATTTCAATACCAAATTTGGATTATTGAGATTTTGTACACTTCCATGTATTTTGTCACTAACGACCCGGATTTCACCTTTTGGCATATTCAGGCATTCGAGCTCACGAATGGACTCAGTTCGAGTTCAGTTCGAGTCCATTCGTGAGCTCGAATGCCTGAAGATGCCGAAAGGCGAAACCCGGGTCGTTAGTGACAAAATACATGGAAGTGTACAAAATCTCAATAATCCAAATTTAAAATATTATGGTTTAAAATTTTAATATTATATTTCACATTCCGGTTTTTGGGAATCCATACAAAACTGTTTCAAGCCCGCAATGTGTATGACAAATGGCAGCATTATCAACTGATAAATTAATTTGAACATGGCTATTTATATGACATTGAGTCTTAATAATTACGAGGTATATCAAACAATCTGTTCAAGAACTACGAAAAGAATTAACAGACTATCATACAAATTTAACATAAACAAAATTAAATAATAGTCTACTAATGAAATGTGAAGGCCCTCTTACAAATCAGTAAAAGTCAAATACATGAAATTATTGAGAGCCTTATAAATGATTTAATTCAATGAAATGCTCTCCAAAAATGTATAAATTCAAAAACTATCTTCAAAATGTGTGTAAAATATATTCAAAATTTCACCTGTGCTAAACCCCAACATGAGATTCCTTCTACGCTTTCAGCTATTTCTTTTGCGTTTTTTTTGGTTTTATTCATTTATCTTTTTCCTCGAATCATTTTCGTTCACTTTAAATAAGTGGAAATAAATTTAATATAAAACCTGCCAGTCGCTTGTAAGCTCTCGTCGATACCCGAAAAAAAAACATCAAATATACCACCTACTTAATTTGTGAGAGGTACGAAAGAGATTTATTTCAAATGCTTACATTCTTGATGAGCGGTGAATTTTAAATACGTGTTTCACTTTATTTCTAAGAAAACTCAGACTTGAAAAAAAATAATTTTCAACTATTCTCTGGAATAGTTTTATCTATTTATTTAAATCTAACCACACTTTATATCCAAACATGTTTTTTCATTATAAAAGATTTTATTTTCGACGGATTCGGTGGTAACTTTGAGAAAATTTTATAATTAAAGTTGATAACTTAGTTATTCCATTGGCTGTGTTAATAAATGTCACACGTGCTTCGTTTCTTTAATAAGCATCTTCAGACTAATTATATCGCAAGGTTATTTGTTTCTAAAGCAAACAATGATTCTAATTCTTAGCTTGAAAATGAAGTGCGACTATTTCCTTCTCCTGGACGTGGAGAGGTGGGAAAGACACAAACAATAATAAAAGTAATTACCATAGCACTACTATTTTGTAATTATTATTACATTTAGTAATTAGTACTATTATTGTCTGTGACTTACCCTCTCCTAACGTCCAGTAGAAGGAAATAGTCCCACCTTACACTTCATTTTCAAGTTGAAAATTTGAATCATTATTAACATTATAAATAAATAACCTTGCGATATAGTTAGTCTGACGATACTTCTTAAAGAAGTGAAACACATGTTACATTTAGTTACACAGTCAGTGGAATGAAAGTTATCAATTTTATATTGTTAATACATTTTTTCGGTCGACATTCACTCGATGTATTAATACTTTTTGTTGTACCTGTTTCACAATTTGATAATAGTATTACCTGTAATGGTTTCATACATTTTCAGCTATTGATATTATGCTTTTAACTAATTAATTTTAAACACTTTCTCAGTTGATAGTGTTCATTCACTGAGTGAAAGTGGTGCTGATAGTATTCTATGATAAAATGGTTGTTTATCCGACGGTTAACTTTCTATTGGAAATCCTTTAATTCATTATTAGTCAAAAGTTTAATTCTACAATCAAATTTGGTGTAAGATTAACAATAAAGAGCGCAATCATTTGAAACGGAGTGAAACAAAAAAATCAATCAAACACAGTTGAAAAAATTTAGAAAAAAAAATAATTTAGACCATTTTTGTAATTCATACAAGAAAAAAAAGGCAAAGGCAATGCAACTGTCTACACAATTCAATGCACATTCAGGTAGCCTACATTCATCCGACTTTTTATATTATCAACAATGCAAAGAACAAATTTTAGAGAAAGGCGTTATAATGGCTATTTTTACACTGTCTTCAATTGGATAAATAAAGTTTTTATTACAATAAAATTAATATTTTCTGTTGATGAGATTAGGATAAAATAAATACAAATCGTTTTTCGTTCATATAAAATATTTGATTAAAAAAAACCATCAAATCTAATGACTTTCACTTTTCTTCCCTCCGGTAAATACATTCATAGAAATAGTACAAAAAACAATCACAAAACGATGGTTCACTAGCGTTATTTGGGGGCCGTCACGCTTCGCAAACAATGGACACAGAAGGGCGGAGGCGCTATCTGTCTAGCGGGGCGTCAGTCTATCGCGCTGGCAGACCTGTCCGGAGAGACTTCAGCGGGCAAAAAGGCCTTTCAACGACGTGAAAAAGCTCCGGGCTAGACGAAAGCTTTGAATAGGGCGACTACTTTGTGGGTTTGAGATAATTTAACGTCGTTTAAGGTTGTTTTTACTTCTACGAGTGGTATATAAAACATGTAGCATTGGATATTTTTAGGGAAAAGTTTCTGTTGAATTGTTTTAGAATTCAAATGGTTAAAAGACTTTTTCATTTAGTTGAATATATACATAATGTAATTACAATTTTAAATTGAACACTTTAATGTTCAAAGCTCAGCAATACAATATTGCGATTCCACTTTTTAACGTTATAGAAATGTTATCATTTTGTTCATAATCAGCTTAAATTATATTAACGACCCAATGGAAAACTAAAAAGTAACACCACAGTACGTTGTTAAAATGTTGTTTTAAAATTTTAAATTAAGTAAGCTATGCAGCATTTTTATTAATATCTGTATCTAATGCCTTTCGACCAAACATTGACTGATTTATTTATTTTTTCCATGTCCGCTCTCAACGTGGTCATATGGTCTCCTAACGGAGGTATCTAAACAGACTTTTTCTATAAGAATTGCTTGTTACTCAGTTGCTCAACCTCTCTTTTTTTTCAAAGAGAGTAGGGATAGAAGGATAAGGTTAGAACAGGACTAGTGGTTAGCTAATCGCTCTCGCTATCCCCCGTGTGGGTCGAAAGGGTGAGAGGGAGTTTTTAGACAAAATACACTAAGACTACGAATAGAAATTCATGGATCGATTGAAAGATCAATTCATGAAAACCGTCCGCACCAAGAATTGAATCCGAGACATCCGTAACCGTAGCCAACGACGCTACCAACTGCACCACGGACGTCGAAAATGTATACGCATACTCAAACGCAAAATATTCTTATGCTGCTAAATATTACAGCATTTTTATGGTGTTAACCGTCATTAATAGATAGAAAGACAATATATTTATAAAAAATAAAAAAACATTTTTATTTACCAATTCTACAGCTGTATCAAACAATAGTTTTCACACTTCTTTTGATAAAATTGTGGAATTAGTACAAAAATTAGGTGTTATTATTAAAATACTAGGAACCCCACCCTCATAGATGACGGTATTGAAATTGAAATACTGAATGTCTAAATTAGCTAGTACGTTGGAACTAGGGCTTCCAATCCCAGTATTTGAGATCCCGACATCCCGGGATCCCGATCAATTAGTCAATCCCATAGTCCCGAGATTGACTTAATACCAATACCAGGATTTCAGGATTCGCTATAAAATAGTAAAAAGTAATTTATATTAAAATGCAATTTCTTATTCTTATCTCCGATGAACAATAAAATGCAAATTATTACCCGATTTACTATACGAACATCGTTTCCGGGGGCAGAGTGTCTAGGTATGCTCGATTTATATATTTTAAACATAATCTATATATGTGTTGTCTTCTCTCTCACGCTCATATTTCGCGAGTGGACAGGAACAGACAATTTATTGTTTTTTTGTATCGTTATCAACAAAAAACAGTTGACCACTATCCTATTTTTAGATGCAGCAGTGGAGATTTTTCTGTCTTTAATTACTAATAAAATACAAAACAATCGAAGAAACTGAGCGCGCAAGATTCTGCTTGCAAATAATTTTTTCATAATTATGAAGATACCTAGGTACCTACATATGTTACAAACATTTTTTGTATGATTGCAAATGTTCACAATTATTGTAATTTTGTATTCATATTCTGATACCTAGTTAACAAATAAAATCATCGTATAGGTACCTAAGTATTATGTTCTTTTATGCGTTTTTAGAGACATACCTACCTATCCTCCTATTTTGTTTTGAACTGCGAATCAATTTTCACAGGGTTTTATTTTTATTTTGTATGAGGATTTTTATGTTTTTTTCCGTGGCTTCATTTACTCTGGTTTATCGTGGTACATATTAACTACAATTTCAAATTTTAAAACCATTCAATTCAAAAATCCCGGTATCAGAAAAGGGGTCCGGGATTGGATGCCCTAGTCGGAACTGTGTGTGCATTGCATAACATTTTATTTTATATACACTGCGGATGCTTAGGTCATGAGGAAATTTCATATCTACATGTGATATGCGATAATAATAAAATCTTCAGAGCGTTCTGGGCTATTATATATAAGATTTTCATCGTAGCATGGTAATTAAGAAATAGTTCTGCTACTGTTTTTGTAAGGTAACAATTATATATAAGATTTTCATCGTAGCATGGTAATTAAGAAATAGTTCTGCTACTGTTTTTGTAAGGTAACATGTTTTATATAAGTAATTTATAATAAAAAATATTGTTGTTAATTTTTTGATTGAAATGTCTGAATAATGAAAAAAATCCTTCAACAACAGTTTAAACCAAAAGCATTTTATTTGCCGGTTAAAATCCTTTGTTTAATTTTAATTTATAAACGAAAACCAGCATGAATGCATGCGATTCGACAGGTAGGCATGTCCTATTTCGGGCCGAGCAAAATTGTCAAACGGTAATTCGATAGAACGTCAAAAACACTATTGAATTTCCGGATGCATAAAAAAATGTGCCACCCAAAAACCCCTAGTAGCTTTTTTCCAATATAACGTGCTAGTTAGTGACTACATGCAAAATGAAAAATAAAACATCGGCGGCATGAAAAGTTTTCATCATAACAAATCAGCTTTCGGAAAAACACAGTGCTTTTATTTTTATGCTTTTTGATTGGTTCTAAAAGAGATATTTTGAAACACGCTTCTCTCTAGTTAGATTTAAAAATATAATATATTAACTATTGAACTATCGACGAATTCAGCGATTATTTAAAAAAATATATTATTATCTTTAATAATTTACTAAACATGTTCAATCTTTATGCAACCAAGAATATTTGGTGAAAAGGTATTTGGCAATAAGTTAAAGTCTATTTAACTTTAATACCTAATGAATTATAATAATTATTACAATCAATATAACGAATAACAATTGTATAATTTGGTTGAACTAAAATTGTTTCTTTATCGAGCTATATAATCACATTTAAAAAAAAAGCACACTATATTTTTGTATTAATTTCACATGTTTATAATGATCAGGAATGGTTTCGCTAATCACGAGCATTATCAACTCATGCCTTTCCACCAAAAATTGACAGTTAACATTTTAAAAGTGTAATATATAATATATAAAAGTTAAATATATAATTGTCTCTAATATTATTAGTCGATATTACCATTTATTTTGAATTCTTTTTACATTAAACTGCTTTGTTTTAATTCTAAGACTATCTTTATAATAGCATTTTACTATTACTTCTTATATGCCTCGAATGTACATTTATATTGAAAAGAGATGTTAAAAATATTCATCAAAATCATTCTACTATTATATTACTTTATTTTTACAACACGATCTTTTGCCGGTTATCTTTGTATCTTTGCAGATTCATAATTTAAAATATTAAAAATGACGTTTCAAAAAGAATCAGATAGCTTTTATATAACCAGTAGAAATATCTTTTCATATATTCCACAGGAAACAGAATTATCAAGTTGGTTGGTGAAAATGGGAAAATCAAAAAAAAAAAACAATTTTACTTAATAATCAATCTTGCCACAGTAAATCGTTATCTTCGGTTTCAGATCTCACTCGATTTGTGGATTTAGGCTCAAATGCATGGATGCTAGAATTCCCTCTGAACAATTCAATTATAAAAACAGGGTGTAGCAAGAGCGGTGAATTAAAAACTAGTCCTATCTTAGCCATATCCTAATATCCCTACTCTCTTCGAAAAAGAAAAGTTGAGTTACATTAGAAAGTTATATGCTTCAAATTTGGAGCGGACATGGTTTAAATTTGGCTGTAATGGTATACAAAAATAAATATTTTCAAAAAGATAGGGGATGAAAAATAGGTGTAATTCATTGTTGTATTCAATAACTCGGATTAAGGGCTTGTCCAAAAATACTAATGAATAGAAGTGCCACTTGAAAAGATGCTTGCATCACGCTGTAAACAATATTAATAGCTTAGACCCTTGTTCAACATTAAAACCAATATCGTTTCAAATTTGAAAAAAAAAAGAAAATTGTACGTATAGCTGTCGCAACCAAAATTGGCAAGAGCTTTTTACTTAGTATGAAATAAAAAATATTGCCATACATTAAATTTGAATAAGTAATATTATTTAAACATATAGATATTTTTAAGGGTTATAAATAGTTGCACTTTGTGTTACATAGTATTCACTTGGTATAATTAAACTTTTATTTCCATAATTTGCACTTTGGATTAGATAATATTAACTTTTTTTCCACTTAGTCACGGATTCTTTTAATAAATTAAGTTTAGTAGGTTATGTTAGGGTGGGTCTGGTTTGGTTTGTGTAATATATTCTATTGAGTGGAGCAAAGACAATATTGGTAGCTAATATAGGGTAGAAGAATAAGTGACATTTCATTACAGCTTCGTGCAACTATCAATTTCAAAGTGTGAGTTATTATTTTGAGTAAAAACTATTTTATCGTAATCGTTAAGTGTAATATATTTCTTCAATGTTAAAATATATTTTATTACGTGGAATCACTTTATTTTTAGTGAAAGAATTTGTTTTTTGTGGAATGTATTTGTTGTAAGTGAAAACTATTTACATCAAAGTGAATTTGATTTAAACAAAAGTGCATTCAATTGTAAGCATTTTTTTAATTATAAAGGTAAAAAAATATCTGCCATTACAGTTAAGACACCATATACACTAGATATTTTGATTTTTTAAAATCTCATGAGATCAACTTAAGGAGAAGAGTAATCCTAACACCCATGTCCATGATCTCAAATTTGAATTGAAAAAATATGAATTAGATATTGATCTTGCCTGGACTTGAACCCATACCCACCTTATAATTAGAGTGAAGCCCTTACCACTACACTACAACGACCAGTTTTGTTTTATATTTGATTTTTACTGCTTACGTAAGTTAAATTTAAAAAGACGATTTATTGAAAAAGGCGAGTACTTCTAATTAACATAGCAATATGTATTAGAATCAAATAATAAAATATATATACTTGTGTAGGATTAGAATATTCAATTTAACATGGTAAAATGAAATAAATCTCTTCTTAAAATCGGCAATATTATATAATATACGATTTTAATTTGATAGAACAGTTTTAATTTTTTTCGAATAAATGGTATCCCTTTTGACATTTAAAATTTAAAATTGCTTTTCTTGATTCATTATTCTTGTGATAAACATTATTATAGTTACTCCATTATAAAACAAAAATGAACATCGTTCTAAATTTGAAAAATAAGGAAACGAGTTTTTCTTCGAAAATTGATTATTTTTTTAACAATACTATCAAATCGTCTGCTTAAAAATTGTATGTGATGTATTTACGTTGCCAGTTTTCATTGAGACAAACATAAACACTTAATACACCCCGCATAAAATACGCGTATGTTCAATATTGACGTTGAAATACACTTAAAAGCGCCCCCTGGTCGGCACAATTGCAAATGATGCAACGTCATTCCAATTTCAAAAACAAGAGTCCGTACATTAGCCCCTCCGGGCGGCAGGCGGCGCTGACCGCAGACAGTTCCCGCATGAATCTGCGGCTTCTCGCACATCCGTTCCCCGCCGTTCGCCACCCTGTCCGCTTTTCTGCGCGCCTGGTAGCCCCGAACGTTAAGAATTTTTCACAAAACTACTTATTCAGTTGTAAATGCCCTTTCTTTTGTACTATACTTACTGTTAAAGTAGAGTAAATCCTTATCAACGATAAAAAAATTCTATAGTAAATTCTTTTGAGAGAAAACCGAAAATTTCCCTTTAAAGATATAAGGTCGAAAAGATTCCAGGCAAAGAGTATTAAAAAAGGTTTTAGAACCTCATCATTATTTTCATTTATCGATATAATCAATTTTTATTTAGACACTTCTTTTAGAACGGCTAATTTGTTTTTCTATACTACAAAATATGTTCTTAAAACTGACTTGTTCTGTTCTACAATGTTTGGGATGGAAACTTTTGTGTGTCTTATCTGTGATTCGCTTTATAGAAATGATAAATTTTTACCGTTGACAACAATTCTAAGTACACATAAGAGATATTTGAACGAATGGCAAAGAAGAAAATCAAACGCATCTTTAGCAAAAAACGCATTTAATATATATATATTTTCCATGTCCGCTCCCAATTTGGAGCATATGGTATCCTAATGGAGGTATCTTTACAGAAATTTTCTATGAGAACTGCTTGTTACTCAGTTGCTCAAACTCTCTTTTTTTTCGAAGAGAGTAGTGATAGAAGAATAAGGCTAGGACAGGATTAGTAATAAGCTAATCGTTCTCGCTACGCCCCGTCAGGATCGGATGGGTGGGAGGGGGGTTTTAGACATCAAAAATACTCAGACTACGAACAGAAATCCATAAATCGATTTAAAGATCAATGAATGAAAACCGCCCGCACCGGGAATTAACCCCGAGACACTCGTAACCGTAGCCAACGACGCAACCAACTGCGCCACGGATGACAAAATATTATATCATATACATTATACAAGATAAACAATACTTTGAAGTTTCTTTCAGTTCTGGAGCTTTGTACATTGCTATTATTTCATTTACAATAAAATTCCAGCTCATTACAACTTAATGAATATAGATATTGATTTTATTGAAATTTTCTTGTTAGAACCCCAATGTAATAAATGAATTTTTCTGCTAGTCGAGAAACGTTGATAAAGCTTCTTTTTTTTTTTTTTAATTTAAGACATCGACTGAGGGTGCTTGATGGAATTTCAATATCAAATTTGGATTATTGAGATTTTGTACACTTCCATGTATTTTGTCACTAACGACCCGGGTTTCGCCTTTCGGCATCTTCAGGCATTCGAGCACACGAATGCTCAGTTCGAGTCCATTCGTGTGCTCGAATGCCTGAAGATGCCGAAAGGCGAAACCCGGGTCGTTAGTGACAAAATACATGGAAGTGTACAAAATTTCAATAATCCAAAAAGCTTTCTTTATTTATGTGGTAAGTTTTCTCTTCTTCTATATTCAAAGTTATTTTCGATTATTATTTTTTCAAATTAACTAATCATATGAAAGAAGAAATTTGACCGAATTTTTTTTTCACGATATTATTTATTTAATACTGCACTTTTCAACTGTCTAAGCCAGATACATTTATAGGGAAATTGAAATTCGTAGTTGAAGAGTAGCGGTTTTCTTGTTACATTAAAACGTGATATACGAATAGCTAGATTGGCCTTAGGTATGATGATCAAAGCGCACCTGGTCGAGTCTATCTAATTAACGACGCCATATCCCCCTAACCTTATAATTAAAATCAGTGCATTCTAATTATGCACAACGACGGACGCTGCGATCATATCCAAACCTGATGGTATAACCTTATTATATACTTAGTCGAGTGACACATAAGCAGAAATTCACATATCAGACCTAGATTAATACACTGATAAATCATATCGATACCTCAGTTTCAAAGTGTAATAAGTCAAAAATATGTAGTTTTGATTTAAGTATGAAGAAATTCATATCGATATCTACTAGTTCCAAAATGCTATAAGTGGTGATCTGTGGTTATTTTAGAATGACACAGGCTATTTTTTTCTTTAGCTTATAGCTGTAACAACAAGGAAAATCCTGTGAAAACTTCTGACCACTTTATTGAACACTGAACAATTTTTTTTTGGTAATTATAGAACTTCATTAAAATCTGCTAAAATTAGATTTACAGTAAAGGATTAAACCTGCTCAAAATATTCTGTTCTAATTTTCTCAGAACCAACAGAAGATTTTTAAGTTGTTTTACTATTGAACTTAAGTATTGATATATTATATATTAATATCATAAGATTTTTTTTCTCGTTATACGTTTTATTTCAACCTAATATTTCAAGCTATTTTTTATTTCTCTCAGTAAGATTTAGCTCTTTTTCAACTTTTTTAAAATCCTTAACAAATATATCATCTTTTGAGATATGCTTAGTTGTAACTTACATTTATAACGGAGAAAAATTTCACCTTGCACCCTATACAATTTTACATGAGTAAAATATATTTTGGACACTGTCAAATGTGAAAATAAAATTTACGAAAATGTCTGGTATTCGAACGCATGAATACCATTACCGCATACAACAACGTCACAAATAGTAATAAATAATAAGTGATATTTCAAAAGCTTGCAACTTATTAAGATTGTAATAATATTATACTATGCACATTTTATGAAATAATAATTTTTAACATCGCGAAGAATATACCACAACATTAGTTAGGGAATCTAATACCGGACCTTTTTCACGCTCTAGGGATTTTGGGATTGGTCATTAAGTGTAGTATCATGTGTTAAATTGTACATTTAAAATTTTATCTATATTCATTATTGTTTCAGTCGGTATGTATATATGATTAAATATTTTTTTGAATATTCGAAGGTTTTTTTGTTGATTTAAAATAAGACAGTCAATTACAAAAAAAGAGAAAAATAGTTCGAAAAAGATTGATGATTAAAATAATTTTATTTATATTTTTTTATTGCATTATTATGGTAGGTTTTACCAAATGGTATCCAAAAAGAGGACATATCATTCAATTTGTATTTAAAATATTGTCCTCCATTTCAAATTAACCTCCCGGTTAAGAACAGCTGTTACAAAACATGAGAAGAAAGGAGACTACAATAAATTATCGTTAATTATAAAAAACTATATAAATGAACAAACCTAGGTACACGTTATAGTTAATCAGGAAGTTTTAATTTGTTATATGACTTTTTAGTATTTTGAGTGAATTGCCTGAATATCAATCGCGGGATTACGGGATTGAATAATTGACTGGGATCCCGGGATTGAAAGTCCTATAATCAGTTAGGTACTGGCTACAAATCTATTCAATTTTAACTCAATTCAATCTGACAGTAGCTGGCGTAGCTAAGAAGCAAATGATCAGAGCCCCGGACAGTATTTGAGATGCAGAGGTCAATAATACACGAGCACTGACCCGTTTATAGTATCGCAAATTGGTGTTTACAACTGCACTGTGTATGACTCTTAGTTGATCTGCAGCAAAGCTTACTGTGCGGCATAAACTGCTACGGACGTAGACGCTCGTAGATATTCGTAGATGCAGGTTGATTTCGTAAGATAAGTCAGCCATAGCTATAATATACGTAGTTAAGTAAGATTTTCGACACGAACAAATTCTGTTTATTTTTTTAGTCGTAGAGAAAAGTTAAGTAACTGCTTTAAAAATACTATCAAAATAATCTGTGATTATTGCGAAAAACAAAAATAGTTCTATTACCTACCCTATTTAAAACCGCTTTGTCATAAAAAGCCTGCAAATAAATTTGATATGATAGCTATTAATTGCTGACTCGTGTTTGTCATGTGTAAAGCGTTAGTTATCAAAATAAGACGAAGTAATTTTTACTTCTACTTTATATTAATAAATCAATAGTTCTCTTGCCAATCAAGAATACGACTAGTTACCTTTCTACGTACAAGTAACGCATTAAAAAGTCACGTGTTGTTTGTAAAAATTGATCAACCTTTTTTAAATTGAACAGCAGCTTCATTTAAAGTAAAAAAAAATGTCGATTTTATTTTTTCCACTATCGATTTGAAACACGTTGACTTTTTGTTCACTTTAGTACTTCTGCAGAAGATATCAAACCAGGACTGGTTTTAAGTAAATCGCTTAACCTCTTTGCGAGGTTGAGGGTAAAAGTATGTGGATATCAAACGACACGTAGTAAGTTGGTGACTTTCTGTAAGCTTCATTCATATGATCGGATATGGGTCGTCGGAAAAGAATCAAAACATATAATCATATGCATGTTTCCACTACGAAACCATAAATCGATTGAAAAATCAATGTAAGAAAAAGTGCATTCGTTGATCTGAACCCTTTGCCTTAGCAACTTAGTACAAGAAAACGACGTTGACCACTGCACCACGGACCCAACTAGCAATAATTGATATTACATTAAAAGAATTTGATAGTCTTTCACGGCAGAAAATATTATATCTGCCTATTTTTGGTACATGTCTAGAATTCAGATTCGCACTGCACGTTTCCTATATTATATACAGTAGTAAAAATACTTTATTTTGTATAAATAACTACGTATCGTATTATATTTGCAGTATTTTTTTTTGCGTTAACCTGCAAACCTTTGGAGCTGGCTGTGTGTTTATTTTCAACATTTTACGCGTCAACTTGTCTAAAAAAGAAAATCTTGGTGACAACTATCTTGTAAAGGTTTCCGCCAGGGATTTGCTCTCAACTCTCTTGGACAGGGGTTCTTACAACACTGGTGACCTGATTTGCTTTATTTTTTTAAGAGGTAGAAACGTTATCCAAACAACATTTTTTGCATTCCAGTTCATTTCGGGTCAATTTTCATAGAAAAGGACACACATCCTAAAAACGTATTGCTGAGTGTGATTCTAATTTCCATTAATAAAGAAATGTTTCAACATTGGTCAGTTTGTAAAAAAGATATTTTTAAATTGTAATAGCTAGATTTTTATTAGACTTTTTTCAGTTTATACACATGCTTAATTTACTTGAAAAGCAGACCTAACGTGTTAATACATAAAATGAAAGTAAAATAATACATAATCATACCTAATAAGGTAAAAAAGTTAATTTATTTCATTCCACAAGTTATATTACATAGTTTTGGGTATTTTGTATTTTGGTATCACGTTTTCTTCAGAGCAATTATAGTTAAGATTATGACAATCAGTAAAGATTGAAAGTATATTCATTTCCTTATTCAAAGTACTAAAAAATAAGGAGAGAATATGAGAGTGTAAAGAATTCTTAGCAATAGGTCATTACGTACATTTATAATTAATTTGAATACTTCTACAGATAACACAGTTATAACGAAACGATTTTTACCTTTAGTATATGTTTTTTAGTGTATTTAGTATGAATATACTTCAGAGCGAAGAAGAATATCGATGTAGAATATATATCATTAAGAGACACTTACATCGTTCAGTAGTCAGACGACTTCAAATTTGAATTAAATATCCAATTATATGTACAATTTTGCATAATCAAATAACATCAAATAAAACAAAAATGCTATGCCAGATAACCTTCTAAATAGTTAAACAAATATTCATATTTCTGGCTCAATAAAAGGATACTTATAAATATCCTTCTACTAAATACTGAATACTATACTCGGAAAATAAGTAATTGTTGAACACACTTTTATAAAATGTATAAAACTCTGGTGACAATCAATAGTATTTGGTTTGTAGTGACCGTTTAAAAATTACTTTTAGCACTACCTTTATATGGGTTATTTGGAGATTTCTTAGTAATGGACTGGAAAATCGACATAATGATTAAGAATTTAATATTAAACTTGTTCGAGAAATATTAAAATGGATTTTGTTATTTAAAGATTTATTTATAACATTGCAATCCTTTTTGGAAAAAAGTTTTTCTTGAACGATATTCATTCTGAGGACGTTACTCGAAATAAAATAATTTGCGGGTATTGATAAAGAATTATTTGAATTTACAATAAGGAAAAAATGTATTTTACGTAACCAAAATACAATTATTATGAATCAAATTTAAAATATTATTTTCATCTCATTTAATAAAGAAGTTTTGATGATATTAAAACGTCTGGCTTTATAGTGCTCGTAATAACTGTAAGTCTGATTAAGCTATGCCTACGATATGTCGCTTACTGCCTGTGCGAATGAGAATGTCATCAAAATTTACCGTCTGAAGCAATTCTGTTGGTCTCTTTATTATCCCGTCATCGCGTGTTCCCTATGTCCTGCGACAACCAGATCAGCATTAGTGATTAAAAACCTACTCATTTAAAAAACATTTGAAACACTAACTACTTACTCGTTCAATATGGACTTAATTTTATTACTTTAGATAGTAATGTTTAAGTTGTGTCAAATTATTTCATTTGTTATTACAATAAATCTGTGGCGTTATGGCAAAAGTATGTCCGTTTTTGTCAGATTGGGATTATTCTTATTATAAAATATTTGTCAGCATGTCGTGGGAAAATTTGGTACGCTAATCATTATTCATGAAGAAGATCCGCTAGGAATTTTCGGTCTGTTACGATCAAAGCAAGATGTCTGATGCAATGGATTAAAAGTATGTGCAAGCGTGAGTGTTGAGCGGATTTTAATTTCTGGTGACACTGCTGCTTGGTGTATAATATCAGAAATAAAATTTTTCAACTTTTAAATGATTAACTATCAAAATATAAAAATGTCGTTTTGACATGTCGTGTAACTCAAAAATGCCAAGAAAAAGTAAAAATCATTATAATGTAAAATCGTTTAATATAATATACTGAAAGAACGGTTTTTTTTTTCATTTTTATCGTTCAATTCCTACTTTACTAGGAAATTAGAAGAATGTTGTGATACAAATGTGTTGGTAATATATGATTATGCGCTATCACTAAAATAAAACAATGTGAATTTCCTACAGCCGTATACATCGATCGTCTAAGCTCATTAATCAGACAACACATAAAGGAAATTAGTTAAATATGCAGCTATATGTAAAATATGGCGTTCTATCTGATTCAGTACTCAGCTAAATCAAAAATACCGCCAAAATGTGTTACGGCTGATGTTTTTCAACGTTATATCGGTGATATTTAGCAACCTTTTCAGGGTTGTTTGATCTGATTAGGATTTTAAGCCACTATTCATGTTAATTCAATACAATTATGGTCAGAAAAATCAATAAAAATACATTCATCATTAGTGCAAATTTCACTTTGCTATGACTATAAAATAGCTTCAAAGTGGTTGGTTATTTTACTCAACTGAAAAGTTTCGAAAATGCTCATTTAATTTTAAATTTGTTTTTCTCTTTATCAAGTTGCAATTTCCAGACATAACGTTTGTATTAATAACAGATAATTCCATTTATCGAGTCAATATTTATAGTTAATCTTTGCATTATACTGTGTTTTCCTTAATGGTTTCTTTAATTCAGTTCATTTCACTTTCTTAATTGACATTTCATTCGGCCAGCCCGAATCCAGTCCTGAGGCGACTCTCGCACAGGTTAAACCTTCTGGGGGTACAACATCACACGGGGAGTTCACCAAAAGGCCAGCTGTCCGCCGAATTTTGTTTATCTTTTAATGTCATCGGCCTATCTCACTTACTGCGCTCCGACATAACTGACAACTCTATAAGGGTTCCAGTATTCATCTTTCCCTTTGTGCTGTGCCATCGCGCCCCGACGGGTCGCCCCCGCTCGGTCCAGGATAGGAATATTCATTTTCATCTGAGATACTATCTCGATAAGTCGCCTGCTCTTTCTTATCATTGGCGTACCGTTGTTTAATTGTTCCCACAACAGATGAATTAATTATCTAAATATAAAAAAAAATGAAACACAACTTGCTCTGTACTACTTTGACATTTTTATAATTACAACGACCAGTTTCACTCATTATCGACTGATAAGGCTTGCGGTGAGTGACAACGGTCCTGACCATTTTAAAAATTAGGAAATAGTGCAAAACAAATTGTGCATTTTCACCAAAAATTGACAGCTGACACCTTATAAGTGATTAATTGTCAAAGAGCAGGATAGAGCAAGATAAGTCCATATTTTGTCAAAATCTAAATAAGATACATACACAATATATACTAAAAGCCATTTCACATATCGTCAGCCAAGTGCTTGATTGTTCTAACAGCAAATTTATAACGTTTCTAGAGCGTTTTGAAGTCTTAGTACTTTGTACTTGTATGGTGTATAAGCAAGGTCAATATCAAGTTTAGATTTTTTCAATTTTAATTTGTGATCTTGGACATGAATGACTTCTAAAAATTCTCATCGAGTTTATCTCTTGTGATGCTCTGATTTTCTAAATATTTAGCGCATTGGCTGTCAGCTGTAATGCCAGATATTTTTTTATTTATTTTTTTGTATTATATATATAAACAATTAACTTTGAAAAAACCTACAGAATGCTGTTAGAACAATCAAATACTCGACTGATAATATGTATTATGTAATTTTAAGAATTAATGTTGCTTCAAATGTTTGTATGTTTATTTCAATGTTGATGATGATGACTAATGAACAGGTGCTTCTCAATCGGAAGTTGGAGACTAATAAATCTTTCTATATATTTTTGTCACACTGTATTGCGTCTTCCGATATATGCCCATTCTCACAGTCACACAAGGTCTTCGATAACAATTACATATTTATCACACGCAATTATATGTTCGCTGAATTCGGTCGGCGTTTTCATTTCTCACGTTTGGCCACTATCACTGTGTGGAATATCACATTTCACGATACGCGCGTCATGTATTCCCACATAATCATAATATTATTTACCTTGCAAAACCCTGCGAAACAATTATTTTGTATGCCACATAAATCACAACCGATAAATTCGATGCCGATATAGGTATCGCAGTTAATTTTTTTAGAGCGATAAATTATATGTATTTTTTAGTACGCCTTTCGTTGAAATTTCTGTATGTGCTGTTTCGCGACCCACTGCCGTTTTACTGAGGTAAATAGTCTGCCATTGTTTGATTGGACCCTTCTATAGATTGAGGTTGACAACTTTTGATATTATACATTTTAATATATACATTTATTTAATAGAACATGTTTCTATAATAGAAGATCTTGATGAATAGAATACATTATTATTTGTAAGAAATAATACATACAGAGCAAGGCGTGTTAATATGGGAGGCACTTTTAAAATCATTTTTTTGTTCGATTATCAAATGTAATCTAAAGAAATTCAACTTACGAAATTATAATTTAATATTAAGTGACGTGAACATCAACAAATTATTTTTTTAAGAAGATTCGTTTATTTTAATTTAAGGTCAGCAAAATGCTCCATCATAGAAGCACTTAAACTTAAGTTTTAAATTGATTAGCATAGTCACTTATTTATTATTCAAATAACAGATCATTACCTAAAAATATGGCTGGTCCGTGGTGCAGTGGTCAACGTCGTTGGATACGGACAGTTATGTAAATTGGTTTTCAATCGACTTATGGGTTTCTGTTCGTAGGCATGGATGTTTGTGATGTCTAAAATTCCCTCCCACCCATCCGGTCCTAAAAAAGAGGCGTAGCGATAATGATAAGTTAACCACTAGTCTTCTACTAGACCTATTCTTCTATCCCTACTGTCTTCAAAACAGAAAATTTGAGCGACGGAGAAAACAGCAGTTCTCATAGAAAAACTTATGTTGATGTTGACCTTTATTATGAGTCCATATGCTCTACGTTGGAAGCAAACATGGTAAAAATATATATAGATGTATATGATATGCTCATTTATCCGTGGCAAAAACATGGCGAAAAGAGACAAGCGCTAGTAGTAAACTAAACAGAAACCTTAAGTGACTGACACTACTAAGTCTCGTCAAAAAATACTTTTCATTGAAGCTAGATTCTATAATTCCATATGTTGGATGAAAAGACGGTATAAAAAATATCTAATTATTTCTTTACATGTTATTATCGTCTGAAAAAATAATTCTAAATCAACCTAAATAATTACGTACAAATATTGTCATGGGATTTTTAATTTATATCTTATACGATTATCTCTATATCGTTTTATGTAAAATTACTTGCTCTTATTTCTAATAATATATTGGTTACGTTAAATACAGGTATTGATTAAATATAACGGATAACTTAACTTATAAAAAAGAATATTCCATCGCTGAAAATGCTCTTTCTTTTTCCAATTCTTCTTCATATCTTTTCTTGCTATTGAATAGTATCAAATACTCTTCTAATTATTTCTCCATCATAGAATATTCTCCAACATTACGATTATTCCTTTGACTATTAAAATAGATAAGCTCGGGTTCGCCTTTTGCGGTGGAAATTTCAACAGAATTTTCTGGTCATGAATATGACGATTTTCCTTTATAAGATATTTGATTCATACCACAAATTTCGAAAGCAGGTATGTATTTCAATTAATGGTAAAGCTAATCTGATAAAAAGACTAGAATTCGGGAATACTATATATATTATATTTCAACACAATTATCAAATCATTTCTTACTAAGATGTTTTTAATAAAACCAGAGATTAACTTGTATTGAAGTGTGCTGTACATCTTTTCAATCTTTTGCATATAGAAAACGTGTCATTGTTTTTGAGTAAAACTATTGTATATTTATAAAAATATTTTTTTCTTTTTGAAATATTTACCCCTTTTAATTTCGTACTAAATTTAATAATTGTGTTTTCTTAATCACTTTTGATTAGTTGTGCAGGAGAACATTTTACAGGGAATATTTTAAATATATGTTAAACGACGTCATACTACTACCGTTGAAGACTTTCAATATTTAATTAATAAAAATACATATGTTGTTATTTAAACTGGTAATTTATAATGATAAAAATCAACTTCTTTTTAAAACTTGTGTAAATAATAATATATTTCATGTGAACCATCATAAAAAGTTACCAGGAACGTATACAAATTGGCAGATTTTTAGTTTTCAGTACCATAAATTTGGGTAAGTTTGCCCATCGGTCTAAGATTGGCCCACTACATGTGAAAAGGTGCTGTAATAATACCATGATAATACTATATATATAAATAAGCAAAGGTATTAAGTAGCCCTTGGTGGTAAAAATATGAATGAATGTGCAACACATTTTGTTTTATTGTTGAATATGTAAGCTGTCAGCTTGGAATGATAACACATAATTTAAAAACTTTTCTTTAAATAAACTGGCTTATCCATCTTGCCAAGACTTTAAAATCAGTGATTTATAGTAATTATATTGATTATTTGTATCGTGGGCCAAATTTACCTGAATTGGATGCAAACTCTACCCAGCTTGTTTTATCTATCTTTATATATCAATTATAATAATAAATCTACGTATGTAAATTAAATTTCATCTTAAGATATTAGCTCATTTCTATGTAGAACGATACCGCACATAAATGCAACGGTGAACCATAAAAATACGTAAACCCTCAGGGCTGGGCCAAAGTTACCCAGATTGAGTGTATCTTTTTCTTAATAAATTTAGACGGTAACAGGCGGATATAAGAAGCAAACGTTCCCATAATAATTAAAATTTAGATAAAACCCTTATGTCATGATTTGTCAAATTTGCGATTTATGTGTTAAATACGTAATTTTGAGAAGATATTTGAGACATCAAAAAAACTTTATATTATATTTTTAAATCTAGCTGCAGCAAGATTTTCTAAAAAATACAAATAAAATAGTTATCTAAAATCATTAATATTTTACACGTTTATACGGTTTTATGTTGCAGTTATCAATACTAACTCCTTCATTAATAATTCCGAAGGCATCAAGATCACACGAGTTGGATAAAGTCTCTCCATAGTTAATTTCAGTCAGTACTCGTGTTTCATAGACTGGCCGGGCGTGTGATTGATGTACGAATTGGGTTGGGAAATATATTATCACCACGCCGGTCAAAGTTGTTACCGTCCTCTGTCAAGAGATAGCGCCGTACAGGACCGTGTCGCCGGTACATTAATTGCGATTTAATAACGTCTCAGGCTTGACCGTGTCTATATCAGAAGGGAGATGGCAGGTAGGTTATATATCAGAATATTAGTTATTTAACTTAAAGTTATTTGTTCAATAAAGCATTACGAAACATCCTTAATTAAGCCGCAAAGACGAAATAACGTATTTAGAGTGTTTGAAGGTCATTATTTAATGACACCGCCCAAGCTGTCAGGTGAACACTAGGCCTTCAAAAGTTCAAAACCATAGTCACTCTTCTCGTGCAAGAAAACAATTTTAATATTTATCGCTTGTCCGTCACGGAACAATTGTCTGAACTATAGCATATATACAGTCATATAAAACTATAGCATATGTACAGCATATATATTATAACATATATATATAATTTAAGACATCGACTGAGGGTGCTTGATGGAATTTCAATATTTAATTTGAGTTATTGAGATTTTGTACACTTCCATGTATTTTGTCACTAACGAACCGGGTTTCGTCTTTCGGCATCTCCAGGCATTCGAGCGCACGAACGAACTCAAACTGACGTCAGTTCGTTCAATCGTGCGCTCGAATGCCTGAAGATGCCGAAAGGCGAAACCCGGGTCGTTAGTGACAAAATACATGGAAGTGTACAAAATCTCAATAACTAAAATTACATATATAATATATATATATTTAGTTCGGACAATGGCGATAAGCCGAAATAGCTATCAACTACCTAATAAAATTTTGTAGAATTAAATACTTTGATATGTTATCTTATTATAATGGAGTTCTACCAAGTAAATGCCAATTCAATCAATAATATGTACTGCTTAGGACAAGGTAAATTTACTCAGTAATTATAGCTTCACACCTACGCGTCGGTACACAACGAACCGAAGATCCTAATTCATACCGCTAAATTCAAAGTATTTTCAACTGCCTGTGGCATAAAGACTCAGACGGCTTGGTACCTGTATGTTTCTAGCCGGCCGAGTTCCTCAAATTCACCGATGATTCTTTGGGTGTTATTCAACTTATTTTGTGAGACTTCGTTCGATTCCGGAAGAGTCGTATTTGCATTTTTAAATATATTTTTTTAGTCAGGCGGGATTGGTCTGTGGTTCAAGTCACAAATCGATCCGTCCTTAGCCATGTCGCTAGGGCGGACTCTTGTGAAGCTGAGCTTTCACTACCTTAAAAGAGTGTTTATCTTGTTTAAATCTGGAAAAAAAATTCAAATGAAATCTGTAATCACCTGTAACCTAAATCTGTAATCATTTGTAATGATTTCCGCCTCTGAGACGAGGGTTATTACTTTAAACCGGACTGGAGAGTGTATCCTATTACTGTTAAGAGAGCAGTGTGGTGTATTTCTTTTGCATCATCCGCCCCCTAAGCTGTATTTTTCAAATATCCCTTGATAATTATCCAAATTAAATATAATATACCAAGAACGAAATTTATAGAGAAGTGTATCACACATAAAAAGTAGATTTATAATGCAGCGAAACGAATAATTTGACTCAATTTTCAGCAAACGGGGCTCATCCCAATATTCTATTAATACCTACATCATGTCATTTTAGTGTGAGCATAATATAGTCGAACTAGCATCACAAAATACAATGGGTGCCGTTGCCAACTATAAATCACGATGTCACTTTAATCATGATTTGCCTATTAACAACTGACGTCACTGAAAAGTGGTGAAACTTGGTGTTAACAACAGCAATTAAAAATAATCAAATCATTTACCTACTTGATAATTTTCTGAGAAACTCACTACTTTTCTTCTCTATCTCTAACCATGTGCGTTCCTAATGAGGATCATGTCGCCGTTATAGTGGAAGAAGATGTTAATTCGAAAAATCTTGTTTTAAGATAATCGACTTTTTAAAAAATCATGAAATCCAAGTCTTTCTATTTACATACATTAACAATTATTTATTTAACTAACCACTTTATGAGATTCGTTAATCAATTAAGAATTTGATTAAGTTTTTAGTAATTCTTTTGACTTTTAAGGTGTTAACTGTCAATTCATGGTGGAAAGACATTATATTTTAAAAAATAAAACACAATTTGTTTGTACTACTTCCACATATTTATAATGATCAGGACCGGTTTCGCTCATCACGAGCATTATCAACTGATGTTTGAGGATGTAGTACAAACAAATCATTATAAATATGTGGAAGTAGTACAAACAAATTGTGTTTTATTTTTTAAAATTCTTTTGATTCTAATAACTATGAAATTGACTTAAATGATTTCGATTTTTTCAAATTACGTAAAAAATACATAGTCTTTGGCCGACCTTGTTTTTTCAGACAACAGACTGTCCTAAAATCTATCTATACAGCATTCATCACTCAAAACAGTCAATTTCGAACTTATCGCCTTCCTCCACTATACCAACGATATGTTGTTCTAACGAAATATCTCAATAAATGTTTTTATGAAAACTGATTTTTATTCACTCGCTCACACACTCTTTTTTGAAGTAAGTTAGAATATAAGGATGGTGCTACAAAAGGAATTTTTTTGCCATGATTATTCATTTTCATCGGTTCCGGTGTACACGGGATTGAATCATCAAACAAACGCTGTCATGCATTAATATTTAGAACGAGTTATGAATATGTTTGAAAAAAATAATTGATGAAAGTGTTTTACTCACATTTTTTGCCGATCACCTGATACCGGAAACGCTGCGCACAGAGACATGTTAGCTGTATGATCCTAGCTATACTTTTATACTCTTATTTACTTAAAAAAAGTGAGATAGAGCTTTTAACATTCCCGTTTTCATGCTAAAAAAATCCATTCGGATATCATGCAGTCATATTTCGTTACCTTGTGGGTTTTGTCATATACACGAATTTATAAAGCGAAATGACAATTTCAAAAAGTGAAATATGGTTAATGTAGTATTAAGTAATTATTTTACGTCATATTTTGTGTTTAAAACCTGAAATACATATTAAAATATGTGAAATTATCGAAAGACGTAAGAATCGAAATTTTTCATAGTAAAACAAGCTCGAGAATACATATCTCGGTGTCGTTTGAAACAAAACGGTTGCATACGGTACGTCATGCATTTCGGATTGTCACTATACTATACTAATTGCTACTATACTACCACATTTTTGTATTTTTCGATGGAAAAATTGATGAGCTTTTCAAATTATTATACAAAGAAGTCGTAAACTACAATGCACTCTTAATTTTCAATTATATGTAGAACTATTTTATTTCCAAATAGGGATTTTTTTTTATGACCCATTTTACAGTAATTTAAATGTTTAAAGGCCAAGGTAACTCATTGTTACACCATGAATACGGAAGGGTTAAATAAAAACTTTTGTAGAGATGCTCCAATAGCAGTCCGCATACGGTGTTCATATAAAAATAAAATCGTTTAAAAATGAAAAATGATTTTTGTTGAATTTTTCTTAAATATGTATAAAAAGTGTAACTTCAGTGAGTAATTATATTTTATTTGAAATAAAATGTATTATGAACAATGGTGAAGCGCAGTGGCGTGCGAGAAAGAAGCAGCGCAATCAATGTGTGGTGCGCGAAGCGACAAACCGAGTTAACTTGAGTGCATTAGCAGGCAATATTGGATTAATGCCTTCGCTCCCCAGTGCCTGTGCCTACATAGTGCCTTAGTTGAGCAGTTTACTGGT
The DNA here is from genome assembly GCA_022494535.1 of Himalopsyche phryganea. Classification (NCBI taxonomy): domain Eukaryota; kingdom Metazoa; phylum Arthropoda; class Insecta; order Trichoptera; family Rhyacophilidae; genus Himalopsyche; species Himalopsyche phryganea. The sequence goes on along the minus strand of JAGVSL010000065.1, from coordinate 4,364,674 downwards.
CGACTCGTTGTGCTGCTTACTTCATAAAGCAGCCGAAAGCGTTACGCCACTGCTTAATGTGCTACTTCTCAAACGGTTTAGGAATAGAAAATTCAAAAATAATCATTTGAATATAAATTAATCCAATTTTGTCTATAAATTCCGATACCCGGTTTTGACCGGTTTTGCTCAGCCTGAAAATTTTAGACTGATGTACCGACCGGTCTTGATCCTCTATATGACAATGAATGTTTGTTTGTTTGTCTTGTATGCGTTTCTTTATCATTCATCCGATTTCGATGAAACTTTGGTGAGTTGCTGTGCACACACCCGTAAAAGTTTCTGAAAAAAAACTAAAAAATTAATCACATACGTACTAACAGCGACATCTCAGAAAAACGTTCTCTCTGATTTATTCGAGTACGTACCAAACGGAAAACAAAAAAATATTGTGTATCCAAAAGCATTTCAATAAACAGCAATAAAATACAAACCCTTTCTTTCTTTGAGTGACATTGCAACTCATGCCAGGTGCTCACCAGTAATATTTAAAAAATTGAAATTAGTACAAAAATATGTCTAAATATTTTGTCATTAAGCTGTGATAAATTACTACAATTAAAACAGATTACGGCTGTAACTGATGACGCCATAGCTATAATATTTAAAATAATTAATTGCTGTGCAGTTTGAAACGAATAATATCGATCATTAAAATAATCAAAGGAGTTTGTCCCACAAGTAAAAGTGTTTTGTGTGATTTCCAGCACTTGTCTTAATAAATTACAGCTACGGTAGTTATGATAACACGGCACATCATCAACTATCTCAAAAAAAATATTATTTTATTGCTGATTTTACTTAAAACGTCTCTGAACGCAGCTAACATATCAACTTAAACGACTCTCCTAGACATTCGGAGCAGAAAAGTTGTGAAAATGTTGGCAGGTTCTGAGGCCTATACAAAAGGATACTGAGCAAAATTAGCTGTCCACTAATCCTGCCCTAGCTCTATTTTTCTATTCTTACTATTCCCCAAAAAGAAGAGGTTGAGAGACTGAATAATAAGTAGTTATTGTAGAAAAACTTCATTTGAGATGAGCTGCATTAGGAGTCCATATGCTCTATATTGGGAGTGGACATGGTTACAAAAAAAATGTGCACCTGATTAAATAAACGTTATCTTCACATCAAATATTTGGCTTTAACTCAACCATGATTTAGCCTTGCTTCACATTTATTTTAACACACAAAGTATGTAGTAGATATCGTGATTCAAGAGGTTCCAGCACTGAATGTGTTAAAGAGGAAACGTTTTTTATATTGCTACAATATATTATATGTAAAAACTTATCGAAAAACTGTAGCTTTACTAAAATAGTTATACTTTAATTAGAATGGAAAAAAAGTGACGATGGTCAGTAACGTAAATTTTTCTGCAATGAGTTTCAAAGAAAATTAATTTGCGCCCCATTATATTAAGCGTTTTGAGAAACTCGATCGTAATATGCTGTGCAACAAATGTTTAACGACGCCAAACGTGATTTTGCTAAAACACAAAACATGGCGAGCGCCAGGGAGCGTGACAAGCCACGTTGGGATTTAACCAAAAAATTGAGACATTTTTAACGAAACGTTCTCAATGAATAAAGAGAAATTTACCGAAAACACTACTGCAAATTTAATTTTTAACCATTACTGCATCAAAATGAAATACCTACGCAGAAAAGTGTATTCACGCTTTTTAAAAAAGCCAAATAATTAAAACACTAGCAGCTTAATTAAAATCTAGATTTACTTGGAATAATATACTGCAATTAATTAGTAACCAAAGGCAAATGTAAATTAATGTTGATCAAAAAAACCTGTATAAGCGAAATGTATCCACTTTTCGTCATTTTTCTGCCTAAAAACTATTCCTACAAAATATATTTTGGTTGAATTGGCATATACTTCGTAAAATTCGATTACGTTTTACTGATCCAGATACGGACCGTTTCGTGGTGAAGTGGTCAATGACGTTGGCTTCAGTTACGGGTAACTCGTGCTTAAACCCCTGTACTAAAAGTTTCGTAAACTGATTTTTCGTTTGTGATGTCTTAAGTTATCTCTCATCTATCAGATCCTAAAAAACAGGGCTTAGTAAGAGCGATTAACTAACCACTCGTTCGGTCCTAGTCGTATCTTTTAATCCCTACTCTCTTTGAGGAAAAAGAGGTTGAGAAACTGAATAATAAGCAGTTCACGTAAGATAAATTATGTTGAGATACCTTCATTAGGATTCCATATGCTCCACATAGTACAAAAAACGAAATATAGCAAAGTATTCGAAATATATAACTAGCAATGGTGTACTGCCGAAATATTAATAGCTTAATTTTATAATTCTTGAAACTATTATATATGAATTGTTCTTGTAGAAATATCTTAATGTTTTTATTAAAATAAATTCTAAGTTTGTTCCATTTCAATCAACTTTATTTTTGAAGAAGGCATTTTCAAATACAAGGGCCAATCACTATATTTTTAAATAACGTAAGAAAATAAGAATGGAACAAAGAATACGTTTAGAAGATTGCTATTTCTTATTTTACCTGAAACATTTTGCTAACCATATGCGATAAATTTTATTGAAAATAAATGCAAGTAGGTTGTATATTCTATTCGGTAAAATATTTTGAGTGAGAGATATTGAGAATATATTATGCTGAGAGAAACAGAAAGTCATTAAAACAAGTTATGAGATATTCGAATTCAAAGCATTATTTTCTTTTCAAAGCACTCTCTCTTCCAAGTACAATTGTTTGTTACTTAAAAAGATTTTTTGTAAATTATAAAGAATAATCTTTATAGCACACAAATCATAAGGCACGGTATCGATGAGTAAGTTATATCATACTTTTTTCCAAAATAAAAAATTACAAAATTACTTAATACTGTTTTTTTTTTCACATTATTTCCTATGACTTCATATGTTCTATCAGAATGTAGAGCATTAAATTGCCTACATTTTGACATTTAATACAGAAAATTGTCAAAACTGATTTTTGTCAGTATAACTTCGATATAAGATAACTACGCCGTTTTTTTGTACATATTATCTATATATATAAAAATGAAAGTTTGTTTGTTTGTTTGTACCCTATGCGTTCCTTTACCATTCATCCGATTTCGATGAAACTTTGGTGAGTTGTTGTGCGCACACCTGTAAAGGTTTTTGAAAAAAAAAATCTAAAATCTAAAAAAAAGAATCTGATTTATTCGTGTACGCACCAGATGGAAACAAAAAAATATTGTATCCAAAATAGAGGTTTGCATGGGCTCGGGCGGGTAAAGGAATTCAAATTTATAAAAAATATTTCGTACTATGTCCGGGTCATGAGTCAGCCATAAGGCAATACTATTCATTACTTAAATAATTTATTTCACATGTGCTACGAATATCGTTGAAAATATGGAAAAAATATTTTTTTTATGTGTAAATGAATTACTATATTAAAAAAAATCTGGCTATTTTCGGGCTGAGAAAAATAAATCTGCACTTCGGCTCAAGTGTGATATTGAGAGTCGGGCCTGAAGATGACGGGCTCGGACTGGGTTATTTAAATAAACAGAATTAAAACACAACCCCTTTCTTTCTTTGACTGGCATTGTAACGTATGCTGGGTACTCGCTAGTAAATATATTAAAACGAATGTTTGTTTGTTTGTCCATTATGAGTTCCTATACCATTAATCCGATTTAGATTAAACTTTCGTGAATTGTTGTGCGAACACCCGTGAAGGTTTATGAAAAAAAAAAATCAACTACATACAAACAGTGACATTTCGGAAAAACTTCTGATTTATTCGTGTACGAAAAAATATTGTGTATCCAAAAGCAATTCAATAAACAAAATTAAAACACATACACTTTTTTTCTTTGAGTGGCATTGCAACGCATGCCAGGTACTCGCTAGTACACTATAAATGGTAAAATATCATTCAACAATTTGCTTTTGGATATTGTTATACATTTTTCATAGATTAAGATACGTTACAATCTAAAAATACAAAACAACTCAACCATTAACAACTTTTAAGGTGTTAACTGTCAATTCTTGGTGGAAAGACATTATATTTTAAAAAATAAAACACAATTCATTTGTACTACTTCCACATATTTATAATGATCAGGACCGGTTTCGCTCATCACGAGCATTATCAACTGATTAACAACTTAACATGATCAAAACCAATTGAATGCGGTATTTCAAACTTATTAATCCCCGAGATATCTTCTGTTCAGCTTGATAAGCCGCATTCCTGGTTTGTGCTATTTGGCCTAGTTTCCTCACTGCATAGTTCACTTCACTTGACAGTAGATGTTCCCTTACGATTTCCTTTACTGACAGGGTTATGGAAAACTTTAATCCAGTCAGCGTGACTGGACTTGCCCTTTAACTATTATACAGGAAATATGTTTCTTAATTCCTATCCCAATTTGAAGCTTTTTTATTATTATAGATGAATTAAAATGCCAATATGACTTAGCTTTCAAAATACGTATCGTCGTTTTAAGAAAAACTTTAACGAAGGAAATAAGTAAAATTTTTTACATATTAAGATTGAATTTTATTGATTTTTTTAAATATTCAAGTTCTACATCAATTCATAATTTTAGCTTTTAAAATACATCTGAATACCTCAAATCGAAAGCTTAATGTCAAACAACACTATCTACAAAAGCGTAACTTTACAGGAAAGGCAAAAAATGTTTTTTTGTTTTTCGTAACTCAGCAAAGCAAATGTTTATGTTTTAAAATTCATTGTGTATTGTCCATTTGATTTTCTTGTAACAAGAACGCCAACAGCTTCTAAAATCTTTTTTTATTAAACAGGGGCAACTTTAAGTAGTTAACCTTAAAACATTAATGACGATTAAAGAAGAAACTAGAAAAGATTGATATTGATTGGGTCATGTCATCGAGAATGTAAAATAAGGATATCAGAAAATAATCCGTTATTGTATATAACGTTGCTTGATTTTAAACCCTTTAAATAAAACGTGACTTTCAATTGCTTTTTTTATTTTCAGCGCAGATACAAGTTTTGAAAGATTAGCCAATAATTTGCCGTATTTCTGATATAAAAAAATTTAGCGACTTTTTAAATATAGTTTTAGTGTCTTCACGTTTCTAGAATGTAAATTTCATATTTTCCGACCCTGATATTGGTAACTGAATAGAATTCTTTTTATATACAATATTTGAAGGTCCCAAAATGCCCCAAAAGCTCTCAGAAAGCTCCCACCTTAATTAAAATAATATGGCTGGCAGAGGAGCAATGATACAAAATCACCCTAATAAAGTTTATCCCAACGACAATTTCCTAAATTGCCACTATTCTTAAACATGGGCTGCGGCACAGTATTAGTTACGTGTGTAGACTCCAAAAAGACGATATTTCTAAATTCGTATAATATCATATGCTATCGAATTTCTTCGATAAGATTCTTAAAAGTATGTATGTACCCTATAAACATCATAAAAATATCATACAATACAATAAAATGAGTTTACGGACTATTGGTTTATCCTTCTTGGGGTTGAAATGTTTTTACTAACGCTCAAAAATTTTAAATCAAATGACTACAGTCATAATTAAGAAAATTACTCATGAAAACATTTAGTACTCATTTCCAAATTTTCAAATTTATTTAAAGTTCTTTTCTTTTTCTTAGAGTTTAAAGGAAAAAAATCGAAAACCAAGCTGGTAAGTTGGTTAACTGTTGGGTCCATGGTGAAGTAGTCAACGTCGTTGGCTACGGTTACGGATGTCTCAGGTTCAAATCCCGTTACGAAGAATTTCATAAATTGATTTTTCAACTGATTTATAGATTTTAGTTCGTAAACATGGATGTTCGTGATGTCTAAAATTCCCTTTTACCCATCAAATTCTAAAAACAGTGCGTAGTGAGAGCGATTGGCTTATCACTAGTCCTGTCCTAGCTCTTTACATATATCCCTACTCTCTTCGAGGAAGAGAAAGGTTGGACAACTGAGTAAGTAGCATTACTCGTAGAAAATTTCTATCGAGATACTTTCAATAGGAGTCCACACGCTCCACATTGGCAGCGGACATGGTACAAAAAATAAAAAATACTTGCTTAACTTTAGTATAGATATAAATGGTTTAAAGTTTACTTAATCTTGCATAGTTACCTTTTTTAAAAGCATTACATAAAACGGAAAACCAACCTTTGGCTAGAATCTGTAACATCGATAGACACATCAATGTATAAATCTATCTATCATGGAAGTAAAATTCTTCCCCGCCATTTTGAATACAAAAATATTTTACTCGGCCATAGCGCATCGAATTTTTTACTCTAAAAGGAAAAATATTTTTAATAATTGCTAATAGCAGATGATGTAAATTGTTGTATTCCTTGATATAAAGCTCGAGAGAAATCAAAGGAATGAAATAATGTCACTCTAGATCAACTCGAGTGGGAAAAACGCCACACGCAACAATACCTTATGTATCTTAGGTCTCATACCAACATATTAAATTGAAACATTTGACTTATAAAACTTAGCAGGAATTTGACCTGACACATTTTGATTGCTTATCACAATTCTTACGATACTTTTACATCAGATAACATTAATACATTTTTTTAACCATGTACGCTTCCAATTTAGAACATAATTATATACTACTAACACAACCTTATTTCACAAGATGTTGTTCTACGAGATCTGCTTGTAATTCAGTTGCTCAACCTATCTTTTTGTGGAAAAATTAAGATAGAGAGATTGGGGTAAGAAGGGAGTAATAGTTAACAAATCGCTATCGATACGGGTTGTATTTCATATCGGAGGGTGGGAGAGAAATATCTTTCTCAATTAAAATTCCTTATTACATCTTTTTATAACAATCAGAACTGACTCTAGGAAGTCATTAAGAATTTTACACATAAGAATCGATAAAATTAGTAGTAAATTCTCCATTGTAGATTGATATGATTCACGTTCAAAATATAAAGTTGTGTTTCACTTTCTTTTACAAATTAACTTAAACATGCAACAGATTTAATATCATTTGTATCACATAATCTTAACGTTAACATTGAAATCACTTTACTAACTATCTGATATTATGGAAAAGCATTTAATACAATATATTTTTATTGATCAACATTTAGAGCCGTATACTATATTATTACCCTGTAATAATACATAACCACAATTATTTTAAATAGCATTCTCCCCCATATATATATACCTGCACATAATTACCGTTAAAAGCTTTTTAATATCATTAAAATAGGTAGATAATGGAAACTCATCGATCAAACTTTTTACTTTTCACCATTAAATGATATGTCACTATCAACTATCAATATCTATTTTCTACGCCAATTTCAAATATGACATACCAACAATGCTTTTATTCATGCTTCTGTGACGCCATTAAAAATAAAAATTATACTGTCCCAGTATACCTGTTACTATGTTTATTGTTTTCAATGGTTGTGTATCACTTTTATAAAAAAAATAATAGATATATAAATTTAATTTGATTGTTAAGCGCTGAAAAAATAACTTCTAATTATTTTTTCTATCATGCATTTCAATTATATACATTAAAATCGTAAGGGGTATTTCGTGGTATATATAAGGTCACGCATATTTTTTGTTATTTTCTCTATGAGGTTTTGACCATTTTATCTTTTGAGCCGAGGAACATATTATATAAATTTGATGTATACATACTAACGAAATTAACGATCATATCATGATATTACACTATTTTTAACATGCATATTATAATAAAAATAAGTTTCGTTGCTAAGCGACTTCGATATATTTTGAGCTGTTATAATGACATCATAGATGCCAGATTTGATCATTTTGAGGCAAGTGCACTGTAATGCGGCTCAGAGTAATACAAATTATGCTTCTTGTGGTTTCTCTTTCATGAATAAGCCTGCAGTGATTTGAAAGTGATCTCCAAGTCCATATCCAAGATGTTGTATTTCCCAGTTTGATTGTGAGGCAGTAGCCAGTAGCTGTACGAGGTGATTTCTCACGATCCTGTAGGGAGCAGTACTAAACAGCAAGTATTGAATTAATTTCACTTATATATTACTTAGTTCTTCTTCAAACTGATTCGGTAATATGCAATATGTTCCTCTAACTGAATTATCATGTAAGCATAGTGCCTCACTGGCAAAAAAACGTTTGCATAATCTCACCCTAAGTGCACTGCAGTGAAAAGTTAACACGAAAATCTCATAAAACTCCATCGCCCCAAAAATGCGAGTCGTCATGGACTACCCGACACAGTATAACCGCGCCTAGTGACGGTGCATCCAATCTGTATGGAGTGAGCGAGATGACAATCAAACCATCGTGTATTGTGGACAGGTTCGGGTGAGAGGGATGAGAGATCGGGTCAATAATTCCCTTCGGGTGTTTGGTCGAGGTAAGGTGTAGTTTTTTTGAGGCTTCCATTGATAATGTAGGTTTTAAATAAATTGAAAAAACTTTCGAAAGACATGAGAAAGGCGACAAAAAATCATTACTACATAAACATAAGGATTAATAAATATGACATCTTAAGTGATCTTTAAGTTTTTTAAAGATATTATTTTTCATGGTCAGGATCAGTTTTAACACATTTGATAATTTTCGCGTTGAGCGAAACTGATCCCGATTATTATAAATATGTGGAAATAGTACAAAATAAATTGCGTTTCATTTTTGAAATAAAATGTCTTTCGAACAAGAATTGACAGTTAGCACCGTAAAGGGTGTTTTTCAAAATTAAACTATATACAATCTAAGAAACGGGCTTTTTGTTTATGGTTAAGATAAGTTTTGCTTAACTAAATATTCTTTCAGCTAAATTCTCAAGTGAGGAAAACAATTATTAAGAAAAAATTCTTACGAATACTGACTGTGACTGATCAATAATTATAAACAAACCAAATCAATTGACTGACATAGTTTGCTATGTCAATACGAAAGACGTCAACTATAATTTGATATTTTTTACCTTTCTACAGTATAATATGACAAACGTTAAGTGGGAATTTTATTTATTCCTACGCTTTTTTTGTAGTATGACTGTACTACATTGTTTTCAAAAATTCAAAGAAAAAAAGCTGTACAGAGGTTAAGTTACATATTATTCTTAGAAGACAAATACAGCATTTTTTTACCATGTCCATAAATCGATTGAAAAATCAATTTATGAAACTGTCCGTACCGGGATTTCAGCCCGAGACATCTGCTACAGCAACCGACGACGTTGACCACTGCACCAAGGACCCCGCATTCAAGTGAATCATCGTTGAAAATTTATATAACCAAAGCTCAAGTCAGCCACTTTATAAGTTTGCTTTAAAATGGCCGGATAAACGAAGCCAGGTCTTCATTTATCGGGTCAGGAAATATTACAATTTTTGCTCAGAAAAAAAATAATAATTAGCCAGTAATTTATCAAAATGATCAGTAACTAATTCGATTAATGGTCAGTATACATGAAGTCAGTTAATAAAATAAGCGGTCAGTAATTTATATAAAATGGTCAGGTATTTATATAAAGTTTATTTATATAAGTTATCAGTTTTTTAATTAAACCTGACGTAACCTAATCCTTATTTATTTGGCAAGTTATTTACTGACCAAATATGATTATTAATAATCATTTATCAAATTCGTTTTAATCTTCTGGTGGTACATATAAACATTTGAAGCAATCCTGTTCAGCGATGTTAAAACTCATGCAAATGGTATCACCATTGACAGGCTAATTCCACACTTGAATAAAAAATGTTATTAGAAACATCATAAGTAAACGTCATAACGTTTTAAACAGATATATATATTACATTCAGCTAATTCATTGCCATTCAAAATATTATATTTTAATGCCACTTTTATTTGTTTACATTTTTTATATATATTCAATATGTTTTACTTATGCCAACTGGAGCATGTCTGTTCCAAAATCATAATATACACTATAATTCTCTCAAGGACCTAGTTCCAGTTTTAGCCACGCCGAAGCGCAGCGCCACCTCACGGAAAACTAAACTGCTAAAGAGAAATTTTGCATTTTATCGTCAAAGCTTTTGGCTGGTTCCTTGCTGCCGGTTTCCACTGCCGGTTACGAATTTGCATCAAGCACTTTCGGGAAGATATTCCGAAATATTTTGATACGCAAGCTTTGGGGCACTTAAGCATAAATTTTGAAGGGTTTTTGTACTTTCATCTCAATTTTATTGCTTATTTCTTTTAAAGTAAAAGGAAAACGGTGTCATAAAGATCGTTCTAATAAAATAATGCCTTTAATTAATCGCTTACTGCCATTTTATTTACAGTTTAGCTGTCCGTTTGTAAAATAATGTTGAAGTTTCAAATAAGCATTGTACTTTTCACTCGTGCTTGATGAACTTCAGTATCCTCATTGCCTCATTCATGAATTAGGCAAATTATCTGCCGAGTGCCTGAATTTGGCATGAATTTTTCTGCCTATTTCATGCATTGAGAAAAATAGGGAGTAGCGCTCCGGTGGTGTTTTTTGCAACTAAACCAAATGTCATCGATTATATAAAAATAAATCAATCAATAATTACAAAGATGTTCATTTCCATTCACATTTCTAAGTTACTACTACTTGGGAATGAAGCCTGTCACATTATTGAATACGAGAAATTATAAGTATTTTGTGCATATAATATTAAAAAGCGTCTGTTATGAAAATTGACTGACAATCGATCCACTTTTCAATTCAGATAAGAGGGAATCGAGTGATTGACTTATAACTCGTTTTTGGTTGGGTAAAAATTAGTTCATTCCCAACCTCAGACTTACATTATCATTGTCTCTGAGAATTGAGCTAGAAGCATTAGCTTTTTGACAGTTATCTTTAAAGAATCCATATACTTCACTTAAATGAGATTATGATAAAAGAAAACATATTGGTTGATCTTGATAATTACGAAAGCCTTTTCCATGCATAAATTTATTGAGCGTTATCTAATTTTAGTTAACGATCCCTTTTTAATTCAAACTGCCCTCAGTTAACATCCCTGATGGCCGTAAATTGTCGTAATAGATACATCTAGCTTAGAAACGAACTATCCATTCCACTTAGAACGGTCCGTGATTTGTGTTTGCGGATCCATTTTGAAAATCGTCGATAGAGACACACAGAGCGTCTATAACTAAAGTAATTAGGTAATGAAAGCCTTAAGAAAGAAAAGCTCTATATACCGGGAAAGAAAAAAAGGAAGAAAGACAATCAAGTGGGGCGGGAAGAATGGCCAAATAATGGGAATAAGGGATGACGGGTACAGGGCTGGGAGAAAAGGGCAATATATTTATATTAATAAAACACACTTTCTTTCTACGATTTTTGCGATTGCATATAATTATCGTGAACAGTTTCATTTTGTCGATGGATATTCAAGATTTTTGTGAACAAAATTTGTTTTTAATGTGGAAAAATTTTCGATTTATGTTAGGGTTTTGTTATTAAAAAATCGTTAACATTATAATTGTAGAGAATTTAAAATCATTTGTTTAATTATTTCTATGATTATCTATAAATTATTGTCATCAGACGTATATCATTTTTTTTGTGTACGTTCTCTTTAGTTAAACATAACATTATATAAATAATTCAGTTTGGTTTTATTTTTCATCATTCATCATTGTCAATTTAAATTCAATTGAAAAATAATAAAATTGTCTTTATTAAGAAGTGTCCTCATATAATTATTTCAAATGCAGAGTTACGCTTTGGTTGCAACAATATCGAATGTCTATTTAAAAGGTGAACATTTGTAAAGCCCTGAAAGAAATAGGGGCGAGTAAGGAAAAGGGGTCGGAAAAATCGTCTGGGCTTTCGAAGCAGGATAGCCGGTGAATATTCTCGTCTAGCGGCACGTTCATAGTACTTAGCCGAAGAAAAAATTAACCCATTTGGCATTTGTCCGTTTTTTAACAGGAGCTGAAAGGAATTTCTAATTATTTCGCGTATTGAGAGTGGTTGAAGCCGTTGGGAGTGTAAGAGTTGACGAATTTTCTGGTCTCGATCGCCATTTTTAATAAATAGTTATTTGTAACAATTTTGTATTTTTTTTTACTAAAGATCTATTAAGTACAAAGGTATTTTTGAAGGAGTAATAAAGATATACAAGAGGAAGAGATTGTCTTTAGTATTTAAAATCATTATTGAACTATTTTTAAGCATGTTCATCAATATACTAAAATTTACAAGGCATGAAAAATATTATAATGGTTATGTGATCAGCCATTGACACTAGCTTCCAATGCCAGCTATTTCTGTATGTTAGTAAAGCTTTATGACCAAAATTAATCATGTTTAGTTAAAAACCTGAATAAAAGTAAGACCTGCATTTACTGAGTCAGTAACTATTTCAAGTTTCGGTCAATAAAATTAATAAATGGTCATTAATTAATCAAAATGGTCAGTAAGCATTATAAATGATAGATATAGCGATAGAGCGAGGTTAAAAGATCGGTCCCGTGCAGCTCTGCATCGGACCAATTACATGATGAGTATACTCGTTTTTTTTCTTGATCGTTATTGCGTGGGGCAACCAACTTGTATTATAAATCGTCAGTATACATGTGGTCAGTTAATAAAATACACGGTCAGTTGTTTATATAAATTAGTTTGTTATTAAATTTAACGGTTAGATATTTATGTAAAACGGTCTTTTTATAATTAAGCCTAACCTGACCTAACCTGACCAATTGGAAACTATTTACTGACCAAAGATAATTATTAACTGACCGTTATTTATTACTGACGATGGACCTGGCTTAGACACGTACTGCGGATGCCCCAGGGGAGCCTGAATCCTGCCTGTCTCTTCTACCAACCAGATAGATTCCGCCGCCCTGGAAGGCCACTGACAACCATCTATAGGATGTATTTGGCGGAGCTGGGACACTGGGATGATCTGGGAGGAAGCAAACAGACTGACGGGGGACAGAGAAGCTTGGAGAACCCGCGTGATGACCATATGCTCCAAATAGGGAAAATATATGTTTATTATTTTTCAATGATCTTTTATGTAATTAGTTACTGGTAAATAATTAGTTGCCTAAAAATAACAGATCTCGTCGCTGACAGAATTAACAACTAATATTAGTTTATAAAAATATAACAGAACGTTTTTATTGATTTCACTATTTTTTTAAATGATCAGAACCGTTTTCAACTATTAAAAAACATATTCAAACAGGACTATTACCGGGTCTGATAAAAAATGCTATAATAAAAAATGTGTACTGTAAAAAGTATTGTGTTTTATTTTTATAAATATAACATCTTTCCATCAAGAATTGACAGTAAACAACTTCCGAGTGAATAACACTAGTGATAAAAATAAGTGCAAACATTAAATAAAAGCTACTTTAACTTAATAGTCTCAGGTTGTCATTTTCAATAACGTGTAAAAGATTACTTTTCGGTGGTGGTATCATAAATTGAGCTCATTTCGTTTACGGGAAACATTCATTTTGGCTGGTATCAAAAGTGTAAGGTAAACGTATGTACAGCCATTGGTTTATCATATGGTCTTAAAGCAAAAGAGACTGCAACAGTTTATTTTTAGAACAATAGACATTATCACACCCAGCATTATCGACAAGCATGAACAAGCTTTCATAGGAGGCGCAACGTATTACAATCATTATTATATTTCTAATTACTAGTATAACCGTACCCGTCATAGATGACGTCATAGTGTGTGCATTGCATAAGATTTTATTTTATATACATCGATTACTTCATGAGAAAATTTCAAACCTACATGTGATATGTGCTAACTATAAAGCGTCTACAGAGCGGTCTGAGCTTTTATATATAAGATTATTCTTTCGGACACTTTCATTCTTGTTACTATCATTATTATATTTTTTTTACCATATCCGCTCCCAGTGTGGAGGATATCGATGGCCTAATATTATAAACCCGTATCTGCTATTTTGACGAAAATGACTTTATAAAGCGTATCTCGTTTATTGAAAATAATACAAAGTATTTAAATTTTTTAATGATTTACAAGTACCCTCACATACTATCCATTTAATACTAAAGTCTAATATACATATTAACGTAAAAATTCAGTTTTTTGGGCTCCTATAATGTTTGTAAAAAGTCACTTACGGGATTATAACATTAATCCATCGATATATGACCTCCTGATGGAGGTATCTCAATGGAAGCTTTTTACGAGAACTGCTTGTTACTCAGTTGCTCAACCTTTATTTTACAAAAAGAGTATGGATAGAAGGATAAGACTATGGCAGGACTAGTGTTTAGCTCATTAAGCCCCCTTTTTAGGCTCGGATGGGTGGAAGGGAATTTTAGACATTACAAACATTCATGCCTACGACCATAAATCCATTAATCGATTGAAAAATCAATTAGCCAATAACGTTAACAACTGAGCTACGAGCTGACATTATAAAACATCTAAATAAATAAAAACTAACCATTGTATGTTATTAATACCCAGTAAAAGAGGGTATAAGCCGTATACACCCTGATATCGATGTCTTAAAGTTAAAAGGTTGTAACTCCAACTTTAGTCAAAAATGAGTTAAGTACTGGAGTGCATAAACGATAGCCTATATATTTATCTATTAAAATATTACATCTCTTAAACTTACTGTAATAAAATTATACACATATTGCAATATATTGTAACTTCTATAGGCAAAAAAAGTTCTGGCCAAACCGCTGTATTTACATCAGGTACTATATTTTTGACCATAAATATAATTTACACACTAATAACACTGGAGATACAATAGCGTCAGCGGCAATTTTGGTTTGATAGCTTGTTTGGCATTTAGTTGCCAGTGGTCTAATAATTTGTATTACGATTAAAACATTTTTTCAAAAAACCAACCCGAGAAATTCAAACCAATCCAAAACTAACTAACCTAATGTTGAAATATCTAAATATTAATATATCAAAACATTCATCACCCCAAAATCACAAAATATAACCCAAATATCTATTTGAAATTCAATAATATACCATCTTTCCCCACCATTAAAAGATAAACATAAATAAATTACCAACTGTTGAAATTACAAATACCCATGATCAATAACCGAATAAACATTAATTATCAATAATAGCTCATTGTTCAAATACTTAATAATAATATTTACAAAAACAACATAAACCTGCAACGTCAGCATTCCTCACCCTAAAGTGACAAAATGTATTCCAAATATCCATTCATAATGCAATAATATACCTACAATCGCCCCCCAAAATGACAAACATTAAAAAATAAATAACCCAATGTCGAAATTATACGAAAATTCCCCACCCATAATTTTTATATTACTTGTCGGTAAAACTTTACTTTTCCATTATATTTGAAATGTGTTCCATTATAAATCAAAACGTTGTATCTGCCATTTCATATTCATTTGGATGCCAAAATATTGTAACTCCATAACCAATTTTTATTTTTTTAATTATTTTACACTTAGCAGTGTAAGAAAAAACTGTTAAATTAAAAAACTTATTAAACAAGAAAGCTAAATAAATAAACTATAATATGGTACTAAAAAGTTATTTATAAATCACAAAATCTAATTTTCTAAGGATCGCAAACTTTCAGTTTCAGTTTTCTCGATATTATGATTTATGGAGTTACAACCTTTTAACTCTTAGCATCGATATATTCATAGAAATATTGTATACGCTATGGTTAAATAAAATAATTTTACCATCTGATACTAATAAAATTTATTTCAACAAAAAATGAAAACTATAAAAACATATTGTTACTTATCATGTTTGTTAATTTTCCTTTTTCTTATCCACAGTACGTACGGTAAATTATAATGGGGAAATATGTTATAGAAAATGATTATAGGGTGAAAATATAGGATATAGAATATCGCAAAAAAAGCGTCACCGTATACCCTTTATGAAAGTCATGACTACAGCACTGTTAATAACTATGTTTTTTTTCTTTTCCTTCTCGAATAAATCTACAAAAGTTTCTTACCACCTATAAAAATAAATGAAAAATGTTTTGATTGTAAGTACACATGTTTATCAATAAAATTTTCACAATTAAAATTAAAATATTACCTCAATCTTGAGCCCTTGAAAATTTTTATTTTAAGCATCTCCTGCTTTCTTTCACGTACATCATTATAACCTTGCAATTATCCTGCTTCGTTATTTTCCTGATCTTTGAACTTCAAAAAATCTTACAAATTTTACGTTCATTAGAATTCCATAGAGTATCATGCTGATCAAACGTTGATAACTACGTTCTCAACTGACTTCCGATTCATCAGTTCGCAACGCATTCACAAAGTAGGTGGGTCCTGTACTTTATTTTTAAAAGTTTGTGCAGATAGTTTGATCATTAACCCGCTGACTGCTGACGTCTCAACGGTTGAGACAGCAGATTTTATTGTGTTATTGACTCAAAAATGTTTAAAATTTTTGTGTACAAGCTAATTATTATATAAAGACGTAACCTTATGTGTCGTGATAATTTCTATTAGTTTGATTAACACCAACACTACTGAATTGATTTTCGAAATATTTGGTATTGGAATAACCTTTAAGTGGCTCAGCAGCGAACTTATTAAGAAATTTGGCTTTGAAAAAAGGTATTCCTTATCGTTAGATTTTATATTGAATATTTTTGTACTTTTTTTGATAAATTCATATCAATAAATATTATTTGAGTTTTTACTTGGAACACACTAGATATTCAAATTTTATTTGTGTAATTATTATGTTTGGTCACATGAGCATTATTTTCAAGCCGTTTTAACATATCCATTACAAAACGGTGATACATTAACGACAGTTTTTTTGTAAAATTTTTACAATACAATTGTGATTAATGTCTTGTTATATCGAAATTATATTAAAATGATTGATAGTACAAAATAATATTATTTAAATTATCACACAAGATTTTTTCACGGCTTTCAAATTCCAAATGTTATCAACAGCTTTGCGTTTGCATTTTTGTAAGTAGATTAGGAAACCTATTTTCCAATTCGTACATCTCTCGACAAAAATAAGAAACTCGAGTGGGCTGATAAGGGGTTTCCTGAGTCTCATTTTATATTCCTTATGGCCGTAGCGAAACGAACACGACTTTTTCGGGGGTCATAATTCAAGCAGGATTACAAAATAAAATGTTGAAGACTGTGATATTTAACAAAGGAATCGTAAACGGTGGGGAGATGGGTTTTATTTTCCTGAAAAATCTATTCATTCGTCGTAGATAACAAGGGAATGGTTACCGCCAACCTGTACCTTTGCTTTTAATTTGTACCCTTTGTGGGGGAGTAATTTTATTCTTCTCACAACATTAAATTATCGTCAAAGTAATAATGTTTGGCGCTGTTAAAAAAATCAAAAGAAATAATAATTTTAGTCAGTTGTGGAAAGATTCTCTTTGAAATGTAAATAATTTGAGATTTTCTTTTGTCAAGATATAATATGATAAAAATCGGATAATTTGATTACATTTTCGTACTCTTGTAAAGATATGACATCATTGAAATTGATAAATAAAAAATATTCTTGAAGAAAAACGATTTACATGTAACAAAAAATCAAAGATAACCCTTTGATCGATATTTTTTATTCTCATATGTTAAATATGTTTAAAAAATGATTTGATCAAGTTTAAAATAAAAATGAAAAGCCTAATTGTTGGTCTCACAAAAAAATTATTCAAGAATTGCTTAAAAATTCGAAAAATATTTGTTAAAATAGATAACTTGATTGAACTATACACAAAAAACAGCTAATGATATATATTCTAAATGATGAGAAGGTTAACTTTTAAAAATAAACCACAATTTGTTAGTACTAATTCCACATGTTAAATAATGATCAGGACCGGTTTCGTTCATCACGAGCTTTATCGACTGATGCTTGGGGTGAGCGAAAACAGTGCTGATCATTACTGTGGTTTATTTTTTAAATATAATACCTTTCCATCGAGAATTCACAGTCAACACATTAAAAGTGACAAGATTGACATTAATTTAATATATCGACTGAGGGTGCTTGATGGAAATTCAATATCGAATTTGAATTGTTGAGATTTTGTACATTTCCATATATTTCGTCACTAGCCCCCGGTTTTGCCTTTCGGCATATTCAGGTATCAGTTGAAGTTCGAGTGAATAATTAATGTCAATAAATATGTTGAAAACACTGAATAATCATTTAAGACATTCGACTGAGGTTGCTTGATGGAATTTAAATATCAAGTTTGAATTGTTGAAATTTTGTACATTTCGACTCGGGTCTAACTGACTCGTCAGTTCGAGTTCAGAAAGTCGAAACCCGTGTCGTTAGTGTCGAAATGTACAAAATCTCAACAATTTAAATTAGATTAACGTTAAGTAATTGGTTTTAATGAGATTTATGTATATACATATACTTTTTGAGCCATATCCGCTTCCAGTTTGGAACACAGAGCCCCCTAATGAAAGTATTCCGATGGAAATTTTTCCATGAAGACTACTTGTTACTCAGTTGCTCAACCTCTCTTTTTTGAAGTATGTTATGATAAAAGGATAGGGCTAGAACAAAACTAATTATTTAATCGGTCTCGCTTGGTCCCGTCTTTAGGAATTTAATTTTAGACATAACAAACATCCATGCCTTCAAAAATTTCTGGGATGCCAGTTCGTGAAATCCGTAACCGAAACCAACGACGCTGATCACTGCACCACGGAGCCTGATTATGTACTATTATATAATTTCAATAAAATTTGATAAATTTTCATAATGTTTGATCAAAAACAAAACTAACAAGTATCAGGGGTGCATAGCTACTATGGGGTTGAGCTGAGGAAATTTTATTGAAAGTCTACCGTGACAGATCATGTTTGGCTGTGCACTCTTCGCTTGCTGAAAGGTTTTTGATGCATCACTCCTCCGCAGTCACACTTTCCTCACAGAAAGCCTCAGTGAAGATATTCATATTTAATTACAGGCTGTTCTTCAATTAATAACAAATACGGAATAATAATATTAAGATTGAGATTTAAAGCTGAGTATTTTAATACTTAATCAAAAATATTCAACAATTAATTATTATTACAATTCAAACTGAGCATTTTTTAAGATTTACAATTATTAAGAATTGCCTACTTTCCTCTCCTGGGCATAATTCATTCTGAAATAGGTACATCATGTTGTGATTTATTTTTAAGAAAATAACGTTCTACCACCAATAATCAACAGTTAACACTATTTATGTAAATCCTTACTTTTTAGAAGAGCCTATCAAGTTATAATTTAAGTGTTGATATTAGAAGAATTAAACAAACTGCGGTTTATTTTATTCATAATCAATAATGATACAATATAATTGTATTTAATCGAAACTATTTGACAGTGTTAAACGTAAGCCACGTAGATTGAGAACCTTTAAGTAGCCAATCAACAAAAAAATGAAATTAATTATTGATCAGGTGTACTCCAGATTTTGCTGAAAATAACCTGGCTGCAAAAAATATATTCTTTTAATGAAACACTATGGAAATATTGTATCAAAAATACAAGCCAGGCAATCGGGTAACAATCATACTACTCAATTTACAATTAAACAAACTATTAATGATCTCATATTCTATATAAAACAGTAAATTAGTTGGTCATAATCTACATTTAATATAAATACGATTCAATTACCGCTCAATCTATCATATAAATAATAACCCAAGAGCTGCGACTTTCCTACATTACTCGTTTCATGTAATTACAAAAGTGCCATTCTCAGTTTGACATTATTGTGCATTGGCTTATTTTTGGATAGCTACGTCCAGTTAGTGTATAATAATATTTTGTCACAGTGAATTTGTTTGTACCAAAAAATTCAATTGATTTTCATTGCTACAGTCATAAATATAAGAATTTTTTCAGAATTTTGGCTAAAAACTGACCATGTGTGTATCGGAACCATCTTTTCTTTTACGCAGAGTCTGTATATAAAAATATAATCGTTTGGATCTCTGTGGATGCTTTATAAACACCCGATATAAAAAGCTTGCAAAGAAACCGTCCCCGCTGAAAACTGAATGATTGATGGAGTATTTTGCGTGTACGCCTGCCCCTCGCTACCGGCTAGAGCTTTTTTCTTAAAGAAACTGCTCGCAGAGCTTGCGGTGTTTGAGTATGAAAAGCTCGTTTCGTGTGACATAAAACCAAACAAGGCTGTTACGGAGGCGTTAACCCTTAATCTGTCAGATAATTTGAGTTATTAATTACCACCGATGTGTTTACATTAAAAAATGTGGTTCGGTAAAGTGTAATCTAGTAACGGTTTATTCAATAACATTGAGTTTGATAATGTTTTAATCCTTCCCATTCACTTTACACGATTCTGAAAACGGGTTTTTTTTTTTTACAAATATACTGTGCAGATGGAGTCTGATGACATTCTTATAAAACGCTTTATAGATAACCGATAGATGTTTTTGACATTTAACAATTCGTTACCTTACTTTGAAAAGGTTCTAACTGACATTTTAGCCTAAAATTACCTTTTGATTGGAAAATGTTGTATCAGCCACATTCTACCATATGCGTTGATTTCAGAGTCATATATTGTTCAATGAGAGAGTTAGCAGTATTTCGGAGTTTTATCCGCAGATTTTTTTTCATAAATTTGTTTTATACGGTTCTATGAATCGATATAACTAATTATTGTAATCTCACAGAGAAAACATACACACATCATAGTCTTTTTAAAAAGGTTTTAACGTCATGTTGGAGACTCTTCGCTCGATGGATGGTGTGTTTTTTACCTTTTACTTTGTTCTATCGATGTGGTCATTGACGAAAATTAACTGAATTCTTTCAAGCATTCAAAGTATATATGTGTTATTATTCTGTTGTATTAAAATATTTTTGTTGGCTTATAGGGTTCAGCAAGTCATGATAATATTTAATATTAATAAATATCTCAAAAATCAGAACACGCTGTTTGATAAAATTGAAATATCCGATAAAAAACTTTTAAGCAAACTGTTGTTGTCAGTTTTAATTAAAGCCTTAGATACTCATTATTTTCTAATATAAGGGCTTCAGTTGAAGTTAATTATATGAAAAACAAGTAAAATATTAATATTTATAAATATATGCCAACTCACTAATTAAAAATACATTTTTTACTTCGAAATACAAAATATGATCAGTCAAAACTTCAAACGCTCGTATCTCAAAACATGGTCAAGTGCAGTTAGAACCTTTTCAAAGTAAGGTAACGAATTTACAACAAATACGACAGTGCTGTCCGATCGATGGAACTTACAGAAGCTTTTGAGTTTACATAATTTAAGACATCGACTGAGGGTGCTTGATGGAATTTCAATATTAAATTTGGATTATTGAGATTTTGTACACTTCCATGTATTTTGAGTTTACGTTGAATCATTTTATTCTGCATATATTTATTATTTTACATTATATAATGACTGTGGGAAGTAATCAATATAGACGATACTAAGTGACTATAAGGGTTAACGGTTTCACAAAAAAGTCAACAGTTCAAGCGATGACCGATGCAGAATATGCGGGAACTAACCCATATACGACTCAAATTATGGATAGGTAAATTATGTATACTCCCGGAAAAGAAGTCTTCAATTCAAGTGATGACTGATGCAGAAAACAATACAGCTGACGACCATAAGAAAGTGCCTACATTCTGTCGTCGCGCCTCGAACAGCAAACATCTCTCCGGATTCACATAATCGTCACTTTAAGTTACCATCCTATGCCTAAAGTAATTTCTTTAATTATCCAACATTTGGAGTTCATTCCTAAACGACAATTTTCATTTGTCATTTAAGATACATTTATGATATTTTTAAACAATTTCGGTTATCTAGTGATAAAAGTTCAGTCCAGTAATGCTCTATATAGTGCCATGAACGTAAGGATTATTTTCTTTTCCCCTTGATCGTTATAGCGTTTTGTAGTTGTCGGTGAAATAGTCATCTTGTATTTTATATTGCCTGCATTTATTGGGTTAGTAAATTTTTCAATTTTTTCTCGGTCAATTTGATAAATGGTCTGTAATTATTATAAACGGATAGTATCCATTGGTTAGATAATAAAATAAACAGTCAGTTATAAAATTAAACGGTTAGATATTTATGTGAAACTGTCAGTGTTTTGATTCAGTTTAACCCAACTTTCATTTATTTGGCAATTATTTACTGACCATTTATTATTTCTTATTGACCATTTATCGAATAAGTTATGGAATTGGTTACTGACCAAATAATTAGTTGCCTTTTATATTCTTCACTGTGGTATTGAATATAGTTTGAATATTCTATTGAATAAATTTTAATCAATTGTTGGTTATTGTTGGGTTATATGGGAGTGTAGGGCGCATTGCGACAGCTATTGCTGTGGGGAAAATATTTACGGAGCAATTACCTCGCCTGGCCTATTTCAAATTGATTCTCTTGGAAAAATGTATTGTATGACCTGTCACCGGTGACGTTCTGAGGAGATGTTTATCGAAGAACCGTGTTTTTATAAGGCTAACTCGATCGCAAAACATTACGGAATTAATGTAGGAAATTTATTATAGCACAATACGGCTGTCAGAATGGTGGCAGAGAAAATATTTTTCTCAATTTTAATCGCTAACGACACTGGAAAAAACGTGAAATTTAATAGGTTTCAATGTTTTTTTTTTTTTTTAGAAAGTAAACACATTTATATAAGAATTTTCACTTCCGAAATGAATTATATATGTGGCATTTAAAAAAATCGATATATCCTCATTTCTGTTTTAATAGTAAACAACTTTTTTAAGTTTCACGCTTAAATTTTTAGTTTAAATGATAATTTATTTTCAATAAATGTGAATATCTATTTTAGTCTGATATATCGGTATTTTCTTGTCTCTTTTGAATTTATCGGAGTCTGCATGTCACGAAGTGTTTAAACATCCCTTTTTGTATGCCTTTGTCGGGCTTTGCAAGTTATTTATCATCATATAACTATCGAACTGCAAATCTAAATTTCAGCAAAATGTTCAGGAGAGTTTTAAAACTCAAGGAATTCAGTTTTAATCAATGCTATTTTTAAATTTTATGTAATGTTAAGGATTATTAATATTTACTTATAAAATTTGTTAGTTAAGACGACGATGTTTTTTATTATATTTTGACAAAATGTTAACTTTTGCTGTTAGGTTCTTTATATTTATATTCTTTTTTCAATAGTTTAACGTCAGGCGTATGATTGATTGTATATATCGATGATGAAAACCCCATTCTCGTGCAAACGCTTCCTGTAATTAGAAAAGTATAAAGTTTTTTATCAGTACTTTGTTATTTTTTATCATCTCTAAACGATAAATAACTGCATTAAGAAAGATTTTAGATGTTTAATACTTAAAAATGTATAAACACTTTTTTGTAAAGGAATAACATTTTTGAAGGAATCTCAATTGCAGAACAAAACCGTTTATGTTTATTTATATATATGGTAATGTAATTAACTAACATATTTCAAATATCAAACAGTTACTTATTAATTTTTTTTCAATTTTTAAATCAGTTTAAGTATATTTTTAAGGGCATTGAATTGAATTTCCTTTAATTGGGCATTTTGAAGTTTCTTTCAACTCAATGTGACCTTCCAAAATCAAAAGATTCCCTTACCTTTTGCTTGTCTGTCTATGCTCATCAAATAATGAACTAACATGACCTTAGAATTAAAATATATATATAAGTTATTTTTTCTAACAATTTAGGAATAATATGTCAAATAGTAACAGCAATGAATATAAGATCAAACACATTATTAACAAAACTGATAACCGTTTAGCATATTACTGTATATTAATCACTATTTACTTCTCACAATCAAGATCGCTTTGCTACTTTGAAATCCATTATGTATTTTCTTGGTATCAGTGAATTCCATTCGCGTGATTTGACCAATTATTTATATAACTCCATCTCGGCGATCTTTGAAAGCCTTAAACAGTTATACTCAAACTGTTTTTTGATATTGTTAATTGTAGAAATAAGTACAATACATCACATTATAACTGATGCCAAAGCACCATGCATTTGATAACTTTTATCAAGACATTTCTTGATATGAATTTGAATCAATCAAGTGGAATAGAGACATTTTTTTTAAATTTCATATGACAGCACTAGCGGTTAGCTAATCGCTCTCGCTACGCCCCCCTACGAGGGTTGGATAGGCGAGAGGGTGTTTTCATTTTATAAATTATAATATACAATACAATAATATTCCACTGGCTGTGTTACTATATTAGTCACGTGTTTCACTCCTTTAAGAGGCATCTTCAGACTAACTAAATTATCAATTTTAATTTTATATTAAAAATTAATTTCCACAAAGCGGCGGAAGCCAAAGACACCGAAAGAATTATTATACCGTTTTCATTATAATAATTAGATTTATGCTACTATAATAAAAATATTGACCATGTTATTTTGTTTCTATTAACCTTACTGTCTCAATAAATATAATTTAACCAGTAATTATATTAAATGCAAATTGTTAAATTTTTTATTTTGTTAATTTAAAAGTGAAGTTAAAATATACAAGGAGAGTTTTTGTAGTTCGAAGAGCAGCTAGAGCATCCAATCCCGGACCCCTTGTACGATCCCTGGCTTTCGGGATTCAGAATTTCTAAATCCTGGAATCCCGGGATCCGGCGGTTAAATCACAACTTTAAAATTGTATCTGTGTCCATTATTGCTACAATTGGAATGTATATATGAGAAAATATTTTTTTTAGGAATTGGAATTTTTTTTTATTAATTAAAATCAGACAGTCATTTACAAAAAAAAGAAAAATATTTAAAAAAAAACATAACGATCAAACTAACTTTATGTTTCATTTATTTATTTAATTATTACGGTAGGTTTTACAAAATGGTATCCATTTATTAAAGAAGCCTTCCAAATTTGTTCTCCATTTCAAATTGGTTAAGAACGGCTGTTACGAAATATGAGAAGGAGGGAAACTACAATAAATTTATATTAATTTTATAGGTATTGTAAAAAAAAACTATGTACATGAAAAAACCGAGGTACAAGTTGTACTTAATCAGGAAGGTATAATTTGATATATCAATTATATTTTAGCATTTAGTGAATCCCAGGATCCCAGGATTTGAAGCCCTAAGAGCAACAGTATAGTAATATTATGTTATACGACTGCCAAAATATCTCGCTGTAAGCCACACGAACCACAGTTTACAATTCCGCACATCGTTCAGCCGCGACGTAGCTACTCCGACCCGCGCGCCAGAAATCTTTATTCATGAAAACCTTTTGCGAGCCGGTACCGGGATCGAGCTCTATTTTACAAGCGCGCCTACGGAGGCTCTCACAGTCACGGCTATTTGCATACTCCATGAATACTAACTAGATTATCCGGGACGGTGTTGCCAGAGCGCTAACCGGCCATGCGTGCTATGTGTAATTGGCATGAACCCAGAGCGGGCGATGGGTCATCTCCCCGAAAGGTGACTTGATAAACATGTAACAATTAACCGTGAACCGTGCATGATGGGAGCAATGTCTGACGCCAGCACGTAATCTATGTAAGAATAACCGAACTCCTACGTGGAAAGCTTCATGCATTATTTTCAACTAGGTACACTTCACGGGTGCCAACTAGATATACATCACATCCAGTTTGACTGAGATATTGATGAATACAGTAGTGCATAAATTAAATTTAAAATTCAAAAGCATTTCCATAAGCTGTGTGAAATCATAAACCAAACTTATATAGTCGGGCTGGAGTATTATAATGCTTGAAACTACACACCAAGATAACAAAAAACGAGATTTGATTATACATATCGTCGCTGTTC
The DNA here is from genome assembly GCA_022494535.1 of Himalopsyche phryganea. Taxonomy (NCBI): domain Eukaryota; kingdom Metazoa; phylum Arthropoda; class Insecta; order Trichoptera; family Rhyacophilidae; genus Himalopsyche; species Himalopsyche phryganea. Next base: position 4,338,746 of record JAGVSL010000065.1, on the reverse strand, counting down.
TGGAAGAAGACTCTTATCAAAAAATACTAGTTTTGAGTAATTGAACTTTTTGGAGTATTTCAAATCTTTGAAATGATATACCTTTTTATTGTTTTTAACCATATACGCTCCCTATTCGAAGCATATGGCCATCACGCGGTTCTTTCAAGCTTCCCTGTCCTCCCGCCAGTCTCTTTGCTTCCTCCCAGGTCATCCCAGTGTCCCACAGATCCGCCGAATGGGTGGTCATCAGCGGCCCTCCAGGGCGACGAAATCCATCCGGTTGGTGGAAATGAGTGGCAGGATTCAGGCTCCCCTGGGTCATCCAAAGCACATGTCCAAGCTAGTTCCATCGTCACTTTTTTATTTTCGATGTAATAAGAGACTGGTCCGTCCGCTCTCTTACCTCCAAATTCCTGACAAAATCAAACCACCGTACCCATAGTATTCGCTGCAAGCATCTTTTTTTCAAGCACAGTAAACGGATTTCTTGTGCTTTTGTGAGGTGCCATGATTTGCAACCGTAAAACAGCACCGTCAGAATGTACGAGTCCCAGACTTTCCACATTGCGTCGAAGGTTGCTCGAGCTATCCCTAATCAGATTGCGAGCTATTTAGTAACAAGTATCTGATTTTTACAAAACTGTTTTCAAGTAAAAGTGTAATTTATAATAAAAATACGCGTATTCTTCAATACGGTAAAGCTTGAAGTAAGGAACATTTTGGTATAACTAACTAAATAATTATGTCCGGTGTCAGTTCCAATCTATCCACGACAAGTAATAATACATTTGAAAGTTATTTATAAAATAAATGACAGAATGATATTTGATAATACGTATGTATGTATTCAAGGTAGCAACTGTTAGAGAAAACTATCGAACGCTCAACTCTACTAGCTGTATGTGAATTCTGAAAGAAACCAATCAATCATTATTGAAAGAATGTTTAATTTTCAGAAATCCGGTTGTACGCTGGTGGAGATTTTTTGATTTTTATTCAAAAACTTTGATATTTAACGTGTTCGCTGCCCATCCCGTATATATACAGGATCAAGACCCAACCGCACACTCCCAATCCGTTTATATACACATTTCCCGATATTTGGTATATAAATGTATAATGTTATCACTGACTAATTGATTGCACAGTGGTTAGCGTCGTTTTCTACGTTTACGGATGTCTCAGGTTTAAGTTCCAAAACGGACAGTTTCATAACTTGATTTTGTGATGTCCAAAACTCCCTCCCACCCATTAAATCCTAAAAAAAACGTGGCGTAACGATAACAATTATCTAACCACTAGTCCTTTCCTAGCCCTAATCTCCTATCCATACTCTCTTCGAAAAAGAGAAGTTGAGGAACTAGATAACAAGTAGTTTTCGTAGAAAACCTCTGTTAAGATACCATCAATATGAGGCCGTATATTCTACATTGTACATATTTTGGGTGTGAGGGAGTAAATCCTGTTTGGCGGCTTGGCAGAGAATAGGTTGAAATGATTCATTCCTTCCCACCGATCAAATCTTTAAAACAAGGTTTATGATACTAACTACTAAGCTTTTCATTTTATTTTTACTGTCTTCAAAAGGGAAAAATTTAGTAAGCAAGTGAAGTTATTTTTAAATAACTTTTGTTGTAAAGTTTCATCAAGTTCATATGTTCAAAATTGGTAGCATATAGCTGACAGCGATTAAAAATTAACACCCAGGTATTTGCGTTATGGCGAAGATTTTATTTTTTATTCAAAACAATTCAATTTTATCATGTATTCAACTTTGCATATTAACAGAAGAGTTTTAAAAATGAATAAAAAAACCATTTGTCATTGTTTTAACAATTGAATTCGTTGAAACGAAACAAATGATGTTTTTCTTCGTTTGGCGGCTTAGCAGTACTACCACCATGCCAAATTGAAACAAAATAACGCTTAAACAATAAACACATACTCCTACATTGAAAACAATTTATAGGTACAGTGTTATTACGGTAATTATACGAAAACAGTAAGCGACTGGTATTGAACCGTCACGAACGATCAATACAGTGTATACACGATTCAAATAAAAAGTAATGTTCATTATTTTGCTCTGATAAGTACAGCAATGATTTTAGTTACTTTATTTTAATAGTAGGTACTCGACTTTAAGCCCACCGCTAATAATGATATACTGGACATAGTATAGTAGGTTTAAAGATTAATGTCTCAATGACAAAAGTTATGATATACCACTTCGCTGACCCAAAAGCGATCTTCATCAACGGCAATCAAATCGAAAGGGTCAACAGCTATGTCTACCTCGGACAGCAAATGTCTGTAGATGGCATAGATGACGAGATCGCTCGGAGAGCCAAGCTAGCATGGAGTGCATTCGGGCGCTTAAGTAAGAGTGACCTTCCATTATGCCTGAAGCGTAAAGTTTTCAACCAATGTGTGGTACCAGTGTTTACGTATGCCTGCGAAACATTGACTTTCAATACACGAGAGGTCCAAAAACTAAGAGTTGCGCCACGTGGCATGGAAAGTTGCGTGATAAGAAAGCAAACAAGAGTGAGAGATGTGATAGAGGTCACCAAATTGACGAAATGGCGATGGGCCGGACATGTTCTACGGTAAGCAGACAACCGCTGGACAAATGCAGATTTATGCATGTATTTTCTGCTACATACTTAAGATTATAATTTGGTGGTGATAATGAATTTATATTGTATTAAAATGATAATTGAAAAACGCAGTTTTGCGGCTTACGTTGTAAACAGAAAAGGCTTAAAAATATCACTGCATTTTTTTTTAATTTGTGATTTTAAAGGATATTATGCTCGCTAGACATATGATGTTTATATTTTAATGATGCAAATGTTTTGTTTTGCCTCTAGACCAAAGATTAATTCATATTTATACAACATAATTGTTGATCTTACGCTGACTTGAATTGTAACAGTGCAAAGGGCGTGGCTTTGACCCTAGCTTTATTTAAGTCTCGGAAGTTTATTCGTTTTTAGTGGTGAGGAAATAAGAAATGTCGTCAAAGAAAGACGCACTTGGCGGCAAAATTGAATTTGGAATCCCTCTCTTCGCAGACCACTTTATTTTTAACCATTTCGCCGACGGTTACTACGTTGAAAAATATTTATTTTTATTTTTCTTTACACATTTTCCATTAGCAATAAAATTAAAAAAAAAACACCGAAGGCAATTGTATAATATCAAAGATACCATCTTGCAAAAGCTCTATTATATCTGAATTAATAAATTAATCTTGGTTTACTGATAATCCTCGGTGCAATTGCATTTATCATTATTTATTATCGGCTATATAGCCGAGTGGTGTTTGTTCACGTGTTCAAACCCCAGTGCGAACAGTTTCAAGAATGTATTTATTGATTTGTGTTCATGACATGGATGTCCCACTGATCTGATCCTAAAAACAGAGAGAAAATACCCTGTCACTATTACTGTCCTTGCACTATCGTTATATCATTATTCATTCAGAAAAGGTGAGATTAAGTGACTGAATTGTAGCAGTTATTGTAGAGAATCTTCTGTTGAGAAATGCTCCATAAGAAGTCCATATCATCGTTTACATTGCAAAATTGTTCACCTGCAAAATCAAAATCTTTGAGAAGAACATAAAAGCCGGCTGAAAAACAACTTAAAAGAATTAAAACTATAATAAAAAACACGCTATTGGTTATTTGTATTAAATATATATAACTATTTTTATTACATGCTTTTTAGGAATGTGTTCTTCCTATGTTGTATGTTGCTTGACGTGATTAGAACAGACGACTGATGATGATGTGTTTTCTTCAAGAGCTTAGGTGCTTCTTGATTGAGGTATGGTAAAAGACTCGTGATTCCCTTTCTAGATTTTTCTCTCGCGTGAATTGCACTTTCCAAATATGGCATTTGATAGTCTACTTTTACAATGGTATTTACGTATCTTTGCACTCAGTTATATCACCTTTCAAAACTACTATTCTCTGAAATGATGACTCGATGTCTGCGCTTGCCAAACACGTGAAGTATCACACTTCACTGATAATCAGCGTCGTGTACTCCTACACTTTTTATTTTTGCTTTAATTAGATAAAGTTGATTTTTTAATTGTTTTTATGCTCTCCCGAAACAGATTGATTTTGCAATGAAAATGACTACATGCTCCTCATTGGAAGAGAAAATAGTTACAAACTTGTATTCGATCAAATATACATAGTAAATTTGCCACACTCCATTTACATATTTATTTTGAGTAGTGGTTTCGCTTATCTAGTAACCATTTTCAGCTTATATGCTAACAATTCAAAACAAATGTAAATATATTATCTACAATGGTAATAATTTATTGAGATATTTAAATGAACCAAATAATCATTTGACAAATAAGTGTAGGTAATAAATGGCAACATAAAAACTGTGAGTTTTTTTAAATGTTATATTAAAAGGCATACTTTAATTTTAACATAACATTAAAATTGATGACTTAGTTATTCCATTTGGTTTATCACTAACGTGACGCGTTTCACCTCTTTAAGAAGCATTTTCAGACTAACCATATCACAAGATTATTCATCCCTAAGATAAACAATTCGAATTCTTACATTAAAAATAAAGGGTGGAGTGGGTTTTATTCTATTCTACTGGACGTAGGGAAGGGGTAAGAGATAAACATTGATGCGTCACGTTAGTGATAAACCAAGTGGAATAACTAAGTTATCAATTTTAATTTTATGTTAAAAATGAACATGGACAAAGTTACCATAATCCATAGAAAATACTTTAATTTTTTATTCGATCAAATTCAGTTGAATAATTGATTAACGATTATTTTAATTTGGTATTATCACTGGTTGGTAGAATTGACTGTTAACTTGAAGATAATTGGTTTATAAACAGAATGTGCTGCAGTAGATTAAAAATAAAAAGAATGTTTATTTGTATTATATTTAACTATTAACATCAAAATTATTAAAATTAAACTTTACATGTATTTTTACTTCATTATAAAATTGATTCTTCTGTCTTTTTTCCTTGAAAAATATTGCTTTTATTTAGACAGACGTCGTGCGCGTGGTCAGACTCTGCACCCGCACCCGCACGTATAACACGAAATACTGTCAATTTAGCAGTTCATGTCAAACTTCTAGATGCAAGTCCCCCCTCCCCGCGCCCTTCCTTCACCCACTCGAGTATATTCCATCGAAAACTGTACTGTAAAAAAATCATTAAAATGCCTCACTTTCTGATAGTAGTACCGCAGTCTATGTTAATTATTGGATGTATTGGTACGCCGGCGAGCTTTACACGCTTTAATAATAGTGATATTTTCATATAGTATGCATAAATTTATGTATATTATAATATGACATTTTTCTCAACTTGCTTGGGGTTGCAGCAGTTCCATAGTGCGTATGGACGAGGCATGCCTGTTCACATATGTCATTTTTGACTTTTTAAGGACAGTGGCGTTTTTACTTTGACATTTTTAATTGCAGAGCAATTTGATACGAGTTGTTTGACAAGAACTAGAACGCTTATGTAGCTGTGCCTATTTTCCTAATAGCAAGATTTCTTTTGATTTGAATTAATGTTGAATTGATTATTATATTATAACGCTATAAAAAAAATACAATATCTTTTAAAGAAATTAATAGCCAACTTTACATAAATGTACAGTATAAGTTTTTTTATTATTATTTTAATTCAAGTTGTGGAAGTTTGAATTACGTATGAAGTATACTTATAATTATTTGGTATCGATAAATAACTTTGCAGATATTCTATGGAGCTGAAAAAAAACAATACCATTTTGCACTGTCTAGCACTGATTTGTGTAGATTCCTGAATTAAATATTGACTGTAGAATTGTTTAAGTTTTATAAAAACCCAGTCAGAATTTATTCTAAAAAGTCGGCATTCAGGGAGTCAAAACCGCGAGAGCTTTCGTAGCAAAAGCAGTGAGAGAAGCTTTCCTATAAGTGTTCATTTTTAAATGTAGCGCTTTTGTGAATTACTTCGCTAACTAACTGAATCGTCCTCAGAGGTCGCAATACTCTCTAAATATTACGATTCATACAGTTTATCGCCGAACAGAAAACAAAACACTTCATGGTCAAATCATAAATAACAGTTTTGTAAAACGCTACACTTTCTGATAAACTTATATTTTTTAACAATAATAAAAATGATCGAATACTTTAGACACAAAACCGGAAGGTTGCTTCTTAGCATGGATTAAGTATTTAGTTTTGAAGTCAAATTTAAAAACTAAAGACTTAATCTTCGTGACGGTATTTCGTGAAGGTGAACATAGAATGTTAATTTATTATGGTCTAGTAAAACTTTTGTTTTTAAGAACTCCCTAGAACTCGATAAGTGATCATAAAATAATAGCTACTTTTATTATGATTTATCGTTTTTTTTTTTTTTCTTACCATGTCCGCTCTATACGTGGAGCATATGGTCACCTTATGGAGGTATCTCAACAGATTTTTTTATGAGAACTGCTTGATACTCATTTGCACAAGAATGGGATATGGGTGGGAGGAGTTATAGATATCACAAACATTCATGATTACGAACAGAAATCCATAAATCGATTGAAAGGTCAATTTTTGAAACTGTCCGCACCGGTACTTGAACGTTACAACGACGTTACCAACTGCTCCACGGATATTGTTTATGTGATTATAAATAAAAGACCTTTGAATAAAAACAACAAATATCCACATAATTCCCTCTCTCACTCTCTACTTCATACAACTGTACTAATATATATTTAAAGTAAATTAAAAGTCTCTTAAACCATATCTCAAAAATATGCCGCTTTTCTAAAAACACATAATAGTCCTGGCCACTTTTTATAAAAACAATAAAGGTCTAAATATAAGTGAATCATATATATATATTACAATTATATGAGATGAATATAAGTAAATCATATAGATATATGTAAATATAAGTAAATGAATATAAATAAATCATACAAATATTAGAATTAAAGCATAGCAGGGTTTAATAAATCTTTTTTTTTCTGTAAGTACATAAGCCTCTTAGTATTATATAAGAATCCTCTTTTTAAATATCATCAAAAATTTAAAAAATTCTGATGAAAAATATAAATTATGTATTGAAGAGTTTTCGGTGTAGCAACTAATTTTTCGTTTTTCCCTAGAAATGTTAGAGAATGTTTTCTGTTTCAAATTGATAAAATTTAGCCAAATAAACTAAATCGACGAACTGTGTGAGCATAGGATTGATAGGCCGTACTATTTATTCATACAAACGGTGGTGGAATTTTATTGCGGCGAAAGCTTTTTAAATCCCCACTACTGAGATAAAGTAAGGATAAAAGAAAGGGAGTCAATCAAGTGAGGTGCTAACAGTTGGTCGATACAAAATGTTTCATTTCAATATTCACACGTTATTAGCGATTTGAATTAGAGCTGTAGGTTTGAACAGTGTTCATTATTAATTTTAGATATTGATTGAGTGTGCTCGATTCGATTTGAATATCAAATTTTGTACGTTTTCATTTGTTTTGTCATTACTGACACGGGCTCTAAATGACTGTAGATGCCGTAGTTGACGAAATACGGTTCGTTAGTGAAAAAACTTATTGAAATGTAATTTTTTTATTATTAGTATATAAAAACAGGCATTACAAATTGTAAATGCGGCAAGATCTAAAAAAATAAATGATAAGCTATAAACTTTATAGCACAAATTAAACAAAAGTCAAAAAGAAAATAATTCACGCCATGCCTCAATATACCTATTGTATCGTTATTATGACAATCTCACCTACTGAAGAATGCAGTATTCAGCCTTTTGACTGAATACAAATTAGTGCTCAGCCAGAGTCAACGCACGACGGCGGGGCGGGTGCACCGTTGGAAACTGAATTGGAAAACTGCTCAAGACGCGTGAACTTCTAATCCTTGCGAATTAGCTACGGACACTGCAGAAGCATTTCACTTTTAAGCGCCGCGCCTGCCCCGCCGTCGCGCATTGACTCTGGCCGAACATGAAGTCATTTCATTGTTATCATTCATTTACAACTTAATTATAAGTTTTGTTTTGTAGTCAATATGTCCAGATAAAGTTCCTTAAATGTGGCATTCTAGCAATAAAAGTTTTCCTACCTCTTAAACAAAGACTTTGCTTTTGAAAATTGACTGATATGTGACACAAATAAAAATTTCATCTACTATCATATATCATTATTTGCCAACATCACTTCTAATGGTTTTAATCATCACCCCCTATATTTATGGAGTTACCTATTTAACTTATATCATACTTAAGTCATACCTGTTATATGCTTAACAAGTACTGTAAATTTAAGCTGAACTTTTTCAGTTCTATTCAGAGTTGTTACAAAATTTTTTCTCCAAAATAATAATGGGGCCTCACATGAATTTTAACCAGACTACATTACAAGTAGGATTGGCAACAAAACGATATCGTCTTTCATGAAATCATGAATTGTTAATCTAATCGAATTGCGTTTTGTTAATCTGAAAGAATAGATAACGTTACACGAAAGGTGATATCATATATATAGGTGGTATAAAAGTAAAATTTGTTTAAATAAAATTACTAATAAGTTTTAGATGAGTTAAATAAACCTATAATTAAATTTAATTCGTTTTCATCAATATAATTTCCGACGAATTGTTCGTACACAGCTTTCAACAACTCATAAAGGTACTGCTTTGTGGAGTCTATCAAATAATTCTAAGAGCTTCATAGAAATTTCGGGTGCGATTTATTAAAGATTTCTTTAGAAGAAAGCGGATACGTAGAAACTAAAGATATTTAAAAACACTCGATTTAAATAAAATTTGAACAGTCACCGGACGCGAATGTTGAATTTTGAAATTATGAAAGTGATTTATTTACGTATATCAAACAAAGCAATTATAATATGACGTATATATAAAATTTGAAAGACTGCATTTTTTTATTTTTACGTGAAGATTTTTTTTCTGTATTAAGCGTACACTTTGAACAATTGATAATTCAAGTAATATATAAAGATGAAATATCAAGGTATTTATTTAGCTCTACACATTTTTATCAGGAATTTGATAGCTATTTCGGTTTAGCGTTATCGTTAGAACTATACTTATTTTAGTTTAGCTATATATATATACTGTTTAGAAGAGATAAACAATATTATATCATCTCATATATAAAATTAAAATGCAATTACTTTTAGTAAGTTACGTTGTGTTTTAAATATTTTAATTTTTAATAAATAAATGTTATGACATTGGAATGTGTGAGGTGACATAATAATATTGTGTATGTCTTCTAAACAGTATGTATATAGCTTAACTAAAATAAGTTAAAGTATAGTTCTGACGAAGGCGTTAAGTCGAAATAGCTATCAACTACCTAATACAATTTTTTCAAACTGAATACTTTGATAAGGTATCCTATTATAATGGAGTTCTACCAAGTACATGCTAATTCAATCAAAAAATAATATATTCTTACGATTTTGTAATTCGATATAAAAATGGTTTTTTTTAGTAATTATTATTTTAATTCAGTTATTTTAACATTTTAAATTAATAATTTTTGTTTCGCTCAACTTATTTGATTTGTTATAAGAAAATTTTATAAACCATTCCAAAATATAGCAGTTAGAAAATAGTAATTAAAATTCCTGTGAATGATCTTATGCTTCCTTGCGTATTGTATGTGCATATGTGTACGTGTGTATGCGTTTGTATATATATATATATGTGTGTGTGGGTGCGGTATTTGGGGAGGTATATTTATATAAATGCAATTAGTGCCCACGTGAATTGGCTTCACTGTGGATTGCTTAGCTCTGCAGCGATCACACCCTTCTATCTGAAAAGGTGGAAGTTAAACAAAAATTAACATTAGAGATTAAGGAGACTCAAAGAACTATGACGCTAACGCACCTTAGGACTTAACGCTCCATCAAATTGATATCCAAAAAAAAAAAAATTATTATATGGCTAATATAGGTTATAATAGTACAGGCTTCTTTATCGCTTTTAAATGTTTAATTGTAACAACGCAAACATGTCTTTGAACACATGTCTACAAATCGATTGAACAATCAATGTATGAAAGGTGTTCGTTCGGGAATTGCAACACTGGGACACAGCAAACAAAGAAAACAAATGCCTAAAAGTGTCGACCATTCGGCTACTGACCCGGAAAACTACGAATGAATATGAACTTCGGTATCATTTGTTAATTGCGTAAATAAATATTTATTCATTTTAATTTGGAATACTCATTAAAACAAAGCACAATGTTTTCACTATTTCTTCAATTTATTTTGTTAAATATTTAAGGCGGATTCGCCCAACGCAAATATTATTAACTGATCCGAGCTTTCTATATTTGGTTTTGAATGACTCAAGAGAAGGTTCACATAAAAAGTGTTATTGGTGTATGATTATTAAAATAATCTATAAATTAGGATACACATTATAAACTTAACGGACAACAAAATCAATTCAAATTTATGTCGTGTACAAATTGTTAGAATATATTGACAATCGAATTATTAAAGGTAAAGATATTTGTTTTAAATACTTTAGAAATACAATCCCTTTAAATGTAATATGTTTCTTGATAACCCTGTTAAGGGAAAGATGGCGGGCCATTTCGAATACGCCTGAGTAAGACGGCCATCTAAAATGTCGTCGTGGTTCTTCCATCATTAATTTTTATTACGAAATATTACACTCTTTTCCGAAACTTTATATTTACGGTATTCCCTAGTGGAAGGGTTACAGTTTGCCTACATTTTGGCGAATCGGCAAATAATAACCTATTTATTTTGAAAACTTGTTGTAAAGTCGTGAACTTCAAACATTTTATTGACTTTATTGGTTTTGTATCATTCACGTCTTTCACGATAAATTAAATTATTAGTTTCGTGGGTACAAATCGACTGTGGAAAGGAAAAAGAACGTAACTCACACCAAAAAATATTGTTCGTAATTCACAAAACGTGCTAATACACTGTATTTATATACAAATTTATAATATATCGACTGTAGAAAGGCAAAAGGACGTATCCCTCCATCTATTCAACATTTATTTCTTTCGATAATCACAATGTATACAATTTTATACACATTTTTTTGGGCTATAAACAATATTTTTTGTGTTAGGGTTATGTTTTTTCCTTTCCACAGTCGATATGCTTTACAAAATGCTAATTTTTGTCTGCCTAAAAAAACACTAAATTCTGCTACATCACATATAATATTTTCTAAATAAATATTTTTTTGTAAAAAAAATGCTTTATTTACAACAGCCTATAAGCAGTTCCACGTTGTAGGTATGTGGAACCCTTGTGTAAAGTATTTGGTGCCCCCAATTCCTTTAAAATAATATAGGTATAATTTTTTTATTAAAGGGGTTCGCGAGCCATCGGACATTTTTAAAAAACTTTAAATTTTGAGAACCGCTATTGTAAAACATATTTACCGTTTTGTAACATGGCGAAATTTTTTCGAAACTATTAATTGCAAAAAAAAACAGACCTAGCTTTTATCGCGTCACCTCTAAGATTTTTTTTATTTAATTTACTTTATTGCACTAATATTCAGCTGTATTTTAAGAATGTAAATAGTTATTCTTTTATTCCCTTATTATAATACATAAATACAATTAATATGCGAAATAAATATGCACTGTGACATTTTGTTTTGGGATGGAGGGATGTTTGAACTTTGATTATTATTTTAATTTCATCTAAGCATTATTTTTACGATTACATGTAAATTCTTGTCATTGATTTACATACACGATAACTATTTACAGTTAAATTTATATAAATAACCCTGTTCAGATATTTTCGGTGGATTCAGCGTTAATTTTGTGGAAGTTCAACAGTTATCAATTATTAGTAAATAACATTTTAAATATAACGGGTGGGTCACCACTACTAAATTTATTTTCCTTGGGATTTACACTTCCAAACACTAGTAATTATTTAATTAGTAGTGCTTTGCTAATTATTACTATTATTGTTTGTGTCTTTCCCTCTCCCTACGTCCTGTAGAAAGAAATAAACCCACCCCACCCTTCATTACATTGCGATATAGTTAGTCTTAAAGAAGCGAAGTACGTGTCACATTTAGTAACACAGCCAGTGAACTAACTGTGTTATCAATTTTGATTTTATATAAACCGTATTCAGATTTATGTAATTTGTTAATGCTTGTGATAAGGGAAACCCAGCCTGTTCGTTGTGAAGAGTGTGAACTAGTGCAAATCAAATTGTGTCTTGTTAAAAAGAAATGCAGTAATCTAAATTCAATTTCAATTATTCATTAACAATTGATTTTATTTTTGAATTAGCTATTTTATCTCCGATGGTGTAAGAAAAAATAGCTTTCTCAAAACGTTCCCTTATTCCGATTTGAAAAATGTGATCACTAACTCGAAACGTTCTAACGGCATGTTTATATTAGCTTCGACAAGCAATATATTAGACTGGCAAACTTTGCATAAGCGAGAGGCGGGATATAATATTCCAACGTTTTGTAATTTATCGACAATCCCAGCATTGGCAACCAACGGTCTCGTGTTATAACACGGTCTCATGGTATAACACGCTCTCCGTCTTGTAATGATGCACTAAGTAATTTATTGCTCGGATCGTGGTATGGGGCGATATATATTGGGCCAAGTTTTAAGTCATACTTAAGTCTCGGCCATTTTGTCATGGTTGCCACTAAAAAGGTTGTGTTTTTCTTTTTAAGTTTATATTCGCAAGACTTTTCTATCAGTATTTCAATATATTGAGATTTATTTTTTATCTCGACCGTATTCGACACAAACAAAATGCAGCAGTGCACTATATTTATGCTGTTAGGTGTTTTGGCATTACGGTATGGTTATGTTTAAAAACAATTTCTTTAAAAATATGCACTTTATTGTTACAATCCGATCATTTACATATAAAATATAGATGCTTCTATATTTGTTTTATGAAAAAATCATAAGACACTCATGTATTTGGATAATCTCTCGTCAATGATAATTACACATTTGCAAAATAAAAAGCGTTGGGTATCGTAAAACACGCCGTATTAATTACTGCACTGCAGCCCAAATTAACCCAAGGAGGGTTACTGTACTGATCTCGATAAATCTATTTTTTTTATTAAAAATATTCATTCATTATAAATACGTTTTCGAGCCGTATACATACGCAATACGAATAAAGAAATGTCATATTTATTTTATATTATTATTTTTTTTAATTTCAATATTAGTTACCGCTGCACCGTTGATGGCCACAGAAAAATCCTCTGGTGCCGCACATGAAAACCACTGTGCTAGAGTGTTAAGCTCTCTCTGTTGTGTACTACAATGTTCGAATCCCCAGATGATTACTTTCATATTTTGCTTTATCAATCGATTTATGAATTATTGTGTTATTTTATTCCTTTCAATCTACCTCCTATTTGATCATAAAAAGGATAAAGACAAATCCATAACAACATTTCGGTATCCTTACTATATCTGTAAAAAAAATTGGGTGAATTTCTTACAAACAAATTATACAAAACAACTTCTATTTTGGGGCGCCACTAGGATTAGATTAAAAAATTATTTCAATGAAATTTACCATACTTTACTTAAATTATTATTTCATTTTTATGCCTTGGTTTAATTCAAATAATCCGTGATTTAAAACACCTATTCATTTGGATAGTTTAATCAAATACTTTCGAAAGTTAATATTCAACTTCAAGAAGGTTAATCTTTTAGTTGTTGTGAACAATTCAAAGTTGAAACTTTCATTAAATGTATTCAAACTTTAAAATTTACCGTAAATGTTATTTTTATCACAGTGAAACAGCCTTTTCAAATTTTTATACACACTCTATTCAATTGAAATAATAAAACCATAACAAGTCTTTTCATCAGCTTCTCTCGAAACCCTTCAACTTTGAGTAACCAACGACTATTATTCCCAAACCCTTTTCCATAGCTGAGCTCCGAGCCGCGTCATTAGCCATGGAGTCACTATACACAACGATTTCCCTCAGACTCTCTTGTTGGGCAAACGTCAAAAAGTTTGTTGGGAAAGCCGCGGTCCGACCCTGCTGTTTGTTCTTAAACTCGGGTTAAGAATTATAAATCGCCCGCTAACTTTAGCCCCTGTTCGGGCCTGTAACTTTCACGAGGCCTAAAGCTAATTAAAGACGGACTTCTATAATGCAATTACTTTAGTAATTGAAATGAATAATCATAAGTTTACACTACTAAAATATTTAACCTATTTTCTAGACATGCTTCGTTTGCCAACGGACGAATTCAAATGTAGTAAACGAAAGTCACTCATTTCATATATATGTCAAAATACATCATTCTTAGTGAATCAAATACTTTTCCATTTGTCCACTCTTACAATGCTTTGTCACTAGCAGTTAAATCAGACGAATCGCAGATAATCCAATTAGAAATGTATCTCGAGTCATTTATTTTCCCACACTCTTTTGTCAATAACAGGGAGAACAAGAAAACGAAAAAACAAATGACTACAGTTAATTAGTTATGAATTTTTTGCTTGCGAATTGTAACAGATATTTTATATAGCACATCTAAAAAATATAGCAAGATTGCAATCAATTAGCACGCCACAATATTGGATTTATTTATTGACGGAAAGAAAAATTGTACTAGACAAAAAAATCGGGAATAAATAAAAAAAAATCAAGTTTTTAATTTACTTTGTGATTTATACATTAAAATTGTTTCCATAGCTTCAGTTTTGTAAATTGATACTCTCTTATTCTAGTGTGAGCTACCCTTAATATAAAGCTTTACTTGTTGTTTACTCGCCGTGTGCCGGTTGATGAATTACACCCCGCTCACGTTTTCATGATTGAGAATAATTTTGACACATTATTAACTTTATCGCGATAGTACTTGGCTTCTATAAAGGCTTATAAAGTATAATAAAAACAGATTAAGAGCTTTAAAAGCTTAGCCGTCTAAACATGTAATTCTTGAAACGGTACTCCAGCGAAGACATGTAGTATATATGTCCCATACGTGTTGGAAATTAATACGATAGGAATATTGAAGCGTATTATATTTAGAGTATGATGAATAACAAATTATTATATGAAGAATCCTTCAGCTTATTACGAGAATTACCACTTAGGTATTTTAGAGTACACGTTTGCAGCTTCTAAATAACATAATGACATATTTTAGCAATGATAATGAATAGATAATACAGTGTGTATTGAGATTCAAAATGACCAATAGTAACTTAGATTCTCACTAAAAATTAAGTTTGTTTCCCAGCATTCTAATACTTTACAAGGAAATGTAATATAATTGCATCTCAAGAATTTATTTGAATTTCATTTTGTATTAAACGAATCCAGTTCACCAGTGAGGCAATTCCAAAATAATGAAATTCGATTAAAATATACAGTTTTATGTAACATGTTGCCAAAAATGCCACCAAAAATGTTGTAAGGTAGATATCCTATTAAAGAATTCAACAAAATTAGTCAGTAAAAAGATATTTCTAAATACGTTCTACTGACTTTACTCGGAAAATACCTCATTTTTAAACACCTGTTTATAGAATTCATAAAACTCGGCTAAAAATCAAGAATATTGGATTTATGGTGATTATTTGGATATTGCTTTTTTCATTATTCCAATATATGATATTTGAATATATCTGAGTAACACCAGGATGATCAATATCGTTCGTATCTTTGGGTGAAATAATATTTTCGTTTAACTTCTAATACAATAAAAAATTAACTAGAAAGTATTTTTTATAAAAAATGGATCGATTATCACCAGCCTAAAAGGAAAATCTTTTAGATTAAAAAAAACCAGTCATTATTCATAAATATGTCTTTGTATCTTGGTTAAAATATAATGAACAAATAAATATCAGGTATTCTCTCTTTTTAAACTAATTTCTTGTCAAAACATTTAGTTCCAACGTTGCTACTTCACTCAGACATCAAGTGAATTCATTACTTGATACTTCTGTTGTATCCACTTTCCAAATCTGAAGAATACATTCCGTTTGGATATTTTTTTACTCTTCATCTAAATTTGTAGCTAACCCGATTCCTTGTATGAAAAAGCCTACCTTGATTGTAAAAGTTGCAGTTTGGGACAGCTTCCAATGCGTTTGGTGGAATCGCATGACCGGTGCTGCGCCGGAGTGAGGGCCCCCTTGGAGGTACCTCTGGGGGCGCAGGCTCCGGTGGCGATTCTTCTCCTGTATCTGGAGACAAGCAACATGCTGTTAGTTTCATGCGACAGATGGCGTATAAAGCAGTTAGTAGAACGGGGATTATATTATTACAAAAGGTTCTGAAGCATTTACATAATATATAGCACCGATCAAAGATATTTCTTGATAAGTGGCATATTACAGTAAGCTAGAATATATTTTTTGATCTATTATATTTATAATATATATACTTATTGCAAATATGTAGAACCTGCGAAACGGAACTTAAGTTTCCTGGCTATTTTATTTGTCGGGTACGTATGGACTAACTGAAAATACTTTCAACTTAATGAGGAAAACAATTAAAACAACTCTTTACGAATACTGATTGTGGCTATTTAGTGAAAAAATGTGCTTTTATAAAAAAAAAAATTTAGTACTGTATTAAAAAAAAAAACCATTTTTTTTATCATATTTTAGTATTTTTTTTTTATAGTTCATAATTAAATATTTTCGATTCATGGCAGACGATGTTTAAATGCGTTTAACGATGTCAGCTACGTGATGCAGTTGGTAACGTCGTTGGCTACGGTTACGGATGTCTCAGTTTCAAGTCCCGTTGCGGACAGTTTCATAAATTGATCTTACAATCAATTTATGGATTTCTGTTCGTAGTCATGAATGTTTGTGTCTATCATATCACCCATCTGATCCTTAAAAGGGCGTAGCGAGAGCGAGATAACCTAACCTAACCCAACCTAACCAATATTCCTGTTATAGAGATATACTTCTATCCCTAGTCTCTTCGAAAAAATAGAGGTTGAGCAAACTGAGTAACAAACGGTTCTGAAAGAAAGCTTCTGTTGAGATACCTCCATTAGAATGTCATATGATCCACGTTAGGAGCGGACATGGTAATTAAAAAGAATGTTTAAATGTCTTTATCAATGAATTCTATTTAAAATTTCTGTATGAGTATTCGTTTTATAATATTCCTAAAAATTATGAATATTGGTGTCATATACTCGATCTCATAAAGTGTGATGTGTTTTAATAAGCATAAATTCTATCAAAAGCACTAGAATAGCATAAGAAATAGCACATTCTTAAAAGGTACTTTACATCCTAAACATGATAATGTCTCTTATTGTTACATGTTAGGTTCCTTTTGATATTAAAGCTTTGTGCTTCATATCAAAATATAATCAAAAATTATTTTGGAAAATAACATTAAGAAAACACGTCATTTAATGACAGGTTATGTATGAAAAACCCCCTTTTAAGATTATGTTACAAGCTACTCCATCACATGGCATCCACTCATAATAAAAGCTGTCAACGAAAACCCTTTGCACAAACATCCACACATCGCTCTGCTCTCCTGTCACTTTTTTATCTATTCAACCTGATGAAGACATAATTTCCCCCATTTTCCACACTGCACGCACATTTCACGGCAGAAGGTAAATATCGAGTTTCCTCATCCCGATCTTGACGTCATGGAATTCTGCCCTCCCGATACATTGCTATCGATAAAGCAAACAGTGGTGGGACGGATTCACGTTTTTCCTGCACGTGCTGGATGGTCGCTGACCGCTGACACGTGTATGTGCTCCTGGTAAGGGTTGCAAATATTTTGCCGCATAGATCATTTGAAAACAAAATAAACCTCTTACATATATCTGATTTTCTTTTGACGAGGACTTACTTATCATTTTTATCAAAGTCTATTTATTGCCAACAATATGCCGTTGCTGTTTTTCTGTCTACATGCTATTAATACAAATGTCACTTAAAATATCATAACAAAACACCATTTCATAAAACGCATTTTAATTAAATTACCTTCACTCTTTGACTTTGAAGATTAATAAAAAAGTAAAGCAAACAGGTGCAAAATAATGACTCACATTTATCAAACTATGAAAGAATCGATAGAAACAAAAAATAAACAAAAAAAACAACATTGATTAAGAATATTTGACACCAAGAAAAAAATGATCATTTTTAATCCAGTGTTTGATCTGAAATAATATAAGAAACATAAAATTCTAATGTCCAGAAAAGAATTGCAGTCGAAAGATTTAAATATTTCCGATCAACATTTTGAACTGTTGATTTTAGTTTTCCCCTATTACATATTGAATATTTATTAGGTAAAACATATGTTATATCTCTTCCATAACGATTATTCATTCATCAGAAGTCAGGATGACACTTGTGTAAATACGAAGTTATGTATATAACATTAACCATTATACCCTTTTACAAATATGCGAATTTAACTGAAGAGTTATACGTAAGTAAAAAAAACATAAAACCAGTTACTAAAACATCTGCGAAAAAATCGATTCATAAGTGAAGGTATCCAAACACATAACATATGCAGTTGGCGTGGTGAGACAACCCCTAATTGCCAACAAGGTAATATCAATGTCATCCAAGCAATTTTAGTAATGGTATTAACACTTTCTGAATGCAAGTGAAGAAGAGTCCCGGCTAAAACAAGTCCCGGATAAAACATAATCCGGTTTATGACGCTCGTGAATGGGCGTTTGACTGTACGACGCCCTGTCCGTCAGAATGACGTCATAAGACGTACGGTACATATAATAGAAGGTGCTACAAGGAATGAATGTATTTATAATTATTTCTATGTATGCACTATAAAATATTCTTTTTTGTAGCAGTTTCAATAAGGGACTCAATTCAACAAAACTAAAACTTAGTTGTAAGTAGGGATTCCAAATATTCGGAGATCGAATATTCGAATGTATTTGGTTAAAATAACATGAAATTTTCAATGTCTGTATTTTATAATCAATGATTTATTACTTATGTTTACTTGTATACCAACTACCACAACATGTCTTGAATGACTATTTTGGTTTTTCAATTAATAAAATGAAACATATCAAGATATAATGCGACGCTGAATGACATCTTTGTAAGCTCAGTGAATTAACATACATTGATATTATTATCAAACATTTATCAAATTTTCAAAAAAAATTATCAAATATTCGAATATCCAAATTCCAGAAAACAGCCGAGTATATTCGGATATTCCATTGGAGTCCCCCTAGTTGAAATTAAGTTATTTAAAAAAACATAAATTTTAACATATTTCAATTATGACTAGCAGTGAAAACGATTAAATGTAGTAGTTATTCTGCATTTTGTATATTATTCCATTAAAATAATAACAAAGTTTTAAATATTAAAATCAAAATGATTTTTTGCAAAATTAGTGTCGAACTCATTGAAAGAATAAATTTTTTAAACTGTCCACTCCCAATTTGGAACACATAGACTCATATTGGAGCATATCAATATAAATTTCAAGAGAATTTATCGTTATTCAATCGACCAAAAGAAGCATAACTGTAAGAAATTACTTGTATCTCTATACATGTTGAAATAAAAATAATAAGCCACTGCTTAAGGCACACCACTGAAGACCTATCCATCTTAGAATAGGTTCTTTTATATAACAGAAAAAATCTACTCTATTTAGGATTGTCATAAATTAAATAATGAATAAGTTATCATTAAATATGAAATATTTTGATTAATAAATGTTACATTTAATCTTATTTTTTCTCTGACATTGCACCATATTTAAAAATTTCGATTAAAGAAAATAAACATTGCCATCTTTTGAACTGCGGCAGATAAACACTTTAATGCGTTTGAGGCAGGAAAAGTGCAATAACTAGGTTAGCTTGCATTTCTTGTTCAAGAATTATTATTTTAATGATATTTGATCAGGAAATTGTTTTCTAACAAATATTTAATATCGATTATTTTAAAGCAATTATTTCTAACATAACGTTTTTGCCAGAGCTCTAAGAAACTTTTCTTTTTTCTAAAGTATCTAATGTTTGACCGCAACAATTTTTGCATAAATAATTTCAAACAAAGTAACTGAATTAAGGAGAAAAGTCATTATTAAAATGATCTTATAATGTGAAATCTAAAAATAAACATTTGATAAAAACTTTGTTAGGATTGCAATCTAGAAGCATCTGGAGTAACTAAATTATTATAACAATTGGGTAATAATTTTTTTTTCTGTAGTCTAATTCTTCATTTTCTACGTCACATATAAAAAATGTCGTTTCGGTGGTATTATATCCATATAAATATATTTTTTTTCTTAATTCACCATATTTTCCACTCAAAACCTGTGTTGACAACTATGTATTATTTATTACCAGATAATACGTTTCACCTTAAACGTGAAAAAGCAATGAATATAAATGACGATATTCATTCATTATATTTTCATAATATATTTTAATATTTCAACACCGTAAGGTCTAAATATTCGATATTCGAATATTTGTTTTCAGTGAATATTTCAAATCCCATTTGATAAACTTTTAAAAAAATCTTAGAAATTCATTAATTTAGATGAAAATTTATAAACGTAAATAAATCAACATATGCAGATATTTATTTCGAGAATCAAATCGATAATTACAAAAGGGTATTGATAAGGAATTCAAGGAACTAAAATAAATGACTCAATGTAAAAATAATTTACAAAAAATGACCTCTATTCTATTTAACTTATAGAGATGAAATTTTCTTCAATATATTATGAAATCATATCGAAGCCTGTACAAACTTGGGAAAATATAGAATTTATGAATGAAGTTCATGTTCCTATAACAATCGAAATGTATAAAGAATAACAATGTTCGTTCCGAATAAAACTGCAAAAACTTTATTCATTCAACATTATTGTGTTTAGAAGTATATTTTGAAATAAAATGAACATCATTATTTACTTTAACTTTGGAATAAATTGAATAAGTATCGATATAGGTACTGGCGGCAGCCACGAGTGAAACTTTCAAATCGAATATGCAAACAAAATGGGCGAAACATACGAACTAGACGTACGAAAAACGCTACACGTAACTTTTCCAGTCATATATCCTGGCCAAATAATTTCAGCCAACGTGAAAGTAAAGTAACTTTATAAATAAAACTTTGAGAAACGGTGGAATGGGAACCTTTGGTTCAAAAACGTTTTTCAATCCACCAAATTTTGTAAAGATTTTATTTTCTTTAAAAATGTATTAAATTATATTCGTATATTATGTTTATCTAAGAAAGTTTGCGCCTGAGAATTTCCGTGGAAAAAATTTGAATTAGAAAAAATACCAGACGACTGGAAAAAATATGAAAAATTATTTCATTATCATTTATGTATATGAGTTTAAAAATGTTTTTCTTGTGTTTCTAAAGCTGATATGGAAAAATGTTTCATAATGCATTTATCATTTTTCTATTCGATTCAATGATAAAGACTGTAAAAGGCAGAATAGTCAGTGTTGAGTAGAGGTCGCCATAAACTAACCGGGTCTTTTTTTATTTAATCGACGATTTAAATTTTTGTGAGATCGATTCGTAATTTTTTAAGAATGATCGAGATTCCATTCAAGTCTATCAATACTGTTCAGTTTTTAACAGCAGGATTAACTAACAAACAAAATATTAGAATAGTCACAATGGTAGCTTAGATTAGATACGACTGGATGTGCCTGCCATGGAATATATTATAAAAATAAATCAGTCAAACTGTTGAAATTAAAGTCAAATTGAAGAGTTTTAAAAGACAATTGTAGTCTTATTCTTCATGAAGTACACAGAAAGCCTACATAAATCAACCAATAGTAAATAAATTACATATTTAATTAAAGGTTCCATACATTTCCATTATCACGTCAATATTTTAAAGCGATAAAGTACATAATACAATGTGGAGTAAGCACAGTGCATTAGAAATAATTTTTCACATACTTTGTTGATACATAAAAAATACAATTATTACCATTTAAAATGAAAACCATAGCAAATATCTTTGAAGTGTGTTTCTTTTTATTAAGTAATCGGTAATTCTTAAAACATCCACGTATGCTTTTTCGTCAATATTTCCATATTTCTTTCACCCCTTCTAAAAGTAAAATGCTTTGGTTTTACAGTTGATAAAAATTTTAAAAGTTTGAGAACTATCTTGTAATTAATATGATCACTTTAAATGTGTTAACTGTCAATTCTAAATAAAACACAATTCTTTTTGTGCAACTTCTACATGTTTATAACGAAGCAGTTTCACTTGTCACGAGCATTATCAACATTTGGAACTAGTGCAAAGTAAATTGTGTTTTATTTTTCAAATTTAATATTAATTATCAATGTTGACAACATTTTAAATGTGGTGTCTTGAATCAACTCCACAATCGTCCATATTAAAAGAAGAATAACGTTATAGTTTCTTCAAGATTTGTTTTAAGGATACAGACCTGACATAAAGTATTTTTAAAGCTGTTAGTAAATTAGTTTTGATAATAATTATGTTTTTTTAAAAATAATCATTGACAATTAACAACAATGTGCGATATTTCAATGTAAAAAAAACAATGACAATTTTGACTATTCGAAAAATTATTGTAAAACGTATTTAAAGAAATGACAAAGCTCTATGTGGAAAATTCTGAATAATAAACAATTCCAATGATTGTGAATTGCTTCCAAAAACTTTTCCATTGATGCGAAGCCATTGGCCGGCGAGCCACTGATGGGATGTACGAAAGCGCTCAACTGGCTCGCAAATTGGACAATTGGCTTTGTCTGCCTCTTCAATTGAATGAAAGGGAGGTGTTCACGACTTTGTTATTGAATGTGGCATCAAACGTCGCTCTGAAACGCGTGAGTAACCAAATCGAATCCCTTAACTTTGCGTTAAATATACCTGCCTAGTTACAAATAAACAAACTATAAGGTTTTTTCCGTTCATTTTGTTCAATCGAATCAGTAATACGGTTTATTTTTTCCTGTTTTAACATTGATAATCTAATACTAACTTAGCAATAAACGGTCTAAAAAAATGATTTTTTCTTATTTCCAAATATTTATGTTTTTTGATAATTTAGTTTTCTTTTTTATACCACTACGATAACACTATGAATTTTGCTGTAGGTGTGCTTTGCTTTACATACGTTTTTTGTTATTTTTTTATATTATTTCTACCATTGCACACCGCGACTGAAGCACACGATGTGTACCACTCGGTTACAGTCCAAAAAACCCAAAACGAACACATTCATAAATTGATTGATCAATCAATTGAACTTATTTAATTACTTTATATAAACACAAAGATAATCGTCGACTGTGTTTTGGCTAATTGATGTAACTCTCAAAAAATACGAAAATGAGTTAATGGTTGGATTTCATTTTAAAGACGGCAGAGTAAGTCTCGGCCAAATCATGTATTAAAAAAAAAATTGATCACTTTTTGGAAACGAAACTTCATGTTACATGTGTTATAGGTTAAAAAACTCTGACCCCCCCACTTGATGTAAGCTACTGTTATAACGACACTCCCTACATATAATCCCGTATCTGCAAACATGAGAATTTACAGAAGTGCATATCAAAGATTCGGAACGTAACTCAACATAATATAATGATTTCGATAAAAAAGGTTTTAACTCTGTCCTGAAAAATTTCAATTTTTTGGGTTACATAGATTGGCCAAAACACGGTCGATATAATGTAAAAAGTTTTAAATTTATTTTCTTTATTACCTATCAATCAACTAAATACATCATGTTATAAATTTCTCCACTTTCTCAGAAGAAAACTTATGTGAAAATACGCAAAATATAGCCAAGTGAATGCTGAAACAGATCATAATATATTATGAAATATACATATATAAGTATTTAAGTTCTCACCATGGTTCATGCAGAGCCCAGCCAGCCTTGGATCTTGGTCTAAGACATAAGGCTCCTGATGTCTTAGATTCGATTGATTGCCCTCAAGGCCGCTAGATGCACTACTGCTTGGCGTAAGTCCTCGACTTCTACGTCCCACTGCCCTACCAGAACGACTGAGACTTGAGCTTGACGGCAGCTTTTTGGGATTACTGGTTGCATAGATAATCTCGCCTGAAAGTTATCATAGTAAATTAATTTTAATAGTAATAGACTCCTTTTATAGATATAATTCGGTTACACAAACGACTTCGAAGCATTTTTCTATTTTAAATCAATGTAGCAGATAAAATTATTACTAACACAGTAATATAATTTATTACAGAATTAATACTTCATTTTTTGACTACATTATGTTTTTGAGAATGTACAGATATGGACAATGAACGGGAAAAATTTTCCAAGACGATACGACCATTAGTATCACCTTTAACAAATCACAACCCATTCAACGAGTTCACGGAATATGGAAAGCGTTTGGAACGCAATACCTAAAAACATAAAAATGTTTTTAATTCTTATTATTATCATCATTTAACTTCCTCCAAACATTCGCATTCAACTAAGTCTTGGGGAATTTCTCCTTGGATATTCTTGGCAAAAAATTTCACAACGTTGTTACGATGCGGAATACATTCTGTAAGAAAAGCGCGGAGCCGTAGTACCTAGTATACAGGTATTAAACATTTTGTTTGTGATCCAAAACAATTATTCTTCAACCAATGCTGTTCAAGAAAGTGAAAACGTTTGACACACATTGTTTAGAACAAACATGGACAAATGCGGCTCTTCGTAGGCCTAAAATCTCTTAATAAAAATACAGGTAGTTTATTTCTCCAGTACACGAGTTTTCCTTTCTAAATATTGTAAGTGACAAGATGCGCGTATATGAATGCGTCTGTCAAAGACGCATATTATGAAATTTGAATTTGTGTATTTAATACTACATGAAAACGGGACTACGGTGTGGCTTTTTATGTATATGAAACTCCAGAATGTGACTCTCGTTAACCTCATATATGCCCATCCTTGGTCTAGAATGATTCATTACACATCCATCTTCATATGTTATATATTTACTCGAAGTTTATATCGATGAAAATTCTTTGTTTATGTAAAATATACCATGATTGATATCGGTGGCTTAATTAAAATGTCTGGTTCTGAAAAAAATGTTTGTCTATTACCATCTCAAGTAAACAAAAGTAATTTATTACTTTTATATTTATTTGAACTTGTTTATACAGACTAAAAATAGTTTCTTAATAAATTAATACAAGAAATAGTATCGCCAAGCAAATCAGTTTCCGGTCGATCAATTATTGAGTTTTATCAAGCGTAAATTTTAACGTGTTCTAAATCCTCATTTTGTACAGACAATTTAAATCCTTATTCAATATCTCTTAAATTTTTTTAATCCTTACCATTATTTGGTCTTAGCCGATCCTGTGAAGCAGCATAGTGGAGCCTTCTGTTGGTGCTTTCGATGGGAAACGGTGACGCTTGTCTCAGCTGTGGAGAACGAGGACTGCGAGGACCTCCAACTACTACGACTGCATCATCACAATCAGAACGATAGCTTCGATGGTCTCCTACTGGAAACAAACATACAACATCACTTACTTTTAAGGTGTTAACTGTCAATTCTTGGTGGAAAGACATTATATTTTAAAAAATAAAACACAATTTGTTTGTACTACTTCCACATATTTATAATGATCAGGACCGGTTTCGATCATCACGAGCATTATCAACTGATCAGTTCATCATCATCATTATTATAATTTACATTTTGAGGTTATATGCGATGACATTTCTTATTTACATTTTAAGTCGGCCTCTGTGGTCTTGCGGTAAGAACTGTGCTCTAGCACTAAGACGAGATTATTTGTCAGTCTAATACTTGACACCTTCGTCATGGGTGTTTATGATGTTTTTTCTACTTGCGTGCCTCAAAAAATTCTCATTCAATTTAATTATATGTTTTTAAATATAAAGACAACAATTTTATATCTTATTCTAACTTTCCAACTTAAATAGCATGATTGACAGCTCTCAAATGACTCTTAGCTAGTATTTAGGTTAAATTTAAACTTGTGTTACAAAAATAAACACAGCTAGTATTCTGCCACTTGATACATCCGGGCGAGCAGGGGTGATTCAAAATTCCATACAAAGTTTCATTTGTAGATGCAGTTGGTTGCTTCAAAATAAGTTTACAAGATACACGGTACAAAAATTAATACAAATTAAGCGCCAGGTAATTTCGGTCAGTTAAAAAATATGTTATTGATTGAATTGGCATTTACTTGATAGAATTCCATTAAAATAGAATAAAATATCAATATGCTCAGTTCCACAAAATTGTATTTGATAGTTGAGAACTATTTCGGCTTCACGCCATCGTCAGAACTAATTCTGATAGATGACTTCAGTTAAATTCAGTCAAATTGATGATGGATTCAGTTCCACAAAATTTTATTTCTTAGTTGGTGACTAATTTGACTTCACACCATCGTCAGAACTAGTTCTGAAATTCTGATAGATGACTAACAGTTCTGACGATGGCGTGAAGCCGTAATAGCTATCAACTAACAAATAAAATTTTGTAGAACTGAATGCTTTGATATTTTATCCTATTATACTATATGTACTTAACACATTTTTTCACTAAACGTTATAATATTACGTTAGTAAGAATGAATTGTTTACTTATATTAAGAAAATTACAAACAGCTTCTATATCCCTCACTTAATGTCAAATGATATTAGCCGCGATTGCGTGCTTAAAGCTCCGATCGATACAAAAGCTATTTGCGTATAATTCAAGACATTGGGGTAGTTTACCGCTAATCCTTCTACCGTGAAAGCTTAATGATGGGATATGGAGTTACTGTCACCGCCCATAGAAGCCTACTCAGCCTGTCGTAGTAATTTTCTTTACTAGAATTTTCCTTTTGTTGCGTGAGTCGGATTTCCTATTGAGTGTTTGCTATATTTTGTATATTTGATTTATCATGAAATGTAATACCAAATATTAGTCAGTGGTGTGCACAGACTTTAAATATACTCAAAATGATTTAATTATTTTAAGATGATGTATTTATTAAAAAGCAATGTTTCTCGGTATAAAAGTATGTAATCTTTCAATTCAAATAATCATTGAATAGTTATTTTATTGGTTCACTTTTAAATTTGAATAGTACAAATATTGTACACTTCCATAAGTTTTGTGACTTCTGACCCACGCTTCACCTATCAACACCTTCGCGTATTCAAGTCCATGGATGAACTCAAACTGACATTTAGTAAATATAATTTTAGACATCGACTGAGGGTATTTGATGGAATTTCAATATCAAATTTGAATTATTAAGATTTTGTACACTGTATTTCCATATATTAAATACATGGAAGTGTACAAAATCTCAATAAGTCAAATTTAAAAAATAAAACACAATTCATTTGTACTACTTCCACATATTTATAATGATCAGGACCGGTTTCGCTCATCACGAGCATTATCAACTGATAAAAATACAAACATAACAGGCTTATTTATATAAAATTGAGTGTAAAAATGAAGGTATATAAAACTATAAATTTTTACTATATATATAAATTTTTGCCCAATTCAAATGTATTGAATGAGCAAACCGTCTTTGCATCTTCTTTTTTGTTATATCCGATTCATTAATTCGTATTATACCTGTAAGGTTATTTTTAACTTTTAAGAATTGATTCTGTCTCTGTAATTTTCGTTTTTCAGATATTAAAATTTATTGGATACTCATAGCTGCTCTGCTTTCTCCACTTAATATGGCTGTTTATTATTCATATTAATTACATACTTAATATTTGATTATTTTTAAATGGTTCATTAATTTTTTCTTATAATTTCCCTGATTCATTATTTTATATTATATTAGTAAGGTCATTAATAATTTTGTTCAGCTAAATGGACTTTTAATGTAGCTGTATTTGTGATTTCAGATTAGTATTTAATGATTTGCAAGAGGTCCATAACATTTTAATTGTAGACTCTTTCATTTGATTTATGTATAATTTGTTTGTTAATCAGTATTTTCTTGTCTCAGTTCATGAACCATCAGTTTTATAAACCTTCATTTTTACACTCAATTTTATATAAATAAGCCTGTTATGTTTGTATTTTTATCAGTTGATATTGCTCGTGATGAGCGAAACCGGTCCTGATCATTATAAATATGTGGAAGTAGTACAAATGAATCGTGTTTTATTTTTTAAAATATAATGTCTTTCCACCAAGAATTGACAGTTAACACCTTAAAAGTAATTCAAATTTAGTAAATAGTTTGTATCGTATTTTATATATATGTAAACAAATATTAAGTTAATTATTATTACCAATAGGTCTATCAACTATATTTATAGCTCTTACACTTCAGTTCGAATTCATCCGTGCACTTGAATGCATGAAGATTCCGAATGGATAAACCAAAGGCGTTAGTAACAAAACTAACTTAGAGTTAGTAAATAGAATGTATCGTTTATATGTAAACAAATATTAAGAATATTACTAGTATTGGTAAGTTTACGAATTATTTTGACAGTTCTTATACTTTAGTTCTAGATTATCCCGTGAACTTGAATGCCTGAAGATACTGAAATACAAAAATATTTATAAAAGTATACATAATTTGATCGATTCAAATTAAATATTGAAATATAAACCATACACCCTCAATCAATTTTATTATTAAAAAGGGTTTGAGCAACTGAGCCACAAGCAGTTTTTGTAGAAAACCATCGGGAGCGGACATGATTTTTTTAAAAAATCATTTGACAAACCATATTAAATTATAATTATTGATTTAAGAGAGTGAAAAAAAATCATGATCGTATTATAACCGTCTAACAAAAATCCATAAATCGATTGAAAAGTCAATTTATGAAACTGACCGTGCTGCGATCCGTAACCGAAACCAAAAGACGTTGACCACCGCACATGGACCTAACATTAAGTTATTATTAATAATATATCTATAATCCGACTGCTGTTAATTTTTATTTCAACTAGTAAGTACCCGGCATGCGTTGCAATGCCACTCAAAGAAAGAAAGGATTTGTTGTGTTTTTATTCTGTTTATTGTAGTGCTTTTGTATACAAAATATTTTTCATTTCCGTCTGGTGCGTACACGATCAAATCAGAATGTTTACCAAGATGTCGCTTTTTTGTATTTGATTCTTTTTTTAGATTTTAATTTTTTCTTCAGAAACCTTCACGGGTGTGTGCACAACAACTCACCAAAGTTTCATCGAAATTGGACGAATGATAAAAAAACGCATAGATGACAAACAAACAATAATTTTTTATATAAATATATAATACATTATCTCAATCTCCCACTAACTGGAGTTGGGGAAGCTTAAAATTCGTTGTTTCAATTGGTAAGTTATATTCTACATACAAAATCATCAGCCTACATACAGCCCTTTTATTTTTTTATAAATATGCGCCAAATTGATTGCAAGCAACTACTTAAGTGTTTATTTAGATATGTTTTTTTGCTTTACGTAATAATCCTTACCGGTAAATCGTAACTTAAAAGGAGCGTGTTTATATATTAATATTTAAGTAAATTTATCTAAGCAGTGTGAAGTGTGACATTGCCTGTTTTAGGTAATGTTTTCATTAAGGCACGTTTACGCTTACGTAAGATTCTGTACAAATACTGCGGCAGAAACATACCCTCGAGCACTGTTGGGAGGCTAACACGTGTACAGCCGATAATTTCAGGAAAATCAATTATCAATAACCTGGATTAACAACGCTGAAACTATCATACCTGTGTTCTTATATTCTAATACATAAATAAATGGTGTTTTTTCAGAGGTATAGAATTTTAAAATTAAATAAAACATTTAATAATCGTGGTTATGCTAATTATATTGGATTTATTGAAAAGTCTATTAAATGCCATTAGCTTTTAAAAATGATTTCCGGCATGTGAGAGCCACGGTTGGCTCAAAGAAAGCGCAATCTCGAAGTCCGATTTCAAGCACTTTCTGAAGCAGCTGCGGCCGTATATCGGCGATGACGAGGCGAATGTTGGCTTCAAGGTCATTAAGCGTTGCTGGTTTATCGATGTAGACTTGCGACTTCACATACCCCCACAGACAGAAGTCCAAAGGTGCTAAATCACATGATATCGGTGGCCAATTCACAAGTCCATTCCGCAAAGTTATGCGCTCATTGAAAATTTCCTTTAGTAAATTCATAGTGGCGTGCGCTGTATGGCATGTTACACCGTCTTGTTGAAAAAAAGGTCGTTTACATGATGGCCATTCAATTTCGGAACGACAAAATTAGCAATCATATGTCTATTGCGTTCTCCATTGACAGACGTTCTGGCTCGGTATCGTCTTTGAAAAAATATGGACCAATGATTCCACCAGCTCATAAAGCACACCAAACTGTAAATTTTTGTGGATGTAACGGCGTTTCAAAAATGACTTATGGATTTTCGTCGCTCCAAATCCGGAAGTCATTCAACCAGAAATGAGCCTCATTGCTGAACAAAATTTTTCGGTAAAACTCAGGATTATATGTTATTTTTGTTTTGCCCCATCAATCGAAGTTCGCACACGATGGCCAAACAGTCTGTTCATGATGAAATGTTAAACAAAACTGAGAACATATCAGCTGTCAGCTGTCAAATTGGCGATCACTGAAAAAACTGATTAAAAAACACACTTTACATATCGATGTTAAAGCTTTAAAGCTCTGTATTGTATTATTTTTCATTGTCTTAATTTTGTCGCACTTAAATAAATAGATGATCCAGTATTGACTGAGATGTTCATCAAATTTATAATCGATTTTCTATGGACTTGGTGGTAATTACGAGAATGATATTATTATCTTTATTATAATATTGGTATAGCATTAGCAACATTACTTGACCTCCGCCAAATTCGGAACTATAATTGTCAGTCTATAATAAATTTCTCCAATTGCCATTTTATGCAAAGTAATTTTTTCTCTATAAAGACCTTCGTTTGGTTTTTAAATTCCTTTTAATATTGAACAATTTAAGATTTATTACTGTTATGTATTGACATAACCAACAATAACAATGACATTTAACATTACCGAACGTGTTCAGGCCTTTGGAGGTAGTAAACCTCTTCGAGTGGCGTGGGGTAAGAGGTGGTTTTCGTTTCGCTCTAGGGGTAAGTCTGGGTAGACTGGGACGGCGCGAATCTCAGGGGCAAACAACTCAAGATTGAATATGAAAATTTAATCAGGTAATTTCATAGGGGATGATGCCGCAAGGGTGGCCTGTATACCCTCCCGAAAACTTACCCCACACTACTTAGTGTTTGGTAAACGAGTTCCATGTATGTGGGTTAACTTGAATGATTGACGAAGCAACTCTCGTGTGCTTTTATTTTATACGACAAAAGTGTTTTAGTATTATTGTTTCTCTCAAAAATCTTACGTTTTGGAGTCTTACAACGCATAAAGAAGTTTTTCATTAAATAAAAATATGAAACGTTTTTTAAAACGTATTTTGGTATATTTTATAAATTTTAAACAAAAGAATAAAATGCCACAATTTTGAGAAAAATACAGTAAAATAAAACTTGAATTTGTCATCAGTACTCTGTCGGCTCTATGACGTAGTTGGTAGCGTCATTGGCTACGGTTACGGATGTCTTTAGTTCAAATCCTGGTGGGGACAGTTTTATAAATTGATTTTTCAATCGAATTATGAATTTCTGTCCGTATTCATGAATGTTTGTGTTGGCTTAAGTACCCTACCATCCATCCGATCCTCAAAAACAGGGCGTATCGATTAGCCAACCACTAGTCCTGTTCTAGCCCTATCCTTCTATTCCTAATCTCGAGAGGTTGAGCAACTGAGTAACAAGCTGTTGTCTTGAAAACTTCTGTTGAGATACCTCCATTAGGAAGCCTTATTCTTCACGTTGGGAGCGAACATGGTAAAAAAAACTACATAATTTATATACAATATTCTTTTATATTATTATGCTTATGGGACTTTTATGTGTGTGACAAAAAAAAACATTTTCCTGGTATTTAAAAACAAAAGTAGCATCTTCTTAGTACTTTAAATTCGTTTTTTTATTGAATCGCGTAATGCCGATCGAGACATCATTCCCGTAATATTTTTTTGTGATCAATCAGAATATTTCTTCATAGAAAATTTTAAGCAAAATTATAACTGAACTCTTTCGCCATGATTAAAAGAATGCCCAAAGAAAAATAATTTTATGTGGAGTATTAAAAATCTCACTTCGCTATCGCGCCACAATGCCCTGTGAGATAATATCTTAATAACTTTAATATAACTTTTCTGGTTTATGAGTTGGTAGCAGAAGCTTTACAAAAAGTTAGTTGTAAAAATGTTCCCGCTTTATATAATAGTAACATTGTATTTTTCGAAAAAAGAATGGCAGCGGAGATTTTTACGAGATAATAACTATTTAATTGTAACGGAAACAAAGTTGTAAAGGTCTCATAATTTACTATACATATGCAAGTACTTAATTCTCAATTGATTCTATGTATAAAATGTGACACGCCCTAATATTTATTTGTTTCTTGGAAGGTTGGAATGATCCAGAACAGCATTCGAACACTTTTAATATTGCAATTCTCAGAATCATTTCTAACTAACGTTACCTGGCCTGACCGATTTAGGATAATTAAAGAGAATGTGGCGGCTATCCAACCGGTTAATTGTCTCATCTGCCTGACAACAGTCGATAGCTATTGACAAAAGGGAGGGGCCTCCAATTTTTGAAGTTTTAATTTGAATTATGCAGGTAGTCTGTCACGAGAAGCCGGCGACCGACGAAGAAGGCGTCGGTCACGGTAAAATTTTGCTCGTTGTTTTAAATTCGTTGGCTTTTCTTTAAATTGTATTTAATCTTGAACTTGAAATCATTTGTTGTTTGAGTTGTATTATTACTTCAAAGTAAATTAATGTGTTAAGTAAACGTAAATGTTGACTCAATTTCATGTTTTACTGGTAATTTTTGTGTATTAAACTACTACATTTTCAATAAATAAGAGATAAACCGGACTGAAGTGGTGTTTTGATTGAGATCCTATACTTCATGGATGGTGACAACCAAGCATTTGCCGCTCTTTGACCGGGCATTCTCACATGTTTGATAAACAATGACTTCATAATCACTATAGAAGAGACAGAAAGGATTCAGATTCCCCTGAGATATTCGCAGGGCACCCTGACTTAAGCGCGCTAGAGTTAAGCACGTCGACCTTTGCGCGCAGTACAAGCCGGACATTTGCACTTGCGACTTTAGTGTGTCGACGTTTACGCGCAATATAAGATTATTTTGTACTATTGAATGCTCACTTAAAGAAATTTACTTACATTTGATAACTTTTATGTTAAAGTTACATCTTATTTAAAATTAATTGGCGCTTTTACAGATCTACCCAAGAAAATTGTATCGATTGGAAAAAAATAATAGGATAAGGACAATAAAAACATAATTCCACCATTCGAAATTTCGAAATTTTATTTAAAATACATATACGAGTGTTTATATACTTTGATACGTGGGGAAATGAATAAGTACAAGGGACAACACCGACGAGATAACAACACTGAATGAAGCAGAGATACCTACAGAACGCGTCACACCGTACAGCGAGGCGGATGATAGAGAGAAAGCGATCTAACATCATAAAAGCTAGACTACCTAAACTCTGAAAAGGCAACAATAATTCCTCGACGCTATCTGTAATCACACAAGACGAATAAACACATTTCAAAAGATATGATTAACGCTTAACCCATAGATGCTGTATTTTAAAAATAAAACACAAGTTGTTGGTACTACTTCCACATGTTTATAATGATCAGGATTAGGAAAGCATTATCAACTGATCATCAGTATTTATGTTACGTCTATGGTCACTTTTAAGGTGTTCACTGTCAATTTTTGGTGGATAGGCATATTATTTTAAAAATAAAACACAATTTGTTTGTACTACTGCAACATGTTTATAATGATCAGGACCAGTTTCTCTCATCTTGAGCATTATCAACAGATCATGAGTTGATAATCTTGCAACAGCCAAAATGTTGTGAAATTTTGACTCATGAAGCCTCGAAATCATACTAAGATCAAACGGAAAGATTCAAAATCATGATAGATAGAAATAAAAAAAAACTTTAGTTTGGTCAAGCTTTAACATTAAGAATAAACTACAATAGTTTTTGACTTCTAACTCATTATGGTTAACATTAATTACGTTGAAATCAATTCCATATATCTTATTTTATTACTTTAAGTAGCAAGTAATTCTAATAACAACTGTTTAAAAATATTTTGAGTTGATTTAAGACAAGTAACTATAGATGTAATTTAAGACATTAACAGATCAAATTTCAATATCAAATTTGAATTGTTATAAATTTGACTATAGATGTACCAATTTAACTTGGCCACTAGTGAGGGAGCAACCGTTGCGTTAGAAATGTTGCCATACTGAAACTGACTGTAGACATAAAATCAGCACTTAACAGTTATAAGATATCAAAATTATTAAATTTTATTACAATTATAATCTCATAAAAATACTGTGTAAGTGTCATATTTTATGTCACGAATGCATGGTGTCATTTATAAATTACAAAGTGTATTTGGGTGAAAATATCATAAAAATAAAATTTTGAATATTTTTCCTGTGATCACGCCTATCCATTGCATATATATATATTTTTTTTTATTTAAAAGTAGAAAACCATGCATTCAAAGGTTAAATTTTAATTAAAATAATTCTTTTCAGTTTATACAAAAATATTACTTATGCACAGTTGGAGAAAGTTATTTAAAATGTTTTCTCATTTATGCGATGTTTATTTTTACAATCATGTAGGTTAATCTGGTAAATTAAGTCAGCTCAATCATTTGGAGTAAATATATTTTTTTTTTTCTAGTTTATGACATTTTTTTCCGTATGCTTCTAATGCTACATGTTATTTTACAAAATTGGAAAGAGTTATGAGTCTAGACGTGTTTTGTAAAAGTTAAAGTCAAATCTATTTAAAAACATGAAACTAAATAAACATGTTTACAACAAAATATGTATCGGTTACTTGTGTGTGTATAATACTCAATCAGCCCCAAGACCACGAACATTAATTTATTCAATACGCATCAATAACTACGTCAAAATAAATTGCCATATATATAATTTGTGACTGAAAATATAACAATAAAAAACAAATGAAATTGGAAATTAATACATATATAATGGGCAAAATTATGACTCTAGTTTCATTCAAAGTCATTTCAAACGAGCATAATTTTTTTCTCAAGCTTCACTAATTTAACTATTATACTGTCATACTAAGTAAAAACACATTAATTGCAGAAAATGTCAAAATTAAAGTAAGTAAGGGTGAATAATTAGAAGTATTTTACACAAGAAAAATCATGGATAAAATTGGTATTTTGTATTAATATAAGGTCAAAATATTCTTGTAACTATTGAAAATTAACGTGACTTAACGTGATAAAAACACAGTTCTTTTTGTGAAAAAACTGTGTTTTTATTTACAATTATATACACCTTTGTACATTATCGCAAAAGAACATTATCCAGATAAAAATATTAACATACTAAAGGTGAATTAAAATATGTAGTCTGATTATGACAAATCGTTGAACATGTCATTACTGTGTTTTTTCTTAGCAGGGCAGTATAGCTGTGAAATGGTTTCAATGATTATAAAAAAATTAGATTTTCAACTAAATCGTAACTAAAAACATTGTGCCGTGCATATAATTCTCGTTTGGATTACGGATTTCTGTTCGTAGGTATCGATGTTTGTGATGTCTAAAATTCTCCTTCCTACACCAATCCCACCCTTAAAACGGGATGTAGCGAGAGTGATTAGCTAACAACTTGTCTTGTCCTAGCCCGATTATTTTATCGTAAAGTTCATTTTTTTGTACTCTTACTACATTTTTCATTTGGCAATACCTTCGTTAAGCAAA
The DNA here is from genome assembly GCA_022494535.1 of Himalopsyche phryganea. Taxonomy (NCBI): domain Eukaryota; kingdom Metazoa; phylum Arthropoda; class Insecta; order Trichoptera; family Rhyacophilidae; genus Himalopsyche; species Himalopsyche phryganea. The sequence goes on along the minus strand of JAGVSL010000065.1, from coordinate 4,302,691 downwards.
ACCGGTCCTGGCCACGATAAAAATGTGAAAGTAGAACACAAAAGTTTTATTTTCAATATTTATGTATATGTGGACAATGAATCTATACAGATGGCAACCCAGATGACATGGCAATATTAGAGCAGAAGCATAGGCACAGGCAGACGCCGTACTTCCTCACGCATAGACGGACGAATTTATTACTTCACTTACCGTCAGCCGCATGGGTCCACCAGAGCTACTGAAAAATTCGACGGACGATCCTGTCTTAAATTCAATTTCTGTAATTATCCAAGTAAAAAACGCGATCCCTAAATATATAGGTATATTATGCATAACTTTAATTGTTAAATTCATATTCCTTATTGTCACTGTGTATTAAAAATATGTCGATTTAATGTATTATTGAGGAGACATGTCATGATCTTCGGTGTGATACAATCAAGTTTATCGAATAAAAAATAAAAAATAAATGTGTATTCCTTTCCATTGGTTTTAAGAACAGGGCCTACTTAATAAGATCCAATAACTATCCTCAAGTCCTTTCCTAACCCTTTCCATGTATCGTAATCCCTGCTCTCTCCAAAAACAAGAGTTTGAGTGATGTAATTACAACCAGTGCTCGTAAAGAAAATCACACTGTGACGGTCTATAAGTAGAACATATGATTCACATTAATAGTGGACATGGTTGTTTATTTAACATCGTCGTCCATATTTCTTAGTCATACGTGAAATTTGTAGTATTGTTTTGTACAAGGTTCATTGCATTTCCATTTATATTAATTACTTGATCCCGCAAACTTTGTGTTAAATAAATCAATGTACGCTATAATACAGTCGTATTAGACTGGGAAATACGATTTTGATTATAAATCCATGCATTTCCGATCATTTGTCACTGGTAAAAGCATTTCCGGTCGTTGGATCGGAACGCATTCCGGAAGCGGTCTGTCCGCTCCGAAGATTTGGCGCCGATTTCCGGAGAGGTGTTGGCGACGCTGAATCGGATATGACGTCGTCGTGAGGAACAAATGGACGTCGCTTTGTCAGACGCTTATCAGACGTTTCGCCAGAGGACATTTCCTATTGAACTCTGTTTGAATAAGGAAACGTTCAGAGGACTGACATATATATGGATTGGCATCGATACATAAACTAAGCTTTACCAATCTAGTATCCACAAAAATAGCTATAATAAAAAATTATATGCTTTAAACTAATAGTGATACATGTTTTACTTCTTTACGATATAAAATAAGACTAAGGATAACTTATTGGAAAATGCTTATAATTACTTTTAAATTAATTTATTTTAAGGTACTCACAATTAATTTTCATTGGAAAGGCATTATATTTTTTAAATAAAACACAATTTGTCTTGTACTCCTTCTATATATTTGTAATAATCAAGTACAGTTTTACTCATAGCAAGCATTAACGACTGATAAAATATAAACCTTAACAAGACTATTTATTTTAAAATTAAAACACATTTTTTTAAAAAAATTTAAACACAATATTACATGTAATTTAAGATATTGACTGAGAGTGCTTGATGGAATTTCAATATCAAATTTACATTGTTGAGATTTTGTACATTTCCATGTATTTCGGCTCTAATGACCCGTCAGTTCGAGTACATTCGTGTGCTCAAATGCCTGAAGAATCCGAAAGGCTAATCCCGGGTCGTTAGTGATTAGCGACGAAAAACATGGAAATGTAGAAAATCTAAGCAATTCAAATACAATATTACATGGTTAAAATATCGGGCCAAAAAAATGATGAATAAATTTGCTTCTTTTCTTTATCGTTATTTCGTTTTGGATAGTACTTAGCAGTGAAACAACGGCTGCATAAAATAACGGGTTAAGGTGGGCCAATAGTTTTAGTCAAAACGTCTTCTATTAAATAATGTTATTTGGAAGAACTCTCATGAAAGCGGAATCAGGAAGATTTTTATTCAAAAGAAATCCGTTATATAGATAATAGATGCCACTAACGATTAAATACAATATCTAAGTGAAGTAAATTTTTTCATAGCCTTGGTATGAAGAATACCCTGCCTAAAAATAAATATGTAACTGGTATTAAGTTACTTTCTTTTTTGTAACAAAGATATTTTTTTCATTATCTAAACATGTTAAAGTTCTCAGATGTTCATTAGTTATGATTTTTACGCCCGCTTTTGACATTCAAAAGGTAAAATTAGTTTAAAAATTTCTCTCATGGGAAAATACCTGTAAATATTTTTTTGTTGCTTTTCCTGCGTGCTTCTGTTACATCAAAATCAAAGAAACATAGTAATAGCTTTATTCAAGTGATCTGCGATACTGAAGTTTAGTAATAGTTAATGGAAATAATTATTATGTAGTTATTAAAAACTATTTGAATGCTAGTGCATTAGCAATAGCAAAAAATGATTTAAATTACCCTTTTTTTTAATAGGTAAAAAATCAAAGTATTTGGTTCTACAAAAAATATATGAATTAGTTGACAGCTATTTCCGTTTCACGCCATCATCACAATTAGTTCATAGTTCAATACAAAAAACAGTACTAGCGAAGCCGTTATAGCTATCAAACAATTCATAAGATTGTACCATGTAAATGCCAAGTCAATCAATTCATTTTTTAGTATTCGTATTTTTTCATCTCCGTACATGTAACTATTTTTTTTTTGTAGCAATTTGATTTGTATTACTTTCACATTTTTAAAACGACCAGTTTAGCTCATCGCGAGCATTATCAACTGTTGAAAAAATCTTAATTGAGTTATTTATATATAATTGAATGTAATTAACTACCAGGTATATAAACAACAGTTGGCTCAAGAAATATAGCTTTACATATACTCATACGTACTATACAATTCATATTAAATATATAATAAAGCTTTTCACTAATATTTATAAGATGTATTTATGTAAACTTGCTATTGTTGTTTGAGAATCTCTAGACAAATACAAGGAAAAAATTTTATCATTTAATTCAATGCCGTATTTGATATATTAAACATTTTATTGAAGAAAAAAATAATAAACGAAGCAAATTTTCATTCCCTCAGGATAGAAAACAATCAGAAACTTTGATGAAATATGGTGGAAGTAACTGTTCTTGGAATTTTTTAAATTTACTTTTCATTTTCTATAACCGTGTAAAAGCAAAAAACAATGTAAAAACCGTGTAAAAATAATCGGCCGTATTGTTTTATAAAAGCATGGTATTATGGAGTAAATCATGTTGCGGTTAGTCATGCCCGGCGATAGTTAGTTATGGTATGGGAGTCAATCAACTTGAACCGACCTCAACAGGCTGCTGATGACAAGCTGTGATGAGAGTATAATTAAAAATTTCACCCTATATGTTTGAGTGGAGGGGAAGTATTTTTTTAAATAGTATTGCTACTTGCATATACTTTATATCGATTGATAAAACTAAAAGCTGCTATATGAACTAACTAAAATTTAATTCAAAACATCGAAGTGAGTTTTAGAATTAGTAATTATATTGGTGATAATAAAATATATCAATTAATAAAATATTAAACTTTTCGTATATATTATCTGAGTAAGCGAACTACGTATTTATATAATACCATAAAAAATACACATAAAGGAACAAAATGGAGATGTTCAAGTCTCTCGTTTCTAAGAATTTGTGTTTTTAATTTTCATGCAAATCTACAAAGAGAAAAATCGTCCCGTTTTAATATCAAGAATTTTCATTTTAAAAAGAAGTGTCAACTCCAGTTCTACAGCCCCGAGCTGGATGCACATTTATTTAATTTCCTTCATTACAATTTCCCCTGCATTTTCATTTCCTTAAGCTAAAAAAAAACGTAAAATGAAAACATCTCCCATTGCAAAGTTTTATGAATCTATAATAAAGACAATATTTTGATATTATAATATAATACAAATATTGTATATTATAACTTTATTAATTCTGCAATGCGCCAAAAATCATTAAAATGCATTTTCACAAAATTCTGTCAATACACGAAATTATTTTCTTTTTACCTATTAAAAAGCGAAAACCCACTATTAATAGTAAATTATCAATTAATTTATATTGAAAATGGGTCAAATTATAGACCATTTTTCAATATACTTATTATTTACTATCCCGGAAAAGGAAATTCGAATGAAAAAACATAAAATACCATTAATAATCTTTTTCTTTTCGATAATATATTTTTCAAAATTAAATGCCAAATATTAGTAGAGATGAGTTGATTTGGAGTAATATATTATAATACGACTTATTGAGCACGTCACAGACCGTCTATTATACAGTATTTGGTAAGTGGAAACAATAATTAGGACTGAAAAAAATTAAACGGTAAAATTTTCAGAATTCGAGTTGGCCATATTTCATCAATTAATCAAATGTTTGTAAAATAATCAATTTTTCCACTGATAGATGTCACTGCTTCGATAGCATAGCCTTGTCACTCACACTTAAATTAAATTTTCCTGCTAATCTATTATTTAAGTTAAAATGTGATGTGCGATATTGAAAATACGTATAATGTTACCTAATTTTCCAAGACAAATCAAACGGCCACACAAAAATACGTGACATGACATAGGTTACCTAAGTATAATCTAATCTCTCAAGCAGAGATAGATATTGAATGTTTTGATATTGGAGTATAATGTTTGCACAATTCGACGCTACATTTATATTTGAAAATCCACGTCAAAATTTTAGTAGAATATTGCGAAAATATTTTTCGCATAAATAATGTCTTAAAGATATAATAAATGTATGACTTTCATTCGTATTTAAAATTATTTTCTTTTCTCTTGTCATTAAACTTGTAATGACACTGCCATCTGCCCGTGTGTTATCAAACTACATCCCATACAATAAAGTTCACGATTGTACGTTTATTGCTTTTCAATAAATGAACATAAAATTTAATGATGCAGTACTACAGCGATTTGTCATTTTATTTTCTGCCATTTGTTTTTATTCCTGTCATGTTTTTGTGTTTTTGCTTCAGTTTTGTTATGATATGCAATGTTCAGTCATGGAAATACCAGTTTACATTAAAAAATGTTTTATTTTTCTCATAATTTACAACTCATGACAAATAATAATAGAAACAGTGAGATACTTTCAAAAGACTTACAAACAGTAACGCGATAAAAAGTTTATGAATATGCTAAAGTAATTTTACTGTATTCTCTATATAATATTAATAATAATATAATAATGTAACAGAACATAAATCAAAATCGACTTGACAGTTTTATTTTTTGACATAATAATATAATAAAAGTTTGCTCAATTTATAATTCTGTGGCAAACAGCCAAATGTTCAAAATATGTAACTTTTTTGAACTGATTCATGTATCATAGTTAACGTAATACTTTTAAATGATCAAAAGCTGACATCTTTACCCCACATAATACCAAACATGATATTCAATACTTACAAATCATATCCCATATTACAAACTGAAATGCTCGGCCTCTCATTTGAGATTTTGGATATAACAGTTTTTGGCTCTTTGCCATGTAATTTTTAACTCAAAGATATTTTGAAATTTCCTCTAATGCCAAGGGTATCTAGTTTCCGGCTCACCAAATCAAATTTTACCTTTGTGAACGAGTCTTTTTTTGGAACTTTGTGAGGTAATATGTTCGGGTGAATATTTTAATATAAGTTAATTCGTTTTTCATTATAATTTTCTCATGCATACATAAGGATTTTTTTTCCTCTCATACAACTACAATTAAAAATCATTATTTTGTGAAAAAGACTTAAAGCAAAAAAGTCTGCCAATGCTCCCAAATTCGCGATCGCTTTCAGTGAGCTTGCAAAAATAAATCCAAACAGTTTATACATTCGTAACGGCAGTAATGGGACAATAATGTGGAGTGCGCATGTCCCGGAACAAGCCAAGCCGCGCGCCATGATGAAAGCTCAAGCACTTCCGCCATAAACAGGAAACGTGACGACCGCACCTCTACTTCCGCTTACTTTTTACTCCACTTCAATACCTGTGGAAGCTACGGAAAACGTTTAAAGCTTTCACCTTCTCAGAAGACTCAACTGCAGCGTGTTTGGTACAATAAATAGGAGTGTATCTCTTACTTAGAGACAGGTTTGCTAGAATGCCAAAGCGGTGGGAGGTGAAAAACAATTTACATGAATACTTTATGTTTACAGTTTTATATTCCAGCTAGAAACACGTTGATAAAAATCGCTATTCGTTTTAATACACGTTACAATGCAAACTTAAATGGAATAAAAAAACTTTCTACGCTTCCTTGGTAACAAGTTTTATACATTACCATGCAATAGCTAAATATTTTCTTAATATCACAATAGAATGAACTTTTCTTTAAGCTTACCAGATACATTTGACAGTCTTTCAAATAACTTTTAAAATGTTAACTGTCAGTTCATGGTGGAAAGGCATTATACTAAAAAAATAAAACAATTTGCTTTGTTTCTCTTCTATATTTCTATAATGATCAGGATCATTTTCGCTCATCACAAGTTCACAACAGTCTTACAAAATTTAACCATGTGATATTTTTATTGACGAATTATATCTACAATTAATAAACTTATAATAATACAATTATCAGAGAGTATTTAGTAAATACACCTGAAAAGTATTTTGCCAAGAATCAATCATCCGTATCTCAACGCTTATCGTTGGCCTCTTAACTACTAGTCAAAGATTTATGAAGTTTAGCGGTGGGACTATGTTAAAAAATGTAAAATCATATCTCGAATCTCATATCTCAAATGAATGACACTATTGATTAGTTTTATTTAAATATATCTATACGTGTTAATAACCAACTAACAACAGTAATTAAAATTTGTGAATACGTATCATTGTTTCATGCATGAAAATAATTTTAATGTTAACAACATTCTCGTCAAAACATGAAATTTGAAACGAATCATACTCTCATCTCTCATACTTTTGAGACCATTTTGAATTACACGTTTATGCAAGCTATAGTTTCGGCTAATTGTATCTTTTTTTTAATTCAAGTGTTAAATGGCTTTTCAATTGAATCTTTTCACTGCCTTGTTTTATCTGTAAATAAAAAGGAAAATATTCCATAAAATATATAAACGGTGAAGCATTATTTATGCATTACGTTCTAAAAACACCTTATTTGCAATTGGTTGTAATACAAAAAAAACCTGATTTTGTATTATTGGTCTCATTATTTAATGGGTTGAAATATTCTTTCAAGAGCAGTTTAAAGACCCCTACGCTTTAATAGACAATATAATATATTATATGCATGTAAACGTATCATTGCTTGTTTAATAGACATGTTTTACTGAAAAATGGTCCTCGTGTTATTCATTATCAGTAATTAAAGCATAATTATTTTATAATGAAAGGGTGCTATCTTCAAAGAGTTTACTAAACTCATGTATTTTACATAGCTTTCACGCAATAATAATTACAACATATTCTTCGAGAAGTATGAGATAAATCTTGTTTAATGAAAACAAGCATACACTATCTCGAGAACAAGCTGCTATTTCGCGCATCCATTACGAAGAAACAGAAAGCTGTTTGTCCCAGAAAGCTCACAAGCGGAATTCTCAGGTAACGATGCTTTGGCCAAAAGCTTCACGTTTAAGGGATGGCAGTGTTTAGTATCCAGTAATTTTTGGTAATGTAATTATATCACGCATACAATTTTTACGCAACTAATCGCTGTTTATAATATATTTTTTTTAATTTTAAGTTAAATATTACATCGGCGGTGTTTTGGCCAATTGATGTAACTCTCAAGATTGAAATAATTTCAATTGAAAAACTGTTTTTGTCGAAAACATTATACGGTGAGTTGCGTTGTGAATCTTTGAAATGGACTCCTGTAAATTCTCATATTTGCAGGTACAGGACTATACATCGAGTGTGTCAATATAATAGTGGCTTACATAAAGTGGGGGTAGCAGAATTTTTAAACCTAAAACCAATGTAAAATGTTGTCCCCCTCCCAAAAAGCGGTCAATTTATTTTTTTAATTTACATCACTTAGCCGAGACCTGCTCTGTCGTCTTTAAAATGAAATCCAATCGTTAACTCATTTTCTCATTTTTTGAGGGTTACATCAATTGGTCAAAACACAGTCGAAAATATATAAATAATATGCTATCACTTCCCTCTGATCAGTATAATACATGAATTTATATTAGAACAATATAATATTTTTTTAAATTTTTTTGTTATTTTCCAAAAACATGGAAAATTCAAAAATCTATTTACTTTTTCTGGTATATCAAATATTTTTTTTTTACTGATAATTACTTACTTTAAAAAATCATGCTAAAACAATGATATTCTGACTAGGTCTTTTTACAACACATGTATTTGAAATAGGATTTAGGCATTACTTTTTTAATAAAGTGCTATTATAAATTTATTGTATCGATTGAAAAATAAATCTAAAATTAAAAAGTTACCTATTACCATAAATCGAAATGATTATAATCTTAAACAGTAAAATTTACTAGCCAGAAACCAATAATACAAATTTTATAATGGTATAAATGATTCTTCGAGTTACTAAATACGCTCCTGGCGATATTTCAATAAAGTATAGTTCAATCAATTTTTCGGGTTGCAATTCTAAAATTTATTCCTATTTCGTCCCTTGTTACTTAAAAATATCAATTTTTTACACAATCTCGATCCTCGTTTTACATGGACGACATGCTCGAAAAAAACTCCTGTCTAAAGGAATGTTTTACTTTTCCATGTACACTGGAAGACACAAAATAACTTAAATTAACTATCATGTTACCCATAACAATTTTTTGTGATTTACTTAAAACTCTAAAAATCCTCGGGAGCGTGTTTAGCAACTAAAGTTGTGTTGTCTATCAATAAATTAATACATATAACAATTTTTCATTACGGCCATACTAAAGATAATATTTTTTATTTTTATTATATATTAAATGCAAACTCTTCAAAAAGATACTTAACAGCTGGTTATCGGCTTTCGCTATTGGATTTAATTTTGCTGAAGCTGTCATGTAAAAAATCAAAAGCTGATCAGAGACACAAAATCTAAACTCCGTCTTAAGAGCAAAGAGGTGAAAATCAAATCAAACTTCATTCTCCAGACAAATAAGATCCTTGTCATCTTAACATGCCCCTCCCCGTTTTTATCGCGTTAATTAAATCTATCCAAGAAAAGATCTTTGAAATTTCATCAGGACTTCTAATTCCAATCTTTTTCTATTATAAATCATATGCCGGTATTATGTTTATGGCATTCCGGAATTAAGAAAAGGCCAACGTCTTTTGAGATTATTATCGGTAAATGTCATCAACCCTCATACTCTGTATTCATTAAATAGATTATATTTAACATTGCAGGACATAGCCATTGTGCCAAATATTTTTTAACGTTTTGAGTTATAAGCAACAAAAAAAAAATTACCAACACCCATGCCTCAAGTTTAATTGTTTTTTTTTTATTTTTCGGAATGAATGAATTTTTTTACTCCGTAATAAAAAAAATATATATGGAATTAAAAATAAGTGGTGACTTGCTTTAGTCCGGTAGCGGGCAAAACTTGGACCAAAAGATATTGAGTATTTTAAATATCAGTTTCTCTCAACATTTTACCCTTGTACCTGTGTACTTTTTTTTTTATGTCATATTTGAGTCGCCAAGTCGCTAACCACGCTCATGATGATTTTTCAATAAAATAAGTAGTTTTTAATCTACGTATGTGCTCTGTCGATAGATCTATCAATTTTTAAAGTTGCAAGTCTAAAAAAAAATCCTATTTCGTTCCCTGTTTGAAAATAAAAAATTTTCAAACTTCAAAATGTCGTTTTGTACACGATCTCACGTGTACGGTCGACGAGCTCCGAAAAAAAGAGAGTGTAAAAAATATTTTACTTTTCCTTAACACCGGAAGACGCAAACAAACTTAAATTATACTTAAAACTATCCATACAGCCCATAACAGTTTTTTTGATTTACACAAAACTTTCAAAACCGTCGCCCAAATGCTGGTTTTACCATTCTTCCCCCTGCTACATTATAACATATTCTAGGTCATTGTAGACAAAATACATCTTGACGATACAAAGCATGGTAGGTATACATTATTTACATTCAAAGAAAGTTTTGGTGTCTTATGAAACATTTTAAGAATTATTTAATATTCTTTATTTCTCAGTATATCGTTTAAAGAACTCACCTCGCAATTTCCTAGAATACATCAATATAGAAAAGTAACAAAACAAATATCCAAAAATTCTACAAACTACGTTGAAAAGACATATGCCTTTAAAGAGAATGTATTATAAAATATAATCTCGTGAAAACTTCCACAGGTCCTATGCCAACCTTGAAACTTTTAGATGTATTCCTGCTGACTACATCACTAAGTTGACTCTTTGTCGATAAAAACAATTTTCCGGCAAACGGGCGCAGTGACAGGATTTTCGTATTTTCCCGTTTCAAATAATACTTTACCAACCTTAAAGGTGGCACTTCACAAATGGAGCGTTAGAAGGTTATGAATATTCGGGTTTTGGATTTGAACGATCACGAAATTTTGTGAAGCGCATCAAATTTTTGTCATCGCCGTCATTTTTTGTCGAAAAAGCAATAGTTTTTTGGTATTCTCATATTCTTAGAGACATGACTGAAATATATAACCGGATAAACATTCCGAAAAATATTGTTTTCCTTAATTATAATTTAAATAGTTAGTACAAGCTTATCCAAACTGTTTGCCAATCTGTGATTATCAACATGAGTAAATAAATAAATGCTTTTTATAAAAAAATCCACTAAACCAATTACTTTACTGCTCTTATGCTTGCAATATTCAAATATAGTTTGTTTTTATTCAAAATATTGTCGTGTCCGTGGTCTAGAGGTCAATTTCTTTAGCATCGGTTACGGATGTCTCGTCATAAAATTTTGGACAGCTTTATAAACTAACTTTTAATCGAATTATGAATTTTTGGATGGTTTTAATGTGTTAAATGCCCTCCTACCCATCCGATCTTAGAAACGGGGTGTAGCTGGACCGATTCGCCAACTAGTCCTGTCCTAGCCCTATCCTTAAACCCCTACTCTCTTCTGAATACATAGGATGAGCAACAAAGTATCGAGCAGCTCTTGTAGAAAACTTATATTGAGATACCTACATTAGCAGTCCATATGTTCGACATTGCGAGCGGATATGGTAAAAAAATGATTACACGAAACCCACCTGGATATTGATGATGAGCTTGCGCTAGAAGTGAAGCGAAGACATGAGGATCCATTCTGGGTCCAGCTTCATCTTCGGAGCTACTTCCTCGCCATTCTCGCCTTCTTCCACTCTGCGAACCAGCTCTTGGTCGTCTACCTCCATTTCCGTTTCCATTTCCACCCCTCAAAGCCTCCGCCGCAGCCTCCATCACCCTGGCGTCTTCTAATACTTTCAGTTTGACGAGTGTATAGATATGATCATCATGAGCTTCGTTGGTGAGCGTAGTAGCTTACGAAGAGATGATTGAAGGGTATCTGTAAAAGAAGAAACATAAGCAAACAAATTTTAATTATTAAATTAAATTTCAAATATGACAAATTCAAGAGGTGCACGTGACTTTAAAGTGACAAAGGCAGTAACAGATTTAAGGGGAAACTGTGACCAAAGTCTACCTATGCTCAAAAACGATTATAGCATACACGCCATGTCGACACGTTTGTTGGTTTGCATGTTTTGTCGTTTTAGTCTTTTGCAGGGATGGCGAACCTTTTTATGTTTGCGTGGCAAAAACTCTTAAATATTATTCATCGACTGATTGACGTGCGAAGACTGCCAAGAAATTTTTAATGAAAAAAAAAATTTTAAATTACAACAGTTTCATGGAAATGAACTTAAGCCCATAAAAATCTATATTAGCTAGTATTTATGTATGAGGTTTTTGCTGATTTTCATTTGATGCTAAATGGTTTATATTTTGTCACTTTTAGTAACATACAAACAAGCCCATAACAAATGCATCAGTCACCAATTTTTTAAACTACATTTGATAAAATTCGTTTCAGAAAGTAGCGTCTCACAATCATATTGATACCTCGAAACTGTAACAAGATGAAGTATAAAATGCCGAATCCGTAAATCTTATGCATAAATTATTTAGAAAAAAATTGAATTTGAAAATTTATCACGTGCCAGCAAAATTTTCGTAGATGTCAACTCTGGCACGCGTGCCCTAGGCTTACCATCACTGGTCTATTGAGTAGTTTGAAAATTATATCTAATATTTTTTCCAAGTTTATTTTGAGTAACCCGTAATCTCAAATCTAAATAACGACTTTATTGTATGTACCCAATCAGGAAATGAAGCTGTAACTTTGAGATCGTTAAGCGAGGTGCTTACTACTTATGGAACCACCAAAATGTAAAATTTTTCTTTCCCATTTTTCATATGCTGTTTCTGTTAATAAATATTTGTGATTAATTTTTACACTCATTATACTTATCTCACTAAATGGCTTTTAATATTAAATTTGGATATAAAATTAGTAGTTATTGATTTGTAAGGGTTCCTTAACGTTTTAATTGCAGACTATTTAATTTCGTTTATATATAATCCGTTTAATTATCTGTAAATTATTGTCATAGTTCTCGAGCCAATTTTTTGATATATCTTGTAATTATTATCATTCAATCTGACAATACTCGATTGAAACAGTTCATACTCATTATAAAAAATTTGGAAGTACAATTAAAATTGTGGCATTTAACATCTTAAAAGTGTTTAAATGAGGTTTCTGAAATTTTCTGCCGAATACTTTTTGCTTTTGAAAATAAATTGTACCTATTCAGAATTTTCAAATAATTTTAAATATTCAAATCTTTTTTTGTGTTGCCATAGATTTTAATTATGTTACTCAAAACAGTTTATAATGCGCGTGATCATTATAAATATGTGGAAGTAGTACAAAACAAATTGTGTTTTTGTTTTAAAATGAATTTTTACTAGTTATACAAATTATATTTTATCATCAATACGCTTAACTTTGATGGAAAGGCAACGATTTTTATTAAACACAAATGTTTAACTTGCTATAGAAAAATACCCCATTAACACTTGCATAATATGCCCAAAGCGTGGGTACTTGGTTATACATATTAGCATTTAATTTAGGGCTATTAAACCTTTTTGATAGGGCGAGCACAGGAGTAAAAGTGGTCAAGTTCTTATCGGGGCGAAATGAGTTTGTTGGGATAGCGAGAAAACTCGTAACCGCTATCCAAGAGATTAGTGATTTGACACGTATTTATGTTCTCCAGATACATTCGAAATGTAACAGAACACTTCAAATGTCCACCCGTTTCATTTGCGCAATGAATAGAACGCGCAAATAGACTATGTGCGTAGAAACCGAATTAAGTTATTAATCAAATAACACAGAAAAGATGCTGTTAGTATTTACATTAATGATTATTTTATTTTAATTTCATAACATATAACACAAACATGATTAGTATTACTTTGACGATAATCTGTTTCTAATGGGTGCCTACTCATTAGTTCTTGATGTTAAACCATACTTAATGATTTATTAAGCAATAACACATTTTCAGAATTACGACATTTGTAGATTATGTAAGAGAAGGATAACTTCAAATGATGATTTACATATAAATATGAATAAATATTGAATTTCTACCGCTTATCAAATATTTTCCATTTTAAATATATTATGTTTATTTTGAAAAAACCTTGTTAAAGGTAAATTATTTTGAGTAGAGGAGAATTAATTCTGAACATTGGTGAAAGGAAGAATGCAGCAAACAAATCTAGGGAACTTTTGTACTAAATGAAATGAAAAAGAAGACAAATTTGGATTGTGAATCAGACGAGTTAAAAACTAAACACAGCGAAATTTTTACCAGAAGCGCAGAGCATATTTGAAATGTTTTCTGCATCATTTTGTTAGTATTTTTCCCACTGATTATCAAAATTAATGAACAAATGAGTCATCAATGACTTTGTTAGATATAATTTAAGACATCGACTGAGGGTGCTTGATGGAATTTCAATATCAAATTTGAATTATTGAGATTTTGTACACTTCCATGTATTTTGTCACTAACGACCCGGGTTTACATCCCGTCAAAACCCACAATACTATTATAATTGTAAAATCACTGGTATTTCTAAAAGAAGTTGAAAAGCGGCAATTCGCCACTCTGTTAATATGGTGTTAATAAAATAAGGATTAAGGCGATTTCCGAAGTTTTAACTCAGGTATCAGTGTGGCTCTCAGACGTATAATATCTTACCTCGTAAATAATATTTGTCGCATTTGTATCTTCTATATAAACGTTAGACACTGTTTACTGTCTCTCAGTTCGAGTCCATTCGTGTGCTCGAATGCCTGAAGATGCCGAAAGGCGAAACCCGGGTCGTTAGTGACAAAATACATGGAAGTGTACAAAATCTCAATATTCCAAATTTGACTTTGTTAGATTTTACAGTAAATTCCTGATACAAAGGAGAAAATTTTAAAAAACGATCCTGTGCAATGATCTTTTTCTGAGGTGGATTTTTAAACATTTTGGAACTCACTTTGGAGTCACTGCCTCGATGGGCTATCATAGCATTTAAATCAATGTTGCCGGTCGGATTGTCATATTTTTTTGAATTTGTTTTTACTGCGCATGGAAACGATATCAAAATAACGAGAGCGATTACAGATAGTAGATGAGAATTAACGACTTTGTTTACTTAAATTAGATCCGCTTTCGACATAATACTTTATAAAAATCAATTGTTACCTTATCACTAATAAAATTTTCCCCACCTCTTTATAAAATCTCAGCAATTCAAATTTGAGATTGAAATTTCATAAAGCACCCTCAGTTGATATCTTAAATTACCTCTGTATAAATGTATATTCATAAAAACTATGTATTGATATCTAAAAAAGATTTTATTTATTCATATAATTTAAGAAAAAATAATTTTTTAAGGCATTTTTATTTGGTGTGCGGTAGAACAAATCCCTCTTCTTCAGTGTGAAAAGAGGTTAAAAAGATTGGCAGTCACTGATATATAACAAACGATGTTTAAGCTAAATAGAGACTAGTGACATCTTTATGTATTTTTCACTGTTATGTATTTTATATAAATATGAGCTTCGGCAAATTATTTACTCAAAAAAGCTCAAAATGTACGCAGAAAGCTAAAGGAAAATAAAATAATCAATTGCATGTTGTCAAAATGATATTTTTGTTAATTTGATTCGATTTGATATTGAATTTAATATATTGAAACTATTAATGAATGATTATTTGTAGATAAACTTTTATTTCATCTTTATTTGCGTTGTTAATTTCAAATCCAGCGTAGAATTTAATTGAAAAATTGCATTCAATTAAGAACCGGTTTATTTTTATGTTAAAAGAACATTTTTACAAATAAAACAAGTTAGACATTTTATGGATTGACTGACACACCTGAAAATTTTTAAATTGATGTTTTAACAAAACATGATAAAGATTTGTTTGTACAACTGCTGGTAAATAGAAGCGAGGCGTCACAACAAAAGGTATGAGAATATAAGACCAATAATTGGAAAGCTTGCATACTAGAATTCAGAGGAAATTGCAGACAGACTGAGTAAATAGTATCGGGCGATGTTGTTACGGAATAGCCATTGTTTTCACCGTAGGTTTATTGCTTAAACCAACCGGTTTCATCAAAACTGATATTTTCATTTTATTCAAATAAATGAAATGTTTCTTGAAAATGGTTGTGATTGAAAGTGTTTTAATGCTGTTAATTGAAGTGATTTTGGATACAAAATATTTTTGTTTTTCCGTCTGGTGGGAAATAAATCATTTCAATTGGATGAATGGTATAAGGACGCATACAAATAGAAGAAGAATATGATGGTTGTACTAATTCAGAAACCTATACTTGCGTGCTCTTCCAATCCTTTTATATACGTATAATGGCTTAAAATGATTGTAGCACTTTACCCATTCCACAATTTTAGATTTTAAAATTGTGCACAACAACTCACCAAAGTTTCATGGCAATCGAGTGAATGATATAGGAACGTATACGTGACAAACAAACAAACAAAGAATTATTCATTTATGTATACAGATTATATATTCTTACATTATAAGAT
This sequence comes from Himalopsyche phryganea, assembly GCA_022494535.1. Classification (NCBI taxonomy): domain Eukaryota; kingdom Metazoa; phylum Arthropoda; class Insecta; order Trichoptera; family Rhyacophilidae; genus Himalopsyche; species Himalopsyche phryganea. Next base: position 4,286,538 of record JAGVSL010000065.1, on the reverse strand, counting down.
TACTATCTCTGGTTAATGTGAAAGTAAACGGATGACGCTTGGTCATGCTTTTCTTATTCCACCATATTGCCTCTCAATGTGGAGCATATAAATTTAAAAAAATTGTTTGATGTTTAATAGCCCAATCTCTCTAATTCAGAGAGATTAAAGATCTAACACAGATTAGGACAGGAAGCGTACTTAACTTTATAAATTTTGAAGTAAAATTAAGATATCAAATAATTTTATGATGGGCGGTTCAGAAAGAATATTTTTCAGAAAAACAAAAACAAATTCTGAAGTAATATTAATTGTACTTTCAATAAGGTTACCTTTTTTACCATTCTTATCAGCAGTGTTTAGATATTTAACAAAATGTAATTTTAAGAAGAATTAATGGACCTATACTTATAGGACCATTCACATATTAACTTAATGAGCAAACTGATGCTTTTGGGACCAGAAAATAGTAATAATCACATCAAAATTATTTCAGGTATAACTTAGGCAACGTTCGGAAATTTTTTCAAACTAATCGTAAAATGACCAAACGTTTAGTCCAGTCTGCCCATCATAAATATATTCATGCATTCAAACACAAATTGATAAGAGAATCAATTTATGAATGAGTTTTTTACTTCATATTGCCAGAAGAATGTTAAAAAATGTAATTCTTATCTCGATTGATACAAAATATTATTTCAAATCCACTGTTCGGATTCTGATATTGAAATTTCTGCTCACACAAACAAGCGTCTGTATAATACATAATAACAAGAGATTGCGCAATGTTACTACCAATCTGTAGGGAGCTTTTTATGAATTTTCAGAGCTTTTCCTTCCTTTGCATTTTTCGTAAACAATGTTGATGGCCAGAGTCCATTTTCACTCTGCATATTTTCCAATTATACTCTTTACCTTTCCACCAGCTACAAGCAACACCCTTTACAAAACATATCGGCATATAAAGGTAAGAACGTATATACCAAATATTTAAATTTTTTTAGGAGAGTTCAATAAGATTTGATTACGAAATTACAGTTGTTTTTTAAATTATCTTTTTTACCATATCCTATCGCAATGTTTCTGCGACAATGCCAACATTTTCATTGACTTTATTTGGTGTTGTAGCCGAGTAGTCAACACGCTTTCTCCTATTCTGATGGGTTCAGTTTCACGCCCTCAAACATATATACATTGATTTTCACAGATATCATATTTACATTTCGTCCCGCGCATTTTATTGTTGAATTTATTATTGGTCGTATAGAAAGCGATCAATTTAATATAACAATAGTCTTTTCCTAGCCTCACTCAAGAGAGGTTGAATGGCTCTATGTTGGGTGCAGAAATGAGGCGATAAAAAGCAAACACCGATAAGCCCACTTTTTTTAAAAATTCAAAAAACAAGTACATACATTAATATATGATGACAAAAAACTCGCAAAACCTGACAAAAGCATACGCAAAAAAAATGTTGAAACTTTTGATGACACGCAGAATCCGATAACCTTAATAGTTACACTCAAATGCCGATATTCCCAATTTTAGTTTTCTTATATCTATTGTAATAAGCGGTTGACTGGCTTCTTACAATATGGATACTTATCTTAATCGGAAATACAGCACGATGGAAAAAATAAACTATCTCTAAAACTAAAAACTTTTTCGTGTTCGTGGTGCAGTGGTCAACGTCGTTGCCACGGTTACGGATGTCTCGGGTTCAAGTCCCGGTACGGACAGTTACATGGATTTCTAAATTGATTTATGGATTTCTGTTCGTAGACATGGATGTTTGTGATGTATAAAACTCTTTCTCACCCATCCGATCCTAAAAATGGGGCGTAGTGAGAGAAATTAGCTAACCACTAGTCCTGTCTTAGTCATATACATCCATCCCTACTCTCTTTGAAAAATAGAGGTTCAGAAACTGAGTAACAACCTGTTCTCGTAGAAAAGAAGTCATATAGTCCACATTGGAAGCGGACTTGGCAAAACTGAAAATGTTACGTGAAATTTAATCACGCCGTTTGCACTAATAATATATATTGGAAATATCGGTTTTGCTTTTAAACGCCTCAAATGGTTAAAACAAAATATCTTTTTTGGTTTTTTGAAATATCTGTTGCATTTTCAAGTCATTCAATTTTCAATTATGTCAATCAAAAAGTTTAAATCATGTTGTGATATCAGGGTCAAAGTTGAGACGAAATCTATGATCTAAAATCAACTATTTGATTCAAAGATTCATTCTTAACTAAAATTAATTCAATGATTCGATCTGTAGCGCTTATCATGAGTACTATAAATGCACACATCTACATGAATTTTACTTCGACTACATATTTATACTCTTGGGTATAAAAACGGAGTCCACTTTAGTCTATTAAGCTTGACTCTGTGACTCGTAATACTGCTCCATCCCCACTGATGTGGCTTAACTTCCACCAATATGTGTGTAAAATAACAATATCCATTTTACAGTGGCTGCCCATAGTATAATTGTATTCACCAACAATAAAATACACGTTGTAGTCAAAATAGACTTTATTTAACCTTTTAACTGTAGGTGTATGTATGGTGGTACCTTGCACATTACTCATCTCTTCATTGCTTTGACTTTATCATTGTTGTGTTGTCGTTGTGTCGTTTTCGTAATGTTGTAGTATCGTAATCTTGCTGTGTATTAAACATATTTATATGTTGAAAATAGTTGATTTACGTTAGTAAAATCCCTTTTAAAGCGGAACGTCCAAAGACGTCACATTTTGATGAGCGGTGTTTCGTTCAAAGTAATTTGCGCGTCTTAAAAAGCTATTGGCATCCCGTTATTTGGATATTGTTTCGTAAAATCAATTACCATTTTTACCACAATCAAAAAAAAATTGTAATATTCTATCATTCACTCAATGTTTCTGAAAACAAATAAAACTTATACAATAGTATGACACCGCCCCGTACTTACGGGGCGGACAGAGGTCTTCAAAATCCTTCTATTCATGCAAATTTAATATGTAATGTCTCTGCTAAGGCGTTCAAAAATAATTTGTCATATTTGTTTACCGTTAGCACTAAACAAAAAGCGTGCAACGCTTATGGAAACGGTCACTTGGCACTCGGCGTACCCGAAGGGCTGTTGGTCGCCGACAAAGCCACACCGGCTTAGTTCGAAATTGCGACCCTATCGTAAAACCACTTTCTGCGTTTTTAAATTGAAATTTCGTCGAATTGCATCCCGTCGAAACCCACAATGTTATTATAATTGTAAAATCACTGGTAATTCTAAAAGAAGTTGGAAAGCGGCAATTCGCCACACAATGTGTTGTTTACAAAATAAGGATTAAGGCGATTCTTGAAATGTTAACCAAGTATCAGTGTGGCTCTCAGACGTATAATATTTTACCTCGTAAATAATATTTGTCGTATTTGTATATTTTATATAAACGTTAGACACTGTTTACTGTCTGTAAGTTCGAGTCCATTCGTGTGCTCGAATGCTTTAAGATGCCAAAAGGCAAAACCCGGGTCGTTAGTGACAAAATACACGGAAGTGTATAAAATCTCAATAATCCAAATTTAAATTGAAATCGTTTATTTTAAACTCTATTTTTGTATCCGTTACTGCCTTTGAGGAGTTTATTAGTATAAACTAACTGCAATTAAAGAGAAAGTAAGCTGACGGGCGTGTTTTAATAGAGGACGAAGGAACCTATGAATCATCCTTATCACCACGTTGGACCTGGGGCAGTCAAAGTGTGTTGACGCTCCAACTCCCCGTCGAGTAGACCCTTTCTCTCAAGTAATGGCTCGGAAAACTTTTGCTTTGTAAAATTATCTGAAAGTGAATCATTGCATACGCAACTCAAACTATTTTTTTTATTTTTTCTACAACGTGAACGATATGATTTATAAGAAGTTGAAAATAATAACGACACTTTTCCAATAAATATTAGTTGTAGAGTACACGCCGTATTACTTTCCACTTAGACTGTAAGGTCCCTCTCTAGGATTTAGGATTACTGAATCCATACACAGCTCTTGGTTCCAAACTGATGCATACACTGCTCTAGGATCACGGGATCCATACATACTAATAGACTGACACACTCTGTGTGGTATAAAGAAAGAGTATCAGTGTCGGCGTTCGTGACGCAGTTGGTAGCGTCGTTGGCCACGGCTACGGATGTCTCGGGTTCAATTCCGTTCTGTTCGTAGTCTGAGTGTTTGTGATGTCTAAAACTCTCTCCCTCCCACCCATCCGATCTTCACTAGGTACTAGTAACGAAAGCGATTAGGTAGCCACTAGTCCTGTCTTAGCCCTATCCTTCTATCCCTACTCTCTCCGAAAAAAAAGAAGCAACTGAGTAACAAGCAGTTCTCATAGAAAAGTTTTTTTGAGATATCTCCATCAGGAGACCATATTATGCACCACGTTGGGAGCGGACATGGAAAAAAAATCAGTGTACTAAAAAGTGCAAAGCTATGAGGCGTATATCTATCTACTTAGTTACAACCACACTGCTAAAGCGTCTTTAAACACAATATGGGGTTTATCGATTTCTTGTGTAATCTATTACTCATCTCAAATGTACAAATGATACTAATGCAATATTCGAGGCAAATGGGCAAATAAAAAATGCGGGTTTTCGAATATTGTACAGATTCCCATTTCACGATAGATGTCATTAATAACTTAAAAAGAATAAATTTCGTATAGTGTCACTTTTGATTTTCGTCTGCATTTTTTTAGTCTTGGATGCAAATAGGCATCTACGAAAATGTGGCATTTTGCACACGATTCTGAAATATACATTACGTCATTCATAGCTTAAAAAATATATATTTCGTACAGTGTCACTATTCATGTTTTCTTCTGCACTGGTTTCACGTCGGTATACGTAGATATGGATACAGTGCCTGCGGGGTTCCCTTGCACCCCTTAATAATTATGATACCGGCCGCTTCCGTTTTCCGGCGTGTTTCACTCCGCTCCAATATTATCAAGTTAGCGCTTTTTCCATCACAACCTAGTAAACATTTCATTAGTTATGTCAGCAATAGTAAACCTTTACTGTAACAGAGATAAAAAATGATATTTATAATAAGACTGACTCAGTCTTTTTTTGTTTACTCGGAAAATAAAGCGAGCGCCTTAGCTATATATATTTAACTTCAGTTCGTATCATTGAAAACGGCGTAGTGTTTAACAAAAAAAACAATTATGTAATAGGCTATGAAATAATTTATTTAGTAGTAACACACTAAACATCATCTCGAGTAAATTACATTTACAATCTGAGAGAACTTAATTGAGACTGCGCTTGCGCGGTGACTGCGCAACAGACTTGCAACGCTAGTGTTAAAATCGGTTTTTAGGTTGCCTAGTTGCCATTTTCTGGTGCTGCACTTTTTTAGTTAGTGTACATTCAGCACTTTTTCCGTTCCAAGTAACCGAGACAAAATGACAAAGTAGCCGGGACTATACCTGCAAAACAGGACAGTCTCGGTCAAACCGAAATGTATGGTGAACATATTATTTATTATAATTTAGGCTTCCTATTCAAAAGATATGAACTCTTCATCCTTCTGACATGTCAAATGAAATTATTTTGAACGATATCAAAAATATAAATGTAAGCAGAGTAGAGTTGGATAACAAAACTGTTATCAAATTGTTGACTCTTTATCATATTTTAAGTATTAGATTGAATTGAGAGGAATAATATACCCAAAATTTGCAAATAAATATTTTTTCGATAAAATAGACCTTGAAACAAATGAAAGCAGAGCACCTGGATATACATTTCAAACACCTTTCCATTTCCTACATACGTTTTAATACTAGAATACATATATCGAATTAATAACGAATTATTTTTTAAAAAAATGTGTAAAACCGCAGCACTTGGACCAATGTTTCTCACATATTATGCACGTTGAGCCATAGTACTATAGCTGGTAGGTATGTGTTTTAGGTTTGCTGTTTTCAAACAAGAGGCACATGGGAAGGGAGGTAATGGGGATGCATAACGTGAAAGGGGTTCGGATATGGGCGAAGGGCTGTGGTCAGTCGCACCGGAAGTGTGAATATGTGAAAACATTTTGAATACTAAGTGATAAGCGCTTGAATTTTTAGCGAGATTTGCGTACGTTTTACGAATTATTATTTTAAGCTGGTTTCCTGTATCACCTAATAACAGAGCGCTTTTTGTATAAAAATTCATTGCAAGTATAAAATTGCGCAATTTTTTCCTTAACGCTAATTTTTGAAAATGTATATTGCATCCTTATTTTGGCAGACACAGATATAAAAGCCTCTGGCCTAAGAGTATTAAATAGGTAATAGAATCATTTTAATTTGTAGAAAATTTGTAGGTTTTAGAATCATCGTTCATTTCGACAACATTGCATATAAAATCTGATTGTTTTCTTTAAGACTGACATGTTTGGTATGGAAATCTATAGATATTAAGATTAATAAAAAAACTGCACTGACTTTTAGACACTCAATACAAAAATGTATTTGATGGATTCTTTTGTGTTATTAAACAACTGAACAGCAAACTCAAGTAACGAACAAATGATTTATATTATCCTTATTTTTTTTTTTTTAAAAAAACTTTGCATTTAAACGAATAAACCCTTGATAATTATTGAAGGTAACCCCAAAATATTCGAATAAAACCAGGATAATTGAAGTTTACTCTAAACGAAAGATACCGGATGTAATCCAAAAAAATCTGCATATAACACAAATATTTGAAGGCATAGTCGGTTGATAATGCTAGTGATTAAAGAAAATGGTCTTGGTCAAAAAACGTAAAACTAGTACAAAACAAATTATGTTTCATTTAAAAAACAAATGAAAAAAAAAAAATTCTACTTGGAAGTAAGTTAATAATATTACTTCTGCCACTATAACGACGATAATATTATATGCTCTTTTTAGTGACAGAAGGCGTTAAGTCAAAAAACGTTATTCTGAGATAATCGACTTTTAAAGAAAATCATTAAAAATAAGTCTATCTATTTTAATATGTACCTTAATCATTATTTATTTAACTAACCGCTTTATGAGAATTGTTAATCAATTATGAACTCAATTTAAATATCAGTATAATTTAAGACTGAGGGTGCTTGATGAATTTCAATATAAAATTTGAATTGTTGAAATTTTGTACATTTCCATGTATTTTGTCACTAACGACCCGGGTTTCGCCTTTCGGCATCTTCAGTCATTCGAGTACACGAGTGAACTCAGAATGAGACAAATGAACAGTTTATTACAATTACATACAAATAAAATACGACAAATCTTATCCTTGTTATTTGTTAATGAATTTCCCATATTAATACATCGGTCCATGGCCACCCTGACAGAGCCCATTTGTTGAAATCGGGCAGGTAGTTCTTCAAATTGCATTTAAAACCCCTCTCTTTTCACCCGTAACGTTGTGACTAGTCCAGATGTTAATTTCTTAGATTCAGGGATTAGATTTGTTGTATTTTATTTGTATATACTTGTTATAAACTGTTCAATTGTCTCAGCTTGAGTTCATTCGTGTTCTCGAATGCCACAAGATGCCAAAAGGCGAAACCCGAGTCGTTAGTGACAAAATACATGGAAATGTACAAAATTTCAACAATTCAAATTTAAATTAAATATTAGTAATTCTTTTTTATGGTAATGTTAATTTTAGTCTTTTGCCACTTATGATTGTGAACGAATTCGACTTAATTCATATTGATTTCTTCCAACTATGTAAAAAATACATGGAATGTGGCTGAGATTGTTTTTTTTTCAGACGAAAGACCGTTCTAAAATCTATCGTACTGCATTCATAAGTAAAAATCGATTTTCCATTTATCACCTTCTGCCACTGTGTCGACGATATATATTATGTATTGTTATTGATTTTATTTCCTTTAACCAAAATCTTACACGAGTAATTCTTGTAAACTAACGTTACATCAACGTTTTACTTCAACGGTGAACTACTGTTACAAATGGTAAGCTCGTTTGTATTCATCTGCATATTTCTAAGCTAATGAGTTGAAAGAATCATGATTCAAGCCGCTTTTCCAATAATTGGAAAATGTCTAGAATGCCTACTCTCGATTGAAAATCACTTTGAGTCAAAGCTAACGTCAATCCGGCGACAGATCGGGTTCGAATCAATTAGACATCCGTTGACAAAAGGGCGCTATCGATTTTATGTCGCCTTTATCATTTTATCCGTACGAGAATTAATTTGAAAATCTTTCGCGAATCTGCGCTCGTTTACACTGGTGGACATATTTATTTCTCACAGATTTATTGCGCCAGTGTGTTCAATGATCAGAGATTATCAACGAGTTTATTTGATTTTTTCAAATACAACCAATAAAAATACATAGAATCCATATTTTCTATGGATTCGGCGGAAACTTTGTGGAAATTCATTTTTAATATTAAAATTAAAATTGATAACTTATATACGAGTTATTCCACTGGAATTGTTACTAACGTAACACGTTTTGTTTCTTTAAGAAGCATCTTCAGGCTTACTATATCGCACACTTATTTATTTCTAAGGTTAATGATTCTAATTCTTAAATTAAAAATGAAGGGTAGGATGGGTTTGTTTCCTTCTATTGGTCGTAGGAAGGGAGTAAGACATAAATAATGATAATACTAATTACTAGTATTTGGAGGTGAAAATCCTATGGGAAATAAATTTGTGCCTTTTTTGTTACTCGATGGACGGTGACTTCGACGTTATTATTTTTATTGAAATTATGATCATTTTTAATTAAATGATTAGCAAACTCTGAAAAATTATTGCTCTTAAGATATCTTATATGTTATTTAACTCTAATATTAAAATGTCTAACTGTCTGTCCTACATAAGAAGCTTGACAGTTTTCACAAGATAGTCGTTATATGCCACACTGTAACAATGATTCTATAATCATAAAATCTATTTTCATTTATTTATTTATTAATTAAAAATTAAAATACATAGCATTACAGCTAACGCCAAGGCGCCATGCATTGATACAATACAAACAACATACCAATAATTGAATTATACATACAAGAAAAAAATATTTAAAAAAACAATACCCAGAATTCGTTACTAAAAATGACCAGTCCACCTCTCTAGGCATTGTATTGATCAGCTATTTTGTTATAACAATTAGGTACTTTTGTAGCCGAGTGATCAACGCTATTGAGCGTTCATCTTACTCGATTGCGGTGGTCGCGGTCCCTAATCCCCGAACGAACACTTTAGATACGATATATTTATTATTCTATAGGGTAAAACAAAAAAAATATTTAGTTCTGCGAGAATTTTATCAGTTTGTTGATAGCTATTCTGACTTCACGCCATCGTCAGAACTAGTTCTAATGATGTACTGAATATTATAACAGAGTTCTACTAGGTAAATGCCAATTCGATCAATAAAATTTAGTTTTCAAGCTATTTATGGATTTGTATTCAAAGGAATTCCATCCAATCCTGTAAACGAGGCATAATTTATGTAAAGTGACTAGCTCGCTTTTAATTTTTTATATTGACTCTGTTCAAAAAAATCTATAGCAACTTAATAACAACCATTTCAAATGAAAAACATCTTCTGTTGAAGGTCTTCTGACAAAGGTCCGGATGATATAATAAAATTTACGTTTAAATTTTTTGAATGATTCAATAATCTTTAATTTTGTTAAAATGTTGAAATCACAGTTTCATTTCATTGCTCATAATGTACCCTTTTACGTTAACCCATTCTGTAATAATTATTTATAGTTGAGCCGGATTAAAAAATATTTTCCCCATTTTTGTGTTTCTTGACGTCATTGCGTGTTTATTGAATTACAATTTACTATGTTTACAACACTGTTTTGGTAACAGTAGAAATTTTGTTCGCCAAAGTGACGTCACATATTTTACAAAAAAACATTGATCCAGCTTACCTATACTTCTTACACCACGACGTTAACCATCACTTTATTTTTGACGGCAGTATTGGGCGCCTGTGGTCTGAATGTAGCCGTATATATACTTTTTTTCTGTATAATCCATAATGGCGAACACTGAATCGTGAATACGTGAGAATTTCATTTTATTGATGTTTTCTCTTTCGCTAAGCAATGGTTTTACGTACCAACATATCCGATACGATTTTTTTTATTCTCTCATAGATATCACGCCGTTTTTCATACCAGCGTAAGAACACGCGTGTTCTTTTCTTTCAGCGCCTTTAAATTGAAATTCCTTCGTTTCTTCTAGACTTGCCTTACGAACATATTATATTAGGTACGTACGTAAGCTCTCAGTCGTTTGTCTTCGAAAGTATTCGTTATCGATTTTATTTATAAAAGGAAAGAAAATATTAAACAACATATAATAAAAGTACTACATAAATCGTATACATATTTTACAATTTAATAACTCTAAAAAAATGATAATATTTTTTCATAATTTTCAAATATATTTCCATCAACTATTCAATAATAAACTAGATCTTCTTTTTAATAAATGAACTTGCTTATATCACACCCAAGATTGAGTCTTCTCAGTGATACATTTAGTGTACAAATTTGTAATAAACAATGACAATATTAATATAACAAGTGAGTAAATAATTAATGTCATCAAACAACAGTTTACTTAAATATTCAAAATGGCGATACTAAAATACATATTTCTAAAACTTTTTTTCGTTTTTAACGTTATTCAAATGGTTGAAAACACAATACACATTATTGTATGTGTAAATATGAAAACTAAGCCTAATTAGGCACTAAGGTTTTTTGAATATGATAACATTTTTTATATAGATAAATCATTTTTTCCTACTAATAATAAAGTATTCTATTCAATTATAAAAACTGGTGTAGACCATCACTAGATTTTTTATTTGATGGTTAGAATTAAAATATAAATATGAAACCAAAGTAAATTAAACTGAGAAATAATTTAAGACATCGACTGAGGGTGCTTGATAGAATTTCAATATCAAATTTGAATTATTGAGATTTTGTACACTTCCATGTATTTTGTCACTAACGACCCGGGTTTCGCCTTTCGGCATCTTCAGGCATTAATAAGTTAGTAAAGATAAAGTAAGATAAGTAAAAATGGACGTTTAATATTCAAATAAATTAATAATAATAATAATTTTAATGAATAAAAGCAACATGAAAACAATAATGTTTATATCCAATAGTCAATTATTGATGATGTTTGTAAAAAGGCTAAAATAATGCCTCGCATTTGTTGGTTTGACCTGTTAAGCCTTTAGATTTTCCGTCCAGAGAACCCCTAATCTTAGAGAGAACATTCGTATTGGGTACTCTTCAGAATATGATAAAGATTCAAATATATCTCCTCTAAAAGACAAAATGAGTAATTATTAGTTACAATTGAAATAAATAACCCGTTTTTAAACGATGGATCTTTGAAATACACACACACAAAGCCTCTTAGGTGCGTTATCGTTCAAAGATATAAGCCAGGAACAAAAGACTGTGTGCTTTCGCGTTAAGAAGGAATTTATCTAATACCAAGTTTGAAGTTTTCCACGCGTTTGACACGAGATACATACAAGCCTCCCAACCCCCGCTCGGCGTCAACGTCACATTATTATACTAATAAATTATGTACTATTTATATTTTATCATTATTTTGTTTATGTGTCAAGTGGGAGGCACTGCGAATTAAAAAATGTTCCTGTAATTAATATCACCGTTGAAAATACAACGGAAGGAACCTTCAAATATTCTATCAAAATATTTGAAGTCTTTCAAGTGCTAAAATAATTTCAAATACATTTCAATCAATCAATCTAAGTAAAGATTTTATTGAAACGTCATTTAATAACAAGAAAGTTGTTAAGTGCGTTTGTGTATTAATTATCTTTTATTCAACGTCGATTTAAATTTGAATCTTATTTATAAAATCAATATTATTTTAACTTGATATAATATAATAGCCCAGACCGCTCTGTAGACGGCTTATGATTATCACATATCACATGTAGGTATGAAATTTTCTCATGACGTAAGCGTTTGCGGCGTAAACAATGCTAACACAGTGCTGACGTACTAGCTACTTTAGACACTCAGTATTTCAATTTCAATACAGTCATCTATGACGGGTACGGTTATACGAATTGTAAAGTTAAATGTTTTCAGCGGTGATTGAACGTTACAAGAAGGTGAATTTAATCATTTTTCAGCTCACAATGAACGAGTGAGAATAAAATTGCCGATAACCCACCGCCACCCCGCTTATCTTATTAAAATGATTTTCGGATGTTGTTTTATTTTACAAATGATGGTGTTAGCTCAATTAAATACAAATTAACAGTAAACTTACCTCTTTTGAAACAACAATCGGAAAATTATATTTTAATTTTGTACATTAACCATAAAAAACATTTTGATAAATTTAATATTATTACGGAGTACGAAACACAAGCTCGGAAGTGGAATTTAAACAAATTTTCAAAGTTCCTAGCTTAATATTGTAAGAAAAAATTGGATTAGGGAGGATATAATTAAAGTTCTTGGATAGCTTTCATGATTTTATTTTTAACATACAACCTCCAAAAAAATATGGATAAGTTAAGAAAAAATCTATTTCCGCTTCCCGTAAAAGCTATCAAAAAGCTTTTCCGGCTGTACTTAAACTTATCATTCCTCACCAAATTTACGAACAAATTTAATTTTTATAAAGCGCTGATTTTTATCTCAAAAATACTTGAATATAAATATGTAACATTTGCTTAAAGCCAATTTCGTTTTAAATATCTTACTAAAACTTTAATATTATCAATTATATTATACACCAGGTGGTAGTGCCGCCTGTCAATATATGCTCACTCTCACTCTCTCTCTGTATGGAGTCACTATATAAACAGCGTGCATTTTAAGGGTTACAAAACCTGACAATATGGATGATATTTTACATGACAAACATGACAATATTTGTCGCTTGCGTCGGATATTTGAGGTGGGGTGGTTCGATTTCTTTTGGAACTCTGAGATTAGTGAACCTTGGAACTGGCTGGCTCACGTGCTGCGGATGCCTCCGCAGAGTCTCACACAGAGCAGACATTATCCATAGTATGTACCTGATGGAACCGAATAGTACGGATATGTAATGGAAGGAAGCAAAGCAATTATTGGCAGATGACAAGAAGTCATGGAGGTGTCCCGTGGTAGCCACATGCTTCACATAGGGAGCGGATATAGTAAAATAAGAAAATGGAGAATTTGACAAAGTTTTCAATTTAACCTAATAATAATTTCACTACGAACATAATTTCACTTAGAACAAATTAATGTAGTATTCCATAAACAAAAAATATTAGGTAAGCACTGTGTCTATGGCAGCGTCTAAAATAAATGACACGAAAATATTGACTTTTTATTTGTTTGTTTACAATCCCGTCCGGCAGAGCGTGCAGTTTTCCCGCTACGCCCAAAGTTAAAATGTTCTTTTCTTTTTGTTTTCGCCGCTCGAACAAACTATGATGTCTATGGTAATTGATTTATTTTGCTCACATCGGCGACCGCCACGACGCGAAATTAGGGCAAGTAATAAATTTGATAGTTTTTACAATTTCATAATTTAAAAAAAAAATAGTTGTACTGTTATAATGAAAACAAATAAGGAGTAACATTATTTTAGTGTTTGATTCAAAATAAATATAAGACTAATTGTATTCCTTCACAGAATTGCAAATTTTTTTTATCCTATATTCTAAAATACACTCTATTTGTAACTAAATATTTATGGAGAGCAGTTTCACATTGGAGGGTCACATTCATTTATCTGTATATATATATTTAGGATTTTTGTTCCTTAAGCGTTATTGAATTTTGAAAATTTGTAGTATTGAGTTAAGTCAATAATATTGAAATTTGAAAAAAAAAATTCATGTCATCATTTTACCTGTTACAAAAATATCTACCGTAAAATGTAGGTATAGTGCGAAAATTGTAAAAAAGTTACCACAGGTACCATAGTGTCTATTAATCAAAGAATTAAGCTTAAACCAGGTTAATATGAATTTTTATAAAACAAAATCGTGAAAATAAAATCATTTTTCTACTCATATGATTATGCGTCAAGCATTGCCATCTTACGAAATCTCATCAAACGTTTTTGGCTTGAGGTTGTGCCTTTATTTTCAGAATCTAGATGGCAGTACAACAGCTGCGTCTCCGCTAGTCTCATAAAACAATATTATGTTAAAAATAAGGCTTGTTTTTCGACATTTTTAAGATATATTTTTCATAAAATTAAAAAAATCGCTAGACCTGAATAATAAAATTTATAAAAATAAACAATGAAAAAATATTCGATATTACATAACAGCAAGCTAAGCCTACTATATATTTCAATAATTATTTTGAATATTTCTTTAACTCTTAAAAAGCTATATCTCTGAAAAGTGTGATTTTGAAATGTTTCAAAATGTATGCATTAGTTTGAACTATGTTTTTTTTATTTATTATACTAAGTAAATATTCTAACATTGTCTTTGTGACAAAAACCAATGTATTTAACTAGAGTTTATATATCTTTCATCAAAACGTATCTAAGCTTCAGTACAAGAGAAAGTTTAGTATTTTTGATACGTGAGCTCTGTGATTGTGTACAGTAATATAAACTATCAAAGACCCGAGACACAAACACGTCAACTATCCATAAACCACGTCACCGATTTATTTACCTTTGGGATTCAAAAGCTTCGAACGTGCTTAAACTTAAGATCAGAGATGACGAACTTTTAAATAAATTATTTACACACGAATCTGAAGAAAGCGTTTTACTTGAGGTTGTAAAGTTTATTCAGTTGTTTAATTATTAAACTGATTCAAGGTTTATACAATAGATTGTTTATTCTCTCAGTTAATATCGAAAAACGAAAACAACTGTGTTATTATTCTGTACGTTAATTACGACGCATAAATAAATTAAATTAAAGTTTAAATCACCGTTTAATTACTCATCAGTTATTTTCAACGTTAATTGAGGCTTCTGCTAGCAAAAAACGATAAATCCACATTTTGCCAAAATCTTAAAAATGGATACGTTTATATATAGATATTTACTATCAGTATTTTCACATAACATGTAACTTGCAAAACCTAATAAAGAAATAGTTTGTATATATTAGTGCTTCTTTTTAGTTGTATTTCGTTGGAGATTTATAATTATTATAATACCAGATAATTATTATCATAACAGACTGAATTAAAAAAGTATACTTTTAACATTAGTATTAACAGTATTGCCGGGTCCGTAGTGCATAGGTCAGCGTTATCTCACGGGCTTGAGTCCAGTAAGGACAGTTTCATAAATTGATTTCTTAATCTATTAATGAATTTCAGTCTGATCCTATTATATAAAGCGAGAGCGATTAGCTAACCACTAGCCCTGTCCTAGCTGTCTTCTCCGTACTCTCAGAGGGTTAAGCAACTGGGTAACAAGCAGTTCTCGCATAATTTTGTTGAGATACCCCTATTAGGAAGCCATATTCTCCACATTGGGAGCCATCATTAAAAAAATGAACCCGTAAAAATTCTAAAATAAAACCGTAAAAATCAGTTTCAATTTTTCAATGCAAATTTTGTACAAACATATATTTGAAAATGAATTACTTAAATACATTAGCAGTATTATAGAATTATCTATACAAAACAAAATAAAATTTGAATTATTTCAGAGCAGTCATTTTTCAATAATTTTAAAGGTTGAATTTTCTCACGCTACGAAAAAGAGACAGTAAATTTTCCGATAATCACTTAGGAATTAGACTGACTAATCGTTTCTGTCTCATTTTACTGACAGTATTTCACGGAGAGAATTTACTTATTTCAGTTATTGATTTTATTCAAATTGGGAAATAACAACGTGATATTTATTTTATAATATTTAATTCAATGTTTCTGTATGTAACACCACATTTTCATGAGAAAAACAATCTCAGACCCGTTACAATACAATACTATTCTGTCTCGTACTCTTGAATTGAAGATTAAAATTAATATTACAGCCAAAAAAAAAGTAAAGTGTTTCTAGAGACTACAAAAAATAGCTATGACAATAGGGAAGGTAGTAAATTAGGGCAGAAGGAGATTTTTCAGTTTTTTTGAACATAAATATCGTTTTATTAATTATGAACTCTTTGGGAAATGTTGTTAGAAAAACGATTATTGCTCTGGATCATTGTCTGTCAAACTTTTTTAGCTCACGACACCCTTGAGAAGGAGTATTTGTTCCGCGGCACACCAAATAGAAATGACTTAAAAAATGCAATTTCGTTTATTAATACATATGAATAAAAAAATCGTAGTGTAGGTAACAATACACAATATTGTTTTATAAACATCTTTAATGCAAGTATACAGAGGTGGTAGATTTATTATCAGTGAGAATGATGCGATTGATTTTCAGAAAGAATTATACCAAAACGCCTCTCTAAATTTGATAAAACAAACACGTAACTTTTCATCTACCATCTTCAGCAGCGGCTCTCGTTTTTTTATTTCATTTCCAAAAACCTTCCTGAAAAATCAAGGCGTCTAAGTTGTGAGTTTTTAACTTGTCTTGTCCACGGTTATGTCTTCATTTCTTCGCGGCACACCTGAGACGTCTTGCGGTACATTAGTGTGGCGCGGCACACAGTTTGGCAGACACTGCTCTTGACCAGTGTTTTTCAAACTTTTTTAGCTCACGGTAAACTTGGGAAGAGGAATTCGATCTATGACGCACCAAATAAACATCCCTAAATGGCTTAAATAAATAATTATATCTTATTAAATGTCGTAATTTTTAATTAGTCAGAAGGTTAATTTTAGATAAACAAGGACGTAATTCTTCACCTACCTTCTGTAATAGCTCTCATTTAATAAATTGATTTCTATGAGTACTGTTAAACCAAATTTACAATCGATTAAAATTTGTTTTGGAAAGTGTCTACGCCTGGGAAGCAATCATGCTGTGAGTTTTTTACTTGTCTCGCAAATAGCTTTAATATGTCTGTGAAAGATTTCAATTCTCCTGACAGTTTGAGAACTTCTTGTGGCACACAATTTCGGCAGACACTGTTCTTGACTAATAATATAAACTGTTCAATTTAATTTCTAATTCTATTAACTGTTCACTTGTTAATTTAGGTTTCAATTTAAATATTATTCATAAAACACTACGTGAATAAAAAAACTTACTACACACCCTCTACGCGGAATTTTTTAATTAGCCTAGAATTACTGTTTTATTAAATAAATTATAATGCCAGTTTTAAATTCGATAGCAAGACTTTTTAAATATTGAAAGCTTACAATTTAACGCAGAAACGTGCAATGAGAGTCATTGATTTCGGATTCCTGTTTCAGGTCGGTAATGGAGATGTCATGTAGGGCGTTTCTAAGTGAAAATTCACCACCGACCCAATTTGACTGAAACTCATTCTACAGATATCTATGCTGATTGGTTATAAAATATTTACTTCGTTCAGAGAAGTGGACAGATTCAAAACGTTTTCTAAATCGTTAATGATTTAAAAAATGTTTCAATAAAAAACCATTATTTCTTTTGCAAAAATTCTATTCGTGGAATGACTAATGAGATACTAATTACTATCATTGCTGACTAATGACCTCATTTATTTTATTCTTAATGTGGCAGATGTCTGCTTTTTATCATACATTATAAGATGATAGTTCTAATTATTAGTAAACTAATAAAATAATAATTTATTTGGCTCGATGCCAAAGATCAAAGAAAAGAAATATTTATTTTTTGAATAAAAAAGCGTTATTATTTTTTTTTTTATATATAACCTACCAAAAACTTTATAAACCATGTCCACTCCAAATGTAGAAGTTTTTCTACGAGAAATGCTTATTGCACAGCTGCTAAATCTCTCTTTCTTGAAGACACTAGGGTTAGTACAATACTATTGGTTAGCTAATCACTCTCGCTACGTACAGTTGTTAGGTTGGATGCATGGTTGAAGGGAATTTCAGATATCACAAACATCCAAGCCTTCGAACAGATACCCGTAAATCAATTGAAAAATCAATTTATTAAACTGTCGGTACTGGAATTTGAGCCCATGACATCCGTTACGGACCCAACTGCCTTTTGTATGCAAATCCATCGATCGATTGGAAAAATCAATTTACGAAAGTTTCATTAGACCGTACAACCGAATGGAAAGAGAGGTTGAGCAGCTGTGTAACAAGCATTTGTTGAAGAAAAACTTATGTTGGGATACCTCCATTAGAAGACCATATGCTCCACATTTGGGAGTGGACAGGGCAAAAAAAAATACGGAAGGATATCTGAGATGTTTTAATTTAATAAAGGAAGCGATGAACTCACTTATTGTCATCTTGAGTTTATTCGTGTGAAAGGCGAATCCCGGATCTTTAGTGAAGAAATACATGAAAATGTACAAAATTATTCAAATTCAACTATTTGATTTAGCCTACCCCCAATCTCCTATTTTTACTAACAACCAGTTCTCGTAAACTACTTTTTCTTGAAATGCTCCACATAGAGAGCGGACATCATTTAAAACCAACATTTTCATTTATACGCTCTGATATATTATTCTTTGTATACTAACGTTATGCAGTAAACATGTACCAAGACTGCTAAGTATTATTGTTAAGCACCTATATTACGATGTCTCGTTAAAAACATTAGAGTTGTTTCAGGAACACGCTCCTATTAACAAAGATAAAAGCTGTCCCGGGTTCTTTTCATTACAATCAATCGTAAGCAACCCCCAACTAGTTTATTTTAACAAAGAAGAAACATTAAAATATTTCTTCAACATTTCCTTACTCAGAAAGTTTCTTACAAATACTAAAGTTGTTTCCCACGTCACACTGTGTAAGTAGAAGGCAGTGATGTATTCAAAACCACCCCTGATAGTTTTGACCGAGAAAATTATCATCTACCGAGAACTATGTGTAAATGAAATTTAAGGAAAGAAACTATTTTTACTACAACGAGTTTTGAGCATTACTGTACATTATCTTATTACAATTTGGTTGTCCCACCATCATCCGTTTTGTGTATACAGCCGCCTTCCATAAAGCAATAAAAATCAATAAAAGAAACAAATAGTTCTCATGTTCTTGGCCACATATAGAGCTGCACAGAAAAAGAGAGAATGTGACTTGAAAGAAGAAAATGTGACTGCTAAATAACTTTGTTACTGCTTACTTAATGAGTTACTTTGGCCTTCAAGCCTTTAAATTATCTGTGAAATAGGTCATACAAAAAATTGAAATTCTGTTTTTTGTAAATGAAATAGTTCTACATATAATTAAAAATACATTGTAGTTCACATCCTATTTATATAATCTCTACTATATAGCACAAGATATTTACGTGTAGATATATGTATGTTTGTATGTCTGTCTGTCACAACAACTCCTCCCAAACGGCGCACATTGACGACGTGAAATTTTCTCACGTCATTTTAGTTGCACTTGTTGGTTCAGCTGCGCTATTTTCAACTCTCAACTTTTTACCCGAAAACTTAAAACGCGATATTTTTGATGTTTCAATGCGGGATTAAAAAAGTAATAATAACAGTCGCCTAGTAACAGCTCAATACTAATAATATTCTGCAAGTGACAGTTGAGATAGTAACGCGAACGTAGATATTTGTGATTTGGTAGAAAGTGAGTGGTAAATTCGTACAACTTGGTGTGGAATCTTCATGGGGGAGAATTGCAAACCCCAATCCGGTGTGTACAAAGAGAGAACGATAAGTTCTGCGGCGTCATAGCAAGAGTGCAGGTGGCAAAATTATTGTCATCTTTTATTAAGGCTGGTTTCAACGTTTAACATTATTATTAATTGGTCGACTATATTTTATGGGTGTAACAAAAGAGGTACGGTTGAGAGTGATATTTTTAAATTTCATTAACTAGCCAACGCATAAATTTAATAACCTAATATAAGCGTTCTCTATCTTGGGCAAAGCCGGATAAAAAATACAATTAATCGTTGTTTGAAAACCTCGTCAATTTTAGCTTCGAAAAATACAAAATTGTAGTACAGTATAGTAACAATCTAAGATGCATGACGTACCGTATGCAACCGTTTTGTTTCGAACGGCACCAAGACACGTCTCGAGCTTGTTCTGCAATGAAAAATTTCGATTTTTGTGTTTTTTGATAATTTCGCATAGTTTGATATGTATTTTCAGGTTTCGCACACAAAATATGAAGTAATTACTTAATACTATATAAAACCATATTTCAATTTTTGAAATTGTCATTTCGGTTTATAAATGCGTTTATATATTATGACTAAACCCACACGGTAACGAAATGTGACTGCATGAGAACCGAAAGGATTTTTTTAGTATGGAAATGGGAAGGTTAAGTGATCATAGTTAATTATCCTGTGTATTCGTGTATTGAGAATCCGGAGCAGCGTTAGAGTTTTATTAAGTCCCCGTTCAATCTAAAGATAATCAAGTTTTCATTTTCAAAATACAATACTATATTCTTCAACACAGATACCGTATTTCCATTTTGAGCAAATGAAACTGTTTGAAATGTTTTAAAACGCCGCCTCTATTATTTGTCTTGTTTCTAAATACTTAGTCTTTTTTATAAAACTCAATTATCTGGTAAAATACACTATACAGCGCAACGCAAAATTATTACTACTATTTATCAAATAAAAAACTCTTAAAATTTGAATTTTATAGCTTCAGATACTTCTGATTGGACAGAGATTTACTCAAAACAGGTATTTTCGAAATTAAATTTCTTGTTTATTACTTAATTTCAATTCTGAGAAAAGACAAAAATAGCTGGGTTTTCAGCTGCAATAAAATCTTTTAATACTTTTGATTACTCGTCGTCATGTTTGTTATCTTCCGCAGGCTTAAGCCCACTCTTTTAAAAATACAAAAACAGCTCTGATTTTGTTCTTAATCACGAGAAAAAAAATATTGGCGTATACTGTATAGGATTACCTTTGATGTAAATAATTGTCTAATTATTTGTTTATTGAGATCGCATTAAAAAACCTTCAAAATAAAAAAATAAAAAAGGTAGAATTTCTATTTTATATTATGTAATGGTAGAATAAAAAATTAAAACCAAAATACACTCGACGGCTACTTTCTTGTAATTCATTTACAATATCAAATTAATATTGACAGTTTTTTATTTTCATTATTTACCAGGGGTATAAAAAAATGATCAATTTTATTTTTATATAAGACTCATGGTCCTCCTTTGGTATTGAGATAATTAATAAATCAAATATACCGGACTGTGCACTGATTAGTTTATCCGGCTGCAAAAGAGCTTAAAGCACGTTACTGCTAGGCTGTATTCTAATCAACGTGTAAGGGCTTATTAAGTAGAGTGCCTGATAATCTTATTGGTTGTATATAATTTGCTTTAATCGGGAGCTTTATCAACTTTGAAACTTTGTGTTTTTTAATCACGATCCTAAGGCTAGTAATTGATCATAGATTGTTCAGAAAGCACAACGTTTTAAATCAGTGGATTTCAATTTACATTTAATTGCATCGATAGTTGTTATTTAGTTTTTCTTCTTATTGAAATGAGACACTTTTCCGTGAAAATTCAATGTTTGTTTTTACAATCGCGAGTCAGTAAACGTCTCGCTTAGAAAATTGAATGAATGACTAGATTGTGCTTCCTCCACACAGACAGACTGTTTTTTAATCAACAATCTGGGCTTAGTAGCGTAAGCACTCTGTAGTAAAAGCTCTTAATTAAAGCAATATGTTCGTATTCATTAAACTAAAAAAGATTTTCTGGAAACGAAACGCTTAAATAGTGTCAATAAAATTAATCCTTATCATTTAAAATCACTTTTAAATAAATATACGAATGTTTCATTACTGAATTTATTAGGCAAATTAATTTTCAGGAAAATTAGATTTCAGTTCACATTTTGGTATATTTAATTAACCTGACACCTGTTGTTGATACTGCAGTAAGTTATAGAAGACTTAGTCACGTAATTTTAGTGTGAATATTAAAAATTCATTACTGAGTTGTGTAAAAGCAAAAACGACACAGCTTTTCACAGTCGTATCTTGAGAAATCAAATAAAACCGATACAGCGGTAATTATTATACTTTGTACGAACACAAAAATTGTAAGTTAATTTTTATAGAATATATTAATGCAATTTAAGTTACTAAATTTAGTGTACAATTAAATTATAATTCCACTTTTCATGGTTTTCTGAGGATATTGCATTTGAGCTGTTGAGTTGTATACATACACAAGAATATGGAAAATATTTGTGGATTAATATTTCATTTTCGACTTTTTGTGGATAATGGCGTTATACACAATTCAATTGTCTAGCACAATTGTGTTCTTAAGATAATTTAAGCGTTTTGGGTATATGTTTTGGGATATAGGAAATTGAGAGTTAACTTGTTCCGTCACGACAATACTTTTCAGGAGAACCGAATCGAAGAGAGGCGAATGGTCGGTTATCGACGTCCTGGAAAGTTTGGGATCTCAAACAAACATCATTTCAAATCCGGTTCAACTCTTATTTATTTTAATCGAAGATACAGTGGTTTAAAATATACAAAAATAATACTAACACATAAAATTGAGTCAACATTTACATTTACACATTAACTTACTTTTAACTTATAATGCAAGTGACACACCAAACGATTTTAAAGTAAGTACAATTTCAAAACAAACACAAACAATCCACAGCGTCAACGGTGCTGGCCACGGGGGCCGGCAGCTCTCCTTGGCTCGATGGCTGGCAATCGACTCACTGCAAAAATCAAAAATTGGACTGCCCGCTCCGTCGGAGCCACCACTTTCCGTCAAAAATGGATTCGTCCAGCAAACGTGTCCGCCGGCGAGTGGCTGATCGCCCTTCACGACAAGAATCGGGTCGACTTTCACGAATCATTGCTTTAACGCTGGACGCTCTCAGTTACGGACCCTAATAAAACTTAAGTTAACAAAAAAACCAGTGTGTGTCACTTTGTTATATGTTTTGTCTTTGTTTTTGTGTCAGACATCAAATCTCGATAACCTACAATAAACCCTAATCTAATCACGGCGTAAAGCAAATGAAAGAATTTCTGCAAATAAAAGAATTTCTTTGTTAGACAGGCTTAAAAACTTACTATTTTCATTTAAATAAAAATGCAGTAGTGTAAGCAAACACTCTGAGAGTACAATTATTAAAAGAAAAAAAATATTTCGACGTTTTATATTTTTTAGACGACAGAAAACGATTAACGATTTTCACGAAATGACAGAAAAACCTACTTAATCGCCTTAAGGTACATATAAACTTTGAGGGGTTATTACTGAATTGCTCAATTTTATGAAACCAGAATATATTTATGCATAAGTTTCAAAACAAACTAAATGTCTGAATTTTAATGTAATTTATCATATATTTGACATAAATATGCCGGAACTTTTTTAATTTTTCAATTATTTCATACAACCAATTAATATGTTATCTATGGCCATAATAAAGATAATTAAAAAACCAGTTTATATACTCATGGTGACTTTTAAATTTAATATATCGACTTAGGGTGCTTGATGGAATTTCAATATCAAGTAGGTTTTTATGAATTATGATAATTTTTATTTAAAACAACAGTAGTTTGTCATTATTTTTTTTTCAGATGTCAAATATTGCTTTAAAAAACACAAATATAGTTTTAAAAAACTGTTGATATAAATTAATACAACATATCAAATCTTTCAGTTTGAATATTTTTGATCTGGTATTTTAACAAACGATAAGATTTAGTAATCTCAAAAGTTCAACATTTTTTTCGGGTATGGTATGAAGTATGGACAGAATGGCTATACTTAAAAAACTAGTCTTTAGCTGGTAGCTTAATAATTTACTTCTAGTTTTTCAGAATCGTGTACAGAACCAAGCGATTAAAACATCACAAGTAATCATGATTTTAAATACAAGTTTATGAAAGAGTGAATTTGATTTTTCTACTAATGAATACGAATTGTCGATTAATAAACTGAAAAAATCAAAGAAACAACTAAGCCATAGTGATATATACTCTAAACTGCAATACAGCATTCATTACACTATTGCTTAAATTTTCTAGCCAAATTTACGAAAACATTAATATCTCTGGTCGCCATTTATTTTGTACCAAATTAAGTGCCGTGTCATTTATTTAAATTGTACACTTCGCCGTTTCATTACGTTTGTTTAATTTTCTTTCTTCAACATAAACTTACAAATGTTTTTTTTTTGTAACAAGGTCAAACATAGCAATATATTTAGTTAAGCAAGATTTTTTTAAATATTGACAACTTATATATTATGTCAACACCACGTCATCGCCAGGACTGTTCTTATGCGGAATTCAACTCAGCTTGTAATAATATATAGTTATTTTCTTCCTTTTGACTGACTCTTTTACATTGAATTTATTTTAAATATTAACCAATTTTTTTATAATACCGTAAAGGAATTTAACGTTAATCAAGCACATAGAAATACTTACAGAAAATCACTTTTAAGGTGTTAACTGTCAATTATTACTCGAAAGGCTTTAAATTATACAAATAAAACACATTTTTTCTAAACTACTTTCACATTTTTATAATGACCAGGACCATTTCACTTATCGAGAGCATTATAAACTGATATCAGTTGATAATGCTTGTGATAAGAAAAATCGGTCCTGGTTTTTATAAAAATTTGTAAGTAGTACAAAACAAATAGTGATTTACAGACAGATTGTAACTTGTAAACTTATGGTGTAAATAAATAATATCACACAACTGTACAAACTATTCTTAAGCGTCAATTTGATCAAATCATTCAGTAAGATTCGGTAAGGTCTGAGAAAAGTTAAGTCAATATTGTTTGCATAGTCCTCCAGTTCAATTTGAATTATTGAGATTTTGTACATGTATTTTGTCACTAACGACCCCGGTTTCGCCTTTCAGCATCTTCAGACATTCGATCGCATGAGTGGACTCAAACTAATTCAAACAGACAGTTTATAACGATTATATACAAAATAAAATAGGACAAACCTTATCGCTGTGTCTAACAAATTAACATCTGGACTAGTGACCACTCTACGATTGAACAGAGGGGGGGTGGGGGTGGGTTTTAAATGCAATTCCAAGAAATATCCAATTTCAAGTTAGGGTGACCATGAACCGATGTATTAATATGGGAAATTCATTACTTTGATTGTTAATTTATGTTTAGTTTTGATTGTTAATTCAATGTCTTAAATCCTACAGTTCCTCCAGGAAATTATAAATTACAAAAGCATCGTGCCTCACTAGTTGGCATTTAGTTGATATTTAAAAGTGTGCTCGGTAAATTGATATTATTAAATGGAAAGATTTTATGAATTAAAATTTATTGTCATTATTTACGAAGCTGAAGAAGTACTAAATGCAATGCTATACATATAAAAATGCCACCTCTACTGATTAATTGTTTATTCTGCTACATTATTAATCTGGCCATTCTTAACTTTGGAGAGCTTCGTAGCAAAACCACCATGTCCTGTAACAAATTGTCTAATGTGGAAACTAGGATTCAAAATAATAGATTGGATGCAGCTAGGTAATGTTGCTATTTTTTGTTACAAAGTATTAAACAAATCGTTTAGTTTATTAGCTCAAATCAAAACAGAAAGAAGGTATATGAAGCAAGACTTAAACAATTTATTCCCCACCTTAATCTACGCCAAATAACGACTAGAATGGATAAGTCCTAAAAGGTTAATATCCGGGCCGTAATTACGAATTAATTACATATGCATTAAGTAAGTAAGCAAATTAAGGTCGGAAAAGAAAATTAGGTTAATGAGGTTGTCGCTTTTAGCCACGGGTTATATTACTGAACACACAAAAAGAATGTTCAGTCATGTCACACAATATGTTTGACGACTTTTGACGTCATATACTCACATATAAAAAATTCAGGTACTATTATTTGGTTTCATAATATATACAAAGAATAAAAAAATTTCGTTTGTCGAGTTATGTAAAGCAAACAGGCATGGAAGACAATATAATTATATCGACGATACTATAAGTTAAGCTGACAAAATGCGATTGCAAGTGTTTTAATAATAATACAAAAATAAATTGTGTATTGTATCTTTCAACAATTTTTAAGAAAAAAAACGAATCGATGTCACCATGCTAGTGAGCATTTAAAATTATTGACATTCTTCAATTAATTTGTATCACCTGAAGATACTCACTATTTGAGCGAGACCGTTGATCTTTTGTTTATAAAAAATATTATTAATATGATTATTATAAAAATATAATAAATATAATATTTAAAAAAAAACAAATACGGTCTGTCACTGTTATGTTTTACATAAATAGATAAGATGAACTCTTGATAGAGGGTGTCAACAGATACAGTTTTACAATATCTGGTAGTAATTCCATCAATCATCCCTAATATTTTATCGATAGCTAGGTATCTTTAAAGTAAAATATCGTAAAAAGTTAGAAAAAGATTATTGATATCTATGTAAATTATTACCGGGTCCATGGTGTAGTGGTCAATGTCGTTAGCTTCGGTTACAGTGCTCATGAGTTCAAATCACAATACAGACATTTTGTTAAATTGGTTTTTCATTTTAGTTTGAATTTTTGTTAATTTGTAATGTCTCTTTAAATTACCTACCACCACTCCTAAAAATGGAGTGTAGCGAGAGCGATAAGCTAACCCGTCCTGTCCTACCCTTATTCTTCTATCCATATTCTAATCCATCGTTCCGCAACCGGTATAGAATAATTTTAATATTAGAACAAATTAAAGTCATTCGATTGTTAAGCTCCGCTCAAATTATTTTTGTTGAAACACATATATTATTTTGATATTTAATCGAATAATTGTATTTGTGTTTACACGGATAGTGCTACTGCAATTATGTGAAATAAAATGGGGGCTGTCTCGCGTCTAAGCCGAAAAACTTCTACTTTACAAATCACATATTGCTGCATCAAATCAACAGCTTTATTTTTTTGTGTACTAAGTGTCCCATAGCTTTGAAAGGTAAAAGGGTATAATTGGCTATTATTAAAAAAACACACTAGCTACTATTACAAGTTCATCAAATAAAAATAATTTGAAAGTTTTCTTTATGAAATTTACATATTTTGGCTTGTGGTGCGCCGCGAAATATAAATGAGTGCTTAGTTGTGCAAAGGTTACTGAGGATTGCTCTGATCAGAAAAGAGAAGTTTATCAACTGAGTAAAAAGCATTTCTCGTATAAAACAGTTGCTGAGATACATTATATTATGATACTTTATGCTCCGCATTAAGAGCAGTCATGGTTTGAAAAAAATAATTTTAAAACATTTCATCTTAAAACACTTTTAATTAAATTGAAAGTTTACTTTTACCAATTTAACCACCAGTCAAGTAATTTATTTCTACATCTCAACTTATTCAATTATTTGAACCCCCATTTCACATCTCCCTAAACCTAGGCTTCCAATTAACCGGAGATTTTAATCAACCGGTTTACCGGCTAACCGATTTAAACCGATATACCTCGTTTCATTATTTTCAAAAAAATCCCATAAAAGTAATTTTTAACTACCAATATTGAAACAAAGAGTGTTTATAACAAAATTTTAATTTTAATAATAAAACTTATACTATAAAATAATAAAAAACTTTGATAACAATATTTTTTTTAAGCACACAAAATTTAAAAAAAAGGGTTTAATAATAAAATTTATAAAAAGAGTAATATTTGAATGTATTTAAAAATGTTAGAACGTAAACTGGAGAAATTATAAATACATAGATTAAAGCTGAATATAATAAAACAATATCAACACATACTATATCTTATACAAAAAAAATATAGTTATACATACAGAGCACAAATAAAACAAAATGGACGAAAATATCTAACACAAAAATATTATTTCCGTATGTTTAATGATAGAATTATCAATTACGTCTACAATAAACTAGAAAACTAAAACATAGTTTGTACAATAATTTTTTTTTTCAAATTTGTCTATTTATTGAAATAAAACTTGAATATTTATTTTAAATTTAAAGTGCAATTTACAGTTCATTCTAACATTTTGAAATGTTTCATCAATTCCCGTGTGTCGTTGTGATTTTGGATTAACAATCAGAACAATTGATATGCTCTTACACACTTCATTTAGTGTATTGGTCTCGATATTAATGACTCCGGTATTCCATCAATTATAATTATATAATATATTTTGGGTAAAGTTTTTTCATAATAATTTTTGCGGACGAATCTATGGAAGCTTAATTTAAACATAATTTAGTAAATTTAATGATAGTTTTGGGGACGGTTCTGTTGTACAAATATTTCTACTGAGAAATCATTGGCTTATCAAATTTCTTCGTTCAAATAATCTCCGTGTTTGTATCTCATTACTGAGAAAAGTTTCATTTATTTCGAATTATATAAATTAGTATAAAAAGATTAAAATTTGTTTCGTAGTTGAAATATTTACCTACGTCAATTTCACTACATTTTTTTACAAGTTCTAATGGTCGTAAATCAGATTAGATACATTTATAATTTAGTAATACACACGATTGATAATTAATTTATCTGACTATCAGTATCTACGCTTTGGAAAAAAGGTGTTTTGTCAAAATGTGAACAAACGAATATAATAAAAATCAAAATGTGGTCCTACAGTCAAGAAAACGTCTGGTTAGTGGTGATATAACAACTTGCCACTCGAATATTTATTATTATTTATGGCAAGTCATATTTTTTATGACGGTATATTTTGTCAAAAACATAAACTTGGAATGGATATATTGTATTACCTGAACATCCGACTAATTAGGGTAAAGTAAAATATTAAACAAATTTCTATTGCTTATTCTTGAAACAAAACTTTAACCACTGGTGCTGTCCTAGCCCTATCCTTCTATCTCTACTCTGAATAACAAGCAGTTCTCGGAAAAAAAATATGTTGAGATACCTCAATTAGGAAGATATATGCTCCCAAGAGCAGACATGGTAAAAAAATATTGAACTAAATATTGAACTATTTTTCACTTCTTCATAATGGATTTCTACCAAGTAAATGCTAAGTCAATCAATTATTGAAGAGTATGATCTGCCTATAAGAGGAGTCGACTCAATGGATTTTTATATTGGAAGATACGAAATATTTATTTTTATTATTTGATACAAGGTTAACATAAAACTAGCACTTAACAGTTATAAAATGTCATCATTATTTAACTCTATTATAATTGTAATCTCCTAAAAGTACTGTGTAAGTATTATGTCGCTAATGCACGATGGCGTTTATTAAGTAGTGTTTTTGGGTGAAAATATATCAAAAAAACTATTTTTTTTAATTATTTTTCCTATAATCTCACCTATTCATTGCATATGAAAATATTTTTGTATTTAAAAGTTGAAAATCATGCATTTAAGAGTAAAGAATGCATTTGTCTTTTGATGATGCCGTGTAATTCTTTATTGTATAAAATATTTCTGTCCATAATTTCGACACTTTTGTGACTTTTGTGAGGCGATTATTCAACAATACACACATTTTTTCCTCTTAAAGGCGTTACATTTTAAAAATAATGTAAATAGAAGAATTTTTAAAAATATTTTTAAAAACGTGGTTAACCGCGTGAAATAAACCGGGTGTCGATTTTTTTCAAAACACGCGATAAACCGGTTATCCGGTTTCGGTTTAAACCGGGTTGGAAGCCCTACCTAAACCTTAGATGAAACATTGTAAGTTGCGAAACGTAATTAATGTATGTCCATACGTGGAATCGATTTATTCCACCATTATTTCAATAAAGTTGTTCTTTTATTAAATGAACCTGTGAACCTCCCCACAAGCAGCAGGTATTTAATCTTCCAAGATATCCTATCTATCACAGTTGTCATAACAAAATAATTGGAAACGAAGCGCTCGCACATTCTCCGACGAACTTTCTCAGATAAATTTTCAAATGAAGATTACTTGTTTACTTGTCTCGCCTGCCGACGATGAACTTTTCGCCCCCAATATTTTGCAGAGAATCTTTAATCAGAGAAAACAAAGATAGGGTGTCTCGCTAGTCAAAATGTATTTTATAAATGTAAAATTAATTACACGCAAAATACGATCCCAATCTCAATCTACTAATGAAGAGACAGATATTGAAATGCTTTTTGTTTATCAAGAAATACACAAAGAATTAAAAGAAATGTTGTTTTCATTATTATGATTTATATCACTATGTCAAAGTTATAAATAACAAAATACATCACAAATTAAAAACCTAAATTAAATATTTTATATCAATGTGTATAACTTCATTTTTGGTAATTTTACGAGAAGTACGAAAAAACATTATATATATAAGAACGCTTCAGTATATTTACGTCACAGATGCTGTAAGAAAATTATAGTAAATTTCTGCGTCTCTATATAACTCAAATAATTTTGACGTAATTATTTTTATTTTATCGTCCCAATAGTATAAGTTTGCTCGTTAAGTAAATATTTTTATAGTCAAGTACAGTTCAATTAATTCTTATTTTAATGACATTTTGTTATTTATTTCAACACCGCTAATAAGAATAATAAGTATGACTAAAAAAATGGTTTAAGAATTTAAGTCTAACCTCCATTATTCTGTCATTTAGCTCTCTGAAAAACAGATTGACTAAAACCAGTTCAAATTGTAAGCCATAAACTTAAATTTTCTTTTAAATTTTCTTTAAACGTTGTGAGAGGACACTGTTAAAAAGATAATTTAATATGATTGATAACTCTAATTCATTATTTGTATGTTTTAATACAGTTTTTTTTACAAATTCAATCAGTTTTTTGAACTTCATTTATTATAGTATACAAAAACTATTGAGACACCGTCTAAGTAACAAAACAAGAAAATTCCTCCTAAAACTTTTCCTCGAAAATGATAATTTACACAAAAAGAGCGAAAGACAGAAAGGCAGTCAGGAGATACTAGCCGAGTGGGGTCTCTAAAATTAGCGTTGCACTGTTGCGATAAAGTAAAAACTTCGGGTGGTGGGGGGTTAACCTAATGACGTAATCTCTACTACTATCTCACTCCAGTCGCTTGATTTCACAGCTCGGACCGCTTCGGAGGCGAAATAATCGCTGTTAGATAACTCACCACGTTGTGGTTGGGACAACCCTCGTGGATAGCAAACCTACTTAAACAGCAGCCTATTTGTAAACGAATAAACTGAGAATTAGCTAGATTCTAATTCAATTACGAATATTTTTTACATTGATTCTTCATTTATTAAAGCTCATTTATTTATAGGTCACACAAACACATTCCTAAATCTTTTCGAAGAAAATCTTTTATTCAACGCATTAATTACATATAAAGGATGGTCAGTGCGTCGATTGCTGGTTTATGATGTACCATTTCAAACGAGTCAAAATTACTCGATATTTCAGCTCTTAAATCCGCTAGTAAAAGTAATCAATGAATATTTTTAAAGTGATTTTTACATTCCAATTACTACCATCACATGTCAGCTAAATAAATTTGAAATTCCAATTTGTGTAACTATGTCAAAATTACAGCTAATATGAACTCATTTTTTTAAAAGTGAAATACGTAATAATATTATAATCTTTAATTCGATTTTTCGTTGCATCATTTTTTATATGTATAAAATATCTGTTTTCGAAATACCTACAAAAATTACTCCCTAATTTCTGGAGGGCGAGTACCTGTGGGGTACTATTTAATATAGATGACAACACAGACGGTACGGCAATACTGACAAGAAAGCATATACACGGTAGAACCTGTGTTTTCTTACGATACAAATATACGTCAATAATCTCTCTCTCTTTGTTCACCAAATTCGTTCCTCTTATACTTACATACAGGTTAGTTATCGCTCCATCTTTAAAGTAAAACTCAGTTATTTTACAAGTAAGGAATACGATTCCTCAACATATACATATTTGAATAATTAGGTTTTTATTGTTCTCCCATGATAAATAAAGGTCAACCTCTGTGGTCTAGTGGTAAGAGCTTTGCCCTAGCGATTGGGTGGGTCCTGGCTCAAATCCCAGAAAGTTCAATATCAAATTTAGATATCTGACTTATAAAAATTCTCATCGAGTTTATCTCGTATGATTTTCCAATTTTCAAAATATTTGGCGCATTAGCTGTCAGCAGTAATGCAAAATATTTTTTTTAAACAATTAAAAAAAAATACAAGCCATACCAGTCGATCGTCATCAATAATTTGATAAGTTAGTCGCTACTAGAAAAAAAGTGTAGAGACCCCTGATATCATCAGTGTTCTAACAAAAAAAACAGTAAAGAGAATTTTATTTTATTGTTTATTTATTTATACGAAAACGTACTACTTATATCCAAGTTCAATTGTCTTTCGAAACAAATAATTTAATCAATATTCAAACGATTTTATATTAACATTCTATATACTGATATGTGCGTATTCATTATTTAATATTTATTAGTTTTTACGATGTTGAATTAATGAATTGTTAAATTTTATGTGATTGAACACATATTCTATTGAAAACTAAATTCATCAAATCGTATACCTTAGATATAACGGTTTTTTCGAGTAAGATAACGGTAGTGGACTTATTCTACGACAAAAAAATTACGAATATTTCTTAACTTTATCATCAACCAAGTCAACTCCTAATGGAGCATCTCATTGTTCGTTGTGGAGAGAAAACTAGCTTTTATTCAGTTATTTAATTTCTCTGTTTTACTGTGAGTTGAAGAATAGGAGGATAGGCTTAGAAAATGTCTAAACAACGAGTAGAAATTAGGTAATCACTCTTGCTAAGTTCCGTATTAAGGGTTGGATAGTAGGGAGGGCAGAAGGGATGTACACATCATAAACATCCAGGCGTTTGAATAAAAATCATTTTATGAACATTTCCTTACGGGGATTCCAACCCGTTGACACTGTAACCGAATAAGATGAACGCACAATAGCGTTTACCATTCGACGACAGGACTGGTAATAGTAATTTTGCATCATACTCGAAACGATTGTATTTATTAGAAGTTAGGATAATTTTAATTTGGATTATTGAGATTTTGTACACTTCCATGTATTTTGTCACTAACGACCCGGGTTTCGCCTTTCGGCATCTTCAGGCATTCGAGCACACGAATGGACTTGAACTGAGAGACAGTAAACAGTGTCTAACGTTTATATAGAAGATACAAATGCGACAAATATTATTTACGAAGTAAGATATTATACGTCTGAGAGCCACACTGATACCTGAGTTAAAATTTCGGGAATCGTCCTAATCCTTATTAGTGACAAAATACATGGAAGTGTACAAAATCTCAATAATCCAAATTTGATATTGAAATTCCATCAAGCACCCTCAGCCGACGTCTTAAATTATATAATTTTAATTGTTGAGATTTTGTATATTACCATTTATTTCGTCAATAACGACTCGGTTTTGTCTTTCGGCATCTTCAGACATTCTGAGCACATGAATGAACTCGAAATGAACCGAAACTCCGGTCGTTAGTGACGAAATTCATGGAAATGTACAAAAACCTCAACAATTCAAATTTGATATTAAAATTTCATCAAGAACCCTCAGTCGAAAGCTCAAGTTAGGATAATTGTTTTTTTTTTACCATGTCGCTCCCAATAGAGGTATTTCAACAGAAGTTTTCTACGATAACTGCTTGTTACTCAGTTAAAAAAGATAGAAGGATAAGGCAGGGCTATGACAGGAATAGTGGTTAGCTAATCGCTCTCACTACGATCCGTTTTTAGGATGGGATGGTGAAAGGAAATTCACTTGAACTTTAATAGAATAACAATTGCTTTGTTAAAAATCTAAGCTTTTAATATGACGTATTTAAAAATGTAAATTTTGGCTTTATGAAATATAATATTTTCCAAGGTTCTTTTTATATGCAAGATAAAAAACTTGTTTATCAACTTTAAAGCTTCGATAGTTTAAAGCTTAACAAAATGAAGAATTTCTTTAAGATTACAATAAAACCTTTCCTGGAAGAATATTGTGTGTTCAACAAAGTACTACCTACTCATTTTCGTAAAAATAGAAATATGAAAAAGGCTTTCTTCGATGATATTCTTTGGGTATTTCTAATATTTTGTTAAAATATTTCGTGAACAAAGTTTTTCTATACTCCATCGGATACACTGGTGGTCCGGGAAAAAGATAATAATTAACATATGCTCGTATTATAATTGGTGCCATTTTATCAGTACTAGTCATCCCTAACAAATGATTTGTATTAACCTTTTGTACGCTTTCAGTCATTTGAATGAGTCACTGAGCGACAAATGAAACTTTACATCTAATCAAATTAGTTCACATCAGACAGATATTGCGCATCAGAGATCTGCACACCACACAGCTTATAGTATATCTGCTACATACAGCTGTTCAGCGTTCGCCGTACAATGGGTTACTCATGCGACAGTATTTCACAGTCAGGTATAGTCGCCTTCCGCGTCGGTGGCTCGGAAACTGATATCGGGTAGAGTCAACGCGGCGTTGAACGGGTTGACTATTAGAATGCATCCAATTTCAAAAGTTGAAATCACACAAATGTTTTTATTGTTATATCAGTCAAGGTTATAATTTTTATTACACCTCCTTAAATATTTTGATTCCAACAGATATCAAATCAATTGTTTTATAGCTAAACTTTAAAGATGGCGTAATAAAAAATTAAACTATTACAGTCATTTACATTAATACATAACAGCGACAGAGTGTCTTTAGTTAACAAGTTGGTTGCCCTACATCCACCCGTTATGTGTATGCAGCCGTTAATTCCATAATGAAATAACGATCAAGAAAAGAAACGAATTTAATCCTCATACTTTTTGCCAGATGCAGAGCTGGACGGGACCGATCTTTAAACTACGCACTGTCGTGCTTAAGAAAAGATAGAAAGAAAAAAAAAGAAAAAGTAACTTGCTCAGCTAGTTAGCTTAAACGATATTATTTATCCCTTGTATCCGAGTATAATGAAATGTTATGATAATCGCTAAAATTAGTTAATCTATTGAAAAAAAATACTGAATATACAGAAACGTACATAAATTTGACCGCCAATCTTCGATTGAAGACCATACCAAGAGAAAAAAAGTATGGAATAAAAACCTATCTTTAAATACTTTTAATAAAATGTTATCTACAATATTTGGCTTACAAACATCCACTGAGATATTAAAAATACAGCTAATCTTTGGATAAATCCAAGAGTAGATAATAATATATCCTAATTATATTTAAGTCAAAAGGTAGCCATATAATTATTGAAAATAAGGGTAGCGCATTCTTAGAGGGATCCCTACTTCAATTTAACCAATGATCGCTAGTATACTGCGAGTTCTAAGAAGGAAATTTAATACCACTTTCAAATTATTAAATATATTTTATATAATAGTAACCAAATGGACCACGCCATTCCTGGAATCAATATCTTGACCTCTTCAGTATCAGACCAGACCACTTGAAATCCTCGCAAGATAAACACAGGCGAGCTGCAAAGTTAAAGCAATTGACTGGAGAGGGAGGTTCTGAGACGGGTTCTAAGAGGTTGGACCTCAATGAGTTGTTTACAATCTCAGTCTGCTTTGGACTAAGTATAAAGTTACTTACCTTTAAGTATCTATACCTGGCTGAAATACTTTACCTATATCAGTATAAAGATTACAGTAAAAAGTAAGGTATTTAGATAACACCTTGGGAAAATTATGTTGAACATTTTAGAGAAATATTTCAACAAGCAATAAACTCGTGTAACACAGGACGATAAATTACGTGTTGCAATAATTTATTAAATGGCTTAGACAATTTTTATTCTTCTTATATCAACAGTACCTATATTTGTCTATTATATTATCATTTTTACCAAAACGAAAATTATTTATTATTTTCGACGGATTCGGTGTTAGTTTTGCGGAGAATCATTTTTAATATAAATAGTCGTGTCTATTATTTTTGAGAATTCGCGAATCATCTGAACGAAAACAATTACGAAGTTTATAAAATTAAAAATGCACAAATACTCTTTGTAAGTAGTAAAGAGTTGAAAATAAATAACTTCATTTAAAATATCGACAGAAGGTGCTTGATGAAATTTCAATTTCAATTTTGCATTGTTGAGATTTTGTACATTTCATTCAAATGCCTGTTAGTAATATAATACATGGAAGCTTCAAGTTCTGGGAAATTAATAAATTAGAAAATAATTTTCAGTAAATATTATTTTAAATAGAGCGGTTAACCCACTATTGAATTTATTATAATTCCGTTCGGATTTTTCTTTCCAAGCGCAATTAATTATTAATATACTTAGACCTATCATTTTTTATGTCTAACTCTTCCACGTGGCCAGTCAAAAGAAAAAATACAACTCTCCACATTTTCATTTATAATTTCAGAATTAAAATTCAAATCTGTTCAGAGATTATAATCCATGGCTTCGCAACTGAATAAAATGTACGATCAAAAAATTTCTTCACTAAGCTACTTGATCGATCATCCAAGGTTTTATACATTGTTTAATTTCAACCCTTGAACATGAAAATTACTATGCTTTTGAAACGTTTCGTATAATCGTAAATAATAATAAGATACTTTTACAAAACTAGTTACATGAATCAAAGCGTGAATTTCTGAAAATGATGTAGTGAAAAATAAATGTCATTGAAGCTGCCTTAATCGTTGCACATTTAACTTTCCCGTTTTCATGCTAAAAATTCCCTTCGGATCTCATGCACATTGCGTCACCGTGTGGGTTTTGTCCTATAAACGCACTTATACGCAAAACGAAAATTTTAATATGGTTTTACGTCATATTTTGGATGTAAAACCTGAAATACATATCAAACTATGCGAAACTATCGAAAGACGGAAGAATCTAAATTCTTCATAGCAGAACAGGCTCGACATGTGTTTCAGTACCGTTTTGAAATAAAACGGTTGCGTACGGTACGGTCATGCATCTCGAGTCGTTACTATACTATACTAATTTTTATTATACTATATTTTATACTATACACTACTGTAATGTTGTCTTTTTCAATGGTAAAATTTAAGACGTTTTCAAATTATGATTTATTATTCAAAGAGAGGTAAACTTTAATGTATTTTTAATTATATGTCGAACTATTTTATTTACAAACAGAATTCAATTTTTTTTAAGACCTTTTTCACAGATAATTTAAGGGTTTAAAGTTCAAAGTGACGCAATGTTACACCATGAGTACGGAAGGGTAAATATGCATTATGTATTATTTTTTTTATTGTAATTTTTCAATCAAAAGCCCTGATATGTTTTCTAGTGTTGATAGTATAGGTGGTAACTATTTAAAACAAACATAAACAATATTCACCATATTTTCGATGGATTCGGCTACCACTTACTTCCACTGGCTGTATTCATCATGTGTAAAATCATTTTCTCATTCTAGCATATACCACATCTCTTGTGAAGACTGTCAAGCTGCTTATGTAGGGCAGAAAGGTAAAAATTATTATATGAGATGTTTCAATAGCAGTAATTTTAAATTGAAAAGATTTAATTTAAGACATCGACTGACGGTGCTTGATGGTATTTCAAGCTACTTTGCTAATGCGTTTGTTTTACCAATAAGAATTAAGGCTATTCTCGGATTCTTAACTCAGGTATAAGTGCGGGAGCTAGACTTATAATATTTTATCTTAAAAATAATATAATTTAAGACATCGACTGAGGGTGCTTGATGGAATTTCAATATCAATTTTGCATTGTTGAGATTTTGTACATTTCCATGTATTTCGTCACTAACGACCCGGATTTCGCCTTGCGGCGTCTTCAGGCATCTGTGCGCTCGAATGCCTGAAGATGCCGAAAGGCGAAACCCGTGTCGTTAGTGACAAAATACATGGCAGTGTACAAAATCTCAATAATTCAAATTTATAAATAATATTTGGTCGTATTTTTATCTTGTATATAAACGTTAGACACTGTTTACTGTCTGTCAATTCGAGTTCATATGTGTGCCCGAATGCCTGAAGATGCTGAAAGGCAAAACCCGGGTCGTCAGTGACAAAATACATGAAAATGTACAAAATCTCAACAATTCAAATTTGAAATGATTTAATTGAAGACTTTTTAAACATTAATAAAACTTTTAACAGTAATCGATTATGAAATCGAAATAAATAACATTTTAAACATGATAGATGGCTCTACACTATTAAATTGTTTTTCTTTTGGATTTTCAGAAACACTAGTAATTAGTAGTGTTATGCTTATAAGTACTATTATCGTTTTGTGCCTTACATCATTGTTAACCTTAGACATAAATAACATTGCGATAAAGTTAGTCTGAAGATACTTCTTAAAGACGCGGAACACGTGTCACATTTAGTAACACGGCCAGTGAAATAACAATGTTATAAATTTTATATTAATATTCATTATTTTTTATCGTCTGTTAAAAATATTGTATTGACCTAAAAATCGTTTCGATACGAAATAAAATTCAAACAGAAATAAATGAAGACCGACTTGATACGTCACAAAAAGAGGTAAAAATGAACAGTGTAAGTGAAAAGTGTACAAACTGAATGGAAACTGATTGAATGAGCACACAAAAGAAGCTGGTTTGGCATTTTTCACATTGTATGACGGAACAAGCGACTTTTGTACTGGTTTGTTTGTCCAAATCACCGATATCCACGAACAATTTCATTAAAAAACTGTCGTTCAACTGACTGTATAGATTTTCAATGCAACCAAACATTTAGGATTTACTTTTTGATTGCATATGCAACTTAATATTATCTGAATTGATCATACCAATTGACTGATGTTAATAAATTTAATGTATTATTGTTAAGAGAAAACGAATATCAAGCTCGTATATATAAGTTTTGAATTTAATTATTTAAAGAGTGAATCTGTTGATGTCAATTGTTCATATTTATATATAAACACCACAGTGGCTAATAAAACTACAGTTTACAATATGAAAGTATTCAGGTACATAAAAATAGTGTAATAATAAAGCTGATAGATAGATCTTTGAAACTAACCAATAAATTAATTTAAATTCGTCATTTTCTGATCACTGTTATAATTTAATTCAAGTTTTAAATTGATTTTACATACATAAAAAAATACGTTTTTTTGTATTGATTTCAAAATTTTATTAAATGCTCAGAACTCGTTTCACTTATCGTGAGCATTTTCAAATGATGTAAATTCAGTGGAAATGGAACATTTTTCAAAATAAACATATTGCTTTTTCAAGAAGAATTGACACTTAGCATCTTTAAAGTAATGATTTATATGTATGTATATATATATGTCGGCGTCCGTCGCGTAGTTGGTAGCGTCGCTGGCTACGGTTACGGATCTCTCCGGTTCAATTCCCAGTGAGAACGGTTTACATAGATTGATCTTTCAATCGATTTATGGGTTTTTGTTCGTAGTCTGAGTCTTCCCTCCCACGCATCCCATCCTCATGGGGCGTAGTGAGAACGATTAGCTAACCACTAGTCTTGTGAAAGCCTTATCCTTCTATCCCTACTCTCTTCGAAAAAAGAGAGGTTGAGCAACTGGGTAACAAGCAGTTCTCGTAGAACAATCTTGTTAAGATACCTCCATTAGGAGACCATATGCTCCACATTGGTGGTCGTAGACAATTCTTTTGAAAAATTATACTTTCCTTATCTCAATATAATGTAGTTCTATCAACTTAAGAGTCATACGCAATGTTCTCTCTAAGCCGAGAGATTCTCTGCGTAGAAAATCCAAAGGATGAGCAGGCCAAATAAACAAATGCGTGGTGTAATTTTAACCTTATTGCAAACACCCATATGTCATATTGAATATTTGTTATATTTCCTTTTTGCTTTGTTTTACACAATTAAATTATTTATACTATAAGATACCTGTAAAAAAACAAAATTAATGGTAAATTTACTTTAACATGTATATATGCATTGTATAGGTAAAGAGTATTTCGTCGTTTTTTTGGGAAAAGACACACACTGAAAAATACCATTTTTGAGTAATTGGATTGTTTCAAATGCCATACCTTTTTCATTAGTTTGTTTGTACAAAACCGTTTTTAAGTAAAATTATAATTATTTATAAAAATAAGTGTGTTCTTCCATGCGGTAGATTTTGAAATAAGGAACATTTTGTTATAGTTTACTCAATATGTAATCTTTTCGTTTTAGTGTTTTTTTTCCGAACAGCGACAATTTATTGTAAAAAATGAAACTGTATTTTGTAGGAAATTTAATTTAAATAGTTTATATTAGAGTGCGCACCAGCCTGAGATGAGTGTCCAGAGGTTCTCAAACAACTGCGTGGCCTTAGAGGAAACACTCGTTACACCCAGTAAATTCTACTTCAATAAATAGCTGATATTGATACACAGTGAATCCAAACTATGCACACAGTCAAAATTTCTCAGCTCTCTTTGTTTACAAATGCTTTTATTTTCACCACATCCGCTTCCAACGTGGAGCATATGGCCTCTTAATAAACAGAAGTTTTTTTTGAGAACTGCTTGTTACTCAGTTGCTCAACCTTTCTTTTTTTTAAGAGTATAGAAGAGAAGAGAGTATAGGGCTAGGATAAGACTAATGGGTAGCTAATCGCTCTCACTACCCTTCCGTTTTTCAGGATCGGATGGGTGAGAGGGAG
Source organism: Himalopsyche phryganea (assembly GCA_022494535.1). Lineage (NCBI taxonomy): Eukaryota > Metazoa > Arthropoda > Insecta > Trichoptera > Rhyacophilidae > Himalopsyche > Himalopsyche phryganea. The sequence continues at coordinate 4,245,785 of JAGVSL010000065.1, read as the reverse complement.
TTTTAGACATCACAAACATGACTACGAACAGAAATCCATAAATCGATTGAAAGATCAATTCATGAAACTGTCCGCACAAGGACTTGAACCTGATACATCTGTAACCATAACCAACAACGTTACCAACTGCGCTACGGAACCACGAATGCTTTTTAAGGCATAGCATACTTGACGCTCATTCAAAAATATCTTCATTCACTTAAATGCGAATATAATTTGCTGATTATAAAACACTAAATATATATATATATATAAATGAAGATTTATTTGGATGTTTGTTTGTCTTCTATGCATTCCTTTACCATTCATCCGGTTTCGATCAAACTTTGTGTGAGTTGTTGTGCACACACCAGTGAAGGTTTTAAAATTTTAAAATCTAAAATAAATCTAAGAAAAAGAATCAAATATTTACAACTAGTGACATTTCTGAACTAGACGAAAAATCAAAAAAATATTGCATATCCAAAATAGAGGTTTACGAAACCGTATTGTAAAAACTCTCACTTAATTATTATTGAATGGCTTTGTAGCTTTTACATTAAACTTAAATGGATACTTTTTCGTACCATGGTCAAAACTGAATACAGCACACAACGACGCTTACTATAAAAGCTTTTTTAGCAAAAGAAATTTGGAGCATCTCCATTTTTTGCGGAAATGTTTATCTGAAAATTTTGTTGCCTTTTCATCCCTGGCACAAAACAGGTTGCGACGCTGGGAAAACATTCATTATCGCATAAATCCTTTACGAGTTATTTCAGGACAACGAAACACTAGCTACATACAATATATACTGCAGGGGAAGTAATATATTACCTGCATTAACGATATATTTTATTTCAAAACAACACTTCTCCGCACGTGGGAATTAAATATTATTATTTTGATGATTACGAGAAACAATCATATAACATTGCATGTGTATTATTTAATTGCTAAGAATACATACTTCAAACCGATTTAATCGTGTTTGTTTTATTTGCTATAGGATTTGCAACACCACTAGGAAATTCAAGAGTTTGATACATAAGAAATAAATATTTAAACCAACATATAAATTTCGTAGATTACTCAACTATGAAAAAGCTCTCTTGTCGCAGTCATGTTTTTGTATTAAAAAAGTAACATTGCGATATATATTATGTATATATATATTTACCTTTTTAATATTCCGTATTTTATATAGCGAGAACGATTAAATAGTCTTGACAGATCCATATCCTTCAATTCCTACTCTCTTAGAAAACGAGAGGTTGAGTAACTGAAGAACAAGCAGTTCTCTTAGAAAACACATGTTAAGATAACTCCATTAGGAGTCCATATGCTCCACATCAGGAGCGGACATGGTGAAAAAACATATATTATATAACATTTTAGGTCACACCTTTTTGTTTAGTTCTCTCAATTATATTGAGTTGCTTCTTCTTAAGCCACGGCACATAATAATTTGATGCAATTATGACAGGGAAAGATATAAAAAACTTTTATCAAAAAAAATACATATATGAACCGATTATGTGATTTAAATAATTGTATATAATAATCGATCGCTGCACCATCAATTGCCAGTTTATTTGAGATTAACAAACGGTTGACATATCAACAGCTCAGTAAATTTGAGTTTTTGCATACTATGCAATACTAGCTAATTTTTGTCAATGACCACATCGATAGAACAATAGATGTTAAGCATAAAACACACACCAACCGTTAAGCGAAGAATGTTTGACATGACGTGAAAACCTTTTCAAAAAAACCCTTATGTTTTTTCTGTGAGATGATAATAAGCAGTTATATTGATTCATAGAACCGTATAAAACAAATTTATGAAAAAAATTTGTAAATAGAGCTCTGGAATACTTTAAACTCTCTCATTTAACAATACACGACTCTGAAATCAACGTATGTGGTAGAATGTGGCTAATACAAAATTTTCCAATCAAAAGGTCATCAAGTAACGATAGTTTAACATCAATTAGTGTCACCATATAATTTGTATCGAATAAAATGAATTGGAAGAAAAATATTTATATGCAATTATAGTCAATTAATGAGATTTCTCCAAACCCATTGATCGCAAGATGAGATGATGAAACCAGGCCTTTTGAACTGTTAGTCTTTTATTTATGATTTATTTTAATGGCTGACCCTCTAAGTGAATAATATAATATGCAGTCATTTATCTAAAAAAATGATCCATAATACAGTTTTTTAGAAATCTTTTACAAGATTTTTCAAATTTCATATTATTTAAAATCACAATGAAAATTTAGTAATATTACTGTTTAAATTTCATTGCAATATTCTGTCAAAAGTTCGTCATTAATTCGCTTATTAATTATTTTAGTTTGTACGACTATATTGTCAATAAAAAAAAATGTTATTTGTTTTTATTTCATTTACTGAAATCATAATCAAAATGGTTCATTATGAATAGTGAAATATTAGTTGTATTAATCTATATATAACGGAATAAATTTATGTAGATATCGGACAGATTGTAATGCATATTGTACAGATATTGTGTAAAAAATAGACAGTCCACACAACCCACCAACATGTGTGACTAGATGTAGACGCTTTTGTATTTAGTTAGCTAAATATTTGAATTCTAAAAAATAAAACACAATTCATCTGTACTACTTCCACATATTTATAATGATCAGGACCGGTTTCGCTCATCACGAGCATTATCAACTGAGTTGATAATAATCATGACTATCAGTTGATAATGCTCCCGGTCCTGATCATTATAAACATGTGAAAGTAGTACAAATGAATTGTGTTTTATTTTTTAAAATATAATGTCTTTCCACCAAGTATTGACAGTTAACACCTTAAAAGTGAAATATTTAAATGCAGAAAGTGACAGGACTTCTAGTGTTTTAGATTACGTCTTTGCAATATTAATCATTTTATAGAAGTTGGGTCATTTTTTCAAATCAAAAGGAGCATATTTTGTTAAATATGATACATATTTTTGTATAAAAGCTGTCGAAGTATAAAGAACCAACATGTAAGATTGTGTTAACCACCGTAACTTGTTGTATTCTCAAAATTTATACTGTCTGTTTTATATAATACATAACTACGCTTAGCTAAAGTTTAAATGCATTCATAAAATAAGCCACCAACTTGGAGAGATCAGCGAACTTCTTATGCGAATATGAAAATGTGCAAGTTGGAAAAAAGCGAAACATTTTAACCAACATCGCTCCCCGACCCTATTGACCTAAACAACTCCCCCATTAGCAAGCGGAGGTTATATAGATAAACATATCTCACGAGAAGGTAACTTTTACCTTATGAGTTTACAAGCTTGGAAAGTTTACAACTTTGCGATATTAAAACACATATCTCTTGTAACTCGACAGGATAACGCCGTGTACACAATGTGAGAGAGCTTTGTTGGAAAAATCTGATCAAATACTCCCGTCACTTCGTGTGATTTAAGCCCAAGACTTTTTTCCGAGCGAGCGCGAAATGGTGTTATGAAATTATTCCAAGAATCCTTTGTTTACTTAAATTACAACTTGTTATGGAAATCTGATACGTTTTTTCAGTGTAGGTAAATAAACAGGACTTCTATTGAGGGCTTCCTTTTATAGATATTTCTCTTAAGGTATCAATTTGGTCTATTTTTATAAATAAAAATAAAAGATCAAGCACACATATGTCAAAAACTTTGGACACAAATTCATCTTTCAATTTAATAATTTATTAATGACTGTAAATACCAAGCGGTGTTTGTGGGCATAATATCGTCGCAGTTTTGGAAGAAAACACAAAAACGAAAAAAGACTAATTGAGCTAGTTATACCAAAATTTTCCTTATTCTAAACTCTACCGTATGAAATAGCACACTTATTTTAAAGATTATGCTTTTACTTAAAAACAGTTTTTTACAAACAAACAAAATGAGAAAGGTATAGCACTTCATACATTTGACAAACTCCAATCTCCAATTACTCAAAACTAGTATTTTTCAGTTAGTGTCTTCTTCCAGAACAACGACGATATATTCTATTACAGTTATTAATGCTAATTTTTTGTTTGTATTTGAGTTTTTCATCATCGACACCTATTAATTTTTTTTCCATGTCCACTCCCAATGTGGAGCATATGGTCTCCTAATGGAGGTATTTTAACAGAACTGTTCTATGAGAACTGCTTGTTACTCAGTTGCTCACATTCTCTTTTTTCGAAGAGAGTAGGGATAGAAGAATAGGGCTCGGAGATGAGTAGCGGTTAGCTAATTGCTCTCACTATGCCGGTCGGATGAGTAGGAGGGAGTTTTAGACATCACAACCACTCAGACTACGTACAGAAAACCATAAATCGATTGAAAGATCAATTGTATCGCTACTTTTCAAAAGCAGCCATATCCATGTTTAGGTATTTTCGCTTTTTTTCGACCTACTTGCTTTTAATACTACTGTATTTAAAAAATGGCACAAATGCTATTAAATACCAAGTAAAACAGTACTTTTATAATCTTCCAACACTGTGACTGTGTTCACGACGAAACAAAAAAGTGGTTTTTCTCGAGTTCGCCCATTTCGGATATGGCTGCTTTTGAAAAGTAGCGACACAATTTATGAAAACCGTCCGCACTGGTTATTGAACAAGAGACATCCGCAACCGTAGACAATGACGCTACCAACTGCGCCGCGGACACCGATTAATATTTACTTATTTTAAATAATTTTGGAATTTATTTTCGTAAACATGTAGAATAAACATAGAAACAGACTTTGAGTATTCATATCTCTATGATTTTATTCATTTCAGTAGTGAAAAGCCATCAAGGAACAGTGTGAGTATATTAAAACAGTTTTTATTCCAATTAATTGATGGAATCTAACTAAAACATTTAACGGATTTACTGACATTTTATAGTCGTCAAAAATCAGTATAGCACATTGTTAGTTCTTGTTTTATTCGTTTGATTCGTTTGCAATATGTTTATTTATAAATACTCAGAACCTCTGAATTATCTTAACATTTACATAACTAACACGATTTTTTTAAATGCATTAAAAAGTTGATATTACTCACGTTAATGCCTTCCTGTTAACACATTAGTTATCATTACAAACTATTGTCAATAATTTAAAAATAGTTTTCCTGAACTTTCATCAATTTACCTATAAATATTGGGTAAACTATTATCAACGACGCATATTTTCTAAAACACGTTATTTGATTGTTGGCTGACAAGTATGTGATATAAACCAGCTGTCGACAACCTGTTGATGGTGATCTTGAAGCTTTTTATGGTAAATTGAGAATGCGATAAAATAAGGTAGAAGTAAAGTTTTACTTGTTTTGATTTCCCTGTGAAAAAAACTTTCAGTATCACGCCACTTATTACAATTCGCATCACCATTCTAGTTTTTATTTTACAGGCCAAGTGTACACAATGTTTTTCTAAATTACAAATTTATTCGATTGAATTTTACTTTTTCATCATTAGCTATGATTTTCTTTGGATAAATCTTCTAATGTCTTTCACAATATTATCGTAACATCTTGAAACAGACCGTCTACCAAACGCTATGTTTCTCATATGCATTTTGATTTTCACTTACTTAATTATAAAACTTATTAACGTATATAAACACAACAATTTGAATTACTAAAACTTTGTACATTTCCATGTCTATCAAAGTCGGTTCGAGTTCACTGGTGTGCTCGAATTTCTGAAGATACAGAAAGGCGTAACCCGGGTCGTTAGTGCCGAAAATTATATAAATGTACAAAATTTCATAAATTCAAATTTGATATTGAAATTCCATCACGCACGCTCAGACGATAAATTATTTAAAAAAAAAAATACATAAATATAGAAAAATAAGTAACCGTCTGAATTTATTAAATGTAATTAAAATATCATCGTTGTTCTGGACACTAACTGAAATATAACAGTTTTATATAAATTGCAATAAGTCGCATTCAATTTTATATAAAATAGTAAGCCATATTTAGATCTATTTTTCATCAGTTGATAATGCTTGCAATAAAGGAAATGAGCCTTGATCTTTTTAAAAAAATGTAAAAGTGGTACGGAACTATTTGTATTTATTTATTTAATTGAAATATAAATAAAACAAAATCATTCCTCTATGAAGTAGTATTTTGAACTTGTTCATTCTTTATAGTCGCTATAAAGCAAATCAGTGGGGTGTTAGTAAGACAAAGAATATTGATTATGTTTGAATAACAGTAAAAATTGCATGAACAAGTACTTACTTAATTTATATTTACGCCGCCAAGAATATTTACCCAAACAATAAATTTAAAATGTTTACAGTTAACACAAACCTTATTTGCAAAAAGATCCCGTTTAAAAAAATCCTTTTTTATTTTTTACGGCCATCCTGCGGGAGAAATATATTTTCCACGGTGTCCTTTCTGAGTTTTTCCCCCCAAGACATTTTATTTCAGGGGCTGGATTCCCTTTGGTGATGAGAAAGCGCTGACCCGGCCAAATTTATTATAGGCGTGCTTGGAATCGCATAACTATATCGCGCTTTATGCTAGGCGTAAAACAGAGTGGCCAGGGTCCTCCGCTCAAACGCTCAAGGTTACATCAATACGATAAAAATGAAATTACTATCATTCTGTGACCTCGTTCAGGACACCCTGAAACTAGGCTGTAAACGTCATCCTGTTCATTACTTTATTTCCAAGATTTTGCAGTCCCCAAAGATAGCTTCGCTTTGCACAGTTATAAAATGTGACACGTAAATTTTAAATGCACACTAAACACACTCAAAATTTAAAGTAGAATTATTTAAAAACAATGATCACTATTAGTATGGATCTTATAGAGTTCTAATAGAGCATCTTAATAAAGGTCTAATAAGAAGTTTTTACTAGTTGCTATTTTTAAAAATCTCTCTCCGTGAAGGATTAGTTAAGATGCTAGTATCTTAGTAACTTATTTCTTTTTTCCATTTGTTATGTTATTTGGTGTTGCATATAATTTTCATCTTGAATGGGTACATGCAAAATCGATGGTTTAAATATGTACAAATTAGAAGACTCCGTTTTTCATTATCGGATAGCACATTGGTGGGGAAGCTGGTAAGAGGGTTGATGAGGAGGCTAAAAACTTTACAGAAAGCACTGCCATTTGAAAACGAGCACATAAATCGATTGATAATTCAGCCTAAGAAAATTTCCATTCTTTGATTTGAACCTGAAGGTCTGACAGCATTGACCATTTAGTTACAACAACATTTAGTTAGGAACAACGAAACTTTTACCATAACTGCATTCAGGGAATCGAAACGTACAACTAAGCCGGTAAAATTGAAAGAGTATCATCCACTCTGCCTCATGTGTTTATACCAATGCTATGAAACACTGCTCTTTTCCAAATATATTTAAATTATATCGTAGGTTTCCCTTTACAATTTCCTCTTCTAATTAAGATAATATTTAATTTCGAATAAAAAATCATACAGCGTAGCAAGAGCGATTGGCTCACCACTAGTCCTGTCATATCCTTACTCTCTTCGAAAAAAGAGATTGAGCAACTGAGTAAGGAGCATTTCTTTTAAAAAACTTTGTGTTGAGATACGTCTATTAATAGGCCATATTATGCTCTAAATACATTGGGAGCGGACAATTTTGAATATGTTTTGGTGGACACAATGTCGGTGCGAGCTTTCTTTAAATTATTGAATTTCACAATGAATAAAAAGAGTATATCTGTTTTAGTTTATTTTTTAACATTTTTTTTTCTTCACGGTAACCAAAATATTATTTGTGTTGAATTGTTTATTATACGTTCGGTGTCCATTGACAAAATTATTGAGCATTTTAATTACTGCTCTCATACTGCAATCTGAAATGTAATGACTATCAAACCTTTGATTTCAGATCTCTGTTTAACAATCTCAATTAAGATACAAAGTTGATAATTAGTCATTCCGCTGGTTGTGCTAAAAACGATTTTTCAAAAAGTTACTGCCAAATCCATCGAACATGTTATTTAATATAAATTAGTTTCTCATAGCCACCAAATCAGTGTTGCCAATTGGTGCAACCGATGGTCGAATTGAATTAAGTATTTCTTTTCTGTCATTGCGAGGTCAATTTGATGACTACAAGCGATTGTATTCTGCTATACTTCTTAGCGATATCATACAGATAGCATTCAAATCTATTTAAATAGTACCACACATATGTGTCACTTAGAATAGTAATGGTGTAACTCCAGTTTTGAAGTTTTGAGAAAATCAAGGTTTTGTAAAATGTTCTTAGGATCAAATAACAACCATTAATAACTGTTTGTCAATCAACTGAATAACTTAAACGTTAGTGTAGTAGTGATGTCTGTCCGGAAACTTTACTCCTATTCTGATATTGGAGGTACTTTACTATTATTCTGAAAGATATCGTTAAATATGAGAATATGAAAACAAAAAACAGTTTTTCAAAGAAATTAGGAGTATATATGGAGGTGGACCATTATTATACTAATAGAATAACATCTTTTGAGTGTGTTTGAGGTATAAACTCATTTTTCGTAATACTGAAGTTACACCATTACTATTCTAAGTGATACATATGTCAATCGCTTTACAATAATGTAACACCTCACTCATACTTATGACGGTAACATAAAGTGGTTACCACTCTACCATAAATGCAATTAAATTGTGCGAAAGCAACATAAATCCATAGAATGAATGTTATTTTTAATTCACAGCCATTTGTGACTGTCATAAACATCACATAGGTTCTTTTTCATTTCAAAGATAACGCTACTAAGCGAATTTTCCTTTATCAATTTGCGCTAAAAAGCCATTTTTCTCTTTCGCTTTGTGAAAAAATAAAAATCTCAGATCGCATAATAAATATCCCTCAAGCAACAGTCACGCAACGCATTTTCCCTGTCATGTTTACAAGTATTTAATTTATCAAAAATGTGTATAAAAAAATTACCGTTTTATGCATGTATGATTATTTAATATTCTTTTAACATTCCCCACAAATGTGACTCATAACTTTTAACTACAGGTTACTTTGAGTCGTGACTTTAAATGTTAACTGTTTTTTTTCCATAACGTATTAATTACATACTTGAAGGAATTTAATTCTCTGTAGTGAAATCGAGTTGTCCTTATCTTTTCATTGTTATTCATTGAGTGTATATAAATATTATTACAAAAACGTAAATGATATCAGAGTAATGTTCTCTTATTCATAAATTGATCACCAATATATATTTCCTAGAAATTACCATTCAAAATTCTTAAATGTGGCATAGTTTTTCAGGAGGAATTACTTTAATTGATTTAAATCACATTTATACTATTTTAATCGATATCTAAATTTAATTTGACTACAGATAATAAACTATTTATTTGAACATCTCTGCTACTAACATCTTGTTTATTATAATATTGTATATAGTATATGTTTTTATTTGATTAAAATTTTACACTTAAATATCTAAAACCGGAAAGTTAAGTAAACTACAAAGTTTTATAATAACATTCGGTCGTCAAATGAATAATACGAAACAATTTAACTAGATAGACGTTTACTAGGGACTTTTTTATTCTTCTATAGAGAACTTATTTACATATAGTTTTAGTTTTATATTATAAAGTAGCAAAAAGAAGTTATACTTGTGCCCGCAATAGAAACATGTTTATCACTTTTTAGATGTTATTTTGTAATATAGCTTGCAATTATTAAAACTCATTTTCGTGTAAATAGCCTTGTTAAGATTTATATTTTATCAGTTTACCAATATAAACATGTAGAATTAGTACGAAATAAATTGTCTTTAATTTTTTTCAAATATAAAGCCTTTCTACCACGAAGTGACTGACATCTTAGAAGTGATAAACAACAAATATTTCATTACTTTATATTGTAAATATAAATTCACCTTATGGCTAACATAGTGCGACAGGGTATTCTGCAGGGTTACATTCTGATCAAATGTAGTTAGTAAATTTCACTACTTTCATACAGTATAAGTGATTTGATTCTAATCCATCATGGAGTCAAATTTCCGGGCTACACCGTCTAGTAGGGCCCTAGAAATACCGTAACCCCTTGGGTTGACTCAAGTGTTTGCTATTTTACCATACGATATAAAGCCAGTGTTGTTGAAAGCTAAATACAAGGGAATTAAAACTGTACAAAATTTTGTGGTCTTTCAAAATTATTGAATTCTAGAAAAGTGTACGGAAAGCTTCATAAATTGATTTTTCAATACATTTAAGAATTTTTGCTGGTATTTATGGATATTAATGATTTCTATAATTTCCTCACACCTAGGGCTTCCAAACCGGTTTAAACCGAAACCGGTTAACCGGTTTATTGGATGTTTTGAAAAAAACCGAAAACCGGTTTATTTTCCTCGGTTAACCGGGGTTTCTAGAAATTTCTCTTTCCATATTAAATATAATAGGGTTTAATACGTCTATTCATATGTAGAGTTATTAATTATTTAAAAATATAAATATTGTTCAATTATCTAGTTCCTGCAATATAAATGAGGTAAAATTATGAACAACAATCATTTTTTAAATCGATTTGACGTTACATACAAATTAATATCCAAAATTTGAAAGGATTCTCATATTATATTTTCGATGAGAATAAAACTAGTGTTACACAATAGCTCTTATTGAACTTACGACACATATACGTTTATTATTTATTTTTCAGATGCAAATAAAATTTGGAAAACCCCTTGTAGGTACTATTATAAAAATATATATATATTTATAATCATTTTTTTTTTCTAATTTTTCACGATTACTTCTGATTTTTATTAGAAAGATTTGATTACTACCTAAGCTTGGTCTTGTAAAAAAAATATTTATAACGAAGAATATAATATTGCTTATCTGATCTTATATTTCGCATTTTTTTTTACCATGTCCGCTTCCCAGTGTGAAGCATATGACCTTATAATGGAGTATCTCAACAGAAGTTTTATACGAAAACTGCTTGTTACTCAGTTGTTCAACCTCTCTTTTCGAAGATAGTAAGGTTAGTAAGATAGGGCTAGGACAGGAGTAGCGGTCTCAGTACGCCACTTTTTTAGGATCGTACTGGTGAGAGAGAATTTTAGACACCACATACACCCATTCCTTCGAACAGATATTGATTTATGGTACTCTCTGCTCAGGGGCTTAATCCCGAGACATCCGTAACCGTAGCCAACGATGTTACCAACTGCGCCACAGACGTCGACACCCATTACATCAACTTAAATATTTTTAGAAGGATTTTTCGTTGTTAGATGTTTTTTAATGTTGAGTCAACATCTAACATAACTGCTACCCAATAAAAAAATCAAGAAAGTTGTGTAAAAAAAAGGTATAGTGATTTCTAAGCCAAACGGGATAGTGTGTTTTATTATCTATTGGGGAAATAAAAAGTTTAAATAAACAAACACATATTCATAAAGTCAACGGAAACACAAAAATTCAATTGTAAAGCATGTTTGTTGGTATTTCCGACAATAAGTGTCATAAATCATAAATCGTTTGTCATAAATCGTTTTCTTAGTAACCTTTACTTTAGACTTAATCTCTTGTAGTGCGAAAGGAACAATAATAATAATGTCTCACAAATATTTGTAGTTTAATGATTCACGAGATGCAAAGTGCATTACAGTTTTTAAACAATAAAGAAAAAATGGTTTAAAATTGCGAAATAATGTTCTTGGAATATACAATCATAGTACCTATGATAAATATGATAATATACACATTAATAATTATTATGGTATCTGTTTAAATACTTATTTTTCGGTTCTATATAATACACACACTACAATTATTGCGCCAAAGCTATATGCATACAGTAACAATTATATATAAATAAAACCATAATGTGGAGCATATGGACTCTTAATGGAGTTTATCGCAACATAAATTGTTTCTACGAAAATTCTTTATTAATCAGTTGCTCATCCTCTCTTTTTCGAAAAGAGCAGGAATACAAGGATAGGGCAGGACTAGTGGTTAGCTAATCGCTCCCGTTACATCTCCTTTTAAGAATTGGATATGCGGGAGGGAGTTTTAGACATAGGAGGCAACTGTATTTTCGAATAGAAATCTATCAATAGATTTAAAAATCATTTTATGACCTCAACCGAAGCCAACGACGTTGACCACTCAATTCATATAAAATAATATAGGTATTTATACATTCAATGAAAAAAAGTTTTGAATGAAAGTGACATTAATAATTTGATGTAAAGGCAAAATTTAAATTATCATATTTTTATCATAAATTTAAATTAGCATATTTTTATTTTTCTTTAAAATACAATACATACAAAATATGTATTCTTTTTACTCCGTGCGCAATTATCATGGATGCATTTGTCTTTTCTGCATTTGCATTGTGTGTATATGTTTCATCAATGCGTTAACATAATAATTGAATTATTACCAATTGTATTTTGCGTCTGATTAAATATTTTGTTATGGTGCGTTGTATTTTGTATTTGTGTTGGTGTATATTTAATTCACTTGTATAATAATAATACAGGGGCTCCCAGCCTTTAAGTACATTATTATATCAATTATCAAAATATATTAAATATACTAAAAATTATTATATCATTCTCAAAGTCAGTATGATCTTTGGCATTGCATTTCATTGGCCAGTGCTTCATAATAAGGAGAGCTTGATGATATTCCTGTCAGTAAACAATGATAAAGATGCATCCAGTGTTTAGCAGAGCAGCCAGACAACATAAACATTTCGACTTATGCAGACAAATGAGTTCGAATAACATTTTTATCAAATGAGTATTTTATAAAGTTGAGAAAATGAAATTGAAGTAATAAATAATCTGTCACGGTAATTCTACACCGATTTCTATAGAATTGCCGCGATAAATTTGTGAGCGCCGAGCGCACACAAATCGGTGAGCGGGCGCCATGTCCGCCGGCACGGGCTTGAGAATCTCTGGTATAATACATACCTATTAGTTCATATTAGTAAATTTTATGAAGAAAAATACCTTGTTTTTCAATCGTTACACTATTACATCATGGTACCAAAACTGGTTTTTGGAAAATAGTTAAAACGTATATTTCGGTTTAAACCGGTTAACCGGTTTTTTCGTCAGAAAAAAACCGAAAATCGGTTAGTCTTTTTGGGCGGTTAATTGGAAGCCCTACTCACACCTATCCAATCCTAACAACGGGGCGTAGTGAGAGTGATAAGCTAACCACTAATCCTGTCCTAACCTTACTATCTTCAAAAAAGATAGGTTGAGCAACAACAAAAACTTCTATTAAGATACCGCCATGAGAAGTCTATAGATATTCACCATATTGGGAGCGAACATGGTAGAAAAAACCGTAATACAATGGTTATATTTATGAAAATAAAACACAATCTGTAGTATCTATTCAACAGTGTTGTAATATGAGCAGGACCGGTTATCGCTTAAAGAGTGAGCATTTATAACTTAAATTTAAAACAGTTTTTACCATTCAAGTGTAAATTATAACTGCTATTAGTAGAAGTAACCCACTTTTGATACGCAAATAATAAAAAATAAACATCGTAAGGGTTGTTTACGATTCTTAATCGGGTTGACTAATTGTGAAGCAGAAAAAAAATTAACAAGTAAAATAAATTTTGATAATGAATCAAACATTAATTACAGATATCTGTGTCTAGGATCTAAAACAAAATGATTATTTTATTGAAATGGGCGTTGAATTTTATATTTTAAAAATATAAAGTAATTTCATTGGTTCTTTTAATTAAAAAATGTACAACTTTTGAACATGTTTTTCACGTTAGAAATAATAAATAGAAAGTAAAATGTGTTTAAAACTATACGATTTTATTGTAATGTCTTTAATACGAAAAGTCCTTTCTCAGCTAATTTACACTTATTTTAAGTATCCAAGCCCTCATGCAGAGTTTAATCAAGATTATGTTTACTTGAAAACGCTACGCCCGTTGAAAATAAATATGCCTCGTGAAATTTAAATTCCTCTTTTTTTGAACGGGCATCGTTTTTCAAACAAACGCTTATTTTAAAAGCGGTCTTCTTTAGAACCAAGATGTTCAGCGAAATAAAGTTTCAGCTATTTTTTAGATAAAAGTAACAATGATTAAGTCAAAACATTTCAAATTGACAAAAAAAATACGCAAACTGTAGTGTTTATTTTGCATTTCTTAATGAAACTAATTTTTTGCAGCTACTTACGGAAAATAAAACAATTATTGATTAATGTTTACAACCTTTATTGACAAATACACATTTGAAAAATGGTTGCATTTTGTTTATCAAGTACTACAAATTTAAAAGCGATTCAAACTATTATTTTTAATTGAGTGAAGAAAACGGAATCAAAATAATTTAATATAATGTTTATGACGTATTTAATAATAAATCCTATTATGATTATTGCAAAAAGTATTATTTCATTTCTGAATAAATTTCAACTTTTCGTTCAAGAGTGGCTGGATATTCCATTTATTCAGTATTGTGTAGGTGACAGCTGATGATGATCTTGAGATATTATAAAAAGATAATTTAAAAATTAAAAAAACACAGAAAAAAAAACACAATTTGTTTCCGCTCATCACGAGCATTATCAAATGAAACCGGTCCTGACCATTATAAAAATGTGGAAGTTGTACAAACAAATCGTATTTAATTTTTTAAAATATAATTCCTTTTCACCAACAATTGACAGTTAACACCTTAAAAGTGATATAAAGATATTTCAATAATAAAATACATAAAGTTGCGCTGAGAAAACTATTGACAAGGACTTTCAATAACTGTAGTCTAGCTGTTTTTCGTAAATAACATTAAATCCTTTAGTAAACTACCAAAGCTTTTCCACATTGTAGTAATAATGTTAAAGAAATAAAAAAAATAGTAAAAAGACACGACTGTTCAGCACACTAGGATTGTATAAAACAACTAAGGTATAAATGTGGCATTTATTGAGGCGACGACAAGTTAGTTTCAGTGCTGCGGACGCCTAGACGACGACTGCCCTGGGCATCAAATCGATTGCCCGGACTCTTTTCTGCTCGCCTAATACCTTTTGGGCGCACAAACATGACGTCTTTTTGTTTTCGTCTGAAAATACTGTGACGACACGGCGAGAGAAGACCGTCCAACGTGCAATTCAATCGAGACTTAGTGATAACCGAGTACCAGGCGCACATATCTACCGCTTGGTGAATGCACCCGTAAAACTTACCGCACGAGGCATACCCGGACGGCTACGTGAGTGTCACATCGATCGCTTCGAATCTCCTGTGCCCCGGTTAACTTCGAACCAACTCTTTGTTTTCGACGAACGTGAGTCAAATCTATCGAAATCGCTTTTTGGCTTCTGAATCGCTCCTCTTGTTTGTTGGCTGCAGTGAAAAGATTAAACTTTGGCCAAGATAAATGTTGCATACAATAAAGTGATATTGATTTTAAAAACTTTGCACATTTTTATAATACTTGCTAAAAGTTCACCTATAAAATATATTGTGTTTAGTTTGATTCAATTCCAAAATCACAATTATTGATGTTTCTGCATTGTACTTTCAACAGTTTCCCAAACTAGGTCTTTCTTTAGAAATTAGTGCTTATAAATATACGGTCAGGTCGGTGGTGCAGTGGTCAACGTCGTTAGAGCTAAGGTTACGGATAACTCGGGTTCATGCTTATTTATTTTACTATGACTGGCTTTTAGTCAGACATCAAACATCCCTTCTCGTAAAGAATAAGACTGAGGCTAATGATAATAAAGCAAAGCTATAAAATTATATCAATATATTTGATTGAAAAAAATATTTTATTTTCTCTCTTACGGGCTAAAAACCCAAAAAATATAAAAAACATATTATTTCAATTTAAAATCAATAAAAAAAACACAGTTGGTTACACATATAGAGCAAAATGTATGTTTTTCGTTATACAATAAATAAAATCAAATATTGTAAGACTGAATACATTTCTATATTTTACAATACATGATGGTTGCCCCACCTCCACCACTTTAATGTGTATGAACCCCCCTTTCACGGCCGCCTTCCATAACGCATTAACGATCAAGAAAAGAAACGGATTTACTCATGTTATTTGCCCGATGCAGAGCTGCACGGGACCGATTTTTAACCACACACTATTTTTGCTTAAGAAAATAAAAGATAGAAAACAAAATGCGACTTTGTCAGCCACTTAGTTTAAGTGATATTAAGTATCCTGTGTATCCGTATACTGAGAATCCGACGTAGCGCTAAAGTTTAATCTACTCCGCGTTGAATCTAAAGAGGATTCGAGAATATCCCAATCTCCATAATATGTCGCAAATTTATCGACTACCTCGTAGTCAGCCTTGGTTGAGATCAAGTCAGCGTGTCGTAAATATTTTACAATATTTAAATTGACTTTTACCAAATAAATGGTAATTTGCTATCACCAATGCATTGTGGAACACTTGAAATTAAACAGAAGCAGTAAAGATTCAACATAGATGGTTGTTAATGATCGCGATGAGCAAAACCAGCCATGATCATTATAAAAATATGAACACAAATTATGTTTTATAAAAAAAAAATTTAAGGAGACTTAAGTAAAAAAATCAACTAATATTAATCTAATTAACTAATAATAGAATGCCATACTTACGGTGCTTATAAAATGAAATATCAATTTGGCTATTTGTTTAAAAAGAAAAAGAAAACGTTGGTTTCAACACAATTTTATTTTATTGTGAATTTTGAACACTAAAATAAGTTTGAATTCTCAACACAACACTAAAGAATACCGTTATCCATTTTTCAGAAGTAGTTGAAAAGCTTTGACATTTACTTAAATTAACACGAGTTAAGTATCGCAAAAGCTTAATCAATGGGTTTGAAAAAACCACTTTTGTATTTTATAATAATCAATCAAGTTCAATTTGAGCTTTTATTAAGAAAACTATTAGCCTCTGTTTTATGAATTCAAACCAGACATTTTGTTAAAAGTTTCCGCAAATTAACTGAAATCGCGTTTAGACATGCGAACAAAAGAAATCGGTGAAAATGAAAAACTGGGTCATTCCAAGGAAAGTGTAAAGTGTTAAATTTTACGGTGAAATTGAATCTGATGAGTGATTGCTCGAAAATGCGATTTCTTTATAGAGATTATTTTTCGCTTGCTTTTGTTTATAGCGTACTCTGCAATAACTTACTTATTTTTATAAACGAAACTCGCTTTGATATATTTAAAACTGTTGAACATTAACTATTCATAGAGAGTTTGTACAAAATATTTCCTACACCTTTCAATGTATTTAGTTATATATATATATTTTTTTAAAATTAAAAACAGTTTATTTGTACTACTTCCACATGTTTATAATGATCATGACAGTTGATAATGCTCGTGATGAGCGAAACTGGTCCTGATCATTATAAACATGTGGAAGTAGTACAAACAAGTTATGTATTAGCTGATAGCTATTTCGACATCACGTCATCGTCAGAAATTTGTCAGATTTAAATTTATCAAAATGTTATATTGTATATCTCTTCTAATATGATATAATATTGACGGTGTTTTGGCCAATTGATTTAAACCTCAGAATTGAAATTGTTTAGGGGAGAGTAAGAACTGTTTTGTGGTGGAGTTGCGTTATTAATTTTTGAAATGCACTCCTGTAAATTCTCAAGTTTGCAAATACTGGATTATACGTAGAGATTGTCGATGTAATAGTAGCTTACATCAAGTGGTTGTGTCAGAATTTTTAAACCTAACACCAATGTAAAATGATGTTTCCCTTCCAAAAAGTATTCAGTTTATTTTTCTGATTTACATCATTTGGCCGAGACGTGCTCTGTCATTTTTAAAATGAGATCCAATCATTAACTCATTTGCCTATTTTCTGAGGGCTACATCAATTGACTAAATCACAGTCGATATAGATAAACTTAAATCCGCTAAAACACAGTTCTGAAGATTACTTGACATCTTAATATGTATCAACTGTATCTTATTATTCTTGTGGAAGTTTAATACGTTAATATTTTTTACTTTATTTTAATGGAGTTTTACCAAGACCGAGACCAATTTTACCAAATGTCAATTCAATCCATCAATCTATAACTTTTATATTAAAAAATGTCTGGCTTCTCCGAGTTAGTTATAAATAGCATATTAAAGATGGTTAAGTGACAATTCATTCAGTATTCATAAGGGATTTTCCAATGCACTTATTGTCCACAAAAAGTCTTCAGCTGATTCGAATAGTACCTAATTTGCTATAATAGGTACATTTGGATAAAAAAACATAAATCATTTATCTCTGTCCGTATCGACAATCCTTCAGAAGGATTATATTTACAATAAATAATATTAGTAATTGCACATTTTTTATCGTCTAATAAGCTTTTTGAATGATGATGATTGCATCAATAGTAGTGAAAAGTATTAACAATATATTTTTATTATATTTAGCAAAACTACCTAAGCTTTAAATAGATTTCTACTCAAGTTTGCGTGTCTCATTTCTGCTTTCTTACTAATGATTGTAATCGCCTTTATTCTTTGATAGTATTAATTTATTATTCAATGCTACAAGTACTTCTGTTAAGTGAAATGCTTCAAACAATAATAGAAAATACCCAAGACCTCGCATAGGATGTTTGCCAACACTGGGACGCTTAACTAAACTTTCGCCTCTCCTTGAACTTCATTTATGAAAGATTTTTATGACCCGCATTATAATCTATAATATTTTGTTTAATGCTACCATGTTACTGGAGTGTATTTAAAAGATTTTCAATATTTTTTTAAATTTTTTGGCGCCAAAATTCGATGCCAAAATACTTTATTTCGGTGAATTTACCAGCCCCCAAATTCTACTGTCAAAGTCAGGGTTAACGAACCTGCGTCCTTTAAGTGCGGTCTTTTGACTGAAATAAATAAATTGCATCGTAATCCTTCATTTACAAGATAATGTACAATTATTTTTATGAATGTTTTTTGCTACGGCGGATTGTCAGTATACGGGTTGTTGTGAATTGATAAAAAGAGTTTTTATTTCGAATAAAAGCAATTGCAAGTAACAAGCGGAGAATATGGATTAAGGGAAGTGGATATCACAAATTATGGAAAAATGGAAAGCTCAGCGGAGAAATATGATAGAGTTGTCACAGGGAAGTGGATAAGGTTTGCCAATCTCGGTACACTTTACTTTGTTCTGTACGCAGCGATGTGCGTATCGCCGATAGGTGACGATTGAAATGTTCCGACGAAATCGTAACAGGGTACGTAGGATACTTAATATCGCTTAAATTAAGTGGTTGAAAAAGTCAGATTTTCCATTTTTTTTTTCTTAAGCACAAGAGTGCGTGGTGTAAAAATGGTTCCAGTGCATCACTGCATCGCGCCAAGAATATGAGGAGTAAATTCGCTTCATTTATTGATCGTTTTTGCGCTACAGAAGGCGGCCGTGAAACAGTGGCTGCATACACGTAATGGGTTCAGGTGGGGCAGCCAACTTGTATGTTTTTTAAATGCGGCCTTATTTGATTATAGGATAAATGAATGAGGTATTCCAAATAGAAGAGGCTCGTCGCCTCTGGTAAAAATTATATGCATACCGAAAACACCCGCTTGGCGCAACTTTGAAGATACCTTTTACTTAGTGTGTCAGTATTCTATCTTTGGAATGAGTTGTCAAAACTATTTCTTAAATAAAACATTCTTTGAAAGCATTCTCCGACTCACCACTCATATTTTATGAGCGTCTCGTACCATAAATGCTATTTACGAAATCTTATTATCTGAAAATATGCACAATGTATGCAAACACAACATGTCGTAATCTTATTATGGTATCTGTTGTTGTATTATGTGCACGACAGCTTTCAGCTGATGAGAAAGCTTTGAACTACCGAGCACTGAATTATGCGTTGCGTATTAGGGTTGCGTATTCAAAATACAGGGTGAATTTGATGCACCTGTGAAAATCACAATTTTCAAAGTATGAATTGAAAAGTGTTTAACCCTTCCGTACTCATGGTGTAACAATGCGTTAGTTTGACCTTTAAACCTTTGAATGATCTGTGAAATAGGTCAAACAAATATTTAAAATTTTGCTATTCGTAAACAAAACAGTTCTACATATAATTAAAAATACATAATAGTTTACGTCTTATTTGTATAATTAATCATAATTTGAAAATCTACTCAATTTTACGATCGAAAAAGACAACATTATAGTATAGTGTAGTATAGTATAGTAACGATCCGAGATGCATGACCGTCTACCGTATGCAACCGTTTTGCTTGAAACGAAACTGACACACGTTTCAAGCCTGTTCTGCTATGAAGAATTTTGATTCTTGCGTGTTTTGATAATTTTGCATAGTTTGATATGTATTGCAGGTTTTACATACACAATATGACGTGAAATAATTATTTAATACTACATAAAATCATATTTCACTTTTTGAAATTGTCGTTTCGCTTTATAAATGAGTTTATATGACAAAACTCATACGGTAAAGCAATGTGACTGCATGAGATCCGGAGGGATTTTTAACATGAAAACGGGAAGGACAATGGAACTTTGAGACCGGGATGCGGTAATGAAATATGCTGGTACAACCTTTATTGTTGTTATTATTGTCGACGAAATACGTTAATAAATGTCATATACGTCATATTATTACGCACTCGACTATAAGACGCACCTTTATTTTTAAAAAATCATGAAAACTTTGCTGTAACAAAAAAGTCATGAAATGACAATATTTATTTTTCTTATTATGTAAATGTCTCCCAATGTAGGCTCATGGGCTCCTAATGGAGATATCTCAATGATCCTGCAAAAAATGCATGTTACTCATTTGCTCAATTTCCCTTTTTTTCTAACAGAGTTTGGTATAGTGTCTTACTATTGATTAGCTGATCGCTATAGTTTAAACTCCGTTTTTAAGATCACGTGAGTAAGTTTTAAACATCACAGACACCCATGCATAGATCCATAAATCGGTTGAAAAATCAATTGTGAAACTGTCGTACCGTGATTTTAGCCCTAGACATCCTTAACCGAAGCAAATAACGTTACTACTGTACCACAGGTCCGAGGAAAATAACAATATAAATCGCTTAAAATGAGTGTATTATATAAAACCTGCTCTTACCGTCCATCTAAAACTTCATCATATTCGGAGTTTGACTCGGTTTTCTCTGTTTCTTCCCAAAAAAAGTTCCATTTTATATTTTGATTCCGATTTTAAACGTCATGAATTATAACAAATATTAGTTGTTAATTCTGTCAGCGACTAAATCTGTTATTATTAGGCAACTTATTATTTGTCCAGTAACTAATTACATGAAAGATCATTCAAAGATAATAAACATATTTTTTTAAACCATATCCGCTCCAAGCTATTTGTCCCCTGCCAGTCATACCTCCGAGGTCAATCGTCGCTTTCAACGGCCTTCCAGGGTGACGAAATCCATCTGGTTTTTAGAGACAGGCAGGAATCCGTCTGCTGATCTCTTATCTCCGGTCAATCGTCGCTTTTTTATTTTAGACGTAATAAGAGGTTGGTCCGTCCGATCTCTTATCTCCGAGTTCCTGACAATCAAACTACCGTATCCCTAGTATTCGCCGCAAACATCTGTTTTCAAAGCAAATTATACGGTTGCCCTGTGCCTTGGTGACGTGCCATGACTCGCAACCGTAAAGCAACACCGTCAGAATGCATGCGTTGAATAAGTGGCACTTGGTTTTTCATTTTTTGTTTCAATTCTGCATTTAGAGATTCAAAAATAGGTGAAAACATACGTTTCCTAATCAAGGAAATACGGAATCGCAAGAAAGGTTGCATGTGCACTTTCTGACGAGAGAAAAATATATTTCAGGCATACAGAATAAAAATTTGAGAATGTCTCGCAAAATAAATTGGAAAAGCAGCAGTACATGTATATCTAAAACAAATGAAATTCGTAATAAAAAAATAGTTCAATAGATGAAGAATTTCAATGCCCGAAAAGGGCTGTAGTTCCAGAATTTCGTGGAGATTACCAATGCTGGTCTGTTTAATCAGATGTAACTAAAATCTATATTTAAATATAAATTGGCCAAGTTATATCTGGCGAATAACTAAATTATTAATTTAAATGTTTTTTCAGTTCGTTTAAGAATAAGCAAACAAAATTTAATTTGCCCTTTCCAATTTCCGCTAAAGCATTAACGCCAAAGAGCTTTGAGTAGTGGCTACATGAATTGTTTTTTATTTTCGCATACAATCATTAAATTTTATTTTAATGTAAACTCATTTCGTATAAAAATAACAACGTTGAAAAAAATACACGAAAACCACAATCAACAATTTTAACAGTAAATTTTAAGGTGTCGACTATCAATTCTTGGTGGAAATGCACTATTTCCTTCCACATGTTTATAATGATCAGGAAAGGTTTCGCTCATCAGGAGCATTATCAACTAATAATAAAATCATAACATGGCTATTTATATTAAATTAAATGCTTACAATTACAAGGTACATAACTATGACTAGAATTTACAGGTAATCAAACAAATTATATACGACCGAAATTAAATCGATGGTGTTTTGGCCAACCCTCAAAAAATAAAAAAATAAGTTAATGATTGGATCTTATTTTTAAGACAAGAGAGCAGGTCTCAGCCAAATGATGTAAATTTAAAAAAATGCTTTTTGGGAGGGAAATTTCAGCTTTGACTGTTACATAAATCGGACAAAAAACCGTCAAAATAGTCTTTTTCGTAACAGTTAATTAAAATGTTGAAAAGTACAATTAAAATGTTAACAAAAAAGCATTATATTTTAAAAATAAAACACAATTTGTTTTGTACTATTTTTAAATGTTTATAATGATCAGCATCCAATCCATTCGGTCCTGATCATTATAAACATGTGGAAGTAATAAAAAACAAATTGTGTTTCTTCTATAAAAAAAATGGTAATGATAAGTAATAGCGGTAGTCAATTTTTAATCACACTATATATTCTCGTAATTCGAGGCAGTTAAATCTTTGCAGTGAATCCCAAAACATTTTATTTTGAAGGAGATTATCCTTCAGAACAGGTCATGTGGAACAACGAAAATTCAAAATAATAATCCGACAGGCATCACAGAAACAAAAGCCTGGATGGATATTTTTAGATTAAAAAAATCTGAAAATGCCTTTTGCGACTTATTTTTTTAAATCTGGAAACATCTTCCCCTATAATAAGAATCAATTTGCCCGAGGAAACAAGGACTTAACGTGCGCATCATAAAAAGAAAATTATATAAAATTACTCCGACATTTTCTGGAAAGCGAGCTGAAATAATTGACTGAAAAAACATCCATTTCTTTACTCTACTGCCTCAACATTAGTAAACAGAGTTTAATAAACAATGAAGAAACCGTTAATCGGACATTTCCACACTTTTTTTATAAAAGAGTACCAGCTTCGTTTAGCTATTTGGAATTTAATTATAAATTTTTTATATACTGAATAATATAAACCATTTATGTAGGAATTTTTTTTTATAAAATTCCGTCCATTTTATTCATTTAACAATTAACAAAAACACTACATTCCATTTTTTCAAGCAGTACCACTGAAATATAAAATAATATTTTTATTACTAAAGGTAAAAGATGAAATATTTGTTTTAAAAAACACACTTTTTTAAAAGCTTAATTATGTAACCTAGAACTTACTTTCTATATATTTATAATTATTCTTGAAGAAAAGACATTGCTTCGTACTACTTTCATATTTCGATGAGTTGATAATACTCGTTTAGAGCGAACCAGTCCTGTGCATTATAAAAAGGTTTAAGTAGTAAAAAAAATTTGTGATATCTAAAATACCCTCACGTCTATCCTATTAACGGAGATGTAACGAGATTGATTACTTAATTACTAGTTGTATCATGGCTCTACTCTTCTGTCCCAACTCTCTTAAAAAAAAGAGAGGTTGAGCAAGTAAGTAACAAGCAGTTTTCGTACAAAAACATTTGTCAAGATACATCCATTAGAAGGCCATATGATCTACATTGATAGTGAGCATGGCTTTAAAAAACTTTTTCTTCTATCAGCTATCGAGTGGGATTGTAAAAAAACATCACAGATATCCATGTTTTTGGATGCAAATTCGTTAATTGATTGAAAAATTAACTCATGAAAGCTTGAGTTAACACCTAGATAATACGAAACCCTGCCCTTATGACACCTGACTGAAATTTTCACTGATAACATGTCAACAATGTTTTAGCCAATCGGGTTACATACCCTCAAAAATACGAAAATGAGTTAATGATTGGAACTCATCTTAAAAACGAGCAGGTTTTGGCCGAAATGATGTAAATTAGAAAAATAAATTGACCACTTTTTGGAAGGGAAACATCATTTTGCATTGGTTTTAGGTTATAAATTCTGACACAACCACTTGATGTAAGCCACTATTATATCAGAAATCCCTATGTATACTCCCGTATCTGCAAACATGAGAATTTACAGCAGTGAATCTCAAAGATTCAAAAATAACTCACCACATTATGTTTTCGATAGAAACAGTTTTAACTCTCTCCTGAACAATTTCAATTCTGAGGTTAACAGTAATTGGCCAAAACACCGTCGATATAGTGTACCATAAGTGTACCATAGTGTACCAAAATGAATATTGTTCTAGTATCGTTATCCAAGAGTTCTGAGTTCGTAACGCTATAAACCCAACTTTAAGGGTAAGAGTAAAAACGTAATTACCTACTTCATTATCACATTGAGAAATTTAGAAAATCCATATCTTTGTTTTCGCAGTTGTGTATGTTGGAATAAGATGGTTACAGTATACGCTATTTTTTTACTATCCATAAAATAGATTCATACGATAAATTACTATTGGTGTGTTGGATAAATCCGTATCATTAAAATAAATTAATGTCGCTATTAGGGCATCCAATCCCGTACCCATTTTAAGATCCCGGGACTTTGGGATGTCATTAAGTGTAATTTCATGATTTCCGTTGTATATTCAAAATACTATTTTTATCCATTATTGCTTCAATTGAAATCTAAATATATATGATTGAATATTTTTTTTATCAAATCACTTGCTAATGGAGAACCATACGTTTAATGCGGATGATGGGTTAAACTGTTGCATATAAACATGGGGGATCATAAATTATTTTATCAAGAAATTTTGGAAATCAATAGAGCCCAATTAAATTCCTTGCCAATTCTGAATGAGCAGCTGAACCTTCCTAATTCTCCGTTATTGTATACTATACGTTGAAACACCTAACAGATGTCACTAAACGTGGAATGATTGTATATATTTACCCTTTCGTCGAATTGCATCCCATCGAAACCCACAATGCTATTATAATTGTAAAATCACTGGTAATTCTAAAAGTAGTTGGAAAGCGCCAATTCGCCACTGTGTTAATGTGTTGTTTACAAAATAAGGATTAAGGCGATTCTCGAAATTTTAACTCAGGTATCAGTGTGGCTCCCAAACGTAAAATATTTTACCTCGTAAATAATATTTGTCGTATTTGTATCTTCTATATAAACGTTAGACACTGTTTACTGTCTGTCAGTTTGAGTCCATTCGTGTGCTCGAATGCCTGAAGATGCCGAAAGGCGAAACCCGGGTCGTTAGTGACAAAATACATGGAAGTGTACAAAATCTCAATAACCCAAATTTGATATTGAAATTCCATCAAGCACCCTCAGTCGATGTCTTAAATTATATAAAATATTGTCCTCCATCCATTTAAGTAGCGGTCTTTTTCGCGGAAGCTTCTTTATCTTCCATTTTAAATAGCTTAAAAACGGCTGTTATGGAATATGGTAAGGAGAAAGACCACAATACATTTATGTTAATTATATAGGTATTCCCAAGATATTAATAGGATAAGGCGTCCGTGGCGCAGTTGGTAGTGTTGCTGGCTACGGTTACGGATGTCTCGGTTTCAATTCCCGATGCAAATGGTTTTCATGGGTTTCAATCGATTTATGGATTTCTGTTCGTAGTCTGGGTCCTCCCTCCCACCCACTCCATCCCAACGGGGCGTAACGGGAGCGATTAGCTAACTACTAGTCCTGTCCTACTTTATTCGAAGAGAGGTTGAGCAGCTGAGTAACAAGCAGTTTTCGTAGAAAAATCCTGTTAAGATACCTCCATTAGGAGACCATATGCTCTACATTGGGAGCGGACATGGGAAAAAAATAAAAGTATTATAAAAAAATCTGTGGCTATGAACAAACTGATGTAAACGTTGTAGTTAATCAGAAAGTATTAAATTTTAAATATAAATTACTTTTTAGCATTTATAATGAATCTTGAAACCCAAAGACTGATATTCAGTCAATCCCGAAGTTACGGGATTGAATAATTGTCCGTGATTCCGGGATTGGAAACCCTAGCCGCTATGAACGTAATTTCTTTTTCAAATTCTATATTATGAATCATGAATTGAATAGTAAAAAAATTTTTGCGTCCGAAAAAATATCTTGCGCTATAAATATATTTCCGAAAATAACATGTCATTTTCAATAATCAGTGTCGGCAAGAAATATTTTTTCATGTGGAAAATACGAAATCTTTATCGAATTTATCTATTGAGTAGCGGTGTTACTATCTTGAATGACAACATATTTTTAATAGAAAAATGGCAACACTGGTTCACGTACCAAATAACGGGCATAAACGTTAATATGCCTTAGCATGAATGCTTAGAAACAGAACCACATAACTTTTTTATAAACATTTGCTTAAATTAAAAAATATTTTTTTATCAATATCACTCGCCGAACGGTCACTGTTCTTGAGCCTCGACTTAAAACATGAATACATTGATTTACGAATTTTTATCAAATGAAATGGAATGTCTGTGGTGATTTTTTTCTAAAAAAATCCAAACTTTCATTTGAAATAGTCTATTCATGATTCAAATTCTTGAATATGGAACGAATAAAGACAAAAGCTAAAGACCGGTACTACTCGGCCACGGCTAACAGATGTTTTTTTTTTCAAAACTATATTGAAACGCTGTTGCATATATTTTTTTCTATTAAGAAATATATTTCGAATTACAGCTAATAATAACCAAGTCAACAGATATGTGTGGAACGAATTAATACCGATGGCGACCCAGACAACTTGGCAGTACAAGATCACAAGCATACACAGCAGGACGTGAAATACCGTCATAGAAGCTGGACTACCTCACATAGGGACAGACAACAATAATTTGTCAGTGGAAGATTTATTCTTAAATTGAATCTCTGTAAAGAAACGATTTCTAAAAATATTTTGATTTTTTTATGGTCACTCGAGAAAAAAAGAAATTACAAACACCCGTATCCTAGATCTCAAAAATTCGATTAAATAAATCTATCTTTGATATTGACGTTGCTGGGAATTCATACTAATCTGATCGCTGGACCACGGAAGCCGACATAATTTATATGTGACGTTGGTCGATCAACCGATTTGATAGACTCTCGCACTATATTTCATATTATTTTCTGATTCAAATAATTTCATAGCCACATAGTCGTCTGTGGTGTGGAGATGGAAGTCTCTGGATGAAGCATCTTCGCAATATTGAATGTCATCATATTATACACAGGATCATCCGTCCCTTCCTTTGCCGCTCGGCGCCTCTCTGTTCAAAATGTGAGAATTGCCAGGCGCCGTGTATCGCATTTCTGCCAACATATGAATACCAAGTCTTCCATTTTGTGTGCTCCGCGTAACTCGAATATGAAAATTTATGTCATGTCTCTGGGTAAGCATTCCAGTCGTCAATAACATCGCGGTAGGAGCATTACTTTTCCTCTAATAAAGAAATACTATGCCCGCGGAATTTGTCTTATCACAGTCGTAGAAAACTTGCGACACTTGTGACCTGTATTCTGTCACAAAAATGATGCGTAATCATGAAAAAAAAGTTGAACGACAACAACCAAATGATGTGAAATAACGGTTGTCGTGAAATAAACACAATAACAATTTTTAAACCAACTCGAGAACGACTCGTAGACGACAGACATTACAAACACCGAAACACTCATGTCTAAGATCTCAAATTTCAATTTAATGATCGTTTGACTTTGCTGGATTTTGAACCAAGTCCTACCTGATCGCTAAAGTAAGGCATTTACCACTAGATCACACAGGCCAAAATATGAGAGATATTCTGTGACAAAAATGATATCCATTATGCAATGGGAATCGAATAAAAACTATATAATAAACTGAAATGCTTGATGTCGCTAAATGTGGAATTCAGACTAAGAACAAGACTATATATTATTCTAAAAAAAATTGTTTTTACTTGTATTTATTATTTAAAGAATCGATTAACGTTATTCTGTATCGTACAAGATCATAGAGTAAAAAATATCTACTACTGCGTTACAAATAATGGCATACTTTGCTCTGTTGAACTTTTATATAAAAGAGTTCTACCACATAAATTTATATTTAATCAATGTAAGTACAAAAAAATTGGTTGACTAATATAAAATAATATTACTTATGAAATAATAAATACACATATCTACATGCGGATAATGCCAACGATATTCAATGTCTGCCGAAAAACACAGATTGCACAAGTGAAACATATTTCAATGGGATTTCGAATTCAATCAGAATTGAACACTTTTGTTAACTGAACACCCACGATCAGTATTTGTTAAGGGGTTATCTTAATTGTTGAGTATTAGATAGAATACATGCGAGGAGGGATATAATGACTTATTCTGTAGAGTACACGCTTTATATCTTTGCACTTTTTACTACACTGATAAGTTTTGGGTATAATACACAGAACGTGTCAGTGTATTAGTATTTATGGACTCCGCGATCCTTAAACCATGTATCGATCCGTATGTAATCTACAGCACTGTATCTGTCTTGCGATTCTAGATCCTAGAGCCAGAGTTTAAAGTTACAAAGTGATAATTCTACCCAACATGGAAATAAAAATAGCCCTGAAACTGACAGCACGCTTTGCAGACTTCATATGGTTTGTTTATGTAAATTCTGTAGAAAATTTATGATTATATTTGATTATATGCATTAAACCTACAACTACGTAGAAAAATACAACTAATTTATGTACGAAACTAGCCGAAAAAATTAAAAAATATCTATATAAGAAAGAAGGGATATCATTATTTATGTAGTGCTTATCTTTGTTCAAACAATTAATTCCAATAGGTTGTTTGTCTTTTATAAAAAAAGTTGGTTATAACCTTTTATATCATATACGTCATATGAAAAAAATGCGGCTGATAATTTGTATTACCAGAAAAATCTTACGTTGTTTATACTGCGGAAACGGAAGAGGCGGAAAATATTTTTTCATTTGTTTCCATGAAAACAACGTCCACAAATACAAGAAAACAAACTATTTTTTCTCTGATCATAATGCAGACATAATTGATAAATTATTATCTTTCGAGAAGCATTATTTATCTTTTGTTGTACGAAAACAAATACATAATCTCTAATAAAAATATGAAAGAAAAAACAAATTCGAAATAAAATTATTATTTATACTGTTGTGATAACAAATAATTTAATTTCGAAAAAAAAAAAATTTCGTTGCTTTCTATTTAATGAGTTTGATAGATTTTAAAGAATTAATTTATTAAAGGTGTAATGTCTCCTAATCGTAGCCGAGTGGTAAAGTTTCATGTCAAACTATCAACAGCTGAACACCATGTACGCCATCATTATTAGTTAAGTGTTAATTTTTTTAAATCCATATACAAGTGTTTTTTTTTTATTTATCCCTTTCTTACACAATCAAATCTCATTTGATCTCCGGAACTCATCGCTTTTTTTATTATAGAATGTAGTGCAAAAGACTTACAACCAGCCAAACTTAAGCAGTTCATATTCAAATGAAATAGTTTTAAAAGCGTGTTCTTAGTCAGTATTATAATATAATTTATGTATGAATATTAAAATGTCTGTGTTAATTTAAATAAGCTATCATATTAAATAACATATTCCGTCACTTTACAATTTCCCGTATATGAATATGTAAAAATTAGATGCTTTAAAAGAATTTGTTGTTGACTAATTGAGCCCTAAAATCAAATGGACCAGCATGTCTGTATATAAAAAAATGAATATTTGTTTGTTTTTTTGTTTATCCTCTATGCGTTCTTTTAAAATTCATCCAATTTCGATGACACTTTGGTGAAGTGCTGTGCGCACACCCTAAAGAAAAAACTTAAAATCTGAAATAAAGAATCAAATACGTACAAATAGTGACATCTCGAAAAACCTTCTAATATATTTGTGCACGCAACAGACGGAAACGAAAAATATTGTGTATCCAAAATCCAAAAGCACTTCAATAAACAAAATTAAAATACAAACTTTCCATACTTTGAATGGCATTGCAACGCACGCCGGGTACTCACTAGTTATTATTATAAAACGTTAACTGTATGCGGAGGTGCTCAGTTCAATGATCGTGTTTTTATTGCTTTTAATAATATCCGATTTATAAAAAATATCGTTAATAATTGGGAAACTTCTGAGTTGATAAAAATGCATATTTTTTAACTTCAATACAATATTTCATTTTGCGGCCTGCAACCAAATTAGTGTGCCCGGCCAGTCCAACTGTTGGTTGAACCGACAACGGTTTATGAAATAATTTTTTACTTACGTCATTGCATATTATAAAATAAATCAACTGTTATAAAATAAACATTTATAAGTCTAGTATTATATAGTATATCAACTTAAAATAAAAATAGGTTACTTTCTACAGCCATTTTATTTCTGAAAGTACATCAAAAATAATACTGATTTAAACTAAACTTCAATTTCTGGTATTGTAGACTAAGATAAGGATGGAGAAAAGCTCAGTGGTGCATTGTGAGAAAACTATAACCTACTTCTCACCCCGAGTATTATGCAACTTGTTTTCGTGAATTCAGTTTTCAATTTTCTCCCGACGGAAACCAACATTCACCAAGAATGATACAAATCAAACACATTGAATTTACTTGAGGTTTCATTTAAAGTATAACAGCAATTATAAGCCTAAAGATATGCACACTTATAACTTTAGTTTCTGTTTTATTATATTTATGCAAATATTAATTGCTTTGGAAATGGTAAATTTAATGGATTTGTAAAAAACATTCATATATTTTATTCTGGCTAGAGTTTGGCTACAGTTTTAATTAATATTATAATAATCTTTCTATTGGATATGGTCGGACGAAGAGGTATAAAACAGCACAGATTTCTGTGCCTTCGGAAATATTTAGATAAATTGATTTTTTCATTCGATGGTTGGATTGGTATCCAAAGTTACGATGACGATTTAATCCATTTATATTTATAGTGAAAAAGGCAATATGTGTCTATTGAAATAATATAAAATCCATTACAAATATTATTTTTATCCCATATTCAATCATCGTATTTTTTAATCCTATGAATTTTGATTCTAAAAGTATAGAACATTAAAAAAAAATAATGTACTTGTTTTCGACTAGGGATTGCAATATGGGACAAACACATTGATACCAGGGTATCGGTATTTCGTATTTAATACCGATATTACAAATATCAATACCAGCTTTACAAAAGAAAAGGCAACGAACAACCATTACATTGTTGAAAATAAGATAAACTTCACCAATGAACGCTAATAAAAAATATTTAAACAATGAAGTTAAAAATGAATGTGATTAAAAATTTGATAAGAAGAAACCTTTGCAAGGATCAATGCGTAACGGAATGCAAATAATAAAAAAACAATGCATCTTTGTGATAAAAATGATGTTATTGTCTCACCAACGACGTCTATGATGAGATGCAAACTAGAGCTTTCAATCTCGGATCCGAAATCCCGGTCAATTAGTCAATCCTGTAATTCCGAGATTGTCTAAATATCAATCCCAGGATTTCAAGATTCACTATAAATGCCTAAAAGTAATTCATTTATCAAATTGAATACTTTTTGATTATTTGCAACGTGTAGGTCGGTTTGTTCGTGTAATATTTTTTATAATATTTACATAATTAAAATGAATATGTACTGTGGCTTCTCTCCTTTTCATTTTTTGAAACTGCCATAGACAAGAACAGATAATTTTGACAATAGGATATTTTTCTGTTTTTTTTTTTTTGCATTATTTTATTAAAAAATCAGTAAATGTCAAATCAATTCATCTATAAATGAAATCTTTTGGTTAAATTAAAAAACCATTTCCAAGTCCAAAAATAATATGAAATTTTATATTTATTTCAATTGATGAATGGACAAAGGCTTAATTTTTCAATATGCAATTTAAAAAAATAAATTACATTTATTTTTCATCAGTTGATAATGCTCGTGATGAGCGAAACTGGGCCTGATCATAATAAACATGTGAATCGTGTTTTATTTTTTAAAATATAATGCCTTTCCACCAAGAACTGACAGTTCACACCTTAAAAGTGACAAGAAATTACGCTTAGTGACAAATCTCGGGACCCCGGGATTGAAAAATTGAGAATCCCCAAATCCCAGCATTATAAAACGGGTCTGGGATTGGATGTCTTAACGTGAACATCTTCAGTCAAGGTGACTCAAAAAACTGCGCTGCTTAAGCTTGTGTAAGCTCGGTTCTAGGAAAAAACCGTATAGGGAAAAAGCGGACAAAAGTTGAATAAAATGCATATACGTATTTTTACTGTATATAAAAGAAAATTTATTTCCGAAAAAGTGACACACAAAAAAGGACAGACGAAGTTACTGAGTCTCGTGAACTCAACACTTTTAAACAAAGATATAACGTAACAAATGAATCTTTCGTCGTCTGACCTCTGAGTTTCTAGAAATTATTATTTGACGTTATTTAAAATTAAAAATCTGATTTTAAAATTTTTAAAGCTGAATAACTCATGAAACGATAAGAAGTATTTTAAATGTGAATATTTCTTTTTCTACTCTGTGTGCGGTTTTTTCTGTGTCCACTTTTTTCCGCATCCGCTTTTTGCGTTTCCGGTTTTTTCCATGTCCGCTTTTTCCGTGTCCGCTTTTTTCCTGTACGGTATCATCCGTTTACCATTTAATCGAACATCAATTTTGTTAACGTATCGATTATGTTTTTTTTTCAATAGCAGAAATACCGGAATCCCTGAATTAATAAAACCGATGTTGCATACCTATCCTGTAGACAAAAATGTGTTTTTATTATTAAATTGGAATGATTCGTTAAAAGTTCTGACGTTGAAGTTATTTAAAATGTTATTGAATAACATGGTTCATACAATAGTGACGTTTTTTCTGTTATTGAATCGTTTGTATGTATACGTTGATAAGGATCGAAAACTTGCCAGCTATGAATTCCCATGACAGGTATTACAGATGTTTTTACAGTGGTAGCTGTCAGGAACGACAGTGCCTGTCAATCTATTGAATAAGTTTGAATACATAACACAACACTATTAATATTAAATACACAACAACGCAGGCAGCAATGAATTGTAGATATGTAGGTAAATATACCATTTAAGCGTTGCACACAATAATATACTATGCGATATATGTTAATTGTGGGATTATTCAATTTATTTTAGAATTATTTTTTATTGAAATTGCTTAAGTGACCCTCAATTTATTTATTATATTTTACTTATACGATTGATTTTTATTGTTGTTTAATTTGTAGTTATTTATTTTTAAGCGGTAGATAATATTTCTAGATAATATAATTTCAATTATTTATAATTTACATGATTAACTGTAAATGTTTGTACCAATCAACGCCGTGTCACATATAATTTTATATAAATAGCGTTCGTTAGATTTATTTTTCGACAGTTGGTAATGCTCACGATAAGCGAAGCTGACCCTAATATTTATAAAAAAAGGACAACAAAAAAAAACATGTTTAGTTTATTTAAAACAAATTTATCACACAAACATTGCACAAATTTCTGTGCAATGTGAAGACTAATTTCTGATATTAAATCAATTCATTTAAAAATAAAAATAACACGGATACCGAAAAAAACAGTTTTTTGTACCTCCTGAAAAATTTACTAAATTCCAGATAGACACTATTGTCAGATCACCGTTGATTTACATACGCGTAGGTAGTTATTTGTCGAAGAACGTCTTATTTAATATGTTTAATAAATGATTTAGAAAATGGTCAAATGTCAAATGGTCTATCTAAGAACAAATTATAGACGAAAATTTGAAATTACACAACGATATAGTGTATTTCGTGTCAATTATCAGTTTCCTTTATTCCAACGATTATTATTTTAGCAATTTTCGATCAGGAAATAAATTTGCTAGAGAATTGCATTATTTTCAGCAGCATTAAATATTTTTTCTGGCAGAAAAAGAGTAGCACTCTGTAGAGCATATTTACCGTTTTGATACTATACCTATTTATTAATATAATACAATGGAATGAAAACAGTCTCTTGGAAAATAGTCAGATATAAGAATTTGAATATTCCTTTGTTTTATAACAAAGTTTATTTTCTTATGTCATATTATATTTGGCATACAATGGCACGTCCATTCATAATATTAAGATTTGCAAATAATGCTCGAACTTTTGGAAGACTTCCAAAACACATTTACATACATTGAATGAATGTGATATTTTTGTATAATAAAATCAACAGGTTGGTTTTAGTAATAAATCAAAAAACGCATTTTATTACACATTAAAAAACCTAAAATTTGTTTTTTTGCTCCTATATTTGCTACTCGGAAATTGTGTATTATATGACACTTCAAGTTATAATGCTCTAACACGAAATAAAAAATGGATTGTGCTCGCAACCTTCTGTCAAAAGGCACAAATGGTCTGTCACTTTTGAAATTATTCATTATTTTAATAATGATTAATTTCAAAAGCATCTTAAAATAAACATACTTATCTCCATTAATATACGTTACATTTGTCCGTTTTAAGCTTTTGTCTTGTCATCATATAAAAAATTATTTAGATTATGATAATATTGTATAATATTAGTATCTCGTGTTCTATTAATAGTTTGATCATGCAGTTGAATGGAAAAGTAGCACTGAAAACAGAAACCCAATATAAGCCATTGAGACTAGGGCATCCGATTTCAGAGCCTATCTATGATCACCCGATCCCGGGATTGGTCGCAAAGTGTAATTCTATGTTTTAAATTGTATATTTAAAATTAAATCCCTGTACATTATTCCTTCGATTGGGATGAATACGTATTTTTTCGGACACGCAAATTGATATTTTATGTATTAAGAATCAAATTTAATTTTTTTATCTATTGTTATTTTATTTAAAGATGAAAATAATGCTAAAAAGTAACAGTAAAAAATATATTGTTGTCAAAATTATTATCTGTTCCTGACTAGTGAAGTTACGAAATTGGTCACCATACAATACATTTATTAGGTATTTTGTTAATATTATAAAAAAGCAAATATTATAATCGTTAATCAGGAATTATTTAATTTCAAAAATGAATTATGTTTTTGCTTTTACAGTCAATCCCATAATCCCGGGAGTGATATTTAGACAATCCCGAGTTTGGAAGGTTTCAGCTTGATAATTAGTCTCATTGTTAAATTTATCTTTCACAGCGCTACAGTATTGTTTTAAAAATAATTAATTGTTAAGTCTTCAAAATATTTTTCTCGCATCGAGAAACACATTTTATTCACAAGTGGAATTTACAAATCTGTTTTATAATAATTAAATAATATAAAAAACAATGTAATGTTTTTGTTTACGAATATATAATATTTTCTTCAATAATGTAACCGTGATGGAAAGCTCGGGTATTTTAATGATTACACCAAAGTGACCACAGTCAATTGTACCGAAAGCTTTTATTTTCATTTCGAAAATGTGTCTTTAAAAATAAACCTTCAAATCAATTTCTATTTTATCACTAGCGTGAAATAAAATCGAGATACGTACTTCGTAATGAATTTCCTTCGCCGTGACGCTGTGCAAGGTTGTCGGTTTTTTTTTTGTTCATTTTTCTACCCAGAGCCCGATATTCATTTTAGTTTTGTTGATCGTGCGGAATATGGATAGATGTTGACAAATTACTTGCTGCATTTTCCTCCTCTGCTGTAAGACTACGTGAGCGATTTTTAAATCTAGTGCTCTTGATTGAGTTTCTCCCTACAAAACTGCTAGATAACCTTTAAAAAATACATGCATGGGTGGTTTTACATCGTGACAAGATTTATCATTACGTTTCAGTAAATTTTTACCGGAAAAGAAACTAAAAACTAACTAATACATTTTATATTCTATAGATTCGGTGGTAACTTAGTGAAAGTTCATTTTTTAACATAAAATTGACTTTATTTATTATAAAAATATTTATAAAGATAAATATTTTTGCACCATCTTTGGGAAAAAGGAATGTTTTTTTTTGGTTCGAACATATACTTTTGGAATTTTTACCAATGAATTGTTTCAATACCAAATATTTGACGAAAGTTTAATTTTAAGTCAGTTAGTTGCTTAGTCTCTTTTTTAACAGATAGTTACAGTAAATGATGAGTCAATACTCGATGACATTAATTGATGTAAACATT
Organism: Himalopsyche phryganea; assembly: GCA_022494535.1. Classification (NCBI taxonomy): domain Eukaryota; kingdom Metazoa; phylum Arthropoda; class Insecta; order Trichoptera; family Rhyacophilidae; genus Himalopsyche; species Himalopsyche phryganea. The sequence goes on along the minus strand of JAGVSL010000065.1, from coordinate 4,209,166 downwards.
TCACTCTATTAAAAGCAACAAATCCATCAAGCCATGAATACGGCACAAAAATATTTGAGCGATATTAATATTTTATTAGCAATAAAGAATTTGTATTCCATTATAGCCTTGAAAGTTATGCCAATAAACAAAAGTGGAATAAAAATACGTGAATTGAAATACTATTCCTTAATATGTACGTAGTGTATTTATCTGGAAAAGTAAAACACAATTTGACCTGTACTAACTTCACATTTTTAAATAAATGGAATTGAAAATGTAGAAGTAGAGCTATATAAAACAAGTTGTTTTTTTTTTATTTTTTTAAATATAATGCCTTTCTAATAGAATTAAATATACAGTTTTACAAAATAATTTTAACACAACATAGTTTTAATGATGGCTGAAATAGTTATTAACTAATTAATAAAATTGGTAGAACTGAACACTTAATATTATTCTATCTTATTATAATGGAGTTCTACTAACACAATAATCTCATTAACAACCAAAAAAACTTTAATTTATCGCCTTTACAAAACGCTCCTGTAATGAAGCATAATCAATAAATTTCAACGCATTTATTTTAATGATTAATTAATAACACCACGTGTGCTCTTTTTCCAAAAATAAAATTAGTACTTTGTATAATTTAATTTTAAATAAATATTATATTTGAATACGTGGATGACAAATTTTTTTATCTCTTCTAAGCAGTATATAAATATAGCTAAGCTAAAATAAGTTTAAGTATAGTTCTGACAGTGGCGTTAAGCCGAAATAGCTATCAACTACCTAATAAAATTTTTTACCACTAAATAATTTGATATTTTATCTTATTACAAATTAATGCCTTCCCACCAATAAATAATATACGATTAACATATTGTTAAAATTGATCTACGCATGTAATGAAATATTTACGCAGTTGATGAGATCATTCCAAATGAATATTTTTTGATGTAATGGATATTAAAAAAATCAAATTAAAGAAGATTTCTTAGTCGTTCATTAAATTGTATTCTTTTTCATTTAATGCGGATCAGTAATCTTAAAAGCTTCGAAGGCTCGCATCAGCAAAAGACGTTACAGCCTCATCGCCAATAAAAGCTGGAATGTGAAAAATGCAAATTAAGATTCGATGTTGCTACTACATAGAAAGGTCCTCGACTCATAAAAAATAAAGTGACTGGGAAAATCTTCAGGGCCATGTCGGGCGATCTCCAAGAAGGGTCAAATTTTCAATTCCAACAAAACATGTTTTCATTCTTACATAACGACGGGGAAACTCAATAATCGCATGGACCCTTTATTTATATTTTTATCAGCGTTAAAATTCTTTTGCAAATAGCCTTCTTTTCGAAATTTGTACGGGAGATAAAAGGATTCCAAGTTGCGTAGAAAGAATCATTTTGAGAGGAAAGCTTTTGGAAATGTCCACTTTAGAGACATTTTTTTATATATCATACATATTTTTTTACCATTTTTTTTACATATTTTTTTAGACGACCAAGAGCTGGTTCACGCAATGGAACAATGCGAGAACGGCAAGGAAATAGCTCCGAAATGAAACTGGACTCCAAATGGATCCTCATATCTTCGCTTCACTTCTAGCTCAAGCTCATCATCAATATCTAGGTAAGTTTCGTGTAATGATTTTTTTTTAATTTAATGGAGGTATCTCAAAAGACGTTTTCTACGATCACTGCATGTTACTCAGTTGCTCAAACTCTCATTTTGAAAGAGAGTAGGGATAGAAGAATCGCTTCCGCTAATCGCTTTTGCTAATCGCTTTCGCTACTCCCAGTTTTTTCAGGATCGGATTGGCGACAAGGAAGCTTGATGGAGTTCCAATATCAAATTTGAATTATTGAGATTTTGTACATTTACATGTATTTTGTCACTAACGACCCTGGTTTCACTTTTCAACTCAATTCCATTCGAGTCCATTCGTGTACACAAATGCCTGAAAATTTCAAAACTCGAAACCCGGGACATTAGTGAAAAAATACATGGAAATGTACAAAATCTCAATAATTCAAATCTGATATTTTTTTGTACTTATTCCACATCATTGTAAAATAAAATAAATAATTACTTTCGTTTTCAACTGAGATCGGTCCTGGAAAATTCTTTGAATTACTAAAGTTATCTTCATAAAAATTATTATTAAAAAACATAAATAGGAAAGTACTTAGCTCCACAGCAATTATGTAATAAAGTTCTAACAATTTCATGGTGATGAAATAACCATTAATATAATTTATTTGTTTTAGCTTATTTTTATTGAGTTTTACCAAGTAATTACCAGTTCAATCAAAATCATAAAAATTTTGAATAACTTCAGAACACAAAAAGCTCAATTTTTAATAATTGAATTATCACTAATAAATAAATAAGGTAATAATCTAGTACACATTTTATTTCCAAAAATAGTGCAGAAAGGTTCGTTTAAGAATTTTTAATGAGAGTTATATATGTCAGTCGATCATGTTCTATCTTCATAGACGATACGGAGTAGATAGATTAGGTTAGGGACAGAATATTTCCTAGCTCATTTTTTTATTATAAATTTACAATATAAAACAATGATTTCTATTTAAAAACAGAACTGCTTTGTTCAGTCAGTAATCATTTTTAGCTGATGGAGTAAATACATATTTTTTTGTTATAATTGCACACTGGCTGTTCGCACGCATCGTTTGTTTTATTTTATTCACTAAAACATTTATTTGATCATCAATCAACCCGCATTTATTCAACTTAATTATTGCATTAATGTCATAAGTTTAATTAATGAAATTGATCGCAATAAATGAACGACAATTATACCCTCACTGTTAGTAACACGAATCAACGCGATTTTCAGATTTATATTAAAACCGAATTACACGCTAAGCCCTCGGAAAATATTATAGCGTACTTAATTTTTTTACGGTCTCATTCATGTTTTTTTCACAACAGTATCTTAATTAACGATATACTTTTAGCAAAAAACACCGACGACACGGTTCCGGAATTCTTTCTAAAGAAGTCTTTCAAGAATCATGTTATATTAAAAAAACAAAGATGCTTCTCCTAAAAACAAACACTTTACGATAAAATCTTTGCGTTTTTATTAAAACCTCAGAGGCAAAGGCCAAAGTTAAACTCTGATGATCTTCATTTAACCTCAATCACCGCAGGAAACAAAAACACTCATTAAATAGATTCCAGAAAAGTTCTCACCCATAACGGTAAGGATCTCCTCGGCCTTGGTTAGGGCCTAAGCCAGGGCAGTATTAGTGGTTAACGTCTTGTTACAAATTTTAAACGTTATTTCAGGACTGTGAAGTATCCGATACTGTTACCTAACGCTCAACTTTTGATGTATTTATTTTCTAACGACGGTTTAAAAAATCCAAACCAACACTTTCATACATCTAATTAAAATTTGTGTATTCAAAGACTTAGTAATAACAGGAATTTGCACAATTCTTGAATACGACTATGTTACCTTTAGTTTTTTTGAATGAATCATAGGCATTATTAATAAATTTTACCGTCGTTCCAACGGTAAAACCACTTATCAGAATATTTCCCATTGTCCAAGGGAAGCAAAAAACATAATTTAGCTTAAAAAAGCATTAAATTTGGATTATTGAGATTTTGTACACTTCCATGTATTTTGTCACTAACGACCCGGGTTTCGCCTTTCGGCATCTTCAGGCATTCGAGCACACGAATGGACTCGAACTGAGAGACAGTAAACAGTGTCGCAATATTTGTCGCATTTGTATCTTCTATATAAGCGTTAGACACTGTTTACTGTCTCTCAGTTCGAGTCCATTCGTGTGCTCGAATGCCTGAAGATGCCGAAAGGCGAAACCCGGGTCGTTAGTGACAAAATACATGGAAGTGTACAAAATCTCAATAATCCAAATTTAATATTGAAATTCCATCAAGCACCCTCAGTCGATGTCTTAAATTAAAAAACCATGATGTTATATTTTTGTTAATAATAATAAATATTTATATTACGAGTTAACATGACACAAGAGCAAAAAATCGTTACTTATTTTACCATTACTTTAAGAAAATCTATAATTACTTGAATAGAAGATAATGGAAAGAGAAAAACTAATAAGAGTATTGAAATATTCAAACCAGAGCATTCCTATTGGTCCTACATTTACATGTTTTTCAGATAATAGCATTCAAAGCTTAGTTTTTCCGTGGAAGCCACGATTTATTTCTTGATCAAAAGATATTGCATCAAGCGAAAATGGATTAAGTCAAAAATTTTGACGTTTAGACCAAAATCAACAATGAGTAAGAATAATTAGTTATGGTGTTAGTATCATCCTTTAATCAGTTAATTGTCGCAAAATTATGGTAAAAGAATCATATTTCAATTAATTCGTACATAAAAATAATTGAAATTTTGTCAATACAAATTGTATTAAAAATAAAATAATGATTAATTACAAGGCCAGATTTAAGTTGAAGTGAAATGATTATATCTAATTATAAAACTGACAATCATAGTTCGTAGAAATAAAATTGAAATTGAACTAAACATGTACGACTAATAAATTTTAAAAAAGCGTGTCTATTCCAAGTGAGAATATTATACTAAACCAAGAAATATCTGTTTAATCATAGTTATGACAATGATTCTGAAAAAGCTCTTTAGATTATTTAAATTATTCTTAAAACTGTTATAAATGAAACGATATAAGAACTGGTATATCTCAGCAAGTGAAAATTTTCAACCGAGAGAAATGACTTTTATTTTATTATAAAACCAAGTTAAAATATATTCCTATCACAAACAATTGACAGTAAATACCGTTTACGTGATAATTAAACGATTTCTTAGCATTGAATTTTCCCATCATCCCGTTAAAAGTTTTGGTCTGGAATTTTGATTGTCAAGATGGATACTGAATTTTTTCAAGATATTGCAAAAATCCAGTAAATATAAATTTTCCAGAGAAACATAAAAACAGTTAAAAAATAACTTAAATTCTTTCAAATAAAGCAAAAATAAAACACCTAATGAATATTAAATAAAAATAATTAATCTTAATTTTTATCAGTTGTGCTATTTTGCATACATTTAAGAGCGTTTTTTTAGCATTTAATAATACAATAAGTCATAAACGCGTACCCAGGTATACAATTTTTCAATAGAAACGACGATATTATGTTTTAAAGAGAAAACTTTAACAAATATCCTTCATTAAATATACCAATTCGCCTCTGCGCGTATCTTTTACTTGTGCTTTAATCCTTTTTTATAACTTTGTACACAACTGAAGTTACGCACAAGAAGGGCGAAAAAGAGGATGCGGAAGCGTCGAAAATTTTCCGCCCAGAATAGGCTACTGATAAATATTTTATCACTAGTGCCGGAAAAAACTTAACCAATGAGTAGGGCCTTTATACCCAGGGTATAAGCAAGGCCGATCAAAATCGAAAGTGGATTTATATTATTAGAAAAATTTACGAGAATAATACTTAAATATTGATACTAACATTAAAAATAGGTCTTCCTCGTCGTTTGAAAAGTGATCGAATCTCCACTTATGAATATAAATAAATTATCAATATATAATTTTAGGAAATCCATTTTCAATATTATTAGTAAAATATATTACTTTGTTATTCCACTTTTTTTCACAATATCAACTCACAATGATCGGTAATTGCTTTCCTTATGTCCTGGTTTTTAGTCAACACCTTGAACCTTTCAAAACAAAACGAATAATTTATTTCAGAAAATATCTCTTTCAAGTATTGGAACCCGTGACCACCACGACTAAACTGGAGGATCACCCAATATATTTAGCTACAGAACTGACTTAAAATTAGTAAAAAAGTTCAAAATATGAAAGAATTCAATTCGAATTTAGGATATCTACTCACGGCGATTGATGGAATTTCAATATCAAATTTTGTACATTTGAGCTCAAATTGACAGTAGTTAGTAAATAATTTATAGCATTTATAAATAAGACAAATTTAGAATAAATCTTATCACTAAGTCTAGTAACGCATTTATCTTATGATCGTCTGCAATTTCAGGATTCTATGAGTTTGTAATTGCTTATGATACGTTTTCCTAATTCAGTTAAAAAGTCGCTACTATCAAATCAGTATTAAAATTAACTTAGATACCAATGTAGTTCCTAGACTTGAAGGCAAAACTAGGGTTAATGAAATACAAATAAATGTGGTAAATTTAAACAATTCAAATTTGATTTCATTCTAGCTTAATAATGTTTTTGAAAATAAAATTCTTACGTTTGATAACATTTTATCAATATTTAAAAGAGTTATTATATTATAAATGAGTTAAGTTCGAAAACTTGTTTATTTAATCTATTAAAAAAGAATTTGAGCCTAAGAATATCAAAGAACATATCTTTTAAACGTCTACCTTATTCGCAAATCACCACTGGTACGTTACTACAGCAAAAAACTTTCATCCAAGTCAATCATACGAAAAAAATCGACAGAAAGAATTCTTGAGTAAGAAAAATTACTTCCTTTTACATCAGGTACAAAATATAAGATGTGTACGTTTCTTTTACCCGGATTAAGAAGACTTTCTTTCTGAGAACACATATTACTTACCTTTAAGCTGTTCAGTACCTTTGTAAAACGAATACCAGACTAATTATGTATGTAGATATAAATTATAAATATTGTACATAACGATAACACTGAAAGGTTTTTATATTATTATTTTCACTCAAAAAACATGATATACATAATGTGTATTTGACTTAATTTTGTTAATCAAAGACAAACCAGAACTTATCCAACAACAAAATTAGCCGCTGGTACAATGACAATGGAAATCGACTATCGAAATTCATATTGATTTCTTCAAATTACTTAAAAACTACATGGAATTAAGCTGAGCTTGTTTTTTCAGATAAAAGACCGTTGTAAAATCTATTGTACTGCATGCATAACTCAAAAGAGCCGATTTTTGACTTATCGCTTTCTACCACTATGCCAACGATATAATATTAGTATTACCTGCATTTTATAAAAAATAAAAAAGTCTTTTTAATATTATTGTAACATAAGGCATACCTACTGTTACATTGAATTAAAATATGACATTAAAAATGTTAGTTTTCAATGCTGAAATATGTAAGTTTTGATAACATCTTCTTTAAAATAAGACCGGATACAGAAAATACCCTCTAAGATCTACCGTTTGCTAGAAAATATTGTACCTTTAAAGCGGTATTTTGAATTTTAAAAACCAATATTTTGGTATTAAAAAAATCAGCCGAAATATGGGAATTGTTTACGAGGCTAAAACAATTATGAATCCCCAAATTCAGGGATCATAAAAAAAAATGTTCGAGATTGGATACCCTAGCTATAACGTTACCCTAGAAAGATGAGATTCGTGTGTATGTATAAAACTTAATACTTAACATTATTATTTTTATTCTTAACTATTGAGTACCCGGCATGTGTTGCAATGCCACTCAAGGAAAGAAAGAGCTTGTGTTTTAATTCTGTTTTTTTTAAGTGCTTTTGGATTAGAGGTTGAAATTTCGTAAAATTACCCGGTCCCAACCTGCGAGTGTTTTAATAAATATTGTTAACAATAGTTTATTGTTAGATTTTTTGCAGCTTGTTTGATTGGATCTTGTGAACGATTTGTTCACCGGCGTTTAATAAGATTCGCTGACTAGAAAAAAATACAACATATTGAGATTCTTGATCAAAAAACCAGCATTGCGAAAAACCCAAACTATCGCTGCTGATAAGCTGTCAGGTATTTTTAATCCGGAATACCGATCGCTTCGATCAAACGAATCAGTACGAAACAAATTGCACAGGTTAGAGTGGAACGCAATATACGATTCCTGGTTCCTGAATTACAAATGACGAAAAAAGGTTTTACACCGCCCCCGACCGAAAGGGAAAATATCTGATCCGAATAATTTCAGAGACACGAAAAACAGAGATTCAAATAAATAATGACATTGCTCTATACTTTTATCCGTGTACTATAATTTTGTAATAAGATCATGTTGTTTTAGTCAAAGACGCATTAATTTTGAGTGAAATTTGAACCATCAGTATATAATTGATTGCTTGATGTTTTTTTTTCGACTTGAAACATTTATTTTTATTGATTGGTTGTCATAGAATTTATACCTTTTTTGGCTAGAATATATATATTTTTTATACTTTTGATGAGAAGTTTCCAAATAAGTTTAGTACGGAAAAGATTTTGAGATAATAGTATATTAAAGCATAAAAAAATGTTAAAATATGATTGGCCCACTTTCTTAGACTGTTTTATTTTGATGTTGCAGGTAATTTCTCAGGAGCAATCGCCAAAGATTTTAAAGCAATTATAATATTACAATTTATTTTTACTCTCTGATAAAGACAAGGACCGGCTTCGAGTATTTTCAACAGAATTTCAATGCTTACCAGCTGAGCGTGCCTATTTTTTTGACATTGAAAAAAATGCTGAATAAGTACAAAATAAATTGTATGTGTTTAATTTTTAATGATTGATATTCTCTTGGTCAATAATTTAATGAGCCAACTGGAACAGTTTAAAACTAACAAAACGGTCCAAGGTGTTTTTTAACAGAATTTTTTTTCACTGAAGTGATTTTTAACATTTTCTATTCACTGTCATGATGCCATAAAAAATACCTTTTTATAGCTCAAACTGTCCGTAAGCTCCAGTGAAATGATTTTCCATTAAGCAATCGATAAAGACCATTTTGTTTGTTGCAACGTTTTTCTGGTGAATTTGTTGACTATTTACAGTTAATGAAAACACAACCATTTAAAAAATACTTTCTGTTAAGGCTTTTTTTCCATGTCCACTCCCAATGTGGAGCATTTTTTCTTCTAATGCAGGTATCTTAACAGAATTTTTCTACGAGAACTGCTTGTTACGCAGTTGCTCAATCTTTGTTTTTTTTTTTTGGAAAAGAGTAGGGATAGAACGATAAGGCTAGGACGGGACTAGTAGTTAACTAATCGCTCTCGCTACGCCGCTTGAGGATGGGATGGGTCGGAGGGAGGACTCAGACTACGAACAGAAATCCATAAATCGATTGAAAGATCAATATATGAAAACCGTTCGCACCGGGAATTGAACACGAGACATCCGCGACCGTAGCCAGCGTCGCTATCAACTTCACCACGGACGCCAACATACAGTAAAAACGGTATTAATATGTACTAGAAGAAAAAAGTTTTTGTTTTAATTAAACATTACTTTGAGCTCTATGACGTAGGTATCATTTCTCTTTGAATTTCAATATTTAAATTCTTATCTGCCTATCTGGTTTATTGTAAATCAGTTAAATATATTTTGAACACCTAAGTAAATCATATTTTTTATATTAATTGTAAAATATTTACAATACGTTAATTTTTATTTAGACAAATACAACGTTACAAGTTCAAATTTTTGTAGAAAATAAATCTTGTAATATTTAATTCAAATTTTAATGATTATTTTTATTTATGACTAAAATGTTGATAATCCCTGTTGTATAATTTAGGGTCGGTACAGGCAAGAACTCTTATAATGGCCCAAGTTAGAGTTCCGGGGACCGCAACTTCGATCACGTTTTCCTATAAGTAGGACAGACGACAGCAGGCTGTCATCGAATTGCCTATTATTCCCCTTACCTGCTATTTAAACATTTTTGTACTAACTTTAATGCAGGATATCCGCAAAGATTTCCTTAACCCTTAGAGGCTTACGTTAAAAAGTTTTTTCGATCACAGAACCTATAGTTATATATTTTGTTTCGATAGGTAATTGATTCCATTCATTTATTTGAAGCGACCTAAAAATTTATTTCGTTGTAGAGATTTGCATTGTTGTATTTTTCTTTTGTTCATTTTCATACATTATTTGAAACATACCATTAGCAATTATATGCTATTTAATGAAAGCAGACAACGGCTGTTTTTATAATAATTAGGACAGGTTTCACTCATCACCAGCATTATCAAATGATGAAATATAAATCTTAACTAGGTTACATATTCAAAATTGAGTATTTATAATTACCAGGTATATTTTAAAATTAATTGGTTCAAGAACTGGATAAGAATTTAATGATAATCATACAAATTAGACATACATGGTTTGATTAATCAACAATTAAAACGTTAGGGACCTTTTATAAATAAAAAAACTACTGATCTGTAATAAAAAATAAAACACATTAAAAGTAAATTATGTAAGAAGATATAATGAATTGGATATACTATATTAATAATTTAAGATATCGACTGAGAGTACTTGATTTAATTACGTAACCATGTATTTCTTCATTAACAACCCGGCTTTTGCCTTTTGGAATCTTCAGGCATTCAATCTCACTAATGAGTCAGTTTCGATTCGTGTGTTCGAATGCCTGAAGATAGTAAAAAAATTCAATAATTTAAATTTGAATCTATTAACACTGACTCGTAATTATTATTGCGCAATATAATTTTATATAAATGATACGAGTTGAGCTATGAGTTAAACCGGTCTTGATCGTTTTAAAATATAAAGAAGTAATACAAAAGAAATTGTAATCTATTTCGGAAATTGGTCGAAGGATGACGGACAGGACGGGTGAGTGCCGCTCAGGTGAATATCTTAGACAGCGAATAAGCATAGAAATCCAACGTGGCAATGCTGTCGCCGTTATGGGTACGCTCGAGGTATCCAGGGGGATGCAAGAAATTTTTTTTATTCTGGGCGATTACTAAACATTAAAAATTACTACAAAAAAAATTTTAATAATATGTTATTTTAGTAAATTGTATTTTTTTTGACTAATAAATAATGTATTTATTATTAAAAATTATATAAAAAAAAAAAAAAATTACTTATTAAATGATCTAAAATATCTATTTTTATTTAAATATAATGCCAGTTGACGGTTAACAACAAATAATAAATGAAAGTAATGAAAAAGTATACACTTACAATTTTCGCCTGTACGCTGAGCTTTCGGGAAATTATTTGAAATGAAATCTGAAACAAAAAAATGGTACATTTGCTTTTTTTCCTCAAATATATAGAATGCAAAAAATGTTTTGTTGTACATGTGAAAAAGTGTAAGAATGCCCAAATTAAGAAATGGTTTTGATTGTGATTGCTCAACGTTGGTTGAATGGGAATATTGTTAATTTTTTTCATTAAAACGTATGTATTACGCTTATCTTAAACATATAATATTTGAAGTTCAGTACCGACTGGTTAGTAGTTTTAGAAGTTCAGTACTTGAGCCTACTAGTCAGAAGTACGTTTTTCAGTAGTATAAGATCAGTACTTTTGCTAGTGAAGAGTAAGTAATATTATTATTTATTGTATTATCAAATGTATAACGGCTATTGGCTGCATTATAAAATATTTTTTTAACATTAAATTCGTATTTTTAATGTGAGTCAAGAACAAAACAGCTATTTGGAACTATAATACCACTGAAATTTTATATTAATCGGTAGATATAAAAGCAAATATATTATTTAAAATACACATCATAAATATATAGGTAACTAAGATATTTAAAGAAAAAACGATTTGTCCGCTCCCAATGTAAAACATACAGGCCCCAGTACTAGGTATCTTAAGTTTTTGTACGAGAACTGCATTTCATTCAGTCACTCAACCTCTCTTTTTTTAATAAAGTAGCGATAGAAGGATAGGGTTAGGACAAGACTAGCAGTTAGCTAATCCCTTTGCAAACGTCCCGGTTAAGAGGGAATTTTAGACATAACACAGATCCATGCTGTTGAAAAGATATTCATAAATTGGTTGATAAATTATTTTATGAAACTTTATACACTCAACCACATACCCAAAAAGACGGAAAAAAACTTACTAAGCACAGTGGGCACTAAAATTTTCTTAATGTTTAACTTTTATTCATAATAAAAGTTATTCATATTTCTAATCTTTCATAATGTTTGCTGATCAAATTTGTATCAAAAGAGCAGGGCCGGTTGTCTTTTGTCTCCTTAGACATAGACATCTCAGAAAAACTTTCTGGTTTATTCGTATACGCACCAGACGGAAACAGACAATATTGTGTATTCAAAAGCACTTCAATATACAGAATCAAAGCACGAAACCTTTCTTTCTTTGAGTGGCATTGCAACGCATGCCGGGTACTCAATACTTAGGAATAATAATTAAGGTGTGCTTATTGTAAGACAATTCACAACTCTTTAGTTGTTGTTGACATTCATCTAATTTGAATGTGGTAAAGATATCATTTTAAGTTTTCATTCAAAATGGCATTTTCAATATATTCATATAAATATAAAGCCATTACAATTAAATTCAGTTACGTATTTCCAGAATTTGCTTCGTTAGACTTTACTACTTTGACGTTTTGGATTAACAGTGTCTGACTAGCGACAATCTTATAGTACAAAGATGACAAGTTGAAGAATCTCATTCCCAGACACTGGCGCATAGCCATGGAATTCTTGTACGTACAATAAGAGATGGTCATTCAATGATCGACCTGGGCTTAATCTGCATACATTGAACGCATCTTTAATATATAGGAAGACAGAAAAAATGTTATAAAACAGAAAAGAAGTTTTCAAATTGTCAATAATCAAATTGTAATGCTATCGTATAACAGATATCTTATAACCCCTACATGAAAAATCATAGGTTAACTATTATTAAATTGAATCATTCAATCTACGTACATTTCCATGCATGTCATTTTAGTTCATTCGTCTTCTCGTACGACTTAAGATTCTAAAAGGTAAAGCCCACGGTCGTCGTTGATAAAATAGTGGATATGAACAAAGATCAAATTTGATATTGAAATTTTATCAAACACCCTCGGTCGATATCATAAGATTACTTTTTTACTTCATCAGTTACTTTTTTGAACAATTACGGAAAAGTGATTTTTTTATTATTAAAAAAGTCTGGTTGAAAAAAGAAAATGAAGCTACCATAAGTCCTCAAATGTATTCCTCACAACTATTTTTGTTGATCAAAACTCTTGTCAGTGAGTCTAAGACTTTTCCTTCTGAAATAAAGATCATTCATATTACGATGATTGACAATTTTTTGTATGAAAATCATTGACTGCTACGATAGTTTCATACCTTCTCACAAGCCTCTATGCGAGTAAAACATATCCTTTCCAAACTCTTTACACAATTCAATACCGTTTCTGGATAAAGAGGATAAATGGATAGAGATAAGGAAAAGGGAACCAACTGAATTTTTTAGGTATTTTGAGTTATAAATGGAAACTGATCATAAAAAGTCCAAAGTTCAATATTCTTAAGAGATTCATGTCGGATTCGGGCTAGTTTTCATTTTATTTACATTATTTACATTTTGTTTAACAACTGCATAGTATTTGTTATGTATAACAAGTGATGTAAGGATCCACAATATTTTACATTTTGCTGAAAAGAAACATGCATACGTTGATTTTAATCTTGAGCAGTAATAAAAATATTATAACTTACAATTTATCAAGTTAACTTTCTAAAATATAATAATCCGCAATTATTCATAGAGTATTCAAAACATAAAAATGTGTATTTTCACTTCGTTCCCTTATGATAAATACATTATTCATGGTTTGCATATTGAAGATAATAATGTAAAAGGGATCCAACTGACAAGTCTGAAGATGCTTCTTAAAGAGGTGAAACGCGTCACATTGGCAATAAAACAAGTGGAATGGCTAAGTTATCAATTTTATATTAAAAATAAACTTTTACTACCGAATCTAAAGAAAATAGGAAACCAACACTGGTCCTTTAATTCAAAATGGTTACTACTGCTGTCTGTATGTAAATTGTCATAAAATAAAAAGGAACCAACTGAATTATTGATTAATATCTTCAAATCCATGAACGTTTTCTATATCTTTTTAGTAGTAATAGAGTTGTATTAATAATAACCATAATATTCAATAGTTTTCACATTCACAAAATTAACCAAAAGCATTTAAAAACATGTGCAAACTTTGAGGATAAATATCTCCATTTGGCAAATTTGCAGTTGGTTCGCTTATGTTTATCTCTATCCAAATTTCTTACAGTTAGTTCTTTTTAAACATTTTCTGTTGAGATACTCCATTAATAGTCAATGTTTTTCACATTGGAAAACGTTATAGGCTTAAAAAACTACAAAAAATATCTAGAAGATCGGTCAAGGAATACTTTTTCATGATTACTAATAATATTATTGTTGAAGGACATACTGTCTGTACATATCAAAACCATTGGATACGGTAATGTGAAGAAAAGAAAATATTCGATTTAATAAAGTTTTTTTATGAGGTAAAAGTCTCTTCTTATTAAAGAATAAACATACTTTTAGATAGTGATTAATGTATATTTTTCTTTTGCTTATCAGTTTGAATTAACGACAACTGGGCGTACAATAGACAGCCATTGAATTTAATGTTATCTGTTTTCAGCGTATATGGATATGAAATAAAATAAATAAAAAAAACCTCCCAAATCGATAAATTTTATCGCCAAATGAAACAAGAATGAAACATCCATAAATTGAGGAAAAAACAAGGCGGCTTATATGTGCGGGGCAATAAATTTTTGAGCATGTACAAAGATCACTCATGGGAATCCAAAAACAATAGCGGTTCGGCTTGAAAAAATGAAGTTTATTGCGCAAAGGCAGGTAAAGTCAAACTTGGGTATAAATTTTCGCCAAAAACTCATTTTGAATAGAATAAGGACAGAGGTATTGGATAAACGTTATGGCAGAGCTGCCCAACCAGTCAATGGAGATTTAGCAATCGATCGCGAAGTATGTTTATTTTAACCTAACTCACATTTTCATAGAATAATTATATTAAATAGTAGACTATCAAGAAATATCTAATATATATTTTTCGGCTTGGTGGTACCATGGGTAACGTCGTTGGCTACGGTTACGAATGTCTCAGGTTCAATTCCAGGTGTGCGCAGTTTCATATATTGATTTTTCAAATCGATTTATTGATTTCTGTTCGTCGGCATGAATGTTTGTGTTGTCTAAAATTCCCTCCCACTCATCCGATCCCTAAAAAAGGGGCATGGCTAGACAGATTATCTAACCACTTGAGTTCTGCTCTAACCCTATCCTTCTATTCCTACTCTCTTCGAAAAAGAAAGGTTGAGTAACTGAGTAAAAATCAGTTCTCGTAGAAAACTTTTGTTTAGATACTTCCATTATAAAGCAATGCTACAACTGGGAACGGAAATGGTGAAAAAAAATTAGACTACTGGAAAATATATGTGTACACCGTTTTATATAATAAATAATATTATGTAATCGGTTAAGAGTTTAATCGAGAGAAGTGAGAGGACGATAAACTAACCATTAGTCCTATCCTAGTGCCATCTTTATGCTCTTCGTAAAACATACTAAATAGTTTGCACTTCTTGTAGATCAATACTTCGTTTGAGATAAACTCTATTAGAAGTCTTTCATTAAACAAACAAAGCAGAGTTTTTAATGAATTGTTACTACTCTATTACTTAACTGTACTTACACACATAACCTGACCAAGGCATCGTTGTAGCCATTTCAGGAATTAAAATTTACCTTCACTTCTACACAGTCCATTCCTTTCAATGTGATTTCATTGTGTGATCGATTTAATGCTATAAATGTTTGGTCATTTGAAGACTGTGAAGGAGTTAAGAGAAAGTTTAGTTCCATAAACCGCCACAATGACGCATCAGCTAAATCAAAGAAGTCTCAGTATAACCATTTTCTCAATATCGACGGTGTTTTGGCCAATTGATGTAACCCTTCAAATTGGAATTGTTCAGGAGAGAGTGAAAACTGTTTTTATCGAAAACATTATATGGTGAGTTGCGTTATGAATCTTTGAAATGCACTCCTTTAAGTTCTCGTGTTTGACGACACGGTATTATACGTAGAGAGTGTTGATATAATAGTGGCTGACATCAAGTGGCCGGGTCAGAATTTTTAAACCTAAAACCAATGTGAAATGATGTTTACGTGCTAAAAAGTGGTAAATTTATTTTTCTAATTAACATCATTTAGCTGAGACCTGCTCTGTCGACTTTAAAATGAGATCCAATCATTAATTCATTTTCGTATTTTTGAGGGTTACATCAATTGACTAAAACACTATCGATATTTAAAAAAAAGCAGTCAAATAATATAACCAATTACCATTAATATTGAGCTCAACTGAATTTATTTTCTGCCTGCATTTATCTGGCCAGTAAAAAAAAATGATCAGTAATTTATCAAAATGGTCACAAACTAATTTGATAAATAGTCAGTATACACGTGGTAAGTAAAATGTACGGTCAGTAATTACATAAAATGGTCAGTTATTAAATTAAGCCCAACCTAACCTAACCTAACCTTTATTTATTTGGAAATAAATATTTACTAACCAAACATAATTATCATTTGACGATTTATCGAATTATTTACTAACCATTTATATAATTAGTTGCCTTTAGTATCTATGTAGTTTTCTTGATTAAAATAATGTTTGAAGTATATACTTAAATATAAACCAGCCCTGTGCTACAGCAAAAGGTCTCGGTAAATTTTAAATATAATGGAAAATACTGACAATTTACCGTACATTCGATCAACAACGTGTCTAAAGTGAATTTAGTGTCAAACAGGTGTATTTATGGCTTAAACAGTATCACATTTTTACGCATCTGAAACTATACGAAAGCTAACACTCAATGTGGACGTTTAGAGTACACTTTACCCAATTTTCTCATCAATAGTTGATGTTTATATCACCGTAAGATATTTGATTCTCTAGTAATTGAATTTATCAAAGTAACTAAAATAAATTTAACTTTTTTTCGTATTAAAATTTTAAACCAAAATACGATATAACTGATAAACCAAGATAACATGCATTCAACTATGTAAGAAGTACGATTTTTGATCAACTTTTTACTTTATATCAATTTAAATATACGAAGATAGCAAGATTACTTTAATATATATTTACATAATTATTAAATCTTATTTTGACCCTTACAACGCGAACAGTTTTCGCAGGAATTTATTTTCAGTCAATTGATCTGTTAAAACCCTCACTATGGTTAAAAATAGATCAATTGCAACTGTAAAAAATAGAGAATTGTGCGAAATATGTATTAGTTATCCCAAATACATCAAGAAGTAAACTAAACTCGTCGCATTGTTGCTAAAATAAATCGAAGAAAATGAAGAAGCTGAGAAATATTTAGTCTCCAAATTTGCAAGTAAAATAGCTGCGGCCAGTCTTCATATAACAAGACTGTGTAATAGATAAGGTTGACGATTAATGCTGCGTATCGGCAGTACAAACTTAAAATTTGAAAGACTGAATATCGAGAGCTCTTTTCAAAAGTATTTTTCCTTATGTTCTACTTGAAATTTTCATTATCTATTGCATAATTTCTCTATCTAAAGGTTTAATATATAACTATTTTTTAAAGCATTTATCCACAAGTGTTTCTTTCTAGTTTGGCTGGAAATACGAGATAAAGTCATGGACATGTAAACATGTCCTGCGCGTTCATCGGGTTAACACTCGAATTATTTAAAATGCATAATATTTAACATCACTTAGATTTAAGATAATGAATACTTGTGTACGATTATACTTCTATTTAAATGATTCAAATTCAATGCTGTATTTTTTATGTAAAAATAATTAAAAAAATTACTTGTGGATGAGGGCAAAAGACATTTCCCTTAGCCTTTCGTCCTAATGCAATTCGATAATGAAATATGAATCACCTAATAGTGTCAATAAAATATGATTCTTTTCAATAGATTTATAAATTTATTACATTAGTCTGCTAATCTCATTAGAAATAAGGACTTAGAGAAATCGATGACATACATGTAATGATACAAGACGCTGCAGATTAACGAAACATTATGCTTGTCATTTTCGTCTGCATTATTGGCTAGGTTAATTGACAAATAATATTTTATTTTCTCGATATACGACACGGATTCTGCATACATTGCGGTAATGATGAACGTTATGAAATATATAAAAATCATCTAATATATAAAAATCAATGTGGGTTTGTTCGTATCTTATACACTGCCATACCGTTCATCCGATTTCGATAAAACTCTGTCAAG
Source organism: Himalopsyche phryganea (assembly GCA_022494535.1). NCBI lineage: Eukaryota > Metazoa > Arthropoda > Insecta > Trichoptera > Rhyacophilidae > Himalopsyche > Himalopsyche phryganea. The sequence continues at coordinate 4,191,045 of JAGVSL010000065.1, read as the reverse complement.
TTATTGCTAGCACTTACGCGAAGGATATAGGCATACTACAATCATGTCCGGCCCGAGCCCGACTCTCAATTTATTTAATTTTTAACTTACAGTAGGTCTTATTTAACAATCCAGATATATCTAAAATCTAAAAAAAAATCTATAATAATGAATCAAATTCGTACAAATAGTGACATATCGGAAAACCTTCTGATTTATTCGTGTTTGCAACAGACAGAAAAACAAAAAATGTTATGACCAAAATCACTTCAATAAACAGAATTAAAACTCAAACACTTTCTTTCTTTGAGTGGCATTGCAACGCATACCGGGTACTCACTAGTGATGAATAAAGTAGGATAGAACAGAATTCATTCTGTAATCGTCCACCAAGCGTAAATTCTGGCGCCACTCGCCGATCAGGAAACATCCACTCTAAGCTGCATAATTGTCATCATCATCATCATCCGTTTACAGTTTAATCGTATCAAGCATCCAATATGGGAAATATACTCCTAAATTCACATCAGCCAACTCATTATGAAAATGAATATTCTTTGATGGACTGAAAATTATTATTTATTCAAATATCAAATGTCTGTTAATATATATGCAATTTTTATGCTACAAATTTGGATCAAACATGGCTTAGAAAATATACCGCTCAAAATGGTCAATAAAAAATCTGAGACACGCAAACAATATAAATATTATATCATAGGATTATACCGTTTGAATAGCCAACATTTATAATAACAACTTCTTATTTTGTAAGAAGCTTAATGGGTAAAATAAATGTTAATATATTTTTACTGCGAGTAAATATTTATTTGCGCATTTTGCTCCGATTCATGACCGCAATAAAGATTGATTTTACGTTATAATAAGAATTCTTTTCCTGTTAATAAAAAATTTGATTCGTTCTGGGACATTGGCTTTGGATGATAGTAAAAAAACAAATTCAAAAGCTGTTTCAGTAACGAAAAAAAAGTCGCACAGTAAGAAAACAATAAAAAAGTCATCAGCTAAAACCATTTTTTTTTTGCTTTTTATGTTCGGTGTATAAATACAATTTATTGCTTTTCATGGCTACAATCAGGAAGGAAAAATCAATTTTTACTGTCGATTATAATTAAATCCTTTTCTAGTTTAATGGTTAAATTTTGGCGGAGAAATGAATCAACAAAATATTTTTTTGTAGCGAAAAATAGTATTCCTTAAATTTGAGACAATTTATTTTTTTCTGTAACCGATAAATTTGGTATGAAAAATATTCAAAATACTATCGTTAAACTTCCAACTGCTTGATATGACGGTATTATTCTTCTTTCTATTTATTCGATATCATTAAAAATATACCATTTATATATAAATATTCCTCAGTTCATCAGAAACATGACAAAATTTGTTGTTATTTTCGAACAACTATGCAGTTACCTCATGGTTCCTCGTTATCAGTATGACATTATATTACAAAAAAAAATCTCTTTGTATCGACACTTCAAATGACACGTGTTGCTTCAGAGCCATTTTCTGTTTAATTAAATATTATGTAAAAGAGAATTTTGATTAAGTACATCCGGTGGGTTAAGATTAAAGCAAACATCTAAGCATTTAGAACATTAAAGCAAGAAAGACAGATATAATTTTTAAAAATAAAGCACAATCTGTTTATACTACTTTCACATGTTTATAGTGATCAAGACCATGTGGAAGTAGTTCAAACAAATTTGGTTTTATTTTTAAATATAATATCTTTTCACCAAGAATTAACAGTTAACACCTTAAATAAGATATATTTTCTTAAATTTGGATTATTGAGATTTTGTACACTTCCATGTATTTTGTCACTAACGACCCGGGTTTCGCCTTTCGGCATCTTCAGGCATTCGAGCACACGAATGGACTCGAACTGAGTTCGAGTCCAGTTCGAGTTCGAGTTCAGTTCGAGTCCATTCGTGTGCTCGAATGCCTGAAGATGCCAAAAGGCGAAACCCGGGTCGTTAGTGACAAAATACATGGAAGTGTACAAAATCTCAATAATCCAAATTTAATATTGAAATTCCATCAAGCACCCTCAGTCGATGTCTTAAATTATATATTTTCTTATTGAAATTATCCAGTTAAATAAAGACCAGGGCTGCCACTCTCCCAATATATCAAAACATGTCACCGTTATCGACAGTTTTGTCCCTTGACCCAGAAAATGTTCCAATATTTAGTTGGAAATCGGTGAATCATAAATAGCCACTATTAAGATTTTCAGAAAGGCTTAAATCTTTCTGCTAATATGTTGATAATGTGTTACCCCATTTACGCACTAGGTCCGTCTGAAATACGTCCTTGATGAAAAAATGTGAGAATTTTTATAAAAATTCCTTATTAATAATGAGCCAAATGCATTAAATTAGATTTTAGAAATTTTTTGGCCAAAGAATGTTGTTCGTTAATATATTTCCAAGCTTTTATTAGTATACATAAAAAATGCAAAAATCCACAATCACTGTCAGCAACGTCAAGGATCTTGTTGGCATTTTGAAAAAAAAAATTCTAAAGTAAGTAAAGCCTCAAATTCCATTGACATGATGGGTACATAATTATTAAATGGATTCAAAAATACAAGCCCCGAATAAAATGACAATGTCACAATATGATGACAGTTGACTAAATAACAAGATAACAATATTTTTTCCCCAAAATGTTCCGATTAGGTCTCGGGAAAATATGGCAACCCTAATATAGACTAACTATGATAAAAAGTAATGTATTAGTTAAAAATCATTCAATAGCTTTTTAATTGTGTATTATGCTTATGCAGAAAGCTCTACCAAAAAATCAGTTGATACGGCGTATATCAATAATGTCAGTTCGCATTTTGCCATTAATGATTTATTACTCTGGATATATAATTCCTCATCCCATAAACGCGTTTTTTTGATTCGTGTAAGAAATGAAAAAGCTCGGTGATTTTTCTCACACGACTGAAGAAAGGCAAAACGTAAGCACTAGAGCATTGTGATCGCAGACAAAAGCTGCAGAGAGAAAAGATTTATCCAACATCATCTGCAGGTCAGGAATCCGAGAGGAAGGAAGTTAAAAAGCACAGAGCGTCGCAAGTCTCTTGAACTGTCTTACAGCGACGCTAAAGCTTTGCCGAAAAATGTTTCGTCAAAAGGTTTAAGCAAGACTCGGTTGATCCATTGATTAATTGAATTTTCAATTTTATTTATCAAAAAATTATAATAACATTTTTAATTTGTTACAACAATTTATTTTTTGAGATTTTATTCGCATAATAATATTTTTTCTACAAGACAATGATATAGAAAAACATATAGCCCACGACTTTGATTTTAGTCAGTTCTTTATTTATTAAATACAAAAAATTTGGCATTTCTGTTTGGCAGTTGGTATCAATGACAATTTTCAATCGAGTATAAGTGAACGTTACAAATGTAAAATTAATGGTTTGAATTTAAATATAAATAACGAAAAATCTTTTTTATTAATTTAACGTGTATAATTGTATCTATGACTTTAGGCACAAATATGATAATTATTAACATATTGGTCAATATTGAGATACATATATGTATGGTGTCAAATATCAATCCTATTGGAAAGGCATTAAATTTATAATTATTAAACTCACTATAACATTTAAACACATTTACTAATTTCATCAAATGGTAAGGAGTAATTTTACTCATCGGGGCCGTTTTTAACTGTTCAAATGTAAAATTAAATCATCATTGAATAGTCATGCTAACGAATATGAGAATTATTTATGTTTATTTATATAAATCCTCCCATTGTATTATCATAAACAGTGTAAGGCTTCTAATCTATTTTTAGGATTATGTAACTTGAATGATTAATTATGTTGAATTAGTAATTTACGTAAACTAAACAAATTTAATACCTGAAAATTATATTTGTTTAATTTTGCTGCTCATTAAAATTTTTATTTGAGTTTGTTTTGAAATGCTGTGCGCTAAGCCATCGATATATTATGATGAATTTTTATTTGTCCCTTATGCGTTCTTTTACCATTCATCCGGTTGTAATGAAACTTCAGTGAGTTGTAGTGGGCACACCCGTAAAGGTTTCTAAAAAAAATCTTAAAAAAAGAGTCAAATAGGTACAAACAGCGACATTTCAGTTCGTGTGTGAAATAAAAAGTGTTAATTGTTAAATTCCAATTGCATTGCAACGCATACCTGGTACTCACTAGTATGTTATAAACGTTAACTTTTACGGAACACTAACACTAAAGGTTGAGAATTACTTTATTTTCCACAGAAAGATTGTTTTTTTACTATATCCGCTCATGCGACTTTTATGATGAATCTGAAATACGTTTCAAACAAAGATACGACTACCTGACTAGTGTTATTACCGAATACAGAGTATGAATGACTCATAGGTGTTGATGCTTTTATTTTTGATATTCAAGAGACTTACAGGTGGAAATCAAAATGCTTTTTTTTAAATTATTTTTATAGTACAAGCATTTATTACACAGCTTTGCCCAGAATAGAGGGCGCCAACATTTAAATGTTGCAGTTATTATGGAGCAATCCAATGCTGAAAGTAGAAAATATCACAGTATGTTTGTGTCGAAATCTTAATATTTTCACTTACTGTTACTTAAAAGAAGAATTCAAAAATAACCAGTAACTTTTTAATAAACTTTAATTATAATTGTTTTACTAGTTTCTAAATATATTAAAATAATACATAGACATGGAATATTACTTTTAAAGTGAGATAGAAATAATTTATGATTTTTAAAAACTTTCAATTAAGTCTGTGAAGAATTCCAAAGCCTCTGTAAGTAAGTCAAAACTAAAATTAATTACCCAAGTATACCGTCGAAAACATCTGTATTTAAAGTTTATGCAAAAGATTGCTTACACAAATTGATAAATTCCAAGTCTAATGAAACTTCGATTGAATCTTTGGGTATTGAGAGAAATTTATTTAAGTCCGTCAGACTGTGAATGGTGGCCAAAAACTTCAAATGAAAATAAGTTCCCCGAAAAACATTATTCGGGAAGTTGTTATCAAGTATTCCAGGAATTATTTCTTTGAACTTTTTTACTCCCAAAGTTCCGCTCCAACGATAGATAAGATGTTTTCAGATTTGGCTTAAAAATTTTGAAATTAAAATTTGAATCATGTGCGATTATATCAAATGTTAAAACTTTAATCAGTAATCAGTAAAATTTCACGAAAACACCGTATTTAATTTCAAACAGCAAAAAATAAACGATTGCTAGATTTAAAAGTCATTTCAGTTAATTATCAGGTTTTAATCAAATAAATGTTTTTTTTTTGTGTAATTCTGAAGGTTTTTAATAAATTATCTTTATCAAACTTTCATCTGAAGAAGAGGCAATTTGACCTCATAGCAAAAATACTAATGAACGAACGCAGGTTTCAACTTTGAAGAATGATTAGATTGGAAAGAAGCACAAATAAAAGAAACTCTTTGCGGATCCTTTACGTCGTAAGCTTCACGATATAAAATAAAATAGAGTAAAATAGATTAACATATTTAGGTTAGGAAAAGATTTGTACGAGGATAATCGGTCTCTCTACTAGAACGTTGGAGCGGAGGCTGAAGCACAAGGTCAAAGTATTGGAGCAATAGGGTTTTTACCCGGAGCAGTAGCGGAACCAAAGCGCGCAAAATTTGCAGTACTCCACTACTTCAGAAATTGTTTATTTATATCAAAAAATCCAATAAATGTGTGGGAATTAATCATTACGGATGGCAATAGTGAGAAAAACATAGACAAGCACAAAATGTACTCTACCAAAGCCCCCTATAATTACAAGCCATGTTGTACGGCCCTTCAGCCGGTATTTTTGCAGACAAGTGGTCCGTTACATTTACTGCGGAGTCATGAAATCGATATTCTGGACTAATTAGATAAATTCTAGCATATTTTAATAATGTGAAATAGTGGGTAATTAAATGTTGTATCTTTAATTTTAATAGGAATAAAAATAGTTTGGATAGATTCTGTGGAAACTTTGGTGTTTTAATATTAATTTAAGGTTGATAACTAAGTTATTCCACTGGCTTTGTTATTAAATGTAACGCGTTTCGTTTCTTTAAGCAACATCTTAATTAAAAATGAAGAGTAGAGAGGGTTTGTTTCCTTCTACTGGACGTGGGGAGGGAGTAAGACTCAAACAATGATAGTACTTATTATAAAATTAACTACTAGTGTTTGGAGGTGATATAGTTAGTTATGGTTCGATATAGTTAGTCTGAAGGTACTTCTTAAAGAAGCGAAACGCGTTACATTTAGTTACACAGTCAGTGGAATAACTAAGTTATCAATTTTAATTTCATATTAGGAATAAAGTTGTTTACTAACTTCGAAAGAGCATAATTATAAAGCCTAGTCGTAATCAATGATTGTTATTAATTGACAATTCAAAGTGTGTATTTTGCGATAAATTACGATTCTAATAAATCTACCCTGCCACACATCGCATTTCGTGCCATTCACTACATATATTATGACGACTGTACGATATAATTTATTAAGACGATTTAATTATTACTTAACATGCATATATGTTGGTTTTCGATTAACCGTAAATTATATAATGATTATAGTAAAGAAATACTGAATAAACTCACAAGAATTCTTTTCAAATATACGTTATATTTGACGGAAAACGGAGTTGAGGGACGATCTTCGTACAACCGCCATACAATTTGTTCGTAGAGACTGGGACTCTTAGGACTACTCGTATATTGCAAATTTTCTTAAAGCATTGCTTGTAACTTAGGTTGCTTTGACTCTACCATACGGACGAAAGGCGTCAAAAGGTACTCTTTCTTTCATCATTGGTCGCTTAAGTCCTTCCAAACTTCCAGACAGTCTAACTACCAATCTATTCCTAAAGTAAATATCTTCAACTATACAAAATTAGGTGCACGATTCTCAAAAACGTATTTTTTTAAATAGTAATTATCATTATTAATTTTATCATATTATGATAATACTACCATTTGGTCGAGTGTCAAGATACTCTTTAGAAGAATAGGCAAACTGTGAAGGATGATTTTGTATAAAATTAATATTGATGACAACAATCAAAATACTTATTTGAAACATATATTATTATTATAAATAAGTCTCATTAAAACTTTTTACCCGGAACAACGAGCGGAGCATGCAGTGAAGTTGGAGCAATTACTTTGATAGCGTAGTGGAGCAATTCAAAAAATTGTCCGCTCCATTCCTTGGCTCTCTACGATACATTTTGTAGGGTCAGATATGGGTGGAGTAGATGGTGAGGAATGAAAACATCAGATATATTCTAGTCTTTGAGATACAAATATATTGTATGATTCAATAATCATTTTAACTAGGTTTCCATTCGGTGATTCCGAAGGGTTGATCCCCAAGCGAATAAAAAAAACTGAAGAGGCATAGGCGGGTCATATTGCATACAATCCAGAACCTGTTTTTTTGAATCCGGGATTCACATTTCTTTAAATTCCGGAGTTGGTCAGTAAGCATAATTTGTAATGAATATATGATTTAATTTATTTTATTATTTATTTAGAATCAGGTTTTTTTACTTATTAAGAGCATTTTATTTATTGACTATAAATAATAGTTGTTATTGATTTTTTTATAAAATATAAAATATTATATTTTTTTCAAAATTATCTGTTCTTGTGTGCGGCAGTTATTAAATATGAGAAAAATAAAGACCACAGCACATGTTTGTATTCGTTATGTAAGTATTATAAAAACGAATGTGCATAAAAAAACTGAAGTACATTTTGTAGTTAATTAGGAAGTATTAAATTTGAAATATGAATTATTTTTGAACAACACTTACATGAAATCCCAATATCCTTGGATTGATATTTAGAATATCCCGGGATTATGGGATTGGATAATTGACTGGAATAAGTGCTAGTTATGTAAACCGTTATTCTTATATATGTTGGATAAAAAAAAGATTGATATTAATTTGTATTTGGTCGAGTCCGTAGTGCAGTGGTCAATGTCGTTGGCTACGACTACGAATGTCTCAGGGTCAAGTCTTGGACAGTTTTGAAAATTGTTTTTTCAAACGATTTATGGATTTCGGATGGATTTGGATCTTTGTGATGTCTAAATTGAAATCCCACCCAATCCTAAAAACAAGGCGTAGAGAGAAAAATTATCTAGCCACTAGTTCTGTCCTAGTTCTATCCTTCAATCCTCATTCTCTTCGAAAAAAATAGTATGTGCAACTGAAGCAGTTCTCGTAGAGACCTTCTGTTGAGATTTATTAGGAGACCATATGCTCCACATTTTGAGCGGATATTTTACAATAAGTCTGTGCCTATTCATCATTCCGCAAAACAAGGTTGCAAAGTCTTTTGACGAAATAATTTTAACAAAGCGCGGGAATGTATTTTTGACGTTACATCAGCTGTTAATAATGACTATCTGCTGTTTATAATGGCAGAAATATTATTAAAATAAAATACTCTTCCCTTAAAATTTAGTAAACGTGCCTATTTACTGAGATTCCAATCGTATTTAAATAAATACGATCCCCATTGTCAAAGCAATTTTATATTCGTATCACAAAGTAAAGTTATAAAATCGCAAACCTTTATTCTGCGAGATGATAATGAGCAAAGTTCCCTTATTTAAAAGGCCCCGTGTTTTTGATTTCGAATGTATTTCAAATAGGATAAGGCTTGTGTACCTTATTTTATTGACAATTTTTCACCAAAATACACTGTCACATAATACATAATAATTTACATATAATTATACGATAAACAATGTTAAATGTGATGGTATTTGAGTCATTGCAGATTAAACAAAGTCAACTTTATTGAAAAAATTACATAAAAAATTATCACAAAAATACTTATGATATATTACAAAAGAATTGTCTATGAATATTACAACAAAGTTTTTTTTTTTAAATATAACAAAATTCATTTGTACTACTTTCGCTCATCACGAGCATTATCAACTGATCATGCTCACCGGTCCTGATCATTATAAATATGTGGAAGTAGTACAAATGAATTGTGTTTTATTTTTTAAAATATAATGTCTTTCCACCAAGAATTGACAGTTAACACCTTAAAAGTAATTACAACAAAGCTTGCATAATATATATTTGATTGATTGCAATGCATTTAACCACTTTTGCTCTGCATTGTAACGTAGATAATATTGGTTTTTGTAAAAAATATGTCCTATTGGTAGATGAATAAGTGAATATAACTGTATTTAATGTAATATGATTTTATATAATCGACGGTGTTTTGGCCAATTGATGTAACTCTCAAAATTGAAATTGTTCAGTTTTGAGTAAAAACTGTTTTTATCGAAAACATTATAAATGGTTAGTTGCGTTATAAATGTTTGAAATGTACTCCTGTAAATTCTCATGTTTGCAGATACGGGATTATGTTTAGGGAGAATCAACATAATAGTGGTTTACATGAAAGTGGCCGGGTCAGAATTTTCAAATCTAAAACCAATGTAAAATGATATTTCCCTTTCAAAAAGTGGTCAACTTATTTTTCTAACTTACATCATTTGGCCGAGACCTGCTCTGTCGTCTTTAAAATCAGATCCAATCGTTTACTCATTTTCGTATTTTTTGAGGAAAATGAAAATGTATTAATGTTTGAAGGTATCATTTATAATACATGTATGTTAAAAAACACCAATCAAAAATAAAATGTTTGCGAAAAACACTTTGAGTCAAAAAAAGAGCGATGAATGTCTAATTAATTATCAAAATATTTACGAGATATTTTTTAAAAATTCGTAATCACATTTTTAGACTTTTATATATGGTATACTAGTTTTTATTACCCAGCTTCGCTCGAAATAGATGGCAGTTACATTAAGACGAGGGCGTTATTTTGATGCATGCTTATTTTGAATGAAAATATCACAGTGGACCGTAGTTCATGTAACACGTACAAACTATAGTCCATCAATTAATAATAATGTTAAAAATTCAACATAGCAAAGTTGACAAAGAAATGGCAGCCAGAATGACATGTGCAAATTTTACGTCTCTACTGTTAACAGTTTGGGACGAATGAGTAACATAGAGAAAGACAAAAAGATACATTTTTATCTCCTATATCGTATAGATAAGCAATTAATTGAGATATGCATTTTACATTAAAGACTTATTATTATATCACAATTAAATCAACGCGTTCTGTTAAGCTTTTTCGAAAATATTTTTTTTTCGGATTCACAGCTTACTTCTTAATACACATCCTTGAAATAGAAAATTTAGGTTAATATCCTTCGCTCTAAATACGTTTTAAAGCGTCGTTATTTGTATTTTGATTGCAAAATAAAAGCAAAACGTTAAGGGAAACGATCAATTGGGAATCGTTATCAGTTTCCGGAACCTCGGTGACTAAAGCCATTTTGTTATAAGTGCTCACCTTTGACTGCTCCAAAATCAGATATATTCATCCATACTTAGCCATTTGGACCACTTTGCGTTAAATATAAAGCCTTTCAGTAGGAATAATGTATTTTTTACAATTCGAGTAAGAAGAATTACGTGTGTGTTAATTTAAATACGCGATCTCTCTCAAAAGAGGAGTATGCTCTTTACCGATGATTTAAATTGTTTTTCTGAAGTAAAATATTTTAGTTAATTTAAATTTATATTAAGTTACTTTATGTCCAATGTGTAGCAGTCAACGTATTCGGCTTCGGTAACGGATTTTAATGATTTGAATCCCAGCAGTTTTATAAATTAATTTCCGATAGATTTATGAATTTCTGTTCGAATGTATGGTTTTTCAACACCCTCCCACCCATTTGATCCTACGGATACTAAAACGGAGCGTAGCGAAAGCGATAAGCTTACCATTAGTCCTGTACTAAACCTATCATTATATAAATACTTTCTTCAAAAAAGAGTGGCTGAACAACTGAGTAACAAGTCGTTCTGATACAAAAACATTTGTTAAGATGCTTCCATTATGATGCCACATGCTTCATGCTTACGGAACGTTGGCATAAAACTATCAGTTGACTGTCGAATATGAATGTGATGAGTAGCCTCCTTTTTCTTGTTGATAGCCCTTTGGAACGCGGCCATGAGACACTGGTTCTACATGAACAACGGGTGGTAGTAGGAAAAAGTTTGACCCTATCCTAATAAAGAGATTAACTGACTTACTCATAATCAGTTCCGGCTAATATGGTATAAAAATAGAAAGATTCATTTGGTGTCATAGATTTTTCTCATAAGAATTGCACATATTATAAATTACAATATGCAACAATACCATCATTTTATGTTACTTTCAAGAAAAGTCTACAATATATGTAATTTTTTTTTAGTAAAAAAAGCTCTTAACTAGCTAGCACGTCTCTGAGACGATGCAGTATCATAACGTGTCCCATATTACCAGTGCCGTTTCTCTCCTTCGTATATTACGCCCTTTTGTGCTGTAACAGTATCATCGTAGACGTATCTCAGCCTCTACGCCACCGTAGAGGCCACCCATAAATATTTACCCTTATCTATGCGAATATACGTATCAATTAGATTTAATACCAGCGCGTGCAAATTTTAAAGTCATGCTTAGAACGAAAGTAAACGAGCAAGTGTTATCGCCGAGTATGTTTTAAGTAACTCGGCCATGCTCAGCAACTATTATAATATATTTTCTTTAACAATACATAACGTCTTCTTTGTATAATTAATCATAATTTGAAAACCTCGCAAATTTTACCATTGAAACATACAAAATTATTGTAAAGTATAGTAACAATCCGAGATTCATGACGTATCGTATGCAACCGTTTTGCTTAAAACCTCATTGAGACGTTTCTCGAGCTTGTTCTGCTATGAAGTATTTCGATTGTTGCGTCATTCGATAATTTCACATAGTTTAATATGTATTTTTGGTTTAGCACATAAGATATGACGTAAAATAATTACTTATAGTGATTTTACAATTATAATAGCATTGTGGGTTTCGACGGGATGCAATTCGACAAAAGGATAAATATATACAATCATTCCACATTTAGTGACATCTGTTAGGTGTTTCAACGTATAGGATAAAGCAATGGCGAATTTGGAAGGTTCAGCTGTTCGTTCAGAATTGGCAAGGAATTTAACTGGGCTCTATTGATTTCCAAAATTTCCTTATAAAATAATTTATGATCCCCCATGCTTTGATGCAACAATTTAACCCCATCATCCGCATTAAGCGTACGGTTCTTCAATAGCGTGATTTGCGAATATCGAAGTTTCTTTTTTTAATCTAAAGGCAGCTAAATGTTCTGATACTCTTATATTTAATGTACGTGTGGTTTTACCCACATTTAAATCTCAATAATCCAAATTTGATATTGAAATGCCATCAAGCACCCTCAGTCGATGTCTTAAATTACATAAAACCACATTTTACTTTTTGAATTTGTCATTTCCTTTATAAATGCGTTTATATGACAAAACCCACAAGGTAACAAAATGTGACTGCGTGAGATCCGAAGGAATTTTTTCAGCATGAAAACGGGGAGTTTAAGCCTGATATTTTTTTCTCAAAAAAATTGAGACTCGCTCTATTGGAAACCTAGTTTTTATTGATCTCTCGGTGAGAGAATACCTACTGAAAGTTTTACCTAATCCTATTTTGATGCGGTCGATCTAAATATATTTATATAGTTCTCAGTATTTAGAGGGTGTAATCATCGAAAACAAAGCACTTAGACGCTTTCAAGGATACGTTTTTGGTTAAAGCGAGCAGACATAGAGTTAGTTGTTTTATTGTTTTCAGCTGAGAATTGTTTATTGTTCTCAATTTTATATGAAACTGAATATTAATCATACATGATTCTTGATAAAGCTTTTGAATTATGTGTTCTGAGGTGAATTTAGTTACTGCTCTAATGAATGTCAGTAAATGGAATTGATATAAAAGACAGGATACCTATTGCATTCATAAATAATAGTATTTGATGCTTAAATATTTTAAGAGACTTAAATAAATATGTTTAAAATTAATTGTTCATTTAATCTTTCTTGTCCATTATGGGGTTGCATATTGGGGTTGTTATTTTGAAATTTACTTACATCAATTTTTGTTTCGAATAAAATTATTATTTACTCGATATACTTTATTGAAATACATTAAAACTGTTTTTTGACAATTTTCAATCAACATCAAATTGGAGTAAATGGTTTTTGCAACATATATGTTTGTTATATAAAAGCATTTATAAAGCGAAACGACAATTTAAAAGAGTGAACTATGGTTTTATGTAGTATTAAGTAATTATTTTACGTCATACTTTGTGTGTAAAACCTGAAATACATATCAAACTATGCGAAATTATCAGAAGACGCAAGAATCGAAATTCTTCAGAGCAGAACAAGCTCGAGACGGATCTCGATATCGTTCAATTTTTTGTATGACCTATTCCACAGATAATTTAAAGTTTTGAAGGCCGAAGTAACTGATTGGTACACCATGAATCCGGAAGGGTTAATAAATTCATTATTTTTAGACGGATTTTTGACGATTGAGAGGTATAAAACATTATTTACTGAACATTCATATCTCTAATTACTTAATAAAGCATCATTTTAGATTATTCTTTAAACTAGAGTATTGAGTTGGGGTCACATTATATAATAATTTTTTTTATTTGAATGTGAAAAATAAATTAATATTTAATATCAACCAATGAACGAAATAGCGCATGTTAGACTTAATGCGTAAAATAATAGTGATAAGGTTTGACAAGAAGCCTTTTAACAATAAAATCCAATAATATAGATCGTCAAAAGAAAATAACCTAGCTCCATATTTTACTTACTTCAGTGGTACTAGGGCTTCCAATCCCGGAATCCTAGTCAATTTATCAATCCCGTATTCCCATTATTGATATTTTGATAATCCTAGAATTTTGGGATTTTCTGTAAATTTTATTGTTAAAAAATAATTCATATTGGAATTAAATACCTCTTTATTAATTTTAATGTGTACCTTGGGTTATTTAAGTAAATACTTTTCTATAATACATATAAGTATTGTGGTAAAAACTCCTTATATTTGGCAACCGACTAAGCTGTAATTGATGCTTTTTGGTCACCTCCAATTTACACTTGATAGTGGAATAGTAAGTTCAACTTATACTATGCAGACCATCTCACCTGTCCCTTTGAAAAGGAATTTTAAATCCCCATCACCACTCGTTATGTATATGCACATTTGTTAATGAAAATAATATTTTTCGGGACAATACTTACCCACTCTGGAAAAACATAAAGCCGGTTCTTGTTACACACTTCCTTTCAACCCTTGCCCTGCTGAGTTGCGTAAAGGATATTCCAACAAAGAATATTTCAAAAACTAGTTCAGAAGTGTTAGTGTTAAACTAATTCATGGGGATTATTAGGGAAAATAATTCTATATTTTAATACACAATGTTACGAAAGTTTTAATAGTGTTAAATTTTTTTTTAATCTAATGGACGGAAGCCGCTTAATAAAACTTCGATATCAAATGTTGTACATTTCTTATCATTAATTCGAGTTTCACCATTCGTTCAAGTTCGGGTTCATTGGCGTAGTCAATTGCTCAAAATGCCGAATGGGTAAATCCGGGTCGTTATTGACGAAAAAATTTAAAAAAAACTAATACACTCTTATATTTTCGAGTATCAACTATCAACACACTGCAATCAGGATTCACAACAATTGAGACATTGCAGTCGTTGGGTTAAAATCTATAGTGAGAATTGACATTGTAAAAAGTGTTTTAATGTTAATAATATCAGAATAATTAAATCTGTTCCCACATTTTTTTTCTAGATCAAATGTTTTTGCGATTATATTATTATTACTTTTTACGCAAATGTCTGTCGTTAGAAGAAAAATAGTTGTTTCAGTAAGAGATTTCTTTTACTTATTTCAGTGATTTGCAAAAGTTCTTTACACATGATCTAGTAAGTAACTTTTTCAGTCTACGATCTGACGCCTAGTGTCGTAAATATCGGATATAAAGATACAAAAAATGTCTTAAGTGTGGGGACACTGATATTTTTTTGGCTGTCTGTTTACAGTTGTAGGAACTCGGCAGTCATTCCAAGTTGACGGCAAGAAAAACTCCCATTGTCTTTGACATCTGAGGTGCGATGCGGAAGGCTTTTGTTGCAAAAGTACAAAGAAGACAAGCTCGCCAGGTACAAATGTTTAACACCCACTGTCAGACAATCAGCCTCTCCGGGGAGGAAAAAAAGATATTAAAGAAAGAAAAAGCTCAGGTATCATAAATATAAAATGAGCAGCAGAAATCGCTTGCGTGCAGCGGTAATGTTGTTTTTGCCAATTTTTTCGCAATGGAAACGTACGGACTTTGAAAGCTTGAATTGTAAATTATACGATGTATATGCATAAAATATACTTTATACCCAAGTTTATTTCTGTACGCAATATTTCGCAGATTTTTTTTTATTTGTTTATGAAAAAATACGATTGTAATATTCACAAAGCAACAGTCAGTTTTATTTATAAGGCCTTTCGTACGAAAACTGATTACATTAATAGAATTATGAATCATGTGCGTGCCTTTATAAATGGGTGATTCAGGTGAATATAATTTAATTTACTCAATATTACTGAAATTTAAAACGTAATTTAATGCAACAAAAATATTGTTTGTGAAATTCTGGCAACCTTATTTGATATACCGTATATAAAAAATGATAATTTACTTTGTGGGTAAAACTGTGACACGTTTATATGAATATTTTTTCTTGTCATTCGAATTAAAATTATTACAAATCCAAAATAGCAGAACAGTTCTTCTGGAAAAACAACTGAATGATCATATCCTCATTTTTTGATTGTAGTCTTTTGTTGTGAAGCTTGCAATGGTTATGGAACGTCAGGTGATTAACAATCATTATAATTCGGCCTCATTCCACGATAATATAAAATGTGTCAATGACATGAATATTTACTTATACATTAGTTCTTGGTAAAGAATTCTTTATAATGAAAAAGTTTTTTTATAATCAAAAAAAATGCTTTTTTCTTTGACCCATTGACTGAGTATATTTGTATATTTATTTTAGTCTAATTAATTATTTCAAAAAATAGTAAATAATAATTTAGTGTATGAGAGTCAAGCAGAAACAATTATCAATGTATATGCCACCGGTGAAAAGCAGTGTGCAATGATTTAAGCCTTGTATTTATAAGGGCACAAAATTTCCCACAACATAGAGTCTGAGTAACGTTGCAACATTGCTTACTGCCCTGGAACGCTACACGCAAGATGGTGCAACATGTCTACGCGATGATCGGAAGAGTATACGTGTGATTTCAATTATAAGTTTATTTATTATTGAAAATTATAAATCAAGTAAAAAAGAAGGAACTATGTATGCCATTACTGAGTGATATATTTTCATATCACAAACGTTTATGATCAAGATGCATTTTTATATGATACTCCACTTTTTTAAGGTTAAAAGCTTTATAAGTTAGATGTAAATAATATCATGAAAATTTGACGTGAAGTGTCAAAGTGACATTGGCATTTTCATAGCTTAGAAATAATTGTAAAAATCTTTGCCAAATATGTCACGTTTTTAAAATATATTGTTTTTTCATATTCGGAATGCTTCAAATTAATAAGAATATGTAATTTTATGGCTTTGTAGGCTTAAAATAACTATTGTATTCTATAAAACTAAATTAATAAGTGATTTTGACTAGAAATTGACCAACATAACCTCCTCGGGTGACATTTTTGTGACAACTGACGTGAGCCCTGGTGTTTACAAGCAAAATATTCCACGGCACTTTTCCCGCAATACTGACGTAGATGCCCCGCAGCACTTGCTCATTTTGTCCACTAGTCTATCCGTGCCCTTATGTATTCAGGATGCCGCATTAGAGAGCATTAATCATTTTTTTGGAAATCAGTTGCTCCCATGATGTGACGCACCCTAGTTTTTTTGTTAAGTATAAGTTTTATTAGAGTCCGGAACTGAAAACGCACAGCGATAATGACAATGATTCCTAGAATTCAACCAACTCTTGTCGCGAGGGACTCCGTTAATAGCTGGCGGGCACGTTCGACTGGGGTGAAAGGGGTGGCTCTGACGATGCGGGAGTCTTTTTGATTTTATGTGTAGAGAGTCGATTACTATTCTACAAGTGGAGGGAGCTGCGGGCCAGCGTGGCTGGCACCGTTGACGTTGTGAATTGTTTGTGTTTGTTTTTAAATTAGACTTGATTTAAAATCGTTATGTCGTGTCACTTGCATTTTAAATTCAGTTGTTAAGTAAATGTAAATGTAGATTCAATTTTATGTGTTAAGGATATTTTTGTGTATTTTAAACCACTGCATCTTCAATTAAAAATAAATAATTGTTGAACCGGATTTTAACTGGTGTTTGTTTGAGATCTCAGCCCTTCCAGGACGTCGATAACCGACCATCCGCCTCAGATGATAATGATGATGATCTTCATATAAATTAATAACCATAAATTTTTCATCTCCAACCTTTGGTAGTCCAACAAAAATGCATATTTTTCTTCGATACACCTTTATCGTGCTTTTCGCAAGTTCATTTAGTTGTCTAGCGATGAAGAGAGTGCAAAGATATTACTCGAACAACGTAATTGCGCTCGCTTTAAAAAGTCTTTGCATACTATGAAAGGGGAATTCACCATTCAACTACCACATTGCCCATTCGTTCATTCGCCCCATTACACATTTACTATGCTCGATTTTATCGAAAATATGCATACAGCTTGTCCTAGCATTTATGTGATCATAGATTTTCTTGTAGTATTTTTGATAATTAGTTCCTCCATCAAGAAAAAGTATGTTCCACATAAGAAGCGCTCCAAATGTCTATGACCGAAGTGAATAACTGTTTACTTTTGATTCTATTAGCCGGTTTGATTAAGCACAGTAATTTTAAAGCACGTCAACTGCTGTTTGCAAAGTTAACTTCACTGAATCTGAAAAACTCATTAATTTAGATCGCTAAAACTTTGATTCCTCACTAGCATAAATCTCGTCTTACACGTTGGGATCTCAGTATCCGTATCACACACATGATACTTGATAACAACTTGATTCAATAATTCACTGACTTATTAACACTTCACTTTATATATATATATCTTTCTCAAGCACAAATGCACGGTTAAATATCAATCATCAGTCACGTACAGCTCTGCTTGGGACATGGATGTGAGTGGTATCTTAATTTTTTTGTCAATAGCTTTGTGGAAAGCGGCTATGAAACATGTTCTGCATATCCATAATGCATGATGGTGGTGGGAAAACAACTTAATTAGAAAAGTTATTTATCTTTTCATAGCAAGTTGAAAAAACACACTGGATTAGTAAAATACAATTAGTCATTAGTAAAAAAAACTCAAATACTATTTTATAACTTACATAGATAATTCAAAAGCGATTAAACGTAGTAATTATGTATAATAAAACAACCACTATAAATTGACGTAAATTTCTAGCCATGCTGTATCGCTAGGGATATTTTACGGTGGTTGCAATGGACCTAGTCCCTTGAGAATTTTATCAACTTTTTTTCACAAAAGAAGCTTTAAGCTGGAACGCATATACTTGTCATTCTCCCAAAGAAGAATATACTATCGACATAAATAAACAACATCCGAGATTTTCTTTATGATATTGTGTTTGAGGCTTTATTGGAAATAGATTTACAAAAAAGCATCTAGTTGAATGTTATTTGAAATGTCATAGTAAATACTTTAATGGTACATTTATAAAAAAAGTGACAAACTACTGGATATAGAAAAAAATGAACTTTATGGAATTAAGCGTGCTTATATTTATCTTTTCAGTGAATAAATTCCAGTTTTACATCCCATTCGACATGAAAATATAGTTTCATTTTGTTACAACTTTGTTTGTATATTGTTTTTTCTAAAATAACTTACGTAAATTATAAAAAATTCTATATTTCAATATTTAAATCGATGTTCCTTAAAAAAGTATTATGTATTTAAGAATTCGATTCCAAACTTTTTGTAATTAATGAGATCTAATTTTAGATATATGATTATAATCTAAATTGATGATTATGTGGATCAGGAGAGATATCTCAGTTTGAGACGTGACGACAGAATATCGGTCCTTTCCTATGCCAGCATGTTTTCTGCCTTAGTTCACTTGCATTAATGATTTGTTTTTCAGGGCGCACAATATTGGTGAGTTAGCAAGATAAAGATGTCTGTTCGAAATTGGCAAACTATTTAGCTGTATCCTATTTATTTCCAAATTTTCCTGATCTGATGACGTATATTTTTTAATCTAATAGCAGTTAAATGTTCTGCATAATCAGACCGTATAATTCCTAGCTGTCAGTTCAAGTTATTCGTGTACTCGAATGCACTAAGATGCCGATAGACGAAACCCTGGTCGTTAGTGACAACACGTATGGAAATGTACAGAATTGTAGCAATCAACATATTTTAGGTGTATTTAAAACATATATCTATCGTAAAATTATGTCACCCTTTTAAATTAAATATATTATATTATATCTTAAAATTTAAGGTTGAGTTTATTATTTCGTTTCAGAATATTCATTCACGCTATCAATACCCGTCGAAGTGATTTCTGCAAATCGTCTTCTCCCTCATCGAATTTTCTTACGTTATTAAAAAACCGTTCATTTAAACATTCCCCTCGAAAATGACCCACTAAATAGACCATAAAAATATGTCACCATCAGCGTGTGAACCGGAACGGCGTATCACTTAATCAGAAACCTTTTATGATAACATTATTTTGAAAACGGGTCAAATATCCACTTAAGCCGACCCTCCATTAATTTGCACCGAAATTGTACCTACGGCAGTTTTTCTTTACACATTGCGGTTTCCCATCTTCACTTAATCGTCCGCAAAATGGAATCAGTCCACTCCCTTTCATTGAAAATGGCTTCTTTATAAACTTTGGTGTTTTTCAACCGCTTTTCTTTGCTTTTTCTATTCATTCTACATGATTAATAAATCCTTGGTATTGTTAATGATTAAATTAATATAATTGAAATTTTTGGTATAGTCGCTTATTAAGCGATTTTTTTTTCTTAGTGTTACTTTCAATTACTTATGAATTTATGTTTTATAAAACTTTCCGATCTAAGCCAATAATCAATTAAAACATAATGGTGCGTCCAGATCTGAGCATTTTGGTGCGCACAATATGTTGTGCAAGCAAAAATGCTTAGGGCTGGACGCATCTTAACACAGTACAAATCATTGCTTAAAATATGAAATCCGGGTGCATTTTAACAGACAGCAATATTATTTTATTGATAATTTTTGTCTTTTTACTTCTGAAGGCTTCGAAAAGTCATTCAATAAATATTACGCAGTATGACTCCCTAAGGTGGATATTTCACAAAGAGAAATGACTTTTTCAAGAAGAATACAAGAAGTTATTTATATAATTCCGTTTGTGCCTCACAAAAACTAATAAGTTCGTGGCTTTTGCAATGTAAAAACACTTAAAACATTTCATGAAAAAACATGACATGGAAGTCAACCTAGTTAGTTGAGACAAAATTTACCCTAATACATAAAAAAACACTCTCACATTCACATGAAATATGTCAACATCCAAAGCAATACCGTTGAACATTGTTAAAGCTTTTAGTAGCATCCCTATTGGAAAGTTTTTAAATAAAAGTAATGATGTTGGAATACGTGAGATGATATAATATCGTTTATCTGATATAATACAGTATATACTTAAAGCTAAGTTAAATTAAGTTTAAGCATAGTTCTGATGGTGGCTTGAAGCCAAAATACCTATCAACTGGTAAAATTCTCGTGGAACTAAATATTTTGATATTTTCAGCCTATTTTGTTTTTACGTTTTACTTCATTATATTGCGCGGGATATGAAAGTGTTTGAAGAGCATGACACTTTCACAACATCCGGAATAATGGTATTTACGTATCATGAGAGTTCTCGCATAAAAGCTCTCCCTGTTTGTGGACTTGAAAAAATCCTAATACCCATCAAGCACTAGGTAAAACTTCTTAACTAGGGGCAGAGTATTAGTATATCCAAGCTAAATTGGGCGAATATACTCGGAAGCCGTAAACTGTACACTAAAGTTATACGGATCTTGTTAGTTTTGATCCTGAAACTTCCGAATGTGTCGCTAATATAAAAAGGTTTCATTTCGGCAGTAAAACGCCTCACCTTTGATGACTTTTCACGTGAGGGTGATATTTTAGTGTATGTAGGAGGGTGCGGAAAAAGGTTTCCAAACTTTACGACGCTGATACCCTTTTATGTCATTAAGAGTTCACGCCGGCAAGATTTACTTGATTCCGACTCTCCAGGCTCAAACTATGATGGGTATTGACCCATATATTTTACACACAAATATTGCCGTAAATACCTAGTAAATCCTTCCCATGAGAGAATCTAGCGGCTATCATTGAATTTATAGGCTATCCAAGAATTTAGAATATATGGTATAACACCAAATCGGTGAACAGTATCACGTATGTTTTGATAGAGTTTGCATGGTCAACGACAAGAAAGTAATTTATTTATTTCTACAAAGATTTTCAACTACTTTTTCGGCATCAGACCATCAGAAATTTTTTTAACAATAATCACTCCCTATTATGAGCATATGACCATCACGCGGATCCTACAAAGTTTCTCTTTCCCCCACCAGTCTCTTTGCTTCCTCCCAGGTCATTCCAGTGTACGCCGAATACATCCTATGGGTGGTCTTCAGCAGCCTTCCAGGGCGACGGAATCCATCTAGTTGGTAGAAAAGACAGGCAGGATTCAGGCTCCATTGGGGCATCCGCAGTACGTGCCCAAGCCAGCTCCGTCGTCGCTTTTTTTTAAATTTTAGACATAATAAGAGGCTGGTCCGTCCGCTCTTTTACCTCCGAGTTCCTGACAAAATCAAACCACCTCACCCATAGTACCCGCTATAAGTATTTGTTTTCAAAGCACAGTATACGGTTACCCTGTGCCATGACTCGAAAATATGTCGCGATGAACATCATTGATAATATACATTTTTACTGTAAATACGCATCTTATTCATTATAATTTTGTAACCTAAAAGAAAAATGTTATTATTTATCAAAACTTCAATTTTATATAAAATAATATTGAAATTAAAGCTATCTGATCACATTATTGAATTTAAAATTATTAAAGACGTATTTTAACTCATCCAGTGCTTAGCCCAAGTGACGCGCGTGGTCAGAAATTAGCAAATGTATAGCAACCGGTACGGCATTAATATCTAGGTAATTAATGCAGCATAAATGTTTGATTAAAAATTAATATTAATATATAGAAGGTAAAAATCTAGTTATACAAGAATCTTATTGAGTTAATTTATTAATAAATACTTACATTATTTGACATTATTACAATGGAGTTTTACCAAGTAAATAGAAACTTAATTAACAACAATCGGTGTGTACCAAATGTGACAACTGTTTTCACAGTGAAAAACAATTCATTCAACCTTCTGATGCATCTATATATATATATATATAAAAATGGATGTATATTTGTTTGTTTGTTTGTCCTTTATGCGTTGCTCTACTATTCATCCGATTTCGATGAAGCTTAATTGAGTTGTTGTGCGCACACCCGTGAAAAAAATTAAAATCTTAAATCTATAAAAAAAGAATCAAATACTTACAAACAGTGACATCTCGGAAAAACCTTCTGATTTATTCGTGTACGCACCAGACGGAACCAAAAAATATTGTGTATCCAAAAATTCCAAAAGCATTTCAATAAACAGAATTAACACACAAACCCTTTCTTTCTTTGAATGACATTGCAAAGCATTCCGGGTACTCGCTAGTTTATTTAATATAAATTAATGTATAGAGGCACGATTTCAACATACTCTTTAATTTTATTTTAGAAATAGTTTGCATATATCCGGTTAAAATGACAAATGCATGTCAAGTATTTTGTAAATAGATTCTGAAAATTTCATTTTATTACACATTTCTCAACGCACAGTGAAAAAATGCACAACTCTCCACTCTCGACACCTTTTTTACAAAGTGATTACCAGGCGGCTCATAAAAAGCCAGGAAACTAGGAGCTCGCTTCGTGGACTCCACATAATAGTTTCAGTGGGAAAAATAAGGTAGGAAAAAAGGCTTATTAAAACTGGTCTTCTTAAAGTGATGATTAGTCAAAAATTAATAACATTTAAATTGCTTACTTTTCAGAACAAGTTTTTTTACCTTGTTGAAAATGAACAAATTCCAATGTTCGTGATTTACCAAGAGATGTGCGTTTGATTATGACTAACTCATACATAGTTTATATTGTAATATTTGTTATCTCAAGGTTTGAGAATGGTAATAATTTTCTGTTCTGTAATATTAAAAGGCCCATATAGAGACACTTTCTAAGAGTCTTATCGTATACAAGGAATATCAAACGGCGTATTATTTAATCCCCTGAGGGGTAAGTGCTCCGTTTTATTAATCTTTTTAGTATTCGTCTTAGACTGAAATGTCAATTTCAGATCCAGACGTTTTATGCCTCTCAAATGTTAGTACAAAGATAAAAGCTTATATAATTCGAGTTTTTTTGTTAATATTTCTATTACTATATATGTGAAGAAACGCAGTTTATTTTACCGTACAATGCTATATAGAATTCATATTTGGCTGCTTTATAAAAAGTAAGTAATTATTTATTACGTAAAATTTACTTTAAGAAACACAATTAATTATTGCAAGACTTTATTTAATCCATTAACATATTTTTCCATTGTTTTTGTAATATGATCAAACAAAAAATAATGTAAAACGAATTAGACGTTATTTTTTTTAGCTCACTCTTGTCCATAAAGACTAATTTTGTTAGTCAAAAAAACACTTCTGATTGTTGATAAATTCACGAAGAATTGTAAATTGCTAGATGTAGAAATGTAGATATTATATTTAAACTTAATTTTCTTTGTAAATGATATAAGCAAGTAAAGTGAGTTGAAAAATTTGTATTATTTCACTGAAAATATCGTAATGCTTATTGCATTGAAGTGTTTCAACATAAGTTAATTGACGTCTAAAATCAGTCACTTAACCATCCTTAGAAATATAAATCAATAGGAATTGTTAAAAATGTCTTTTCGTTTAGTCTAATCGTTTATTATTATAAAACGGCTTATTTACAATCATTAAAAATGACTACTCAGTCATGATGATGATATAATTATATTTTATTGAATCAGAAAAATAATATTAATAATTCTGGTTAGTTTATTTAAACATTGAGTTAGTTGAAACAAAATCGGCACCAAAAATTATCGAAAAATACCGTTAAAATTGAAAAAAAATAATTTACCCTAGTTTTGACTGATTATTAAGCCCAAATGTTACAGATTGATATTTAAACGTATAGCTTATTCGTATATTGTCAAAACTATAACTGTATCTAATCTGTATGATATACCTTCATATCTAACAAATTGAATATTTTATCAATATTCTTTTATAGAAAGAAAACTTCCTTCTTTTTTCCAATCGTTAAACATCCATGAATACGTGACCTTTCGCAGACTTTTCACGTTAGTAAGTCTTTTATAATAAGAAGATTGATGGATTTTTCCTCATTTAATTGGCATAAAAGTGATTTTCTCCAATATTTTTACGTCAGCAAAAAGTTTTTTCCGATATTTCCGATAGTTTAAATACACCTTTAATATTTAGTTGTATTAAAACTGAGTTGTTTCTTAGTATAGTTATTATCATCGAAATTTTTTTTTTAAATTGCATTTATATGACGTCATATAAATAAAATTACTTCTTTTATCATTAGATTGACGGTGTTTTGGCCAACTGATGTGCCCCTCAAAATTAAAATTTTTCAGGAGAGAGTAAAAAGTGTTTTTATCGAAAACATTATATTATTGTGAGTTGCGTTATGAATCTATGAAATGCACTCCTCTAAATTCTCATGTTTGCAGATAAGGGATTATACGTAGGGAGTGACGATATAATAGAGGCTTACATTAAGTGGCAGGGTCAGAATTTTTAAACCTAAAACCAATGTAAAATGATGATTCACTTACTAAAAGTGGTCAATTCATTTTTCTAATTTACATTGCTCTGTCGTCTTTAAAACGAGATCCAACTATTAACTAAATTTAGTATTTTTAAGGGTTAAAGATTCATTGAAATAAAAAAATCTTTATATCAGTTGTACTCTCACTAATTTTTCATCGTCCGCTGCAATCAAGGTGTGGTAAAAGGTATGAGTCCTCAGTAAAACCTTCGCATGTCATTGATATGTGGCTGTGATACTTTTAATTATGTTCTCTGGTGGAAGAAGGCGGATGATAGAATGAGAAGAACCAATTCATCATTTGACAATAAATTACTCTCGGTGTTAAGTAAGACACTCTAATTATTAATTTAACATATTGGGTACTTAATCTGTATGCCGGCTAACTTCAATTAACTAGCAAATTGTTTATGTACATTTCAGCAAACAGTTTAGGAGAGTTTATCAATAAATTTAGCTTTAACAAATGTAATTCTTTAATTGCACATAGCGATGGTTCAGTTCCATAGGACAATAAGTCCAAATTTTTATGTTTTGAGTTATGGTGGCCATTATATTCGAACACCGCTCTTCTACATTTCCACAAAAGTACAGCTTGTAAAATGAATAGGTTTTCTTTCAAAAAGCAGATATTTTTATATGAAAATCAACAAAATAAAATAAAATAATTTGTCAGTTTCATATACATACATATCCAAATATCGTGTTGTGAAAATATATTTTTGTGAATCGTGGCATTCCATAAACAAACAACGTTTAATCCTAAAACTATAAACTATTAACAATCTATTTGAATAAAAAAGTAATACAAATAATAAGCCATGTCTTTTACGAGTTAGTTTAGATCACTCAAAAACTTTAATCGCTCATATCTCAAAATTACAAATCTATAGTTATATCACTATGAAACTAGACAACCGATATTTTATATGAACAATAATTAACATTTTTCGTATAATAATTATGTCAAATTTATAGAATAACATTGCTTAAAACTGAATTTATTGAGTTTTAAACTTTCCTGAGCAGTTTGCTGAAGTGTAGATAACCAATTTACTAGTTAAGCCGACAATATACTTCACATTGGAAGTCGACATCGTTAAAAAATATATCAAATAAATTGTCCAAATAGAGTTAGCCCGTTTGCCGGTTAATCAGACGAAATGTGAAATCACAACAAATTGAGGAGATATCTTCGTTATTTTTCCAAAGAAAATCAGTAAATTTTCACTAAAGCTTTCTGACGTCACACAACTGAGGAGTAAATAATTGATAAATCAAGTCACGCACCACCTCTGTCTGAGAGGTGCGAGTGAATCCTATTCGCTCGTCCCAGATTCTATCATACTAATCAGTAGCGGCGTGGCACCTCGCCTGTGACCTAATGTTCCACATTTTGCCTACACTCCGGTATGGGATTACTACACAATGATGTTTGATTAATAAAGAAAGACGTGATGGGAAGGTATTTTCGAGTATTCAAAGGATACCTTCTATAGCACTTCTCTTCAATATTTTTCTCATTTATAACCTTTATAATACTGATCAAAAATTAATTTATTTATCTTTATTAACTAAGCCTTGTATGGCAAAAATAAACTTAAAAAAATGTCACTTATAAGGGTATTAACTTTTTATTTTTAACTCAATGAATTTGTTTGTATCACGCCAAAGATCATATCTCCTCAATGATTCATTTAAAGTACATATTTATGATAAACAATGACAATAAGGAATATTAATATAAGAAATAAGTTAATAATTAAATTCTGTTAACAACAATGCCTTAAATATACAAATTGGCGACTATCAAAATAGATAAAATAAATGAATTATTTTAATAATTGTGGTTTAAATAATGAGGGGCTAGGAAGGTAAACTTGACCTCCAAAGGAGGGTGCAAATTTTTGAATTAATAGAAGTTTTCTAGTGAAGAAATTATATCTGGATGTTCGATAGGACCGTCGCAATTATTTATGCAGGACGAATATTAATAAGATTTTAAACTGTGAATTCTTAGCGGAAAGGCATTATATTTTTAAAATAAAACACAATTTATTTCGTACTACTTCTACATTTCTACAATTATCCAATAATAGTGGACGAATTACAATAAAAAAGTGTTAAATTTGGATTATTGAGATTTTGTACACTTCCATGTATTTTGTCACCAACGACCCGGGTTTCGCCTTTCGGCATCTTCAGGCATTCGAGCACACGAATGGACTCGAACTGAGTTCAGTTCAGTTGAACTCAGTTCGAGTCCATTCGTGTGCTCGAATGCCTGAAGATGCCGAAAGGCGAAACCCGGGTCGTTGGTGACAAAATACATGGAAGTGTACAAAATCTCAATAATCCAAATTTAATATTGAAATTCCATCAAGCACACTCAGTCGATGTCTTAAATTATATAAAAAAAAAGTGTTATATTTTTAAAGAAAATTAAAGAAATGTGTTTTTATGAACAACTCCCGCATTCATTGAAGATTCCTTGAACA
Organism: Himalopsyche phryganea; assembly: GCA_022494535.1. Lineage (NCBI taxonomy): Eukaryota > Metazoa > Arthropoda > Insecta > Trichoptera > Rhyacophilidae > Himalopsyche > Himalopsyche phryganea. The sequence continues at coordinate 4,163,409 of JAGVSL010000065.1, read as the reverse complement.
TATCATCTAATTCAAAAATTCTGAACCGAACGTGTAACAACAGATCAGTTTTAATGATAAAAAGTTTGTGGTATATAAAAGATTATTTAACTCTCTCAAAAACAATAAATGCTTAAATTAACGATGATTTTATCGAACAATGAAAAAGATTATATTATTGTTTTATCCGTTTACTGCCCTAGAGTCGAAAACTATTTGATCCTATTAGTAACACGATTCCGAGTAATTGCTTTTTGTATTTTTAGAAAATAATTATTAAAAAGGACTATTTTTTTTTTTTCCATGTCCGCTCCCAATGTGGAGCATATGGTCTCCTAATGGAGGTATCTTGACAGATTTTTTCTACGAGAACTGCTTGTCACTCAGTTGCTCAACCTCTCTTTTGTTTTTCGAAGAGAGTAGGGATAGAAGGATAGGGCTATGACAGGACTAGTGGCTAGCTAATCACTCTCGTTACGCCCCGTGAGGATGGGATTGGTGGGAGGGAAGACTCAGACTACGAACAGAAATCCATAAATCGATTGAAAGATCAATCTATGAAAACCGTCCGCACCGGGAATTGAACCCGAGACATCCGTAACCGTAGCCAGCGACGAAACCAACTGCGCCACGGACGCCGACGGACTATTAGGAAACAATAACTTTATCAAATCTTCTGATCATCTAATTAATTCAAAAACGTTGCAAAGGTCAACATAAACCAAAAATTTCATGTAAACCAACGTTTTTTGCGACAAATTCATATATAAATTATATCTATCGACCAATTTATTAGTCAGACAACTCCAAAAAGAAAAAATGATTTAAATATGAAGTTATATGTAAAATTTTGCAGTCAATCTGATTCATTTCTCAGGTAACTCAAAAATTCTAAGGCAGATAACCTTCTAGAGAATTCAATAAAATGTTGATATTTCTAAATATTGTTCTACTGACTATACTCGGAAAGTAAATAAATGTTAAAAACCGGTTTATAAAATATATGAAACATGGGTGCAAATTAATAATATTTGATTTATTGTGACCATTTGAATATTGCTTTTCCGATTATCTGAATATGAATTATTTGGATATGTCTGAGTAACGAACTGAACGATCGATATGGCTGGATACAAAAGACTGATCGGAAAACAGTTTCAGACTATTACCAGCTGAACTATATAGATTCAGATATAACCTTATGTAATATTTTAAAAGTGCAATATGAAATCATACTCGACTATCTACATATTCTATAATAATATCATAATATATAATCTATGCATGGCTTTTTTGAGCTGACCCGTTTCCTTTATGTAAATATGAGACCACCGCAATACGGAAGTAGATAAAAAACTTGAAATATTGACTCGTCTTCTCTTTACTCGGGCTACTATCTTCTTATATTTTATGTAGTTGAAATTTTTAGTCTGTACATGAAAATTAGATAAGATTTTATGAATAACTTGACATTTTGTTTTTAAATTTGAATAATTATGGTCTTATCGTTAAGTCTATGACATTTAAACGGTTCTAAGATCATTCACCGACTGCAATTCAAGATGGAAAGTTCACCCACAACAATTCATTGACTAGAAAGCCCCGCAATTCGTCAAAAGAATAATTCACCGATTCTACAATTGCCTAATATTTAATTAATAAACACCAAGGAACTTTGTTAATAATACTAATTTATTTTATATCATACAATAAGGGTACGTAGACACTTATGTTGTATTTACAATATCTAATGATTATTTAATATTATGAGCAATAACCCTCAAACACTCTAAAACATTATTTCTGTTGTAATTTTAGAAATCACAAACATTAATACTTTCGATTCAATAATTCAGCAGATATCCATAAATCGATTGAAAAAACAATTTTATGAAACGATCCGAACTGGGACTCGAATCGGTTAGATCCGAAACTGAAGCCAACGGCGTTAAACATGTCCCCACAAACCGGACAAATTGAGCCTTTATTACAGAATTTAAATTGATCACTTTCACATTCTAATGGTTGTAAAACTAAGTGTGACACGTGTTTTACCTCTTTGGTAAGCGTCTTTATATTAATGAAAACTTTGCGTGTCATGCCCAGTCTCATAACTAGTGAAATATCATAGCAACGGTGCATGTGGAGAATTGTTTTCTTTCCCGCTCAATCATCAATTGATTGAAGGGTGCAAACGAGATATAAGAGCATGCTCACCTTTATTTTACTTGCTTATACAAGTGAGGTTGTGTAATAAATGAGATAATAAAAATAAATTTCCACAAACTTATCACCGAATACATCGAAAATTTCTGTTTTGCTGTATTCGTCATGTTTTAATATCTTGTGTAGAATTACAATCGTTTTACTGCAGAAACAGCTGATTTAAACTCAATTTAATTAGTAAATAAATTTAAACAAATAAAATGATGGTTTTATTTTGTTTTCATTTTTATTTATGTAAAATATGCGAGGTATTTATTATTTATTATATGAAACATAATTTCAAACATTGATTTACACACAAACAAGGTAATAAAATAGTTTTAATATAATTCCACGTACATCCAAAATACTCTTGAAGACATCTCTATTAAAGTTTACAACATTCAAGGCTTTGTCAATACAGTATCCTAAAAGTTTCTGAAGTCACTACAAAATGTATTGCAATACCAAAAGATTTCGATTTGCAGCACGTTTTACCAAAGCATTCTCAAAATTTAAAATGAACATCATTCAATATTAATTCCATTTTTTTTTGTTATTTGATCGGAATATATGATTTTAAAGTCTATTGCTCTTACAATACAATCATATGTTTACTTAATTATTGTTTAAGCTGTTAACTGTTTCTTCAATTAAAGAGAGTAAATAATCCACATACACGGTTTTCAGGTAATCAGCAAAAAATGTTGGACATAGTCAAAAATGACAGAATTTTCATATCGGCGTCGCTTATTAATTTCTTCTTAATCAATATTCCTTTAAGACGACAACATGCCAGAAGAGATTTTCAATCTGCGACAAATAATTGCTTAGTATTTTTTTAAATTAACTGAAAGTGCTCAATCATTGATTGAATGGGCATTTACTTAGTAGAATTACTATATAATAGAATAAAAATATAAAAAAGAGACTAATTCTACAAGAATTTGATCACTTTTTTGATAGCTATTTCAGTTTTACCCCATCGTCACTATGTTTAAGCTTAATTTTCCTAAGCTATATTATATACTGTTTTAGAAGAGACAGACAATATTATATCAATTATTCCAACATAATATCTTTCGCTTCAAATTAAATTATTTGACGTACTAATTTTGTTAAATCTCAACCATTCAAATTCCATCAAGCACCTTCAGTCGTAATCTTCAATTAAATTATCTTAAATTATATAAATTTTGTGTTTGAGTTATTTTAAGAAAAGATACAACATGGTATTATTCATTAATCGTTAATGTAAATGCATTGAAATGTCATTTCAGTGACCAATCAGCTAAATAAATGTATTTAGGTTATATTAAAATAAGTTTCTTTTAACAAATTTTTAGTCTTGACTTATTATTGTCTGCACAAGTTGCATTTTTAAGCTAAATATTTAAATTTTATTTTTATATTTGTTTTTGTACATGAATTCAAAGTTGAAAGCCACATTACTGCACTTTTAGCTGCACTCAAGCGCATTCTAGAAGCTTTGGTGTTTACGGAAAGCAGGACATTCATCGCGAGGTGCAATTTCGTCTTGGAAAAAGTCGGATTTCGAATAAGTAAGGAAGTTCAAGACAAGTATCTATTACTAATACTGACTACAGTTGACTTTGCAATACAGTATATTGTTGAAATGACGACTCCTGGATTTTTTAGCAAGGTACATAATATAGCGTCAATTCATCATTGATTCATTAAAACTAACGATATCTTGAGATAGGTATGCACGTAGTTAGCTAGTACCATGTTAGTTAATGCATAGTCATTACCTTAAATTGGCTGATTTTAAGAATCAGCATATTATTGGTGGTTGAATAAAAAAACACAATCAAAATTTAAAAATCCCAGATTCCTACATTGGTTGGTTTTTTCGATGTTGGAAAGTTTTTAAAGGAATATTAGTGTTTTGTCATATATCTAAACACTGCTGACAAGAATAGAAAAAATGATAACCTTATGGAGATTATAATCATTATTTAAGATATCGACTTTGCTTGATGAAATTTCAAAATGAAATTTGAATTGTTTAAATTCCAATTTTTTCGTGACCAACAATCCGGGTTTGGCCTTTCGGCGTCTTCAGGCATTCGACTACACGAATGAGTCATTTCGAATTCATTCTGATGATGCTAAAGGGTGAATCCAGGATCGTTAGTGACAAAATACATGGATATTTAGAAAATTTCAGCTTTTCAAATAATTATTATTGCTGAAAAAATTACTTCAGAATTTAACTTTGTTTTTATTCTCGTAAAAAATCATCTTTTTGAACTTTTTTCACAAGTCCAATCATCATATATCTATGTTCACTATAATGACAACAACATGTTTAGCAAGAGGTTTAAATTTAATTTCATACAACTACTTACATATTCATGAATGAATTATATTGATTTAACTTTTTAAAGGTCAACCACTACATCCAGTTGGTTTTTCTATTTAGATTTTTTTTATTGTATTTTTTTGCGTGTCAGAAAGAAAAGGTTTCAAACGAGAACGCTCTTTCGTTACAAAAGTTTCGCAATAAAGAAAACGCTTAGAATTTCGTGAGGATTTAAAAATTTTACTAATGAATATTCAATTTTTTCAAAACTAAATTAATATGGCAACATTGAATAACAATTATATTATTAAACAGCGCTGAAAATTCTGTCTTTTTATAAAATACAAACGCTGGATTTTGTACAAAAATTGTAATATTTTTTAAATTAGAACTTAATAACTATACATGCAAAACCATCTGTGTATTCGAAATGCTTTTATTTATGTTTAATGAAACCGCTTGTTATCGTTAACCTCCCCGTTTCGATGCTAAAAAAATCAATTCTGATCTCATGCAGTCACATTGAGTTACCGTGTGGGTTTTGTCATATAAACGCATTTATAAAGCAAAATGACAATTTAAAAAAGTGAAATATGGTTTCATGTAGTATTAAGAAATTATTTTACATCATATTTTGAGTGTTAAACTTAAAATATATTTCAAACTATCCGAAATTATCGAATGACGCCAGAATCGAAATTCCTCATAACAGAACAAGCTCGAGACGTGTTTCTCTGCCGTTTCAAACAAAACGGTTGCATACGGTACAGTCCGGCATCTCGGATCGTTCCTATACTATATTTAAGATACTATTCTATAATGTTGTCTTTTTCGATGACAAAATTGACGAGGTTTTCAAATTAAGATAACTTATACAACTAAGACGTAAACTTTAATGTATTTTTAATTATATATAGAATTATATTATTTATAAATAGCAATATTTTCAATCTATGACCTATTTCACACATCATTTAAAGGTTTATAGGTCAAAGTAACTGGTTTAAGGTGACTGTCAACTCTTGGTGGAAAGGTTTTATTTTTTAAATAATAAAGAATGTTCGTGTTGTAAATAAGACAATTCAATTTAAAATTATAAAATTATTTCCTTCCATCAACCATTTTTTTAAATATTATCTTCTTTCTTTTATTTTGACGGCCCTCTTTTTTGTTAACGCTCGTCCGCACTCAAGGCTATTCTGGATCATTCCAGCAACCACACTTTGAGAAACAGTGTGCTCGATGAATATATGAATTTACGCGGCTATTTTTTACCACAAAAATATAAATGCTCGACCAAAGTAATAATTTGTAATAAATACTGTGTTTCCAGCCCTTGCAGTAAATTATAAAAAATATAATACTAAATTCCAATCTTGGTTTGTTCCTTACTACGCACTAAATTAGACCCGAGCACATTAGCCGCCTCTTCTTTAGTCCGCCACCAGCTGTTTGAGTTATAAACCGGGGCTCATCAAAACAGAGCAAAAAAAAGAAAGCACGGAGCAAGTTTAAAGTCTCGGAAAAATATATCGGCGAATTTTCACGGCGTCCGTTTTATATCCCGCAATAAACCAACATCGTCGGCAACTTCAGGGGATAAGTGGAATTTTCACTTGTGAATAGGGCTGCCATAAAGTAAACGGCCCGCAGTGGCAATAATTTGATTATTTGTCTGCTTTATTGCTTTCGTTACGGTAAGGTCATGCTGTAATCCCGTCCATATTTCTACGCTTTACGGTTGATATTGTTTTATTCAAATCATTTTTTGGTTGCCAAAAATACTACTTTTTGTTGGAATTTTTGCTATTGCATTTTCATTCAGACATATACGCCAAATTATTTTATATGATGGGCTCCTTAAACAATATCTCAAGTAAGTCTTAGAAACAAGTGTAATATTTATAAATCAATTTTATAACAACACATTAGAGCTAGACAAAGCCATTTATTGTATTCGTTTATTTATCTAATTTATTTTTTGAGTCCAACTCTTAAAAATGAAGCCCGTTGTAGTTTTTTATCATCAACGTACAGAGTATTTGCAAAATAATTTGTTTACATATCATTAGCGTACTGGCAGACTTACGACGTTACTTACGTACTGGTAAACTTTGATATTGACAGTTCTGAATAAACAACAAATGAAAATTTTAGCTTGTAAGGTTAAGTCTAGCATAGATTATAATACAAAAATATAGGTGGATTTATTCCAATCTAACAATAACCAAGTTAGTGATCAATAGACAAGAACAATTGCTTGCCTAGAAATTAGCATTAATATAATTAACTAAATTGCTGTTTTTTTACAAATTGGTATAATTAACGCATCTTTTGAGATATTCTAGATATAAAATTGATATCCAAAAATTGTATTGTGCACTTACCTAGTTTCCGTCAATTTTGTTACTTACCAACATCTGCCAGTACGGTGACGATATACAAAACATGTAAGCCCATCATGGGGTCCCAAAATAATTGAAAATTATAAACTAATGAAATCTAAATAAAAAAAAGACTCGAACCATAAATAAACTAAATATGAGACACCTTATAGAATCTTGACTTATTAGTTATAGAAAAAAACGCTTTCAATTCGTCTTTATTTAAAGTCGTTTGTTCATGATTAAGACTACTAGGTATAAATATTTATTTCAATCATGAATGTTTTCATTTTAATGTACATTTGGAGCACTTGTTGAATATATAAAGTGAATGCCAATAATTTTCTGATAAAGTTCTTACTGCACAGCTATTTTTTATACTCTAGCGTTAAAAAAATGAAAAATACAAGAATAATGTTAAACGGAGTTGCAATAAAATAATTAACTTGCATTGCTGGAGATCGTGATTTCCATGAGAAGATTTTGATTTGAATCGTTTCCATTCATCACCTGGATTCAGTGGATTGACGAGTGACGAGATCCAGTCGTGTTCTTAATTTGATCAATTCAATGTGGCGCAGTTCGCAATTATTTTCTTTAACTCGTTGTTGCTCATAAACAATTTTTACAAACTCTTACAACTCCCAAGGAACATGATAAATGAATCGAAGAGTCTCTTTTATTCAATGGTTTTCGTTATGTCTTAATACCATCTTGGATGGATTTATTAGTCTGTTATAGAGAAAACTATAATCTATATCGTTGCACAAACGCTGGGTGGATTCAAATAAAACATTTATATGAAAAGAAATATTAAAACGATATTAACAGCTTTCAAATAAAGTAGAAATATTTCACTTATTTTCAAACATCCTATGAAAATTGAGTTTCAATTCAAGTCAAACTTAATTTTACCAAAGTTGTTAAGGCATGAGATAAAACAAATAGCAGAATTTAACGATTTTACGGGCGGTAAAGTTTTAAAATGAATAATGATTGTCGAATTACGCAAATTTGATTCTCGTTTTATCAATTTCATCATTCGCGTTACCGCTTATTTTCACTCTCGGGTAAAATTTCATCCAGCAAAACATTTATATAATAAAAGCGGCGAGTGGTGTAATCGAGATCCCAAGACAGGCAATCAAACCTAATGTGATTTTGCGTTCAAACTTCAAATCCGAGAAAACTTCGAAGATTCAATTGTCGTATTGAAACTTGTGTAGTGATATTATCCGATGTTTTGTCTTCAACTTTTTCAATTTTACATTGATAGTCTGTTTGAGTGAACTCGATTCAAGAAATAAAAGTTAATACCATTTTTGAGTTTTTGATAGCCTTCAAAACTTTGCTGCGAATATTTTCACTGGAATCAATAATAGCGGAAGCTGCATTGGATGTTTTGTGGTATAATACTTGCGTTTTCTTGTTTAAAAATGTATCTTTCTATTTTACAGTCAGTATTTAAAATGAAAGTATGTATTACAAAATATTTTTAATTTTGGTTTAATAAGTAAATGTTGATAACGTAGGATTTTTCTGAACGAAAATATTATAGTTCTTAAAAAATCAGTCAGCTATGGGAAATGATAAAATTCGTAGACTCAATTTTAGTTGATTTAAGAGAATATGAAAAAATAATTAATGGAAAACAAATTTTGGTTTCTAAAATAAAACGATGTGAGTAATCCGAACTCTATTTTTAGCATTATATTATTGATAAAGAATCATTTATTCAACATATTATAAGGAATAAATGATCATCAATTTTTCACATCGACTGTGCTTTGGCCAGTTGATGTAACCTTCAAAAAATTACGAAAATGGATAATGGTTGGATCTTATTTTAAATACGACAGAGCAGGTCTTGGCCAAATGATGTAAATTAAAAAAATGACTTGACCACTTTTTGTAAGTCAATCATCATTTTACATTGGTTACAGGGTTTAAAAATTTTGACTCGGCCACTTGATGTAAGTCACTATTATATTAACACTCCCTATGTTTAAACCCCTATTTGAAAGCATGAGAATTAACAGGAGTGTATTTCCAAGATTCAAAACGCAACTCACCACATAATGTTTTCGATGAAAACAGTTTTTACTCTCTCCTAAACAATTTCAATTTTGAGGGCTACATTAATTGACTAAAACATCGTTGAATTATGATGATCAATAGAGTTGGATGATAAAGCTAATAATACCTTGGTCGAAATACAGAATCAATACGTAGATACTGCAGAAGATTAAAATCGGGACAAGACAGATGTTTCAAAATTCTTTTAGTGAATTTTTAAAAATGCATCAAACACGCACTACAAGAAGACACAATGAAATAGAATCCTATAAATAGAAATTGGTAGAATATTGAAATGTAGAAAAATGGACACAAAATTGCGTAGTGTTCTAAAGTCTTGTCGGGCTTGAAATAACAACGACAAATGAGAACATACGATGGACGTAGACAACTTACTAAATGTGACACGTGTTTTGCTTTTTTAAGACAAACAATATTGCAAATTGCAAGGTTATTTATTTCTAAGGTAAGAATTGATTCTAATTCTGAACTTACTGAATAATGTATTCAACAGATTAAATACAATATCTCCAAAAAACCGTAAAAATGCAAACTCACCACTGTCCAGTACAAAACCATTTAATTTAGTCACTTGGGTTATATTAATATAACAGCTTACTTAGAACTCATTTGTTCGTATAAAATATAAGAATTACCGCAATATCTTTTTTATTTGATTTCTCACAATATCATACGCCGAGTACTTTTTTCAACGGTTTCCATGTTCTCTTATATGATGTGGAAATTGTTGATAGAACAAAAATGACCTTATAATTAGTGTTTACAAGAATATAAGCTCATAAAAATACCAAATTCTAAAACTTAAGACTACTCTAGTGAAAAGTTACAAAATTTCTGATAGAACAATTAGGTACTCCACCCACTATATGACTTTTGAAGGACAATGGCATTTTTCCTTATATACAACTCTTATGTTGCTAGTATAGTTTAGTTTTCAGTTAAATGCGCAGTTATCGAAGATTTATCCTTATATTAACGTAGGAAAGCCTAGTTAACCTTTGAATGTCATTCAGACGTCTAAATACTTCTCTGTCCTGATATATATTACATAAGTTAGCATTTTGCTCCATGTATTGAACATATGGTATATATAAATACAGACAACATAGGAGCCATTATATAGATTTATGTGAATTATGTCTCGTTAATTGTAGAGTAAAAGCTTGCTCGCATGTGAACTATTTCAAATTTCTCACCGCAATGGGCGGGTGGGAAAATATAGAGTACTGGACGACTCACCTTTGAACAATACAATTCCGCAATTCGCATGACGTGAGATGCGGTTGACAGTGCAATTGCACTGATGCAATTTGTCCGCTGCTGGCGCATGCGCATGTATATTATAAATTCAATTGTATATTATTAGTAAGATGAACTACAAATAGATAACTTGTTATGCTAATCAACTGACGCAGAAGAGCACAATTAACTGACCGATTGTCGATAAAACAGTTTGTCGTTTTAAATAAAACAAATGAATCTGTTCGACTTTTTATAATGCACGAAAATCTTCAGCGTCACAATACTGCTTTTGAGCAGCCTAAAAATATGAATTTGGGTTATGCCTTTTTACAAAAAATGTTCTAGCCGAGTTTTCAGAAGATTTTTATGTGAAAATTTGTATCGAATGTCACATTCTTATGTTCAAGTTGTTCAACTGAATAGATCAGCTTTTGAGCTGTAAGTTTTAATATAAAATAAATAAAAATATGATTCAAGTTTCATAAAGTTACCTGGGTAAAAAAAAAAAAAAATATCAGTTGTTTGTGATGATTTAGCCTCGACCCTCAGTCGATGTCTTAAATTATATCAATATTTCTAGTACAGCAAGATTGACTGAACTCTACAGTAAATTAGTGTTAAAATATCGTGTATATAAACGTTAGACACTGTTTACTGTCTGTCAGTTCGAGTCCATTCGTGTGCTCGAATGCCTGAAGATGCCGAAAGGCGAAACCCGGGTCGTTAGTGACAAAATACATGGAAGTGTACAAAATCTCAATAATCCAAATTTGCTATTGAAATTCCATCAAGCACCCTCAGTCGATGTCTTAAATTATATTATGTATGAGTTTTTTATTCTGAATATTTAACTAGACGCTACTCTTGATTTTGAGCAATTAATGCAAACATGTCATATAGAGTTTTTAGCTTTCGACATTAGCAACACAAAATAGCGCGATAATATTTTTGTGTATCTGCGTTTGCTAGTTTAACACAACCATGGTGAAGCCGGGCAGTACACATCTCTCTTCTATTCATAGATCAAAAACGTGTTATTTATAAAAGCATTCACCTTATATAAGCTGCCGTATTCTATTAAATAGTTACATGTTTGTGTTTTGTGAAAGTGAAGTAGAAAGTAAGTGTGGTGAATCTATACCGGGTGAAGCCGTAAAATATTTTTTAGAACGATTTTTGCTCGCAATGTGAAAAATATAGCTTCTATCCCAATAAACGTTTTTCTACACGACTTACTTTTTACTCAATTGCTTAACCTGTCTTTTTTCGAAAAGAACAGGGATAGAATAATAGGGCTTTACTAGTGGTTAGCTAATCGCTCTCACTACTCTTTATTTTTAGTATCGAGTATGTGTCGGAGTGAATTTTATACATCAAAAACGCAACTCAATTGAAAAATCAATTCATGGAATTTTCCGATTTGGGATTGGAGCCTTTGTGATCCATAACCGAAGCCAACGACGTGAACCACTGCACCACGGATCCGACAGAATAATAAATACTTATAGTTTAATATTAAAAAAAACACCAATTATGATTTATGTTTATCTTTATTCCTATTTTAATAATATTTACTTTGAGTGTTATCTTTCGTAGAGCTGAAATTATGAACATCTACATTGATGAACTAAATATTTCGCTTAACATCCCAAGTTGCTTGCATACTATGCTCAGTGCAAGAACGGGAGTAATGAGACGTGATGAGTACCACTTGCAGTTGCGCTAAAGACAGTATACGCTAAACATAGAATAGAAGTATCTGTAGGAGAGATGTGGAGTGGCACAAAAAGGGATAAATGACGCGCTTTGTAGACAATAAATACACATTTTCATTTCAACAAGAAAGCATGGTCTTATTATTATCATAATACTTTTCAAATACTAAATACGTTGTTTATAAAAAAGCTTGACTCTTTACATGATAAAAAATGAAATCTTTTATCAAAGTATTGGTAACACAAATATATAAAACACTTTTTCGCTTTTAATTTTTTTACTAAAATGAAAAGTTACCAAGAAGTTTACAATGCAAAAGTGTATCTTATGTATGGCGCAAACACGTTTATTGTTTTCAATGCTAAAGAATGCTTTTTCTTTGCAAAAATAATACTAAAAAAACTTTCCCAACAAATAAGAATGAATAATAAAAGTATTTTTACTTGTTCCCCAGTGAATGTGAGACATTTTTACGAAGTTTTTTCAAAGACCGCTTGAATAGTGTTTTCCTCAACGGATAAGTATTATTACAAATATTAAAATACGTGTATTTAACGGACAAAAAGTAAATACACAAGACAATTACTTTTTTATATATGTGGAAACTTATCAATACAAATGGCATGGTAATACTGACAGAAAGCATAGACACGCACAAAAGCGCACATTACCGTACTGGCAAAATACGTCAGTACACTTTCACTCACCGTCGGCTGCATAAGTCCATACTTCTATACAGGTAAACTACCAATCTTTCCCTATAGCAAATCTCTTATTATAAAAAATTAGAAACATGATTCCTAAATACAAATTGTCCAACAACCAGCTATTTTACTTCTTGCGCTATAACTTGCTTATCTATATCACTGTTGCAATGCTCCATATGAGTATTCTCATAAATAAGAAGAGTACTTATAAAAAAGATTGCAGTTGTGATCTGAAAGCAAATATTGTAAAATACCACAATTCTCTATGGATATTCAAATATTACATTTTCACTTAAAAGCGTAGGATTGTATTATACGAAATAAGCATAATAAAGATGTATAGACCAAATACAAAAATCGTTACGTTTAGCGTTAAGATATGAAGCATTCTTGTCTAAGCTTTATTATCCGGCTCTATTGTCAGGTCTTTGATAAATTTGAGAATAGGCCTACTAGTTAAGGAAATGTACGCATATATATTAATTAGTTTTATAACTTGGTTAATTGACAGAATTCTTCTTCAGTGAATTGTAAACAATAATTTTTTTGGCCGCTTTGCCACTGTAGTTGTAAGATGAAATAAATTTAACGTAAGCAATTGACTTTCACTTAACATAAACAGTGCCATGAGTGAGTTAACTCTCCAAAACCTGTGTGTAGCGTCAGGCCTTCAACGAGTTAACGCGCAATCTTTTATCATCGACATAACAAGCCATCGAATATTTATTTTGGCTTTTGTAGTGTAACATTGTATACTGCCATCTATTAATTGATAAGTAGTGATTTTTTTTCCTCATATCAAGTTTCGATATAAGTGTTGCAGCTTGACGCTTGTATATGATACAGGGCTATCGCAAATCTGTTTGCGCATAAGGTACACACGCAAGCAATTTAATGTTATATTATGCGTAGAACCTTTCTTTGAAATGTACCAGTCGTTAGAAAAATATAGTGTGTAAAAAGCGACAGTGGTTAATTCGGTTAAGTGACGTAACTTCTAAGGTTTTCTGTTCAACTGTCAATCTGGTAAAATTTGTCTGGCACTTAAAAGGTTAAAAATCAAATGGAAACCTTCAGGTCTTGATGAAAATGAATGTTTAAAGCGGTACGTAAATTGGCAAAGACATCAAGACGTCGGTTTAATGATAGTGGGGAAGTTTGGACTTATTAAGAAGTTGGGCAGGGGAAGTCCGTAGCGCCGGATGGTCGCGCGCTTTTTTCCGCAAAACTTTCCGACGGCAACAAAACAAAGTATCGCCGCACCGACTCTCTCATAAATATTTAACTTCAGCCGGCAACAGCGCAGCCAAAATGCCCCAGTAATATGGCGATATTTTAGCGCGAGCGCTTTAAACATAAGAAAAACCTCTTGCTATTATATATTGCGTAATAATATTTTTTCTGAAGCGCGCTTGGCAATTCTATTTTTCAAAAAAATCTTTGGATCATGATTGAGGCTTCTCTATTTGAGGGCGTATGGATGGACTATTCATGGCTATATCCAACATCCAGGCATGCTCACTTTTAATAGTTTGAACGTTCGAAGAGATAAAATTAATATGGTATGCACTATCCTCGGTAACACCCAAAATACAAATTCGCATAGTAAACCTAGTTAAATTATAACTCTGCATCAAATTGATTTAAATGCATCTAGCATTATGAGTCGTGTAAATTTAATAATGTCAGAGGCGTCAGGATAGACCGTTTGAGAGTCAGTGAAATACGAGTATTTTTTGTTAATTAACACGGTATGTTTTTTCGTAAATATTAATTCACCAAAAAATAAATTAACATTTAAAAAAATCATTGAAATAATAGACGTGCTTATACGCAGTGTTATTTTATTGCTCAAATAAAATCCTTGTTATAACACAAATGATTATTTCCTTAGTCCCTTTGAGTTTAATGTTCCGACTTCCAGGAATCGGTGAGAAAAACGTAAATATACTTTCCTATTCATTCTTCTCCAATCGTCTTTAATGTAGTAGTTTTTTTTAACAGCAGCTTACTTTCAGCTTTATATACTCACCTATATAGGCATTCAGGACAATGTTTTGTATTTTAAAGAAGTTGGTATTAAATACATAAGGTATAAGAGTTTTAAGTAATGGGTTCTTGCAAGCGTCTTTCATTTGGTTAAAACACTAATTTATTTTTTAAAGATACGTATTGCGTCGGTACATAAATAGCTATCTCTAGATCATACCTGTGCAAACGTTTTGGCTGACGGGCAACTTACAAAAATCAAAATGAACGGCGGACCAAAAGTAAAATATGTACCATTTTCAATTATGTTAAAAATATTAAAAATATGTCTTTTGGAAAAAAAATAAACCATAATTTTCACTTGAAAGCTCATTTTTTGGACGAAAAGGTCCTGACAACGATCATTTACCTTTCATAACAGAGAAACCTAAAAAATATTTTTTTTATTCGAATTGAAATATTTTTTTACCGATGCACACCAAGAACGGTTTTGCATAATATATAATGTATAATTTCTATAAAATTATTATGTTGTAATTACACCGTGCTATAGTAGCTGGCCAGCTCCTGACGTATCAATAAAACTATCACAGGTTAAATTCTCAATAAGAACAAGATATAATTATATAAGATTTATCAAAAGTAATAATTTTTCGGAAATTGCAAATCGCTTAATTAAAATGATCATAATTTAAATAAAAGTAATAACGTATAAATACTCCATTGAGTAAATAAAAAAGAAATTAAAATTAATAGCTTAGAGTTTTAAGGAATGAATAAAACCATTAACAATATTCGATTGTTAGTAAATGATATGTTGAATAGGACAAGTGGGATTTTCACCATCAAACACTATCAACTAATGTTGTAATTATTTAACTTGTGTAGTGATAATTAGTACTAATATCATTTGTGTCTTACCCCTTCTCACGTCCAGTAGAAGGAAGCAAGCCCACTCTATCCTTCATTTATAATATATGAATTAGAATCATTGTTTACCTTAGAAATAAATAACCATGCGATATAGTTAGTCTGAAGATGCTTCTTAAAGGAGCGAAATGCGTAACATTTAGTAACACAGCCAGTGGAATAACTAAGTTATCAATTTTAATTTTATATTAGAAGAAGGTATGATTATTTTCACGGAATGAATTCCAAATCAGTACAAAATATTACAATGGCGTCGGAGCATTCGTCCTAAAAAACAAGTCCCCTAATAACGAAGCAATCATCATAACCGCCTACATTTCGTTGTAACAATAAAAATGGGCGAGGCAATATTACATCAAATAAACCGGCATCAGAAATTACATAATTAACGACATGGAGCATTTTCGAGTAGAAAATATTATTTCGCCGATTGCTGTTGAATAGTCAGAAATGAAAAAAGGAAAATTTCGTTTATGGCAACACTTACGCATTGCCTCTACATATACTTAACAAGTTATTCCAGAAAATAAACCTTTGAATGATTAAATAATCTGGAGTTTTATTATCACAGTTTACGTTCACCCATTACTGTGGTCGAGTGGTAACGTTTGATCTCTGTTTTATACATAAATTATACGTTATTACAGTTGTTTGAGAGTGAGGAGATATTTAAATTACATGAAATTTATATCCAGGATATTTTCTCGATATCCTCGAGATCGATTCTATGATAAAAAAACAATATTTGACATTTTCCTTACTTCATTATGAGGGTTATACTGACAGAACGCATTGAGTTAGTTTATGATGATTTTCTGTTTTAAATACAAAAATGTATGCAATTTAACATTACTGGTAGAACGCATGAAGTCACAGGATATAATAGCTTTGAAATAGATACAGTAAAGAAAAGATGACAACTCATCGATACCAAATCTTATGATTTGTATGCCAAAAAGATTGTTCTTTATGACGTTTAAAAAATAATTGTTCTTGGGAGAGAGTACTTAGAAAATAAAAATGCTTTAAGTGCAATTATCTCAGAATTTGTTTTTATGACTTAGTGCCTTTTGTCAGGATACCCTCTAACTGCTATCTTTATTTGCCGTATATAATATACTAGTATAACCGTACCCGTCATAGTTGACGGTATTATAATTGAAATACTGAATTTCTAAAGTAGCTAGAACGTCAAAAGTCTGTGTCCATTGTATAACATTTTATTGTATATTATACACCGCAAACCATGAGAAAATTTCATGCCTACATGTGATATGTGATAATAACTGAAATAACATGCTTTTGCAATGTCCGTAGTTAATGCGCAGGGACTGAAAGTTTTCGCGTGTTGTATTGAGCGGTTTTGCATTTCAGTTTTAAACGCCGCGCCCGCCCCATCGTCACGCGTTGACTCTGGCCGAGCACTAAACCGTCTAAAGAGTTCTTTGCGTTATTATATCGTCGTAGTTCTGGAAGAAAACACTAAATTGAAAAAATGACATATTGAGTTAGTTATACCAATTTTTTCCTCATTTCAATCTCTACCGTATGATAGAATACACTTATTTTTATAAATTATACTTTTACTTAAAAATAGTTTTTTACAAACAAACTAAATGAAAAACGTATGGTATTTCAAGCATTTGGCAAACTTCAATAAATTAAAATTACTCAAAACTAATATTTTTCAGTTAGTGTTTTCTTCCAGAACAACGACGATATATAAGATATTGAATAGTTATAAAGAAATAACAATTCACATTTTCTTATTGTTACATACCTGTTAAAATGCTCTTTTATGGGTTCTTATTCTCCACAATTCCAGAGGACATACTTAATAAATAAAGAATGATTTTTCGAAATTCATTCCTTTAATAATTAAATATAAATATTTCTATTGTGTTTACTTTCACACCATGAACAAACGCTTTATTTTTTCTGAGAAATAATAATATTAAAGCGATAAAGATTACTTGAAAAAAAATAATAAAGAAAAAGTGCTCTGACAGTCTACCTAGCATGCCACGTTTAAAAGCATTTTATTTTAATATGACCCAGATAGTATTTTCTTTCAACACACGACTCCGTGTACTTATTTGAAAGGAGCATCCTTTCTCAGAAGCTTTTACCCCTCATTCATATCAGGGATGGAAAATGGAAATGCGTCCGAAGGCTTGGCCTGCAATAATCATTATTAAGTGAAATGAAAATGGCTTTATTCGATACATTTAAATTGTATTTATTAAGATCATGGAGCTGTTTTGTTTAAATTAAAACGGTAATAAAAATAGCATTCTGACCTTCTTTATCCAAAAGGAGATAAATCAACAATTTTGGAGATAGTAAGGTAACTGTTACCATCTTGAAAACTTAATACACTTTTTGTCAAAAGAAAGGGAGCCACAAATCT
The DNA here is from genome assembly GCA_022494535.1 of Himalopsyche phryganea. Classification (NCBI taxonomy): domain Eukaryota; kingdom Metazoa; phylum Arthropoda; class Insecta; order Trichoptera; family Rhyacophilidae; genus Himalopsyche; species Himalopsyche phryganea. The sequence continues at coordinate 4,145,424 of JAGVSL010000065.1, read as the reverse complement.
AAAGTCGTTTTGGCAATTTTGACGAGTAAAAAACCTTAGTCTTCGATATAAATTATTTCTCTTTAATACATAATCACTTCAATTAATATTTGAGAAGACTCCGGATCGAAGAGAGGTGAACGGCTGGTTATCCAGAGTCCTGGAAGGGCTGTGACAAACACCATTTCAAATCCGGTTCAAAACTTATTTATTTTTCCATCAAAGATGCAGTGGTTTACATTATACAAATATATAAATCCTAACATATAAAATTGATTCTACATTTACATTTACTTAGCAACTGAATTTACTTTAAGTTATAATACAAATGAGATGACAAACGAATTTAAATTAAGTCCAATGCAAATCAAAAAAAACAAACAGTTCACATTGTCACGTCACCTCCGCCGTGACGAGACCTCACTCGTCCCCCTCGACAGATCGTAATCGACTGTCTACAAATAATTAAAAAAAACTCCCTGCATCGTCGGAGCTACTCCTTTCCGTCAAAATGGGTTCGTCCAGCGGGCGTACCCGGTGGCTATTGAAGTGGCTTGGTAACAAGTTTTGGGCCGATTCTGCGAATTATTGCTGTTGCCGCTGGGTGATTTCAGTTCTGGACACTAATGACACTTATACTTAACAAAAACCAGGGTGTGTCATATTATTATCAGTTTTGTAAAATAAAAACCAATTTATGGGTCGAGTTTGCATATACATATTCTTTATTTTCATATTTATTCAAAATCACTAGTAAATTGTTTCTTCTGTTTCCTGTAAAATTTTTTCTGTGGGAGTTAATTTGTCTTGTTTGAACAAGATCGATAAATAATCCAATTTATCTCTGAAACAAAGCATGTAAGAACGTGTTACAAATAAATAAACAAACAAATCGCTGCATAGTTTTGGTTGTTTTATAGCATGGTATTCGTCAAAGATTTCAAATATTCAGATTCACTTTTAAGGATTCAACTTTAAAGCAGCCATTGGCTGCACATACACAACGGGTGGTATTTGGAAAAAACAAAATATTTAAAGAATTAAAACACAGCTTTCTGCTGTAATTCTTCCACATTTCTCTCACCACGAGTGTTTTCAACTAATCAGTTGAAGAATATTTTGTTTGAATAATTCAGAAAAAAATTTAATCTTCGGAAAAACATGAAATTGATAAAAAAATAATCACAATATATGTTACTTATTTAAAAGTATGATAAGGATTGGCTTAATTTAAAACATCGACTGATGGTGTACTCGAATGCCTGAAGATGTCGAAATATGAAACCCGGATCGTTGGTGACGAAACATATAGAAATGTACAAAATTTGATCGATGCAAACTAAAAAATAAAATTGGATTGGTTTGTTCGTATAATAAATACACACGGAGCTATAGAATAATACTATTTCAATTTCTGTATTAGTAAGAGGCCGAAGAATAATAGCAAATAGTGATCATTTTAAATATAACCGATATAAAATTTGGATTATTGAGATTTTGTACACTTCCATGTATTTTGTCACTAACGACCCGGGTTTCGCCTTTCGGCATCTTCAGGCATTCGAGCACACGAATGGACTCAGTTCGAGTCCATTCGTGTGCTCGAATGCCTGAAGATGCCGAAAGGCGAAACCCGGGTCGTTAGTGACAAAATACATGGAAGTGTACAAAATCTCAATAATCCAAATTTGGTATTGAAATTCCATCAATCACCCTCAGTCGATGTCTTAAATAATAACCGATATAAATAGTTCACTGTAATAATAAACAAAAACAGAGCTTGAAAATTAATAGAAAGTTACCGCAAACAGTGGATAAACGTTAGTTTAATCGCTTGTGAGTATATGGAAATTATCTTATCCATTACAAAACTATTCTAAAGAAAAATATGTTCCCTTCAAAGTTTACAATTTCTGATATACACAACACAAAGAAAACAGAATAAAAAGATCCCGAAAGAAAATTAAACAAACGATATTCTGCGTAAACATTCTGACGTTTTTACATTTTCTTAACTCCAGCTCATAATACAGGGAGCGTGGGTGTTTTTCATTAGTTTGACAAGATTTTTAAATCAAATTTGTAAGGGAATCTACTTTAAAAGTTTTTTCTTCCTTCTTTCCGCTTATCCTCGGGTAGATTTTAGGTCAGCATTTGATATGAATGTGCTATTTTTATCAAAATAATAACACCATCATCGTTTTTAGCCCCCATCTACAATCTTAAGGCTATTTTACATTGTTCTCGCTATCACTACCCACAACTTCACACTATGCTATTACTTTACACTCCATATGTAAGGCATATGGCCACCACGCCGCTCCTACATAATTCCCTGTCACCTGCCAATCGCTTTGCTTCCTCCCATGACATGCTAGATCCCTCATCTCCTCCGAGTACATTCTGTGGAGTACCCAATGGTCTTCCAGAACGCTGGAATCCCACTGGCCGGAAAAAGAGGCAAGCAGACCTGAGGCTCTCCAGAGGAATCCACAGTAGGTGACCCAGCTGTTTCCAACGTCTAGCCATGACCACTGGCTGATACGTTCCCTAATCTCCGAGATCCTCACCGATTCAAACCACCGTTCAAAACATGTCGAAAAAGTTTAATTATTTGTAAAAAAAAAAAAAAACTATTAATGAAATACATTAATGTTTACGTCTGGTAATACGCACAAACTCATGGAAATTAAAATTCTCTTAATCGTAATCCCATAGTCGTGAAACTAAAACCAACACGTAATGCAAAATAAACACATCTCAAATGAAAAATATTTTTAATTCTTTCATTTTATAACTAGATGCATGTTTCTTTATTGCTTCATTGTATTTCAACTGCAGAAAAATTGTTTTTGATTAATTCAAAATAAATAACTTTACAAAGCAAACTAGTTTAACACTGTAGATATACTTACAATCCTCTCCCACTCATCTAATCCTCTGAAACAAGGATTAACGAGAACTTATACGTACAGCAGAAATAAAATGTATCTTTTCAAGCCTGTAGCCGATTGATAACCGTCGTCTTCTTCTGTTGCGATATCCATGGGTACAAACTCAAGTACGGAAACGTACGCTAAATGATTTTCCCACCCATCCAATTCTTAAAACAGGTCATAACAAAAGTGATTTGTTAATTATAAATCGGCCTGCATTTAGTGGGTCAGTACCTATTTCAATTTTTGGTCGGTAGGAAATAATAAATGATCAGTAAATATCCGATAAACGGTCGATATGCACGTGGTTAGATAATAAATTAAATGGTCAGTAATTTACTTAAAAACGTCAGTTATTAAATTAAACGGTCAAATATTTATATAAATCGGTCAGTTTTTTTTTTTCATTTCCGCTCCCAATGTGGAGCATATGGTCTCCTAATGGAGGTATTTCAACAGATTTTTTTCTATTAAAACTGTTTGTTATTTAGTTGCTCAACCTCTCTTTATTGAACAGGGCTAGTGGTTAGCTAATCGCTCTCGCTACGCCCCGTGAAGATGGGATGGGTGGGTGGTGAGGAGGGAGTTTTAGACAACACAGACACTCAGACTACGAACAGAAATCCATAAATCAATCAAAATATCAGTTTATGAAAACTGTCCGCACCGGAAATTGAACACGAGACATCGAGACATCCGTAGCCGTAGCCCACGACGCTACCAACTGCACCACGGACGCCAACGCCAGTATTTTAATTTAACTCAAGCTAACCTTTATTTATTTGGCAATTACTTACTCACTAACCATACTTATTAACTGACCATTTATTATTTCTAACTGAGCAGATATCTAATTGGTTAAATAATTAGTTGTCATATAAATCATGTCCTAACCTCATCATTATTTCCTTACTATCTTTAAAAATATAACTTTAGCTACTGCAGATGGCTGACAGTTCTCGATAAAACAACTTGTTTTGAGACGCTCCATAAGAAGTTCATATTATGCTTCTCACTGGGTATATCGTTGCAAAAATATATCTTTACCAAATACAACAATAAATCGTTCATTGAAGCCAATATTGAAGGATTTTTAGTACCCACTTTGAAGGCACCGCAGAAAAATATATTTGATAAGTGAAACATATAAGCTGCTTACGAAGCTCGTTCAGGCTTATAATATACCTCTAGCCTACAGTAAAACTTCCTTGTACAAGTTATATAGAGCTTTCGTAAACATGAGGTATTCATTGCCCGTAAAAGTAGACGTTTTGCCAGATCTCAGAGAAAACGAATCCTTACCACAGATTTATTATTGAAAATGTCTTCCAGGAAAGATGAATTTACTGCTTATTTGTGAATATTGTTTTTTCTGTCATAAATTAAAATAACGCATTGATAGAATTTGAATTTACTTGATACAACAACTGCTTCATTGTAAAAAAGTAACAATAGTAGAGCTAGCTAGTTTGATCTCCTAGAATTATAAAATTGTCCCCTTAGTCTCAATGAAACGTATCTAATTTTTCTTTACTTTACATAACAGCCCAAAAAGGTTTCCCAAGTTATCAAAATAGTGTTTTCAGCAGAAAAAATATTGTACTATCTTTTTACTGTTGATCTTTTCAATGAGTCTAATTTGTCATTAACAATATTTCAGTACGATATTATAATTTTATGTCCAACATTACAAGTAACTCGAAATCACCTGTAATAGATATACGTTTCTTTGACCTTAGGTTTAAAATATGGTTAACAGTTCCAGTCATCCTGAATCTTATAATTTCACTTTTTTACATTTAATATATTTTTCTTGACTGTTTGACTTAGCCAATCACTAAGCAACTCTTTCAAACCTAAATCAATAATCTGGAAGCCTAGATTTCTTTAACTAATTTTGTTCATTCAAAGGTTTCAAAGTCAGAAGCAATATACATACATATTTATTCATGTAACTATACAACTATTTTGATGGTGCTGATAACTTGTTGGCTCGATTCCTTGAGCCCATTTTTTCAAGAATAACCGTTTCTGAAAAGGGAAGTTTGACAAATGCAACTACAACCAGTTCTGGTCAAATATATTTTTATAAATTTTTCATTAAAAGCGCGAAGGCTGTTTTCCTCATGTAATAGTAATTAACTAAAAATATTGAATATGTCAATCTACAGAAAAACACCATGCAATAAAAAAATCATTAGATTACACTCTTTTTAAACATTAATAAATATTCGAGAAGAATACCTTACAACACAAAGATACTTTACAGCTATAGACGAAAAAATATTTTGACAAACATCTGCTCATCTAGATCTGAAATTAAAGATAATATCGTTAATTTGATCTTGCCCGAATTTATCTCAAAACCGTTTGATCATCAAGCGCAACCTTGACTACTAGACTAGAAATACCGGTATTTTGGCTGGTTTTCTCATACCAAAATATCTGATTTTAAAATAAAAAAATACCGGTATTTTGATATTGAAAATTATGCAAATGTGATATATTTTTGTTTTGGGTAGCATTTTGTATGTCTTGCATTCAGTCACGCGTTGTTACTTGCAAAAGTTGCACATATCTGTTATCCAATTTTGGAATAGAGTAATTCTAGCAGTTTATTTCTATTATCGAATATATTGGGGTTTGTGACGCTCATCTTATATTGAAGAATGTATTTTGAAGTCTCATTTGTATTATGGAGCTGGAGAAGAATGCTTCGTATACCATGGACGGCCAAGCGCACTAACGCATCTATCCTGAATGCGCTACAAATCCAGTATAGACTCTCAGCTGTTTATACAAGACGAAAAGCCTACTGAAAATCTTAAGAGGCTCGTCGTTACAAAAATGGCCGAAGGCAGAAGAGGATGCGGAAGGGCCACAACTCGCTGTAGCAACCAAATGAAGGACTTTTACTTACCGATGGCCCTCAGAGTGGCAGAGTGCAAGAGCGAATGTAGAAAGAATCGTTACAGAAAATGGAGTTGTTCGAAAGACGTAGGTCAAGACTCTCACCAGTGAGGAAAACGGCTGAAGAAGGAGAAGAATTTGTATTTAAAATATTGACATTTAAATTGCAATTGCTACTCTAGATTTCTGAGACCAACTGTTTTAATTTCTGTAATAATCAACACCGGTTATATCATATATTATGAAGTTGGTTTATTTCCCATGACATTACACAATTTATATTTATAGCAATGACCCATATTTCGTGAGACAGTTTGTCTAAGGCGATGTTTTTTAGGAGGCGGAAGCACACCTAAGCAATTTTTAGTGGAATTCCGTAACAAACTACGCGGAATTTATGAGTTTGTAACCTTTTCTTTTTTATTTTCGCTCGATAAATTTATCAAATATGATGGCGCTTTTGCTAACTCTATCATAAATATACTAACTTATTTTATTGCGTGTGTAGTTTTTTTACCGAATTTATCACTTTATAAAGTAGGTAATGGTTTCTTTTAAATAAAATATGGTCTAATATAGTTCTTATAATCTAAATAAAGGTATATTCTGATAATTGTTTTATAAAATGAAAAATATTACTACAGTCTGCATTATCGACGCCTACGAAATATGACATGTCTGTCATATAATGATACTGTTTCAACGAATTTATTCACAGATAACCAAATTTATAGATTATTTAAATAATTATTTTTATAAATCAACTCAAAAAATTATAAATGAATTTTACTTATAAATTTTAATTCTTACTCAGCCAAAACACTCATTCCATGAAGTTGATGTTATATGAAGATTAAAGAAGCATTCAATTTACTTATACTTTAGATAAATATGTATAATTTTATACGGTATGTATATATATTTATTTTTTACCATGTCCGCTCCCAGTGTCCAGCATATGGCCTCCTAATAGAACTATCTCAACATAAGTTCTCTACGAGAACTGCTTGTTACTCAGTTGTTCAACCTTTCTTTTACGAAGAGAGTAGGGATAGAAGGATAGGGCTAGGACCGGATTAGTGGTTGGCTAACTCCTATGGATGGAATTTTAGATATCACAAACATTTATGCCTACGGACAGACATCCACAAATCGATTTACGAATATTTCAGATATAGATCGATTAATAATATGTTAAATTTTGAAGCAATAGGTAAGCAATATTTATTAACAGGAAAATTTTTTGCAAAAATTCAAACATACTCTTAGATATATAAATGACGAAAACTGTGATAAGCATATCATATTTTACTTTTTTTACTTCTATCATTTAAATTTTTTTAAGAAATAATATGTTTCAACTTCATTTTACTGTGATATGAAATTTTTATTATTGAAATTCTACTTTTAAAATAGAACATTTCAAATTTCAATTTTCATTACATGAATCTCTATCTATTTAGAGTATAAGAATGTCTTTATTACTTTAAACGTGCTAAACTGTTACCCTAAATTGTTACAAAAGCAAAAAAAAAACGTAATCGAATAGATACGTACATAAGAAATGCTTTTAGGATCGGCCATGAATATTTAGTAATATCCTCTTTAGCAATTGTGTCACCGCCCCTGAATAAGAACTGAAAATAACAGTAAAAAACATACGCGTATCTTCCTTTTAAAAAAAGCTCTAAAAACACTCACTAGTGCTAACTTCCTCCAGACCGGCAAACGAATTAAGCTGTCCCTACTTCACTGATTACGGATACACCGTTGGAAACGGATTTGCGGCAATTTTTATGGCGCCCTGCCACCCTCGCACCCTTATCTTATTTACATTTTTAATTTATAGCCGTGGCAGCCTCATCTTGGCCAGGCTATTGCTTATAACAGACATCCACAAGCACTGGCACGCGAACGACGCTTATAATTAATTCAGTTTAAAATAATTATTGATAACATTGCTGTTTCACAGGTTTTGCTTCTTGTGTAACTGGCTCTGTGTTGTATCACTGATTGCGTCTTTTTGAGAATTTTTTTCTCAAATAAACGTTATTAATTCAATTTTAAATTAATTTCAACAAAGCTACTGATGAACCCATTGAAGGCCTACTTGAAGTTTAATTACATTGTGTATGTTTTCGACAAATTACTTCGTTTTACAAAGTACAATAAGCCTTCTGATCCGTTACAGGAGCAATTATATGGTTCTGTGGTTATATTGTGCCAATCATAATAAAAAAAGCTATCGTTTTCTTTTATTTTATAAAAAAAAACAACACATTTTTCGAGTACATGAATCAAGATACCGGAAAAAACGCATGGCTTTGCATATATGAAAATATTATAAATACTCATTGTCAATGATTATATGCAATCAAATCAACTAAATATGCTAATTTTCGGCTCAGTAGAATATACTAATTTAGTAATATGGATAGATAGATACCTTTAAGCATAAACCGTATTTACTTAAATGAAAAACATACGAGTCACAAGTACTACGGTACTTGCAAATAAATTAAGAGGACAGCAGAGCAATAAACGAAACACGTATCGTGTACATATGTCGTAAAATAAATTAAAACAATTATATTACTATACTTTTTTTATAACTAACGATCAATATACATAACGAATAAAGATCTATTTGCCATGATGCCACTTTACTTGGCTCATTGTTTATATCTGTCACAAATATTCTAAGAAATAAATTAGAGAACTAATTAATCCAACTAGCCTTAAGCCCGTCATAAACGAGCATCAAAAGTTTCACATGGCCGGAAAGACTGTTAAAACTATGTTCCGGTAACATTTTCAACAATAATTTTGCAGTCATATGTCTGAGCAAAGTGAGCTTAAACAACAATGGCCAACATTAATTAATGGCGTATTTGACAGCACATACGTTTTCTGCAGCGTATGAAACTCTGATGAAGCTTGCCCAAAGCTACAGGAGTTTTACGGTCAACATACGGCATACATTCATCGTAAAATGATAACAGCAAAACTTTACATCGAGGATATATCTGACATCTGACGCAGGTCAACGATTTGACAGATCTTGAACAGAGACGCACATATTGAATAAAGAAAGAAGATTTAGGCTGGCAATATCTCCACAATATCAATCAATATCATGCTGTATGGGTAATACGGAGCAATACGCGGCAGCATACGGCCGTTGCGTCTGGCCAGTCAGCCATTTTACGACAATAGTACCGTTTGTTGCAGGGCTATACAAAACCACACATGTTCAGCACAATACACAATACTATTTCTTGCACTCTTATTATTTAATCTCGTAACCGTTTTTTTTAGTTCTTAACCGAGAGACATGCTGATGTTATAAAGCATTTTAAATTAATGAATATTCTTTTCATAAGTAAATTAAGGTTTTTGTATAAGCAAATAAATATGATCATAATTTAATATACTAAAATAAGTGGCGTTATGTAAGTCTGTACAAGTTTTATCGTATTTTATGAATGGGAATATTAAAAATCAAGTCACTAAATAACATTCACAAACCCAAAGTTTCAGACCACTGGCTCACTGTAATCTCGTGAAAACATGTTTACTTTGAAATATTCCCGGAGAATTTCAGTTTCGTTGTTGTAAAAAAGAACTTTAAAAGATTATAAAATATAGTTTTTATTATTTTATCGAAGAGCCCAGTGACCGATAAGAACCCATGTCATAGTTTAAAAGTTTTATGTATTTGTTCGGTGATAACCTAAATGTTCAAACATAAATGAGCCTACAAACTTAATGAGGTTATAACTATAAATTTAGTGACTTAATATCGAAAAACCCAGTACTATTTTTGGGCTGGAGATACATTCCATGAAAAACCTTGCAAAAAAACTATCATGGAAAAATGAGTTATGATAACTAATGCCACCAAGCCACACTTGGTGGCCATATGCTCCACATATTTTACAGGTATGTTGGGTCCGTTGGCTACGGCTACGGATGTCTCGGGTTCAAATCCCGGTGCAGACGGTTTTCATAAATTGATCTTTCAATCAGTTTATAGATTTCTGTTCGTAGTCTGAGTGTTTGTGATGTCTAAAAAACTCTCTCCCACCTATCTGATCCTCAGGGGGCGTAGCGAGAGCGATTAGCTTAAGACTAATCTTGTCCTAGCCTTATTCTTCTGACAAACGGTTCTCATAGAAAAATTCTGTTGAGGTACCTCCATTAGGAGGCCATATGCTCCACGTTGGGAGCGGGCATGGATTAAAAAAAAATGTTTGGTCAGTGGTAGTGTTGTCAATGTCATTGGTTTCGATTACGGTACGAGTTGGTCTATAGATTTCTGTTTGAAGGCAAGGACGATGTCTAAAATTCTCTCCCACCCATCCGATCCTAAAAATGGAGAGCGACTAGGTCACAAATAGTACTTTATTAGTCCTATCCTTCAATCCCTACTCCCTTTGATAAACAGAGGTTGAGCAACTTCAACTATTCGAATAAAATTCTGTGTAGATACTTTCATTAAGAGGCAATATGCTCTACATTGGGAGGCAACAAGGCTTAAAAAAATGGTTGACGAATAAATGCAATATTTCATCCAAAAAACCGATATTCATAGATTTTGCACTATTTACTACACTGACACACTTTCTGTATAATACACATAGCGTCTAAGTGTATTTATATGTATGGATTCCGTGATCCTAAATTGTAAAGTTGAACCTTAGTGCCGGAGTGAAAAGTTATGCGGTGTATAGTTTAATGTTTAGCGAAGGTCATTAAAATTGATAAAAAAAATTGAAATTAAAATTCGTAAAATATTTATGTGACAGAATAAACATTTTATTTTTGACTCCTCTATTCAGGCTTAAAAAAGCAAGTATTCTAAATAATAATCCTTGCTTTAATTATAATTGAAAGTGTGTCTCTGTCTAATGGAAGTATTTAACATCATTATCCAACTATTCGAGGAGGTCTTTACAATAAAATCTTAACACAAATTAATGTGCCATCGTCAAAATAAATTGCGAAACATTTTTAGAAGCAATTAGTAAGTGATATATTTTAAGAGAAATATTTTCGGTCCGAAAATCACTTGGTGTCGTAATTCTTTCATAGAAACATTTTTACAAAATATTTCCGAGAAATATTTCATTTTTTATCACATTCGGAGTATTAAAAACAAGATAAGAATCAGTGCTAGAGTTTTTTCAGCAATTAGATTATTCCAGGAATAATATAAAGATACCCTTCTATTATTTAATAATATTTTTTATATATCTGTTAGTATGAAACATAAAATACATGTGTTTTTCTATCTCTCTGTTTGCCTGTCTGTCATAAAGATCTGCAATAAGGCATCTAATACCAGATCTTTTTTAGGATCCCGGGATTTCACAATTCAAAATTTCTCATTCTTGGGATCCCGGGATCCAAGATTGGCCATTAAGAGTAGTTTCTATTTGTTATAGTGTTTTCATGTGCTAAATTGTACATATAACATTTAATTTGTGTCCATAGTTGCTTCAATAGGACTATTTTTTTGGGCATTGGAATGGTTATTTTTATTGATTTAAAAAGAGAAAAATATTTAAAAAGAAAACATAATGATCAAAATAAGTATGTTTGTTGCATTATTATGGTAGGTTTTAACAAATGGTATCCAAAAAGGGGACATGTCCTTCAATTTGAATTTGAGAATATTGTCCTCCATTTTAAGTTTGTTAAGAACAGCTGTTAGGAAATATGAGAAGGGGAGAAACTGCTATAAGTTTATATTAATTTTATTATAAAAAAACTATGTACATGAGCAAACCGAGGTACATGTTGTAGTTAATCAGGAAGTATTTTATTTGATATATGAATTATTTTTTAGCATTTACAGTGAATCCCGAAATCTCGAGATTGTCTGAATATTAGTACCGGGATAACGGGATTGGAAGACTTAGTCTGAAAGGGCCGAAGTTTGATGAAATCACTCGGTTTGAATCCAGCATTTTCAGGTTCCAACGGACAGCGCCTGAACAGAATCAGTTTCGCTTATTATGAAAATGTGGAAGTAGTACAAAACAAATTGTATTATTTTTAAAATCGACCATTTGTCATTTATTTCGCATTTTTTAACAATAGTGACTTCTTTGATATTAATATCAAAGAGATTACTTTTTCTTATTGAGAATTGTTTTTGAAGTGGGTTTTGGATTGAATATTTGAATAAATATTATTCAGCTACGTTTTTTTTTTGAAAAAAAGTGTACTAGGTACCGTATATTTTTTAAATCACAAAGACTCGATTGTCTCGTTGGGACTTCGGGCTGCAAAAAAATGCTAGGAATTCCCGAGAATAAATTCATGAACTCTATCGATACAGCTTCTCCAATAACGATCTTCAAATTTTTTGCCGCAGATATTTAGGATTTTTACGTCGTGGGTTATTGAAATCTAATAAACAAAAATTCGATTTTATAGAATAGAAAATAATATACCATATCAATACTCAAAAAAAAGCTGGTCGACCGAGAGATACGATCAAATAAACCCTTCCCGCAGAATAGCCAAACGCCGTGACCAATGCCTTGTTGAGTATTTTCCGGAAAAAAGCTCAAATACACAGCCTTAAAAATAATCGCTTTGGGACGCATAACGTGAGATACCTATGCCAAAAGTGCTCGAGCCTTTTATTATACAGACTATGTAAGGCCTACAAAGAAAATGCGGCCATTCCAGAATATACTTAGAGTGGAAAAATCACACCGAAATTCAAAGCAACAAGGCCTAATCGTTGTTTTATGGCTATCTCATTATTGCAACATGGTTTAAACGTTGAAGTAAAAATAGTGGTATTTTTTGTGTATCTATTTTTATAGTAGCACTATTTTCATACCCAATTTTAATCTCTTTTTTTTTTAATATGAAGCATATCATTATCTTAACTAGCAAACTGCCTATATACGTTATAGCAAAATGTTTAGGAGAGAATAAAAACTGAAAAAATTCAGTTTTAACTAATGTTATTCTATAAATTTAACATATGATATGTATTATTAAGAATGACTTAACATCTCTACAATATATCACAAAATACATGTAGAAATCTGTATGTTTGTATGTCTGTCGGTTACAACAACTCCTCCCAAACGACGTACATCAGCGATGCGAAATTTTCACATGTCATTCATTTTTCAACTTTTAACCTATAACTGAAAACGCGATATTTTTGACGTTTCAATGCTGGTTGAAAAAAGTAATAATACTAGTCACCTAAAATAACTAAGGCACCCATGGACTTTTAGATACAAATTCATGAAGCGATTAAAAAATGAACTTTTTAAATATAGAACTAGCGTTTACGGTTGTTGATCACTCGGTTATAGGACCGATGATTTTTTTATGATACTTAAGGATAAATTTCATTTTCTTAAGAATAAAAAATACATACATCAATTATAAAATGTTGTGTTCAATGGAAAATTATTTTATAAGATGAATCATGAAAATTTGAACCCTTATAGAATAGCTTACACTGATAGTTCACTCACACTCCAGTTTTAAATGATTTTGACGTACTCATAATATCGACGGTCTCAAAATTGAAATTGTTCAGGAGAGAGTAAAAACCGTTTTTATCGAAAACATTATACAGTACGTTGCGTTATGAATCTTTGAAATGCACTCACGTAAATTCTTATGGTTTACATCAAGTGGCCCGATCAGAATTTTAAATCTAAAACCAATGTAAAATGATGTTTCCCTTTCAAAAAGTGGTAAATTTATTTTTCTAATTTACATAATTTGCCCGAAACCTGCTCTGTCGTCTTTAAAATAAGATTCAATCATTAACTAATTTTCGTTTTATTTGAAGGTTATATCAATTGGCCTATCGATATTATCATTATATATTTATTTACATTTTATAAAAGTAATGAAACTGTTTAAGTAACATCTGAAAAAAAAACAAAATTAACAAACAAATAACTTTACATCCTTATTTTACATGACTTATTCACCATTAATTGAAAACCGTCTTTTTGAAACACATACATTTTACATGACGTATCATTTAAAATGGTATATATTTTAATTCAAAAAATAAACAAACTTTCAATACTGAATAGTATCATTTTCATTTCAGATTAATTTATTTAAAAAAAATCTAATATAGATTTTAAAGTTGGCCGTCGATTTAATATATCTGCTATAATGTATTATACATAATAATGCGGACATAGTATACACTACGAATTTTCGAAGAGTATTTATTGGTATATAATATAATAAAATTTTTGGAATAACTAACAAAAGAGATATTTTGAAAAGGTGATACAGTACTATTCAAAAAGTACATTGGAAATATGAAAGCTCAATTTTCATTATAATTTAAAATTATTTTTATACGTTTCAGTATATTCATCAACTTTTTTAAATATTTTACAGAATGTTGTGCTTTTAAAAAATCATTTTTTAATTAAAATGTAGATATTCAAACCAATAAAAAACATTTTTCATTGATACAAATAAAGGTCTAAATAATAAATGTGCAGTGGCTAACGTCGTTTGCTACGGTTACAGACGTTTCGAATTCAAGTCCCGGTACGGACAGTTTCATAAATTGCTTTTTTAATGGATTTATGGATTTCTTTTGGTAGGTATGAATGTTTGTGATGTCTGAAATTAATAAGATCCTAAAAACGGGGCTTAGTGAGAGCGATAAGCTAACCATTAGTCCTTTCGTAGCCCTATTCTTCTATCCCTACTCTCTTCGAAAAAAGGTATTGAGCAAATGATTAACACGCAGTTCTCGTAGAAAACTTCTCTTGACATACCTCTATTAGGAGGCGGTATGCTCTACACTGAGAGCGGACATAGTAAAAAAGTTGTTAGCTATTTTATTTATTTTTTTATTTGTAAATTTAAAAAAAATACATGGCATTACAGCTGACGCCAGTATGCTATGCATTTACATATAATAGTATGACAAAAAATAATATAAAAATACAAAAAATATATATTTAGCAAACAATACCCAGAGATTGTTTCTGAAAAGGTTCACCTCTCTAGGCAATGCATTGATTATAAGATAAGCTCAATGCTTTTGAAAATTGATTTAAAAATCTGATATAATCAACGAAAGCTTTACAATTGAGACACGTGGAAAACGAGAAATATACAACTTATAAAATTCAATCATAGGTACTCAACTTGTCATATATTTCCTACGTGATGTCCATCTTAACCCGTTGGCGAGGACATCGCCATCAACTGGAACCCCCCTGTTCCATAATCGGATACGAGAAAACGCTCTCCGGAAATGCCTCTTGCGCCATCTGCAGTTGACAATACTGCCCCCGACCCTCCCTCGCGTCGTCCATTGTTTAAACGAAAAGTCTAACTTGTTCCAATTCGACCTATCCTATTATCCTTTCACTCTGGCGAGCCCGCACTATTTTATTTTCCTTTTTGGCCGTGGAGAGTGCTCCACTCCCTCGGGGATGATAATCTTGCTCGGTTGTGCTACAACGGTATGGCTATGCGTCGCGTCTGGACTAAAGCTTTTCAGGAGTCCGCATTCAATGGGTTAAATTGCATTTTAAAAATTAAATTCACAATAATGTATTTACCTCGGAGTTTTCTATGTATTGCTCTAGCGATCTTATTTATTGAAAGACCTTTTTGATAGTTGCATATAAGGTATTAAATAAAGTGTAACTGTTTATTTATTAATATATATCTATTCTAGTTTCCAATATTAAATTCTTTCGTTTACCTTTACGCTTGCTTACTTATCCCATTATTTTCAAAATTTGGATTGTTTTTCTTATTTACTTATTTACAATGGATTCGGCGAAAACTTTGTAGAAATTCATTTTTGTATACAATTAAAATTGATAAGTTTTTTTTTCCAATGCCTATATTACTAAATATAACACTTTTTCCACCTCTTGAAGAAACATCTTCAAGTAAATGCTTAATTTTACGACTTGATTTAAATTAAATCAATTAAATAATTACTAACGTAACTAATTTTATTAAATTTCTGACGAATATAAATTTCTTTCTTTCTTTTAATTAAAGATATCGACTGAGCGTGCTTGATGGAATCTCAATATCAAATTTGAATTGCTTAAATTTTGTACATTTCCATTTACTTCATCATGTCCATGTATTTAGCTCATTCGCGTGCTCGAACGCCTGAAGATGCCGAAAGAAAGTGAAACTCGGGTCGTTGGTTACATTTTTGTTATTCCGTTGGCTATGTAACTAAATGGGACAAGTTTATCGTTTCACCCTACACAGAGAGCTGAATAAGTAAGTTATCAATTTCAATTCTATATTTATGTTATTTTTACTATTATGCAAATAAACAACAATTTTCTTTTTTATGCACTATGTTAATATTTTAACTACTCTTTTTGTTGCTTAATTTAATGATACATTACACAACGATATTATATATATATTTCAATTACTTCTCACCGATCTGCTATCCAATCGTTAAAAAAGAGTGATTTATAACAATGTTATCTAGTTTTTTCTAGCTTCACTTTTACTTGCATCATTCTATTATGTAAAAAGAACATTAATTACAGTCAAATTTAGATGTACCAATTTAACTTGGCTACTAGTGAAGGTACCACCGTTGCATTAGGAATGTTGCCATACTCAACCAGACCTGATATTTTAGTGACGGTTATTAAAAGTAGACAAGATAATTATTTTGAGTAAAATAGCAATTGGAGAAATTTATTCTACACTCACAATTCTATTTCCAAATTTGGCGGCGGCCAAGTAATGTTGGTAATACTATAGATATGCATACAGCTCAACTTGTGATACACTTTTTTACTGCGATTTAAAATAATACATTTTATAATATAAGATATCTAATTCAAATGGTCGACTTTAAATATTTGCTGTATAGAATCGTAATACTCAGAAAATATTTAATTACCAAGCTCTTTGCATTTTTTTTTTGATGATTTGTCTACATTTGGTAACCATTTGTTTTTGAATAAACATACGTTTGACATAACAGAAAATTTCTAAATTCTGCACTTAATAACAAATCTTTAAAATCAGATAAACAAGAGATATTAGAAATAAATAGATATAAACTTTTGCCCAATTCAAATTTATAGAATGAGCAAATCGTCTTTGCATCTTCTCCTTTATTATAACCGATTCATTAATCTGTATTATATCTGTAATGTTATTTTTAACTTGTAAGAATTGATTCTCTCTCTTTAATTTTTGTTTTTCAGATATAAAAAAGTTAATGGCTCCTCATAGCTCCTCTGCATTCTCCACTTAAGATGGCTGTTTATTGTTAATATCAATTGCATATTTGATTGTTTTTAAATGATTCACTAATTTTTTCTTAAAATTTTCCCGATCCACTGTTGCTTATTGCATTAGTAATGTCATTAAAATTTTTTGCTAAGCTAATGGATTTTTAAAGAAGCTATATTTGTGATTTCAGATTAGTATTTATTGATTTGTAAGAGGTCTATAGACTCTTTTATTTGATTTATGTATAATTTGTTTGCTAATCAGTATTTTCTTGTCTTAGTTCATGAACCATCAGTTTCATATACCTTCAATTTTATATAAATAAGCCTGTTATGTTTGTATTTTTATCAGTTGATAATGCTCGTGATGAGCGAAATCGGTCCTGATCATTATAAAGATGTGGAAGTAGTACAAATGAATTGTGATTTATTTTTTAAAATATAATTGTCTTTCCACCAAAAATTGACAGTACACCTTAAAAGTGAAATCTCTTTGCATTTATTTTGCTTTGCGTTGAAATAGTTCTGCATGATTTTCCGTTGGTAACTTGTTGAGCCAACATATATCATTTTGTTGGTTACCTTTTCCAGGTGACACATTCAATTTATATAAAAATAACTGATAGTTTTTTCGATGTGCAGATTCACAAATATCGAGTAAAAAAGACTGACACATCTATTTCGGTACCACCACTGCATGATCACTGGAAGCAAATTGAACAATTAAATATTTTGTTGAATAAAAAATACAGTGCCTGACTTGGCCAAATGCTCTCCTTATCTTACCTTATTTGTGAGATTATTTTTTCAAAAGCTCCATCTCAGTCCGGTGCATGGGAAGGCTGGCAGGAACGCTTTGCCGGGCGAGTAAAATTCGCGTCAATTCGACTGAATATTCATACCAAAGAAGGGTACGCGTCTGCTTGTCTACTGGGATTAAAATAAAATAAAGCTCAACCTTTTTAGTAGACCGACCAACGTTATTTATATCATACAAGTTTTGTTTTTTTCTAACCGATTTGTTTTTTTTTTTTTTTTGTTTTGGAAAATAAGGTGAATTTGTATGTTTCGAGATTTCTTTGATAAAATTGTACGTTTTTATTTGATTTTTTTGTTTACCTAAAATTTTTTTATTTGATTTTAAAAAGTTGAATTCCGAAATACGAATAGCACTTTTTTGTTGCTTTCGAAATATTAAATTTTATCCAGTTTCGTATTCTCATAAATCCACCATGTAAAAAATGTATTTATAACCATCAGTTAACTCCGCAAACTTCACACCATCAAAATACATTTTTGCAGACATTAATACATCACGCTTCATTAATTTTTAGGTGTTAACTGTCGATTCTCGGTGAAAAGGCATTATATTTTAAAAATAAAACGAAGTTGGTTTTGTACAACTTCCGCATTTTTATTATTTGAAAGACCGTTTTTGCTCATCACGAGCATTATTAACTGACCGAAAGTGTGAATCTAGTACAAAATAAATTGTGTTTTATTTAAAAAAATATAACAAATTTTTCAAACATTAAATATAAATTTTATCAAAACTCAGCACTAGTCAATTTATCTCATATCTTATATATAATATCCCAGACTAGTTGTCGGCGTTTTATTATCATCACATATCACATGTAGGTGTACATTTTGATTAAGTATAATCAAAAAATAAAACTAGCTTCTTTAGAAATTCATTATTTCAATTTCAATACCATCATTTATGACGGGTGTCTCACGTGCTATCTTATACTATTCTAATTCAGTCCAAATAAATTAACTATAATACAAAATTTTATTATAATTGCCGATTCCTCTTACACAAGACTCATTATTATTTTCTACGAAAGTTCTGAATTCGATTCCCGGTAATTATTGTTTTATGAAACAACAACCATACGTCAAATTTCGTATTATTTCGATTTCACTTGTAAACATTTTTAAAATAATTCTAGGAAAAAATATCATGATGTAAAAACAATATTACAAAAAAAAATCTACAATCTTAAAATAGTTGAATTATCCAATTTATTATCTTTTAGTCCTGAAGTTTAAAAGTGAAAACTTTTTTAAACCGCTTAATGCCAGTATTATCTGATTACCCACAGATCTTCAAGAATCATATTTCAAAAACACTTTAGCAATCAAGATATAAGCTACTTGCTTTTTATTTCACTTTTAGACTAAAGTTATAATCCCAAAATTAAATCAGAAATTGCTTTAAAAATGTCAAATTTAAATGAATATTTGTCGCCGAGTAGTCCACGCTCTTGGACTTTGGTCTCATTTAATTGCAATGACAAGGGCTCGAATACTTCAACGAACAAGTTTCAAACATTGATGTATTTCCAAGGCATTGATGTCTGTGATGTTTCTAACGGCCTGCGTTCGGTTTAGAATAATTTAAAAAGACATAATATATATTAAGTATTTTAGTTTAGTTATAACATCTATACTATATAGGAAAAAATTAATACATTAATCTGTCTGTCACTCCTCCCAAACGATGAAAAATAGCGACGTGAAAATCGCACATGTTATTCTGACTGAAATTTCTAGGTGCTATTTTTTACTTTCAATATTATTGTTAAATGATGGACTATATTTTGTGGGTGTGACATGAGTTATGGGTTCACGGTAATGTTTTCAACTTTCAATTTTAAAAATATTATTAAGTGATATACTATATTTTGAGAGTGTTACATGAGGTACAGTTCACCGTGATATTTACTACTTTCAACATTATTATAAATTTATTAACTATATTTTGTAGATGTTACATGAGGTAGGAGTCCACCGTGATATTTTCAACATTCAACTTCCAACTTGCACCAAAATAACGCCGAAGTCTAAATATCAGACGATCCCGGGATAAACTGGATAATAAATTCTCGCTTATAATAAAATCTGTTATTTATTATTTATCTAAATAAATATCCTTGGATGTTAAAAATATAAGCTTGTGATAATATCTGCATATTAAAATAATGGAATTTAATATGAATATTGTATTAAAGTACATAGATAATATTAAAAATGTGTGCTATTATTAAACTATACAAAGAAGCTCCCAGTTTCAACTTCCCTAGCGTGTAATTTCGCAGTAAAAATAAACGAAAAAACATTGTTGAAATTCAAAGGTAATGACATTTCTCACTGCAATTGTTCTGTACAAAGATCTTGAGACAACTAAGATAGAACAGGAGAACTGAACAAAAGATGTTGGAGCTAATATTGAATTATGTTCCTAGTGACGTGTGCTTCAGATAGACTATATGAAGTATTATTAGCGACATTGGACGATGGTTTGTAGTTATGTGTTATAGCTGTGTCGAGATAATAACACTTATATTAAGTTAAATCATTAAGATTCATATACATACAATATATTGAAACTTTATTGGGTATTTCGTGTGATCTACATATATATTGGTACGTATGTTCCTTGATGGTATGACTGATCATTTGTGTTTTTTTTTTAATTGAAATGATATCTAATTTTCTACTTTATCTTTTGAGTGTATATGTTGGTTTTGTTAGTAATTGTGACACGTGTTTCACCTATTTGAGAAGCATTTTCAGACTAACTCTATCTAACTCTGAAGATGCTTCTCAATTAGGTAAAACACATTTCACAATTATTCAGATGACAAAATCACTAAACTCCTATCAAATTTGGGCTTACAAAGTTTTGAAATGCTCCATTAAAAAATAATTTTAAATATACAATAATTTTCAAAAAAAAAAGTGTATGTAAGTGAGATATAGTATATATAGAGTATACTTCTTCTAAGGCAGTATATATATTATAGACTATATACTATTACAAAAATTATTTTCATCATTCTTTTGACGAAGGCATGAAGATGAAACAGCCAAACAACTCATATAATTTTTATAGACTAAAATACTTTGATATTGTTACGTTATTGTAATGAAGTTCAACCAAATAATCGCCAATTCAAGCAATATTAATAATTTAACATATTAGGTTATGCCATTTGGCAACGGAAAAACTAATTGCTGAAATTATTAAAAATACAGTGTAATCTATTTTAAGAAATGTTGATGTTGTGTGAAAAAGCTTGGTAATTTCCTTCGACAGTTTTATTTACATTTTCTGTGTAAAGCTTACATAAAAAAAGAAGATTTGAGCGTAAATTGACAAAATAAAGACGCTGAAATGCAAATCGCATGCAAATGCGAGAACTGAGAGCACTATCTACGGATTTATTTCGAGACGGCTGTTTGAATTTTAGATATTTAAATAAGCGAGCACCTTCCTACCGCTAGCAATTAAATTAAAACGCAGATTTCTTACAGGGCAAATAAACGCATTACGGAATTGAGCGATTCTGTTTGTAGATGTTAATAGAAAAAACCAATTATGCTAATAACTTTGCACTAAACCAATCGCACTTATTTATTTTATTCGTTGACAAAGTATTAAATTATGACTTGGATATACTATCGTTTATTGTAGAATAAAAAATGACAGTACATGGCTTTACATCTGATGTGAATGAGTTTATAATCCTGCAATTCTTAAAACTATTATTAACTTACGTGCTCCAGATTTTTACCTACGAGGTCGAAACCAAAACCAAACATTTTTTTTTCATAAAACTTTTTCTTCGCGAAGGTCTAATGAGTTGCCAGTTGCAAAGGCCATTCGAATAATCAATGAATTGCCTAGTGATGGACATTTTCAGCAAAGAACTCTACTCGTTTCTTATATGAATTTTCATGTTCTCGATTCTAATAAATGCTTGATTATTATTATTATTATTATTATTATTATTATTATTATTATTATTATTATTATTTGTTGTTGAATCTAGTGTCTTAATGTATGGCGCATTGACGTCTGCTTTAATGACATGTTTTGTTATTTACATTTACAAATAAATAATATAACAAAATATATTGAAAAATTTTTTTTTCAAGTATTGGGAAAAACGAAATAAGAAGAAAAACGACATATGAAGATTATCGGTAAAAATTGGCACTTATCTTGACATAGGTATTGATCAGTCAAACATCTTTTGATTTATATATGTCAAATATTTGTAGTTACAGCTAATATTTGACGATAAGTCACTTGAAACTAGCTCGAAGACAACCATACTCAACCTGACATGGTCAACAAACGGGAGAAATCGCCAAAAAAGAATGTCGGTTGGATCTGTCGTTTCCTTTGTCACGCTGACTTGATTGCATCGCTGACTGTGAACACTGTGTCTTACGTGAACGAAGTCAGTGCGTGGCGATATCGGTGTGATTTGAATCGATATATGATGAAGTCCTACGTGCTACGTGCAAGCGGCAACTGCTGCACTCACTTTGCGTGAAAATATCAAATTAACTGATCGCGTCCCAGAAGCGGAATGCCGCATCTTTTCGTCATTTATCACGTAAGACACTCTCATTGGCAGAGAACGATTCATATTTTTCAGCTACGCCACACGTTCGCAAATAATTTGTCCACGTAAGACCGTAAGAGTTGATGGCGTCCCATGAAACGTATTTACTAAATGCTCATTCATGATTTTTTTTTTATTATTATTTACTATTTAACCACCTGCACACTAGAGTGCATGCAATCTAGTGAAGCACAAATAACGTCGTTAAGCTGCTGAATACACCCTTTAACAAGAGTATAAAACCGCAGCGGCTGGTGGTGAGTACAGCATTGAGTACCCTAGGAAATCTTTAATAAATCATTTTTGAAGCAATCTCTTCAGTCAAAGCCATTTTTGAAGCACCGTTTTCGAGTGCTTATGCAAATTCATTTGCGTATTCGTTAAAATGCAAATGTGACATGCTTGAAATAAGTCGGAATAGTTTTCGATCACGGGAACCCCGCGAGTGTTGGGGGCTTAAGAACAAATAGCATTTAAATGCACGAAGAAAGTGCCTTCGGTATCCGTTTTCCAGCTTTTCCAGTGATATCGAAACTTTTGTCAATAGAAAGGAAAATCTGCCAAAAATATGAAATAAGTAATTACAACGGGATCATCATGGATAATAACTTCATAGTTCATTAAGATAACTCAAACAACAAAGACCGATAAAAATTGTTCCCATCCTGAAAATTGTCTGGTGTGAAAGTTGTGAAGTTCTTTAGCGACACAACAGAACATCCTTACACACCCATAGATCATTTAAGACTTAGGAGTGCTTGAGCTTAGAGTGCGGTGTGCAAGGAGTTACCAATCGATCTTTTTTTGTATAGAATGTAAAATTTTGAACATTATAATAAGATTTTTAAATCATTTTATACTTTTTATAATTTTAAGCTTGTGTTTCGAAATCTCATCAAAATATTGATAGTAGAAAAACCACTAATAAATTGTTTAGATATTTTATTGATATTTAATCAAAGAATCTCTCTTGGTATATATATTATAATTGATTTTTGTCTCTATTTTATAAGTTTTATGTATGTTTATGAAAATCGACAAAATAAATCTATACTTGAATATTGTAAAGGTCTTTTTTTAATTGAAATTAAAATTTCTTTTAACAAATGATATGCAATCAACAATTTAAAATTACATTGGCTATTTATAAATTATGTACCATATAAATACGACTCTTGCATTGTACGATAAGCAAAAGCTCAGTAAATGTTCCTATGTCGTAGCTTTCTCGCAACTGCGAGCTTTCTAAGATTCCACCTAACGAAATGAAATTACCAGAGCCACTATCACGTTTGCGGCAAAACCGAGCTCACGAAAACAACGGAAAATCTCCAAGGGATAAGTGGACGCTCTCTGAATACAGATGTTTTTGTTTAGGCCTTTTCTTGCCCCCGTTGTGCCCTGTCTATACTATCGCAAGACCGTACACACTAAATGCCATCTGATATATATGTTAGAAAGTGTCAAACGCATAAAACATTTATCTGGACAGAATGAGAATTAACTACGGAACAATCCAGATGCTTTTTCTCATATGCGAAGACAAAGGAAACGAAATAATATTTTTCTATATCTAGTTTTATCACTGCTAAAAATTCGTATGAAACATTTAATAAAGATTAATATAGCGAAAGAAAGCAATCACAGTTCGTTATCATAATATTTTGGACCTGTGACTTGGGATTCGGAAAATTGATAAACTACGATTTTTTATTTATCCCTCGACTTAGTGGAGCGAAAGTCGAGTGTGTATTGATCGACCATCTACGCATTACTTTGTTTAAATCTTTTATATGCATATAAGGTCAAGAACGTTCTATCAATGCTTTAATATTTGTACAACCTCCAGAAGCGTGACCATTTTAAATGAATTTATTAAGAAGCTAACTTGCTAGATTTTGTGATATTACTTGTAAATTTTAACCTGTAGCACACTTTTTGATATGAGCAAATAGACTTCTAATGGACGTATTTCAACAGAAGTCTTTTCTACAAGAACTGCTTTTTACTCATTTGATCAACCACTCTTTTCCGAAGAGATTATGGGTAGAAGATTATGGCTAGGACAGGACTAGTGGTTAGCTAATCGATTTCGCTTTGCAAGAGATACTCCTGCAAACTTGGGTGTATGCTATCAAGACTTGAAAAATGTCCCCTACGCTTGAGGAGTACTCTATAACATTTAAATATACATATATATATCAATGGCGTGAGGTGGGTTTATCTTTATCTTTATCACACAACTTAACTTGTGTATTGGCAAGTAAGATACTCGAATAAGAGCATGTGCCCGCATGCCTTTGTATCTCACTCGCATCTTTATTCAACATGTGATTGAGCAAGAAAGAATGAAATTAGTAGCACGCGTCTGATACCTATATATCATCGGCGTGCGGTGGACTTATCACTATCTTTATTGCACAGCCTAATTTGGGTATGAGCAAGAAGGATACAAGAGCATGCGCCGAATTCCCTTGCATCTCGCTTGCACCTACAATTTTCATGTGATTGAGCGAGAAAGTGATAAAACCACCGCACGCGCCTACTATATATATATATATATATCATCGGCGAGAAGTGGTTTTGTCATTATCTTTATCACACAACCTAACTTGTCTATAAGCAAGTAGGATACAAGAGCATGCACCCGCATTTCGTTGTATCCTTGTATGATTGAGCAAGAAAGAGAGATATCTATAGCACACCCCTGATATATATATCTTATCAATATCTAAATATTAATCAATTGTAATTTGATGATTTCATTATCACTACTAGCTTTAGATTTTAGTAAAAAAAATACCATTTTTACATATTTTAATGTTAGATTTTTACTGGTGCCCGATTTACATATTCTTGACAACTGTCGTAACGTTGGGCTTAATAAGCATTGAAAAATAATTCAATCGTACATTCTCTCATGTAAGCGACGCTTTACTACTTATTATCTTGATTGTCTAGACTCGACTATTCCAACATCATTGATCGAATACTCTCTACGGTTTGCCTACGTCACACTTTTCAGTTTTTGGGACAGATCGTCGAAGGGATGACGTTTTTTTCAGGTTAAATTCAAAGCAGATGAGGGGTACAACAACTATTCTACTACTACACGGACTTAAGACGAGAATTGTAAAAAGTTTCCAAATGCCTTGCGTGTCACCAAATGCTGAAGAATATAAAACTGAATCGTGATGTGGGCAAGACATTGGAGTTGTTATGCGGATGACGGACATGATAAATAATTCCCTATAACTATTGTACCACCACAACGCTTTCTTGACCTTTCCGTATTCATAGTGTAACATTGAGTTACTTCAGCCTTTAAGCCTTTAAATTATCTGTGAAATAGGTCACACAAAAAATTTAAATTTTGCTATTTGTAAACAAAATAGTTCTACATATAATTAAAAATGCATTAAAGTTAACGTCATCTTTGAAATTAATCATAATTTGAAAACCTCGTCAATTTTACCGTCGAAAAATACAAAATGGAAGTATACAAAATCTCAATAATCCGTATGCAATCATTTTGTTTCCAATAGGGATGCTACTTGGAAAAGCTTTAACAATGTTGACATATTCCATGTGGATGTGAGTGAGTTCAGACGAACACTATTTTTTTAATGTATTAGAGTATTTTTTAGCATGAAAACGGGAAGGTTAAAAGGATGGCTGTGAGAATAATTATAAAAGACAAATAAAGCCACCATGACATAGCTGATATTTTATTGACTCAATTCATTATTAAATTAAAATTTGAAGTCAGCAGCTAGCCTAATTGGATGTTTTGCATTGTATATTGTATTATATTTTTGAAAAAATCTAAACAGGTACCTTTTAAGACAATCGATGTACTTTTAAATTAAACGCCAATAGTATACTGCACTATAATGATGTAATTTTTTTTATTTGATTTATTTTATAACATTAAGAAGGTGATTTGAATAAGCTTTTACATGTTAAAACACCATTGAGATAATAAGGGCATCCAATCCTGGATCCTTTTTATGATCCCAAGATTGGTCATTTAGCGTAATTTCATGTTATAAATGATAGTTAGGCATATTGATTACTATTTATTTGTACAATATTGCTTTAATTGCAATGAATATATGTTATTTTGTTGATAGTTAATTTTCTAAATGTTCAAAAATGTATACTATTTTATGCCTGTTTCATATTTTTAAGCGGTTTATTTTATTTCAAAGCTAGCCAGCCTACAAGTGTCCGTTTAAGCAAGGCACTTAAAAGGTGAAAACTGAAACAATAATCGCATTCAATACAGATGACCTCATGCTTCTGATGCAAAGGTATTATAGTATGCATAACTGCAACGAAATTTCTGCAATCCCTCTACTTAATTGGGGTTACATATCTATATTAATACGATCTGATATATTCAGATAGTGAAACACATTCCAATAATTGCATATTAGCCCATGGCATACGATACTGTGCGCTCAGCAATCTTGTTCTGTGGGACGAGGTAGTTTAGATATCTCGATATTCAGCATTTGCTAGCTGCATACATTTAGGGTGTATCTACAGTATCATAGAATTAGTTAAGATGTATATATTTACTAATCATTATATTCAACTAACTTAAGCTGTTGTGAATGAATGAATACCTTGCGACACATGTCAGTATATAATGTGATATAAATATAAAGCTATTAATCTTCCTTTAAATGGTTTTGAAATAATTTAACAAAATATGAAAGAAAAATCTTTTCCTTGACAAACTGTTTTGAGTAAATTTTTATTCAACGATTTCAAGGTGTCAACTGTTAATTATTAGTGAAAAAGAATAACATTTTAACCTTTTAATTGACGTAGGTTTATGTATGGCGGCACGCCGCAAATTTCATTGCAAAAATAAAACCATCTAAATTAATCGTTTTTGAAAATGTATTAAAGTTTATTTATAAAAACTTACCAAATAAAAAAAGGCTGCACCGATTGTGCCACCATTTATTCAAAGTAACAAAATTAAAATATTTATGACACATCAGGGTTGTCAGAGTTTTTTATTCCGGTGATAAAGCTGTTTTCAATTTACGTTTCAAGTGGTAAAAACGAATTCTGTATGTAACGATAATCCCAATAGTTTGTTCAAGATATTTGTATGTTTTAAATAATTGAGTTAATGAAATCCCGTTTAAAGTGGAACGTCCTAAGACGTTATTTTTGTATGAGCGGCGTTCCGTTCATGAAAAGTTGCATGTCTTGAGACGATATTGGCAGTCATCCGGTTAAAAATAAAACACGATTTGTTTATAATATTCCAATAATACTTTTATAATGATCAGATTTGTCACTTTTAACAAACCAGTCTGAAAGTAATATATAAGGGTCAAGCCGAGCATCTCAAATTTAAAATTTAAATGATCACAATAATTTCATCTGTCCTCTTGTGGACAACTAAACAATTTTCATGTTTTCAATTATTTCAATTTTCAAATGTGATCACGTCACTAGAATATGTTCTGATAGCAATCGTTGTAAGCCTCCCATTATTATGATAACCTCAGGTCAATTTAATAATTTGATGCAGATATTATCACATTATATTATGCGACAGTCAATAGAATCGACTAGGGACTTGAGGGCTATTGTGAATGTTCTCACCAAGCCTTCCAATCCCGGGATATCCAGATTCACTGTGAATGTTAAAAACAATTCTTTTTAAAATTAAATACTTCCTGACTTACTACAGTGTATACCTTGATTGCTTATGTATATACTTTTATATAATACTTACATAATTAATTCATAAAATTATGTATTGTGGTCTCCCTTCCTTCTCATATTTCGTAACTGCCGACAGAAGTGGATAATTTTGACAACAATATATTTCACTTTTTTTATATTTTCCGAAAATGAAATTATGCTCAATGACCAATGCCGGGATTGAAAAATTGTGAATCCCAAAATCCCGTGATCGTTAAAAGCTTCCACGAATGAATCCCCTAGTTCTCACGGCATGTCATCACATGTATTGTAATGCCATTTTTTTAAATAACATTCTGCTGAATCGAAAAGGTCTATTCGTAATCGCGGAAGCTTCATCTAAATAAGATATGAAATTATCATTTTGGCTTAAACTATATCGCATATTCAGTTGATAATAAAATAGGTCAAAAATATTACATATATATTTTACGAACACTCAGCACTAACTTTTAAAAAAATATTGGTGAATATGTACATGCTGGGATTTGAATAATTTTTCGAAGTTTAAGCACCTTAATTCAAGTTAACCACTGGGTTAAATTTTTCTTGAAAATTTCTTAAAAAAATTATAAAAATATTATCAAAAAATAAAAATAACTCTTGGTTCTATTGGCCCGCTTAATTTCTTTCTTAACCATGTTTTCTCTCATACAATCTGATGCATTTTAATTACTAATTTTATACAAATGCATCAAAAATTGTACATGGACGGCAAGATTGCTGGATCAGTACAATATGACAGTAGCGTGAGACCAGTCAGCCAGTTTTCGGTAATAATACCGTGTGTTATACAAGACCACACATTTTCGGCAGCTATTGCCGTAAAAAGTTGCTCGTTTCAAAGCGGCTTAATATCACAATCGTAAGCCTTCTTTACTATTCCAGTTTTCCAACATATAAAAGCATACTGATATGCAAATACTATAATAGCATTGTTTACAATGTAAACTAATAAGGGACCAATATTCATTTGAAAACGAGATCACGTTTTATTACTCTTGTCATAAAATGGCAAAAATATTCAAACAGTTTTTGATCTTCGTGTACCCTGGAAGGAAAACTTTTTCGTATTATTTGTCAGTGAAATTTGTACCATCAGAATTAATCTCGTTATACCAAACGTAATAATAATTCGTAATATCGTATCGTACCTAGCAAAGCTTTAATCCAATGTTTCTCGAATTATATTTATTTTACCATTATTACAAACATGCTTGCTACACGTTGCTTAGTAGTATTTTTTATTTTAAAATTGTAATACTTCGCTTGATAAATATAATTTAATATATATGAGGTTTCTAGTATCATAACTCATAATCTCCAGCATATGCAAAAAATATTTATGAATGCAGCATTGTTACAATACTGTTTTACTTCAGGAATAAGCAAATTCAAAAATAAATGGCGTTAAATTGTTAAATTAGCCGTAACTCAAGGACTACCTTTATAGATATTTGCAACACCAAAGTCATTATTTTATTTAAAATACCCACTTTGATATATTCGTTAGTGATGTAACCCCTTTTGAGTGCGCTTAACTAATAAGTATAATGTATCCCAGAGTTCGTTTTCAGTAATTTATTATTCTAATTTAAAAGTCTGCTATCATAACTCGGAAATCTTTTTTGCTAAAGAGATAGCGAGTAAATATTTCTGTTGAAGCTCAGAACGGGACCGAATTACCCAACTCGCAGTAAATCCCGCCCTAATATGCAAACACTGGCAAAAGAGAGGAACAAATGTTGGTATATCTTCCCGGCGAACTAAATTTAACTACATATTTATCCACAGTAGCGTCCAGAGTCCAGACTAAGAAATTACGCTCTATCTGTCCTGTTTAAATGCGTCTAGTAGTATAATTATGTAACACTAAATCTGTAAATTGCTTATTATCTGAAATTTGATAAAATTGTTTAATTCAAGAAAAGCACATGTATTTTCCTTTATTACTGATTTAGCCAAAATTTCTATCGTGATTTACGTTATATGAAATAACCAGAACGTACGAAAGAATTTACTAATAACTTTTAAGGTGTTAACTGTCAATTCTTGGTGGAAAGACATTATATTTTAAAAAATAAAACACAATTTGTTTGTACTACTTCCACATATTTATAATGATCAGGACCGGTTTCTTTTCGATTGATCAGGACTGGTTTCGTTTCGATTTTTAAATGGTTCATTAATTTTTACTTATAATTTCCCTGAGTCATCATTTTATATTATTATCGTCATTAATAATTTTGTTCAGCTAAACGGACTTTTAATGTAGCTATATTTGTGATTGTAGATTAGTATTTAATGATTTGCAAGAGGTCCATAACATTTTAATTGTAGACTCTTTCATTTGATTTAAGTATAATTTGTTTGTTAATCAATATTTTCTTGTCTCAGTTCATGAACCATCAGTTTTATATACCTTCATTTTTTCACTCAATTTTATATAAATACGCCTGTTATGTTTGTATTTTTATCAGTTGATAATGCTCGTGATGAGCGAAACCGGTCCTGATCATTATAAATATGTGGAAGTAGTACAAACAAATTGTGTTTTATTTTTTAAAATTTACTAATATAGTATCTTAATATCGTATATGTATATTTTTTTACCATGTCCGCTCCCAATGTTGAACATATAGACTACTAATTGAGGTATCTCAACAGAAGTTTTTCTACGAAAACTATTGCTCATTCTCTCTTTGTCGAAGAGAATAGGGATAGAAGGATAAGGCTAGAACTGAACTAGTAATTTGCTAATCGCCATCGCTACGCCCTGTTTTTAGGAACGGATAGGTGGGAGGGAATTTCAGATACCACAAACATCCATTTCTATTAACAGAAATCCATAAATCGATTGAAAAATCAATCTATGAATCTATACGTACCAGGATTTGAACCCGAGACATCCGTAACTGAAGCTAATGAAGTAATTTATAAGAATGCTTTCATGTTAAAACTTTTTACCCACTTTTGTAAGGATATTGATCGGTTCAACAATTAAACTATAATAGACTGTTAACTATACTTTATTTAGGTCCGTCAATTGGTGTGCTCAATTTTGATAGCTGAAGACTGTCAACAGGCATGCCAGAGCTGTCCTTAACCAGGGGTCTCCAAACTTTTCATCTTAGGGGCTACACTGACTCCTCCATTAAGTCCCAAAGGCCAGGACTTAGCTAGCTCATCATACCAACATATTACAGTTTTGAGTTAGTCAAGGACATTTCATTGCGGCAGAGATAGCCGATAGCCGTCAAGGAGAAAACCAGCAACTGCCTGATTTATACACTCATATTAAGTCCATCTGATAAAACATTTGGTTGATCAGTTGCATCAATTTACTCGTGGCTTTTTTCCGCTTTCAGCACTACTAATCTGCGTAAAAAAGTTATGGCGTGCCGGGATGCCGGGTATGGCCGGTGTTGGCCTGCAGGTCTTAGATTGGAGACCCTTGTTTTAAACAATCTGATAATACCAGCGTGGATCAGCAGAGAATCAAACCTCAAAGTTAAAACAATAATATTAATCGTGATTCAAATATCTTCATTTCCATGGAATCGGAAATCAAAAACAGGCACTTAGTTAAATCATTTAAATATCAATTCAATGCTTTTAGCTTCTACTTTCGTATACAAATAATATTGAAGTTTCCATATTGCCTGTCGGTTTACGTGCGCTACTGATTATCTATGAACATTCACTAAATTTGTATGTGTTCTTAGTTATAACTATAATATACCATGAACTCTAGGATTCATAACTGTTATTATTTACTAAGCGAAATAGATGTTGAATTTAATTACCAGTCCGTCGCTAATGGGCTTGCGTGTTGACTAGCCAAGAGCACGTATCGGTCGTTCTGGAAAAAGAAAACATACCAAGGTTACTATTGTTCTTTTTTAAAGTCAACATGCTAAGATGTTTGGTAATAATAAATATAAAAGATTAATTTCGGCGTTTTTCAGGATTTTATTAAGCATATTTTGAAATCAATATACGAGCTTGTCGCTAGTAAGTCGCTGAATATAGTAATAAAAAAATCAGGTTTGAAAAGTCATAATTATTCAGAGGTATTTTAAATCATAACCGCTTGTTGCTTCCAGCACATTAACGACCTCCCAACAAAGCATCTCAACATATTGCACTCCTAGTATATCACATACTTTGCAGGAAACTATTTGAAATCTTGAAAAAAAAAGAAATTTGGAAACTTTTGCTTTTTTTTATGAAAATACATCGATACGTCAGTTCCGTAGTTCAAAAAGCATAGTTCTTAGATAAAAATGAAACAAGATTTTGTGCAGTCTTAATCCTTTATCCTACCTGCATTTATTCTTGTAGATTTTAATAAAATTCTAATATTACCTACTAATGTATTTATATTCATCATATTATAAACATAATTGAATTTGTTTTTCAGAAATTTTTACATGATTTTCGTAGGTAGTTATAACAAAGTTTGGTTTGAATCCAAACCACTATAACCACTGTCAATCTAAAATAACCACAGATTACCATTTGTTTGATTTTGGGACTGGTGGATATTGATGTTTTACGCATTTCCTCATACTTATCTTTAAACTGATTTTTTTGACTTACACTGTGGAACTGAGGTATCGAAATGATCTCTTTATATAACACTGTAGTTTTGTTATTCTTTAAAATGATTAAATCGTAGTTATTTTCTCTACAGATTTCACCGTTTTTGAAACGTGATCAAAGCACTCGTTAACCCAATTATGCGTAATCGACTGTATATAAAAAATAAACATTTTATTCATTACAGTTTTTACAGTAAGTAAACCAAAAAAATATTTCTCACAAACAATCTCAGTTCAACAAAACAGCAATATCGATCATCGTGTACTTTCATAAATATACCTAAGTGTCCGTAACAATCAGGTATATTGTACACGTGAAATTATGCTTTACGTTGTTACGTTATTGTATTTTGAGCTTTTCTCGTGACACGTAACAAAAGACTTGGCCCCGCACTGTTAACATGTTGAACATCGTACTTTACACGTCACTACAAAGGTCGTTTGTAATAACGTCGTACGTCATATTCGCATTAATTTTATATTGCTTTTAAATTAGCACATTAAAATTAAATTGTTAAAAATTGTACACTGAAACATTATTTCGACTTGAATAATTTGTGTACCTTGTTATCAAAGTCGGACAAATGCCACATCCCACGAAAGTCATGTTTTTACTATTTGTGGTAGTGCAAGTGATGCTCTTTTCAAAAAACTCATCAAAATTATAGAAACCAAAACATCAAAAGTATCAGAATCCGACGGTTTCATATAGATTTTTGAGTTTAAAGTTCGCATACATATACTTTCAAAGATATGCAATGGGCAGGCACATGACGGACACTTACATTCCACCATAGCAAAATTAATGGACATATACACATTGACCAATCACAGAGCTAGAATTTACTTAAAACTGTCGTGGCTGCCGGCTTTTACGCAGTGTGGAATATGTATGAAATGAAAAATCACCTCTGCTATACATTTTCGTAGATGGCTTATGTCCCACTTTGATACCAATGTACTCATTTATGGTTAAAATATCTCACAAAGGATCATTATAATATAACAATATTGTAAGACATAACATAACTTTCGGCTTAACAACTGAAGACAGATATTTATATACAAATTGTTTATGACTGATATAAAATGAACCATTATATTTAAAGGGATATTATATTAGTGTTAAAATTGATTGAATATATCCAAAAATCATTCATTTTTTAAGTACCTTCTGTTGTCAGTTGAAATTACGAAATTGCAATTAAATAATTTTCTCCGTAAAATTATTAGGATCGTTCCCAGCTGAATAAATATGCTTGAATTATAATTATTGTTCTGTATTTTAGTACTTTCGTGCTTTAAATTTTATACTAATGATGATTTAAACAAAAAATGATTGCTTTTCGATTTTCATTTTTAAAAACTGCCGGAACTTATGTTCAACACAGTATCATCTTATGTTATTTAGCGGTGAAGCTCTATTGTAGCAATTAAATGAGTCTGGCTTCAAGTATTGGCAAGGTAAATGTCAAATTAAGAATTTTGTTTAATTTAACATTTAAGAATCTGGGCGTGGGTGATTGTGATGTCCTTTATCTCAAGTGACATTTAAACACTCGTCGAAAGTAGATTATTCAACTGAAATAAAATGTACTATAAAATAATATGGTTTCCAAGTCAAATTTTAAAATTATAAATAATTTATTTTAAAGTTACTCTTTATTTTAAAGTTAAAAAAAAGTAGTATTTAAAAAAAATAAAATGCAAATTTCTTGAGCTCATGTCAATTAATGTGATGTAAAAAAATGTTTTTTTTTTATCATAAGAAAACATCATGCTAATTATTGTTCAGAATATGGCATTGAACGTTCTTCCAGAACACGCTCAGAAACATAATACATACACTATTTTGGCGTGCAGCTCGAGTCTTGTTTCCATTTCACCGATTGAAAATATTCAAATTTCGAGACTCTTTTGAATAATTAATTCAACATGACGTTTGCTGGATTTCATTTTATATTACACCGTACAATATGTCATTTTTGCCTTTCACCTTGTATTCGTGATAACTCCAAAATGTAATTTTGAAGAGCGGAACTAATTTTGCTTTATTCAATATCTGGCAATTTATTCACAGAAATCTTATACACGATAATATAATCATCAAACTATGTAACGTTTCTTAGCGCAATGGGTTTCTTTCAGTAAAGTAGCCAGAGTCCTGTTTATTTAATATAAGTGAGTTTGGATCTACACGGGGCCAAATACGAATAAATAACTGGTAATTTAACTGTGGTATTCTTCTGTGAATGATCTAGTTTGTTTTCCTAAATAATATATTTTTTATATGAAAATTATATTGATTTTTATATCTCATTTCTTGAGTGAGTCATTTTATAGGCGATCTTTAAAATTCAGTACTAATATATTCCAATTAGCTGAAATAAATTAGGTATATCGCAACGAAATTTGAACAAAAGTTTATAAAAACTTTACCATAATTATCAATGTTTTTTATGGTTAACAATATAGAATTAAAATGAACAACTTAGTTATTCCACTGGCTTTATTACAAAATGGTACACGTGTTTAACTTTTTAAGAAACATCTTCCCACTAACTATATCGCAAATGTATTTTTTTCTAATGTGAACAATGATTCTAATTCTCAACTTAAAAGTCGTTAATTTGGAACGAAGTGCAAGTTTTTCTCACCATTGTGATACGTTCTTGGACATTTCTGTTAGAAAATAATAGTTTTTTTTATTGTTTAATACTTCACATATAACCACTGTTTTTGAGTAAAATGCTAATAAAACAGGAATCATATAAATTTAATATATTCACAATTCCAATTTGCATCGAATAGCCTAGAAGTTTTTTTTTTTTTTTTTTTTAAATAAAACACAATTCATTTGTACTACTTCCACATATTTATAATGATCAGGACCGGTTTCGCTCATCACGAGCATTATCAACTGATAAAAATACAAACATAACAGGCTTATTTATATATAAAATTGAGTGTAAAAATGAAGGTATATAAAACTGATGGTTCATGAACTGAGACAAGAAAATATTGATTAACAAACAAATTATACATAAATCGAATGAAAGAGTCTACAATTAAAATGTTATGGACCTCTTGCAAATCATTAAATACTAATCTACAATCACAAATATAGCTACATTAAAAGTCCATTTAGCTGAACAAAATTATTAATGACGTTACTAATATAATACAAAATAATGACTCAGGGAAATTATAAGTAAAAATTAATGAACCATTTAAAAATAATCAAATATTAAGTATGTAATTAATATGAATAATAAACAGCCATCTTAAGTGGAGAAAACAGAGTAGCTATGAGTATCCAATAAATTATAATATCTGAAAAACAAATATTACAGAGACAGAATCAATTCTTAAAAGTTAAAAATAACCTTACAGGTATAATACAAAGTAATGAATCGGATATAGCAAAGGAGAAGATGCAAAGACGGTTTGCTCATTCAATAAATTTGAATTGGGAAAAAATTTATATCTATTTATTTCTAAAATCTCTTGTTTATCTAATTACACCTTAAAAGAGCCTAGAAGTTCTTAACGCTTATATTAAAGGAATAACAAACACCATGCCATACCGCATTAAACAAACTATTATAAAACAATTGCCTGTACTGAACTATTGATACATTTGACTAAGGCACTTGCAGCACTAGGCCCCAGAAATACCCTTAGCCTTCCATGCTCTAAATAGTCTAAATCACTAATAAATATATATCGATCCTTTCAAGGCGTGATCCAGAGCCGCTTGATCACTAAGCGATACTTTTGATGTTACGCAATATAACCGTTAAAACATAATTTAAAATAAAATACAACATATAAAAATAGAGAATATACTGAAAATGTATGTATGAAAAAGTAGACAAGGAATATAATATACATATCATTCCGAATTTAAATTAATATCAAATAAACGTAACAGTATAATTGAATAACTCTTGAAACTTTCTACATAAATCATAATGCTGACTTTTGACCTAAGAGGCTGGCTGCCAAGGGAATATACGTTAGAAGATAAGTTGGTCTAAAATTCGACAAAAAGTAAATAAAAAGATTACATTATTATTTCCTATGAAGCATTGCCGTGTTTCGGCTAAAGAGAAAAGTTCTCTTCTGCCGAGAATCGTCTATGGATTTGCGTTCAAACTTTTTAAACGACGCGCATGAAGAGAAATAACCTATCTACAGTACTTTCGCAACCAAATTTTCTAGTGTGACCATCGGCCAAAGAGAGAGAGAGTGACTGAATAAAACTAGTTATCCTAAAAATACTTATTTTGATATGCTTTACATTGGCTTACATTCCGTGCTACTCACCCAACGTTAAACGGAACACACGGAGTGAGATTACTTCACTTCCAGTCGTTTCCCAACCTTACCTTCTAAAACCCTTTGCAAAAAGAGAGATTGAGTGATTGAACAACAACCGGTTCTTGTATGACACCTCTTCTGTAGGTTTTTCGTTAGGAATGCATATTCGCCTCATTTGAAGCGGACACGGTTGTAACAAATACGTTATAATGTTCTCAGTGGCGTAGCTAAGGTTTGTGTCACCCAGGGCAGTCCTTGAATTTGCCGCCCTCCCCGAAAATTTTTTTTATGAAGAATAAATATAACTTCTTAAAAAACACTACATTTTTATAATCCGGACAAATTTTATGATTAATATTAATAATTTTTCTCCAAAAATGTTGATTTTATATTGAAAATAGTGTTGGTTAAGGGTATTTTTTAAATAACCTACTCTCTCTTTTATTAACACTACGACGTAAAAGATTACTATTAAAACTTTTTTATATATAAATATAAATTCTTGAAAAATATATAGGTACTATATTTTTACAATCCTGTCATTTAGAAATGTTTTATTTACTATTAAAATTGTAGAGTTC
Source organism: Himalopsyche phryganea (assembly GCA_022494535.1). Lineage (NCBI taxonomy): Eukaryota > Metazoa > Arthropoda > Insecta > Trichoptera > Rhyacophilidae > Himalopsyche > Himalopsyche phryganea. The sequence continues at coordinate 4,107,674 of JAGVSL010000065.1, read as the reverse complement.
CGCAGATATGTTTTTCATTTAAATAAATTTAACACTTATTATTAATAAAGAAATATAAAATTATATATTTACAATACATTAATAGGTATATATTCTACATAAATACGAATTTGAAATTGTGAATCAATTTAAACAAGATATTTAGTAGATTTTACATAATGCTTTTAATAAATAAAATTAAAAGCATTTGAATATTTGCGATATTAAGACTTCATGATTATTCTTAGATCTTTCAGAAAAGAAATATATTTCGTCAGCGAATTACAAGGGATAACAATTCTTATTTGTCTATTACCTACATAATTTTCTACTCACTTTCAAAAAACTGCCGCCCCTAGAAAAGTATATTTTGTCAGTGAGTCACAAATTAGACGGAAGAAAACATAATGAATGGAATATAACTTGCATTGATTATGTAAATATAATAAAGTATTTATTTATTAGTCGAAATTTTCTATTCATTTTCAAAAATGCCGCCCCCCTCCTCCCTGCTACGCCAGTGAATGTTCTATATTCTGATATAAAATATAAATACAAAACTGACGTACTACTGAAATTTTTGAATGCGTTACATTGTGGCGTTCATGAAACAATATTTTTTATCATAATTCATATTTCGTTCAAAGATATTTATTAAAAGTCTTTTAATACGTATAAATATTTTATGGATAACCTTAAATAAATTATATGATAAAGGATCTTATATTAAAATTCTACGGATGCTGTAGATACAACTGAAATAAATTCATATCATAATAATGCTTATCACCATATATTATGTGTTTTATAGTAATGGAGGGTTCATTTAAATCGGTGTTTCTTTACCTTGTTAAAGCCATCACCCGCTTTACCACAAAAAAATCAACAAAATTGGTTTAATGCAGAAGAACGCGGATACACTTACTTACACACATGACTGATTGCATCATTGCAAAATACAATCGCCCACTCGAATTTCAGTAGCGCCCTACAAATTAATATTAAGCATATAAAAACGGACCGGCAGAGAAACACAGCGTTAGACGATGTCTATAAAATAGGTCGAACCACTTTCCGGTCGTCAATAGGTAAGCATGTGAATGAAGAAATATAAAACGTAACACTGAAACAGTTTTCTTTTTTATCGACAAAGTTATGAAGAATCTCAAGCAGAAATGGAAAAGGTCTTTATACCGTGATAAATTTACAACTCTGTGCCTCTAGCGATTTGGACATTTAAATGATTGTACTTTGTGAATATTGTAGAAAAATATTATAATATTTAAAAGAAGGTTTAAATCCATACAAATCCTTTCGAATATTAATGTAATAATTTGTCTATTCGGGAATTCAAACCGTTGAACACGCGGCCTGTAAGACGACAGCTCATTTAACCATACGGAAATATATATTGTTACGTCTATGGTGCAGTGGTCAACACCATTGACTTCTTTTTCGAGTATCTCGGGTTCAAATCGGTACAGACAGTTTCACGAATTGATTTTTCATTCGATTTATGTCTGATGTATAAAATTCCCTTCCACCCATATCATCCTAAAAACGGAGCTTAACAAGAGCAATTAGCCAACCACTAGTATGGTCTTAGCCATATCCTTCTATCCCTGCTCTCTACAAAAAACAGAGCTTGAGAAATTGAGCAGTAAGCAGTTCTTGTACTAAAACTTTTTTTTTAAAAATTCATATGCTCTACATTGGGAGCGGGCAAAAAATATGTATACATTACAAATATGAAATTATGTAAACTTTTCGAAACGAAAAATTTTGTTTTATCTAAGCGCAAATAAATCTCTTCAGACTGTGTTGTTTTCTTCTTGGAAACTAAAATGAAATCAATCAAAAGTTTACAAATCTTTTTACGATATGCTGTACTATAGAAGTTATATTTGATTGTTTTTTTTTAAGTATTAAGAATATGTCCTTTATGACATACAATAAAACAGAGTGACGAAACATGCGTTATATCTAGTTAAACAGCCAGTGGAAGATCAAAATAATACATTTTTATTTTACAATAAGAAATAAGTAAATTAAAAACGACTCTAAAACTAACTACCAAGCGTTTTTTACGGGGTTCTTTCAAAGTCCTTAAATTTTCCTTTCACAGTGCTTAATTGAATTCAGCAGTTACGCTTGTGATGTCTCGATCCACATACATTATTATTTGCATGTATACGTAAACGTAGTAAATATATGTGTTATCATATACGGTATAAATAATAATGTGTGTGTTGAACAAGCTTTGGGAAAAGGTCATTCCCTTTTCAACCAAACCGCGTTTTAATGTTTTTCAAATTGTATTATTTATGTTTCTGGCAATGATCTTGGTTTTGCTGAAAGGTTTTTTCTTGGAATCCATAATATTGTTTTACTTTTAGAAACAGCTTTATTCACACTTCTTTACTTTTAAAATATTTTTTTAAACGTCCCCTCTTTTTAACTGTAGCCGTTGAACTAACTACGTTTTTTAAGATTTAATTCAAGTAGCTGTTTATGTCAATTTTATTATAATTAGTAATATTTTATCTTCGTGTTTAATTTTCAACGCTGGTTAACGTATATTAACATAAGGAATATCAAATACTCAAATAATTATTGGATCAAATATTAAAATCCTAATATTTAAAGAGCCGTTTTCAAATAACTTAATAATAAAAAAGACTTTCTTTATATTTTGAGCTGCCGTATTTTTTTTCATGAACCTAAGCAGACCAAACTCTGTCTCACATTAATATTTTATTCGATCACCATAAATGAATGACACATTTAAATGTTAGTAAATTATTTTTTTTATTTATTTCATTTATGCTAGCAAAAGGTGTTCGATCCCAACTATTACACTGTTCCAATTGGTTAAATAACCAGGAAAGACTTTTTTTTAATTATGACAATAATTAAACAACTCTATTTAAAATATCTTCCGTTAAAAAACCAACAAAAGTGAATTTATAGGGAATAAAAACCTTTATATATTTACTTACTTTATTTTATCTTTAATTGCTTTCTGTTTGAACACACGGATGCATGTAATGTCTAAAATTCCCACCCAGCCATGTGATCCTAAAAACGACGCGTAACAAGAGCAATTTGATAACCACTAGTCCTTTCCTAGCCCTATCATTCTATCTTTGCTCTTTTCGAAAAAGAGAGGTTGAGCAACTGAACAACAAGCATTTCTTGTAAAAATAAACTTCTATTGAGATGGTTCTACTAGAAGAGTATTTTTTTGTACTTTAAATAGTTGTTTTCATTATAAGTCCAGCTTCGTAATAATGTACTTTTCAAAAGAAGGTGAGAAGACCCAAATCGAAGAAAGGCGAATAGCTTGTTATCGACGTCCTGGAAGGGCTGGGATCTCAAACAAACACCATTTCAAATCCGGTTCAACTCTTATTTATTTTTAATCAAAAATATTCTTAACACATAAAATTGAGTCTACATTTACATTTACTTAACACATGAATTTACTTTAACTTATAATGCAAGTGACACGACAAACGATTTTAAATTAAGTCCAATTTCAAAACAAACACAAACAATCCACAACTTCAAACGGTGCCGGCCACGCTGGTCAGCAGCTTCCTTTCACTCAAAAGCTGGTAATCGACTCCCCACACATAAAATCAAAAAGACTCACGCACCCTCGGAGCCACCCCTTTTCGTCAAAAATGGACTCGTCAGCCGTGCCCACCAGCTATTTCCTCGAGACAAGAGTTGGTCGACTTCTAGGAATGATTGTCATTAACGCTGTGAGTTTTCAGTTATTTACCCTAATAAAACTTCAACTTAACAAAAAAACCAGGGTGTGTCAAAGGTTTCTTTTTTCATTTAATTTTTATGAAAATCCACAAAATTGAAACGTTAGATTTATTTTTATGATCAATTTAAAATAAGAAGAATAATTTATACTTAGGCAGAAGCAATTATATTTTTATTTATCATTTATTAACTAAGTTTGAGTTGGGCCTTTTTAACTAACTGCATATCAACCCAGATTAACGCACGTCGAAAATAAGTGCGTTCATTTAGGCAAGTGTGCCAACAAGCCGGTCTTAACAACATTTATACAAACACTCTTCACGCCAAGTTTGTTCACACTTCGACCGCAAAGGGTTTTCCCTTACGCCAGGTGAGCTACGCAAAATAACACAATTAATCTCTTTCAACTCTCCATTTACAGCACTTTCCTTCGGAGGGGTTAATACACTGCTCCTCAAACTGTTTTTGAGTCGGAAGTTTTTCATTTTTTTAACATATGGAAATGAAAATGCCAGTAACTAACAAAAACGTTCCGCGTGTATACGGCGATCGGTAAATATTGTCTTATCCTAGCGCACTCTAGGATAAGTATTATGTGACATCAAAAGATGACATAAATAATGACAATAACAGAAAGAATGAAGAAACAGTCGACAGTCGTATCTAATCACTTTTTCTATCAGTATGATTAACCCATCAATGGTTGTCTGAAAAATGTTTTACAAAAACTTTGTTTACGTAATATGATATAATATATTATTATCTAAATATATTACTATCGGGTCCGTAGTGCAGTGATCAACGTCGTTGGATACAGTTACGAACATATCGTATTCAAATCAGGTACGGACACTCTCATAAATTGATTTTTCAATCTATTTATGGTTCGTAGGCATGTATGTGATGTCTCCGTTCGTAGGCATGTAATTCTCTCCATCCCATCCGATCCTAAAAACGGGGTGTAGCGAGAGCAACTAGTTCACCATTATTTCTGTCCTAGCAATATCCTTCTATCTCTACTCTCTTTGAAAAAGAGAGGTTGAGCAGTTCTCGTAGAAAAATTCTGTTGAGATACTTCCATTAGGAGGACATTTGCTCCACATTGGGAGTGGACATGATAAAAAAACATGAATATATTATAGTTTAGTTATTTATAATTTAAGACATCGACTGAGGGTGCTTGATGGAATTTCAATATCAAATTTGGGTTATTGAGATTTTGTACACTTCCATGTATTTTGTCACTAACGACCCGGGTTTCGCCTTTCGGCATCTTCAGGCATTCGAGCACACGAATAGACTCGAACTGTCAGTTAGTTAGTTTAATGAAAAGATTTTTTTTGGATTTCAATTCTATAGAAATTAAACGAATCTGTATGTGAATGATGTTTTTCTATAAATATATTAATTTATAGAGGCATTTTTTCTTAGAAAAAATTGGAATGTTATTATGACATGCATATTATTAATTTCAATAAAACATATGATGGTACATAAGGTAAGCTTGTGAAGTGTCAGTATCCAGCTATCAACTAGATATTTTTTATGGGACTAAGCACATTGATATTGTCACACTACTTTCAATGGACTTCTGCCAAGCGAATATTTAATGTATACTTATATTTAAATAGAAGTTGAAATGTTGAGATGCTTTGAAATAAAGCGTGACCCAAACACCTTGAGGTAATCAAGTCGGGAAATTCTACTGTAAGCGAGCGTCCGGCGTTTGGAAATCGGACGGGAATGGGGGCACGGATTTTCTCGAATGCCTAACAGCTTCCTTTTTCGGAAAATCGTTTTCTCCGGAAACGGTATCATGCTCTTATCAAACGGAAAAATTGCATCTTTTGAAGAATAATTTGAATAATTTCAAAGATTATGACTTCAGATATTTAAACGAAATTTATATTTGATGTATAAATACATCGTTAACCAGCAAATTTATATTTAATTATCTCGTCTTTTTTGTTATTTCCCTTTATTTAATAAATAAAATATCCTTAGACATCTTCAAATAATCCATATTGAGATAGTGAGAATAGCAATATTCAAATGTTCACCATAAATCAAATATTATTGATTGTATACATTTTATGAACATTTTTTTTAACAATTTTTAGAAAAATATCTTTGTACTGACCCAGAAATATCAACCTTTTGTTTAATTCTTTAGAAGGTTATCTGCATTAGTATTTTTGCGGTGGCATTTTTGAGTTATCAGATAAATATATATTATTTTTAACCACATCCGCTCTGTAATAGAAGCTTAAGGCCACCACGCTATACTTCTAAGATTCTCTTTCTTCTACCAGTATTCTTGCTTCTTCTCAGGTCATCTTGACATCCCATAGCTCTACTAAGTATATCCTATGGATGATAATCAGCGGACTTCCATGAATATGAACTAAACACTGCACCACAAACTCGGCAAAGTATTATCTTTATACTTTATCCGGATACGCATCTAGCGTAAGGCATTCTAGAGCAAAAATTGGATTTGACAAGAGGACCTTACTGACTGGATACCTCGGTGTACCGATTTCACTCACTAAGGCTTACAGAACAACTTCAACGGATGCTCTACCGGTTTTGCCACTGTTGAACCACCACATTCAGGCAGATTCAGGTATCGAGATATTTCCTCGATTTCTCTTTAGATTCAACGCTGAGTAAACTCTAGCGCTACAGCGGATTCCTAGTATACGAATATACCGTATACTTAAACTTTCCCGTTTTCATACTAAAAAAATCTCTTCGGATCTCATGCAGTCAGATTGCCGTACCGTGTGGGTTTTGTCATATAAACGCATTTATAAAGTGAAATAACAAATTTAAAAAGTGAAATATGGTTTTATGTAGTATTAAGCAGTGGTGGCTCGTGGATATGATATCTGGGGGTGCTGCTGTTGATTAAAAACAAAAAAAATGTTCATTTAGATTATATTTTACTATAAACATCAAAATTATTAAAATTAAAATTAAACATTAAATTTTTTTTTTTTTAATTTAAGACATCGACTGAGGGTTCTTGGTGGAATTTCAATATCAAATTTGAATTATCGAATCTCAATAATTCAAACATATATTTTTATTTCATTATAAAATTGATTATTCTGTCATTTTTCCATGAAAAATATCGCTTTTATTTGGACAGGAAGTGTCGCGCGCGTGGTCAGACGCTACACCCGCACCCGAACACAGAAAACGAAATACTGTCAATTTGGCAGTTCATATCAATCTTCTAGATCCGATCACTTTTCCCGCGCCCTTCTTTTGCCCTTTCGAGCATATTCAACGCAAACACAACACAAAATCAAGAAGATGCTTCACTTTCTGATAGTAGTACCGCAGTCTATGTTAATTATTAAATGCATCGGTGCGCGGCGAGCTTTACATGCTTAAATAATAGTGATATTTTCATATAATATACTTAAATTTATGTATATTATAATCTTAAATTTTTCTCAACTTGCTCGGGGATGCTGCAGTTCCACAGTGCGTATGGACGAGCCGCGACTGGTATTAAGTAATTAATTTATTTACAAATAGCAACATTTTCAATTTTTTGTATGACCTATTTCACAAATAATTTAAAGGTTTAAAGCCGAAGTAACTCATTGTCACACCATGAATACGGAAGGGTTAATGTCGCTTTAACTAAATCGGTGAACAAGTCACATTTTTTCTCTTCATTTTTTAAGCACGATAGTACATGGTTAAAATATAAGACCCGTGCAGCTCTGCATTGGTACAAGAACATGAGGAGTAAATTCGCTTCTTTTCTTGACCATTATGGAAGGTGATAGAGGTGGAGCAACCGACTTGTATCCTAATTCAAAAAGCAAAAATATGTATTAAAATTTTCACATATGTTTGTAGGCACCAATATTATAATCTGAAATGGAAAACATATACAACACAACTTCAATTTACTTTTCAACAGTTCCGTCTCACAAAATTCTTTCAATAAATCCGAAAATATTTTATCAAAACGTGTTCGTTTCGCAACTGTACTTCCGCATATTCAAAAAAACATTTTTACATCTTTGATTCATTTATCACGCTCGATCTTTACAATATGTGTAAGTATACAGTCGAAACCTTTCAACGATAAAAAATATTTCTTTCTTACTAAAGTACGTTTTCATTTACAACTGCTGTGACAAGGAAAAACATTGTCACTTTTTTTATATTAGTTGTGTGACATATCAACATTTATTTACAATAAATCGTTTTTTCATTTGTCATTTTATTCAATATATTCCTATATATTTGTTTTAACCTATTATCCTAAGTGTGACGACATGGTACGATACAAATTTAAAACTACATTTAGTATGTTTTCTGGATTTTTCATTCAAAAATTTGTCTGCTCTAATTATTGTAAATCTATTATTGATAATCGATATAAATGGAGAGGAGAGATGAAGCAAGAGCAGACAAAATAATGATCGTTACACAAAGAATATGTTTTAAAATAATAAAGATATAATAATAAAATTATATATTCACGTCGGTCATTTGAGTCACCAGTTGCAGGAGCCGTTCGGATGATCAATGCGCTGCCTAGAGAGCTGGATATTTTCAGCACCATAGTTTGGGTAATGTTCACCAAATATTTTTTCCTTGTAAATTAATAATGTCTTGTTTTTTTTGTTTTCAATAATTATTATTATTTTTACTAATGTTATGTTTGTGTAATGTATGGCGCATTGGCGTCAACTGTAATACCATGCATTTCAATTTTTTAAATTAACAATAAATAAATAATAGATAGAACACACAAGATAATGCTAGTGATGACCGAAACCGGTTCTGATAATTATAAACATGTGGAAGTAGAACACAAAAATTGTGTTTTATTTTTAAAATACAATGTCTTTCCACCGAGAATTGACAGTTTACACCTTAAAAGTGAAATTCCACTCTGATGATCATTTTAGAGAAACGCCTTAACAGTCCATGTCACCGTCATTCATTTTCAAATAAAACAAATTTGCATTACTCCTTTTTTACATTACTCCATTTAAATACAGATAAATGCTATTTTGTCATCCCTCCATTGTCAGAAATATTTTTTATTCAGAACTATTTTGTGGAACTAAATACTTTACTATTTATATTTACCTTATTTCAATGTCATCCTGACAAACGAATGTTTTAACAATCAATTTTTTTTCTTTACAAAATATCAGCAGCAAAAAGTATAGGATCATCAAGAGAATGAATATCTTCTTTAAAAGTAAAACACAATTTGTTTCTACAACTTCCACCTGTTTATCTTAAAAAAAGTGAAGAATAAATACTATTTTTGAGAAAAAATTGTGAAAATACTATGGTGGATTGAGCTCTATACCTTTTTTTGCGAAGTAAGGTTTTACCACTAAAAGAACATGAACATTCTGGAGGTAACCACGAATTAAAAAATCTCGCATTTATTCTCGAGTATTAGGTGTGGTTGACAGTTTGAAATATGAGTTAAACGTTTACACGTCTGGGGCCACGAAGTTCACCAAGGCTCAAAGCGTGCCAGCCCAGAGGCGGAACCACTCAAGTTAGCCAAGTTTGTCACGATAAGGTGACGCGATACTTGTGCTAAGATTCAATTAGGTTCCTAGGACACCCTTCCTGGGAGACCTCTACCTGCTCTCCGGGTCAAGACAGGCAGTCTCTGAAATCTTCGTCGGTGAGAAAGCTCGCCCTTAGTGTAAGCTGCCTCGAATGTGAGTCAGGTTTTAGTAAGGCTGTAGCTTGGCTTTGCGAAAGTTCGTAAGTGGCTTTGCGTACTGCATGGTAGCACCTGTTTGTTGTGTATATTCGATGCTAGTTCAGTCTAAATATGCAAAATAGTTCGAGGGGAGATTATCTGATATCGATATAGATTAGTGTTTACAATTATTGACTAGCAGGTATGTGGCAATTTACTAGCGTATTTGGAAACCTTCATACATATTATACATTTTTGTAAGTGATTAATATTGTTTGTATTTAATTTGCTTTGTTTTATAGTCAAACTCAACTAAGGCCAACATTGAGGCATTTGATAAATTTGCATCATATGGAAATCGGGATATTCTTGACTCCTCTTTAGAATTAACACGGAGTAGATTAAATTGTACCATCACGGTGGATTCTCAGTTTACGGATACACAGGATACCTATTATAATATCACTTAAACTAAGTGCCTCAGCAAGTCACATTTTCTCTTCTTTTTTCTCTTTTTTATATTAAGCATAATAGTGCATGGTCCAAAGATCGGTCCCGTACAGTTATGTATCAGGCCACGAACATGCTAAGTATATCCGTTTCTTTTCTTGATCGTATTTGAGTTTTGGAAGGTGGCTGTGAAACAGCAGTTTCATACATGTAACGGATGGAGGTGGGGCTAAACCTATTAGAAGATATAATGACTTTCCAACCAGATTTGAAAGAACTACATAGCGGTTAAGTTAGATTAGGTAAGGTCTGTTAGTGTATGGGCCAACATGCAAATGTGATGCTGAACACATCATATGGGAGTGTCATTTAATGCATGAAGAAAGGGAAGAGCTGCACAAGTCGGTCCAACCTTCCATTGGACCGATCAGCCACACTGTCTTGGTGGAAAATAAATCAAATTAGAAGTCTTTAAAAAAATTTGCGGCGTCATATGGAGAGCAAGTAGACCTCAATTCATAGATGCGGTTCGTTTACCTGGAAGGCTTCATTTTCACTCCAAATTAAAGAAAAAATACTCTAGATACGTTTAAGTTTGTTATTCTACTGGATGCTACCGTATAAAATTAACAGATGGGAAAGCGGTGGTGGTTGGAGGAGGGAAAGAATTGGCTTAAAATATAGTTTTAAAAATAAATGCTGACGAAGCCTATTTGACTATAATCTTATATATACATATATAATAGCCCAGACCGCTTTGTAGACGTTTTATTATTATTACATATCACATGTAGGTATGAAATTTTCTCATGACTTAAGCGTTCGAGGTGTATATATATAAAATAAAATTCTATGCAATTTACACACAGTTTTGACGTACTAGCTACTTAAGATATTCAGTATTTCAATGTCAATACCGTCATTTATGACGGGTACGGTTACACTAGTCTAGTATGTAATAGATGCGCTTAAATACATAAATATATACACATTTTTTTTAAATCACGCATAGTATAAAAATAGGTGCTCAAAATATAAAGATAAATAATTTCATTAGTATTTCAATTCTCTGATTTGAATATTATTTCTATAAATCGAAAAAAGTTTTTTGATATAAAAAAAATAATTACTATACGACCCTGCGTGTGTATGTTTTACTAAGTCGTGTTCATGTCTCTTTTTCTTGGTATCAACGATGCAGTACGTTATAATTATATTTTAATTTAAGCCACGATATTATCGACAGTTTTTTTTTTGTTATTTTTTAATAATTTCTTACAAACAACGGCGTTCATTATTCGATAATACATAATACGGACCTACTTAATACATTCGGTGCGTAATCTCATTACCTTAAGACTTTGAAAGAAGTAGGAAAGAAGCTTTAAAAAGGTAATTGGTATACCTACTTGAGAATAAAAAAAACAAGAGAATTACTTTCGAATTGAAAACACTTCAAGGGTATTTTATTTCACGATATAATTTTAAATTAGATAATGAATATTGAACGAAAAATATATATTGCTTATATCGAATCATTTTGATGTACTGTTGTTTACATTTACGCATATAAATAAAGGTCTCTCAAATCTCTTTACATAATTTACCGATCTGTGTCTAGCTTTATCAAATTACTGAATGAATTAATGTTTGGTGCAATTTTAAATTTACATCCTAGAACTTCATACTGTTAAGAAAACAAATAGCAATTTATTTTCGATAGATTTGGCGGTAATGATGTGAAAATTCATTTTTAATACAAAATTTAAATTGATAACTTAGTTATTCCACTGACTGTGTTACTAATTTACTGCGTTTCGCTTCTTTAAGAAGCATCTTCAGACTAACTAAATTGACAGGTTATTTATTTCTATGCTATGGTAAACAATGATTCAAAATCTCAACTTAAACATGAAGGGTGGGGTGAATTATTTTAGCTCTACTGAAAGAGGGGAGGAGGTAAAATACAAACGAATATTGTACTAATTACAATAAAACTACTAATTACAAAACAACGAGATTCCAGAACAACGACTATATTAAATTTGGATTATTGAGATTTTGTACACTTCCATGTATTTTGTCACTAACGACCCGGGTTTCGCCTTTCGGCATCTTCAGGCATTCGAGCACACGAATGGACTCGAACTGTTTTAATACAAAATTTAAATTGATAACTTAGTTATTCCACTGACTCAGTTCGAGTCCATTCGTGTGCTCGAATGCCTGAAGATGCCGAAAGGCGAAACCCGGGTCGTTAGTGACAAAATACATGGAAGTGTACAAAATCTCAATAATCCAAATTTAATATTGAAATTCCATCAAGCACCCTCAGTCGATGTCTTAAATTAAACGACTATATTATCTCAATAATCCAAATTTACTCAAAGAAGTGTTCTTACGTTATTATTTTTATTAAAATTATGATCATTTTCAATTAAATGATTCGAAAACTATGAAAAAATATTACTGTTGAGACATATTAAATGTTCTTTAATTCTAATATTAAAATTTCTACCTATATGTCTTACATAAGAAGCTTGACAGTCTTTACAAGATACTGAAATATCAACAATAATTATTTAAACTTTTTCAAAAGCTGCAAATGTCATATTTTTATCTAGTTTCATAGTATTTCTCAAAAGGAAAATACAAAACCTAGTGTGGGGTGTATATATTTCACAAAGATATTTTAAGCCTTTATCTATATGATTTATTCAAAAAACGTACTCACAAAATCTCACATGACGACCTATAAATACACATAGTATTGTACATCGTGTAAAAGATTTGTTTGGAACTTTGATATTTAGGGACTTGGCCTATGGAAAATGCAAAAGGTCTAATTTATTCGCAGCAGTTCATACTTACTTTCCTTAAACTTTACTTCTTGTCCAAACTCTGAATTCTATTCACAACAGTTGGTTAACTTTGGCCTAATGACAGAGACGCCGATCTTAGTTTTGATCGATTTTCAACCCATCAGAAAGGGAAAGAATAATAAGCATTGTTTGTACACGTGTTTCCATTAATTTATAATTCGGTTGGCTAAGCTTTAATTCTATACGTCTTCATCTTTTTAGTATCGATAAATGGAAGATAATTTCCTTCAATATAATTAAAATCGAGATTATATTCATTATTGAAATGGTTTTGGTATATAATAAATATATATTTTGAGTTATTGAGATTTTGTACGCTTCCATGTATTTTGTCACTAACGACCCGGGTTTCACCTTCACTTAAACTGATATTCGTGCGCTGGAATGCTCGAAGATGCCGAAAGGCAAAACCCGGGCCGTTAATGACAAAATACATGGAAGTGTACAAAAATCTCAATAACTCAAATTTGATATTGAAATTCCATCAAGAACCCTCAGTCAATGTCCTAAATTATGTAAAATATATATTTATTTTTTTACAAACGCTTTTCATAACAATTTGACTAAGCTTTACAAACAGATCCTTCACATATCAGATCTTTTTATCTGCAAGTTGAAAGTTAAATAATCATTTTCTTAAGGGTGCTAATCCACTTTATTTAAATGGATTTATGAGCTACAACTTTCATACATACAGCTATGTGTTGTTTTTAATAAAATTTCTATGACCACTTTGATGGGACATGTTTTTCATCGTTAACAGTATTTTTCACATTTTTAATTTAGGCAAAATTTTGCGTCGTTTGAAATTTATAATCAGAGAAAAATAAGGGCTACGTAAATGAATAGCACCCAGTTGTTGTTGCTTTCAGCTTCCATTGGCATACTCTATTAGAAGTATATATATCATTCACATTTAAGGTGTTAACTGTCAATTCTTGGTGGAAAGGCATTACACCGTATTAGCTCGACTATAATACAAGGTTTTTTTATTAAAAAAGCGACACAAAAATAGGGGTGTCACCTTACATTCGAGTCTCAAACAAATGAACAATAAATTCACTGTCCCGCGATGAGTGTTTTTTTTATCATCTTTTGTGTTGTACAACATTTGATATATTTCGTTTTCCCATAAGGTGGATTAAAAAATGGAGGTCGCTTTATAATCAGGTTCGCCTGGCCTATGATCGGGCCAACACGATATTATAAAATTAAAGCACAATTCGTTTTGTGTTACTTTGTTATTTTTATGATGATCAGGACAGGTTTCGCTCATCATTATAAAAATTGGGAAATTGTATAAAAAATTCTGTTTTATTTTTAAAATATATGCTCCACATTGAGAGGGGATAATGAAAATGTCAGTAAAGCAATAATCATATATTTGATAGATTCGGCGGTAACTTTGTGAAAATTAATTTTAATATGAAATTCAAACAAACTTTTTTGATAATTCTTAGATATTTCAGTAAAAAATTAAACACTGCAGATTTAAGGATAATGGTCGGGTACCCATTGTTCACTGCTCATTTTAGTCAATATAATGGCTTAAATTTTTTTTTTGTTCCAAATATGGTAGGTAATCAATACTAAAAATACCATAAAATCAATAAAACGTATTGTCAATTGTCAAGAGTATCGTTCCCAATGAATGAACCATATTCAATATGAAAATAAACATTTACGCACAAAATTGTCACCAAAAAAAATACTCTTTCAAAACAAGACATTATTTGCAATCTAGACAACCCCACACGGGGAGATAAAATAAGCTGTTTATTTTTTGTATAAATGTACCTAGTACCTACATGTCTTTGAAAGATACTCGCATTTGCGTAAAAACGTAATCTTTGACTTAAATAGAGATATAAAAACGTTTTATCTTGCAAAAGAGTCCCCGGAAAAACACGAAAACACATAACCACTGCTCAAAGGGAAATAAACATGAATCGCTTGCGTAAACATTAAGGCTTATCATAAAATCCGATCACTGGCTTTTGGTACAAAATTTGTATGAATCCCAATTGCTGGGGTAACACAGTTTTAAATATATTTCTCACACAAAATTAAATTGAATATTGAAATTTATTTTTCATAATTATTAGTTCTGTTAATATGTTCTAGGTAAGTTTATCTGCGTACACAATATGGACATTCAACGGCGAACCCCAATTTAGATCTGAGGGATTAGTCATTAAGCGTAATTTTAAATTTTATGTTTAAAATTAAATTTGTTTCCTTAATTGCGTCAATTGGAATGAATTTATGATTTTTGGGCAAGGAAATGGCTTTTCTATGTATTGAAGATCATAATTCTTTTTTTATTTATTGAAGGAAATTTTATTTATAGATGAAATTGTTTGTTTTTTTTTTTTTGAGGAAGACGACAATTTTAATTAAGTAGGTATTATAAAAGAGTATGTTCACATCGTAGTTAATGAATAGTTCTTAATAAATCCAGTGAATCTCTAAATCAGTATTAAATCAATCTCGAGAGATTGACTAATTAACCGGGATCCCGGAACCTATTAAAGCCCTATTAAGGACGAAGTTCTTTTAAGTTAAAATCGAAGCAGTCTCACACAAATGACTTTGGTTTATTAAGACAACATGTATCAAAGTTTCTAACTATTTTTAATTGTAATGATCTCAGTACTATTCCTGTGCTTAGCTTTAAAAGTCATAAAAAAATCCTTAAGGTCAACTGTCCGTAATGAAACATCTTGTGACTATTTTAATGGAAACATCCTTATTTTACGAATTCCCGATTATTTGATATTTTCGGCAATGCAACGACTTCCCAAATCAACTAATCTGTGGTTTTGATAATTGGACACGCTTTAAATCCAGTTCGCTTTTTATGTATAATTTTCTCCATTGCGCATCCACATGCTACACCTATGGATTTGAATTGCGAAAACAAAAACATTGTAGGTTAATGCATTTTATTTATGTGTTACAGGGTAATTTGACCAACACTTTTTCTTTAATATAAATTTAAGCATCTAATCCGTTAGGACTTCACACTTTATTAAGAGTTTGTGTGTTCGCTTACCCTACAAACCATTGTCACCCCACGAATTTTAGCAGCGTAAGCATACTCCGTTAAATTTATTTCCATTATACAATTATTATAATAGGGTATTCACTGCAATAAAGCCAAACTGTCATTACGCCTCGCCCGGCAGGCATAATACGGGACTACGTTTTAATCTGGCCCATTTCGAGCCCTGTGACAATATTATGATATAGAATTACAAGCAACCCAATTTGTACGCAATCGGAGGCATTACCACTGACTATTGGGCGATTAGTTGGCGTTCAATCAAAGCTTTAGAAAGGGTTAATAATTAACAAGCTTTTCTTAGACTATTAACATCCCGTTTCTTAATATTTTCTGTGAAAACAACGGAAGTAAGTAATGCTGAAAGTGTATATTTATTTAATTGTCTCTCTTAGAAGAACAGTATTATTCCATCGATTTATCGAATTACTTTTAAATACACCTCTAAGGTGCCACAATAATTAATTATTTTTATAAGACTCTCTGTTTCCTCCCCAATGTAAATAGCATTTCAGAGGCTTAGAAGTTAGTAGAAGTAATCACTTTATCTGCGATTCCTGTTTCTATCTGATACATTGTTTTTTTTTATTACTGTTTGCTTAAGGAATTCCGAGCATGTGCCTATATAACTTTCATTGACGAATATATCATCTGTGAAAAGGAAAGAGGACTAACCCACGCACAAAAAATATTGTGTATAGCCTACACTAAATGTGTATTTAATTGTGTCCATTGTGATTATCGAAAAGAATTATTTTGACGGGATACGTTTTTTTGCCTTTCTTTAGTCGAATATTATATATCAATCTATATATATAAAAATGAATATCTGTTTGTTGGTTTGTCCGGATCTTTTAGGCTCCAAAACTACTCAACCGATCGCGACGAAACTTTCAGGAAGGACTTATTGTGATCATGCCGGGAAATATTATATAAAATAAATGTTTGTTTGTCCTTTACGCGTTCTTTTACCATTCATACGATTTCGATGAAACTTTGGTGAATTGTTTTGAGCACACCCGTGAAGGGTTCTGAAGAAAAAAAAATTGAAAATCTAAAATTGAAAAAAAGAATCAAATACGTACATACAGCGACATCTAGGAAAAACCTTCCGATTTATTCGTGTACGCACCAGACGAAAAACAAAAATATTGTGTTATAACAAGTGTGATATTGAAACTCGGGTTCGGGTCGGGCCAGACCTGAAGATGATGGGCTCGAACCGGGTAAGTCTATGAAATTTCGGCCTGTGCAGACCTCTAATCCAAAAGCAGTTCAATAAACAGAATTAAAACACATACCCTTTCTTTCTTTGAGTGGCATTGCAACGCATGCCGGGTACTCACTAGTATGTATATAAATATAGTGTATTAACACGTTTTGTGTGAGTTATATTATTTTGGAGTGGGTTGCGTCCTTTTTCGTTTCCACAGTCAATGTACTTATTAACTTTTCCGTTTCCATGCAAAAAACATCCGTTCGGATCTCATGCAGTCACTGTGTGAGTTTTTTCATATAAACGCATTTATAAAGTCAAATTTCAAAAAAAAAAATTCAACAAGATAAATATGGTTTTATAGTAATTATTTTACGTCATATTTTGTGTGTAAAACCTGAAATATATATCAAACTATACAAAATTGTCGAAAGACGCATGAATCTAAATTCTTCATAGCAGAACAAGCTCGAAATGTGTCTCGGTGTCATTTGAAACAAAACCTTTGCATACGGTACATCACGCATCTCGGATTGTTATAATGCTTTACTAATTGTTACTATACTATACTATAATTTTGTATTTTTCGATGGTTAATTGACGAGGTTTGCAAATTGTGATTAATTATACAATGAAGAAGTATGCAAACCATAATATATTTTTAATTTTCAATTATATGTAGAACTGTTTTATTTACATTTGATTTTGTCGACGTCCGTGGCGCAGTTGGTAGCGTCGCTGGCTACGGTTACGTGTATGTCTCGGGTTCGATTCACAATGCGGACGGTTTTCATAGATGATCTTTCAACCGATTTATGGATTTCTGTTCGTTATCTGAGCCCTCCCTCCCACCCATCCTATCCTCACAGGGCGTAGCGAGAGCGATTAGCCAACCACTAGTCCTATCCTTCTATCCCTACTCTCTTTGAGAATAGAGAGGTTGAGCAACTGAGTTACAAGCAGTTCTCTTATGCTACACATTGGGAGCGGACATGGAAAAAAAAATATGTACAAACAGCAAAATTTTCAATTTTTGTATGATCTATTTCACAGATAATTTAAAGATTTAAAAGCTGAAGTAACGCATTGTTACACCATGGGTTTGATAAAATATTTGAAACATTTTTTTTAAATTATTCCTCCCACAAATAAGTAAATAAAACAGACAAACAAAAATCGACAAATAAATAAAAAAATAATCGTTTTTTCATACTACACCATTACTTGAAAATTGTCAAAAACAACTGTCATATTTTTAATGATTGGTTGTAGTACCTAGTGGCATCTACAAACATATATGATATTCTTAAGAAAACTGCTTTTGAAATACACTCAATCTTCTATTGACACTGGGAATACATTTTTTGAAAAACTTCCGTTCAAAAGAAACCGTGTAAAAACAGATGCAGTAAACTTAGAAAAAATAAAAGACAGCTTCCATTACATTAACATTTTTGAAACCATGTAAATATATATTTAATAAGATGTTTAATAATTATACAATTGTCTTTACTTATCTTTAAGTTTTTGTAAAAGGGCATTTTACTAAAATCTTTCCTAACTCAATTACTGTAGTATTTAATACGAAATGTAATATATATTTTATTCCTCATTCGGTTGAACAAATGTTAAATAGTAAAAAAATATCCCATTGTAGTATCCTGGCTTAAACATAAAACTTATGAATACTTTGCGGACTGTATAACCTACATTAACGTGGCAAACGATATACTAAATTGATATAGCTATTTCAGTATACCCACAACTAAATGTTCTTAGTCAACAAACACCACCCGAAATTTTCATAAATTGTCATTAGAACACGATTGGGATAGAACTCTATGCGGTCAAACTACCGCTTATTAATTAAGTAATTGAGATTCCGGCTCATAGCTGCTACGGCGTAGAGGAAAGATTAAATTGTGGGTTATTACGAGTACAAATAATAATGCTTCTCATAATGCATTCAGCAGTAAATAAAATTGCTGAAAATTAGAAACGGACTCAATTATTTTCCGCATTCGAATTGTTAGTTTCACGAATAAAACAAAAGTTCTTATAAATTAATAATTATGATAAATAGTTTCAACACGCAATACATATAATCCTGTATCTGCAAACATTTGACAGAACAGGATTTCAAAGATTCATAACGTAATTATAAAGTAACGACTGCATGTATCTTCTTCAAAATAGTCACAGTGCCACTTTTTTAAATGTAGTTTTTCCTGTTGTTTGATGCCTACCCATAGAACTGGGTGCGTAGACAACAAAAATGCCAAAGACATGTAATCACATATTTGGCGCTTACTTGATTATACGTAGTGAGCTTCAATTTTATTTGTTAATATAAGTTTTTTGTCATCATCTCCAAATGTGATACATAGAGGCTTCTTATGAAGCTTGTCTGAATAACGGTGTTGATCTACGAGGATTGCTGTTTGTCAGTCACTTGCTTAACCTCTCCTTTTCGGAGAGGATAGCAATAGAAAGCAGATGCAAGGACATGATTGGCTTATCAATCCTGCTATGTCTCAATTTTATGATCAATTGAATGGAAGGGAATTTCAGACATCATAAAAATAGACAGTTTGAGCACGAATCAAAAAGCAATTTGAAATATCAATAAATGAACTCCGCTGAATGAATTTCGGTATTGGGATTCGAATGCTTGAACATCGCTATTGTAAACAATGACTCTGACCACTACGCTACTTTTGTCAAAAAAAATTAAACATTAAGACAATGATTCAACAAGTTGGCTTTAGTACTATGAAATGAATCAGTTTTTTGTGATGAAATAATAAATATCTCTACAATATATTTAATAATATACTTTATTTTCAATGCACGTTATGATCAACAATATAAAATTATAGTTTTTTTTTTCTACCGGCTGTGTTGAAGCATTTTCAGACTAACTGTATCAAGGCTTTTTATTTCTAAGACAAACAATGGTTCTTATTCTTAACTCAAAAATGAAGGGTGGGTGGGACTATTTCTTTATACTGGACGTAAGGAGGGGGTAAGACACAATCAATATTAAATTTGGATTAGTGAGATTTTTTACACTTCCATGTATTTTGTCACTAATGACATGGTTTCGCCTTTCGGCATCTTCAGGCATTCGAGGACACGAATGGACTCGAACTGATAGACAGTAAACAGTGTCTAACGTTTATATAGAAGATACAAATACGACAAATATTATTTACGAGGTAAGATATTATACGTCAGAGAGCCACACTGATACCTGAGTTAAAATTTCAAGAATCGCCTTAATCCTTATTTTGTAAACCCCACATCAACAGAGTGGTGTATTGCCGCTTTCCAACTTCTTTCAAATTTACCAGTGATTTTACAACTATCATAGTATTGTGGGTTTTGACGGGATGCAATTCGACGAAAGGGTAAATATATACAATCATTCCACGTTTAGTGACATCTGTTAGGTGTTTCAACGTATAGGATATATATGGAAGTGTACAGAATCTCAATAATCCAAATTCCATCAAGCACCCTCAGTCGATGTCTTAAATTATACAATCAATATTAGTAATTGCCATAATACTACTAATGACCAAACTAATTTCTATTGTTTGGCGGTTAAAATTCCATTTTTTTATGTTAAAAATAAGAATTTATGACAACCTAGTGATTTGTGATATTAGTCTGAAGATTATTCTTAAAAATATCAAACACGTGTCACGTTTAGTAGTGTAACTAATGAAATAACAAAGTTATCAACATTCATTTTATTTACAAATGAGTTTCCAAGAAGTTACTTCCGATTCCAGCAAAAGCAAGTCGTGTTATGGTCGATTAAAAATAAGTTTGGATTGCTATATTTCGTCGGACGAGTATTTGTTTGTTCTAACAGCATTCTGTAGGTATTTTCATGTTTTTTGATTTTTGGTGAGTTCAGTGCATTGTTTTATCGGCATATGCTATTCAAGTATATTATGACTAAATAAAGTACTGCACACAAAATTTAGGTTACGGGAATGATAAGGTGTATCAAGTACAGAGTACTAAGACTTCAAAAAGCTCTAATGAAAAGTTATGAAATTGTTGATATAACAATCAAGCAATCGACTGACGAGTCTTGTCTCTTCCATTTAGCATTGTATGTATTTTTTATGTACACCTAACTGTATGTTTTGGTTGCTTAGAGTCATAACTTTATAACCAGCTTCGTTCATTTTCAGATATTATTTGAGAAGACCCTGATCGAAGAGAGGCAAATGGCTGGTTATCGGACGTCCTGGAAGGGCTGGGATCTCAAACAAAACACCATTTCAAATCCGGTTCCACATTTATTTATTTTTAATCGAAGATGCAGTGGTTTACAAAAGACAAAAATAATATTCCTAGCACATAAAATTGATTCTACATTTACATTTACTTAGCAACTGAATTTACTTTAAGTTATAGTACAAATGACACGACAAACGATTTTAAATTACGTCCAATTTCAAAACAAACACAAACAATTCACATTGTCACCTGCGCCGCCACGAGGCCGGCAATTTGCCTGGTTCGACAGATCGTAATCGACTGTCCATACACACAATTAAAAAAACTCCCTGCATCTCGGCGCTACCTCTTTTCATCAAAAATGGACTCGTCCAGCGGACGTGGCCGCCGGCTATTGAACGGCTTGGCAACAAGAGTCGGCCGATTCTCCGAATTATTGTCGTTACCGCTGGGCGATTTCAGTTCTGGACACCAATAAAACTTAAACGTAACAAAAAAACCAGGGTGTATCATATTATTGTATCAAAAAATTAAATTAAAATAAACCGTTATATAATTTTTGAGATGTATAACGTTTTATTTGAATTACAACTTTTTTCATATATTAAATATTAAAATTCGACGTATACGACTAGTTTTTCATTAAAAAAATATATCTTCTAGATGTTAACCCTTTATAGGGCAAAGCGCGAAAGTAGTCAATATATCGACAATACGGTGACCATAGAAATTTCAATCTTAATACCTAAAGACGATATCCATAAAGTTTTTTGGTGTATTTATCGACCGTCTATCTTGAAGGGTGCACCAATCACTCACAAACAATTTGTATACGTAAGTGGTTGATAAATCGACCATTGCGCGTCGCGGCTGCAGCTGGAACAGGATTCGTGAATAACATTTGATTTTGCAAATCATTTGGATGGATATATTGTGTGTTGTGGGAAAGGATATTTATGTAATATTTTTTGTTTATCGCAAAATTATTGTTCAATACACAATATATAATTCGCAGCTGATTTCGGAAAAAAACTAAATTGCCCTATGAAGGGTTAATATGAATACATATTTAAATTTTAATTTTTTCTAATATATATACTCACTCCGTTTACCAAACAAAGCCATTTTAATACGAACTTGTTTGTTGGAAATTATTTTCGTTATCCCAACGGAAACATCAGTAGTATTACTAAAATGTATATTTCGCTTGATTATTTATTCAATGTATAGAGATCGAACTAATGCAATATGACTCTGATGCCAGATCAAAGGAAAACACATAATAAATAATGTCTCGGTCTACATTTGCGTATAATAAAATTCGCGGAAACCCCTGGTATAAACGTCGTTTTTTATTACTGTGTATTTTCGATACACCGTCTCCATGTTATTGTGTGCTCAGGGAAATTCCCTTTCAAGTATATATTGTACGTATGCGAATCGTTTTCCCGGAAGTGGATTTAATGATTTCATACACGTGTACTAAGAGGATTATGAAAACAAATAAGGTAATTTTTTGAGAGTTCATTTGTTTCCACGTTTGTAGAATTTCCGTGTGGGCATTTAATTGTCGGTGCGGGCTTTGGGAGATTACATTTCCTGCAAAATAAATTTCGAATAATTTCAAGTACCTGAAGCTGTTTGTATGAAGCAACATATTGTTGTTATTCTACAATATACTTTCACGATTATTTTTCTGATTTTTTTTTTAAATTAAAAACTCACAACAAAATGTTCTCAGTAAACACTGTTTATCTAAATCTAGTATTTACAAAATTAACAAAAGCCAGTATTGGCTGTGCCCGGGATAGATTCAAACACATTCATTATTCTTAGCGAGTACACACCACGCTCATTTTTAACGAAATAACAAACATGTAACTCTATGAATAGCTTACAAGCGTTCTGTAGTTTACAGTCCAGCGTCGCCTTGGTTGTATTGAACTTACAAGCCCACTCGCCATAAATACAAATATTTGCGTCTGCGTTATTTTGACGTTAAAATTTTGTCATTTAGGCGATGGTGTGATTTTGGGGTTCGGTTACTTTTGATGGTCTGAAAATAAAAATCTTAGAAATATTCCATGTATTTTTTTTACGTAATTTCAAATAATCAATATGAATAAAGTCAATTTTACACAGTTATTAGTGGCAAAAAATTATTATTAATAATTTAAGTAATTTAAGACATCGACTGAGGTGCTTGACGGAATTTCAATATCGAATTTGAACTGTTGAGATTTTGTACATTTCTGTGTATTTCGTCACTAACGACCCGGGTTTCGCCTTTAGCCATTTTCAGGTAATCGTGTGCTCGAATGCCTGAAGATGCTGAAAGGCTAAATTCGGATCGTTAGTGACGTAATACATGGGAATGTACAAAATCTCAACAATTCTTATTAATCACAAATTATTAAATCGAATCTCATAAAACGGTTGGTTTAATAAATAATGGTTAAGGTATGTAAATGGAAAGATTTAAATTTAAAGATTTTCTGAGAATTTAACTATCTCAAAACAGTGTTTTTTGACTTAACACCTTCCGTCGCTATGCTGGGGATATGATAATCTATAAATTAAAGTTTCATGGCTTGTAAACCATGAAAAAAATATTGAAAAATTGGTATGATATTATAGAAACTGAAACATAAAAAATATACATACCTTAGGTATAAATAAATATAGTACGTTGCCGTTGTCATGTCAACTGATGTGTCGAAATTGTATACTTTACTCCGACTTTTACGACGTCACTTTGTGTTTTTACTTGAGTGTTTTAATTGGCCCGACGCTAAGATGCTTGGTATACGACAGTAAAACCTTCGTAATCTTATCAGCGTAGTTAAATTATACAACCTGACATGAAAACGGGTATGTATTTCGGAAGAAGTAAAAATATTTTTTTTATTGAGCGGCAAAATTAAAGTTTGACATCAATTAGCACCCAGTCTAAGACAGCGTTTAGTGCTCAATTATACATTAATTATATTTGAACTGTCTTCAACAGTTATACCTCGCACAGTCTGGCTTCGATCAGTCCATAAAATTTAAATGTGAATTTAAATTTAGACATAAAAATTTATATGTGAACTGTGATGGAAATTTGAATTCAGCGTTATTGAAATAGTTGAAACACTTTCAGACAATTTTCGAAAGAAAATCCGAATGCTGAAGATAGCATTACAATTCTCTGAACGAAATTCCGCCAACACACCACAATATTACGAAAGATATAAGAACAGATTCTAACAGTCCAGCTGTTTTATAAAATTTTAATTTAAAATTGGGACATAAAACTTTTAAATTACCCAATAAATTGTAAAATAAGTGGACTGTGACGGAAGCTCAAATTCATGACTACAGCTATATTTGAACATTTGATACACGATCATAAATGGAAGTGAACCCGAATGCTGAACATAACATTGCTTTTCACTGATCGAGATGCCACCAAAACACAACAATACATATTTATAATATCAAAATTACGCGTGGCCTTATGAAACTGACTCAGCCCTACTTCAATTTTATAATTTAAACACCCGAAGATAAACTTACCAAACCATCATTAGCGTGTAATGGATTTATCTCTATCGTACAACCTCACTTGCCGATTAAAAATTAGGGTAAAAGAGGAAACAAAAGCATGATTTTATATCTCGCTTGCACTCGTCACTTTACATGTGAGTAAGAAAGATAAAAATTCACTGCACGGCTACCATATATTTGCTTGTACGATGCAAAAATAAAAAATCTGACATTATTGAGATTGTTAAACATTTTGTTTCTTATGACTATCTTAGGATTCACGGACATGAATTATTGCTACATCTCTTAAAGTGTTGAACCAGTATTCCAATGGTGATACCACAAGGTTTCGGGCTTAAAAGTTTGTAGTGATAAAGGATGCTGCAGATGTACAAAACGTAATACTCGAGGAAAAGGTTTGTTTTGTGTCAGAACGCAACGCAAGTCAGTCAGCAACGAAGCAAAATTGACTAATAATAAGTTTTACCAAACATTATTATTATTAGCAAAGTTGATAATCAAAGAAAAGCATTCGACAAAACGACATTTATGTCACTTGATATAATAAAGTTACGAAATTTGATATTCCTAAATGCGAAAATGAATAAATATGTGATTGAAAAAGAAAACATTCTGCCAACGCTAAATTTATCAAATGCGATATTTGAAAAACAAAATATGACAACTAAGTTGCAATATGAATAGAAATGAGAACACGAGTGAAAAATAAAGAAAAATCATTCTGTAGCCACTCGACGAACGGGAAACATCTCATCTGAACTGCATAATGGTCATTATCATCATCCGTACTATTTCATATTTTTTAACGCTATTGGATTCGAGGCATTAACGACGAGATTCGGTTCCTGTCTAATTATAATGTAAACTACCTAATGAATCAAAAGTTCTTTTTGTGAGATTCGTGTGAAAACTTCACCGAGATGAAAATTTGATGATACCTTTTTTATAATTTATTATTTTAATTGAAAACAAAATTGATTACATATTTCATTAAGCGTCCAACAAGTTTAATTAAGTTTAAAATTAAGCCGCAGAATGAAAAAGCAATATAACTCCCATACCCACTTAAATTTGATGAATGAACGGATTTTTTGATAAAATCAAAACCGTATTTTATAATCCAGTATCCAATATTTGCGCTCAAACCAAAATATAATTTTAAACAAGTTGTTTAAAAGTTAAATTGTAATTTTATTACTTGTTCCCTCAGATATTTTAAGCTTTTGTGAAAGTTTTTCGGAAAGGGGTAAGTATCTGCGCTCGGTTAATTTATTGAGAACGGTTTTTAAATAAAGTTTTTTGAAAGTTTTCGACTCGTAGATTTGAAACGAATTTTAATAAATTTCAAAAAAATTATTTACTACCTTTAATTCTCTAAGAAGATTTTTTTTTCAAACAATAATTCAAAAAGCATTAAATTGTAAAACTTATAAATGTTTTTTATTAAATTGCTAATGGTTTATGTACATTATACAATTATTGTCTTACACTGATACCATCATTGATCGCAAGAATGTATATAATGTACAAAATTAGGTACCTATCATCGGCGTGCGGTGGACTTATCACTATCTCTATCGTACAACGTAATTTGGGTATGATCAAGAAGGATACAAAAGCATGCGCCGCATGCTCTTGCATCTCGCTTGCACCTTCACTTTTCATGTGATTGAGCGAGAAAGAGATAAAGCTACCGCACGCGTCTGGACTATCTATATATTTAAAGTACTATTTTGCGAGAGGATAGACTGACTTGTCCCTTACTATGTATTGCTTTGAACTTTGGGTAAAATTACTTGATCGTATTGCAAGGAACTGAGTATCATTGATACCTATTCAAATTGTACGGTTCAGAGTAGATTTTTTTGCAACTAACTGTATTTTATTTTAAAGAATCTGCATATGACTTTAGCTTTATCAGGCTGAGGAAAAATTTATATGACTTTTTTTTAGTCTAATAGCAGCCTGCCAATGGTGATGTCACTGGGAAGGGTTTTAAAAGTTCTCATAAATTAATTCGGATAATGAAATATTAAACGTGAACTAGAGTAAGTTTTGAAGTAAAATAAAATTCGAAAATGTAAGCATGAGTATGTTTTTGAAATTGAATAAAATTTAAAAGTGACTAATTTGAATAAACCAAATTTTATATTGAAATTCCATCAAGCACCTTCGGTTGATATATAAAATTACAAAATAAAGTTCATTTCTCAATATATTATCGGGACCGTGTTGCAGTGTTCAACGTCGTTGGCTTCGGGTACGGATGTCACAGACTCAAATCTCGGTGCGGACAATTTCATTAATTGATTTTTCGATCGGCTTATGTATTTCTGTTCGTAGGCATAGATGTTTTTGATCTCAAGATATCCCCTCTCACTCAGCAAGAGTGATTACCTAACCTCTAGTCTTACCCTAGTTCTATCTCTATTCTCTTCAAAAAAGAGAGTTGAAGCAACTGAGTAACAAGAAGTTCTGATAGAAAAACTTCTGTTAAGTTACCTCCATTAAGAGTCCATATGATTCACATTGGGAGCAGAAATAGTAAAAAAAAGTATAGCATACCTACTTATTTTTAATCTTTATGCCGCATTATCATAAGCCAGAAAAAGCTTTTATTATTTGTAATATATTAATTTAATAAATTAAAAATTTAATACAATATCTCAATATTAACAAAGCGGTTGTAACAAGTACTAAGTTGTTTTCGTCTGATAATGTAACTGGAAATGAAAGATTGAAAAAAAATATTTCACCAAAGAATTTAATAAAATATATAATCTATGAAACATTCATGTTATCATTGTCGCTTTACTTACACGTGGCATAATGATTGAAGGATAACAAATGGTATTTCTTTTTGGAGAAGAAAATATTTTTCTTTTAAAATGAATTATTATAATAATTCTGCTGTTATATTATAAAAACATCTTTTTACTCTTTCGTGAAGTGAAGTAGCTTAGTGAAGGCATTAACTACCAATGCTTCAAATACCATCAAATTATTGCCTTAAAAAAGAATAAAGAAAGATCGAGAAAGAATACTAAATATTTATTTCAATGATACACACATTACGGCTTTGTAGCGAAGTGGACAACGCTTTTGTGCGTTTGTCCAATTTGGTTGCGCTGTTCACTGATTTGAGTTTTATATTACAATTTTATAAATTAATTTTTCAATACTTTTATGTTTTTAGTCATGGATTTTTCTGATTTCAACGGTTCATCTAAAAGCAGGACATTGCGAGGGAAATTGCCAAACTACTATTCCTTTCCTTGTACCATTCTGCTATTATTATTTTCCTCTCCAAAAAACAGAGCTTGAATGCCATACCTTAGAAGATCATTTCGTGGCTGGTCTGTAAGAAAACACTAAATCGAAAAAATGACATTGAGATTGTAATACAAAAATGTTCCTTATTTCAAAATAAGGAAAAACACACTTTTTTTATAAATTATTCTTTTACGTATAAACAGTTTTGTACAAACAAACTAAATGTAAAATGCATTTCAAACCCAATCCAATTACTCAAAACTTGTATTTTTAGTTAGTGTCTTCTTCCAAAACGACGACGATATATTCTAAATTAAGAGGAGTATCAAAATAAACAATTTTCTTTCATCTATATACCAAAAGACAAAAAAATGT
This sequence comes from Himalopsyche phryganea, assembly GCA_022494535.1. Classification (NCBI taxonomy): domain Eukaryota; kingdom Metazoa; phylum Arthropoda; class Insecta; order Trichoptera; family Rhyacophilidae; genus Himalopsyche; species Himalopsyche phryganea. Next base: position 4,079,145 of record JAGVSL010000065.1, on the reverse strand, counting down.
GATCAAAATAAGCACATTTATTAATTTGATCATGTTTCACATGTTTTCGATTGTAAATTTGAATGTCTATTTTTTATACTTCAATTGTTCCAGAATCAATAAACTCTTTGACGTATCGAGCAGTTAACGTCAATTGTAATTTGTTTTCATTCCGTCAATCAAATTTATCAATTTCATGAACAATATCCATTAGTCTGTATTTTATGAATGGATATTTTACTTTACATTCTGTACCTGATGAAAAAAAATGTGATATCAAAGAATTTTGAATACAAATGCCAATCATATTCGATATGTTTTTGTAGCTAAAGTTCATGTAAAATAATAATAATATTAAACGAGTTCTTTTGAATTTGTACTCCTTATTATTTTACTTGTATGTATGCAAATTACAATACATTCACGTCAATTAAATTACGTGTTTACTGAGTGATATTTATGAAAGCTTGTGAATTCTTTGAACAGCGTTATATTTTAAAAAATAAAACACAATTTGTTTGTACTACTTCCACATATTTATAATGATCAGGACCGGTTTCGCTCATCACGAGCATTATCAACTGATAACTGAAAAATTGTGTTTTATTTTTTAAAATATAATGTCTTTCCACCAAGAATTGACAGTTAACACCTTAAAAGTAATACAGCGTTATATTTTAGACTGGTATAATAGAAATTTCTTTTTTGTGAGTACCAACCCATCTGAGATAGGAGTAATCCATTAGGCAACATAACGCTGAAGCTTACGTATTGTACGACAGTTTAAAAAAAATCAGTTTAACAGTATTGTAAGTCAGCGTTTACTTGATCGATAAAATATATATACGAAAGTACAGTATTTCATATTTTTTCCAATTATTCCTGATAAAAAGTAGCATAATTTTTCGTATTTTCAATAAAATGTATTGCTATATTTAACTAAATTAATATTTATTTCAGGCCTTGAGATCAATCTTCAACAAGACCAAACAAACACTAATTCACCACCCTCACTTAAACCATTACAAGAAGCTCATTTAATTACGCATAACCAATAACATTTCAATGCATTTATTTTAACGTTTAATTCCAAAAACACAATTAGTTCGTTAAATAATTTTACCTTAAATAAATGTTATCATATTTGAATACGTGAGATGACATAATATTGTTTATAAATAGGTTACAAAGCTAAGCTTAAATAAAATAAGTATAGTTCTGACGATGGCGTAAAGCCAAAATAGCTATAAATTACCTAATATTTTTTTATAGAAGTAAACACTTTGATATTTTACCCTATTACAATGGAGTTTCACCAAGTAAATGACAATTCAATCAATTCATCTTCAAATTAATCTTTAAATCAAGAAGAATAATCCTACCACTACAACAAAAGTTTTACAGATTACGTATCTTACGAACTTGGATTATAGAATTTTGTTTACTAGACACCCTTATATCAGTACTTGTAAGGAGTTATCTTTTGCTTAATCCATTCGAAGTCTTCAGCTGACAGAATATTTAGGAAAACAATAATTAGCTTAAAGAAAGATAAAAAAACTGAGAGCCCACATAGCAGACTCCATATATTATGCCATAGTTCCAGTAGTAAGGTAAGTAAATATTTAAGTTGTATTAGTAATAATCTTTGCTATTTTCTCGTTCTTCCCCCGACTGTATCGGTATTTGTGATTTTTTTTTTTATTTTGTCAAATTTAAGACAGTGCTGCGTGTAATTTTTTAATTGTTTATTTTACATTTTAAAACATTTGTAAAACAACTTTATTATCATTTTTTACGAGCCGTACAAACTTTTATGCACGATAGTTTTGAGAATTATGTTATTATTAATATAATACTACGCTCTGACAACCAAACATGCGCAAAACCTAATCGGTCATTATAAAAATTACGATATTTTAATATTTTAAAGCTTTCTGATATTTTCTTCTCAAATATACCCTTAATAGTCTTAGCAATTAATGATTTTTTTTTAACCATTTCAACTTCCGATGGGGAATTTATGGACTCCTAACAGAGCTTACCACAACGCACTCTTTTTTTTGAGATAATAAAGATAGAAGGATGTGGCTAAGAGGCTTAGAGGTTAGCTAATTGCTCTCGATAAGCCCTGTTTTTAGAATCGACTGGGTGAGAGGGAATTTGGACAACAATAAAATTCATTATATAGAACACAAATCCAAAAACCAATGAAATCAATTATTTGTTTGAAAAATCAATTATATAAAGTGTCCGCACTTTGATTGAAACGCGTGAACACGACAAGCGAAAACAATGACGTTCCCTACTCGACTACAAGCCTGGTTAATGATAACGTTAATATAATCTTCCACTAAATATTCGTATATTTGTAAATTTTCGTAAATTAACAGGCAGCTTTATAACATTAATGAGATATTCATAATATTGCATTAATGATCAGAATGTTAAGCATATCCAGTTTTACTTTTGCGAAGTGGGTTATAACAGAAATATTGAGCTAGAAGACTAATGGGAAAAAATTTCTTAATCATCACTAGTGATTCCAATCTGGTTTTAACCGAAACCGGTTAACCGATTTACCACGTGTTTTGAAAAAAATCGAAACCCGATTTATTTCACGTGGTTAACCACGTTTTTTTTAAAAAAAAAAATATTTATTTAAAAATTCAACACTTTTCAGAGGGAAAATGTACATAATGCTAAATAATTACCTATTTCACAAAGTTGTCGAAATTATGGACAGAAATGATTTCATACGATACGATGTAATGTAATTACACGACATTACCAAAAGACACAAAGATTCTTAAACTATTTGTGATAAATAAGGCACATCTTACATAACAGCTATTATTGTAAATGTGAGAAATCATCCGTAGAAATCTTGAAGAAATCGTTGACTAGAATATTATTTGTTATATTACAAAAGTAAGCAATTTTAAAATTTATAACCTACACTAAGTTAAATATTTTCATATCTTTATGTGCTAGTTATTTTATGAATATTTTCTTTTCATTTTTAGTGTAATTTTAAAGATGTGTATTTTTATAATTAACATATACTAATATACATTTAAAAACATCTAAACGATTTTTTTTCGAAAATAATGAAATGAGGTATTTTGATTTAAACCGGTTAACCGGTTTTTTTTTCAACAAAAACACCGAAAACCGGTTAGTATTTATCTCCGGTTAATTGGATGCCCTAATCATCACAGACATCTATGCTGTTGAATACAATGCCATTTAAAAATATTTTTTTAAATTAATCCGTACAGGTATTTGAAGCTGTGGACAATGCAACGTAATACAATAAATACTCAGCTACAGCGTCGGCAATGTTGAATTCAAATTTATTCATCCCATACCACGAATATAACATATTATACAAAAAATATATACAAATATTACATATCGAAAATATATTGTAATATTCCAGTATATGATGCGGTAATTACATATTTCATATAATTAATTGTTACTCTGTTTGCATATTGTAATAATAATTCTGTTAAATTGTAGCTACTTTTTTTCATTTCCAGGTCAAATTAAAATATTTCGTACATATCTGTCAAAATAAAAACAAGTGAAATTTTTAATTACAGCTTTTTACTGCTCGTCATGAATACTGAAGTAATAAAAAAGTTACTTTGTTTCTTTGGCAATAAACGCAAATGACCTTTACAGCTATCAACTTGGTCGTTATTTATTAATTTGATAATTACACGAAAGCGCCTTAAATTATTTTTATCTGTATAAATATTTCCCACAAATTACAGCGAAAACAAAATGTCAAAGTTTCTTCCATAACTCGGATAATTTTATTAAGTTGGTATTATAGTTTACAATTTATTATTTTTCACTTTATTTTTTAATAACAAAACATAAACAGAAAAATATTAAATGTATAATTCAATGGACTCATTTTGATGAAGTATTTGTGTTTACATATACAGTCACAATGGCGCGAGAATTTAATATAGAAAAAAGTTCAACATCACGGAGAAACATCGAGAACAAAGACGTGACAAAAAATTTTATGTATCCATTTATGCTTTAAAACAAGAAAAACATGCGTGTGTCTGTTTGTCTGTCTCGAGAACTCTTCCCAAATTGCGAACACCAACGTCACTTTTGCAGATGTCATTCTGGTTGCCATTTCTAGACTAACTAGACTATTTTCAACTTTCAATGTTTAACATTATTATCAATTGATGGACCATACTCTGTAGGTGTAACATGATGTACAACAACATCTTAATTACCTAATGATAGCCCACTCTATCCCAAGTGAAGCCGGGTAAGAAATACTTGTATTACACAACGGGAAACTGAGAATTAAATATATGTATTTGTTTAAAAAATGAAATATCATTTGTTTTTACTACTTCCTCATGTTTGTAATGATCAGGAGGATAATGCTCGGGCAAAATCGGTCCTGACCTTTAGAAACATGTGAAAGTAATACAAACAAATTGTATTTTATTTTAAAAATATAATGCCTTTCCACCAATAATAGACAGTCAACATCTTAAAAGTGAAGTATTCATCTTTATAAAAATTATATAATACAGCTCATAGCTATTTCGGCATTACACCATGATCAGAACTAAGATATTTTGTGTACAATAGGATACGTGCACGCAGCACTGTATTATAATTGTTGTAGAACACTTATTATAACCATGTTTTTCCAAGTAAATTCTTAGTTTATATGACTCGAACATTAACTTTACTTACATATTATTCGTTTATTTACCTTTTTACTTACGTAAAAATTTCCGATGTTCTGTTTGAATTCAACAACGTCAAATTACTTCACTCGTATAATCCTGCAAGTGAATTTTCCCAGAATAGAGAACCAACTGAATACTGGCACGTCACTAAAATTACAATAATTAAGTCCAAAACGTGGACAATGGGCAGTGGATTTTCATAAAAGCTCAACGATTGCGCTCTTTGTGATCGAAAGCTCGCGTCCCTTTCAATCTACAACCATTAGCATTGCCCATTGACTAAAATGTCAGGTAAAAAAAAGCATATCAAAGCATTCGGCGGACCTTTAGCCAGTAATTGGCATTTGACATTTAGCCTGTTGGATTTATTTTCAATCAAAACAAAGGCTGGCCGATCGATATCTTAAGCTTTGGTTTATCGATAGTCTAGATTGCTTTTTGAGCCCTAATACCAGCTCGTAAATTAAGCAATTATTTCATATTTATTTAACATTTATTTAAAACTACCACTACACGTACAACAAATAAAGACAGAATAATATTTACCGACATGATTTAAAATGAATTAAGTTTGATAGACGCACAATATTTGGAGAATGTATACTACTAAAAACAATTTTGAATTTTTTCGAAATCATTTCTTTAATTATCAAAAAAAGCCGTATTTTTTTAGTGATTTAACAATAACAAAATAACTATTGAAAAACTTTTTCTTGCGTATTCTACAACAAAGTAAAAGGTTCTTTTTTTTAACAATAGCTGTATACTGTAAGCTAATTGGTGCTAATTAAATATAGTTGACTGCCATTCTGGTGAATATTCGTAGTCATAATTCTTATTGGGAAGACAAAATTTCTTTAAAAAAATCTATAATTTGCAGCAAATACGCTGACATCAGATACTGGGGGTGGGGCGGTCTGACGGAACTTGGAGATTAGGAAACGTACCAGGTAGCGTCCAGTGGTCATGGAGAGAAATTTGAATCGGCTGAGTCATTTTCTGAAGATCCCTCCGAAAAGCTTCAATCCTGCTTGCCTTTTCTTCCAACCAATGAGATTTCAGCGTCCTGGACGACCATCGGGAATTTTTCACAGGAAGTACTCAGCGGAGTTTTGTAACGGCATGGAAGAAGCAGAGCGATTGGTGGGTGACAAAGAATCATGGAGGTACCGCGTGGTTGCCATATGCCCTACAGGAAGTGAATATATTCAAAGAAGAAGAATTGTTAAATAATTTTATTGGTTAAGACTGGTTTTATGCAGTGAGAGCGCATTTACAGTTGTCAAAAAAATGATAAATAGATTGAATACTTATAAATTCACGACAAACAAATCTATAACGTGAACACACAAGTTTAACTATTTCAATTTCAACAATAGTTCACATTTATCCCCGGGATAAATTGGTTTATGTTTTATAGCAAACTTCGTTTAACAAAATTTTATTGTGCTGTAAAACTAATGGTCATTTATTTCCACTTTTAATAATTGTGTTTTCAGTATGTAACAGGTATCAATCTGAAGATTTATGAATATGAACCAGAAAATGTGTTTTGTTAACAGAATAGTGAAAGCTCAGTCGCCTGAATGAAACTGCTATGCAGAGGTTTTATATGTGGGAACAAACATAAACTTTACAAAAAAGCGGGTTTCACATTGAGGCAAACAACAAAAGCTCGTGATAAATGTGTTTTATAATAGACTTTTTGACTATTGTAATAATTCGAGAGCTTTATGTTATCATTCTATAGTTTTCAGTTGTCTGAATGAGGATGTACAGATTTTTCCGATTTAAACATATTATTCATAGGAGAATAAAACTATTTATGTCTGTATAACTACTGAATAACAGAGCAAGCATTATTATTATGAATTTATTGTAGCAGACTCTTTTTATTCAGTCAGTTTCGAATAGGTAGACTTTTTGGATATTTGATTAATTTATCAGTTTCAAATGCTCGCTGTAAGAGAAAATAGTCTTGTTCCTTTGATAAAGCTGTGAATCTAATACAAAAATTGAGTTTTCATTTCTTGGAATTTTTGTAACCATGTTGGTTTACAAGTTATAGGATTTCTATAATTTAAGACATTGACTAAGGTGCTTAATGTAATTTCAATATCAAATTTGAATTGTTGGAATTTTTTACATTTCCATGTATTTCGTCATAACGACCCGCGTTTCGCTTTTCTGCATCTTCACGCATTCGAGCACACAAATGAACTCGAACTGACAATTCGTCAGTTCAATACAATTCAAATTTTATAGCATTTCTAATTCTAATGGAGTTTATATCTACAGATGTAATTCTACGAGAACTGTTCACTAAACCTCTCTTTTTAGAAAGATTAGAGATAAAAAGATGGGTTAGGCTAGTTTGTCACTCTCATTACATCGCATAAACCCAGATGGGTGGAAGGGAATTTAGACAGCACTGATATCCATGTCTAAGAACACAAATACAAAAATCGATTGAATAATCATTTTATTAAAGTGCCCGTATTGAAACTCAAACCAGTGAACACCACAACTAAAGACAACGACATTGACTATCCGACTACAGTCTACTTTACATAATTACATTGGCCGTTTAGTCGTTTTATTTGGTTCGGTTGTATTCATTTGATTTTCAAATTTATAGTGATTCTTGAAAAAGTTACATAACCGCAGCAATAGTAACTAGGGCATCGAATCTAGAATCCTTTTGATGATCCCAGGATATCGGGATTCAGAATTTTTCAATTCCGGGATCCCGGGTTTTGTCATTAAGTGTAATTTCACATGTTAAATGGTACATTTAAAATTTAATTTGTGTTCATTGTTGCTTCGATTAGAATTTATGTACGGCTTAATATTTTTTTTTTACATTGGAATGGTTTTTTTTTTATTATAAATCAGGCAGCCATTTGCAAAAATAGAGTCAAAAAATTTAAAAAATATGATTTAAACAGTTTGATATTTTATTTTTTATGAATTTTTAGGGTAGGTTTTACCACATGATATCCAAAAAGAAGGCATGTCCTTCAATTCATTGAAGAATCGGTGCTTTTTTTTCCTCCATTTCAAATTGGTTAAATAAGGCTGTTACGAAATATGAGAAGGAGGGAGACCACAATACATTTATAAGTATTATAAAGCAATATGTACCTCGGTTTGGCCATGTTTTACTTAATCAGAAAGTTTTAATTGGGTATATGAATTATTTTTTAGCATTAACAGTAAATCCCTAAGTCCCGGGATTGATATTAAGACAATCCCGGGATTACAGGATTGAATAATCGAAATCCAAGGATTTGAAACCCTAATAGTGACAATGTTTCTACGCAACACATCATCGTTAATAGTGATACGGAAAAAAAATATTCTTCTTCTTAAGTCGTATTCGTCACTGGTGAGGGTCGCGATATCCGCCTTTTGCAACAACTCTGTTTCCTTTGATGACCCTTCGCCACTCGCTTCTGCAATCCGCTGCTCTTAAGACCATCGGTAAGCAGAAGTCTGTGGAGTCCTTCACTTGGTCACTCCAGTGCATTGGGTCCCTTCTGCTTCTTCTTCTACCTTCGACCTTTCCTGTAACGAAGAGCCTCTTAAGATTGTCGGTAGGCTTGCGGGCGATGTGGCGAAAAAAGCTGAGTTAGCATCTTGTATAAACGGTCGGGAGTCTATCTTGGATTTGCAGAACATTCAGGAAAGATGCGTTTGTCCGCTTAGCCGTCCATAGTACACGAAGTATTAAATTATTATTATTGCATAAAAATTGATTTTAAATGCCAGTCATTTATTTATTTATAGTTCTGGCCTGATATAATGAATCAAATTTTGTTTTTTATATATTTTTTTCTACATATTTATGTGACCACTTATCTTTTCCACACCATTTTGTTTGTACTATTTTGTCCATACCGTATTTTCGAATAACCTTACTTTTTGTGTTTAGTAAAAAAATGTAAAAAGTTTTCACCGAATTCAAAACAAAAAAGGGAAGATTATCAAATTGAAAGCAGGTGGATGTTTGAAAAAAACTAAGCCCGACTGAGAAAGTGTGACGTTTTGTACAAATTTTAAGTATGTACATTAAACTGCAATGCAATTATTAAAAGCGTTCGTTACCGGCACCATGCAGCTGGGGAAGTAAAAAGTTAATGGGACATAATTCTTGCCCGACGGAGTAAAATTTAAAAAACGACGCCGATCCAGATCGACGCCGACGCCGAAGCTTTTGAAAAAAAGCATACCAGTTAATATCTGTGGGGAAGGAGTAAGTTATTTTTGACGACACTATTTTGATGAAAAAAATAAACATTTGGACGCATGGTTCAAAATAACATAAGCGATTGCCATCGCATTAAGACGACAGTGGAGTATTCTGCGTTTCAAGAATTTTGACGTTTTTAGTAAACAAAATTATCTTAAAACGGAGCGTGGAAAATGTTAAAAAATATCCAAATCATTAAAGGAAATAAGTGGTATTAAAATCAATATAAATATTCTTATAATTGATAAAAATATGGAGTGTCTGTTAATCAAGGTATAACATATAATACTATTTCTCTAGCAGTCTTTTGCTTTAAGACGTTGTATTATATTCCATATGAAAGAAACGTTTCTGGCAGGGTTCCTTGAGGATGACATTAGGGCTTCTAGTCGCAGGATCCGGGATCCCGAGCAATAAGTCAATCCCCTAATCCCGGTATTTACTCAATACCAATACCGGGATTTTGTAATTCGCAAGAAGAACATAGCCCGAATTCTTTTTTTTCTGAAAATTGAATTCCTTACCCGACCCGCCGTGTGATGGACGCGTCAACGGGTGATTAATTTTTTCACAATTTCAAACATGAATATTTGAAACTTAATTTGAAACACTTTTTTTTGACAATTTTATAACGGAGTCAGCTGCCAGTTCCGTGTGTCTTGATTATTTTCAAATGTAGTTGGTTCGTTTACATTATAAATAATTTAAAATTATTTACAGATATAAAATAATACGCTTTATACAAAAAACAAACTAGAACGGAGCCCAAGCAATTGACAAACAAAAACAAACTTGCCGTTTGATAGGACAAGAGTGAAGTGCTTCACCCCTACCCGTAGTCGACGGCAGCCAAGCAGGATTTTATCAACGCGACGAAAAAACAATTAATCAGAGAGGGGAATTTAAAAAACGCGCCCTTTTTTGTTAGGGTTTTGACCAACTAACCTAACCTAACCTAACCTGGGGGGAGTAGGGACTCACTATTATTAGGTAATGAATTTACTCCACGGCTTTACATAAATTAGAATTAATTAAATAATATGTGTTTGCCCAATGCTTTTACAACTAAATTACAATTGAATACGAACAATAATTCAAAGGCGACTCAAGATATATGCCATATTATGGAACCAAAAACGCTATTGAACGGTGACTTTTTCAATAAATAATTTATACTTATGAGAAAACTCCTATTATTAATATTAGACAACAATATGATTATGTTTATAATATCATAAATTTATTTTTTACCTCAGAACTCTCTTTTTTACTCAAAAATTTGAATTGTTAGACTTTGGATCTGAGGTATGTGTATAAATATAATGCTCTATATATTATATTAATAAAGTTATGAATAGAAAAACATTTTCTAAATAACATATATTAATAAAAATTTATCGTTGTCGAAAATGCGGCCGATACCGCATAATTATTTAAGCAGCCCGCGGCGCAATTTATTATCAATTAATAATTCAAAAGTATTAAAAATTCCCGCCGTGTTGTGACTCCGACCTTGTCCATAATGGTTCGGGCGGCCGTTAGTTTTGGCGGGAAAATTCTTCGGGTAATGAATGGCTGCCGATGACTAATTATGATTTACCATCTGTAACACTCTGCCGGCTTTGGCGGCCTGCCCACGACATTTCGTGAAGTTTATTCGAAACAAAGCATTTTAAATAATTTATTTTATTTGTATATTCATTTATTTACACACAAGCACACTTCAGTGCGTAACAGCCGATTAAGTTTTGGGTAATTAATTGCTCCTGAGACTCTTCTAGTAAACATTTGAAAATATTTTCCCTAACCTATTTAAATTATCAAAATCATTTTGTTTCTAGTACGGAAACAAATAACAGCAAAATGTCAAATGATTATTGAATGTGTTATGTAATTTACATAATATAATAATTTAAGGTATCGACTGAGGGTGCTTGATGGAATTTTAATACCAAATTTGAATTGTTGAGATTATGTACATTTCCATGCATTTCGTCACTAACGGCCCTGGCTTCGCCCTTCAGGATCTTCAATTCGAGTTCATTCGTCTGCTCGAATACCTGAAGTTGCCAAAAGGCGAAACCCGGGTCGTTAATAACGAAATACACGGAAATGTACAAAATTTCAACAATTCAAATTAAATATAATAATGTTGGTTTTAACGTGATATTTTTTTAATTATCATCAATAATCAACTAAATACATGATGATTTTTTGATTTAATCTATTACAATTCAATTTTAAATGATATTTTAAGTTGCTTATTTGTTAAACACTGTGAATTTATAAAATTAAAATAACAAAATGAGCTTATTATTTAAAATAATGTTTTGTTATATTTGGTATGTCATCCGTATTTTTTCACAAATTAAATTTGTGAATTGGCTTTTCAATATACCATTTATACGATGAATGTTTTATTGATACATTTTACAAACATACTAACAATATCAATATTATAATAAATATAATAGCAACGGTCATTATATTTTCATTTAAAATATAAATAAACAGCAACGCTAATGTGTGCCTCTATAGCAGACCATAGTTATTGTCATTTTTGCTAAAGGTATAACTATAATATTAAATTATTTACACACACGTAATTTTATTATTCATTGAAAGTTATTCTTTATGCCGACTGTTAAAACTTTCTACAAACTATCTTTATGCTACAACTTCAATAGCTTCAATAAAGAGATGTAATAAGTAATCGGCAGTTAAACTGATTAACCATTTGACTGATTATTTTAACCATGCCCTAGCGTGACATAGACTAGTCAGTCATATATTATATATTATTCAAATTGAATAACAAAAGAGTAAAGTATACGCTTTATAACTTTTCATTTTTTGCTACACCGATAAGCTTTGTGTACAATACACAGAGCGTGTCAATGTATTAGGATGTAAGGATCCCGTGATTGGTTGGCGACAATCGGTTAGGTAGATTCAGTACGCATTTTTTACTTGAAGTGGGCGCACGTTTGTTTATTTATTGAAAAATACGGTTACCATAAGTCTCACCAAAAAACCGGACTAGCATGACGGCATGAATTACTTGTTCCCAATTTAGAACCTTGATATGTAGTGGTCATTGATAATGATTCATTCCAAAACAAAATCAATAATACTTTGCTGACATCCAAATCCAAGAAGGCCGATATGATTCAATGGCTGACACATATTGATATGCTTATATATAATATATAGTATTACGCTGTGGAAATAGAACGAAGAAATATTTTTCATCTCTAATCATTAAAAATCGTGAACGTTGGTGTAAAGGGATCTAATGCAAATAATTATTGAACATTTGTCAATCATGTTATGCTAACAACTTTAATTTGATAATAAAAAAATATTATTTATGTGGTTTTTATTTTTACCTCGCATAAAATTAGATCAAGTGATGATGTTAAAAGCAAAAACGGCACTGTCCATCAAAGTCGTATCGCAAAAAATAAAATAAAACCGATAATGTGGTAATGTAATTGCATGTATTTTGCATGTAAACTCTTTTTATAAATTCATTTTTCACTATTTTCTGGGGATATTACAATTGAGTCGCTGAGTCACTAAGCACGCTCCTGGTGATTTTTCAATAAAATAAGTTTTTAATGCACGTATGTGCTCTATCAATTTTCCTAGTTGCAAATCTAAAATGTCTTCCTAATTCGTCCCCCGTTCGAAATTTAAAATTTTTCCCAACTTAAAAATTTCATTTTTTTACACGATCGAAATCCTCGTTTCACACTGTTGACGCGTTACGAAAAAACGACAGTATAAAAGAATATTTTACTTTTCTTTGTACACCGGAAGACACCAAATAGCTAAAATTATACTTAAAACTATCATACTATCCATTACAGTTTTTCAAGATTTACTCAAAGCTTTAAAAACCTTAGGGAGCGTGTTTAGCGACTCAGTGACCCAATTCATCTGTTAAGTTGCACACATACACAAGAATATGGAGAATATTTGTGCATATGAATTCTACTGTCTGTGGCGTTTTTGTACTTTGATAACATATATTAATAATATATTTTAAAAAAAGTATTATATCATGGTCACCCTAGAGCCGGAGTGCAAAGTTGTACGATGTATACTCTAACCATCTTCATAAAATAAATAAATATACCCACACACACACACACATACAATTATGCTCCAAATCGATTACCAAACATAAATCTTTATACTTAAGCTTGTTATTAAATTTTGCTGCTAAGTTATGACGTTCATACCTTCAATGGCTTCTTTCTAAATTAATATTTCACGTTAATTTTGAGCATATTGGATTAAAATTTATCAGGCGTAATGGCTTTTCCGTTTTATGGTGCGTCGATGATACATTATCCGTTCAATTAGAAGAATATTGGATTAACATTTTCCGAGCGTACCACCCTGGCCATTTCACACTGCACCGTGTTCAAATTCTACATTATTGATTTTGTCAATTCGAAATACATTTTCAATTAACGGCACTAATCTTTTAAATTATCATTCACTAATGCGGCTATACAATACATAATAATGCTTCTAATCAGTGGCGTAGATAGGGTCTGTGCCGCCCGGGGCGGTCCTTGAATGTGCAAATTCCCCCCCCCCCACCTTTTTTTCAATTTTTTTTTAACCGTTATGAAGCAAAATATCACGCTGCTACCAAAAAAATTTCGAGAATAATATGATTGTTTTTTTATTAACAGGACCACGGAAAAGTTTGCGCCGCAGGCAAAAAAATTATGCATAAATATAATTTCTTGAAAAATTACAATCCTTTCATTTACAAATGTTATATTTAATATTAAATTATGAATATGGAAATATAAAATTATTTATGTACAATACATTAATAGATATATATTCTCCATAAAAACGAATTAAAAATTGTGAATTGATTTAAAACAACAAATTCAGTTGATTTTACTAAAATAACATATTAAAAAATTATAACAAATTTATTTTTCCTCGCTTTGTTCTTAGCAATAACGCCAGCAAAATTATCAAAATCTGTTTTATCTGCCAGTTGGTGTGCTATTGAAAGTATTTTTTTTTAATCGCAACTTGCTCCCTGTTGATGTTAAATTGTTTTTTTATTCTTTTTGTTTTTGAAAGACTTCTTTCACAACTAGTAGCATAATTGCAAGGAAATAAATTAAAAGCATTTCAATATTTGTGACATTGAGGCGCCATGATAATTCTTAAATTTTTCAGAAAAGAAATAAATTTTGTCAGCGAATCACAAGACATAATAATCCTTATTTGTATATTACCTACATAATTTTAAAAATGTCGCCCCTAGAAAAGTTGATTTAGTCAGCGAGTCACAAATTAGACAGAAGAAAACATGATGAATGGAATATAACTTGCATTGACTATGTAAATATATAAAAAAATATATTTTTTACCATCGAAATTATTTATCTTCGAAAATGCCGTCCCGTAAAATGTGAAGACCTTCCGCTCCCCCCCCCGTTGCTACGCCGGTGCTTCTAATTTACAACTGATTTCAATCCTTTGTAAAGAAAAATGTAGATTTTGTTATGCATTGATTCAGCTTTAATAAAGTAAACTTCTTTTTTCCACAATATGATTTGAAGCTTGAATCTGGTACGGAAAAATAAAGAGCTACTGATTATTTATTTTATCTAAATGTCCGCTACCATGGTTTGTTGTGTCTTATTAGATTCAGTAGAGTAATTGTAGCTTGAACAACAGAATGGGTTCACTTGATTTGCAGTGTTTTAAATAACTTACATTCAATTGTGGAGCATATGGCGTCCTAATGGATTTCAACAGAAGTTTTTCAAAGGCAACTGCTTGTTACTTGATTGTTCAACTAGTGGTTAGCTGATTGCTTTTGTTTTCCACCCGTTTTAAGGATCGGATGGGTGGGAAGGAATTTTAAGCATCACAAACATACATACCTACAAACAGAATTCCATAGTTCGATTGAAAAATCCATTTATTAACCTGTCCGTATTGGGATTTGAACTGATGAGATCCGTAACAAAAGACAACGCTGTTGACAACTGAATCACGTACTCGAGGTCTTAATTATCATACGCATAAAAGTTGTTTTACAGTATTTTAAATTTATTGTTGAATTGAAATTTGACCTTTAGAAAGCTAGTTCATCAATGCTTCAATCTATAAAACTTAATTGGACCGTCGTAAAAATAAGCCCGGCTGAGAAAAAGACAGCCGCAAATGCAACGTTTTGTGGAAAAAACCGTCATTAAATAATTGTACGTATTATAATAAATCGTTATACCAGAATTTTGCGTTTAAAAAACAATCGAAATCCTTAGATCATCAAAACTGTCTTGCGGCTGAAGATAAATTAATTACATTTTAGAATAGCCTCAAAACTAGATAGATTCAAGCAAAGTTGAACCAAGAAAGAGAGCGATGATATAAAACAATGGAAAACCAATGCCTTTAGCATTCCCTTGAAAAAACAATATGCAAAACAAAGGTGAGATCTACTGCAGTTTATCACTAAAATTCAGTATGAGAAAGCAGTTCGAATTTTATATTATGACTCTCACGATGTGAAACCGTTTTGAAATAAAATATTAAAAATACTTTGATTGATATGAAACGTATTTTTCCTGTTTGATTTGAAAAAAATACTATACAAAAATAGTACCGATGAATCAAACGTGACTAAAAAATCTCTCTAGCAAAAAATAATCGACGTTAGTCACAGTTCACACCAGCAGCTGCGATCATTAGTCAAGATGTTTGATAAATGGCTTGATTTATTTTTCAACGAAAATATGAACATCTTGAAAAAATATTTGAAACCGACTTACACTAATTAGAATGTCATAAATTTTGACAAGACTTTAGAAACATTACATTGCAGTATTATTAGTAAATCATAAATCTTTTCTTAGAAAATTGAATGCGTATCATTTTTGCGATTTTGAATCTTTGGCCAAAGTTTAATATATCTCTTTACGCTTGTAAATAAAAGCATTTCATTGACTCTTGTTATAAATGCTGTATAGTGAATAATTACATAATGTGTTGGTAATATGTACAAATCAACTACGCAAATTTTGATGACAGTGCAAACCAGCTGTGATTTAAATAGAAAGTAAAAAATGTTGATCATTTTTTTACGATATTCGCTCCCAAGGTGGAGTATATGGACATCTAATAGAGGCATCTCAAAAGAAGTTTTTTTCGAAAACTGCTAGTTACCCAGTTGTCCAAGCTCTTTTTTTCGAAAAGAGTTTATCGTTTCACAGTAGAATCTGGAGCTTGAATCCGGTTGGGAAAAAATAAAAAACTACTAATTTTTTTAACCATGCTCGCTCCCAATGTGGAGCATATAGCCTCCTAATGGAGGTATCTCAACATGAGTGTTTCAATAAGAACTGCTTGGTAATCAGTTGCTCAACTTCATTTTTCTTCGAAATGGGTAGGGATAGAAGGATATGGCTATTACAGGACTAGTGGTTAGCTGATAGTTCTTGCTACGCCCCGCCCCGTTTTGAGGGTAAAATGGATAGGAGGGAATCCTATACATCGCAAAGATCCATGCTTACTAACTGAAATCCTGATAAATTGATTGAAAAACCATTATGAAACTGTCTATACCGAGACTTGAACCCGTGAGATACGTAACTAGAGCCAAAGGCGTTGACCCTTGCACCACACAAATTATAAAAACCTGGTTATAATAATCAGTAATCTTTACTTCAACATAGAATGAAAATACTCACTTTAATTCGTCTTTACCCCAGAATCATTCCGTCTGTGGTAGTTACACTAAATATCCTTTTTAGCAACCTATGGTTTACAGAATACAGCCAGCAGTTGCTTTGAGCTTTGGGTGTGGGTACATTATTATTTGAAAAGTTGTGAGTTGTGACAGACTTACCTCTAAGTAAATTTAATTTTTAAAACGAACTAAACATTATTAAACAAATTGCCATTAATAATGGCTATGAGGCTTCTCTTATAGATAGTCTTGTATCAAAAAAACAACGTAAATTAGCAGAAAAGATGCTATATTTCGGGAACTTGTCTAAAGACATAGACCACCCTAGAATCTGGCATAGAATTAGTTATTTAGGTTGCACAAGTTTTAAAATTAAAAAACAACTCGCTGATAGTGTCAGACCGGCGTTCTATTGCAAAAATTCTCTAGGCAAATTAGTTATTAACAATAAAGATAGAGTCCATTTTAAGGACAAATCTGGTATTTATAAATTACAATGCAGTGATTGCCAACATTTCTATGTGGGTAAAACCACACGTACATTAGATATAAGGGTATCAGAACATTTAGCTGCCTTTAGATTAAAAAAAGAAACTTCGACATTCGCAAATCACTTGCTAATGGAGAACCATACGTTTAATGCGGATGATGGGGTTAAACTGTTGCATAAAAACATAGGGGATCATAAATTATTTTATCAAGGAATTTTGGAAATCAATAGAGCCCAGTCAAATTCCTTGCCAATTCTGAATGAGCAGCTGAACCTTCCTAATTCTTCGTTATTATATCCTATACGTTGAAACACCTAACAGGTGTCACTAAACGTGGAATGATTGTATATATTTACCCTTTCGTAGAATTGTATCCCGTCGAAACCCACAATGCTGTTATAATTCTAAAATCACTGGTAATTCCAAAAGAAGTTGGAAAGCGGCAATTTGCTACTCTGTTAATGTGGTGTTTACAAAATAAGGATTAAGGCGATTCTCGAAATTTTAACTTAGGTATCAGTGTGGCTCTCAGACGTATAATATCTTACACTGTTTACTGTCTGTTTACTGAAAGGCGAAACCCGGGTCGTTAGTGACAAAATACATGGAAGTGTACAAAATCTCAATAATCCAAATTTGATATTGAAATTCCATCAAGCACCCTCAGTCGATGTCTTAAATATTTTTTCATACTAATGTTTCCTTCTGAATTGATTTATTATGATACAAGTATGTAGAGAGCAGGGAGGAGATACATGGCCATGGATTCTACACCAATGCTCTTGTACTTTGTTTATCTGAAATACATTCATATCGTTTTTTCTTATTTTTTTTTTTGGTTAGAAAGCAGATTACAAAATAGTTTTGCATATGATTTTTCAAAGCTGACTCTATTTAAATAAACATGTTTATTGTGTACCCTTCCTTCAAATTATAAAAATACAAGTGCTTGATTATTTTATCAGCAATTTTATAACTTTTCACTAGAGTATTTTGCAGTCTTGGTACTTTGTACTTGTATGGTGTATCGTTATATCTCAATATAGTTGAATGCCATAAAGGGATAGAATAAATTAACACTGAACTCAACAAAAATCTAAAAACATGAAAATACCTACTGAATGATGTTGGAGCAATCAACTAATCGACCGACGATTTGCAAAATATTTTCATTGCATTTTGATGCGAAATAAAAGTTTTGTTTATTTTAAATGAGATATAATAAACAAATCTGTACATTTTTGTTATTTCACAATGAAAATTTTTGATCAGTTTTAGTAAACTAGTAATCACTTTAAACTGAACTAAACTTGGCCCACTGTCTTAGCAAAACTGGCTCTGAAATGATCCCATGCCCTCAAGGAATAACAGATTGTAATATAAAACTTGTATTGTATTATTTCATAATAGCCCATGAGTGAGGTATTCATTTCGCACTGTTCACAAACAATGAAGCTGAGATATAATTAATAAAACTTAAGCTCCTCTTCAAGAATGACCTACCTCTCACCTTTAATTACCATGGCCCAAACGTAACCAATCCCTTGCGTAAACTGAATAAGGATCACAGAAATCCTATATAATGTAAATAGTTTGTTTACATTATCCGGTATTTAGAGTGTGTTCAGCGAGTAATTGATATTGGCCGTATTATGAAAATAGTGATTCGTCAACAGGAATATTATTAATAATATAATGCGATATATATACACAAGGCTAAATCCACTAAATCATAATAACTACCTTTGCGATGTCTGGAGTATAGATCAGATTTCTCTATTAAACAATTCCAAAGGCAATACCCAAGATCCCCTCTCTTAAATATCTCTATCTCTCTCGAAGGTTCAATATTTAATAGTCTTCTCTTAAGCAGTCGCACTGATAAACTTCTTAGCGGATTAAGTGCTTTAGTAATTTTGAAGACTACGGGACTTTAAAATTTGAAAGACATATTTGATAGCGAAATGGGTTATTAACAAAGCAAATACGATTTTAATAAATATTGTAGAAAGAAAGTTTAAATCATATTTTGAGATATTAAGTGCTTTATGATAAATTTTTAATGTATTTTTTTGAAACTTAAGCTCACTAGTAGATAAGTTTCATAGAAACTTTTTTAATCAAAGCACTTACTTATTAACCTTTATTCGCCCAGCGATCCTGTTCGGGACCGTTTATAATGACACATTTTGCGATTGGAATACACTGATTTATGACAAAAGTATTCAAAATATAAATATTACCTTATATAAATAACGACTTTCGGATACCGAGTCATAATTTTAATTTTGCATTTAATACATATTTTTGCCATAATAAGTAATGCAAACATCAGCGTTTCGAGGTCGTCGATATTCACATGCTAGAAGTTTAAAAATGGTCCATTTATAGACAAATGTTTTAAAAATTGGCATACTAAAAAAAATCGTTTTGTAATTTTAAGGTTTTAATTGTAATTTTGTAGTTTAATTTGCTATTTTATAGTTTTAATTCTTTAACTTTAATTTAAAATTATACAAATTGTGAAAAATAGTAAATAAAGCTTTTTTTAAATTTAAACCATAATTTTTTTTGATAACTCTTTTTACTTTACCCAAATAAGTTGACTAGTTTTAGAGATGTAGTTATTTTAATGACAGCTTAGGATCATGCAATAATTGCGCAAAAAATGGTTGGGCGGATAAAGGTTAACATATTTATTATTATGGCAACAATAATACTCATTCCTCAATTTAGTTACTTGAAAAT
Source organism: Himalopsyche phryganea (assembly GCA_022494535.1). Lineage (NCBI taxonomy): Eukaryota > Metazoa > Arthropoda > Insecta > Trichoptera > Rhyacophilidae > Himalopsyche > Himalopsyche phryganea. The sequence continues at coordinate 4,059,198 of JAGVSL010000065.1, read as the reverse complement.
TGACATCATTTTGGTAACTTACTCATACGTTATCATATACAATTACATTTTATATAATAAAAATTAAATATTGTGAGTAAAAATCTATAAGCAGTTAACACCAATATCACGTTAATAAAAATGGCTGCACGCGAAAGGGTTAAACAAACTTTTTTCACTTCGGAAATAGACCGGTATTGGAGATGGTTTTGCCGACACGACCAAGGGTGGTGGTGGGCTCGATTCCCGGCGATTCATTAATCTTCAACCGCGTCTACAGCTCGCCGGTAACCAATGTCAGCCTGAGCGGGTTTTTTGTTCTGCCCAATATCGTAGAGCATCTACGCCGAATAATGGCCGCGCAAAAATCGATTCTTAAAGAATAACTTAGACTTAAAAAATATTTTTTATTTTGTGAAGGCAAACATAGCGATTAACTAATTTTTCACCAAAGTCATTTTATTTTAGACACAGAAACAAATGTAGAATTTTATTTTTCTTTTTATTTACGAAACTCACGTTTTAATTCTACATATTTTGATTATTCTTCGTTTCAAAACTGAATTAGTTACGATACTGTGAAGATAATATAAAGCCGGGTATTTAGCGAAGCGGTCCACATTCATGGATTCAGTTACGGTACTCACGAGTTCAACTCCGCGCATGGAATGTTTCATAATTTTTTTTTTTAATTAATCAATGAAGTTTTCTTCGAATGCGTGTATGTGTGTTGTCTAAAATTCTTTTGTAATCTTATATAAAAGGCATAGCGGGAGAAATAAACTAGCCACTAATCGTGTCTTAGCTTTATCTTTCTTCCACTACTCTATTCCGAAAAGCAACTGAGTAACGGGTAGTTCTTGAAATAAACTCCATTAGTAGTACATAGGATCCAGATTAAGAGCGGACACGGTCAATACAAAATATCATCAATGCGAAATTTCATTTTAATTGTGATAAATGAATTCTGAGATTTGCAACACTTAAAAGAAAAAAATATGATGCAATATTTTACTTGACAGGTTTTATATTTACTATGAAGAATAAGTATATTTTATTCATTTACATATTATTGTGTGAAGTATCATTTATTTTAAAAAATAAAACACAATTCATTTGTACTACTTCCACATATTTATAATGATCAGGACCGATTTCGCTCATCACGAGCGTTATCAACTGATTCAGTTCAGCGAAACCGGTCCTGATCATTAAATGAATTGTGTTTTTTTTTTTTTTTTTAATATAATGTCTTTCACTTTTAAGGTGTTAACTGTCAATTCTTGATAATTCTCGTGATGAGCGAAACCGGTCCTGATCATTAAAAATATGTGGAAGTTGTACAAATGAATTGTATTTTATTTAAAAAAAAAAATAAAGTCTTTCCACCAAGAATTGACAGTTAACACCTTAAAAGTATCATTTATTTAAAAAATTGTATTTAATAAAGATATTATTTTGGGCCCCATTTATTGGGATAATTTGAAAAGAGTTCCATGCAATATTTGTTATAAATCCTTTTTCTATTTTTAAGTATACTTTATTCGGTTCGTTAGTGATGAAATGCATGGAAATGTACAAAATTTTAACAATTCAAATTTATCCGTTATTTATTTGGCAATTATTTACTGACCAAACATAATTATTAACTGATCATTTATCGAATTAGTAACTGACCAAATAATTTCTTATCTCTATGATTTATCAGTGAATTAATGTTGAAGACAGGTTTTCATGTTTGTAATGTTAATTCTACCAGTGCTCTTGACGAATTCTCAGAAAATTACGGTAGCGAAATATGGCTCCTGACGAATTCTCAGAAAAACCGTATACTGAGCTTCGAGAATAGATGCTTGCGTGGGATATTGGGGGTGAAATGGTTTGATTTCGTGAGGAAATCGGATTAGCGAACGGACCGGATAACGCCGTGTCACATCGGCGGTTATGGAGAGACGATGAAGCTGGCTGGGTCACGTGCTGCGGATGCATTCGGAAAGCCTCAATCCTGCTTGCCTCTTCTTCCGACCTGTAGGATTCCAGCGTCCTGGAAGACCATCGGGTACTATCCATAGGAAGTACTCAGCGGAGCTGAGGGACTCTGGCATATCATGGGAGGAAACGAATCAATTGGCGGGTGACAGGGATTCATGGACACGCCACGTGGTAGCCATATGCTCCACATAAGGAGCGAATATGAAAGAATAAGAAGTTGTTAAACTAATTATATTTAAAATATTTTTTCTCGCCAATAAATAAACAAGAACAAAAACTCATTCCGTATAGTCATACCAACTTTATAGCTTCAAATATAATACAACGAAATACAAAACCTCAACATGAAAAATACCGGATAATAATATTCCCGGGAAAAGCTTGTAAGCAATTCTGAAGCTTCATTCATAAATTAAAACAGGCGCGTTACTCAATTTTTCATCGTGGTGAAAAACACTCAAACTTTATCGCGCGATGGAAAACAGTGGAAATTCATCGCAGAGCAAAAAAACATTTCCTCCTCGCGCTCACACGAAAGAAAAGATTCAAACGCCCCGCAAATCAAAATCAAATGAAACGTATTAAAAGAAATGAAATTTGGCAGGCGTAGAACACCATTTTTGACAATTGCTACAATAATTTAATTTTGTTTTTTGAATAATTAAATACTAGTATACGCCATGAGAAAATTTCATACCTATATGTGATATGCGATAATAATAAAACATCTACATCGTGGTCTTTGCTATTAAATATGAGAAGAAAGTATAATAAAAAATATCTGGCATTACAGCTGACAGCCATTGCACCAAATATTTTTAAAATTGGAAAATCATAAAGGCATGTCCAAAATAAATTTGAATTGAAAAAACTTAATTTTGATATTGATCTTGCTGTTACTTAAAACAGTACCCACCTGATCGCTAGGGCAAAGCTCTTAACGCTAGACTACAGACGCCGAAATAGTAGTATATTTTATTTTTAAGTCTAAAATATAAAACCATACGCTGATAAAAATGCATATTTAATAAAAGATAATGAAGATAGTTTTTTGATATATTATACTTTTAAATTTAAATGTGGTATACGGTAATTGACATTTCTAGTGATGAGCGATACCGGTCCTAATAATCAAAATAATGCGGAAGTATAATAGTACATAACAAATCATTTTTTTTATTCTTGTGATGTTTTATATTTTTCATTTTTAATTCACTGTTAATTCTTAGTGAAAAAACATGAAATTTACACAACTTTAGGTTCAATTTTATTATAAATTTTATTATAAAACGTAATTAGTCAAGAGTGGTTTTGCTCGTCGCCATGATTTTTCATTAATTATCCGGTTATCTAATGAACTTGTCATCAGCTGTTGAACCGATCAGTTGAAATTATTTTCAACGAATGAATGCGGCACTGATCATTTCATACAAATGTGGAATTAGTACAAAACATGTGCTATACGTTATTCTTGTGTACGTTGAAATACTAAAAATAAATATGTAAAATTAAATTTATCCGGAAGAACAAAAAAACGCAACCAACAAAGAAGATTTTTGAACGGTGATAATGCTATAATAATAATATAGCTGTCCTCATTAAGAATGATTCAATATTTTTAAAATCATTAACTAAACACTAGACATATCGAGGGTATACTGTCAGAACGTATTAAACATATTTTTGATAGTTTTCTGTTTTAAATGTCAAAATGTATGCAATTAATCGCTCTAAGTACTGATAAAACGTATGTCATTGGGTATAATGGCTTTGAAAAAAACATTTTTTTACTATGTCCACTCCCAACGTGAAGCATAAGGCCTCCTAATGGAGGTATCTCAACATAAGTTTTTTGTATGAGAAATGCTTGTTACTCAGTTGATCCTACTCTCGAAGAGAGTAGGGATAGAAGAATAGGGTTAGAACAAGACTAGTGGTTAGCTATCGCTCTTGCTACGCCTCGTTTTTGAGAATCGGATGTGTGGGAGGGAGTTTTAGACATCACAAACATTCATGAATACGAACATAAACCAACAAATCGATTGAAAGAACAATTTATGAAACTGTCCGCACCGGGAATTGAACCTGACGACGTTACCAACTGCTCCACGGATTTTAACATTTTAGAATAGATCTGCCGCCAACTTTTGCGGTCAACGGCTAGTGATAAATTATTGTCGCCTGTTTCAGAGTGTGAGGTAGTCCGACGTCTATGACTTTCGATCGCATTATGTCTATCACCCGTCTCGATGTATGGTATGACGCATTCTGTTTGTGCCTCTGCCTTCTCCAGTGTTGGCAGCTTGTCTGTGTTGTCAATCGTATTTATTCTTTCCCCCTTGACAGTATTAAATGAAATTGTTATACTTTTTTCTGGAAAAAAGCATGATATAGCACTCATCAATACCAAACCTTATGTTTTGTATGTAAAAAGAATCTTCTTTATATTGTACAAAAAATCTTTTAAGAGACACACAATAAAATTGTGCTTGGGAAAGAGTAATTAAAAAATAATGCTGAAATGTGACTATCCTAGAACTTATTTGTATGACTTAATGCCTTCTGTCAGTATACCCTCAATATAAAGTTTTTTTGATACAGCAATAATATAGGAAAAATCTATCTCAAAACGTATGCCTATTTTGTTTGTCTTTGTTTTTGAGAGCTCAAAAATAAGATCAAAACACTTACTCAATTTTTAATATTAAAACGACTGGCACAATTTGTGATGCCATCAGAAATATCTGTTTGAATTTGTTGAAAATAACTGATTTATTGTGAACGTTTAACTAACGCTGTAAATATTAATGTTCATGTAAAATACATGGCGGGAAATGTTTTTGATATTATTGAAATGTGGTGAACAGTAACCGAGATGCATACTAAAATATCATTGAATTAATGAAATATTCATATTGGCAATATTGTTTACTCGTGCAAAAGGTTCCGTAGTCCATCGCGCGAGAGCTTTTTGTCAGTTAGCCAACAAAATGAATAGCTTTAAGTGCATTCTCGCAGAGTGATGTATGCTCGAACGCATTGCAATCGATTCATGAAAATTGAGCTGCAACTAGGGATTCCAACTCTAATATTCGATATCCGAATATAGTCGGTCCTTCTTAACCAATTCGATTTTCGAATATTTGGGCAACTATTCGAATAGTATCTATAATAATTATTAATGAAATATTTTACAAAATTGACCAATAATCACATCACAATTTCTTTAAGTTTAAGGAACAAATACACCTGATAGTGTTTATTTTTGCCTTCACCCAACTTGGGTGCTTTCAATATCATAATACTTGAGTTTGACGAATGACTCGAGGCTTAACCCTTTAAACATGCGGTACATTTCAGTAATTGAAAAAATACCGTTGTATTAATCCGGCGCAGCTGCAAATTTTAAATATTGTAGTACGGTATATCAGTATTGGAATGTGTATTTTTTATATAATTGTATGTTATTAATTATTCAAATCGAAATTCAGTAGTCTTTTTGTACTACAAAAACTAATTGAATATTCGAATATGTTCTTTTAGTTTCAGTTTTACTATTCGATATTCGAATAGTTGATAATGACGAATAGTTGTAATCCCTAGCTACAACCAACAAATTAGTTACAAAAAATGGTATGCAGTTTTATAAACGAGAGCTTGTTGGTTTATTGGATTAAAACAATGGCATCGCAGCTTGTAGATCCAATGCACCGGATATTTTCAATTACAACGCCTATATGGTAAACAAAAATTAATCACACTTTTGATTCAAGCTAGAAACAGTAATTGATGATTTTTGATTTTAAACGAATCTTTTTTGTTTAATAATAAATTCCATATTTTATACTCAAATATAGAATACTGTTTATTAAAATTATGAAATAGTTAAAAATTCTGAAAAGTCTGTGAAATTACTTGAATTATTCTTCATATTCATTCTTACGTGTGTACATTTTAATTACTGAACGATACCTTTAAATTTCTCAAGCTAACGAAATAATCTCGGATTTGTTTTACTTGTACGTTTCACATTTTTTAAACTAACTTGATTACTCTTAATTTGTAACATATGGACTCTCAATAAAACATTGCAACTACAGTTGGATTTCAGTCGTTTAACCTTTTTATTCAGATAGCGTATGGATCTAAAGATGGGGTCAAAAAATCACAAGTGACTTACTAATCTCTCTCTCTGTGCCAAGTCTTTTAGAATCGCATCATAAACTTGACGGTGTTTTTGCCAATTTATGTAACCCTTAAAATTGAAATGGTTCAGGAGAGAGCAAAAATTGTTTTTATCGAAAACAATATACAGTGAGTGGGTTATGAATATTAGAAAGGCAATCCTGTAAATTCTCATCTTTGCAGATACGGGATTATACGTAGAGATTGTTGATAAAATAGTGGTTTACATAAGTGGCCGGGTCAGAATTTTTGAACCTAAAACTAAAGAAAAATGATGCCCTTCCAAAAAGTGATCAATTTATTTTTCTAATTTACATCAATGAGATCCAATCATTACCTCATTTTCGTATATTAGGTGGGTTACATCAATTGGCCAAAACACAGGTCGATATGCATCCTTGCCATTGATTAGGAATCCAAAAATGAAAGTTTTCATTCCGGCATTCTAACGCGAGATCTTCCAACTTAGTAAAAATCCATTGAACATTAAAACTATCGTTCATTTTCACCATGATAAAATAAAGTTTTTTTTAATAAAACTTGATTCAAATAAAAACGTATGTAAAATTTATGCTGCAAATGTCCCTTGACCACGAAGGCAACGATGTTTACTATTTCAAAAACGAGTTTGTCAGAGTTGATAACTCAAGTCCACGGAGTTGAGTCAATGCCGATATACACCATTGAGTGTGGCACCGGTGAAAGCCAGACGCGAGGCATCTGTTTGCGGTTTCAGTAAGAGATTCCCTTTTATCTCGCCTAATGCCGCCATTGTTTATGGCCAATTTTGAGATTTTTTAAGTCAACATCTTGACTGCCAAAATATGGTCGTTGGTGCTGACAATGTGACGCACGTTTTCTGATTCCGTCGGAAAAATACAAAGAACGTAAATATTTTGTTATTTGATGCAACACGTTATTAAGAAAATAATGTTCATTTTATGTCGCCGGTGTTTGGCCAATTGATGTAACCCTCAAAAATGAAATTGTTCAGGAAAGAGTAAAAACTGTTTTTATCGAATTAAATATATGGTGAGTTGAGTTATGAATCTTATAATAAAGGCTTACATCAAGTGGTCGGGTCAGAATTTGTAATCCTAAAACCAATGTAAAATGATGTTTCCCTTCGAAAAAGTGGTATATTTATTCTTTCTAATTTACATCATTTGAGATGAGACCTGCTCTGTCTGTGCTCTAAGCCACTATTATATCGACACTTCTTACGTATAATTCCGTATCTGCAAATATGAGAATTTACAGAAATGCATTTCAAAGATTTATAACGCAACGCAAAATTTTAATTTTCAGGGTTATATCAATTGGCCAAAATCAATACAACTTTTTACATGGCTATAAATCTCCAATTAATTCAATTAAGCAGTACACTTGGTTTCAAATATAGGAATCGTAAAAATGTATGATACAAATAATAATTCTATAAAAGTTTACTAAAAACTTCATTAGCTAAGTATTTTCCTTCAAATTCCAATAAAAATAAAGCAAATGACACTGCGTTTCGCAAAAGGGTGTAATAATTTTAATTTCACTTTTCAAAGACGCTCAAAGGGGGGATAATAATAATTAGTTTCGTTGTAGGGCATTGTAAAAAAATTGCTCAAGAACGTCAGATAAAATAAAATTATGACGCCTGCGAGAACCCTTTGATGAAAACTTCACCGCGGTATTGGAGTCATTTCGTTTTTACGAGGAAATGAGTTTTTTTAATGGCTAGGCTCGGGAGTAAATACAACATTATTTCTCCACAGAAAATTCTCAATTTTCATACAATATTATACGCCTGCATTGTTATCAAGCCGCGTTGTAAATTTCGAAACATAAAGACACACAAGCTTCTAGACTTTTACGGCTGCTCGTTTTCGCATAATTATCAAAGTAGCGTGCTACAATTGGTGTAACGCACAGACTTTCCTTAACCATTGCAAGTTTGCAAACAACGAAATACTTTGGAAATTGGACCATTTATATGGAAGCAAATAATCAAAAATGGAGCCGCAACGAGTTCTAAATGCCATAACTATTTTCATAAAACTTAAAATGACTTCCAAGGCGTTAAATTTTCTTCTTCTATTGTTATGTAGATACTTCACCATGGACCATTTTCAATTTGTAACTTGTCCAGATCATGCTTAAAAAAATTGTGATAATCACAACAATCTGACAACGTAATAATCATAAAGGGAACTTTATATTTCCAAAATAATATATGACAATCGTGAGTATGATTATTTGATACCACATAAATAGCCATTCAATATAATATTTTGAACCATTTTAATTTACGAAGTTTTGTCTAAGAAGATGTTGTTTTGCCAATCGATGTAACCAACAAGAAATACGAATTATTGGATCACATTTTGAAGACAGCAGAGCAGGTTTCGGCCAAATGATGTAAATTTTAAAAATAAATTGATCACTCTTTCGAAGGGAAATATCATATTACACTTGATATAAGCCACTATTATATCGACACTCTCTCCGCATAATCCCGTATCTCCAAGAATGAGAAATTACAGGACTGCATTTAAAAGATTCATAACGCAACTCATCATATAATGTTTTCGATAAAAACAGTTTTTACTCTTTCCTGAACAGTCTCAATTGTGAGGGTTACATAAATAGGTCAAAACACGTATAATATAAACTTAATTTGGTTAACTGTTAACCTTTGCTGAAAATTTGTTATGAAAAAGATTTGTATCAACCATAGGGGAACAGGTACAATGATGGACCTGTTAAGGGTATGGTTTGCTTTGATAGATCAGCACAAGCTTATTAATGGGGTTTTATTGTAACACAATTTTTTGCTCGTATTTATAAAGCATGTCTATTGTTGTTCATTCACATATATTAAAATATCAAACATGGTTATTACAAAAAAATATCGCAAAAAGTTCAATGATTCGCCACCCTCAGACAGTTATCGGCCACTTTCTTTACGGCAAACAGTGGGCTAGAACTGAAGTACATACTGTGGTGGAACAAATAATCACAACTTGTGTTTTTAAATACTTATTTTTTGTGTTGCACTGTTGAGTGACCCATCACTGAGGAGTGGCCCACAATTATATCTTTTACCCTACATGACCGTTTTTGTTCCACTCGTGAGCATTTTTAACTGATCATGTGAATATCACGTAAGTTTATTTCACAACTATTCTGTAGAAAATATCATATTTCATAAAAGATTAACTTATTTTATATCAATTACTTTCTATATTTTTAGTATAAATGAAAGTTATAAATAATTATGATTCAAATTTTTTTTCCAGTGAAAATGTGCAGAAACTATTCCAATAAACTCATATAACTTAAATAAAACTGCCTATATCCAGAAATAAATAAAGGTAGGCTTGTTTATTTAATTTATTCAAGCACGCCACGTCAAAATATTATGTATCTCGTAGCGTCACACAACTATTCAATTTTTGTTAAAGTTATCGTAAACTTTGCATGCAACTATAAAATATCAGTTCCACCGCTTTATAATCAAATTACTGTAGACGGAAAACTTCATCTTCGTGTTTTCTTAACAAATGCGTAATTTTGTCATAAAATATTCGAACAAATTTTAAACGGTCCCATAGTTTTACAATTCAGGTCAAGTCAAACAAATTTGAAGTGAGTGAATTGTTTGCACCGTATTTTGTTTTTTTAACCATGTCCACTACCAATAAAGCATAATATGGATTATCTCAATAAACGAGAACTGCGTGTTACTCATAGGGCAAGGACAGGACAAGTAGTTGTTTAATTGCTCTTGCTAAACCTCGTTTATAGGATCGGATTGATGGGTAAGGAATTTTCTAGACACAATCAACATGTCTTCCTACGTAAATCCATAATTTGATTGAAAAATCAATTTATGAAACTGTCTGCACAGGGATTTGAAACAGAGACATCCGTAACTGAAACCAATGAACACAGCACCACGGACTCGACAAGCTTGACCTCTATAAAATTGAATAGAAACTTTGTATACGACACAAATAAATTTTTCGTACGCTTAAAAAATACTTTTTTCTTTGATAAACGATTTCAATCATTATATTCTGATTTTCAAAAAGTTTACTGAGTTCAAAAAAATGTAATCGTCCAAACTATAAAATGTTGAAAGATATTTTGAAGAATAGACATAGCCTAGAAATGAACATCAACAACTTAAGAAGATGGTTAATAATAGTAAATAAATGGTCTCGTTGGTTTTAAATATAAAATTAAATTAAATTTATTATCTTATGGATTTTTTATTATCACTAAAATAATAACAGGCTTGAATGCAATAGCATTGACTTTATTATGTACAAACCATATCTTAAAACGTATGTTGAGTTCACTGATTCTCAACTATTTCTTATTTAAGATGCTGCATAAAGATTTAATGTACTTCACATTTCCTGCGGACACCATTAAAAAAAGGATTAAAACCCCCGTAACCAAATGTATTATGTTAAGGAACACTGGGCTCGTACCCTCGTTTGCGATCGCCTTAACTTGACAGAGAAAATATTAATTCAACAAGTTTAAGGCTGCTGTACTTTGTTGAAGCTCTCGGCGGCGACAATATGGCTGAAATAATTAATGATTCCCCCGCCGGAGGGCACTTGTCACCAACATCAACTCTCGGAGCTTTTCATTCCGCCCAGTGCCACGTGAATATTTAAGCTTAATCGTGCCTGCGTTACACCGTACCATTTCTACTTAATAATAACCTGTCAAATTGAAGGCATTGTATAAATCATTTTATCTGACATGTCATTATCTGTATTGGTTAGGATTTAATTGATACTGTTTGAACGGAGTACTTTACTGTATTCTCTTGTAGGCTCAAACAATATATCATTGTCTACTAATAACATGCTCTTTTTGACTAGTCCATTTGTAATGTTGATCATACGCAACAACTGGAGAAACTCAGAATAACTTGTCTCACGACAACTGATTGTTATCCAGTTGCCCAACTCTTTTTTTCAGAGATGATAAGTAATTTCGAATGAGTATGTGTGTATTTCATACAAACAGTCTCTGTAATCATTCTTAAAATATTTTAAAAATAAAATACAATTTTATTTGTTTTTACTACTTCCAAATTTTTACAACGATCAGAAGCGGTTTTTATTTAATTTTTTGGGCCCCCTCTCCACGTCCAGTAGAAGGAGATAAGGCCACCCCACTCATCATACTTAAATTGAGAATTAGAATCATTGTTTACTTTATATTTATAGCCTTGCGATATAGTTAGTCGAAAGTGCTTTTTAAAGAAGCGAAACACGTGTCACATTTAGTAACGCATCCAGTTGAATAACAAAGTTATCAATTTCAATTTTATGTTGTCTTAATTTTGATTTGAAAAGTGTCGGGCTGAACTTTTCCATGGAAGTTTTAGTATAAATTGCATGAGCCGATATTTCTGCCCTTGTGGGAGTAAAAGGGTTAAAAAATTACCTCACTACCGCATAATACGAAAAGTGGAAATTAGAATTAAACCAATATAGTATATTAATTTTTGTTTATATAGAATGTCGTGTAGCTCTGTCGTATAAAGTGGGCTTTATCCATGCCAGCCAAATAACACTTTGACCCATCTTTGTCTCATTCTCGTTGAAGATTTCACGACTTCAAATTAATATTTAATTTACGCGAAGCCTCTGCTTTACTAAACCTCAGCCGCATTGACTCCTTATTCAACCGGGTTCAGTAGCGTTAAAAACTAATTAAGTTTATTACGTTTTACACTGCATATACAATGTTTATTATAATAATTGTTTAGGATAGGGATAGAATAGAGGTGCTTGATTATAGTTTTAAGTTAAGTGTGACGAAATCTGAAAATTTTGTCTTTCAATATAAAAATACTAGCGAATACCCCACATGCGTTGCAATGCCACTCAAAGAAAATGTTTGTATTTTAACTATATTTTTTGAAGTGCTTTTGGATACACAAAATTTATTATTTTCCCGTTTGGTGCGTACACGAATAAATCAGAAAATTTTCCGAGATGTCGCTGTTAGTACTTATTTGACTCTTTTTTTTAGAAACTTTCACGGGTGTGCTCAAAACACTTTACCAAAGATTCATCGAAATCGGATGAATGTTATAGGAACACGTAAGGAACAAACAAACAAACATTCATTTTTTATATGTAAAGATAAAATAAATGAATATTTATTTATAAAAGCCCCCTGATCATTTGATAAACTGTGTTTTATTTAGAAAATTAATACCATACCCGCGAGCACCACCAATCGTGCCCGCGGTGCCTGGCCGGATATGCCCGGTATCCGGCCCCTCATAGTTTTTTCACACATATTAGTATTGCTAAAAGCGGTAAAAATGCTACGAGAAAATTTATGCCCCTGATCAAATTTATTCTCGAAATTACTTAATATGATTGTATACATCAGAGCAAAACTGGCGTTCTTCCGTCAGTTATCGGCTATCTCCGTCGCAATGAAATGTCCTTGACACTTACCCGTAAGTACTGACCGAAATGTGAGCGTTATTCAAAACTACAGTATATTAGTATGATGAACTAGCTCGGTATTAACCCTTGGAATTTAATGGATGAGTCAGTGTGGCCCGTAGGCTAAACAGTTTGGGGAATCTTGGTCTAAAATACTGAAAAGTTTACCACCATTTTTTAGACCTACTCGATTTAGGGGGCAAATGCTCTAAGCCACAAATATTTTATCAATCAATACTTTCATCCCTTTCCATCAGAACTACCTCATATTTAATCATCCATATACCTTTATACCCCAGCGCAAAAGTGAGGTTGACTACTGAGTTACTGTTTGTTAAATTTTCCACAATATCGGGATTAGATATGCTTTGAAAAAAAAATTTCACTTCACGAATACGTTCATTAATACTGTAATCATAATTTCTCGGAATCTGTTATATATGCGCATTTTCAGCATTTCAGCATAAAAGTATTTTCAATTCATTTTACAGCTGCAAATATTCGTTTTTAAATAACAAATTCGCTGCAGTGACTTTCGAGTAGTTTAAATAATAAAATTTGTATACTTCAAGAAAAAGCTTTAAAAAAGTCAGTACGCCTGTGAAATTATGGCGGCAAAATTTTGATAAAGTCTCTGCTAGTAAAATTGTTAAGGAATCCGACAAAATTTCGCACCATTTTAAATATTCATTTGGGTCATTTCGTTTCACTGTTTCCATCCATTTTTTGCTTGTGCTCATTCACACAATCTAGAAACTCTATTATCAAATATGGAGATTCATTAGAGTAATTGTCATAACTTGGACAACAGAATGGGTTAATTTGATTTTCGGTGCTATTCCATTAACCTTTTAAAACACTTGTGCATAAGACAGTGGCTTCCAACCGGGGAGACGCGCCCCCCAGAGGATTCGAGGACTCTCGCCAGCGGAGGCACCAAAACTTTGTAATTAAAAAATAATTTTCATACCAATATATCTACACATAAATAAAGCTTCATATAATTTAAGACATTCATTGAGGGTGCTTGATGGAATTTCAATATCAAATTTGAATTATTGAGATTTTGCACACTTCCATGTATTTTGTCAGTAACGACCCGGATTTCACCTTTCGGCATCTTCAGACATTCGAGCGCACGAATGGACTCGAACTGACAGACAGTAAACACTTTACTGTCTGCGCTAGAATGCCTGAAGATGCCGAAAGGCGAAAACCGGGTTGTTATGACAAAATACATGGAAGTGTACAAAATCTCATTAATTCAAAGCTTTATATCGTAATATAACAGTAAAAAATCAGTGAATTAAAGTTTATTTTACTCATTGGCAAAATATACTCTTGGAGGTAGCATTTTTGAAAACGAACAGAAAGTTCCATAAGTAATAAACAAATGAAAATAATTTAAGGATACTCTTAAATCCTAAATGTCAAGACAGAAATAAGAAATTGTTGTGAATATGCTGATGATAAATTATCATTTTATGGTTTAAATAAATAAAACAAACTATTTTACATCGATAGTGAGCAATTTTGGGTTAACAAATCTTCTCGCAGATAAAACAGATTTTGACAATGTTGCTAACGATGTTGCTAAGAGCAAAGCAAGGAAAGAAATTTTGTTTCAATTTATTCATGTTTTTTTGCGAAGAGATAATGTGGTGTTAGTAAAATCTGCTTAATATCTTGCGCTAAATTAATTTTCAATTTTAATGTACAATATATTAATGTATTTTACATCAATAATTTTGTATTTTTTATAAAAATGAAAAATATTATTTTAAAGACTAAATTTCTTCATATATTTCAAGAACAAGACTGCGGGACAATTTATTAATATTAAATACAACATTTTGTTAATGACAAATTGTAAAAATATAATACGTATTTTTTAAGAAATTGTACATATTCTGGAAGAAAAATGGTGGGAGGGGGGGAAATCAAACCCCTAGCTACGCCACTGCATGTATGTATATGTTTTAGCAAAATCTTGTTATTGTTTTGTTAATTATAATGCAGTTTTTTAAATAAAGTTTTTATTATTTAAAACGTGTCTATACTATATTGTATCGATAAAAAAGGTAAGGAGGCGCGAAACCGCTGGCATAAGAAATAGTTTCCAATATCTTTACCAATTATACTTATGACACATTCTTTTTTAAAAAAAATTACGTAAAATTTGGTGGGTCAGTTGATAATGCTCGTGAGTCAAACCACTTCTAATCATTATACAAATGTGGAAGTAGAACAAAAAATATGTCTTTTATTTTTGAAATAAAATGCCTTTCTACCAAATAATTGACAGTTAACACTTTAAAAGGGGTACATTAGGTGACAAACAATTTGTGTAATATTTGTTTTATTGGTATTTACTTTTGTGTGTCAATTATTTTGGTAACGAAACTTACTATTACCATTCGCATATTGTCGCGGGAACGGGTTTAATTTTGTTTTAATTATGACTATGCAATTACTGATTACACGGTAGTCAACCATGACGCGATAACAAAAAAAAAAAAAGAATTGTTCAATTTATTTATTCTGAAATAGTTTTATGAAGTAAATAATTTAAATATGTCAATCCGTGGTCGAGTGCTCAACATTATTGGTTTCAGTACTCACGGGTTCGAGTCTCAGTACGGACAGCGTCATAAATTGGTATTTCTATCGTTTTTAGGATTTCACTTCGAACACATGGATGTCTAAAATTCGCTTTCACTTATCCGATCCTAAAAAACAGGACGTAGCGAATGCAATTAATTAACCATTTGTCCTGTTAAAGCCCTATTCTTCAACCCCTACTCTCTGTGAAAAATAGAGACTGAAGAAACTTAGTAACAAGCAATTCTTTTATAAACAAATCTATCAAGATAATCATTATGAGTCCATATGCTCCACACAAGCGGACATGATAAAAATAAATATCCTTTATAGTAGAACTCCAGTACATGTTTAACCGAATGGAGTTCTACCGAATAACATTTAATTCTGTCTTTGATACGTTCCACCGTAGTGGTGGAACGGAATCAACTTATGATGAATCTAAGCTGCTATTCATGACACCATTACTGGATTTTAAAATTGTACTCAAATATATAATTTACTGTATAATAAAATAAAAATGGTAATTTTCCATAGAAACATTTTCACACTTAACTGAATTAATGATTATTTTATGTAAATTTTTATCTTAAGTTATCCCTAAGGCGCTGTTTACACAATAAGTTCTTAATGAAAGGTTAACTGTTTTTCTTTCATTAATTAATTATAAAAATAGTTAATTAACGCTCATGTAAGGATTTAACTAACAGAACGTGTAGTTAATATCTACCAAAACAAACAGAATATACTTAATCTAACAAACAAGTGAGGAAGAGCCTGTGGAGAATATTTACTGCTGACGCTGCGATCATGTTGAACAGAGCGATAGTAAATCTACGACATGCGGGCCTTATTTTTTTTACCATTTTCACTCTAAATGTAGAGCATATCGACTACTAATGGAGGAGGTACCTCAACAGCAGTTTTATACGAAAACTACTGTCATCTTTTTTTGAAGAGAGTATGCATAGAAGTATAGGACTAGGATAGTTCACGCTACGCCCCAATTTTACGATCGGATGGAGGGCTAGGCTGGAATAGGTTGGCCTACGTACAAAAATCAATGTATGAAAATGTCTGTACCGGGACCAGACGTTTACTGTAATTCTCTAAATCAATATTATTTATGTATTACAAATAAAACACGTTTTTTGTAATAATTCGACACTTTTATCAAATGGTCAGGATTTGACAGTTTACACCATGAAATAATCAAAAAAATCCAATCCTGTAGCCATGTGGTCAACAATCTTCGTTCAAGATGTTCACTCCAGTACGGAAAATTTCATAAATTAATTCTAAATATGCATTTACGTTCAACTCCTGTGTAAGATTTCGGTGTTGTCTGTGAGAATGACATTTGGTGTCATCGACACAACCATGAGCAACCACTACGGCGAGCCAGACATTGACATAAATCACACACTTTCTACTCCTGGTGAAAAACGGAGCATTGGTAGACGAGGTAAATTTCTAAACATGTTTAAATTTTCATATCATGTATCTCAGACGGTGTCGTTGTTTCAAAATTTATTTTCCACTCAACTTGGCATGATTGGAATTAAAAGTTTGCCACCGCTGATTTAGAAATTTCTTATAAGCGTAACACCGTTTGTTTATTTATAATTTCATTAGTTCCAGAATATCCCTTGCTCAAATACAAAGCCGTATTTGAACACACTAGGCTTTCTGTGATTGCTCAAAAACGAAAATTTATTAGATTTACTTCTTAACAATACTAAAAAAATATCTATCAAAATGAAAATATGAAAAGCTTATGTATTTTATCCTTGAAGCTGATATAATACCCGTTATGAAATTAATGCTGCTGGTTTTTTTTTTAAGTTTTTAAAGTTGCCTAGAGTTGTATTTTTGCATGAGGTCAAATATTTGAAGCATATTTTTTATCATTACTTTTTTCTTAAATTCAGGAAAAAAGTTGATTGAAAACTTGCGCGTAGAATTTACTGATTGCTAAGAGAGCGCCTACCTCTAGGCCACGTAATTCGATTTTCTGTGTAGAAACTACAAAATTATGATTTCGGTTATTCTGTTATAAGATATTCAACACACCGTTAACCGTTTTGTTAGCTATCATAAAATATTATAAATGATATCTAATCCAATTAAGTGATCTTTATCACGCTTTTGCGATATTACCTAGAAACCTTATTTTTTTTTTTTTTTATTTATTTATTGTAAATTTAAAAAATTGAAATGCATGGCATTACAGCTGACGCCAATGCGCCATGCATTCCACAAACATAATAACAGTAACAACAACAATAATAATTATTAAAAACAGTACTACTAATAAAAACAATAATGAAAATAAAAACATTTTTTTTTTTAAATTACTATATAATAAAAAAAAAGACATTAATTTAAGGAAAAATATTTAGTGAACAATATCCATAGTTTAGTGTTGAAAATATCCAGCTCTCTAGGCAGTGCATTAATCATCCGAACGGCTCTGGCAACTGGTGACTCGAATGACCGACGCGAAGAACAAGTTTTAAGAATAAAAATTGTCTGGATATGGTTTCGGCCACGTAGATAACAATTAGGAGCATGTAAATCAATAGACATGAGAATTTCAGGATTATAAACTCGTCCCTGAAGAAGAAGAGAGAAATGCTTTAGAATCGAAAACGATCTTCGTGCTTCAAGAGAGTGAAAAGATAGCATTCCTAAAAGAAATTTAGTTGGGTAATACTCTTTTAGGGAACTATTAAAAGGAAAATATTTAAATTTTTTGAAATAGAAATGTCGTAGAAATTTCTTATGAACTCGCTCCAATTTCAACTTGTAGGAATTTTCATATGGACTCCAGATAATAGATCCATATTCAAGCGTACTGAGAACCAAGGAAATGTATAGAGTGCGAAACACAGTTGGGTTTTCGAATGGTTTACTTTGCCTAACTATAAACCCGAGAAGTTTGCTAGCACGCAAAGCAACGGAATTAATATGTGAATGAAATGTGAAAGAAGAGTTAAACGTTATACCGAGATCAACAATTTCAGATAAACGCTGTAAAGTATTATTCGATATCACATAGTTATATTTAATAGGCAATCTTGAGCGAGAGAAAGAAATGCAAAAGCATTTCGAAAAGTTGAAGTCAAGTTTGTTTTTATAGACCAATTTAAAATCGAGTCTATATTATGTTGCAGAATAGTACAATCAGACACCTTCTTGATAGTTAAAAACAGTTTTAGGTCATCTGCAAAGAGCAGATACTTTATTCCACTCATGCTTTCCACAATATCATTAATAAAAATAAGAAATAAAATTGGACCGAGATTCGATCCCTGTGGTACCCCAGAATATGTTGGAAAAATATTTGATGCGCATCCAGCGTATTCAACATATTGTCGTCGTTTTGACAAATAAGAAACAAAAAATTTAATTAACTTATTTGAGCTTCCTATAGCACTTAATTTATTTATCAGAATATCGTGATCGACACTATCAAATGCTTTCGAAATGTCCGTGTAAATAACATCAACCTGACAATGGGAATCCAAAGATTTTGATATATACTCACTATACACCATTAGATTGGTGATAGTTGAGCGCGCTGATCTAAAACCATGTTGGGAATCAGTTAACTGACAGTCAACATGCATATAGATATATCTATGTAGCATTGATTCAAAAAGTTTAGCCGGTGCTGATAAAATTGCTACGGGCCTAAAATTTGTTATCTCTGACAGAGAGGTTTTTTTATGGACTGGTCTTATACGAGTCAAACTCCAGCATTCGGGAAAAGTGGAGGTACTTAAACTTAAATTGAACAGATACATTAGTGGGGCACTTTAAAAAAGTTTGCAGCCTTTAAGTAACCATGGAGGAATACCATCAGGACCCACTGAAGATTTTGGGTACAGACGCGAGAAAGTGTAACGCATATCGGACTCATCAAAATAGTTGATATTAAGAGTGGGCCAATAAGAATGCGTGTACTCGTATTCTGAGTGAATAAGTTTTGGAGGAATTTTTGAGTAAACCGACCTGAAATGTTGCGCGAATCCCTCAGAAATAGGTCCGTAACCATTCAATACACTGCCGTTAAGAGACATGGATGAGAGATTTATTGCTAAATTGAATCACTTATAATAAACTAGCGAGTACCCGGCATGCGTTGCAATGCCACTCAAAGAAAGAAACATGTTTGTGTTTTAATTATATGTATTGAAGATTTCTTTAAAAAACATTTACGAGTGTGCGTACAACAACTTACCAAAGTTTCATCGAAATCGGATGAATGTTATAGGAACGCATAAGGGACAACCAGACATTAATTTATATATATTTATACAGATAAGTGTAAACAGTGAGCTATTATAACGTCAGCAAGAAAAAATTTCGAATGTTATCTTTTCAAAACTATGATTATTCCGGATCGGAAAAATACTCCATTCCTATATTACCTAAACGCTGTTTAGAATCATTTTTAATTACCTGTTTGATACAAAATTATTTTTATTGAAGTTATTTAAGTGGTTCTCGATTTCATAGTAAACTTTTCTCAATGAATATTTAAGATAATTTAAGTAATTTAAGTATAATTTAAGACATCGACTGAGGGTGCTTGATGGAATTTCAATATTAAATTTGGATTATTGAGATTTTGTACACTTCCATGTATTTTGTCACTAACGACCCGGGTTTCGCCTTTCGGCATCTTCAGGCATTCGAGCACACGAATGGACTCGAACTCAGTTCGAGTCCATTCGTGTGCTGGGTCATTAGTGACAAAATACATGGAAGTGTACAAAATCTCAATAATCCAAATTGAATATTTAAGAATTAATTATATTTGAAATCATTTTATATCATTTTTCTTGCTTGTTTTTCAATGTGGATTATTTTTAATTTAATGTTAGTAGTTATTTATTTGTGAGAGATCCTTAATATTTCAATTGTAGAAAATTTATTTCATGTATGTATAATTTGTATAATTATTTATAGATTCTTGAATCAGTTGTTTTATGTACCTGGTAACGGCTCACACATTTTTTTATGAATTGATTATGCTTGCGATGAGAGAAAAGGGTCTTGATTTTTGTAAAAAATGTGAAAATAGTATAAAAAAATATGTGTTTTATTACAAAAAAAACTACGAAAGGTTCAGCTGCTGATTATCAGTTATTGTATGAAAATTTCTGTCCAAATGCTACATTAGGAGTCCATATTACGATCTACATATCGTCGGTCAAGTGCTTGATTGTTCAGCAATATCATAAACATTCACTAGGGCATTTTGAAGTCCTCGTATTTTATACTTTATATTGTGTATCATTCCCGTAACCTCTTGTTTTGTGCGTAGTGATATATTTAGCTACAGTATACATGAATGAAATATACGGACAGAACAATTTAACACTGAGCTCACCAAAAATCGAACACCATGAAAATACCTCCAGAATGCTGATAGAACAATCAAATACTCACCCAACGATATAGCGAACCTACACATGTTTAAAAGAATGTTTACTTTCCTAGTTCATACTATTATTTCGATGAATTGCATACAACATAGATCAAGTATTCAAAAGCACGTCTAAACGTATGTAATGTCTACCGAATTCAATTTAGCATCTCTATTTAGTTGCCATTACATCAAGAGCAGGCTTGTTATAAGTAATAAAAAAGCGTCAATGGTTTTATTGGAATTTATCTTACGCACACAGCCATCTCAGTGAAGAAAGGTTACAGTCAATCATTCGATTTCGATATCTGGAAACTTTCCTGCCTCAGGTTTACATCAAAGAGGAATCAATACTAAAAATAACATGTATCCCAAATAAATTTCCAGAGTAGAATCTTGACAGGTAAGCCAGAAAAATGTAGCCTCAAAGAAATTGTAAGTAAATTCTCTAATACGTAAAATAAAAATATGATTATGTTCTTTGATGACTTTTTGTCAACATCATATCGATGGTGTTTTGGCCAAATTGATGTAACTCTCAAAAAATATGAAAATGAGTTAATGATTGGATCTCATTTTAGAGACGACAGAGCAGGTCCCGGCTAAATGATGTAAATTAGAAAAAATAAATCGACCAATTTTTGAAACTGAAACATCATTTACATTGGTTTAAGGTTTCAAAATTCTGCCCCAGTCACTTGATGTAAGCCACTATTATATCGACACTACCTACTTGTAATCCCGTATGAGAATTTAATGGAGTGCATTTCAAAGATTCATAACTTAACTCACCGTTAAAATTTTTGATAAAAAAAGTTTTTACTCTCTCCTGAACATCAATCGGCCAAAACACCGTCGATATTATCATCAACTAAAGCTTGTATCTCAACACACTGTGACACTGCAGTAGAACCTAATTATGAATCTTTCTCTCATATACATATTTGTTTTTCGTATTTGTGTGCTATAATTAGATTTTTATACTTTTTCTAAGATATATAGAAAACACCAGATGACATTCGCTCAATGCGATTGATACGCAAGATGTGTAAATAGAGTGTGTGCGTTGTGATGTATGTTACAGACAGACAGACAAATAAATCGAGACTATATTTTCAAATTTTTCAATAATTCACAAAGATCAGCGTCACACGATATTCTTTTGTTTTCTAAGTAAATACTTCAAAGTGAAATTTGAATTTTATTTTCAGTATTTGCATTATAGACCGCTTATATTCTATAAAAATTTGTGTCGTATCTGCTTATTTCTTGCTCATATTAACAGTACAAACGTATAATTGAATATATATTATTTGATAGTAATAATGAATACCTTTTTATTTGTTTTATTTTGTTAAATACGCCATAAATAGCTCACAACGTTAATTGAAGCTGTATTTTTCATTAATTTTTAAGTAGTTTTTTACACAAAATATATTTTTTTCTGTGTAGGTTTTGTATTAGTTATGACTGTTATTAGTCATTTTTATGGATTAAAAATTAAATTTAGAGAAGTTTCAACGTACAACAAAACCAATCGTGAATGCATTATTTGCCTCAGCATTGTGCTAAAATATGTGAATTTAAAAATTAAGTCTAATTCTAATTACATATTTTATTTGAGTTATTGAGATTTTGTACACTTCCATGTATTTTGTCACTAAATACCCGGGTTTCGCCTTTCGGCATCTTCAGGCATTCGAGCGCACGAATGCCTGAAGATGCCGAAAGTCGAAACCCGGGTCGTTAGTGACAAAATACATGGAAGTCTACAAAATCTCAATAACTCCAATTTGATATTGAAGTTCCATCAAGCACCCTCAGTCGATGTCTTAAATTACATATGTAATTGTTTTTAAGGAGGTTCAATAATTTCTTGTGAAATTTCCCAATTTGCTATTTTGGTTAATGAATATTTACGAATTATCCTCATTATATTTCGCTTAGATAAAGGATTTTTAATCTGGCTTCATTTTTTATTTCAGATTAGTATTTTTGATTTGTGAGAGTTTCTTAACATTTTTATTGTATATTGTTTAGTTTCGTTTATATATAATTTGTTTGATTTACTGTAAATTCTTGTCATAGTTCTTTAGCTAATTGTTGTATATGTCTTCTAATTTTTAACATTAAATAGTGCTGTTATGATTTTATTTTTATCAGTTGACAATGGTCGTGATGAGCGAAATCTTGATCAATATAAATATGTGGAAGTAGTACAAACAAATTGTATTTTTTATTTTTGAAGTATGACAAAACATTACTCTCGTTTTTGCGTACCTTTAACTGTCATACGTGTCATGATTTTATTTAATTCCTTCGTGTTTTATTCATTTAATAATTGTTTTTTTTTTGCCTTAACCCAAATCCGTTCCAGCTGACACATGTATTAAAGGAACAATTTTTGGCGGCACGTTTTCAATAACAACACTGCGGGTCGCGGGTCGGATAAAAAGCTCCATCTGAGTACAGTAGTAACTTTGGGTCTTGCCTCAGGAGAAAACTAATAAATTTCAATATGTTCTTTCTCGCATTCAAATATTTGAGTTGGCGCGCAGATGGCAGGGCTGCGAACTTCCGTTAAGTACATCAGAAAGCTCGCTCGCGAAAGCTTCCATGTAAGGTGGCAGTGGTGCCTTATATCACAGGAAAAGCCAACTGGGGGCCATCAAACAAAATAGCTCTACGAACATGACGTTAATAAAATGATTTTATAAGTTACTTTCTATTCAATTACCGCAATCAAAACTTTTCACGCCTGGATGAACTTTTATTCTTTTGACAATCTTGTCTTTTAAAATTCTTATTTATTAAGTTTAATATTAATTGAAAAACTATAATTGAATGCCGATATTGTATACTTACTGTAAAAAATAATTCAGGGTATGAATATATTTTTTGGACCATATCCGCTCCCGACGTGGAGCCAATGGACTCCCAATTGAGGTATCTCAACAAAACAAAATCTGGGAAAACTGCGTGCTACTGAGTTGCTCAATCTCTCCTTGAAGCATAGGATGTTACAAAAAAAGTATTTTAGGTCTTATATCAGGTATTTGTAGCCCACATAGACAACTATTAGTACTAGCTAAAGAAGAGTTACCTAGAACTAGACCACATCATCCTCAAACACAGTAAATACTTAAATATTTAAATTGAATTTTTTTTTACCTTGTTTACTCCCAATGTGGAACATCTCGCCTTTTAATGGAAGTATCACGAGGGATTTTTTTTTTCTTTCTTCTCTTTCAAAACTGTTTGCTTATTAGTTGTTTAAATTCTCTTTTTCGAAGACGGTAGGGGTAGAAGGATCGCTCTCGTAAGCCCCGTTTTGATTATCGAATGAGTGGCAGGGGAATTCTAAGGATCACAAATAACTATCTCTACCAACAGAAATGTATAAACTGATTTAAAAATTAATTAATCAAACTTTCCGTACTGATATTCAAGCCTGTGACGTCCGTAACCGAAGCCAACTACGTTGACCACTGCACTACGTATCCGACATCTTTGTAACTATTCATGCTTTTAATGTTAGTCACTAACTTACATCATGTTTCGTTTATATTGTAATATATAAAACGTGGGACGCTATAATTGTATCGTTTGACTAAACCAGCGTGTAAAAATCGCAACGAAAAAATGTATCACAAACCTTCTGTTGGTGACATCTTTGATAGAGGGATAGTTTTCAACTTTTCTTTTCCGCGGTTCACTTTCCATGTTTGTAAAAGTTCCGCGACCTCCCAGCGCCTGTTCTTACCCAGCGGACTGCTTTTTTACACAACTTTGTCCCTTGCATAAAATATAAATTATGGCATTTTGGAAATATAACATGCGAGTTTTGTGAAAATATCTTGACGAAAAAAGGTATCGAATTTTCGGATGTGTAGAAAACTTAGGTAATTATTACTTCTATACATTAACCTACGAGTAGTTATTGTATATCGACACAGTTAACTAAGGTTATTGCATAACACAATTGTAAAAAGTAGTATAAATAGGACCATACATTTCAACAAACAGTTCGGAGATATAAACTTTGACCAAGCCAGTTTTTACATGTTTAAGAATTGGGTTCCCAAATGTTGTATAATTAAAGAGATCTAACTGTAGGTATGTGATGGTAATTTAAAGTGACAATTATATGGAGCGTGATATAAGAAATCGGTCCTTTCCTATGTTTGTCCGTTTATACTGTCACCGGCCGCATTGTTTTCTGCCTTAGTTCATCACTTGCATTGATGAATTGATTTTTCGCTTTATCATTACGTATGCAAAATTGGCGATGTCGATATCGGTTATCGCTTGAATTTGCTGACTGTGTTTTCATCGGCATTAATCTTCATAAATATTATACGGAATTTTTATCGTCTATATTGATGACTGAATTCACTTTTATTGTATGATGAATTTCATCCCAATAAATTGATGTGCCAAATTTAAAAGAAAGCTGTAAAGCTTCTGATTTGGTTTTAATTTTAATTACGGTATAGAATACGCTTTCAATTATAATTATTATGTATACAAATATTAACTCGGCTTTAATTTGATATTTTTAAAAGTTTACGAAGAGTATTACAGCAATAGATAACATAAGATCGCTTTTAAGGTGTTAACTGTCAATTCTTGGTGGAAAGACATTATATTTCAAAAAATAAAACACAATTCGTTTGTACTACTTCCACATATTTATAATGATCAGGACCGGTTTCGCTCATCACGAGCATTATTCATCAGTTGATAATGCTCGTGATGAGCGAAACCGGTCCTGATCATTATAAATATGTGGACGTAGTACAAACGAATTGTGTTTTATTTTTTAAAACATAAGATCGTTTATTAGAAAACAGTATTGATAGTTCGCCTTATATCGTGTGCTGAAATCTCATTTTAAAAGCTGTTATTTATTGTATTTCATGAGAAAAAAAACCTTGAAATATTTACTGTGATAGCAAAATAATTTCTCTCGTATTCGATTTTAGAAGCAATAGACATGCTATTCCCATATTATAAGCAATAAGTCTTCCAGAGAGATCAAATACATCTCATCAAAATCACTTAGGTAGGTTCAACTTGTTAAGCCATGTTGTTGTTTTAACTTGTGAAATAATTACTTGAACTTTTCTGCTCTACAATATAATTTTCGTACTTAAAATAGATTGTAAGTATTCGGTATGTGGTCGCAGAGCTTGCAAATCACACCCATTAATCAGATTTGAAAGTGCAATTACGATTATATATTAAGCATACTATAAAATCATTATAATATTAATTCTCAAACTATCAAAATATCTGATTAATAGAATATCCAGCATACCAATATAGGTTAAGTAAGTTATAACAATAAATATCTATATATTATCTATGTTAAAATAGAGCATTATTTAAATACATTCAATTTTTTGTTTTTCACGTAATAAGTTAAATTTACTGACAACAATACTGTGGAATTATTTCTCTTATTTATATGTCTATCTGTAACCTAGCACACGCACTGATGTAATCCATTTATAGTATTCCAAACATTTTTGATATATAGCACACAGACTCTCTCCATCTGCAGATGGTTTGCATCAAGCGTACTTAGCGAGTGGTGACAGGTAGCGCTGCTACTTGGTAATAGTGTCTATTATAAATATGACATAATTAAATGGCGCTTGCTTTAATTTTCAAAACCATGATCACTATCTAATTCAAACAGGTTGCTACGCATTTCTTGTTATACTCTTATGAAACTGTTTTCACGCATAAATAATAATTTTCGAAGGAAGGACTTTTTAAAAACTAGTTTAATAGCGTAAAATTATTAATTGAAAATACAATAAAAGATAAAGTGTTTGATTTAATTTCTTTTATTGTCATTTGCTTACAAATTTCTGTACATCATTTTACCTACTTTCAAAATACAATTTTTTTCAACAATTATTTATAACCTAAATTCTTATCAAACCATACACTCGTTTTTACCAGTGTGTCTCTAAATGTTTTTTTGGTATTCAACTCGAAATATTCATTGCATCTGCATTTATTCTTTAAGATATTTTTCATTTTCATTTAAATAAACTTTATCAGTTTTACATCTATCAGTAATCAAAAATGAAAATTGTCGACAGGTTTTTAATATCCGTTTACACGAACAGAAGATTTATCAAAACCTATCCCTGCTTACTTTTTTAACTACGAACAAAATTAAATCCGTTTTACACCACCAATGCATATCTACATAGGTTTTATCATTTACTCAACCGAGTGAAATATCCTTCGATAAATAATATTGCACGACGATTTTATCGCAGAACTGATTGGAGAGAAATTAATTTCCTGCGAGAGTTGAAGCATTTTCATCTACCCGCTATCGGTCAAATGCATCTCGGCTCATTCGAAAAGTTTTATCAATATTTCATCTTCATTCTATGCTGGGCGCAGGTGTTCAAATCTCACACTTGCCAGAAGCTTAGATTGAGAAAGATATATTGTTATAAACAACTCATTTACCAGATAATCATATTTCATCTGATATTAATGTAAACAATTTTGATAGCTTCAAAAATTGGTTTAAATTAAATTTTTCAATTATTTTGTAGAGTACACGCTTTCTAACTTTTGCTCTTTTTACCACACTGATACATTTTGTGTAAAACACACATAGTGTGTCAGTGTATTAATATGTATCAATCCCTCGTATGGATCCAAGACCTTTGTATGGATTCCGTAATTCTAGATACAACAGCCGAATCCTAAAACAGGAGTGCAAAGTTATAAAGTGTTAACTTTACGTACTCTTGTGTTGGGCTGCATAATATATACGTTTAAAACATACGGTGAAAGAAAAAAGAGAAGCGACAATAAATGCAAAAAGAATAATTATCACTTACTGACTAAATCATTGTAAATTCGTAACGAATAATAATCCTTAATAATCCTTCGCCCATTACTCATCTTATGACACATACACATATCGTAAGGCAAGTGTATAGTCGTATCGACTCCTTTTCGAAACAACAGCCTGTTGACAGGATAACAACAGTTACATGTTAAAATATCCTATGTTGGATTTCTCCGTTTTATATGCACACACTTCTCGTCAGGAACTTATTATATATAACTAAAATATTGATATCAATATGACAAACTTGTAGGCGTGCGGTCAATACACTTGGGAGGTTGTCCTATTCAGTCATTTGACATAGCGTTACCTTACTTTGAAAAGGTTCTAACTGCACTTGACCATGTTTTGAGATACGAGCGTTTGAAGTTTTCAATGATCATATTTTGTATTTTGAATGAAAAAATGTATTTTTAATTAGTGAGCTAGCATATATTTATATATATAAATATTTTACATGTTGTTTATATAACCTATTTTAACTAAAGTCTTTATATTAGAAAATAATGAGTATCTAAAGTTTTAATTAGAATTGACAATAGTTTATTTGAAAAGGTTTTATCAAATATTTCAATTTTATCAAACAAAATGTTCTGATTTTTGGAATATTTATTAATATTTTATATTATCATGACTTGCTGAACCATATAACCTAACAATACTATTATAATACAACAGAATAATAATACACGAACTCAGCTAACTTTCGTCAATGACCACATCGATAGAACTATAGAAGTAAAGGGTAAAACACACACCAACCATCGAGCGAAAAATGATCGACATGACGTTAAAACCCTTTAAAAAAACTGTGATTTGTATGTTTTTTCTGAGAGATTTTAATAATTAGTTATATCGATTGATAGAACATTATAAAACATATTTATGAAAAAAAAATGTGAGGATAGAACTCAAAAATACTACTAACTCCCTCATTGAATAATATTTGACTCTGAAATCAACGTATATTGTAGAATGTGGATAATACAACATTTTACAATAAAAGGTTATTTCAGGCCAAAATGTCAATTAGAAACTTTTCAAAGTAAGGTAACGATAGGTCAAAGGGATCAACTTCATAAATTTATTTTTCAATACAGCAATCTAGTCTTTTCCTAGCCCTACCCTTCCATACTTATTCTCTCCGAAAAAATGCTTGGCTAAATAATAGCAAATTCTCTTAAATTCCTGCCCCATTCTTCTTTCCACATTGTTTAACATTAAGAGTATGCATGGTTGAAAAAATAGCCACAAAAACTAACTCTACCTAATGCATTTTACCATACAATAAAAACAATTCCATAAAATATTCGTAAAATATTTCGAAAATACAATAAATACTCACTGATAAAACAAACATGGAAGTTTAATATTTTACGAACACGCGAGCCTATTCGAAAAACGTCACAAAACTTTTTGTCTATTTAAAGTCAATAATATTATATTTTTGATGCATGCATGTTCGGAATTTCACTTAGCATGCAACAAGTTTCATTGTTTCTTCATCATGAAGCAATTTGGATTATTTCAACTTCTACTTGATTTATTAATATCCAATATTTATTTTAACCTGACTTGACTGATTGACATGCAAAACTGTACAAATAGTACTTGCGAATTAAGGGCATAATTTTATTTTTAATATTTAATGTAATTATTTTACCATCTCCACTCCCAATGTGGAGCATATGGCCTACTAATAGAGTTATTTTACGAGGAGTACTTATTACTCAGTCGCACAATCTCTCTTTTCCGGAAAGATTAAGGATAGAAGGATAGGGATAGAACAGGACTAGTGGTTAGCAAACTAATTGCTGTCACTACTCGCAGTTTTAGGATCCGATTGGTGGAAGAAAATTTAAGACTTCACAGACTTCCATTTGAACAGAAATCCATAAATCAATTTACGAAAATGTCGGAATTTAAACCTCTGACCAACGTAAACGAAACCAACTGCGTTGACCAGTCGACTATAGTAAAGTATAAATGAAATAAAACTCACTTTTTTGTTGCTTTTCAAAGTGAGTATTGTTAAAATGAAAGGGGTAAGACAACAAGCTAATCACCTAACAATTTTTCAATACATATATGGATTTTTGTTCAACGACATGAATTAGCTAACCAATATTCCTGCCCTACTCGTATACCTACTTTCGTCGAAAGAGTTAATTATGAAGCTACATGCTACACATTAGTAACTGTCATGACTTATTATATACAGGTTTAAGAATATTATTTTAATGTCAATGATTTTTTTCAAAATAATGGGCTTGAGAATAAATGTACAAATAACTCAAAACATGAACGGATATATAATTTTTTTGGTCACAACTGAATGACTAAAAGCTAACTTTACATATAAATATTGATATTGCAACATAAATCCAATTGAATAGAAGTAAAATACAGTGGTGGAATTTGCATCCTCGGTGAGGTATTTTTAAAAAATTCAGATTCAATTCCTCGGAATCGTCGATAAGCAAAAAATCATTTCCGCGCGAAGAGCAAGTAAAATCCGAACAAATATTTGCAAATGAAACGGCTCGTTTTCTTGCCGCAGTTTCTTATCTTATCTTTTTTAGCAGAGCGAGGTTAACCATTTCAAAGCCGCAGACTTTGAAAGCATTTCACGTTTGTGTTGCGGAAGGCTTTCAATTTTATTGTACGTCAGTGTTGCCTTTGGCATTTGTGACAGAGGCCTTTGGTCAAAGGATACGAAATACATTCCCAAGGAGGCTTAGATACAGTTCAAGATACGTCGGTCTTATGTTATTTCATAAGAAACTGAGCAAAATATAAACACTTTTCCTTTTCAACGATACGGCTATCTTCACGGTAAACTGATTAGGTTCACAATACCTACGTTTTTTTTTCATTGTTTGACAAATTATACAATTTAATTTCATTTAATATTTCAGTTGATTGTCCCACCACTAGCCACCACTACCCATTACGTATTATTAAACAACCACCTTTGATAACGCTGTAACAATCAATCTGATCAAATTGATTTACCTTTCATACTATTGAACCGATTGAGAAATGTACGGGATAGATCGTAAAAATTACTTTTATTTTATTTAATTCAAAAAAAAACTAACTATCCATCATAGAAACTCTATTTTACGTATTATTTGTTGAATCAGCATTTATTTGATATAACTCCATTATAATATAGGATAAAAATAACAAGGTATTTTGATCAGTTTCTTTATAACTATTTCGACTTGGAGCCATCGTTAGAACTAGTCAGATAGTTAGTTCTTTTCGAACAAAACACTTTGTTACTGTTATCATAATATCTAAAAGTATTATTTAAAATACTTTCTCGTGTTTCATTCCCCTATCGAATTTCAATCGACATTTTTTTTTAGTATTGCATGTTTCTAGCATTTAAAAAAAATCGTAGTGAAAAAATAAAGACACTCAAGTATAGATTAATAATATATTATGTTGATTAAGATCAGTATGAGGTCATAGCGTAAGAAATATAGGTGAGCTGGATCTTTACTTTGGATCTTCACATTGTTACTGTCACCAAAAAACTGTTGTAAACAGAGTAAATTGTTATTCAATAAACACACGATGATGCAAAAACACAAAAAAAATGACGACTTTCATTTTTTATCCAGCTCATTATTACGTTTTGCCCCATAGTACACGATTAAGATCACACAACCACTAATATTATACAAGGCTTCTTTTACGGATGGATTTAGATATGTATTTATATATTTATTTGTCCACTCCCAACGTGGAGAATATTGAATCCTAATGGAAGTATCTCAACATAAGTTTTTCTACGAAAACTGCTTCTTACTCAGATGCTCTACTTTTTTTTTTCGTAGAGAGCATGGATATAAGAATAAAGTTAGGACAAAACAGGACTTGCGGTTAACTGATCGCTCCCACTACACCCCGTTTTTAGAATCGGTTGGTTGGTAGAGAATTTCAGACATTACAAACATCCATATCTACGAACAGAAATCCATAAATCGATTAAAAAATCTGTCGGTATCGTATGTCTTCAAAACCCTTTTGTAAACATAGCAGATTGTAATTCAGTAAGCACACAATGACGTCAACAAATCGTTATCCTACTTTGAAAAGGTTCTAAATGACATTTTGGCCTAAAATTACCCTTTGATTGGAAAATGTTTTATTAGCCACATTCTACCATATACTTTGATTTGAGAGTCACATATTGTTCAATGAGGGAAATAGCAGTATACCGGAGTTCTATTGACACATTTTTTTCATAAATTTGTTTTATACGGTTCTATGAATCGATATAACTGCTTATTATCATCTTACAGATATACAAATGACAGTTTTTTTGAAAAGATTTTCACGTCATGTCAAACATTCTTTGATCGATGGTTGGTGTGTGTTTTACCCTTTACATCTATTATTCTATCTATGTGGGCATTGACGAAAATTAGCTGATTTTGTTCAAACTTTAATACTTATTCTTTGAATGTTTGAACGAACTCAGCTAAATTTCGTCAATGACCACATCGATAGAACAATAGAAGTAAAGGGTGAAACACACCAACGATCGAGCGAAGAATGTTCCTTATTACTGTGTGAATGTGTAATTCTACTCAGCGTTGAAATTCAATTAGCTATTAACCAAAGTACCAAACCAAAGTAAAAACAAAAATTAAGAAAATTGTAAACATGAAAGTATTGAAATCAAATATTTTTTCTGAGTGGATCAAATTGTTTAATACAAAAGTATTAATAGTTCAGGGCATATGCATGAATCCATAGAAGACTTCTATTCCATACGCCTTCCTTTTACATAAAATATCACAGAAGATATTATTACGAAAGGAGATAGAATACGAGTTGTTTGTACGACATATTCTTAACACTCCATTTTCAGAAATTAACAAAGTGATATAGGCACAGAGATGACTTAAAATACTAAATTTATTGATTTCAGTTTGAAGGCATAGATGTCTGTGCTGTATAGAACTACCTCCCACTCATCCGAACCAAAAATGGGTGAAACTAGAACGATTAGCTAATCACTAATCCTGTCCAAGCACTATCTTTCTACCAATATTCTCTTCATAACAAGAAGTTCTCTTTGAAAAACTTCTTTTAATATAGGTACCTTCATTAGGAGGACACATGCTCTACATCGGGAGCGGATGCGGCTAAAAAAACTACTTAACTTAATTTTTATCGGATCGAAAAATCAATCTAGCCTCAGAAAAAGCCCTGTGAGATGCTTCGAATGTTTGTCGGTCAGAACCATTAATTAATTGTAACGATATTAATTTTAATACTGAAATACTAGTGTGCTAAATTCGGGCTAATGGCGGGTTCGGGTGGAAAAAGACAATTTAAAATCGGGCTCGAGCCGGGCCCTGGTTTCAGGAATAATATTTCGAACTACGTTCGGGTCATGGGTCAGCCATAAGGCAATACTATTCATAACTTTTTTTCACATACGTTACGAATATCGTTGGGATTATGGAAACAATAGCATATATTGTTTGTAAAGTATAAATGAATTTCTGTACTGAAAAAAAATCAAGCTTTTTTTTGGGCTGAGAAAAATAAATCTGGGCTTCGAGTCGGTTTCGAGTAGCACGTGTGATATTGCGATTCGGGTTTGGGCCGAGCTGGGCTTGGAGATGCTGGGCTCGGACCGGGTAATTTTATAACATTTCGGCCCGTGCAGACCTTTACTAGGTACACATGAACGGAATATCGGAATATCAGTTTCTTTCCTGAGCATCTTTAATATCATATCGTAAAAATCATTAATGTGTAATAAATTTTACGTTGTATACCTAATATTCCAGAGAGTCTTCGAAGTG
This sequence comes from Himalopsyche phryganea, assembly GCA_022494535.1. Classification (NCBI taxonomy): domain Eukaryota; kingdom Metazoa; phylum Arthropoda; class Insecta; order Trichoptera; family Rhyacophilidae; genus Himalopsyche; species Himalopsyche phryganea. The sequence goes on along the minus strand of JAGVSL010000065.1, from coordinate 4,025,799 downwards.
TGTCCTACATATTTTTTGCGAGTAGTTTCACTTGAAAATATTTCCATACATACATTATTTATGGTAAGACATAAATTATTTACTACCTTGCAAAGAAAATTATTAAATAAGTAGTCTGTTTTATGGCGTATGTAAAATTCTCGTGTCTTTTCACGGAAACAATATGCAAAAGTTACCCATAATATAAGAAGATGAATATCATTTCCAGGCGCAAGTTGAATAAGTTGATTTTCTCGGCGCATGCAAAATTGCAATAAAATACTGAAATGGGTACATGTTGGAATATTGTGAGAACAGAAATAACAATGTAAAAGTTTACTGGAAACATGATGTTTTTCGCATTATTTACAAGCACTTTTTTTAAATTTTACTCAACGTGTTGTCTAAAGTCTAAAACATTTAAAATTAGTTTAATGTTGTTTACTGCTTATCCTACAAAATACAATGAAACAAAATATGTACAATTTTTCTAAAACTTTCATTTAAATCCAGGAATTGTTCTTACTTTTACAACATATATTATAATTTTCAATTCTTGATAATACAATAAATTGCAGGTATCGATAAGCATTGTGTGGTTGTTGGAGAGGATTTTTCCTTATCTGTCGATTTGACTGCAATATCGTCGTCTCCCAGAGCGAGCGTCTGAGTCACCATTTGTTTAATGCTTGCATTCTACCTTCGCTGCCTTGCGGTAGCGAATCATGGAAATTGACGAAAACTGAGTATCGAATATAGATGCTTGTCGTCGAATAATGGGGGTGAGGTGGTTTGACTTCGTAAGCAACTCGGATATTAGGGAAAGTACCAGGCAGCTCCCTGTTACGTCAGCGGGCACGGAGAGTCGAACATGCTGGATCGCGTGATGTAGATGTCTCTGGAGTTCCTCAAACTTGCTTGCCTCTTCTTCCAACTGGTGATACTGCGGCATCTTGGATGACCGTCGGGTACTATCCGCAGGATGTGCTCAGTAACGGCGTTACTGAGGGACTCTGGCATATCATGGGTTCAATCAAACCGATTGGCTGGTGACAAGGAATCATGGAGGCACCGGGTGGTGGTAATATACTCTACATCAATAGTTCTCACAGAAAATTTCTCCGTGGCTGCATAATGAACATCAGGGTCTTTTGGAAATGTCTCGTGGCCGCAACAAATTTTCAAAAGTGATTTAAAATATTAGGCCGATGCATTTAAGGGACTCATTACTTATTTTAATTTTTTAACCATAAACTATTGCCATAGAAGTTTGCGCCGCAGGCAAAATATTTGTATATATTAATATAATTCCTTTAAAAATATGTACTATATTTTCACAATGCTCTTATTTACAAATGTTATATATAACATTACATAGCCCTGCAGGTTTGTTTTTCAAATATGTCTGAATATCTATGAGTTATTAGATTTTTACTGTTTCATCCTTCTGAATGTTTATAGATAATTTCTTATATCCATTTTAACTCGGGATTGTATCAAACTCACTTAAAAAGTAGAATAATAAAGACTAACAAAATATACAGGTGCTTTCATAGATATAAAAAAATCAGAAGATGATCACTGTTACAATTTATATATTTAGAAAATCTCTCGTCAATGATAATTACACCATTGCAAGATAAACAGCGTTAATTATCGTACAACAAACCGAATTATTTAATGCACTGCAGCACAAATTAGCTCGATGGTGCTACCGTACTGATCCCAATTAATTTTTATCTAAAAAGAGATTTTTGTTTATTACAAATATTCATTCATTACAAATACGTTTTCTAGCGGCATACGTACCGAATACGAATAAACAAATGTCGAATTTATTTTATACTACTCATTTTTTAAATATCAATATTTATTACCATAGAACCGTTGATGGCCGCAGAAATATCCTCTGGTGGCCGCACATGAGAACCACTACTCTACATAGAACATGTTAAAAAAATAGTAATAAAATAAAAACACCATTTTCTCTCAGATATTTTTAATGATTTTTCTTACTTAATAAATAAAGTATGTTTTGTTCTGCATGGATTAAAGGAATAATATTTAATCTTTAAATGTGTCTTACAATCATCTTGATTTCTTTATGATTTTTTATAAGATAAATATAAAATAATTATGCAGAATATGCTCTTTTAAAATTTTTCAAAACAATAAACTTTCATTTCATAATTTTTATTGAAATTTTTAGTGAAAAGGGAAGTAATTACATTAAAGTTCGTTCTAATATATGCATTCACAGTTGTTAAAGAAGTGAACGTTATAAAATTATATCATACTACAATAATTTTAATTCGAATAAGTGTATCTATATAAATATAAAATTAATAATTCATATTTCAACCATATACCGCTCCTAAAGTTGAACATTATAGACTGTTTATGGATCATCTTAACATAAGTTATTTTACAAAAACAACGTGTTATTGAGTAATCAAGCCTTTTTTTTTGGAGAAGGTAAGAACATACGGATTTCGGATAGGGCTAAGAAATTACTAGTAGCAAGATAAGCCGTCTTCTTACGCCCAGGTTTTAGAATCAAATATGTGGATAGGGGATGATAACATCAAAGACATCCATGCCTTTGAACCCAGAACAAAGTGGCAAAATAAACTTGACTCGATATTATATTATTCTTAGCATTAAATTTTGTTACATTAAATAACACATCAAAATAATAAAATACAATGAATATGACAATGTTAGTAAGACCTATTTTTCAAAAAACTAAATAGCTGCACTAAAATTAAAATATTCTCGTAATAATATATTATTTTTTTAACTGCAGTTTGAAATTCTTCCGCTCCATCTTGATTCATTGTTTTTTCAACACTTCATAAATAGTTCTCACATTTATTTGTATTCTCTTCCCTCATTTTTTTCCAGTCTAAATAAAAAATCTTCTGTATTATTCAAATGTTTTGCATTTGAAAAGTTTCTATTGATGCATTTAAAACAAAACGAAAGCACATTTCATTCAACACATATTATTTTAACACCACATGCTCCACTACATTAAACACACAGCTGTATTTTAAATATGTTTTTCATGATTTCTATTACCATATAAACAATTTTAAAATAAAAAATGGCATCTTTTTTTAATTAACATTTTCAAGCTGTTATATAATACAAATCTACTGCGGTTTAAATACAGTAAGATAGTTGCATTCATTGTGAAGTTTATCAAGACTGGGGCATTTAAATTACTTGATTGTTGTCTTCCATCCTTTCTGAGGTGCCAAAGATAGGCATGTTATTCTTTTCGTATAAGGTGGTGTTGAAAGTTTTGAGGAATGTATATGATGGTGATGAATGATGATAATGAGGGCGAGGAAGCGGATAGATCTTGATAGTGGTACTTATACAGAAAACTGTGATATTTGGAATGCTGGGTGGCAAACAATGTCGCCGATCTCTCGTACAAGATATATTGATAGTGTCAAGTTGAGCTTAAAGACCTTGGGTGTCTGTATTTGATAGGATACTGATCAATACAGATATAAATGAATTCAGAGAACGTATTTTTCTTAAGCAGTTTGCGAAAAGGTTTAATAGTTTCCTGACTATTTGTATTTCTAGGGTGAGTATGGACTAATTTTTTATTTCTTTTTCACGCATGTATTCTAGCTTAGGACTGTATTATTAAAGATTTCGTCAGCTGATTTTTTTAATGGAGAATATATTAAAGAAAAACCTCTTAGGAATACTGATTTTGGGTGTTCAATAAACTTGAAAAAAATACGTTAATTGATTTTTGAGGGTATCAATACTTATATGGGGAACGAATAAATACGAATGGCAACACATACAAGCTGCCAATACTGGTGGCAAAACAGAGACACCGGCAGAACGCGCCATACCGTCAGACGACACGGACATCAATACTACTTTACTTGTAGTCGGCCAGACGGGTCCGCTTAAGCTTCTGGACATTTCAACGGCCGATCTATTCTTAAATTAAATCTCTGTAATAATACAGTTACATAATAAGCGATTACTAAACTTATTTTCCTTATATAAGATACTAGTAAGTATCCGGCATGCGTTGAAATACCACTCAATGAAAGATAGTTTTAATTCTGTTTATTGAAATACTTTTGGTTTAGAAGTCTGCACTGGCCTAAAATTTATAAAATTATCCCGTCCGAGCCCGACATCTTCAGGCCCATCCCGGCTCGGGCCCGAGTCTCAATATCACACTTGTCACCCGACATGATCCAAAAACCAGATTTATTCAGCCCGAAAAAAGTCCAATGCTTTTTATTATAGAAATTCATTTATACTTTTCAAACAATATATGCTATTTTTTCCATATTTCCAACAGTAATCGTAACATATGTGAAATAAATTATTTATAATATATTATTTTGGCTGACTGATGACCCGAACATGGTCCGAAATATTTTTATAAAAATTAAGTGCCTGCAGTATAAAGTCTGCGCGGACCAAGCCCGGGCCCATGCAGACCTCTACACGATTCCGTACACGAAAAAATCAGAAAGTTTGATGCCTTTTATAGATTTTAGATTTTAATTTTTCATAAACCTTCACGGGTGTGCTTACAACAACTACCCAAAGTTTCATCTAAATCGGATGATTTGTAAAAGAACACATAGAGGAAAAACAAACATACATTCATTTATATATATATAGATAATATAGAAATTGTTATCTTATAAAGAGAAAAAAATTATATGGGCCTCCAAAATTATTATTTAAAAGCGCTCAACCTCATTGAAAATAGTAAACAAATCAAGATATAACAGGTTACATATAAACATATAACGCGAAATATACCTTATGTGATTTTTAACAATAAAAAATATATTTGGGTTTATAAAAAGTGAACGCTGATAAATATGTCAAGTCTTTGTTCGGACAAGTTTCAGTTAATATAAAAGCATCAAAATGACACTTTGCGAACTTTTTCCGGGCTATAGATTTACAGTTGTGATAAAACTGTCACATTAATATAAAATATATCCGAGATTATTGAACCTCCGGGAACGAAATACCGCACATATTTGCAATGCACGGATGTGTTAAATCCTCTGAAAGTAGCAATTTCTGAATAACTACTGTTAACATCGTACATTATTAAATGTATACCTGAATGTGTAACGGTAATAAATTCTATGCCATAAGAATAAAATGTAAACACATCTATATAACACCTTAAATAGTTACTTTTAGTAAATAAAAAGAGCAACTAATTATTTAGTCACTTAACTAATTCTATAAATGATCAGTGACTAATTCGATAAATAGTTATTAAGAAATAATAAATTTTCAGTTGATAATTATTTTTTTTAAATAAAACATAATTTGTCTGTACTACTTTCACATGTTCATATTGATCAGGACCGGTTTTGCTCATCACGAAAATTATCAACTGATTGATAATGGTTCTAGTCATTATAAACATGTGGAAAGAGTACAAACAAATTGTGTTTTATCTTTGAAATATAATGTCTTTCCACCAAAAATTGACAGTTAATACCTTAAGAGTGGCTAATAATTGTGTTTGTTCAGTAAATAATTACCAAATAAATAAAGGTTAGGTTAGGTTTCGTTAAATTAAAAACTCACCGTTTTGTAAAAATATCTGAGCGTTTAATTTTTAACTTTAACTGATCATTTTATATTAATTACTGACTGTTTATTTTATTAACTTACCACATGAATACTGACCATTTTGATTAAATATTTACCATATATAATTTTTTTACCATGTCCGCTCCCAGCGTAAAGCATATGGCTTCCTATGAGAGGTATCTCAACAGAAGTTTTCTATGAGAACTGATTGTTACTCGGTTTCTCAACCTATCTTTTATCGGACGGACAGGATTAATGGTTAACTAATCGCTCTCGCTACACCTCATTTTTGAGGATCTGATGGGTGGGAGGGAGTTTTAGACATTACAAACATTCATGAATACGAACAGGAATCCATAAATTGATTGAAAAATTTATCGAAAAATTAATTTATGAAACTATCGGTAGCGGGACTTGAACCCGAGACATCCGTAACCGAAGCCATCGATGTTACCAACTGCGTCAAGGAGCCGATTATAATAGATGAGTTTGTTTGGTCAGTAAATAATTTTCAAATGAATAAAGGTTAGGTTCAACTTGGTTTAATTAATAAAGGCAACTAATTATTTGGTCAGTATCTAATTCAATTAACGGACAGTAAATATTAATGAAACGGTCAGTAACAAATGCATAAAATGCTCAGTGGAAAAATAAAAATGATCAATAAATATTAAAGATACTGTCAGTAAATATTAAAGAAAGGTTAGGTTAGGTTAACTAAGTAAACAAGATAAAATAATAAATTAGGATTAATTGAATAACTGAACATTTAATGTAATTTACTGACCGTTTATTTTATTATCTGACCATGTGTATACTGATCATTTAATGAATTAGTTATTAACCACTTTGAAAACCAGTTGAAGAAGTTATTGACCTAATAAACGCAGGCCTATAAAAAGTGGTGTCAATATTCCAGACTTTTGATTCTTAAAAACCCAGTTGGAACATAGAGAATCCTATATCCTTATCAAAAATTGGGACCAATAAATTATGTGCTTCTGCGTTGCGACCATGTTATCATTTTTGTCATTTATTAACATAATCGGTTGCAGATCCGTGGTGCAGTTAACGTCTTTGGCTTCAGTTACGGATCTCACGGGTTTGATTCCCAGTTCGGCATTTTAACAAATTGATTTTTCAATCGAATTATGGATTTCTGTTCGGAGGTATGGATGTTTGTGGTTTCTAAAAAATACCTCCTTAAAAGTGGAGCAAAAGTGGGAGTGATTAGCTAAGTACTACTCCTGTCCTATTTTTACTGTCTTAAAAAAAAGGGAGAATGAGCAACTTAGTAACGAGAAAAATTTCTGCTGAGATACCTCCATTAACAAGGCAAATGCTCCACATTGCGAGCGGACGTACTATAAAAAGTATGCCATAATCAAAAAAGTCGTGCAAGCGCATAAAGTTTGGAAAATCAATTAACTTCAGTCATATGTTTTTCGTTTTAACCAATTAACTTAGTTCGCACTTTGAAAAAATATGTTTCTCTTCTCTACTTGAGCCATAAATGTAGCATATTGCAAGGGGATATGGTAAAAAAGTTTCGTTCAAATAGCTTATTCCCAAGTCATTTCATTATCAATATAAGTCTTTCATACCCTGAAAATAAAACGTATTCTAAAAGATATACAAACATCCGGCTTTTTTCTCTTTTTAACTTTGTAATAGGTGTGTCCAGGAGTTTTTAGGCTGTCTATTTATACAAACACCAATTTTTCAACATTACAATCAAAGAAGGCGTCAAAAGCGATTTGAATGTCAAATATAGTGCTTTTTTAATAGATACTTCCGCCTTTTTGGCGGGTAAAAGTACCAGTCGGCCATTTTGAGCATTGCAGTGAACACGTGTTGGTTTTTTATAGTGACATAAATATATCAACGCTCACAGCGTTTAAATAATAAAACCACTCATAGTTCTCTCTCAGGTTGAATTATCATATGTGGCATTGGTTGACAACCATACAATACGAGAAAAAATATGTACCGTATTAGCCGGACTATAAGGCGACGTTTTTATTTTAAAAAGCAACACGATAATAAGTGGTTCAACTTAAATTTGAGTCTCAAACAAATGAATAATAAATTTACCTAACGATGTGCGAGATGGCTATATTACTTCCATCACAATATATTTTAATGAGTGCGTTCAACAGATGGCATTGTTTATAAATAACCGACGCATTGTAGTTACAAATATCAAAACTAATTAGTGTTATCGTCAAAATTGTAAGTACATAATGCATAGTTCTTATATACATATGTATGGTAAAAATGGGGGCCGACTTATAATCAGGGTCGCTCTATAGTCGGGCCTATACGCTTATATGAATATTTAAAAAATATTATTGCAACATATGCATTTTTATTTTTTAATCACATGGAATCAACTCGAGTAGAAAAGTTATCACAAACACACATGCTCAATGTCTCAATTATTATAACATTGAAAATGTCATAGTTTTGCAATCGTCTGGCTTATGAACTGGACGATCGATATACAATATGAATCCAACATTCTTTTAGATAATGAGATGAGTGAATTTTTCAATTATCTTCGAAAAAACATAAAAAAATGTATACTTAACTGAAAATACCACTTTGTAGACATTACTTTTTGCCAGAGTAGTTTTGAAAAATAACATAATATACCATTTAAATTTTAAATTTCTTTCTATACTTACAAATTAACTTAAGACATCGACTGAGGGTGCTTGATGAAATTTCAATATATAATCGTTGAGATTTTGTACATAATGACCAGGGTTTCGCCTTTCGGCATCTTCAGGCATTCGAGTACACGAATGCCGAAGGTGAAACCCGGGTCGTTAGTGACAAAATACATGTAAATGTACAAAATCTCAACAATTAAAATTTTGCAAATTAACATTCCAAATGAATGTGAAAATTTTCATCTCCAAAATTCATATTTTCTAATGCCCTATAATTTTATAAACTAATAATTTCCATTCCAGCCGATGAGAGTACAGCATTGTACTGTCATTTCCATCAGTGTTTGTTTACATATCATGGTGTAAGTGATCAAATTATGCATTCGTAACATAAGGATGAAAACTGTTTTTTTTTGAGTTTGCCAAAAACAAGAACTGATGAAGATTCTGAGTCATGATACTAGAGCTTCAATATTAGATTTGTATTTACTTCCCATCATGTATTCGGAAACCATGTTCCTCATTATAACAATAAGTCAATTCGCTTTCAAACCCAACCTCACCGCGAAAGATTTCTGCATTATAAATATCCTTTCTAAAAGTAACGCGGGATAAAAACGCTTCCAACATAACTCGTTGCCAATAACTGCACACAGGTAAATATTTATACACAGAAAAGAAGCAAGGTAAGTCACATAAAAACTAACCCAAACCTTTTCCTGCCTGGAGCTAAATATATCTTCCGCACTTGCTTCCAACCTAACGCGGAACTCTATTTCGGGGGCAATTTTTTGAGCTTTTGAATAATACCTGCGTTTATTATGTAATACTATACCGACAGAGCTTATTTTATGCATTTAATAATAACAAACTTTGCTCAAACGGTCTATTTTTTATATTATCTTGCCATGATACAGTGAAAGCTAATGTTATTAATAAACGAAGAATTTATATACTTCTTAAATATTATTTTTTTATATACATAATCGTAATTTATTTCTTAGAAAATAATTTTTTTATACACAATAAAATATATACGTATACTGAATTAATTAACAGTCACTGAAAACCAATATACTGATACTTTATTTCATTTAAAACTTTTCTATGAGAACAGCTTGTTACTCAGTAGGAATAGAAGAATAGCGCTAGGACAGGAATAGTGTTTAGCTCATTGCAGTCGATACGCTCCGTTTCAGAATTTCATCAGTGGGAGGGATTTAAAATATCAAAAACTTTCGAACAGTTATTGGTTGAAAAATCATTTTTTTAAACTGTTCGTGGTGGGATTTGAACCCGTGAAATCCCTAATGGAAGCCAACCTTGACGACTGCAATCATCACTGTCACACCGTTGTGTAATAAAAGCTCCCGAATATCTTTAAGCCTAATTGAGTGAAAGCTAATTATCATTTCCGGATGAATGAAAACTTATCAGCCGTCAGATGTATCCGAACACTCTGCCAAGTTCAAGACTCTAGCTCATCCAGAATGAAGTTATTGTAGGATATAAGTTACATCTTTTGTCTCAGCTGGGAATTATTTCCTCGTAATATATACCGCTAGCTTTTTCTTCTTCATATTATAGGAGACTTGTCATAATAGGATACATAGTACAACTGACAATCCTACCGACCCTGCTGCTGCATTTCCGAAGCTGGCCAGTGAAATAGGCATGGATGCCAATATCTTTAGCATGCTCCTCTTCGCTGACTCTCTGTGATCACTCCTTCAGCAATTAAGGAGATTATTATATTGCTGCTTCCGAGTTAAGGACAAAACAAAATATTATTTGACGCTGCAATCACATGTAAATATATAGGATGTAGGGTAGGCTATACACCGCATGAACGATGAGATGGAGACATCTAGCCTCTTCACAGTTTAAATCTTCATCAAAATTCAAATTGTACAACCAATATGCTTGGCGTCGAAATAAAACACTTTTTCAAGATGTTTTCCCAATTAACGATACTTTCACGCTCAAAATACTGTGCTTTTTTAACATACTTTGTGTTTAATAATACAAATAATAGAACAATACTAAGTTGATCTTTTCTTTTGGATCTTAAAAAATAATACGATGGACCACTTTCTCACATTACTATATGATATTTTTATTGAATCTATCTACAAAATAATTTTCTAGTATTCTTTATTGAGAATCACACCAGAATCCAAAGACAAATAAATCAAATAGAGAAAATATATCAAAGATTAAGACTGTCCAATTAAAGCTTTAAAAATAAAATTGAATGAATTAGTAGCAATTTGTCTATCAATATATTTTTTTCAAATCTGTTATAAAAGAAGAATAAGCGAGAAGTTAAAAAAACATTTCACGTTTATATACACGCGTACACTATTCTAGATACAACACTTTTATCACAAGGTTTTTGTGAAGTCTGAGAAATCAAGAGATTAGTTATTAATGTATTTATAAAAATGTTTTGGCTCCAGGAAAAGATCTTACTTACGATACCCGTCCAACGAAGGAATTTCTTAGTAAGGTAAATGTACTGGCAGTTGACCATGTACCAGTTGTTGATCTTTTTTCAATAAAAGTGCCCACAATAAGAAACGTAAACACGGAATTGCTCTAAATTGTAGAGTTCAAACAAATAAAACTATGTTTTGTCGTATTGACAAACTAACACATCACCATATATGTCATTGGGGCTCACAGCTGCCATTTAAAAACAATACTTTATGCATTTAGTTTATAATTTTGTATTATTTCTGAGAATTGTTAAAGATACCAGTGAATGTAAGCATATACTACTTGATTCAACTAAGAGTGGTCTTACGGGATGCTCTGAGGCAACTCTGACCAAAGGTTGTCATGAAACCCTCTGATTAATCATGATTAAACGAGTACTGGAACTTTCAATTTTTTAGATGGTCAACGACTGAAACATTGACATGATTTATAAAAATCGAAAACAATTTTTTTGTAACGTACCATTTCCTTATTTTTGTCTTACCATATATTATTTCGTCGGCGTCCGTGACGCAGTTGGTTTCGTCGCTGGCTACGGTTACGGATGTCTCGGGTTCAATTCCCGGTGCGGACGGTTTTCATAGATTGATCTTTCAATCGATTTATGGATTTCTGTTCGTAGTCTGAGTCTTCCCTCCCACTAATCCCATCCTCACGGGGCGTAACGAGAGCGATTAGCTAACCACTAGTCCTGTCATAGCCCTATCCTTCTATCCCTACTCTCTTCGAAAAAGAAAAGAGAGGTTGAGCAACTGAGTGACAAGCAGTTCTCGTAGAAAAATTCTGTCAGGATACCTCCATTAGGAGACCATATGCTCCACATTGGGAGCGGACATGGAAAAAAAAAGATATATTATTTAAGACATTTGATCCATTATGAATACACTTTCTTTGTCGTCTTTCGGTCTAATTCTAAACGTTAATTGTTATTTTTGTTGATTTTTTCTCTGAAGTGGTCAACTACTGGTATCTTTACCTTAATATACTTTCTTCGGAATTATTTTTTTATTTTATTTTTCTTTCGCTTATCTGAGTAGAGTAAAATAAATTCGATATAACGTGTAAAATTCTTTTAAAAGATTATTTACCTAAATTTATAAAATAAACTATGGTTTTAATGTTTTGATAAAATTAAAATGATAAATGTCGAATGGATAAACAAAAAACATAATATTTTCAACTTTTTTTACCTATACAGTTAAAAATCATAAGTGTATATGGCGAAAGTAATATATTATGATACTTAATTCAGTTTCATCACGTAATCTGAAATAAGAGCTTTGATCTTTTGAAATTTTATTACAGACACGCTGCGATAAATTCAATTATAACTGTATTAAAATCTAAACGCGCAGTAATATTCCCAATTAGCGACACTGAAATCTTTAAACGTTCATCCGAATTGATTGGCGTAAGCTCATTACTGACCCTATTTTAAAGCACTCAGCTGTCATACGCGAGGGGAAAGCCGTGACATCTGCATCGATTAGTGTATTGTGGCGGGAATCACCGCGACGCAGCGCAAGATGAACTATGCGCCACGTTGCGAGTGCCTAGTGCGCGACGCCCGAAATAAGCGACGCTCATCATTGCAGGACGTTGAACTTGCGGGCGGCGTCTGTCAGTTATTGGATCAACGCAAATCAACTTAAGTTATGTTAAACGCTTACAGGAAATCTAATGAATGTTATCGTAGGATATTACATGGAAACGAGACAGCTACGAGTCTAGAAATTATTTTATACATGTTTCTGAGTGAGACCGTTTACGGAAAGTCTTAAGCAAAAGAGCGCCAATTTTGCTCACTGTTGCAGTACACTGTTTTCAACAGGTTTTTATAAAGTGAGAATAATTAGAATTTTTAGTATAGTGATGTTTTTTTTACCATGCCCACTTCCAACGTGGAGCATAATATCATCGCTATTCTGGAAGAAAACACTAAATCGAAAAAATGACATATTGAGTTAGTTATACCAAAATGTTTCTTATTTCAAATTCTGCCGCAATGTTCCGCAACCTTTTTTCACCCACGGCACACTTAAGCACTCATTAATATTTCGCGGCACACCAAATGCCAAAATACATAAATTTCATAAACAAAACTTATTATTTATCAATTCGTTTTCATTTGATGCATTTGAAATAGTAGCCAATACTATTTTTAGCTAAATCAACTCTTTTAGCTAATTTTCCGTTTAAACTCATTTTATTTGTCAAAGCATATCAATAGTATTCATTCCAATCGTTCATTTTTTTGTTTAATTCATTCAGATTCTCAAAGACGTCAGCAATACAGCAAGTTCGTTCATTAATTATTTTAAAAGAATTGGTAGGGTTCTGGCATGTTTTGATTAAGTAACAAATAATAAAAGTCTCATAGCAATGTTCAAATTATCTTCCAAAATTTTGCCTCGGGACAGCCAACGTATTGCTATGTAAAACAAACGGGATTGATATTTTTTCAAAAAAATTGTGTATGAAAGAATCTTGACTTGATCATGTGTATTATTTATATTATTTTAAAATACTCGTTTTTCTCTCATTTTGGACACACTGTATCGCAGCACATCTGGAATCATCTCGCGGCACGCCGGTTGCGGAACACTGCTCTAGCGCATGAAAGAAAACACTAATTTTTGTAAATTATACTTTTATTATATTATACAAAAAAACAAAATGAAAATATAGCTTTTCAAACATTTGAAAAAATTCGAAACCCAATAACTCCAAACTAGTGTTTTTCATTAGTATTTTGTTAGTGTCTTCTTCCAGAACAACGACGATATGGCCTCCTAATGAAAATATCTCAACAGAAGTTTTCTATGAGAACTGCTTTTTACTCAGTTGCTCAACTTTTCTTTTTTGTAAGAGAGTAGGAATAGAAGGATAAGGCTAAGACAGAATTAGTGCTTAGCTAATCGCTCTCACTACGCTCCGTTTTTGAGCATCAGATGGGCGGGAGGAAGTTTTAGTCATCACAAACATTCATAACTACGAACAGAAATAAATAAATCGCTTGAAAAATCAATTTATGAAACTGTCCGTACCGAGACCTGAACACGAGACATCCGTAACCGTGGCCAACGACGTTGACCACTGCACCACGGACATGATAACATTACCTAGTATGCAATATTTCTGTATTATTATTTCATTCCTTTTCTTCAAATGTTAGCATATTTTTCTAGTTATGTTTATGAATCATACATGAGTAAATAATAGTAGTATGCGAAATTTGAATCATCTATATTGATTAGTTCTCACACTATTATCCCAATTTTCTGTTTATATACGTGTTATAATATTATAATGTAACAATTTCAATTACTTTATATGAAACATACGTTGTTCTCTCCGCCGAATTCCATCTTACAAAGTAGGAACACACACTTCAAAGCGATCCGCAAAACCAGAATACCGTCTGAAAAAATGACAGCCGGGCAAAATATCATTTGCGATTCTGGGTACACGGTATAATACGGACGAAGGAAACGACTTGAGGTGGAATCCCCGTCTAAGGGCTCGAAAGATATTCTATTTGGGGCAAAACATAGAACCCGTGTGAATAATTTATTTTGCGTGCAGTCATAGAAAACCACTTTTCCTGGTAGAATGGCATTAGATTTGAATAATGTGAATTAATGATGACGCAAATTTCATTACTTACCCAGTATAACAGATAACACTATCAAGCGATTGTAATAAACTCTTACTTTTTAGGTATGGACATGTATTATAATATCGTCAACGTTGAGGCAAAAACCGCCAACCCTAAAAACACCAATTTAATATTTCTAAATTTTAAAGTTTGGAAAGACGAAAGAGGAATGAGATGTTTTAAAAGTTTTATCTACATTAAATAATTTTATCACGTCTTTTGAATAAATAATTAAGATTATTTTTACTTTTCGATGCCTATTAATACATCTGGTAGGCTTTGATGGAGGCTCCAGTAATTCATTCAGTAGAAAATAAAGAATTCGGATTCAAACAACATTTTACTAACTAATGTACTTATGGATCTGAAAGAACATAATTTTACGCTTCGGGTGACATACTACTCAAAACTGTCTTTTTCAGGGTTGGTGATTTTCACCTCAACGGTGACAATATAATTTTTCCTCAGAATATCTAAATATGCTTGACAAATAAGAAGAATTCTTGAAATTATAATGCTTGCTGAAGCACTTAATAATACACATTTTATCACTATGATTTTATAGTTTATCTTATAATGTCGATTTTTTTTAAAATATTTAACGGCTTGTGAGTAGGGTTTCCAATTACGAAATCCCGGGATCCCAATCGATTATTCAATCTGAGATTAACTGCAACGAGTATCTCGGTTTGATGTTGGACAAGGTTAATAGTACAAATGTATTGTGGTGTCCCTCTTTCTCATATTATGTAACAGCTGTTTTTAGCAAATTTGAAATGGAGGACAAAAAAAACCTCTTCCTAAACAGATAGAGGACAATACTTTAATGTTAAATTGAAGGACATGTCCACTTTTTTGATACAATCAGGTAAACCTACCTTAATTATGCAAATTATAAAATAATATATAAATAAATTTTGATTATTACATCTATTTTTATTTTGTTAATGATTGTCTGATTATTAATAAATAAACAAAACCATTCCAATGCCCAAAAACATATTAAATCATATTTATACAATCCAATTGGAGTAATAATAACAAATTAAATTTCAAAAATAATCAATCCTAGGATTGAGAAAATCTGAATTCCAAAATTACCTGATCATAAAAAGGGTCCAAGGCTGAATGATATACCTGTGAGGGTAGTTGTTTTAGCAAATTTTATAAGAAAACACTCTTCAAACTATAAAATCTATCGGACAAAGTATTTTTTATTAAAAATTCTATGTAATATATACTTGGTTGGTTTGTACCAAATGCATGGTAGCAAATTACATGGGGACATTTTTATTCCGTCGTAAGTTTCACTTAAAAGCTTTCCCAGCCATCACACGAAGAGGCTGCATAACCAGAAAGCTCATTTTACTGCGCATGTGTGCTGAATGCATAAAACTGCAATTATGTGCATGCGCAATTTAATGATAATTTTATTTTCACGTTTTTCCTCCGCGTTTTTATTCGTTTTTTTTTTGGCAGTCATAAAGTTGGCTCTGAGTTAATCCATTAAAAGTTTTTGCAAATTATAAATTGGACGGATTCCATACGGTTTTTCTATTTAAATAGATGCGTTTTGAATTTTAAACAATTGCATTATAATTACAGAATCGTAGAAACTATATTTTAACTACGACCCGTCAACAATCAATACGAAAAACGATAATCATTTTCTCAAGATTGGCATCCACCTAATAGAACTCCATTATAATAAAATAAATGACAATAATGTATAACGGCATTGTTAAAACTGTTAGATTAGTGGCAAATCGTCAATGACGAAATCGAGTAAAGTGAAATATTTAATTCCTCCTAAAGATAACTTATTAGATTATAATATGAACAATTTTAACATATACCATACGTTCAATTGATAATACTGATTATGCAATAAATTAAACCGGTTCTGATCATAGTGAAAATTGTACAAAACAAAATGTGTTTTATTTATAAAAAAAATTATATATATACCATATATCAAGGATGTTAAAAATGTCAGCCTCTGTAGTCTAAGGGAAAAAGTTTTGCCCTAGCTATCAGTTGGGTCTTAGTTCAAGTCCCAGTAAGATCACTATCAAAGTTACATTTTTTCTCAATTTAAATTCGTGATCTTGGACATGAATGGATTATAAAAACTCTCATCGAGTATATTTTGTATGATTTTTCAATTTTTTCAAAATATTTGACGCATTGGCTATCAGTTGTAATACCAAATTTTTTTTAGTGAAAAAAGAATCAACAGGGGGGCGCTTGATTGAATTTCAATGTCAAATTTTAATGAACTTTTAAGCGTCAATTTGAGTAATTCGTGTACTCATATGCCTGAAGATGCCGAAATCCAAAACCCAGTTCTTCAGTGACGAAATAAATAAAAAAATTAAAATAGTATAGACGTACCAATTTAATTTGGCCGCTAGTGAGGATGCCACCATAACGTCGTTAGGAATGTTGCCACAGAGGTCAAGTAATGTTGGTAAAACTATAATAATAAATATTTTGTTCAAAATAGCGGTATCAATATTTTCCGGCTTATAATAAGTAAAACACAAACGACTATCCATGCAAGTTTGACGTTGAAATTTTCCCTTGCCAGGGCATTACCTGTGGAGCGCTTGTTTCTGTTCGCAAATGACGTCTTATGCTCAGAAGTTAATTATCCTTTATAAAATCAAGCGACTCTCTGAAACATAATCCGCGTTTGACAGTTTTAATTAGTCGCTTCGCTGCGAAAACCTACGCTACAAAATATTATTATCATGAGCGGCTTCAAAGTGGAGAGATAAAAGATTGATACATTATACGCGGAATGTGCTCAGTGGAATAATTAAATTAGAGATATTTACATAAATCAAAATGAACATAAATGTAAACAATAAATTTTCGAATGTCTGTTTGGAGAATTTAGATTCGAATCACATCTACATGACTTCACTGTTAACCTGTCAAAATGTTTCAATTAAACGTTACGCTGTTGTATAAAAATAATGATATCAAAATCATTTATTATAAAACATATTAAATTCCTAGCAGCTATTTCGTGTTTTATTCAAATACACAGCAGTTTTGGGCACACCTGTTTTTTAATGATTTAGATTAGAGATAAAACTCTTTTTTGACGATTTTATTTTTTTGTCTTTCAATACGTTTTACAGATAACACTCATTGCTGTAATATTTTATCACGTTATGTTTTGAATTACATTAACAAAATAAATCTAATGAATTGATCCGTCATTTGGGTTAACACAAAAAGCAAAAGAATCAATAAAATTTCAATGTTTTTAGTTTAACGATTAATTAATAATACCGAATTATGTTAAATATTGTAATTTAAAATAAAAGTTATGATATAATTTAAGACATCAACTAAGGCTGCTTGATGGAATTTCAATATCAAATTTGAATTATTGAGATTTTGTTTACTTCCATGTATTTTGTCACTAACAACCCGGGTTTCGCCTTTCGGCATCTTCAGGTATTCGAGCGCACGAATGGACCCGAATTGTCAGAAAGTAAACAGTGTATCTCATAGCCATACAGAAGTATACAAAACCTCAATAATTCAAATTTAAAAAAGTTATGATGTTTGAATAAGTGAGATGACATAATTTTGTCTCTATAATCTCTCCTAAACAGTATAATATCATAACTCATAATCTCCAAAACATGCGAAAAATGAGTTATGAATGCAGCATTGTTCTTCGCGTCTACCATTTAAATTATAAAATATCTTTCTAAGCTTACAAACTCTTATCTAAAATAAATGTGAAAATTTTGTTCATATTCAAAACTTATATTCTCCAATGCCCCATAATAATTTTCTGAACTAAAAATCTCCATTCCAACCAATGAGAGTGCAATATTGAAGTGTCATGGTCACTAGTGTTTGTTTATCTATCACGGTTTATGCGTCTATTCCACAGTTTTACTTAGTTTAGCATGACAACGGTTTTCCTTGGTTTACCACAAACAAACATTGATGGAGATTTTGAGTTATGATTCTAAAGCACTCAAGTAGTAGTAAAACCAATTATTGTAAAAAATGCTTTCCCATCAATTTTACAGTTTTGAAAGAAAGTTTATTATAAATCATTTCAAAAGAAACCTAGGTCAGTTTTTTTTTAAATTATACCTAACCTAACGTAACCAAGCCTAACCTTTATTTATTGAGTAATTATTTACTAACTGAATATAATTATTAACTAAGCATTTATTATTTCTTGCTGACCCTTTATGGAATTAGTTACAAACCAAATAATTAGTTTCCATTTGCAAGACCGGTCTTGTTCAGCGAGTGAGCATTTAGATCTGATGTTTTTTAATTTAAAATGATTGAATCGGTAATTATCAATATCAAGCTTTTGAAATAGTCGTTTTGTACCAAAAATATCAAACATGTAAGATAAGATAACTTTACATGAATGTGCTGATGGGAGCAATAAATTGATTTAGTAAACCTATCTTAGTATATTTCACGAGAATAATTTATTATACCAATCGGAAAACGAGAATATTATTTCATTCCTATTCGCCGTTAATCTTCCCTTGGAATAGTTATTTTCATACAAGTTTATTCAGAGCTTCATCTCCTTCCTATACGGAAAAGAAACAAACTTTGATTCAAAATAAGAAACGGATACCTACTTCGGGAAACTTTCCATATTTTCATTCCAACTAAATAAAACTTTCTCGCTGAGTATGTATTTATTTTGTGATGTATTTTAAATATCAAAGAAAAAAGCTTCCTTTGTTTTTGAAGGTGTATAAGAAACGTAATTTTCCTTACATACTTATTATGCTTTGAAAAATATTATTCAGGAAACTTTATATGGCATTATATAGTTAAAAATAACAATGTTGGAAAATACAAAGTTTTTTACGAGGAATTGACATGTTTATTTAAAATATTACTTGAAAATCTTCAGTGCCTAGTGCAAGATTACATATATTAACTATCAATAATAAGAGACCTAAAAATAATTGAATTGACTAAATAATAAAGCATAGTGAACTGCTACTAAAGTCCGTAGTAATCGAATGAGCGCTTAGATGTTAGCAATAATCTTTTCGGCTTTGATTTTGTTGTAATTGTAGTATATTAAATCCGAATCCCATCTCAACAAAAGTTGTATTAAGAAAAAAAGTTTTAAGTCATATAATTAAGTCGTTAAGTTTTAAGTCATTAAGTTTAATAAGGTTTTTCTTGCCTTATTGCACTCTTTAACCCACTATTTTGCGGGGAGGATTGAAAATTCATTTCAAATCACATACATTCATACCATTGGATACAAATTCATAAATCAACTGAAATATTAACGTTGGAAATTTTTCATAGGTGAATCGAAATTTAGCTGGACAGCCAATTACATCCAAGAGTCACTTGCAATTTGTTTTTTTCTATAAGGACATTACTTTCAGTAGTGTACAATTTTTCTGTGCAAGGGAACACGTATTTCTTGCAATCTATATGATACTACATTATGTGAAAATGGATGAAAAAAATACAAAACATCATGCTTTTTCATTTCAAGTCCATTAATTAATTGGAAAATCAATTGATCAATTTATATTCAGAATATTTCATGATATGAAAAATGTAATGTTTAAATACGAATTTTACCAATTCAGCAGCATTGATTCGACTTTTTCTTTTTATATTACATTCATCTATGTGTTGCGGTTATTTTAGAATATTCAACTCGTTGTTCAATTAACTCGATTTCAGTCTATTTTCCTTTCACAGACAGATTCATTTCATTTATTCGTAAATTAAAAATTATTAAAAACACGGTATTACAGCTGACGGCAATTCACCATGCAGTACATCTAACAGTCATAATAATAATAAATCATTTTTAAAAATTAATAAAATATAAAAGAGAACAAGAAAAATTGTTAACATCCAAATTTATACAACGAAAAAATAACTAAAATACTATACCTAGAGTTTGTGAGAACCCATTGATCAGCCGAACAGTACTTTCAACTGGTGACTCATACGACCGACGCGAAAAACAAGTTTTAAGAATAAAGATTGTTTGGTTATAGTTTTGGCCACGTAGATAAACAATGGGAGTATAAAAGTAAATATGCTTTAGAATTTCAGGATTATAAACTCTAATTAAAAAACTGAAGAGAAAAATGCTTTAAAACAATCTTCGAGCTTCAAGAGAGTGAAAAAATGATAGATAGAATATGGCTCCCTTGTAACAATCATGTAACAGTGAGAATTTTTACATAAATCCTTTAAACGTGTATACCACAATAGATTGTAGTAAAGTATTTCATCCCTTTATACATTTGTCTAGAATACATAACATATGAATACGCATTGTCTTCTCTCGCGGAATAAAATAGAATTGGAAATTTCAGCGGAAATACATATTATTCAAGGCCTCCGTGAACGCGGTTTGTCTACGTATCGAATGATAATGTCAATCTGTCACTTCGCTTGTATGGATGATATATTTATGGGCTCTTCGACACCAAATTTACGGTTATATCAATTCCAAATGTAAAATTGAAGACAATTATTTCACAAAAGAGATGTTCGCAAAATAGAAATAAATTATTGGCTGTCGTTTCGAATATCATTTTATCACTTTTATTAAATACAAATGCAATAGTATAAACACGCTTCCAAAGGTTTTGAGTATATCACGAAAAACCGCTATGGACAGTATGATAGTTTTAAGTATATTTTAAGTTATTTTGCGTCTTCCGGTGCATGAGGAAAAGTAAAATATTCTTTTACCCTGTCGTTTCTTTCGAGCACGTCGACCATGTAAAACGAGGATCGAGATTGTGTGAAAAAATGACGTTTGTAAGTTTTGAAATTTTTTAAATTTTGAACAGGGAACAAATTAGGAAGAAATTTTAGACTTGCAACTGTAAAAACTGATAAATTTATCGATAGAGCACGTATCTACATTAAAAAGTCATTTTATTGAAAAATTGTCAGAAGCGTATTTCACGACTTAGCGACTCATATAATATATAATCATTTTTAACAGGTTTTAACTCTCAACTCTTGGTGGAAAGGCATTATATTTTAAAAAATAGTTGATAATTCTGATCCGGTCTTGATCAGTATGAGAATTTGGAAATGGTGCTAAAAATTGTGTTATTTAAAAATATATTATCAGGATTTTAGTTAAAAAGTCAGTAATTCAAAGAAAGTATTCAGTTCAGAATTTTATCAGTTTTGTTAGCTATATCGGCTTTACGCCATGTTGAGAACTATAATTTGTCATCAGAACTCAAGTTAGTACATTGTAGATACCAAATCTTATGATTTGTATGTCAAATAGGTTATTCTTTATAATGTATAAAAATCTAATTAAAAAAACAATTGTGAGAGTGACTACTTCGAAAAAAAAATAATGCTTTAAATGCAGTTATCTCAGATTTTTTTTATCACTCAATGCCTTTTGGCAGTATTCCCTTGATATGATGTTTTTTTACAGCAGAGTTTATAATTTCAAATGAATGTGTAACTTAAATATGAAATTTTTTTGAGCAAAAGTTAACTTCATTATGTAGAGGTGATTGATCTGTATGTTAAGCCACATGGTCTTTCATAGAAAGGTTAACATTTTCAGATCACAGAGTTACAACTTTATCGACCTACCCCCGAGATTCCCTTAATGTCGTCTGAAAGTCGTTCCAACACTTCATTTTCTAAAGCTCTTAAAGTTAGGTTCGGGCTTGGAACTTTTGCAAAGCTTTCGATGAAAAAATCTGAAAGAAAACAACAAAGTTTCGTTTGCCTCTCAACTATTTACCTTTATTGAATAACAATAACTATTTTATCAAAAAGAAAAATCTTTGCCTTTGTCGCTCGTCTGAAAAAGTTACGCTTAATTTTATAGACGCAATGCCGTGAGACCTCAAAGTTTTTACTTTATGGCCGTTGGGTTTATATAATAATATAAACATTACCTTATTCAATGAACATATAAAATGAATACTTTGTTTTAATCTTTTACGTGTTTATATTTTCTCTACATGTAAAACGTAAAAAACACAATATTTTTGACAATTATTACTTTATTTTTAAAACAACTGATATTAAACCATAAATTTTGACAAACAATACGATATTTTAACACTAATTTACTGTAGAGTTCAGTTAATCTTGCTGTACTAAATTGATATAATTTAAGACATCGACGTCAGTTCGAGTCCATTCGTTTGCTCGAATACCTGAAGATGCCGAAAGGCGAAACCCGGGTCGTTAGTGACAAAATACATGGAAGTGTACAAAATCTCAATAATCCAAATTTGATATTGAAATTCCATCAAGCACCCTCAGTCGATGTCTTAAATTATAATTATTACTTTCACAAAAATTTGTACCATAAAGATATTTTTCATTCATAACTAATAAAAATAACAAATCATTCAACAATACAGTACGGAAAAATATGCTATATTTAATAAGCTGTGCCGAACCCATGCAGTGGTGCGATAGGTAACGTCATTGGCTTTGGTTACAGTGCTCACGGGTTCAAATCACAATACGAATAGTTTCATAAATTGATTTTTTAATCGATTCTGTATAAAGTTATGTGTGTTTCTGATGTCTTAAATTACGTCTCACCCTAACTAACCACCGGTCTTGTCATAGCACATTTTTCTATCCCTATTTTTTTTCTATGAAGAGAGATTAACCCTTCAGTACTCATGGTTTAACATTGCGTTACTTCGGTCTTTAAACCTTTAAATTACCTGTGACATAAGTCATATAAAAAATTGAAAATTTTTCTTTTTGTAAATAAAATGGTTCTACATATAATTAAAAAACATTACAGCTTACGTCTTCTTTGTATAATTAATCATTTTTTGAAAACCTCGTCAATTTTACCATTGAAAAATACAACATTACAGTATAGTATAGTCTTAAATATAGTATAGTATTTAAGACTATACTATATACTATATAACCCGAGATGCATGACCGTATCGTATGCAACCGTCTTATTTCAAACGGCACTGAAACACGTCTCGAGCCTGTTTTGCTATAAAAAATTTAGATCCTTGCGTCTTTTGATAATTTCACATCGTTTGATACGTATTTCAGGTTTTACACACAAAATATGACGTAAAATAATTACTTAATACTGCATAAGACCATATTTTACTCTTTGAAATTGTCGTTTCGTTTTAAATGCATTTATATGACAAAACCCACCCGGTAACGCAATGTGACTGCATGAGATCCAAAGGGACTTTTTAGCATAAAAACGGGAAGGTTCAGCAACCGAGTAACAAGTATTTCTCATTGAAAAACTTTTGTTGAGATACCTCCATTAAGATTTCATATGCTCTGCGTTTTTAAAAAATATTCAAAAATTAAATTCGATTTCATCAATATTTTATGACAATTCTTGTAAATCTAAATACATTACAGTTTTTTTTACATTAAAATCCTCAATAAAAGAAAAATAAGAAATCTTTATTGAAAATGAAGTATCATTCTTAAAATCGCAGTGTGTACGACGTTCATTCTACCCACGATCAACCATGATGAGTTTCAGTGATTAACAATACCAAATCCGACATGGAAATAATGAAAAGTCAACACCGGATGGGTGATGCCGGGAATATTGATTCTTTAAACCCTGCCTTTCATTCTCTATTATATTTAGCAGGCTCAATATTTATTTTTGTTCTTTACAGCAATTATGTACCTGACAAAGACATTAGTCTAACCAATGATGAACTGCAAGTTGAAGTATTGGGGTCTTACCGTAATTGATCAACATGCACTACATATTTAAGAGTAGTTTGCGATGTAGGATATATTATATTATTGAATGAAAAACGCATGCCACAAATTTAATTTCCCATGCGCTATCGAGAGTATTACAATCTGTTTCAAGAAAATTCACGAAAAGTATTATTGCTAAAAGACTGATACGCAGACCATGCGGACAGTTTCCGGGTAATGATTGAAATACTGTACAGAAAACCAAATGGTTAGAATCAATTGGTTAAATCAGCGGTCACCAAACTACGGTTGGCCAAAGACTTTCATTTGACCCTTCAAATTTTCGTGAAAAAATTATTCATATAGAAAATATCAATTTTATTAAATTTCATTATTTGGTTGTCGCGTTAATTCACGACGACTATTTATTTCAATTCATCAATTGGGATAAGACTATTATGTTTATTTACTTGAAAATTTCTCAGTTACTCTCATTCATTAAAATTTTAAGACTGTATTGCAGGAAAAATAGAACAATACAAATTGTTACCTTACTTCGAAAATGTTCAATAGTTTCAGAGTACACATTGCTTGATTGGTAGTGATTTCTTTTTTTAAGTATGTTATGGTATTTACTTCCACAGTTTATATAAAACAGAATATGCAACATTTCAAATATGCAAATATTCACAATGATGTTAAAGAAAAGGAAACTGGGCGTTGAGTTTTGCGTATTATATATGCAAGCACATATAAATCAATCGTACAATTGGATTTTGATATAAATTTATTCGTCATCTGCCCCCACCCCTAGTTTTAAAATAATTCAATCCGGCCCGTTTCTCAGAAAGTTTGGTGACCACTGGGTTAAATGTCAGAGAGGCCGGTGAACCAATATTAGAACATTGGCGAAAGACAGACGCCTCTTCTAAGAAGGGCGAAATCATCACTGGGCTCTCTGACCAGCAATAATACCATCATAGGCAGATAAAATTTGTTCGTGATACATTTTTTGTGCCTACTGTCATTCAAGTAATTTACAACTGGAAAACCGCGCATTATCGTAGTGCACAAACATTTAAAGCGACAACTTAAATTTTTTTCAAATATAGTTTTATTAATACGGTTGAGGAAAAAAATATTAAAATGTCTTAATTTTAATCTTTGGTTGGATGACATTATTAGATAAAATGAAAACAACTATGTACCAAAAACAATTCACATTTTATTTCAATATCAGTGCTGATTTCACTTATCTAGAAAACCTACTCAACTGAAAATACTGGCTAATGTTCAATGTCGAATATGTCTTGACATTATTTTAAAAATTTCAGATTCTTTCAGCAAGCATTCATAATATGTACAACATAATATACATGGTGAAGTAACGTCTTGCTATTAAAGATTTTCAGTAAACAATATTAAATTTATTTAACGTAATAATGTACTGAACCGACTATACCACTTTAATAAATATTAACCTTTCGAATATACTATGGTACATTTCAGTGCTTCTTAACAAGTTGGCTGCTGTTCGTTTTGATGTTTCTTAATAAACATTTTTAATTTATTATTATTTATAACACTTATTATAATACTTTTTTAATCGGATGGCTTCCGATTACGTCTTAAGAGGCGAAACTTTCCGAGAACGAAACCCTGTTCATACAAAAATGACGTCTTTGGACGTTCCGCTTTAAACAGAATTTTTTAAACGTAAATCAATTATTAAAAACATACTCTTATGTCAAACACACTGTGTCAACTATTGAGGTTATCGTCATATACTCAGAATTAAAACAGAATTTGTTTTTACAAGGTACCGTCATACATACACCTACTAGCAGTTAGAAGATTAAGAAAATTTTTAAAGTGTTGGTATCACCATCACTAATCACCCCAACACACCACTCAGTAACCGATAATCTCTACCTTCTCAATCTGAGATCGTTTTTGAGTCGTTTTCAAGCGTAATTGATGTAATAGTTTTTCCTCTTAACTTTAATTAAATATTAAATTTTCCATAATTAATTTATTTAAAAAACAAAATAAGTAAGCTGGGAAAATTATCAGAATTTTAAAATGTACAATATGAGTCATGCGTGAATGTAAAAGAAGCATGAATCAACGGTGATATTTCAACCGAAAATGTTAAAGTAAACAAAATAAATAATAACGTCAGTTAATTGATTGAATTAGCATTATAAGAAGGTAAAAATATCAAAGTATTTAGCTCCAAAATAGTTATAAGAATTGTTTGATAGATATGTTGACTTCACGCCATATAATAACGTCAGTCATAAATGTAATCTTGTCGGGTGCGTAACGCAGTGGTCAACGCTATTGGCTACGGTTATGGATGTCTCACGTCCCGGTACGGACGGTTTCAAAAAATTGTTTTATCAATCGATTTATGATGTCAAAAATTCTCTCCCACCCATTCGATCCTACAAAACGGGACATAGCGAGAGCGAATGTAAAAAAACAAATAGTCAATATGGAAAAAATATCATTAGTTTGATTTCAACATTAAAGTGAAGTATATTGTAAGATACGTATTGTAACACTCTTATTATGTTACTGAAAATAAGGGGAGGTCGCGACCTCAAAAAGGTTTAGAAGCGCTACTATAATTGATTGCTTTTGGTAGGTCCCTAAATAATTAATACCTTGTATGATGTCCATTAATGTAACTGAACGCAAACGGTAAATTCAGTATTATTGTACGATTGTACTATGTATTAGATGAAATGTCTTAAGCAGAAGACTGTGGCAGACAGTATGTTTTGTGGCCAGCAGTCTAGTCTGAAGATATTTTTAGTACAAGTTAATTAGATAAAGTACACTTACCTAGAGTGAGATGTTCTCATTCATGCTTGCTTTAACATCAATGGGTCCCGATCTTATATCACTCGCCAAAAACGATATCGGCTAAAAGCTCTGCGGAGCTTTCACCACAATGACAAAAAACGAATCGTTTATATTAACCAGCACACTTGAAGAATACAATTAATCTTGACTTAGTAACACACTTTCACAAACCTGTATTTTTAATATTTTAGTATTTTTAATACTTATTATTGAACAAAACAATTAATTGACTTTGAACATTGACAACATAGCCTATATTTTAATACAATAATTTATTTTATTTAAGCACAATGAGATATCCTTAGCTTCTAAATTACACTTACTGTTTTAAAAACACAGTTCTGTTTTCTCATATATCATATTTAATGAATTAATATTATATTTTCACTTAAAAACAAATGTAGCGGCTAGAGCTGACAGTCATTTGAAGTTGGATGTTGACTTTGTGCTGTTTTTTTCAACAGGAATCTGAAAAAAAAATATTGTTCAAATTAAAAAAATCTCAATCCTATTCATAAACTAGTAAATACTCAGCACGCGTTGCAATGCCACTCAAAAAAGAAAGTGTTTGCATTTTAATTCTGTTTATCGAAGTGTTTTTAAATACCCAATATTTTTATTCGTACTGGTGCGTACACAAATAAATGAGAAGGTTTTCAGAGATGTCGCTGTTCGTACGTTTTTGTAGATTTTTTTGGAAACCTTTACGGGTGTGCACACAATAACTCAGCAAAGTTTCATCAAAATCGGATGATTGGTATAGGAACGCATAAGGGACAAACAAACAAACAAACAACCAGTAATTTATATATTTATATAGATGAAGAGTCTTTCAATGTTTACAATATACTAGTGAGTACCTGACATGCGTTGCAATGCCACCCAAAGAAAGAATGGGTTTGTGTTTTAATTTTGTTTATTGAAGTGTTTTGGATAAGAGGTTTTCACGGGCCGACATTTTATAAAATTACCCGGTCCTAGACCTTCATCTTCAGGCCCGTCCTGGCCCAAGACCGAGTCTCAATATCACACTTGTTACTCAAACCCGACCCGAAGCCTAGATTTATTTTTCTACACCCGAAAAAGGCTGATTTATTTTTTAATATAGTAATTCATTTATACTTTTCGAACAATATAATAATATGCTAGTAATTTAAGACATCTACTGAGGGCTATTGTTTCCATATTCCATATAAGATATTCATAGCACATGTGAAATAAATTATTTAAGTTTTGAAAACTATTGCCTAATGGTTGACTGATTATGACCCAAACATATTACGAAATATTTTTCTTTAATTTTAATTGTCTTTACCTGCCCGCAACCTTTGGCATCATCAACGGCACGTAACCTTTTAAGCAACTTAGGAAAAAAATACAAATCTATTTTATCAACAGATTTTCAGATATTACTGCGTGATTGATTAAGTATTTTTTAGACACGATGTTCACTTATTGTTTTAAACCCTAAAAACAACCTGTGACTCTGTCTTTGTCATTCATGTAACGTTCAACATATGCAATCTCAATAAATACATGTTTTTTTAAATAAAAAACAATTTACTATAATCAGAAACGTTATCGCTTATCGCGAGCATTACCAACTGATCAGATAAACAAGACCTTCCCTGATCATTATTAAAAATGTTGTAGTAGTACAAAAAAAAATGTATTTTACTTCCATCGAGAATTGAATTGTTATCAGCTTAAAAGTGATAAATAAAAAAATCATAACATTTTGTTTCCAACGATCGACTGCCACAAAACTGAAGTTATGACAATTTGACTGTGTTGAAATGAAAGGAATTTATTGAAGAAAAAATAGGTCAAAATATATAAATCTTATATATTTTGATACTATTTGAAAATCATGACAAACGAATGTTGAAATAGAAAAAACGATGAAATAGCAAAACAAACATGTACCAGACTGATATAAGATATTATTTAATATTCAAACTGCGTTCGATTGACCGCTTATTTTACAGTAATAGTTCGTTTTTATGTTACGGGTCTTCGTTTTATTATTTAAATGTCTTGAGATATTTTTAGTCAGATCATGGAGTGCTCATTTTTTTCAAATAACAGTGAAATAGATTTGTTTAAGTCCCCACACGACTACCATCATTTATTTATAAAATATTTAAGGGTACTATTTGCAAGCCCAGCTTATTCCAATATTGTTGAAAAATGAACATGGAATGTCATTTTGTAGACATAGTTTTTATAATACTTATATAATTAACATTAATGTATTGTGGTCTCCTTCCTACTCTTATTTCGTAACAGCCGTTTTTAATCAATTTGAAATGGAGAGCAAAGGAGGACCGTTTTTAAAATGAATTTAGGACAATATTTTTATGTTGAATTGAAGGACACGTTCTCTTTTTCGATACCATCTGGTAAAACCTACCTAATGTAATAAATAACTGTTTTAATCATTATGACTTTTTTTTATTTTATTATGTTTTTTTTGTAAATGACTGTCTGTTTTGTAATCAATAAAAAAACCATTCCAATGCAAAAAAAAATTTAAATCATTACATTATATGCCCCCCAATTAAAGCAATAATGGACATAAAAATTGAAAAAAAGTACGGTTTAACACATAAATGCTTCTTAATTGATATGCAAGAATTCGACCGGTAAAGATTTAGAAGTATTTATCATTGACTGATGGAGAAAAATTCAGACACGCTTTTGTAATGAAATTATTTAGTTTTGTCATAAAATCACTCTTTTCTTTTCATAAAACTTTTTACTGTCATTACGTTCTAACAATCTTAATTATTTTCTAAGAATAAAGCTAAGTTTTTAGTTTTTACTGCTTTACCAAAAATAGATTCAGGCAATATATTAGGAGAATAAGGTTACCATAAAGTTTATTGCTTTTTAATTGCAATATATAACTCTACAGCGGCATAAAAAAAGATAATAAAAATTATTACTCCAATGATAACAACTTTACTGATCCATTATCCAGCACATTAAAAAATAGCCCTGAAAGCCGTACGTGTTCAAATAAAATTTACTTTTTTCAGAACTCCCATTACCTCACGTTCGTTAGACAGAGTAAAGAGTTAATTCGCGTCAATTTTTAGCTGTAATGTCGTAATGTTTCATACGCGGACTCAATAAATTATTTGTGAACGATACGCCCTGGAGCAGGATGGCCAGGGTTGGATATTTCGTCCGAGCTAAGGGTACGATTAAGTGAATTGAGAGTTACTTCATCGGTTACGTATTTTTTTGGAATGTTTTTTTTTAATAACAGCAAGTCAGTATATTGCAAAAGCATTATTTTCCGACGCCATTGGTTTAGTGGCTGTATTACTTACTACAATACAGGATCAATGGGTAAATATTAAATTGTTTAATCATATAGGAGTATTCCTAGAAGGATACGTCAGGTCCATCGTACAGTGGTCAATTTCGTTGACTTCGATTACGAATTTGCTCAATTCCCGGTACGGACAATTTCATAAATTGATTAAAAAATCAATTTATGGATTTCAGTTCGTACTAATAGATGCTTGTGAGGTTTTGAATTCCCTCCCACGAATCAGATAATGTAAACGGGGTGTAACAAGAGCGATTTGCTTACCACTAGTCATGTCCTAGCAATATCCTTCTATCTTTATTCTCTACGAAAAATAGAGGTTGAACAACTGAGTAACAAGTAGTTTTTGTAGACAACCTTCTGTTTCGATACGTCCAGGAGGCCATATATTAGGCTCCATACTGAATATCCGTTATTCCCTTAGTCGTCCATATATACCGTCGTCGGCTGTCTGTGTTCTGCTTTAGTCATCATGATTTCCCTTTTCAGAGCGTTCACCTTTTTCACTATGTATGGAGAATTGGCGTTTTATAAATCGCTCTGCGTTTGAATTTGCTGACTGCATTTGCAGAATAGTTTTCTTTGTATAATTCAAGTATTTGTATTTGCCAAGTATAGTGCTTCGTAAATCTGCAGCGTCATGATGACTTGCCATAAATACTATTTGTCAAGTATAATGTTTTGTAAATATCATAATATATCGCTACAAATACATAAAAATTTTCAAATTCTAACACTTAATCGCTCGAGAAAACGAGAAGCATTACCACTCTGCTATTATAGCTATCTGTAAGTGTGAGTTGACCATGCTTTTATTATAAAAATAGTTTTTTGAGCCCAACAAAATTTGAAGTGCTGAACCCACACCTTGTAATTTAACATTTGTTTTTAATAAAAAATTTACTCATATATTTTCTCTTTAAATAGAGGTCGAATATAAACTTTCTACTTCATCATATAAACCAGAAATACAAGGAAAACCCATCGGTAATTTGTTTTCTAAAGTTAGTATCGAATCGTATTTTACTTTTTACAATTTCGTGTTGCGTATTTTTTGTTGATTAAATTTGGAACTTTGAAATATTGTCTCCTTGACTAAATGCACTAGACCTTGTTTTAATTAATATAATACTAGATAATACATGGCAAATATTTTGACTAGGACAGCTCCTAATATAAAGCATGTTGCCACTGGAAACAAAACAATTAATCAAACAAAAATACATATTGAGTTAGTTATACCAAAATCCTTTTTATTTTAAACTCTATCTAACTTTTTATTTATTTTTTTTTTTAAATAAAACACAATTCATTTGTACTACTTCCACATATTTATAATGATCAGGACCGGTTTCGCTCATCACGAGCTATCTAACATATGGAAAAACACACTTCATTTAATAAGTTATACTTTTACTTAAAAGCAGTTTTGTACAAACAAACAAAATGTAAAAGGTATAGCATTTCAAACATTTGATAAATCACTAAAAACTGGTATTTTTCAGTTAGTGTCTTCATCCAGAACAACGCCGATACATACTCATAATGGAGCTTATCTTAACTGATTTTTTTCTGCTAACAACTGCTTGTTACTAAGTTTCTCAACTTATCTTTTATCCATGAAACAAAGGATGGAAGGATAGAAATAGGACAGGTGTCGGGGTGTTTTATACACCAAAAATATCCATCCTTTCAGTCAGAAATTCAAAGGTCAATTGAAAAATTAGTTTATAAAACTGTCCATACTATAATGCGAATCCGTGGGCAACACAACCGAAAACAATGACTTTAAACACTCGACCACAGACCCGTCATTAAATTATGATCATGTAATTATGATCTTTAGGGAGTTGAACTGGTATTTGAAAGAGGAATATGTCATTTGATAACAGGAGGTCGTTTACATATTATGACACAAATAATTGGAAAGCTACTGGCATTTACTGAAGATGAAGTGAAATAAATGCAGCGTATTTTTAGTTCTGCATTTTCTAGAGCGGTCGCAATCCTCAGATAAATACATAATTATTTTTTGTATTTTCTCTCGATGTATGTTCAGAGAAGGAACTAAACACGTCGCAACAAGCTGTTGCCCTAAAAGTTTGTTTTAATATATTAAATTATTAATACTATTGACCAAACATTGTTTGACGCACAAGGGTTGCGTGTTTTCCGGTTGTACAACTATTATGTCAAACTTTGAATGGACCCTTGCGTTTGCTATATAAAATGATGCACAGTGCAAGTTGTAGCAATACGCACAATTTGAATTCCTTTTGTTAAAATAATAATTAATACACAAAGGATTTATTATCCTATTTTTACCTCATTTACCACATGGCTAGAGGATCTAGGACAAAATAATA
Organism: Himalopsyche phryganea; assembly: GCA_022494535.1. Lineage (NCBI taxonomy): Eukaryota > Metazoa > Arthropoda > Insecta > Trichoptera > Rhyacophilidae > Himalopsyche > Himalopsyche phryganea. Next base: position 3,993,087 of record JAGVSL010000065.1, on the reverse strand, counting down.
CTTTTATATTAAAATACAGTATTTCATTTGGTGTGCCTCGTATAATTTAATAATAAAAATGAATTATGTAATTCAGAGCCTCCAAGTAATTTCGGGACTTCAAAGAATTAGGAAATATTGTTGATACAAACAACAGACTATACAACAATGGACTGTGCCCGCGTATTCATAATAGTGAGAAAGCATTTGGATTGCTGAGTCTTTGTGAAAAACAAAGAGAGATTGCTATCTCTTGTCCAAGCGCACAGCGTGCCGATATGATAAACAGTTGACCAAAATTGTATTTGTTTTGTACCCACCACCACTCACTTCATTTACATACTATTATTACACTGTTTATTTCGTATTTATAATATAAATGACAGCATTATTTGTGTTTCAAATTTTTTCACAAATTGTCCGAAGAAAGTTCCCCAAGACTTGGCTACATACACAATAGTGTACAGAAGGTAACATAGGATATTGAAAACCTTTTATCAGTTGATATGCATTTGGTCTACATATGACACTGAAAAGTTTTGGATACCTTACAAACAATGAGAGGTTCCTTATCTCGTTAAACGCACAGTGGATCGATTTAAGAAGTAGTGGGCCAAAATTGCATTTTTTTTTGTACCCACCACAACAGTTGACTTGAAATTTAATGTATCTTAACCGAATGCATTGCGATGATAAACACACACACGAGGATGATTTATTCAGAGACTATATAACTTTAAACTGTAAATGCTACATCTGCTTTATTTTGCTGATTTAAATTCTTTCGGTTCTTGCTTGGCAAATACTTAATGCCGTATTTTAATTGATTTTCTTTAATTTTTGTCATGACATGATAAATTAAAACTTTCTGATCAATCTGCAAAACCCATGTTATTGCGACAAGTCCATATTGCGACAAGTCAACACTTTATGAATCAAGTTATCTTTTTTTAAGACAGTAAAGTAGCAATACACTCAATGGTTTTATTAGTAGAAGTAAATATAACATATAAACCTATTCATATGATTGATAAATAGCGAAAAGGAACTGTGAATCTCATTTTATATGCTATTGTTTTACAAAAACAATTTAATTAATCCAAAAATAATTGTCCTTATATATTTTTATTTTGGGCCAACGTGCGACGGCAATGCTTTCATCTCTTTCTGTAACTTTTGAATTATAACGTGGGCTTGTAAGGCTTTCCAGAGTACGAATTTAAGCAACCGTTACAACAAACTTTCCTCCAGCGAGAAAAACTTAATTCTTATTGTTTTCTAGTAAAAGCCAAGGAGAACAATAATTAGGCGCTAGTGATCGTCACCAGTAGCGTCTTAAGGTTTTTAAACAAAATAATGTCATATCAATAACCAGTTAACAGAAATTAGCTTTCATGTTTTGTATTCTCCATTTAATAAGTTATATATGTATATACTTTTAAGGTGTTAACTGTCGATTCTCGGTGGAAATGCATTATATTTTAATAATAAAACACAATTTCAAATTTGGATTATTGAGATTTTGTACACTTCCATGTATTTGTCAATAACGACCCGGGTTTCGCCTTTCGGCATCTTCAAGCATTTGAGCACACGAATAGACTCTTAAGTTAGTGACAAAATACGTGGTTTGATATTGAAATTCCATCAAGCACCCTCAGTCGATGTCTTAAATTAAAACACAATTTGTTCGTACTACCTCTTCATGTTTATAATGATCAGGATCGGTTTTGCTGTAATGAGCGAAACCAGGCCTGATCATTATAAACATGTGGAAGTAGTACTAACAAATATTGTTTTATTTTCAAACCATATTGCATGTATTCCAATTGAAGAAACAGTGGAAATTAAATTTTAGATATATAATTTAAAACATGAAATTATACTTTACTTATTGATAATTCCCGGGATCATAAAAAGTGTATGGGAGTGGATGCCCTAGTATTGATATTAATGTAAAATACTTTGCATAAAAAGAAGTATCTTCGAAAATATCAGTCCATTGATACAGTCGTAGCAAGCCGAATTTTTGTTTTATGGACTGCACGCTACTGCTTCTCTTGTAATGTCTGCCTGTAATGGAATATCTACAGCGAATTCATGTTTTGACTTTAAAATCCTTGTTCAAAGGGAATATTTAACAGCCAGGATTAACAAGTCGAAAATAGACGAAATTACTGTTACTTTATTCAACTGTCTAAATGTCGTCATTTCAATCAAAATTAATACTCTTCAAAAATGAACGCGGTAGTATCATAAAGGGAAAAGTTTTTCGGACAAATGAACGATGATTATTTTTAAAAATACTTCCGTAAAAATTCACTTGAATTAAGGTTTTTTTACTAAACGATAATTGTATACTTCAATATGAGTTGATGCCTAGGGTTTACAACCCCAAAATCCTGATAAATTAGTCAATCCCGAAATTCTTGAATTGATATTTAGACATATTATATTAAAATTGATAACTTAGCTATACCACTGGCATAGTTATTCAGTCAGTGGAATAACTAAGTTATCAATTTTATTTGTGTATTAAAAATAAATTTCCACAAAGCTACCGCCAAACACATTTGGACAATGACGGGAATCAAGGACTCTTTTTTTATACACGTACTTTTTTATATTATCCAAATTAATATACTTAGTGTGGTTCTTTTCTCTCTTCTTTTTCTTATTCTCTTAACGGCTATAAACAGGAATTGACAACTTTGACAATAATATATATTATTATTTTAAATAAAAAACAATTGGTTGGTACTATTTTCACGTGTTTTTAATGATCAGGAATGCTTTCGCTCACTGCAAGCATTATCAACTGGTCAACTCAGATATATAAACAAAAAAATCCCATGCCCAAAAGAATATAAAATCATACAATAAATGAATATCGACTGTGGAAAGGAAATAGGACGTAACCTACACATAAAAATTTTTACAGAACCCACTAAAAACGTTTTGTTAATGATTTTCGGCCAAAACCAAAATATCAAATATACACAGCCTTGAGTTGCATGAAAACTAATAATATAGCGTTTTATTTATCCAATCTGATATTAATTTAATAAGTTAGTTAAGAAAAACCAATAAAATTGATGGATACGTCTTTTTTGCCCGACAAACATTATCAACACCAATGTAGCTAAGCAGCTTACAGCCTTTTCCCTCACCAATTTGAAATGACTTTTTGAATAAACGTATAGAATTATGGCAGCTAGTACACTTTTGCATATATTTAAAATAGCTTTCTTAGGAACGCATCATAATTAATTAACTGGGAATTTGATTACGATATATAATAAATCATAAATACGATATATAATAAATTTGTCGGCGTCCGTGGCGCAGTTGGTAGCGTCACTGGCTACGGTTACGGATGTCTCGGGTTCAATTCCTGGTGCGGACAATTTTCATAGATTGATCTTTCAATCGATTGATGGATTTCTGTTCGTAGTCTGAGTCCTCCCTTACACCTATCCCATCCTCACGGGGCGTAGCGAGAGCGATTCTTCTATCCTTACTCTCTTCGAAAAGCAGTTCTCGTAGAAAAAGTCTGTTAAGATACCTCCATTAGGAGACCATATGCTCCACATTGGGAGCGGACATGGAAAAAAATATATATAATAAATCACATAAAGTATGTAGCCCACAGGGCGTAAGCTAACCACTAGTCATTTCGTAGCTCTATCCTGCAATCCTTACTCTCTTAGAGAAAAAAGAGAGGTTGAGCAACTGAGTAACTAGCAGTTCTCATAGAAAAATTCTGTTAAGATACCTCTATTAAGAGACTATATGCTCCACATTGGGAGCGGACATGGAAAAAAATTGTAGCATAGCAAAAATGTTAGTTATAATTATATCAATACAAGCCTAATAGCTTGATGCAACAATTTTTTTAAAAACAGTGCATAATAGTACCTATTACTATTCTATTATTTATTTAATGTAAATTAAGTGAAGAAATACTTTGTCATACATTATGCATGAAAAAATAGACGAGAGAACATATCAGAACGTCATATTTATTCCATTGTACGAGCTGTGTAATCTGAACTGTTCTTGTGACTAATTTACAAAATGGTCGAATATTATGCATCGTACAATATTAAAAAGATATATTAAGCAGTAAATACTAATGATATTCGTCTATTTAAATTATTTCAATCGTAAATATATGCTTATTTATAATAATTTCAGGTAAATAAATTGTCAGGACAAACAACATAAAAACCGCACGGTGATGTTTTTAGTAAATATAGCAAAAACTGTGTTAACTTCGTTGTCTAATATGAACAAGAGATGATTGATTTATGATTTAAGATACAGTATTGTTGTATCAGGGTTATTTCACAACAATAATATTGTAATTTACGATCACGAAAATCTTATCTGACCGACTAATAATATTATTGATGTGGTGCAAGTCCTTTTTCCTCTTAATGACCAATCTCGGAATCCTGGGATTGAACCATTAATAATCCCGAAAACCCGGGTAATAAAAAGCAAGGAATTGAAAGCCTTCGTAGTGCCCGATTTCAATAATTGTTTTTTTACATAACAGTGTTTTAGTAATACTAAACCATTCAATGTTTGTATATCTGTTGACATGGCTAAAATTTATTTCAGTAATAAATTTGGAGTATTGAGATTTTGTACACTTCCATGTATTTTGTCACTAACGACCCGGGTTTTGCCTTTCGGCATCTTCAGGCATTCGAGCACACGAATGGACTCGAACTGACAGACAGTAAACAGTGTCTAACGTTTATATAGAAGATACAAATACGACAAACCCGGGTCGTTAGTGACAAAATACATGGAAGTGTACAAAATCTCAATAATCCAAATTTGATATTGAAATTCCATCAAGCACCCTCAGTCGATGTCTTAAATTATTTCAGTAAGGTTTCAAATTGTTTACAAAACGTTTTTTTTTTATATTTTCATATATTATTTACACTCGAATTAATCATGAACACAGTCAACATGAAAATATATCAAGCACCTGTGTACGCGATGCTCGTGTTGACATTCTGACATTCTCGTCTTGTAGTTTTCGTTCAGTCGTTAAGTATTGCATCTATAAATCTACATTCATAAACTTGATCAACCTGCGTTGTCTATTGACTGAAGCTGTACCCTGGTGATCACATAGGCTAGAGCAGGGCTTAGGTCCCGGCAATGTCAATAGAAAATAAAAAAATCTTATTTTTCAGGTCGTGGTCATGTGGTTTAAAAATTAAAAAAATATCTGACCCTTTTATTAGTTGTAGCTATTTTTAGTTGTAGACGTGCCTTGGCAACAGACAATATTTAATCTGATAAACTTAGTAACAGAGACTGCTAACGAAAACATGACAGTCTTTCATTCCTTGGACCAATTATTGAACAGTTCATTTCTGAAATTCAGGGATTCGAACCATTGACCACACAACCGAATAGTATAACAACGTTTACCGCTTGGCTACAGAACTTATTTACCAGCATTCAAGCAAGTACTTCTTTCTAACTTACTTAAACACGCTGCCCAAGCTATAAACTCATGAATTTTAAATAACTTATTACATAACTAATTCAAAAGTTTTAATTATAATTCTTAGCAAGTAGTGATTTTATAACGAAAGCTTTACATTTAAATGGTAAGTTTCGAAAGATTATTAAGTACCTTTTTTGTTTTTCTATACACGACCTTCATAAAATAAATCCGTGACATAATTATGTAAAATTTCAGACATTTATGCTAACCATTCAAAAAATTTAATTTTCCACTTAAGCATATAATACTAGGGTTACTATCTATTCATTTTTAAAGCCATTAAAAGAATTTGAATTAAAGCTATTATTATTCTCAGAAAAGTATCCAATTCGTATTTTTATCTTAGTATCTTTTAGACAAAACTTAAAATATCAATTAAATAAACCAATATAAATACATTTTGTACAAATAAAGCACAGATTTTTTGTACTAATCCCACTATTATATGTAATGATCACGACCAGTTTTGCCACTAGGAAAATTTTCAACTAACACTGACAAGTTGAAAATGCTTCTTCTGATATCTGACCTTATCACTGCATTACATTGTGCAGAAAAAGCACATAAAATGTCTTATTTTTATAAATATTATATTTTATTTCCATTAAAATATAATATATATCATTCATTCAGCATCGTCATGACTTACAATTCTATATGTTCGACTCTTTTTCGAGATCTGCTGAGAGTTTTCATTATCGGAGGACTCTGTACTATTTTTGGATAGGCTTTATAAATTCGGTAATAAGCGATTGTTTGCTTTTAGCGTATAAATCTTTACGTATTTCGTAATAACTGGCCAAAATCTGTTGTAATTCCCTCTTCAATTTCGAACTTTTTTCCATTATAGGATCATTTTCTATTTATTTATCTGTAAATTAAAATACATGGCATTACAGCTGACGCCAATGCGCCATGCATTTACACAATAATAACAATACAACAATAAAAACCATAATTACAATAAAAACAATAATGGAAATAAAAACATTTTTAAAATTATAAAATAAAAAGTGAACAAGAAATTATTAATTTACAAGGAAAAAAAATTTGGCGAACAATACCCAGAGCTTAATGCTGAAAATATCCAACTCTCTAGGTAATGCATAGATCAGCAGAACGGCTCTTGCAACTGGTGACTCAAATAACCGACGCAAAGAACAGTTAAGAATAAAAATTGCTTGGTTATGGTTTCGACCATATCAAACGTGTTGTACGTAAATATGTCACAGTTCATATCCGTGTTATATCAAAATCATGTTGTAAAAAACCGTGTTATACGAGGCCCAAGTGTAGAAGTATTATATTTATATAAACGGAATATTTAGCTTGACTCTAAGTGTTCTATTAAAAAATTAATAAATAATAAGGATATTTTCTTCACAAAATAGATAAATTGTACGATTATAAAAATTACTATTATTCAAAAGTAGAAAAATACGTTTCTATAACAGCTTAAAAACGCCTATTTTTATTTTAATGATAAAAAATAAAACTGATTTTCCTTACAAAAAAAAACAGCTCGTTTTTGCTATTAAAAACACGCCAGGTCAAAAATAAAGTTGTCATCATTTTCCAAGTCAAGAATATTGTATAAGAGAAAGGTGTCAAAATATAATTTGGGCTTTTATGATTTATGAGATTTTTCCTTAGATATCATTCTATTTTCCCACATAATGATGGCTCAGCAATTCATCCTGACGTCAATCAGACGTTGGAGCCTTCTAGAAGTAGCGAGCTGTTCTGATTGACGCATGATATTTTTTTTACCGGGAGTTTCGTACAAATTATTCATAGAACTGCCACATCTTTGGCTGTAAATATTTTACTGCTAAGATTTCCCGAGGACTTGCATTTGACTGTCGTATTTTACGTCGTCGTTTACTCAATAATAAATCGTATCGACTTACAATAAGAAAAAACACAAAAAAAATGTTTTCTTTATAAATATTTAAAGCACCCTGTGTTTGAAGTGTTTGTAACCAAAACTTTATGGGCATACTAAATTTATATGCAATATTTATAATCATACACTACAACTCTCTCGCAACAATACGATTTCGGTAGTATTTTTAGGGAAAGTATTTTTTTAATAAGTAATAACGGCAAAACACATTACGGGTTCATGATGCAGTGGTCAATGTCGTAGGCTTCATTTGCGAAGGTCTCGGGTTCAAATCACGGTAAGGAGTGTTTCGTAAATTTACTTTTCAATCGATTTATAGATTTCATGTCCGCTCGCAATGTGGAGCATATGGTCTCCTAATGGAGGTATCTTGACAGAATTTTTCTACGAGAACTGCTTGTTACTCAGTTGCTGAACCTCTCTTTTTTCGAAGAAAGTAGGGATAGAAGGATACGGCTATGACAGAACTAATGGAATGGATGGGAGCGAGGACTCAGACTACGAACAGAAATCCATAAATCGATCGAAAAATCAATTTATGGAAATCGTCCGCACCGGGAATTGAATCCGTAACCGTAACCATCGACGCGACCAACTGCGCCACGGACGTCGACATGAATAAAAAAATGGATTTCTGTTCGAAAGCATGGATGTTTGTGATGTCTAAAATTCTCCCCCACCCAGTTAACCACTATTCTTGTTCCAGTCCTATCCTTCTATCCCTACTCTCTTTGAAAAATAGAGGTTGAGCAACTGAGTAACTAGCAGTTCTCGTTGAAAACTTCTGTTGAGATACTTCCATATGATTCACATTTCGGCTTTGTTAAATTAAAAATAACGGTTTAAGCTTAACAATTAATAAATTTTTCTCCGTTCTGTGTGCTTCCATCTAACCACGCACCATTTTTAGCAGTAAACTGGTATGTGAATCTTAAAACGAGGTTCATAAAAAAACTTTTAATGACATGTGCCGATATGTCCAATTTTAATTCGCTTATATTTATTGCAATTATCGGTTGGCTGGCTACTAAAAATTTGCACACATTTCTTATTTTCTTATTTAGAAATACAATAGTGAAACATTTTTGTGGTATTGTATAAAAACACTTGCAATATAGCATAGTGTGAATATCGGTTTTTTGCTTTTCAACGCGTCATATTACGACAAATAACTTATTTTGGGAATTGAATGACTGTATTATATATATTTTATTAGTATTTTATTTATTGAATATAACAAAAAAGGAATAATGTAGGTCATTTTTTCTCAAAACTCTCATATTTCAGGCCAATAATGGTCTGTCTATTTTCCTTTGTTCTTCGCACTTCGCAACCTAAAAATATTTATCAAGAGTCGAACATTTACCCTTATGAGCCGAGGCTTTGAAGAAAACCAATATTATATTGTAGAAAAGGCTACAGTAGCGTTCACAATCTTAAATTGAAAGAAGGCAGTACAGACAGCTCATAATTATCTGTTTAGGAAACTTGCATACAATAAAAAAAATATTAAAAATCAAATTGTCGTTCCTCTGGTCTGTTCCTAATGTTAAGCATATGAACTCATAAGTGGGTAAGGATAAAAGTTTGGAGTGAGGAAAGAACTATCAGTTAATAAACTACTATTCCTACTTACTATTTGCAGAATTGGATACAATGGATAAACGTTGGCGTATGTGGTCTAGTGGTAAGATCTGTACCCTATTAATTAGATTGATCTTAGTCGTCCCGGCATGGACAAAATAAAATATGGATATAAAATGGCTGACAACTGATGTCGCAAATATTTTGAAAATTGGAAAATCGTACGAGATTAATAACTAACCATAACTCGAATTCACTCATTTCCAAAATCATATTGATCCTACTGGGAATTAGATCAAGACCAATCTGACCGCTAAGGCAAATCTCTTACCACTAGATCACAGAAGTCGACAACAATTTGAGATCTTGGGCATGAATGTTTGTGATATTTTTTCTCCTCGAGTTAACCTCAAGTGATTTAAGGTGATCATTTCAAAACATCTTTAACCGTGGTTGAAATATTAGCTGTTATACCAGATATTTTTTTAGTTAAAAAAATTTGAATACTACTCAGACATCCATCTATTAGGACTTACGATATAAATCTATATATTGCAATAGCCAAAATTTTCATATAAATGTGTGCATTCGCAAATTACAAGCCTTGACCTATCAAACGCGGAGACGAAATACATATCGTCACTGTTCTGGAAGAAAACACTAAATCAAAAAAATGACATATTGAGTTAGTTATACAAAAATTGTCCTTATTTCGAACCTTACAGTACGAAAGAGAACACTTATTTTTATAATTTATACTTTTACTCAAAAACAACTTAGTACTAAAAAACAAAATGAAAAAGATATAGCATTTCAAACATTTGACGATCTTCAAAGTCCATTACTCAAAACAAGTATTTTTCAGTTAGTGTCTTCTTCCAGGACAACGACGATATACCAAAGTAAATATGTTTATTTTATTTCGTAAATGAATCAATCAAAAACAATCATTCAAAAGGCCATCGAGAAAACCATAGGTTCCCCATCCCTGATCTACAGCGTAACCGAAACGCACAAGGCTTGAACGATTCTAAAAAGTCTAATTGCGTTCTGTAAATAAAACGATTACGTTACATAAAATAGTAAATGGATTCCGAAAGAGCTTTTTGTCTCAATGAACTGCTGCGCCTCTGTGTATCTTTATATTTACCAACGCCACTGTTTACTAAAGTATCAGATGTCATTAAAATGCTAGATCCTGTTCGAACGAATTCCGCGTTCGTTTGAGGTAACAACGCAGAGACGCCTCGTGAAGAGGATCGATATAATATAAAAACGTCTTCTTAAACGTTTCCCAGTCACGAACTTCTTAGAATAGAAACACCGTTATTACAGTTTTAACCTTATACGTAAGGAAAATAAATATTTTCATATACATTTAATATCTAAAATATTGTGAAGTAAAAATAAGTTTTGCATGTACAGAGATTCCATCCGGCTATGAGAGGGTCTTTTTTGATGTTTGGATATTAGAATATTTGATAAATTATTTGTTCATACTATTAACGTTTTAAACCACTAAAAAAATGTTATTCAGTGTCGGATTATATCTTTATAATAATCGACGGCGTTTTGGCCAATTGGTGTGTTCCTCAAAAAATACGAAAATAAATTAATGGTCATATTTTAGAGACGACAGAGCAGGTCTCGGCCAAATGATGTAAATTAGAATAATAAATTGTCCACTTTTTGGAACGGAAACATCATTTTACATTGCTTTTAGATATACAAATTCTGACCAAGCCACTTTATGTAAGCCACTATTATATCCACACTCTCTACGTAAATCCCGAAAAATGATAATTTATACGAATCATTTCAAAGATTCATAACGCAACTTACCATATATATATTTCGATAAAAACAGTTGTTACTCTCTCTTGAACCATTTCAATTTTAAGAGTCACATCAATTGGTCATAATTAATAATTAAGTTAATACAATCTATTTTGTTTATATAAATTCCATTACACGTCCTGACAACAAATATGACATACTGTTCCACATCACCCGGATCCATTGACTTCCACGGGGTCCCGAGTCCCGACAAAGCCGCTGGAACCAAATCCGCCGGGATATTACCGAAAGGACATTGCCGCCGAGTCATTGCCGCCAAACAAAACGACCAACACAATTTAAAAATTAAACATTCTTTACATTCATAAAAAATTGTATTTTAGATGCGCAAATAAAAAAAAACATTCAATGATACGTACATGTAAAAGTATTTCAAATACTAATTCTTAAATATTCTAAACTAGAACGTTTTTCTATTACAAATTGTTGAAATCTATTGATTTTTAGATAATACTTTATGTACTAATAGCTGCAACGAATTAAACCTTAAATTTTACTGAATATCGTGAGTATACTTATTTCTATCGATAACCAATTCGAAAAACCAAAAAAAACCCTATTTCATATTTTTTGTCGGCGGTTTTTTTTAGACGGATATGTACGAGTAGTATTGACTAGCACTAGGCTAAGTGATATTGTTTTGCCGGCAATGTTCTGGAGGTTTCGTTGGGGTGCCGACTTCCACTCGCGTTTGGGTGGTTTGTGTGCTTTATAACGAGAACTCGCTTTAAAACGAGAATGTCATGCAAACAATTTCTCGTTTTACAGCACGAAAACCACTCGATCGCACGAGAAAGCGCATGTATATAAAGCCGGCTATTGCTTTGATAAATAAGTCTCAACAGAAATAAGAATAGACAATGATTATATTTACATTATAAAATTTATACTTCATACTATTGGAATATTTGGAATCCATAGTTGTGTTCAATGTTGTCTACATATGATTTTTAAAAACAGTTCATTAAATTCATGAGTTTTAATTGTACGTGACTATTTTTTTATACCATCTATGGTTATGCTGTAAATGAAGGTGCCGTATTTTCATTTTAGGCATTTGAAATAGATCATTCAAAAATGGTTTAATCATCCCTCATATCTTGATTTAAACTTGTTAATATTACTCGTTTCCACATACATAAAAAAACGAAATAATTTTAGATAGATAACCATTAAAAATCGTTTATGCTCTGATGATATGTCAGCCTATGTGAACTATTGGGAAGAGCTTTACTCTAGCGATCAATTTTTTCAGGTTATAATCCTAGAAAAGTCAATATCAATTTTAATTTTTTTCTTTTTCTCATTTGAGCTCATGGGTATGGTTGTTGATCTTGAGCCACTTTCAAAATTCTCATCTAATTTTTATCCTGTCACATTTACAATAATTATTAGGTTTTTAACGCTTACTGCACGAACCGTTTTTACATGAATTTATTTTCAGTCAATTGAACTGTTAAAGCGCTCACTATGGCTAAAAATAGATCAATTTCATCAACAGTAAAAATAGACGATTATGCGAAATATATATGAGCTATACCAAATACATCAAGAAGTATACTAAACCCGTTGCATTATCGATAAAATAAATTTAATAAAATAAAGAAGTGGAAAAATATTTAATCTACGACTTTTCAAGTAAATTGACTTTAGCCAGTCTTCATATACACCGCCAACACCCACAAAAACAAGCTTGTAGCCGCATTAGTATGTCTAATACATAAAGCTGGCTATTAATGCTGCCTATCGGCAGTTCAGAGGTGAAATTCGAAAGTCTGAATAACGGGAGCTCTTTTCAAAAATATTTCTCCTTGTGTTCTACTCAACATTTTCATGATCTGTTGTCTAATTTCTCTACCTCAAGGTTTGAACTATTTTTTAAAGCATATATTCATAAGTATTTTTTTCTTGTTTGGCCGGAAATTCGAGATAAGGTCTTGGACACGTTAACATGCCCAACGCGTTCATCGGGTTAAAATACACGTTTGGAATAATTTCAATTTTTACTAAATTTCATGCAACACAGTTATCAGGAACGTAAATCATCCATTGTTCATTAGAATTTAAAATACAACATATATACACATTATAATCTACAAGATGACAAACTGTGAAATAAGATCGTCGATGAAAAAGTGTACGTAAACGAAAAAACGATATTTGATACAGCTATTTTTTAACGCTCACCATTATTGCCATTCAATTTAAGAATGTTGAAAGGAATGGGGATTTTTTATTGCTATCGAATTTCCAGCTTTCATAATTGAATAAATTAACACTACAAGTTTCCGTGCCCTTGCATGGTATATCATTATTTTATTAATTGAAAAAAATATCTTATACAGCTGACAATCTAAGTAATATTTTCAAGAAAGCATTATTCATGATTTGACCACTGTGGTGGAAAGAATAAATTTATTTAAGTAGAGCGAAACATGACGGTTGGTATTTAAAATTATTTTTTGTCGGCCATTTCTTATATTGAACGGAAACAGCCAATTCCATACTATAACGGTTTTAAAAGAAAGCCTGACTGTAATTTTCTTTCATAATCCGATTTAAAAGAAAAACTACTTACACACACTTCATTCGTAAAGCTTTTCCGAGTACATTTACGACCCACCTTGTCTTCGAACTCGTAAAAGTTCTCGACCCACCTTTTAAGAATTGTCAGATTACAAAACTCTCATTTTGTGCCTACATATAAGATCTTAAGCTTTTTTCTATTTTGGGAGAATCGGAATAAAAGAACATTTTGGTTTTGTTGTGTATAGGGCTTGATTCAAACCGAGCTTTTCTGTTTGGAAGTTTAGCTGTTTTAAATAGACAACTGATAAATGTATCTTAAATTCGTTTTACGTTAAACTACCAATTGTAACCTAGAGTAATAATATCAAGTTTTAGTTCACGGTATCATAATTATAATTATAAGGAGTTCACATATATAATATAGTGGTGAAAACTCCGCTTTGTAATCGAATGTTACAGATTCAATTGCTATAAAGATTAAATTTAAATCATTTACGTTGGGCTCTATCGTATGTACCACGAATTTCATTCAATTTTAAAATAGTGATTTAAATGTATAGTGATTTCATTCTAGAGACAATTAAGAGTGGATCAATTTTTTCGGTTTTTAATAAAGCTCTTTTTAGAGCTTAAACTTTTGAAGCCTTAAAAAGCTTGACACTCTTTGGTGTAGAATCTGTGGAAGAAAACATTAAATCACTTTATTTCTGGATATATGAATACTATCTTTGACATTATTCAACTAACGTTTCTGTATGTCTGCTCACATTTAAATAAGAAAACTACCAACGAATGATACCACTGGAAATAAATTTGACGTTGTTCATATTGCCTCGAGATTGATAACAGCTTAACGACCGCGGACTCATATTTGAGTCCTACGTCACACATTCCATTCTATTGAAAAAGCACTGGATTATAATCGAGTTTGATTTCAAATGTCAACGAGAGATGGTGGTATACAAATCAATGCATTATTTAACAAAACAAAAATAATATTTTTACCACAAAGTTTTGTAAAACTATACCTAGATGGTACACGTTTACTTTTTTCTCACTCTCGTAGTATTGGTTATTATTATTTACACATTGTGTATGCGATTTATTTAATGGGCCATATGGCATTTTTTATGATGATTATATTTTAATATGATAACCGTGTCCTGTCCTGGGGTGACTTTTAACATCTGCAACAGGGATGATATGAGAAGCAGGATTTTATAGTATATTTAAGTTTTTTTCACTACACCACATAAGTATGCAACCCACAAATATAAAACCACTGCTCAAACGAAGTATCTGGAAGCCATCAAATTAAATTTGATAAAGATATCTCAATTAGTTTACAAATTTGTTCCATAGCCTGCCTATAGTTAATACGTTTCTTTTATTTGTATCACTAAACGCACTCAACTATGTATATGCTTTTTTAAACTAAAAAAATTGTAGCTAAAAATGATAAAAACTTTATACGAATGCTGATCATAACAGTTCAGTAAATTGATTAATTATTATAATTGATCGTTCGTTATATTTTCAAAAACTTGAAGAGTTTACTTTTTATAAGACTTCTCCAGTTCTTACCCGACTCTCGATTACGGCTTAAATGCAAGTTTATAATATATATCCGAGTATGAAATAAACTTTTGGTTGTGTTTATAAAATTTGGCTTCATTTAAAGAAAAACTAAAAAATAATATTCTATAATGGCATCATATTCACGCTAATATTTCCCTACCAATCTCAACATGTTGCTTTAACGATTATATTCTCTTATTATTGGTCTGTTTTTAAGCACAGTATTCTTATTTTAAAAGTAGGTTAATCAAAAGTGTGCGATTGATTTTGAGACAGGTTGTAAAGTAATAAAAACATATTTTGAAATGCGTGAATATTACAAAAATATTTTAGACACTTAACACAAACACTTTGATTGACACACCGTAACGAGTTTTCCTACAATTAATATTTATGAAATAAAGTAAAAAGCCGTTTATAAAACTCTGTTAAAAGTTAATTTAAAAGTCCTTTCACAGTTTTCAATTTAGTCCAATTCTATAACATAATATTTCGAAGCATTATAAACAAAATTAAAATGGAATAGAATCACAAAATAATGTAACATTGAATCAGAGTTTCTCATGCTTTATTGACCACAAACACAGTATTAAAATCCTTTGCGATTACAAATAAGCCTCAAGCAAATAATAAGTTGAAAAATATGGTAGTTCCATGCTTCTTTGAAGTATCACCAATAAATAAAACCAGGATCATATCATTTAATATAACTAGAAAAGCGGAAAGAATAAATTAATGACATTGGAACATATTATTTGTGAAAAATTTCATATTTTGATATAAAGATGCTCGTATATACACGCGGTCTCTTTTTGAACGAGGGATTTGTTCCAGAGACTACCATGTAAAAAACTGAGTCATAAACATCTGCATTTTTCAAGTCACCAAATGGCAAAAATGATTATACCATATTTATTTATTTCTCTGGTTTTTGTCCAAAAACCAGAAAAATAGTTTAAAAGAAGTTCTCTTAGACCGTGCAAAAAGAGAATCGGGTGTATATACATACTTCATTGCTCTATATATTCAAGCAAATAAGGATTGAAAAAGACGGAAATGATTTTGGCATCACAGATCCACAAATTCACTGAAAAAAATAGTTTTTTAAACATCCTCGAATTCAAACTCGTGAAGACCGTACCGGAAACTAGCAACATTGACCACTAGACTACAGGTATCACGTATTTATTTTCTTACTAAATAAAAAAAAGCTGTCAACTTGCCCATATTTTTTTGACAGTTCATATAGCATATTCTTCTAATTTATGCAACTTCATTTCACGCTATGGCAACACCAAGTTTCGTTAGCATTGCGTTAAAAGATTAAGCTACGTAAATCTTTTATTTCAAAGTTTGATTACAACAGTAAAAGAAGAAGTTAATGCTTTATAACTTTATTTATTATAAATACGATCATCACAATGACTTACATCTAGTATGTTTTGTATAAGAATTTGAAACTAAGCTCCCAAAAGCTTCTTTTACAAGAATAGCCTGATTTTATCTGTGATGGAAACAAACAAATTAGCCAAGAATCCATATTAGCACATAATCTTCCTCGATGCCAAGGGAATGCTTCGAGAGAGATTTTTATTTTTTAAATAAGATTTTGGAAATATCTTTACACGCTTTCTAGAATACTTACATAGATTGATACTTGGAAGTTTTCCATTAAATTTGTTTTCTCAATATTGGCAAGCATATTTTATAACTTAATAAATATTATATTTACTCAAATATGTAACTCAAATTATTTTGGGATAATTAACCCTACTAAAACTATAGAAAATCGGCTCAATGTTTCCATATAATTATCGCTCTATCTTTCACTCAATACTTGACCATTATTTTAACATACACGTGAAGTACTTTTTTACACAACCTGTGTAGTATTCATTTCTTTCCTGTAGTTTTAAAAATTTTCTTTGAAATTTTTCAATCAAATAACGATTAAAACATCATTCAACTATCAATTTCCAACACAGTATCATCAATGATTTTCTTCTTTATGTAGTATATTAAAACAATATATTTTCAACCACGTTCACTCACAATGCTGGTCATATGAATTTTTGAGAAAACTCAACTACTCTTGGGAGTGAGCAAGGAAAGAGGGATGGTGTTGGGGTTGATTAGATGTTAACTTACAGCTTTTCCTGTTTTTGAAATCGATTAACAAATATATGAAATATTCTATTTAGGGATTAAGGCCCTTGTATCCTACCACAACGAGTAGGTTAAACACTAAAACATTACTGTGCTTTGAAAACAGATGTTTGCGGAAATACTAGGGGTACGTTGGTTTGATTTTGTTTGGAACTCGGAGGTAAGAGAGCAGACGGACTAGCTTCTTATTACATAAAAAAGCGACGATGGACTTAGCTTCGACATGATTGTGCTGTGAATGTCCAAGGGGACCCTGAATCCTTCCTGTCTCTTCTACCAACTGGATGAATTCCGTCACCTTAGAAGGCCGCTGATGACCATCCATGGGATGTATTCAGCGGAGCTAAGGGACGCTGGGATTACTTGGAATGAAGCAAAAAGTCTGGAGGAGGACAGAGAATTTTGAAGGAACCGTGTGATGGCCATATGCAATATCCATAGCGGATATGATGAAAAAACTCCGATAGCAGAGAATATAATATTTTTGTATGATTATTTAAAAAAAAGTTTCCTCAATATTGCTAACATTTAAATAAAAGTAGCTGACTATGATAAATTGCATCACTATTACGTTTTCCAACAAAGATAAAATGGTTAATACAATTTCTTCATAAAAAAGTATACTTTGGTGTTTAATCAAAAAACGAAAAAACTCTTCTTCAATTTCATTTGGAATTGAAATTCATAAATCTTATTTACGTAAGCAAAAAACAAAGAAAATTTCCATGTAAATCTACTCTTCTTTTCTCCCCGAATACTCGCTTCAAGTTTACTTATACTTACTGATACAATATTGAGAGATTTAAATAGTTCTTCATGTTTACATTAGAATTTTACGAATAAAGCAAGACTTCATATGGTAATAATTGTCTATTTGAATAATATAAATCTCTAATCTATACTATCTTGGTAGTTGCCATAACCGAGTAGGCTTTCGTTCTATCCAGTTGCATGGTCAAGCGTTTGAATACCTGAACACACATATTCAAATATAAATTTATATAACGATTTGAGTGGTTACTTAATAAAATCTTTTCCCACCCACGATATCCATTTATGAAAAACGAGGCTAATAGAGAGCAATAATAATTACATCTAACAAGCCGATCCTTCAAGTCAATGCATTTAATTGTCCATTCTGTGTTGCGTCTCGAAGCGTGAACTGTTACTGTCGAATAGTTCGAGTAAAGCTTTTCTATTACAAAACTTTAAGTTCTTGAACATTTACAATAATTTGATTTCCTTTTGATTAAGCTTCTTCGTAATTTACGATACAACATAGCAAGGGTGCTGATCATGTTGACTATTCCACACACTTTCTGTTTTTAGGGTAATTTAACAGTCAAAATACTTCAGTTTGGTCAAATCTATCTTTACTGCAGTGCATTATTATTGAATTCAAATGCACGAATCTACAAAACGAATCTATGTTGCCATACCAATGCCTATCATTCTTGCTCATTGCTTTGACGAGAGGTGATTCAAGTCGATTTCTTAGCACAATTCACATCTGGGCCGTACAAAACACTATTGGGTCGCACCAAAGCGAAATTTCAGATGTGTTTTTAAAAATAAATTGAATTTAATAATAGGCAAAAAGCACTCTCTCTAAACAGTAATTTTAATTCTGTAATAGAACATAAACGGTATTTTGATTTATTTTTTGAAACTTACCCTTTAATGTAATTTACGTTACAGCGTTTCAAAATGCTTACAAAACAATAAAATTCGGTGTTTGATAATAATATTAATGTGTTATTACTGTTATTTATGAATAAGTTAAATCACCAGAATAAACAGATTCTGCTTATCTGAACACTGTTTTTAGTGCGTTTGCAATAAACGGTAATAATTATTAAGCTTTATCTCGTTCAACATCTATTCAACATTCTGATTGCGTATTCAATTCATTTAAATCAACATAAACATTGATTTCAATGTAATTTTAAACTATTTGATTTATTTAT
Organism: Himalopsyche phryganea; assembly: GCA_022494535.1. Classification (NCBI taxonomy): domain Eukaryota; kingdom Metazoa; phylum Arthropoda; class Insecta; order Trichoptera; family Rhyacophilidae; genus Himalopsyche; species Himalopsyche phryganea. Next base: position 3,973,985 of record JAGVSL010000065.1, on the reverse strand, counting down.
AAATTTAGGCTTTTTAAATTAGCATATTTCCATCAAGTGACGTAATAGAATTTATTTTTAACCAGTTTCCATTCTTAACCCTTACATCGCAAGCCGTTTTTGCACGTATACTTAACCAAACAGCGCTCTGTTACATCAATGTCCATGAAGATCCGTTGGAACTGGCTGAGTCATGTGCTTCCATGATGCTTCCAGATAGACTCAATTCTGCATGCCTCTTCTTCCAACCGGTGATATTCCGGTTTTCTAGGCGACCGTCAGCTCCTATCCAACGTATGTACTCAGTGGTGCTGAGGGACTCTAGCATATCATGAGAGAAAGCAAAGCGATAAGCGAATGATAGGGAATCACGGAGGCGCCGCGTGATGGTCATGTACTCCATATAAGGAACGAATATGGTCAAATAAAAAGAGGAATTATTGGAAAATATCATCGTCTTAAGAGGAAGAAAAATTTTAATGCTTCTGTAAAAGTGACATCTATTAATGAGAAAAATGAAATCATTGATGCAAACTCAAACAAAATATATATTTATTTTTATACTGATAAAATACGGCCCTCTGGAATTTTTAATACGTCTTAGTTTAATTAGGCAGTATTTGACCATCTAAGAATACAATGTTTAAATTATTTTTTATTAAAAAAAATAAGGTAAATGTACCAGTAGTTGACCACTTCAGAGAAAAAAACCTTTTTTAAAAAAAATAAAACACGAGCGAAACCGGTCCAGATCATTATAAATATGTGGAAGAAAATAAAACAAATGAATTGTGTTTTTTTTTTTTTTACATATAATGTCTTTCCACCAAGAATTGACAGTTAACGCCTTAAAATTGAAAAAAATAACGATTAACGTTTAGAATTAGACCGAATAACGACAAAGCAGGTGTATTCATAATATATCAAATGTGTTACTTAATATGATTAGATAAAAATTAGGAAAGGTTCTGTTACAAAACATTCGTGTTCAATTTTTAGCTACCATATTAATGTTTCGGTTTTTGACCATCTAAAAAACTGAAAGTTCCAGTAGTTGACCACGTCTAGGGTTTCATGACAAACTTTCATCGGAGTTGCCTCAGAGCCTCCTGTAAGACCACTATTGATTGAATCAAGTAGCATATACTTGCATTCACTGATATCCTAAACAATTCTCTTAAGAAATTCAAAATTAAATACTTATTACATGAGGTGTTATTTTCAAATGGCCACTGACACCCCAATGATATATATATGGTGATGTGTGAGTTCCACAATCCGACAAAAGATAGTTTCACTTGTTGGAACTCTACAATTTAGAGCAATCCCGCGTCAAAGTTTCTTATTTTCGACACTTACTGATGCATGGTCAACAACCAGTACATTTACCTTACTCTTATTTAAACATTTGCTGTTTTGTTGATGAGAAGTAAATAATCTAATTAAAGGAAAATAAATGTCATTATATGCCTTTAGGGCAATCGGTTATTGACATAACGGTTTAGTCAAATGGGATTTTGTTTAACATTTTCAAAAGCTGAATTTGATCAAAGACATTTATTTGTTTTGTTTTAATTAAGCTTCCTTGTTGCTTTTCCCTTCAATTCAAACCGATAAGTAAAATTATTTGTCTTGAAATAATGAGTTCACGGATCAAATTGTGAAGTATTATTGCGGAGACAAAAAAAGACGACATACAACTTTTTAACCATGTCCGCTCCCCAACTGAAGCATAATAAAGCATTTTAATGTAGATATCTCAACATGTTTTTTTATAGTTTAAGGTATACTGTCAATTCTCGGCGGAACGGCATTCTGTTTTAAAAATAAAACACAATTTGATTTGTTCTACTTTGACAAGATTATTATGATTAGGATCAGTTGAAAATGGTTGCTATAAGCCGAACCGTTCCTGATCATTATAAGTATGTGGAAGTAGTTGCTCCACCTTTCTTTTATCGAAGATAGTAAGGATGGAAGGATAGGGCTAGAACAGGACCAGTGTTAGGAAGTTTTTCACATTACACACATCCATGCCCACGAACAGAAATTCATAAATCGATTGAAAAATCAATTTATGAAACTGTCTGTACTGCGATTTGAATCTGTAAGATTCATAACTGAAGCTAACGGTGTTAACCATGTCACCATAGACATATTTTTAGTAAAACTGAATTAAATACATTACTTTATTTGTCAAAATATAGTTCGAACCATTAAGCAATAGCAAGCTAAATAAAAAATAAATTATCAACTTGAAATACACGAAAACATATTCAAATAATGTTGGGCAAGTTTAGTTTGATGGGGTATTAGCAGTATTAAAATTATATAAAATCAACAAAATATTTAACTTCTTTAAAAGTAACAATTTCATATCTCATGTTGTGATTACGATAAAACGACTTTGGTGCTGAAATTTGGTGATTGATTGTGTAACGTTGCCACCAATTAAATTAAATTCGCATTATTCAGACCTTCATCAAAATTAGTTTCGGTCATTTCTGACCGGGCCGAGGTGTCACTAGTCATTGATCTTACGAATACAAATGTTCCTCAAATTCCATTAGAATAATATATCCCTCAGTTTAAGATTGTTTATCATGTAATTGTAAGATTCCAACCGTCATTAATTAGAGATTATCATTTGAAAGTTTGGCAAACCTTCGCGGTGACACCAACGATAAAATCACGAATCACTAAGCTGTGTTCCCCTTCAACGTCACTCTAATAAACGTTTGAAAGCTGTCAAAACTTCCCTAAGATATTCTATATTTTTAAAGCTTCTGCTAATTGAGTTTAACCCTAGTTTAAATATTTACGTAACTTTATTCAAAATCAAAAACAATTATCCGTATAAACGCAAATAGATTAGTTTATTAACTGTTATTTAATTGGAATGCTTTTTCGTCTACCATTTTACAGTGGTAACATAATTTTGTGTTATAGGATAAAATATCAAAGTATTAAGTTCCACAGAATTAGTTAGTTGATAGCTGTCTTCAGAATGATGCTTATATTTATTTTAGCTTATCTATAATGTATACTGTTTTAGAAGAAATAGACAATTTCATATCATCTCACTTATTTCAACATTATAATTTTTATGTAAAAATAAAATATTTATTCGTCACAATCATTAGAATTTGCTTTCATGCATTTCAGTATTTTATAAATTTATTTTCAGTCGTTGAATGCGTGCTGACGATGATGACGATTATGAAGTTTAAGATAGGTGTGTCCAGCTTTATTCCACCTTACTTGTCATATTCATGTTTTAAAATATTGCATTTGATAAATCTCACGTTCGCAGAAACTTTACGTATACATATGTATTTATTTTTGCATGTAGGAATATCACGTTTCGTAACTCTGCCGTGTCAAGTGATGATTGACATAAGTGTCATCTTATTTAATCTTTTTCTTTTATAATTATTATCAATTTCGCTGATAATAATGATATTTGATATATACTTATTATTTGTCAATTTTGCAAATAAAATTTTTCCTCGAGTATTACGTTTCGTAAATCTGCAGCGTCATGTATCACTACAGACTTATAAATATTTTCATTTTTTATTCATCTTGCTACTGACTCACCTAATGTTTAAAATAAACACATCCTGACATATTTTTTATTAACTTGAACAAGTGTCATTCATCATTTCAAAGGTATTGACTGTCAATTCTTGGTGAAAAAACATTATGTTTTTCAGTAAAACAAAAGTGTTTTGTACTCTTTCCACATGTTTTATATTGATTAAGATTGGATACTTGTGATAAGTGAAAATTGTCATTTAGTTGGAAACGAATGACCGAATGCAAAAACGGTCATATTCACGATCAACAAACAGTAAACGATATAAAAATGACTAAATTAGAGTTTTATATATAAATACTGTTCCTTAAAGCCGTGTCATAATCTTGCGAAGATTTTCGTTGCATTAGTTGTGAATTTACAACGTATTAATGGAAAATTTCCAACACTCAGCACATTTGGTGGTCAGTAAGCCTACAAACTACTCTTTATACAAAACCGCAAACAAAACGTGAAACCACGTACGCTTTTATGACGTCATAAAGTGCGGTTCTTCTGTAATTGTCTCTGAAAGGAAGAGAACGTAACATAGTATAGAATCACTTAAAAAAGTTGAGCTGTAAGCATTGCAATTGGTATTGAAATTTGTTTGATATCAAGAGGTGTTTTTACATCAAAATTGTATGTATTGCATGTGAAACTGATGATGACATAATGTAGACGAAACGATGTCTTCAATTAGGCCTGTGTGTTCTTCTGACGGGTGCTATTATATATATATATATATACTAACCATATGTGGAGCATATGGCCAATACACGTTGCCTCCAAGTTTTTCTGCCCCCACAAGTCTTCCTGCTTCTTCCCAGGTTATCAAATCGTCCCGTAGCTCTACCGAGTAAATTCTATGGATAGTTATCAGCTGCCTTGGAGGGCGTTGAAGTTCATCCGGTTGGTAAAAGAGGTAGACAGAATTCATGCTCTCCTGGAGCATCCACAAATTATGTCCAAGCTAGATCTTTCAAAGTTGAACCATAATATAAATAGTATTCGTCACAAGCATCTGTTTTTGAAGCAGATTATACGATTATCCTGTATTTTGTGAGGTACCAGCACTGTGGAAATACATGATTTGAATAGGTGCCACCTATTCAACGCATGCATTCTGACAGTGCGGCTTTCCTATTACTAGTATATTAAAAATACCTACAATATTGTCAAAAACTACTTAAATATAAAAAAAAATGATGATAAAAACTGGATTGCACCTGTGGACACAACCATTAGGACGCTAATCACGTACTGCATAACTTTATTGAGATAAATGTCGAACGAGCAGGGTTGTTTCCTGAAATATGTTCTCATACGGATTGAATAGACCACACTGACTTGATGTCAGCCAAGACCAACTGTAGATTATTGGCTATTGATTACTCTTCAATTCAACACAAAGTAGTTTGATTTCAGTAAACCGATACACATAATATCTAATATGACTGTAACTACGTGGCTGAGCAAGTCACATTTTTTTTTCTTTTAAGCGCAATAATGCATAGTATGCTTCATGTATGGGTCTCGTGCAGCCCTACATTGTGAAAAGAACGTGAGGTTTGATGTGTTCCTTTTCAATCATTTATCAACCTGTTAAGATATAGCTCAAATCAAATAGTGCATCTTCATATAAAAAAACTAAGCTATAAATGTCCACATGTCTAGGTATTTCATTGATTTGCCGCACAAACTTTGAAATCAGCTTCGTATATGAATGACGTGAGGACAGATTTTAAGGATTTAAAAAGGTAACAACGCATGAAACGTATGAAATAAATTGATTATAATTTGGTGTTACATAAGTAGATAACAATCTCAATGAATTTTAGATTAATAAAAAATGGTTTTTCATCTGCTAAATAAAATAAAATGAAACGTCGTCTAGAAGTTTTTTTATGTAGCTTTAATTAATTTTTGTATAGCGATCGCTCAAGTTTCAAGAAGATTCGCATACAGTGAAAACACAAATTCCCCTTTATCAAATATTTACCCGCCACTAGAGAAAGACGTTCATGGTGCGTTTTTTGTGTCTACATGTTTTATAACTTTTATGTTTATCAACCTTTTTCGTACAATAAGATTTATAAACACGGCTTACGTCGAATTCTTGGCCTTTGTGGAAGGGAATTTGTAAAGGATAATACTTGCCCAATAATTTAAGGGTTTCCTAAGCTGAACTCTATTTGTATTTACCTGAAAAGAAAACTACCTTATATATAAATATTACATAATACCCGATTATAAAAAATATTTTTTTATAAAAATTTGTGAAAGGAAAATATCAAAGTGTATATTTTAATCAATATTAACTCAAAACAAAGCATCCCTTACTATATTTTATCCAATGTATTCGCATTTCAGCTAATAATTTCTAATGCACCATGTATGTTTTCATCACATTAAATCAACTGTTTTATGTTATGTCAACATTATTTTTGCCAAATGCATGACACATTTGCGTCAGCTGTGATACCATGTCCTTTTTATTGTACAATAAGTAAATGAATAAATAGCCTCGAGGAGAAAAGACATCTCGAAACACTACGAACAAGATCACAAATGTAAATTGGAAAAATGCAAATTTGTATTGACCTTGCAAGGACTTAAACCTGGAACTAGGGCTTCAAATTAACCACCCAAAAAGACTAACCGGTTTTCGGTTTTTTTCTGACGAAAAAACCGGCTAACCGGTTTAAGCCGAAATATAAGTTTTAACTATTTTCCAAAAACCAGTTTTGGTACCATGATGTAATAGTGTAACGATTAAAAAACAAGGTATTTTTCTTCATAAAATTTACGAATATGAAATAATAGGTTTATATTATACCAGAGATTCCCAAGCCCGTGCCGGCGGACATGGCGCCTGCTCACCGATTTGTGTGCGCTCGGCGCTCACAAATTTATCGCGGTAATTCTACAGGAACCGGTGTAGAATTACCGTGACAGATTATTTATTACTTCAATTTTATTTTCTCAAGTTTATAAAATACTCATTTGATAAAAATGTTATTCGAACTCATTTGTCTGCATAAGTCGAAATTTTTATGCTGTCTGGCTACTCTGCTAAACACTGGATGCATCTTTATAATTATTTGCTGACAGGACTATCATCAAGCTCTCCTTATTATGAGGCACTGGCCAATGAAATGCAATGCCAAAGATCACACTGACTTTTAGATTGATATCATAATTTTTAATATGTTTAATATATTTTAATAATTGATATAATAATGTACTTAAAGGCTGGGAACCCCTGTATTATAATATACAACCTAATTAAATATACACCAACAGAAATACAAAATACAACGTACCATAACAAAATATTTAATCAAACGCAAAATACAATTGGTAAGAATTCAATTATTATATACACACAATAGAAATATACACACAATGCAAATGCATACATGACAATTGCGCACGGAGTAAAAAGAATACATATTTTGTATGTATTATATTTTAAAGAAAAATAAAAATATGCTAGAATTTTATATACTTATATAGGGATGAATATTAAATAATGTATTACGTTTTCAATTTAGTAAATACTATTATTTTATTAATTAGTAATCTTGATAATTTATAATCCAAATTATTTTTATTTCATTATTATGTAACTTAGAGTATATTATTACAAAAACAAAATAAACTAATTTACTCTCAAATAATAACTGACATACACTTTACATTTTGCCTTTACATCAAATTATTAATGTCACTTTCATTCAAAACTTTTTTCATTGAATGTATAAATACCTATATTATTTTATATTAATTGAGTTGTCACCGTAGTTGGCTTTGGTTGAGATCATAAAATGATTTTTTAATCTATTGATAGATTTATATTCGAAAATACAGTTCCTATGTCTAAAACTCCCTCCCACATATCCAATTTTTAGAAGGAGATGTAACGGAAGCGATTAGCTAACCACTAGTCATGCCCTATCCTTCTATTCCAGCTCTTTTTGAAAAAGAGAGGCTAAGCAACTGAGTAATAAAGAATTCTTGTAGAAACAACTTCTGTTGAGATAAACTCCATTAAGAGTCCATATGCTCCACATTATATGGTTTTATGGTTTTATTTATATATAATTGTTACTGTATGCATATGGCTTTGGTGCAATAATTGTAATGTGTATATTATATAGAACCAAAAATAAGTATTTAAACAGATACCATAATAATTATTAATTTGTATATTATCATATTTATCATAGGTTCTATGATTGTATGTTCCAAGAACATTATTTTGCAATTTTAAACCATTTTTTCTTTATTGTTTAAAAACTCTAATGCACCTTGCATCTCATGTTTCATTAAACTACGAATATTTATGAGATATTATTATTATTGTTCCTTTCGCACTACCTCTCATTTACAAGTGTTTAAGTCTAAAGTTGAAGGATACTCAGAAAACGATATCTTATGTATGATTTATGACACTTATTCTCCCACCAACGAACCAATATACCAACAAACATGCTTTACAATCGAATTTTTGGGTTTCCGTTGTTTTTATGGATAGAGAAACATGTGTTTGTTTATTTAAACTTTTTATTTTCCCAATAGATAATAAAACACACTATCCCGTTTGGCTTAGAAATCACTATACCTTTTTTTTACACAACTTTCTCGATTTTTTTATTGGGTAGCAGTTATGCTAGATGTTGGTTCAACATTAAAAAACATCAAACGACGAAAAATCCTTCTAAAAATATTTAAGTTGATGTAATGGGTGTTGACATCCGTGGCGCAGTTGGTAACGTCGTCGGCTACGGTTACGGATGTCTCGGGTTTAAGCCCCTGAGCCGAGAGTTCCATAAATCGATTTCTGTTCGAAGGAATGGGTGTATGTGGTGTCTAAAATTCTCTCTCACCAGTACGATCCTAAAAAAGTGGCGTACTGAGAGCGCAACTCCTGTCCTAGCCCTATCCTTCTATCCTTACTCTCTTCGAAAAGAGAGGTTGAGCAACTGAGGCAGTTTTTGTAGAAAACTTCTGTTGAGATACCTCCATTATAAGGTCATATGCTCCACACTGGGAAGCGGACATGGTAAAAAAAATGCGGAAGATAAGATAAGCAATATTATATTCCTCGTTATAAACACTTTTTTTACAATACCAAGCTTAGGTAGTAATCAGATCTCTCTAATAAAAATGAGAAGTAATCGTGAAAATTTATAAAAAAAATTTGATTAGAAATATATATATTTTTAATAATAGAACCTAAAAGGGGTATTCCAAATTTTATTTACATCTGAAAAATAAATAATAAACGGAGATGTGTCGTAAGTTCAATAAGAGCTATCGTAACACTAGTTTTATTCTCATCGAAAAAATAATATGAGAATCCTTTCGAATTTTGGATATTAATTTGTATGTAACATCAAATCGATTTAAAAAAATGATTGTTGTTCATAATTTTAACTCGTTTATATTGCAGGAACTAGATAATTGAACAATATTAATATTTTTAAATAACTGATAACTCTACATATTAATAGATGTATTAAACTTTATTACATTTAATATGGAAAGAGAAATTTCTAGAAACCCTGGTTACCCGAGGAAAATAAACCGGGTTTCGGGTTTTTTCAAAACAGCCAATAAACCGGTTAACCGGTTTCGGTTTAAACCGGTTTGGAAGCCTACCCGGAACCATCCTGAGGGTAAAACACTAAAATTTTGTAACATCGCTAGAAGACTGTATTTTTTTAGCAAGTGAAATTTAATAAAAAAACATTAAAGTTACTATGTATTTACCTACTTAAAACATACTAATTATTTTTTCCGGCGTATTAATATATTATCTTACTATCCTCTGTAGTCTAGTGGTAAGAGCTATTATATCCTTTGATAAGTTTGCAAGTATATTAGGAGTGTTGATGATGAAGATTACTCAGATTTTTAGCTTCAGTCAAAACACGCCAGCTCAGTAAAAATTTTCATTACTACAGTTATTTTAACAAATATAGATTGAGAATTTACTATTTCAAAATACACAATTAATTACAAATTAAGATGAAGTGGTGCGGGAAAATGGTTAACTTTATTTTCAGGCGGGGTGGGGGGTAGAGAAACCCGCACGTGTTCATAGACAGAACCTGACTGCCAAGGAATTTATTTTAAAAACATCAACTTTTTTTGTAAAACTCCTGAGTAACTGAAGAAGTTGGTTTCTAATATCAGGCGATGTTGCAAAAATGAAGCGACTTTACGAATTGCACCTTTGCCATTTCACGTCCTATTTTTCTTGGTGATTGTCTTGGTGAGAGATGATTCGAGTATAGTTATGGACACAGTTTGCGGTTGGGTCACACCATGATTGGGCCGTGTCACCTTGTGATCAGATGAATCCTGCCAAGGTTAATATCAAATTTGTGTGTTTGTGATATCTTTCTCGTCGAATATAAATCTCGATAACATTATAAATTGACTCCTAGTTTATATAATCTGATTCAAAATATCCGATGTGTCAGCTTTTATTAGCGATTTACATTAACAAAAATACATAAAATAATAAAACGATTCATACTGAGAATATTCTTAAATCATAAAAATAACTATTTCTTTTAAATTTATGGCTTGAAGATCTCTCGTTTGACATTTACGAGTGAGAGTTTTACCCCGGCGTTGATATTTATTCAAATGCAATTATCATATTTTACGAGCGATTTTTATTCGACATTGTTTGTCAGAGAAATTTACATAGATATAAATTCACGGATTGGCAAATAAATTACGGTGCACGACAAACAATATTATCTGCAAGTCCGATTGTGGAATATAATGATGGCTCTTGTACAAAACATTGAAATCTCCACAATGAAAACAGACGTTACACTTGAAATATTGTTCATTATTTTTTTTTTGTTTTTAATCAAAGTTGAATGCGTAGTAAAATCGAACAACTTTTTCCCATTTAAGTAATAATTATCTATGTATATATTTTTCTCCCACTTATACTTTCATGCAGATTAAGAATTTATATCCATCGTTAAATCTTCAATTCTAAATATTATGTAATTTTAGAAATCTAGCTTAAGGTATTGGGTGGTATTTTAAAGTGACGATTATGTGAATCTGGAGAAATGTTTTCAGTTCAGGGAGCGACGACAGAATGTAGGTAATTTTCTATGGTTTTCCATGTATACTGTCGTCGGGCTGTATTGTGTTCTGCATCAGTCCTCATTTAAATTGATGACTGCTTTTCGACTTTATAATTACGTCGTCTATATTGATTGGATTCCGCAGATTCTGCATCGGCGATCACTTGAATTTGCTGACTGCTTTGCAGCAACGTTAATCTTATTAAATATTATGCGAATTTGTAATATAACTCGTTCAACCCGTAACCCAAGACAGCTAATAATGCGGCCCAAAAAAAATGTTTTCTTTATTTTACATCAACAATCATCATATTTATCGTTATTTTTTGTAACTCATTCCCACGATGCGTAAGCACATTATGTAAACATTATTCAGTAAACAGCGTAAAATATGCAGCTTTAATTAAGAATTAAATACAGGTATTTTGGGAATAGGTTTCAAGATTTCCAAACTTTGTTTTATTTTTGACTCGATTCGGTCGATATAACTACGTTAAATAAAGGCTTGAAAAACAGTTAAATCATATCATCCCGAGATCAACTGACGGAGAAAAAATATTACAAACACCAATATGCAAAATCTAATACATACATTGAAAAAAATGTTAAATTTACTATTGTCTGCAGAGATCAAAATATTGCGCTCTAAATATCTGATTCATAACTCAAAAATGCCACCAAAAAATGTTAAGGCACATAACCTTCTAAAGCATCAAACAAAATTTAAAAGGATATTTCTAAATATTATTCTACTGACTATTGACTATACTCGGAAAGCAAATAATTGTTAAACACCTGTTTATAAAATCTATAAAGCTCGGATACAATTCAATAATATTTGATTTATGGTGGCCATTTGAATATTGCTTTTCGCATTATTTCAATATCGGTTATTTGGATAGTAACGAACTGGACGATCGCGGTATAAACTACTGCCGGTATACAAGCTCTCTATAAATAAAATAACATGTTACATTTACTGCCCGTGAATAAGAAAAAAAATGCTACAAAAGAGAAGGGTGCAAGCAGGGGTTGTAGCAAAATGCAGCCTACCGTTCTCTTCCTGGTTTAACTTTGCAGCGCAGATTAAAAAAGTTATGAAAACAATACAAGAGAAAGAAAACTAAAACTGTTGCATTTCCACTACTATTACACAGTGTCGAGTTAAGAAAGTAAAATCCAGCGATAACGGTGGATACTCGCGGGATCAGGAAAGGTTTTGTTTCAAACTCTTTTATATATCTACCTGGGGGAGGTTTATTATCTTAAGAAATAATGTGCCGACAGAATAAAATATGAACATTTGATTTTACAAAATAACTGTTTATTGCAATTTTACTGTTATGTAATTATTACTACATTTGATATTTGTTTATCTGGGTGACATAAGCTTATCTCGTGGGATTTTCTTTTAATTTCTCTTCTTTGAACGTTTCCAATTAAAGGAACATGTAGATTTAATGGAGCATTACATCATAAGACGTACAATGTAACAAAAAATGGTTGGAACTTGGACTGGAGTCTCTTTTCCGACAGCGTAAAGAAAAAGGGTGACGTGTGGAAAAGACTATTAGTTAAAATTTTAAAATTTGGCAGTAACTTTGTTTAAATTCATTATTTTTAATATTTAATTAAAACCGATAACTTTGTTATTTCACTTTATGTATTAGTAAAAATGACACGTGTTTCGCTACTTTAAGAAGCATCTTAAGAGTGACTATATCACACTTACTAAGTTGAGGATTAGAATCATTGTTTACCTCAGAAAAAAATAATCATGTGATATAGTTAGTCTTAAGACGATTTATAAAGAAGCGAGAAACGTGTCACATTTAGTTACACAGCCAGTGGAATAACAAAGTTATCAGTTTTAATTTTAGACAGTTGTTAGCTAATAACTCTGTCAGCACCTTTTTATCAGACTCTGCTTAATTTAAGATAGAGTCCATTCAAAAACTTAAACCCTAGACTACGCAACTGAGTAGAAAGAACGAACGTTTACCACACAGAAATAATATAATGTTTTATTCCAAAAAAATCAATACAATATAAACACAATTTCGGCATTAACAAATCTTTAGGATTCGTTTATTATGTAACTATATTACTACAAAGATTTAATTTCAGGATATATCTGCTACCGATCTACTGCGGTCGACGGCCTGTAAGAAATTATTTTTGTCAGTCCGTGTGTGAGGTAGTCCGGCTTCTCTGACGGTATTGCGCATTCTACCTGTGTCTATGCTTCTGATCTTGGGATGCCATCGGGATTGATTCGTTCCCCACAAATCTACTAGTTTTCCCATCTTCACTGGCTTATTCTTATCTTCTTTAATTTACAAATATGTATTTTTTTAAATTTACAAACAAATAAAAAATAATTAATTTTGTCATCTGTTGATATGATAATAATCTTAAAACACGCGTATAAAATATATTCAATATTTTATTTAATGAACCAATTTACAAATATGTAGTGAGTAAAATTAAATAACTCGTAACTTTTGAAATTATTTGTTTTATGAGGTGTTGCAAATAAATTAACTTAAATTTACTTTAATTATTTATCAATTTCTTATAATAACACGAACATAAAAATCTAAATTGAATCCAAGATATGCTTGAATTAAGTTATGAAAAGTTCAAATTTTTTTATTGTTATAAGAAGTTTTTTTTCTCTAAGTTTCCTGAGTAAAGTCATGCTAAATAAACTTGGAGCGCGTATTTACTTTACCAGTGAAAAAAAACATTAAACGTTTTCCGAAATTATTTATTTTTCCTTTTCTTTTTTTTACAGTCAAACTTTTCACATTACAGAAAATTCTGCCTCCAAAAGTGAAAACGTCCATTTTCACCCCTTCCCTCGGACACGGGTGACTATTTTATTTCAAATTTATAATTTTTCAAAAAAAGAACTCTCTCGTGACAATAATTCATTTCCCGCGGGAGAGGAAAAACAATTACGTCACACACAGGTAAAGGTACACTCACACAGACTCAGACCTGCAACCGACAAAGGGGACTTGTATGTCAAAACGCCAGAAGTGAAAATAAATTCAGAGTCGTGTGGTTGCGGAACATAAAACATCCCATCTACCTGCTTGCGAGTTTGCAATTATTATTATTCTCAAATGATTTAAGTCGACTTAAAACTTTATGGGTATGTAATGTTAAGGAATTAATTTTTGATGAAGTTTTTTTATGACGCTGTGTACACTTTTTGCCCCTGTTTATTACGTGATTGAATAATTTATGCCCCTGCGACATATTCATAAAAATAAAGAACAATTTGTTTTGTACTACTTACACATTTTTACAATGATCAGACCGGTTTGGCTCATCGCGAGCATTACCAACTGAAAAAATATAAATATTGCCAGATTGTAGCCTGGCTTTGGACAGGCACTATTATAATATATCACATTGACTTTTGGAGCAATGCAACACGAGTTACTCTGCAGCCTATCAATTGTTGTACTCGATCAGAACCAACTGCCACTTATTCACTGCGTTCATACTGTCAGCGCTGTTTTACGGTAGCAAGTTATGTCACGTTACGTAAGCACAGTTAGCCTTATATTGCGTGCTGAATACTAGGGGTATAGTGGTTTGAATGTTTCAGGAACTCGGAGGTCAAAAAAAAAACGACGATGGACTTGGCTTGTTCTGATCGAGTGCAACAATTGACAGCCTGAGCCATATGCTATAATTCAGGTAAAACTGAATACTTCGATTTTATAACTTTATCGAATTAATGACGTTTGTACATGAATTACTGTTGTTTCGTTATATTAATATGTTTTTATGTCACGTAAAAATGCAGGATATAGAAGAGTAAAAACGGTTGAAAATTGTTTACATCATTAAAATTTGCGGTGTTGTAAAATATTTCACTTTAAACATTATAAAGTTTATAATCCAGAATTTACGATAGTTTACGAATCGCTTAGCGTTTATAGTGTATCGTAATAATGCAAACGTGCCGTTCAGAGCCCTTTTATCGCCTAGTGTGGATGCGCTTTTAGCGGGTGTATCGCTTCGCGGCGTAGTTTCCAAAGTGTCGATTACGTTTATTTTGTTTTGTTATTATTTTTTCACCGAAAAAATAACTTATTGTCAAACGCAGAGCTGGAAAACAAAATGACAATGAATCAACATCATTTGGGAGTGAATTTACGGAAGAGTATTTGTGTATGAGTTTTTTGAATGACGATAGAGCTGTATTCTGGTTAGGTCATAAACACTGTACAGAATTCCTTCAAATTTAACTTTAATAATTTTGAATATTGCAAATAATTATGTTCGAAGCTTTATATTTTTCTAATTTGAAAATTTATACGCTCTTTATGCTGTATTATGTCTTTTTAACAATCCAGAAAGTGAAGATCTTTTTCTTAAGCATAAAGACTCTTAATACTTATGTCAACGGAAGTTTTATTTATTTAATGCTTAAGGGTACTCATCGTTGTACCCACCACCACCCGCTACGGCTTCACACTCTTACAGGGTGTATTCCGCAGTGTAACAAGGTTATGCATGCTTAAAATGTTTGCCAGGAATGTCCGAGGAGAAATTTTTCAAGACTTGGTTGCATGCACTCTGGTGTGCAGGATGTTACGTTTTAAATAAGTGTTAAAAAAAGGAAAAACAAGGGGGTTCATGTTTTAAGGAATTGCGTTCCAATCGCTTTCCATAGGACGCTGTAAACTCCTTAAATGCCTTGTAATTTGTCATAGATGCAACCAAGTCGGCATGACCGACGGTGCCGACAGATCCGACTGAATTTTCCAGGTTGCCAGAAGTTTTATTTAAACAAACTCTGTATTTTCAAAGAGAGTATAGATGTAAGGCTTCTTCTTAGTGGTATTCTTCAGGTGTAAGGGTCGCAACCTCCGCCTACCGCAACAACTCTCTTTCCTTTGACAATCCTTTGCCACTCGCTTGGATTTCGTTGCTCTGATGGTCATCGGTTAGGAGAGGCTTGTTGCATCGTTCACTTGATCACTCCTGTGAATTGGAGCTGGGGCCTTTGCGCGTCTCCTTATGACTTACCTTTTCTGTGACAATGAACCTCTCAAGGTTGTCGGTAGGCTTGTGCGCGATGTGGCCAAAAAAAACTGAGTAGGCGTCTTATATAAGCGTCCGAGAGTCTATCCTGGATTTGGTGCTCTTTTGGGATAAATGCTTTTGTGCACTTGGTCGTCCATTGTATACGGGCAAAGCAACCTTACGTTACAAGCAATGCTATAAGAAAATTTGCAATTTAGGAGTAGTCCTAGGAATCCCAGTCTCTACGAACAAATTGTATGGCGGTTGTCCGAAGATCGTCTCTCGACTCCGTTTTTCGTCAAATATAACATAAATTTTAAAAGATTTCTGGTGAGTTTATTCAGTGTTTCATTATTATAATCATTATATAATTTACGATTCATCGAAAACCAACACATACGCATGTTAAGTAATAATTAAATCGTCCCAATAAATTATATCGTACAGTCGTCATAATATATGTAGTGAATTGCATTAAATGCGATGTATGGTAGGGTAGATTTATTAGAATCGTAATTTATCGCAAAATATACACTTTGAATTGTTATTAATAACAATCATTGATTAAGACTAGGCTTTATAATTATACTCTTTTAAAGTAAGTAAACAAATTTATTCCTAATATGAAATTAACATTGATAACTTAGTTATTCCACTGGCTGTGTAACTAGATTTAACATGCTTAGGTTCTTTAAGAAGCATCTTCAGACTAACTATATCGAACCATAAATGACTATATCATCTCCAAACACTAGTAGTTAATTTTATAATCATTGCTTGGGTCTTAACCTCTCCCCACGTCCAGAAGAAGGAAACAAACCCACTCTAATCTTCATTTTTAATTAAGATGCTCTTTAAAGAAACGAAACGCGTTACATTTAGTAACATAGCCAGTGGAATAACTAACTTATCAACTTTAATTTAATATTAAAACACCAAAGTTTCCACCGAATCAATCCAAATTATCTTTATTCCTATTAACATTAAAGATACTAAATTTAATTACCCACTATTTTACATTATTAAAATATGCTAGAGTTAGTTCAAAATATCGATATCATGACTTCGCAGTTAATGTAACGGACCACTCGTTTGAAAAAATACTGACTGACGGGCCGTACAGCATGGCTTGTAATTATAGGGGGCTTTAATACGGGGCATCTTTCTCCAACACCACATTTCAAATGCGTTTAACCGTTTTTTGTCTTTCGCTTTTAAGGAACATGTCTCCACGCCGTGAAGACATATGGAGTAGACCAGCGATCGGACTAGACGCATTTTGGTATGTTTGACTATTCCCTTACTTTTCCAGATTATCTCCAGCCTAGGCCTTATTAGACTAGGGTAGACTAGGCCAGAATCAGTGGTTAAATAATTGCTGTAGCTACGTCTTGTTTTCAAGATCAAATGGGTGGGAGGGAGTTTTAGACATCACAGACATCCATGCCTTGGAACACAAATCCATAAATCGATTGAGAAATCAATTTATGAAACTCCCTGTACTGAGGCTCGAGAGCCCGTGAGTACTATAACCAAAGCCAACGGCTTTTTTCTGTTATAATGTATTTCGTTTTTTACTTATTTAATTTTTCGACCTTTTAAGAATGCCACTAGCTCTCTATCTACAATATATATTTTATTATATAATTTAAGACATCGACTGAGGGTGCTTGATGGAATTTCAATATAAAATTTGGATTATTGAGATTTTGTACACTTCCATGTATTTTGTCACTAACGACCCGGGTTTCGCCTTTCGGCATCTTCAGGCATTCGAGCACAGTTCGAGTCCATCCGTGCTCTCGAATGCCTGAAGATGCCGAAAGGCGAAACCGGGGTCGTTAGTGACATAATACATGGAAGTGTACAAAATCTCAATAATCCAAATTTGATATATTTTATTGATTGAATTGGCATTAACTTGGTAAAACTCCATTATAATTGAGTAGTTGATAGTTTTTTCGACTTTAAATTTTAAATAAATGTTATGATGTTGAAATACGTGAGATGACATGATATTGTCTATCTCTTCTAAACAGTATATATGGCTAAGCTAAAATAAGTTTAAGTATAGTTCTGACGATGGCGTTAAGATAAAATATCTGATGTCTTATTAAGCATCATTATAAGTAAAACCAAAACCAATTCAGATATTTTCATCATTTGTACGAACTGGATTTTATCATTAATTTTTTTTTATACTTAACTACTCAAAATGTTGTAAATGTAAATTACTTAATGGTTTTTCATTAAAAGATTTCACACATCGCCACAAAAGCTTCAGCATTCATCTCCATCTCAAACGAAGCGTTTGCAGAATATTTACCTATTGTTGTATACTAACTTACATCCGTGCTTAATATATCACGTAAAATTTTCCCCAATTAATTACCTAAGTCCCGAAATGATGTGTGAAAAGGTTAACAACTTTCATTTAAATACGTGTTTTAAAATAATGAGCTATGTAACATTAACGATGTATTAATGTTGCTTTGGCTAATTAACATTTTGACAGCCCGCCATAATTGATTGATCTGCATTCGCGGTTACATCAAAAACACATGCTCTGAAAGCACCCACAGCCCAAAATAATATCGTAATTTGCTATTCTAGAAACATAATCGTGTTATAGCGTTTTGTAACACAATACTCTTCATCGCGATATGAAATTTCTGTAAAGCAAACAGCGATAATGATCATAGCAATGTTAGTTTGCTTTCTATTTTAAAAAATACAATGTTTCCTTTTCATCATTTTAACCACGGTGAAACTTTGATCTGTCGTTTTGCCACATTAATTATTGATCGGTGTACCACAATATTTAAAATAACGAATAAAACTTGACATATTTAATGTACTGAATCACTGCAGAATATAACTCATAAAGAGTATTTATTTTAAGTAGTTTGAATACTCATATAGAAAGAATTTCTGTGGATATAACATGTGAGTAAAAACAATATCTAGTGAATTTAAAGCAGGTTTGAGGCTATCCAGAGGCATCCACTAAGATAGTTCCAACGTCTCTACATTAATCTGCTGTAACTGCTACCTAGTCTAAAAATGCTTTTTAAAGAAGCAAAATATTTTTCATATTTAGTAACACATCCTGTGAAATAACAAACTTAGCAACATTAATTTATATTAAAAATGAATTTCAACACAGTTACCGCTGAATCCATCAAAAATATGTATTCATATTTTTAACCATGTCTGCTCCCAATATAGAGCATGTAGATACCTAATGGAGGTATTTCAACAGAAGCTTTTCTACGAGAACAACGTTTTTTTTTTTTCAAAGAGAGTTACGATATAAGGATAGGGCATGGCCAGGATTTGTGGTTAGGTAGTCGCTCTCTTTACGGCCCTTTTTTAGGATCGAATGTGTAAGAGGTAATTTTCATACAATATATATATATATATAATTGCACATATTTATTCGTGCTCCTTAACTTGTACTTGATAACCGATGACGGACCGAACGCTTGCATTTTTCTGTTCAGAATTGAAACTCAGTTTCGGTCATAATTTTTAATACATTGGTCAGAATTCATATTAAAAGGTCATATTGTATCGGTCAGAATTACAGAGGGCAGAATAAATAATTCATGGACAGTATTTCTAACCTAACCTAATCTAAACTTTTATTCTGACCGTATAATAATTGTATTCAGACCATCAATAATTTTATTCAGACTGTTCATATTTTTATTCCGACCAAAAATTGAATTTTATTCTGTCCAAAAGTTGATTTAAACTCTGGCCATTTAAATTGTTACCTTAATAAATTGTTAAAATCCTTAATGAAATATTTTTGACGTTTACGAATAGAAAAGAAATGGTTGTGTAAGTCACTTTTTATTATTTCGCAATTATTATAACATTATGGAATTCACTTTACCTAACGTTTAAAAACGTCAGTTGTGCTTTGTTATTATCTTTGTACTAAGAGGGTGGTGAGTTCCCACTTTTCATTCCTGGAAGAAAGGCGATGTATGTAGAGAAGTCTTCGACAGAAAAGGAGTATTCAGTTCATATGAACATATTAGCTGCCACTTTTAAGAGGCAGTCCGATGCTCCACCTGGGACTAATCGTAAAATTGCTTCGTAAAAATAGTCCATCTTGAGAAAGTCTAATTTATGATAAATGATCAATGACGTCAAAATACTGCTCTTTAAATTTTCTAAACATTTAACGAACTGTATAGTAAATATACTGTAGGCTATTGTTTTATGAAGATAAATTAAATATGTCGTCAGCAATATAATAATAATTCTTTCTGTATTCGAGGAATGTCAGATTGATTTAAAGACACTTATCGTATTTTTTTATTTAAGAAATAAAACACAATTTGTTTGTACTACTCTCACATGTTTATAATGATCAGGACGGCTTTCGCTCATCACGAGCATTATCAATTGATAATGATTAAAAATGCAATCATAACAGGCCTATTTCTATAAAATTGAATGTTAACAATTACAAGGTATATTAAACAGTTTGTTTAAGACCTTATGACTAGAATTTATAGATAATCAAACAAATTATATACATCTAAACGAAAATAAATGGTCTACAATTAGAATCCTTTCCACCAAGAATTGATAGTTAATACTTAAAGTTAGTAGCAAAAATACGAAATCAAACCCTGTACACTTCACTCATTTATGAGTATATTTTAAATTTATATATAATGTTAGCATAGCAACACGCCCTAGAGCATTACCATATGACTACCGGATTATAATTGTATTCGTATAGTTGTAAATTCACGCTGACTGCCATTTATATTGTAATAAGATTTACTTTATTAAAATAACTCTCTGCTCGCGAGGCATAGCATAGCTTAACCTGACTACTTTCAAATGTCGACTTGCACTACTGTGTCGTTTTCTTTAGATGAGCATTTTTATAAACTGCTCTTAATGTGCCATGTTCAAGAAAGTATCATGTAGGAAATTGATGCTTA
Organism: Himalopsyche phryganea; assembly: GCA_022494535.1. NCBI lineage: Eukaryota > Metazoa > Arthropoda > Insecta > Trichoptera > Rhyacophilidae > Himalopsyche > Himalopsyche phryganea. The sequence continues at coordinate 3,953,286 of JAGVSL010000065.1, read as the reverse complement.
TTTATCTGAAAAATGTCTCAGTGGAATAAAGTATGTTTATCTACGAATAAAACGCAATGTAAATTATTCATAATTATTATTTTCATTGAGAGTTTCTTGGTAGACAAAACGCGTGAGCACTGATAAAGTGAATACCGATCCCGAAATAAGACACTAGTACTAAATGTTGCCTTAATACACTTAGGTTATCGCCAGAAAGACACAGTCTCTGGAAAAGCGAATCCAAGTTAGTTGACTACCACTTCCCCTTGTATATATTATGCAGCCGATGTTTCATGACCGTTTTCAACGACCGACCCTATCGACAGAAAAAAGGAGCATACATATCACATTGGCACATGGCCTGAGCAGAGCTGTGTACTTAAAAAAAGAAATAACTAAAAACAACAAACAGTATAGCAGTCCAGCTTAGCAGTTTAACGATAATTTTGTCCATTACAAAACCACATTGAGGCATAAATATGGCCCCTACTCAGTCAGGATTCCTTGTCACCCGCGAGTTGCTGTGCTTTTTACATATAATATGACAATAATTACATCATATTGCTAGTATTCGACATTCATTCAGGACAATTGAATCTCACAGGCTGCAAAAGAGACAAATTATCGCATAAATTACCCAGTTCAAACGTCTGTCAATGACCACTGAAGTAACAAGGTGCTGCCTGACTTGTTCCCTTATCATTAATTTCTCACCAACGGTAGAGATGCCACTTTATAACTTTGCACTCCAGCTCTTAGGTTTGGCTCTAGGATCTAGGATCCGTACGGATCCTATATAAGATCCATACACACTAATACACTGACGCACATTGTGTATACACAAAGCGTTTCAATGTAGTAAAAAGTTATAAAGCGTATACTCTACTACAGAAGTAAAGAACGTTCATAAGTTAAATGTTACTGAAAATTTATCAAGTTTTGAGAAAATACGTGGCAGGAAAAAAACATTCAGCGATAATTGTGCAATAAAAGAAGTTAGTTCTTTATCGAGACGTCTGCTGGCCAAGAAATATTTTTTCATTATTATTTTTTGAATATCAAAAATTAATAAACATTTTCTTCGCGTATTTTTTTTTAATACAACGCACTTCTGGGTAAAGCCGGATTATAAAAATTCTTAATATAAACTCGTGTAATTAATGAAAAAATATTTTAATTAAGATAGCTTTGTAGAATTATAATACTTTAATCTCTTCGTTGTGAGATAAGAGAAAATATATCAACAATTAGTTTTAAGAATAATATCATGATTTCGTTTCTGACTGAACGTGTAAGGGGAAATGTAAGTAAAATTTTAATTGGATTCGTTTCGCTATACAGATTTCAAGCCTGTTTTTGTTTGTCTTATTCCGTTCATTTCTTTAAATGCTATATAATCACATAAACCGGATTCGTTATCCTAATTGAATGAAAACAATCTGCTGCCGTTATTTTGAAAATATTTTATAATTATATTTTATTATTGACAAATCCAAAATAGAATCAATCGATAAGTAATTCTTTCTCACGTAAAAAATACTCTTTAAAATCGAAACGGTAAATATTTTTGTGTAGTCCAAAAACTTGTCCAAACATTAATTTAATTGTTAGTTTGCATACACATATATTTATGAAGACACAGGATAGCGAATTTATGTCAGCTCGGAACCAAACGGCCAATTCAATCTTTCAGCGCAGTCTTCGAGCAGTCAACACATTTATACCACCTTGCACCGGCGTAGCAAGGGGAGAGACATTTTCGAAAATGAATAGAAAATTTCGACGGTAAAAAATAAATATTTTTTCTATATTCACATAATCAATGCAAGTTGTATTCCATTCATCATATTTTCTTCCGACTAATTGTGACTAAACGTGACTCGCTGACAAAATATACTGTTTAGCGGAGGCATTTTTGAAAATGAGTAGAAAATTATATCGGTAATAAGCAAATAAGAATTGTTATGCCTTGTAATTTGCTGACAAAATATATTTCTTTTCTGAAAGATCTAAGAATAATTATGAAGCCTCAATGTCACAAATATTGAAATGCTTTTAATTTATTTCCTCGCAATTGTGCTACTATATGTGAAAGAAGATTTTCCAAAATGAAATTGATAAAAAAAATACTTTCAACAGCACACCAACTGTCATATAAAATAGATTTTTATAATGTTGCTGACGATTTTGCTGAGATCATAGAGAGGAAAAATTAATTTTTTAAATGTAATTTTAGTAAAATCTACTGAATATCTTGTTCTAAATCTATTCACAATTTTCAATTTGTTTTTATGTTTCCATGATAACAATAAATATAAAATTTATTTAAATGACCTATAGATTTTTTGACATATTTGAAAAACGAATCTGCGGGACTCTAAATTAAATTTAACATTTGTAAATTACAGGATTGTCAAAATACGTACTTTATTTAATACGTAAACTATAAATGTATGAAAATATAGTACATATTTTTCAATAAATTATATTTAAACATGTATTTTTTTGGCTGCGTTGCAATCTTCTGCATCGTAGTGTTAATAAAAAAAGAGTAATTTAAAAAATAGCCTTACCTCAACACTATTGTATATAAGAAAATTATTAATATTAAATATAAAATTTGCCAGCATTGTACAAATATTGTATGTTTTTCTAGAAATTATATTTATTCTTCATAAAAATTTTCTGTCTGAGGCGCAATAGTTTTGCATCGTGATGGTTACAAAAAATTTTCTAGAAAAATTAGGGGGGGCACAAACCCTAGCTACAGCAGTTTTCCGAAATCATTCTATCGTAAATCATCGAAACAGTACACAAATAGTTTTAGGTAATTATTTTTTTATATCCGGGACATATCTGTATGATTTTTTTTACATTTTTTTTGCACGTTTAAATATAATTTTATTTTGGGATTAAAAATATCAATGCTGGCTTACGATTTATGTGTAAATATGTAAATGTAATATTTTTGATGGCTTAGAAAAAAGCAGTATTTAGGAATATCGCTATTTTTTTATTCTGATAAAAAGCATGATATAATAATTCATCTATACCAAACCTTATAATTTTCATGAATATGTGATTCCAATGTTGAATGTTGACGTGATTAATCCGCAGTACGGATGATGATGATGGCGAGGTCAGTAATGCAATTCGGAGTGGATATTACACATTCGGAGAGTGGCGAGAGACTGATGAAACCTTTTCTTTTTTCTTCATTCGTTGTATTGCGTTTTATAAATATCACATTTGATGATTCTTACGCTTGCAGACGGTCTCCTTTTACAATCACATATTTACTTATCTTTGCACTCAGTAATTACGTTACTGTTGTCGTGTGAAATGATGAGTGTCATTTTATGGAAACTTTTTCTGTTTAAAAACAATTATAATTTTCGCTGACCGAAGACAAAACATTCTCTCGGATCTCATATTTCGCAAATCAGCGGCGTCATATGTCTCTATAGATTTGTATGTCAAAAAGATTATTCTTTATAACGTACAAAAAATCTTTTAAATGCATGTTATGACTTAATGCTTTCTCTTAGTATACCCTCGAATACAAACAAAAGAAAGAAACAAAATATATTTCAAATATTTCGTAATATATTAGTGTGTTCACGTAAAGTTTTATCTATCGAACATATTTAGTGTTATCTATTTAAGACTAGGAAGAAAGTATATCGCTGTATTACACAATGTCACGTGCTATCTAGTACGGCAATAAATCTAGCAGTTTTCTTCTTGGAACTGTTAGTTTATAACGCGGTTAAACTTTCAAAAGACACTTAAGGCTAACGTAAGATATTTCTTATCTTCAGAACTGGAATGAAAAGTTGTTTAGAAAATTTCACCATCAGAATTGAAATAAAACTTATTGATATTTTTCTTTTGGCCGAGTGTTTTGTGAAGTTTAACAATTTGTTTTTTCTTATAAATTAAAAAATCAGCAGGAAAGTTAAAAGTATTTTGAATTAAGACTCATAAATTAAAAAGTATTTTGTGTTACATTGCTATTTTTAAATCTAACATTATTCATAATAATATGACAATCACTGTATTATAAAATGACACTTACAACGAATGTTTAAGGAAATTGGTAACGAATCGTTGTAAATTTATTACAGTATTTTAAAATATTTTAAATTATATAACTACACTCATCATTCGTGAAATGATATCAATCGAAATCTGTTATTAAAGATTATAAAAATGTATTATTTGAATTAAACAATAAAAAACAACTATTGCTATTCATGATTATATTACTAGTCTTGTATTTACGAGATTTAACTTTAACAACGTTAGAAACGACCTTCTTTTTAGTCTACTGGTGGCACAGAACAAATTAACTCTAATGTGGAGCATATTTTTATTGAATACCTTTACAGCGCGAGCCGTTTTCGTACGAATTTGTTTTCAGTCAATTGATCTGTTAAAACGCTCACTATGGCTAAAAAAATATAAATATCAACAGTAAAAAAAGGAAAATTATGTCAAACATAAGTATATAAGTTATCGCAAATATATCATGAAGAAGACTGAACTCGTCGCATTCTTGATAAAATAAATCGAAGAAAATGACGAAGCTGAAAAATATTTAATATACGACTTTGCAAGCTAAACGGCTGTGGCTAGTCTTCATATACACCGCCAAAATGCACACAAGCAAGCGTGTTGCCGCATTAGTGTGTGTAATATATAGGGCTGACAATTAATGCTGCGTATCAGCAGTTCAAAACCGAAATTCATAATACTAAATATCAAGCGCTGTTTTCAAAAATATATTTTATTGTGTTCTACTTGACATTTTCATGATCTGTGGCCTAATTTCTTCGCACTATTTTTTAAAGTATATATACACAAGTGTTTTTTTCCAGTTTGGCCGAAAATAGGAGATAGAGTCTTGGACATCTCCAGCGTATTCATTAAATGTAGTAGCTTTTCGACAATTCGCTCAACCAACCCTTCTTTGCAATTGAAATCTCGAAACGGAACTGAAACATAAATATATTTTATTTTTTATGTGTCGTATGCACAATATGAAAAATTGTTTCGTTTAAATTACAGTTCGAATTTTAATGAACCTGAATTAAACAACACGATATGACTATTTTGTGACGATGAGAGTGATATATTTATGAAGAAATTGTTAGACATCACAAACATCCATGCTTCGAACAGCAACCCATAAATCGGTTGAAAAATCAATTTATGAACCTGTTCGAACCAGGACTTGAAACCGTGAGATTTGTAACTGAAGTCAACGATGTTAACCATGGCACCATGGACCAGGATCCCTATAATATATTACATATTTTTGAATATCAAAATGGCCGTGGATGACGCCATTTTGGCCTTCCTCTACCGATACGCTATTTATGTGTATTTTATTTCGAATAGTATCGACGAGCTACTTTGGTCTTCTTTGTCACTTGAAAATAATCTTTCTCCCTAAAACTTTTCCACTCTAATTATTGCCGTTATTATAAAATCAATACACCAATTCTCCATTTCAAATTATACTCATCAGAGAATAGTTATCAGCGGACTTGACAAATTGATTTTTTAATGATAGACGCCATCGAGTTTTTTTTTTGTTTTAATTCAAGCCCCCTATAATGATATATTATTATACATTTACCCATGCAAGATGAGTAATAGCTTACTGTAATAATTGCAACACGTAATTACTTTAATTTCCAGAAATCATTAAAATTTTGTATGTAAGTCACTGTAATGGTTGGGATTGAAGGATACAATTATTTTTAAAGATGCAATGTTTAATAAAACACAAAATTTTCGATGATTTTTAGAAGGTCTAAGGGCAGGTACCAGTAAACAACAACATTTTCAATCCAACTGTTATTTTTGTTACCGGTTCACAGGTGTAAAAAGTTTGGGAAACACTGGTCTATAGCCTAGAGCAGGAGTGGGAAGCATATGGCTTTCAAAGTCTACAAGTTAGGCTTTTGGCAAAATCAAAAATTCTCATTCATTAGCAAAATATTTTATTTTTTAATGTACATTTTTTTAATGTACTTTAGAACACTGTTTCTTAACGGGTGGTCGGCGAAGATTATATTTCAAGTAATAATATATCAAGCATGCGGTGCTGCAAAATTAATTGTTTTGAATAAAAAATCAGTAATATGAATATTTGTTATTTTATTCCAATGTTGATGGCCCGCAAAATATTTTTTGATTTTTTGGTGGTCCGCGGATGTAAAAAGTATTATAGAGAATGCTTCTTGAATGTGGTTTTATTATTATAATATAAAATTAAAATTTATAACCTTATTGTTACTTCACTGGTTGTATAACTATATTTGTGCGATACGTATTTCACATTTTCTCGAAGCATCCTCAGACTAAGGTAATTTTTTTGTAAAATAAAATATGATTCTAATTTTCAACTCAAATATGAAAGGTGTGGAGGGGGCTAGACACCAATGATAAAAGTACCAATTACCGTAACACTACCAATTACAAAATTAATTACTAGGTAAGGTGAATCTAACATGTGAAGTAAATCTAATAGTAGTGAACCACCAGCACTATTTAAAATGTATTAATATATAATGGATTTCTGTCAATGATTTCATTATTTTTTTAAACTTTGAACTATTCATTTTATAACCTTTATTGTATTCTTGATATTATTTCTAACAAAAAAAAATAAAAAAATGTTTTTAATAGATTGAAGATATTATAAATGAGCTCGGTCTTCCAACACGGATAGCTTTTCTACATCTGATCTATTGCCAAGATATCAACGGTGTTTTGGTCAATTGATGTAACCCTCTAAAAATACGGAAATAAGTTAATGATTGGATCTCATTTTACAGACGACACAGCAGGTCTCGGCCAAATTATGTAAATTAGAAAAATAAATTGACCACTTTTGGAAGGAAATCATCATTTAACTCGGTAAAACCGATTAAAAATTTTGACCCATCCACTTGATGTAAGCCACTATTATATCGAAAATTCATTCGTATAAACCCGTATCTGCAAACATGATAATATACAGGAGTCCATTTCAAAGATTCATAACAGAGCCCACCATATAATGTTTTCGTTAAAAACAGTTTTTACTCGCTCCTGAACAATTTCAATTATGAGAGTTACATCAATTGGTGACAATACCATCGATATATTATTATTGTCATTTAAAATCGGTTTTTTTATAGATGACACAATTCGCTGTATAAACTTGTATAGTGATCCACATTTGACAGATGAATTATAACTTCTTGTAATTTGATATAATATTGCAGACGAAATCAAATAATGTTAATTACTAGATACTTATAAATGCGTCGATGAATAATCATATTACATAAATAACTCGGCCAATTCTGTGTTTAAAAATAAATCTTTTTATTTGTTCATAAAGAATATGACTCACCTTTACTGAATTAAACTTCATTTTAAATTCATTGGTTTCCTTTAATTACTTTTCCTCTTCATTAATTTCGGAATCGATCAACTGTAGTAATCACAATCATTAAGATTTTCCATTCCTTTTAATTGACTTTGAATTTTCACTGTAGTCCAATTCCGTGGACACGTAAACTACGACCTTTCAATAACCCCCACAATTCTTTATATATTAAAACAATTCGTCGTGTAATTTTTCCATATTTGTTTTTCTCAAAGCATAAACCAGTTGTCAGAGAGGAAATTTTTACATAATCCAATGCAAAAAAAAATATTTTATTTCACTTGATATTGGTAACACAAACATCTAGCGATATACTGTGGGGCAAAATTGTCACTATTTTATCGATATAAAGTTGTCAAATAATGAGACTGGAACTCTCATACTAAATTCTGAATATAATGCTCATTCATGCTTGAGCCAAATCTGATTTACGATCATCTTTTTTAAACAGTTTTTTGTATTTAAAATAAACTAGAGTTATACGCCATAATACACATTGAAAATATTCACAGAATAATAGCATGGCACGAATCCAAAACTTTCCTCAATGGTCCTTCATATTGGTGCCATAAAAAATGTTATTCCCACATGCACAATCAAGGTCATTTACAATATGGTTTTCTGAACACGAGCGTTACTAAGCTTTGAGTGTTAAAAAAGGATAAACCGAGGGATCAGAAAAATCTGTGTTTTACATACATCTTTTCATGAGAGATCGCTGTTTTCACACCTGCACAAAATTATTCGCGATGATTACAAAAATATATATATTTTTTAATTTTATCTTGTAACACGATCACAGCCCAGGAGATTGGGCTAACTTGTATCGTAGAATTACTCGTCAGGCATTTATTTTATTTAAATGCCAATACGACTAATATCCCTAAAACTAGCAATGATAACAAGATGGCAATCTATGCAAAAAGCTGTTAACCGAGTAAGTAGCACTGAAGCCGCATTCCAAGCAATTCTGAAAGTTTTGGTCAATTGAACCAAAGTACTACAGTATAGAATCCGGATTTTCATGATTCCGGGATTCCGGGATTGGTCATTAATTATAATCCCATGTGTAAAATTTGTACATTTAAAATTTAATTTGTATTGATTGCTTTAATTGGAGTGTATATAATATTATGTTTTAATATTTTTTTGGGCATTGGAATTGTTTTTCTTTATTGTTTAAAAACTAGACAGTCGTCAACAAAAAAAAGAGGAAAAAAGTTTCATATTTCATTTTTATTGCATTATAAAGGTATCCAAAAAAAGAACATTTCCTTCAATTAGACATTTAAATATTGTCTTTCGTTAATTTAAGAAAACGTTCTGCTTTTCCATCCATTTCAAATTGATTAAAAACGGTCGTTACAAAATATGAGAAAGAGTGAGACCACAATACATTTATATTTAGTTGGTATATAAGTATCATAAAAACTATTTACACGAATTATACTTTAGCATTAACAGTGAATCCCGAAATCACGGGATTGACATTTAGACAATCCCGGGATTGCAGGATTGAATAATTGACCCGGATCCCGGACGGTGTTTATTTACAGTGGAAATCATGCAACTACACTCGAGATTAAGCTCCTATGACAGATACGTAAGATAAGTATGGTGGTTTTGATTTGATCAGGAATTCGGAGACTAGATAGCAAAACACAGTTTTTGGTATCTTCATTTATTTAACTAGGTAAGCCTGACTTCGTCAAATGCTACAATTGGATAATTCGACCTTAAATCCTACCTGCTTCTTCTTTTAACATAATGTCTAGATGACCATCCTTATGATGAATTTGCAGTACACACAAAAACGTGTGTAAAGATGTAATTTATTGGTTTATTATGCTACTAATATGAAACAAAGGAATTAGTGAGAAAAAAACGTGTAAAAATAGGAAAACAATTTGCCTGTACATTTTACATTTTAGTTTGTCAGATATAGTAACATTCTAATGTGTTAACTGTCAATTCTCGGTGGAAAGGCATTATTTGCAAAAATAAAATACATCACAGATGATAATAAAGCTACCAAATCAGTTGATAATGCTCATTATTAAAATGTGGAAGTAGTACGAAATAAATTGTGTTTTATTTTTAAAATAAAATGTAATACATCCACTTTAACAAAAAGTAGCTAGTAATATATAAAAATCAATGTGTGTTTGTTCGTATTTTATGCACTGCCATACCATTCATCCGATACCGATAAAACTTTGTCAAGTTATTGCTTGCACTTGCGCGAAGGATATAGGCATAGTACAATCCGGATATATCTAAAATCTAATAAAACACTAAAATAAAGAATCAAATTAGTACAAATAATAACATCTTGGAAAACCTTCTGATTTATTCGTGCAACAAAAACAAAAAATATTGTGTGTCCAAAGCTCTTCAATAAACAGAATTAAAACACAAACACTTTCTCTCTTTCAGCGGCATTGCAACGCATTCCCGGTACTCACTATTATATAATAAAATGTTATGCAATGAGCACACATTTCCAACGCACTAGCTACTTAAGCCGTTTAGTATTTCAATTTCAATACCGTCATCTATAACGGGCGTTCTCATTATTATAAAATAGCACTCTTTTGATCGAAATATATTACAAGTTTTAAAGATGAAGTAACTAATATACCTAATGCGAATCGCATCATTAGATACTTTTAATTTTATATTAAAAAATGAATTTTCACAAAGTTACCGTCGAATCCATCGAAAATATATTTAACAAGTTCTCTTTACACTCACGTAGTAATAGGAAATATGCAGTTATGCAAATTGAATTAACAAATTAGCCTTGAATGATAAAATTAAAATAAAAAATTCAGCCAATCTCAGTCACGTAGTATCTGAACAAGTGACGAGTACCCTATTTTAATTCAGCAAAGTAGTTCACTTTATGTGTCCGCTGAAAGCTCTGCAGAATTTTAAAATTTCAACAACGTTCAGAAAACTTATTTTCCAAGATTCTTTTGTTTCAAATGAACCACAATGCTGTCGAGCTGAGATTTCAAAAAAATGTATTAAACGTTTTTCTTTATTTGGTCTGAATGAGTAATTTAATTTAGCTCGAGAAAAGTGCAGTCTTTTAATAATCTTAATTAGCTTCCAGATGAAATCTTTTCATTGCCTTTTTATGTATAATACAAATACTTCTATAACGTCTATTGAAAAGTTATTAATTTAAAAAAATATTTTGAATTGTTTTGTATGTACTCATCTCAAACATTCAAAATCAACTATTCTTCAATTATTTAAAAAAAGTACATCTGGCTTTTACAGTTAAAAGCTTTATTCATATCCTTCATAAACAACAATATATATTCAATTATCGTTTTCTATTTTTAAAAAACAAACGTGATACGCGCATGTAACTCTTCATTAATGCTAAATCTGAAAATATTGATTTTCTGTATTTACATATTTACGTAAATCATCAAATCTAGAATAAATTAATAAGCCAAATGACCAATAGTAACTAGAATTCGTCATTCAAAAAAGTATGTACGTCAAAAATTGAAAATTTCAAAGAAAATACATGCAATATCAATGATCAGATAAGTTAAAAAAAATGCTTGTGCAGTGTGTTCTAGTTATTTTCTCACTCTAACAGTGATCTCCAACCGGGGAGGCAACGACACACGGTTTTGTATTTAAAAAATATTCTTCATACTATAATATCCACAATTAAATAAAAATTCAAACCGTAATATAACAGTCAAAATTCAGAGAATGAATTTTTATTTTACTACTTGACAAAAAATGCATTTTACTCATTGCAAAATATGCATGAACAGAAAATTCCGTAGGTAATAAAAAAATAAAAATAATCTAATGATCATGAAGCCTAAATGTCAAGGCACCAAGAAACACAAAATTGTTGTGAACAGAAAAAAACTATTTAATATCGACAGCGAGCAATTTGCTATTAAAAAATCTTTCAATTCTTTCAATAGAACACTAACTGACAGATACAATCTATTTTGATAATGTTGTGAAGAACAAAGCAAAGAGAAATAATTCTGTTTTAATTTTTTTTTGCGAATAGCTAATGTTGTGTTGGTACAATCTGCTGAATATCTTGTCCTAAATTAATTTACAATTTTAATGTACAATATATAAGTGGATTATTTTTATATATAAATAGTTAATATAAAAATTATTTTAAAGACTAGATTTTTCGAAATATTTCAAGAACAAGCATGCGTTAATATTAAATATAACATATGTAAATGACGAATTGTAAAAATATATTACATATTTTTCAAGAAATTATATTTACACATAAAAATTTTGCGCGATTTTGTCTACCCTGGTGGTTTATGATTTAAAATAAATAGTAAGTAAATATTAAATCATGTTTGGTAAGAAAATGGTGGGGCGACGGCAAAACCCTTTGCTACTCCACTGCATGTACGTAATGGCAAAATCTTTTTATGATTCTGTTAATTACAGTTTTTAGTATCAGTGTTTTTTATAATAAAGTTTTTATCAGTTAAAACGTGTATTTATTATTATATTGATTTAAAAATGAAAAGATAGGGAGAGGCGGTTAAGAGAAATTTTTTTAGGCGAGGCGTTTTAGCATTAAAGTTGGAAACCGCTGCATCATAATATATACAATCTATACTATATAGCAGAAAATACATGCATAAATCTGTCTGTCTCAAAAACTTTTCCCAAACGGTGAACAGTAGCGACGTGATATTTGCACATATTTTATGGGTTTCATATGAGATACGGTTCACAGTGATATTTTCAACCTTTAACATTAGCTTGAACCAAAATAATGCCAACGTCTTAAAAATACTAATATCTATTAAATCTTTATATTGAAATTTGGAAAAACTTTCACATATCACCAAAATAATAATATCATACTATTCAAATTTGAATCGTTAATTTTTCTATTCAAATTTAATACTGGAATTCCATCACCCTTAGCCGATATCCTAAATGAAATTTTACTATTTTAACTACTGTAAACCTATGGCTTTCGAAAAGTTTGGCTCTTTTGGACTAAGACCAAATATTTAACAGAATGTGTAGTAGAGGCCTGCACGGGCCCGGGCTTGACCCGCGGCCATTTTCAGAAAAATATTTCGGACTACATCCGAGTCATGAGTGGATGACTGAGGCAATACTATACATAACTTAAATATTTTTTCTCATCTGTTATGAGTATCGTTGGAAATATAGAAACAATGACATATTATATTGTTTGAAAAGTATAAATTAATTTCTATAGGTATTGAAAAAATCCGGCTTTTTCGTTGTGAGAAAAATAACTTTGACTTCGGGTCAGGTTCTGGTATCAAGTGTGGTATTGAGATTCGGGCCCGGGCCGTGTAGTTTTATAAAATGTTCGTCCCTTGCAGACCTCTACTGTGTAGGTATTAAATTTTTTTTTTTAATTTAAGGCTTAACACTCTCCTCGGAGATCAAGAAATGACAATGGATTTAATACATGATATGTGTAAATATAACTCACAGTATGAAAGAAACGTGACTGATTTGATGTTTTATGAAAGCGTGCTGCTGTAAAAATAATACCCACAAACTATTAAAAACTATTTTGACACTTCCAAGCGCGCGTATCGTAAAATACACCTGTTGCTCTAAACTTTATTGAAATATTAATTTTAATGGCTTCCTGTGGTAAAAATTGTGACTACCATTAGTTCATTTTTATTATTTTCTTATAATAAAACTACTGCGTTAATATAAAAACAATGCCGTAAAAAGAATTATTATGAAACCTTTCAAAATGTTTTGAATGGATTTACTAAAACGCAATACAAAATTTTTAATCTATTGTCGTACGATTAAAGTTCTTTTAACCCTCCTTTCAATGGCGCATTCCGTTACAAAATCTTTTAATTCCTGTCTCAATTGCGTCACATTTGATAACTCTACATATTCCATGAAAATATAGTGGCGTAATGTTTTCGCGAAATACTTTATTCTCGGAAAAATTAGAGAAAGAATGTTTTGTTGGTTTATGACTAGGGTTGTCAAATGTTATTGACAAAAATAGAGAATATTTAACAAAAAAATGTTTATTTTGAATAATTTTCTTTGTAATTGTGCCGGTTATTATTGAAGTAGAATAAGTCATTTAAGATACCACAATTACAAGGTAATCGTAAAATTTCAGCAGTACAGGAAAGATTATATCTATAAGGCTAAGAATCATAATTTATAGACATATTTTAATTTAGTATCAAAATATTTTTTTAAAACAAATTTACGCAAAAGTTCAATTATCTGAAACGAAATATTTTATGGCTTATTTCAGTTCCATAATAACCGGCACATACATATATTTAGATAATAATACTTAAAAACATGAAAAGTGCGCTTAAAAATCAATTGTTGAATTTAATTATCTTTTTTATTATTCTTAATTTCACCATTTCTAACAGTTTATTTGGTGCGAAAGTTTCTTATTTTTTTTATAAAATTTTAAGCATGAAATATTTTTGTTTTGTAGTTATATACTATGCTCTAAATGCCCTGGACAGTGGAAATTTTCAAAATTTAAAAAGAGGACTTTCTGAGTATAATATAAAAAAGGTAGATAACAAAAGAATTGCTTTAAAAAAGAAGACATGTTCTCTTAAAAAGCGACCTATTTGCAACCCTATTTATGACCTCACTTTTTATAAAACACTTCGTCACAAATCATCACATAATATTTAACAGTCACCCCACCCTAGGGCGTGACGTCGTATGAACCTCCCCATACTGTAACGCCATAATTATTAATTATGTTTATCTGTCTAGTGTTGAAAAACATATTCCTACCGACTTAAATACGGATTACACTTAGTCGTATGCTTAACATCAGCTAGAAAATTTACTAGCTTCAAAAGTAGTAATTGGCAATGTTTTAAAACTGCTGAATGAAAAGATTAATAACACAGTAAGCATTGAATTATTTTTATACGTTTGTAATTTTTTTTAAATTAAAATTAATGTTTGTATTTCTTTGGTCATGTCCACCATTTTCCTTCATCATCCTTCAAGAGTTTCAGTATCCCGCCAGTATCGTTGTTTCCTCTTGATCCATGATAGTGTATTTCTGTCATTAATGTTTTATGGATAGTGATCAGCTCTTCATCATTTTTCTGTTTTTCAATAAAAACATATCCCATACAGTTTCCCATCATCATATAATACATATACCCATGTGTTTTTATTGATCGCTTTGACTTTATAGAAGCAGTATAATGTGGTTACATCACCAGTTTATTTCAAAATTTTTTTTGCCATTTTTATAAAATTATCTTAATCTGATTAATATCCACATCCTGTATTTCTAAACCGATGTTACGCAGACTGGTCCACAAAAGTGATTTTTCGGTACATAAAAACCTTTGCAAACCGACTGATATATTCTTTACCCATTCGCAGACGTAAAAAGACTCGGTAACCAGGTATAGTGCATGAAAACAAATCGTTTAAAAATGTTCAGCATCATACATGTTGCTGCGCTGAGAAATACACCATGTAAGAAGGGTTCAAATTCATAGTAAGTGGTAGTGGGTACAATCTTGGGTAGCCTGTGGAATGCTGTAATTCATTTTAACAGAACCAACCAATAATTTGATCCATTGACGGCGAGCAAAAGTAAATTTCGCTAAAATAAATAATATGATTTAACAGAATTTTCTAATTATTAGATACTGAGCGCCTTTTCACTGCACAAACTTACAGCCGCCTGAGTAGCATTGGGCATAACTCTTTCCTTATAAATAAATGTACGTGCTTGCGCTCGCTTCCACTGCCCACCCCTGTCGGCGCCGCGGCAGGGGTCCGCTCACACCCGCGCTGCCCGAAGATAAACTACTTGCGCAAAATAAGGTGAACAACTCTCTTCCTATTACCATTTTACTCTATCAAGTCACTTACTTTACTAACTTCGATTAACTTTGCGTGAATCGCAAATAACGTTTTTCTGTTTGAGCAAAAAATCAGTGCAATACTGAAGTTTTGTTTGGAAGAAAATATACACAACAATAATGCAAAGTTGACTTTAGTGTTATAGCGGTAAAAGCTCTCTTTAACGGACGAAAGTTTCGGATACATACACCTACT
The DNA here is from genome assembly GCA_022494535.1 of Himalopsyche phryganea. Classification (NCBI taxonomy): domain Eukaryota; kingdom Metazoa; phylum Arthropoda; class Insecta; order Trichoptera; family Rhyacophilidae; genus Himalopsyche; species Himalopsyche phryganea. Next base: position 3,937,751 of record JAGVSL010000065.1, on the reverse strand, counting down.
AGGTCAAATTTAAAAGTTTTATTTTACCAATATCAACACAATAAAATTTTGTTATAAATTATGCTTTCATGTCACAATGTGTCCCGTAACATAAATAACGGATATTGCCAGTGAAGTGGCAGTAGGCGTTATGTTAAAAAACCTTGTTTTGAGATAATTGACTTTTGAGAAAATCATGAAATTTAAGTCTTACTATTTACATAACTTAACCATTTATAAAAGTAACTACTTTATGATATTTGGTTAATCACTGACAAATTTGATTAAATTATTTATAATTCTTTTTAACATGTTGTAATATTAATTATAGTTTTTTTCCACTAATAACTGTGGACGAAATCGACCTTATTCATATGTATTTCTTAAAATTATTTCAACGATACATGGAATATGGTTGAGTTTGTTTTTTCAGACAATATACCGGTCTAAAATCTATTGTACTGCATTCATACCTCAAAACAGCCGATTTTCGAATTATCGCTTAATTATTTATACTATGTCGTGCTCTAAATTCGGTCTGAAAACGTTGGTTGTATGGATATTTTTTAATTCAAATTTAATGTTTTGGCATCCGTAAGATAATGGTGAGACTTCTTTTTAGAGATCAGAAGGTTCCATACTCTAGTTGTGAAAATCGAGTGGGTTATGTCATCATAATAATTCTGTGTGTTAAAGGAAGAGGGATTTAAGCCATTCAAAGTGAAAAATAAGTTGAATATGCCAAAATAGCGACAATGCATGTATGCATATAATAGAAACAGGACCAGTCAAATCAATGCTGCTGAATTAGTAAAATTTACGTAGAAACATCACATTTTTCATTAAACTTCATACAAATGCAAATCTTGTTTTGGCTTTCCTAAATATTACCAATTTTAGACTTAACGGATTTTTTCTTTCTCACACTGAATATATGCGTTTATTTCATTGAGCAAATGTATTTGAATTATTTTACATATCAACTGTGTTTTGGCCAGTGGATGTAACCCTCAAAAAATACGAAAATGAGTTAATGATTAGATCTAATTTTAATGACGACACGATGTAAATTAGAAAAATAAATTGACCCCTCTTTGGAAGGGAAACATCTTTTTACATTGGTTTTAGGTTTACAAATTCTGACCCCCCCTCCCGTATTTGATGTAAGCCACTATTATATCGACACTCCCTAGGTATAATCTCGTATCTGCAAACATCAGAATTTACAAGAGCGCATTTCAAAGATTCATAAAGCAACTCACCATATAATGTTTTCGATAAAAACAGTTTTTACCCTCTTCTGAACAATTTCAATTTTGAGGGTTATGTCAATTGGCCAAAACACCGTCGACGTAAATCAGTCTGATATATTTTTTTACTTATTTCACGAAATCCATTGTACTGAAAACGTTTGAAGAATAATGTATTTTTTAAATTTCGTCTTTTATTCAGTTAACTATGCTTGTCCTCTAGATGTTGGATTAACAAGCATTTCTAACACGAATATAAGAAAATATCACAGAATTTAGACACATTTTCTCATAATCATGCAATAAGGGAAGTATATTGGTAAAGAAACAATGGCTTCAATAAGGTAAAGAAGTATCGTTGTAGACCGACAACATATTATATAAGTCATTTGTAAATGACATAAAACAAAACTATTAATTGTGTGCATGTAAGCGTAACAATGTTTTATCAAATATTCTCAGAACACTGTTATGAATTCAGTTTACGTCTATAATAGACGAGAAAGTTGGTTTGTTTGCCCCGTTTACTAATAAACGTATAAACACAAAATGTTTAATACCCAACGTGTACCATAGACATACAATATACATGTTTTATGACGTCAGACTCTTGACGCGAAAAGGTTAAATCATGTTATTATTCATAGTTGGTGTGCTAAATATAACTTTGAAGCACTTAACATTTAAGTTTTAATTGAAATTTATATGTTGGGTGATACCAGGTCTGTTAAGGATTGTATTTCTTGAGGTTGGTAATAAATCTTCTTCCTGTGTATTGTTAAGATGCTTCATTGGATAATAATTATTTAAACTACCTCTTTAAAACTCTAATATTTTCTTGGAAGTAACTTTAAAAAGCCGTACAATCTATAAACGTGATATTAAATCGCATCCGGTGTGAAACTACCAAAGCGGTACTCTTTGGAGAGCAATTAAAAGTTTCAAATAATTTTGTTAAGAAGTGATTATACATTGATTATTTATTATATATATTTTAGTTTGAGGAAAATGTTGCTGTTGAAATGTTTCATGCGAAAATTGTACAATAATGCCATGACAATGAAGTTATTAATTTTTACAGGGGACTTTTAATAATTTACGCTTACAAAACGTAAATGAAAAATATATTCCTTTCAGAAACAAAAACTATTGCAAATTCACTACACATTTTAATGAACGAGCGGTATGCCTTTCTTTGTCATTGACTTTGTTTTTCTTTGGCTTTGGGTGTCATGGATTAATTAATTAGTCTATCGCGTATAAGTCTAAAATTGTTGATAGTTTAAATTTTAATATTGACTAATGTTTATTGTTGGCGATAGAAAATCATGACACAGTAAGCATTTAATTTTATTTCATAGATAATAAATATGAAATAAAACAACATTCCTTTAGACTCACCGCAACTAAAATATAGGGCTTTCTCCAATGCGACGCCTGAAAAATATTTATCTGGATAAATATCAACCGTAGCATTTAGAATTATATAAAAGCTTTTCCAACGCTCTACGTGTTTATAAATATATGCTTGTGAGAAGATTTGCCATCAACAGAATACGACTTGTGGGTTTTTATATTTTTTTGACTTACCATGTCATTATATATACTTCTTAATGCTTCCAGATAAAATCTAAAATAGCTCGTCATAGCTTAAAAAACGATTATTGTAGTGGGGTTATGTATTTAAGTCGTCTCAATTCACTTCACCTTAGGTTAGTACGCTTAACTACAGCAGTGTCAAAATATCACATTTTTTTAAATAAACCAGTCAGTTTTTATTCGACAGAGCCACAAGTAACTAAAGAAGCCCAAACGCCTTGACCACCCGGCTACATAGCAGACAGCTATAATAACGAAGTTCTTCCAATAAAATATCAATTCATTCCGCAATAGATCTTTTTTGAAAAATAGTTTTGAGGAGTACTTACTGTACGGAAATTCTTGAGTAAATACATTTATTTTGTCACCATATCCACTCGCAATATAGAGTGTGTAATTTCTTAATGGAGCATGTCGTGTTGAGAAGTTTTTCTACGACAATTGCTTGTTATTTAATAGCTAAACCTCTTTTTTTTCGGATAGAGTAATGAAACCGGATAGAGTAATGGTACCTAACACACAACAAACTTTCAAGATAATTAAAAAAAAAACAAGGCAAGCAAAATTTTTAAATTTTTCAAAACAAGTTGAGCATTTTCTTTGATAAAAGAAGAATTGACAGCTAAAATTTTTTTCAAAAGACATATTGTATTTTAACTTTTAAGGTGTTAACTGTCAGTTCTTGGTGGAAAAACATTATATTTTAAAAAATAAAACACAATTCATTTGTACTACTTCTACATATATTTTTTTAAATATGTGGAAGTAGTACAAATGAGTTTTATTTTTAAAATATATTGTATTATATTAGTATTCATGTAACATTGTGAATCAAATATTTAATAACAAATAAATTTTTCATAAGGTTTCTTAAAAATATTTTACAACTTTATTTGATAATTATATAATTGAAATACATAAAAATTAACAAACCTTAAATCCGTACATTAAGTATAGGCAATTGATAAACATGTTATACAGTAAACAAATTAATTATTTCAGAGTTCACCCTTTTATCAGTGATAATACCCGATAAAGATGTTTGCGCAGCTATTTTCTTTGCTATCTTTTCTTTCCCCCTCAGGCAAAGACTAGGCCAGTCATCAAAACACTTTGTCTTTTTATCGTTCTGTCAGAGGAAATTGGTTTGTTTTATTGATGTTATTTTTCCTACATCGATCACTTCCTAATACCTAGGTATATATTTTCACATAGTGTTAAATTTGCCGTACACAAATAAATACAATATTTCTTTTGTTAGTAAGAGAAGTACATCTTTCGATCAATTTACACGGTGTTTGATATTTATACATAGTTTTAGTTTTACATTGTTCACGAGTTGCATAAAATGACGTTGTGTTAAGAATAAAAAAAGGAAATAATAACAAAATCAATAATTAGGAAAATAAATTCTTATTACACCATTATATTTTAAAATGTATGTTATTAAAAAATGACTTAAATTGAGTCTTAACGTGAAGGTAAGTTTAATTGAATAATTATGTAAACATAACGACATTTATGTTAACCTTCTGGAAATATTTAATTTAAGCACAGGGATATCTCGATGTAATTGTATATCGAGCGCTGTTTTGTTAATAACATCGTTGAGTATTATCGTTATTTAAAAGTAGATAATTATAATCTCGTATATTAGTGTAGTGACCTTTTTTTTGTTTTTATGGTGCCCAACATAAAAAGTAAATTAAAAATACGAAAAACCCATTCTTTTATTGAAATGTCAAAATCTCATGTAAGTCCGATTACGCAATGTACTTGGCCTGACGGGCACTTATGTATCAAATGTTAGTGGCAGAGAAAGGGCTAAAAATTAAAAATCTTTTTCTAATAAGTAAATAATTTATAATTAGTACAAACTTTTTTTCAACCAACTTTTTGGCAAATCATCCATTCCACACGTCAAAATTATGGTCTAGATTTATATCGTTTTAAATTACTCGGAATTTTTCGAACAGCAATCAAGTTTTTAAAAAGGATTTTTATGTAGGCTTAAAGAGTATTGCTTGATTCAAAGAACAAAACTGAAATAATATGTTCATCTTGAAGATTTTTAATTTGCGAATGTACTATATTAAAACTACTCCATATATTCATTCATTTTTTTATCACTGCTTTAAGCATTAAAAATATTTTTTAAATTATATATGAATCAAGGCTCATTATTATTTGCAAAAAAATTAAATAATTTTTCAGCCTCTTTTATTGAATAATATATATCAAAATCTGTGTCGACTTTGGTAAAGCCTATTGCGACTAATCTGAGAGCACACGCAGCCCGCAAAATATATCACTATACCGCGAGCGTATTGCCGTTTTTATTTGTATTTGTACATATATATAGGAGTTTACGGTTTATTATGAAATTTAAAAAAAGTAGAAATATATTTTTAATGCTATTTACTCACAGAATGCGTTAGTATAATATTTAATAAAATGATTTATTTTTAATTCAGAAAAACTATTAAAAAAATAATTTATCATTTTTAAACTTCGTTAGAATCTATAGTAACACATGTTGTACAAATTTGATGACGATTTACACTTAAGGAGGGTTTCTAATTTTTTTCAAGTTCGAAAATTTAAATAATATAATTATAACTCTAATAATTACCTGTAACGACGTTGACGAAAGCAAAAGCTCGGCTTATTCCATAACCGTAATAACTTTCAATAACCTACACGTCACAAACTTTTGTTAAGTGCTCATTGAAATGGATAAAAACAAAGTTATATGCCTAACGACACACCAAAATGTTAGCAATTAAAATCCATCCTTTGTAGCATTAACCATTACACACCCTCACTGTCATTAATCTGTAGCGGGAAAAAGTTCCGCAATTAATTAATTATTGACAAACTTGTTGGTAACCTCGACAGACAAAGGGTTAGTGTCAATAACACTAAAGTTGATATATTCTGTTTTTTAGTTGGTATATGTACACTTTTTTTGAAAAAAAAACATCGATTGTTTAAAGATTCGATTGTTGTTCCGCGTGGATTTAAAACAAAGTAAATGTTTCCGCGTCGTCCCGAGCACCTGGAGCCTACGTATTACGCACGGCGGCCCGGCGTCGACTGAAACCGACGTCGCTGTGTAAAGCACGCGCAAGCGTTGCGACGCCTGTACACCAGTATCCACAATACGTTTCAGCATGCGCGGTTTCGCCTAAAAGATAAACGTGTAAAAAAGCTCTCATACGCAGAGCGATCAGTGGAAGAGCTTTACTGTTCTACTTAAAGTTAGACCACATTGCCATGTGTCTGCGTTTACTTGGCTTAATATATTTTTTCTTCCCATATCTGCCCACAACCTTGAGTATGTGTAGCACTTTCAGCGGAAATAGATTATGAACAAATACTTATATTTGAAGAGTGATACTTCAAAATAACGAACTGATCTGATAAAATAATAAATTCCAATAACGGATATGTTGTGTATAGATTCAATTATCTTAGTAAGCAAAATATTACTTTCATTAAACTCTATCGTCTGATGGAATCAGGGTTTCCAGACGTTCCTATTCAACAGACAAATAACGAGTTTTGCATTACCTCTGAAAATCCCGAATCAACAAAATTTGTGTTTATACATAAATTTACTTGTATAGTTGAAGAGGCTCGATTCATTTTTAATTTCTTAATCTTAATTTCGCATTGACCAATGCGCCACGGATCCACGGCAATGTGTATTTGTAATCCACGTTAATTCTGGTTATACAAAATGTAAAACAAATAAAATAATATTTTGCATGTGGAAGGATTATAAAAATTCTGATTAACTATTTTGAAGATAATATGAAAGTTTTTTTTTCTTTTGACCAAGGTATGCATCGCCAGTTTGTTGAAACTGGGGTATAAATCCCGCCGTTTTTCGCAATGTTTTTCTCCTTTCCGCACAGCTGTGAAAGCTAGAGTTTGAGCAAGTAAATGATAAAAATTTGTTTTGGCCGGGTAGGTTTTAAATTGTTATCGCGGCATCCGTGGGAAAAATATTGTCGGCTTAAAGCGAGGAGGACGCTATCACCGGATGTCGGATGCATGATATTTAATATATTTATTGTATTCTACACTCCGCTTAAACATAACGGTTTTTTGGAGCATTATAGTATTGAGATTAAATCTACAAAAGCAAAGATTGCGGAACGGTAATGTGCGAAACGGTATGTGGTAACCCACAATATTTAAAATATTTCTGTCAGTGTGAAATGCAAACAGCTAAAGCAAAATATTCATTTAATTAACCACGATTAAAATTACACTTATTTATTAGATTTAAATAATACAATGCATCAAATTTGAATTCCATGTATTTCATCACCAACGAACCAGGGTTTGCCTTTCGGCAACTTCAGGCATTCGAGTACACGATTGAACTCGAACTAACAGTTAGTAAATAATTTATTCGACGATTTTTTGCCCAATTGATGTAACCCTCATAATTGAAATTGTTTCGGAAAAAGAAAAAACAGTTTTTACGGAAAACATTATGTGGTGAGTTTCGTTATGAATTTTTGAAATACATTCCTGTAAATTCTGATGTTTGCAGATACGAGATTATACGTAGGGAGTGTCGATGCCGGGTCAGAATTTATAAACCTAAAACCAGTGTAAAATGATGTTTCCCTTCCAAAAAGTAGTCAATTTATTTTTTTAATTTATATAATTTGGCTGAGTCGTCTTTTAAATAAAATCTAATCATTAACTCATTTTAGTGTTTTTTGAAGGTTTCATCAATTGGCCAAAACGCAGTCGATATATACAACAGATTAAGAAAAAATATTATTACAAAACTCAGTCTAGGAATTGCATTAATATTTGAATTAATTTTAATACTGATTTTATAATAATTACTTTTAGATTTGTATGTATTGTATGATATCTAAAATTATTAAAAAAAAACATTTTTTAATTTTTATGTTTTAGATGTCTGTACTTAAAAAATGCTATTCTTGTGATCAGTCAGGTGTAAGGTTTGTAATCGCTGTTAATAAACGTAATTATTAATCATTAAAACAGTGATCACAACAGTTACAAAAATTATCAAATGAGTTTTTTAGGAATACATTGGCATTTTGGTGTCCTATTCAACTTTCTTTAATAAAACGTAAACTGAAAAGCACTTGTGATTATATTGAAAGTGCAAATAAAATGTTTATAACATCTTATCAACAAAACACTGTAATCAAAAGACGGATTGCGCTAAATATTAAATAATAAACGGAATATTCATAAGATACATGCTTGTAATTATTATGATTCTTTATAGTTTGGCCATTATGTTGAATATTTGACTTTCAAGTGTATACAATTAAACAATGTTCTAATTCAAATATCATCAAAATATTACTTTCTCTTCTTGTTCTTAACTTGTTTGCCAGTTGGATTTGCCATGGATAGTATTTTTTTTTTTTACGATTTCCGCTCCCAATATGGAACATATGAACTTCTGATGCAGGTGTCTCAAGAGAAGTTCTTATTATTAATCACTTGTAAGTACTCGGCATGGGTCGCAATGCCACTCAAAGAAAGAATGGGGTTTTTTTTTAATTCTGTTAATTGAAGTGTTTTGGATACAAAATATTTTTTTCTCCGTCTAGTGCGTACACGAATAAATCAGAAGAATTTTTCAAGATGTCGCTGTGTGTAAGTATTTTTTTTTTGGATTTTACTTTTTCAAAAACCTTCACGGGTGTGCGCACAACAACTCACCAAAGTTTCATCGAAATCGGATGAATGGTAAAGGAACACATGGGGAACAATCAAACAAATATGCATTTTTATACATATATACAGGTTTGGTCGATCTTTCTAGTGTAGGGATAGAAGGTTAGTGGTTAGATAATCGATCTGATTACGCCCCGTTTTTAGGATTGGGTGGGAATTCTAAACATTACAAAGATCCATGCTGATGAACAGAAATTAATTGAGTCTGCACATACTGGTATTTGAACCGAGACATCCGTAACCGAAGCCAACGACGTTCACCACTGCACCACGGATCTGAAAAAAATCTAGATTTGCCATCGATAGTATATGACACACCCTGGTTTTTCTTAAGTATAAGTGTCATTAGTGTCCTGAACTGAAATCGGCCTGCGGCAAACAGCAATATTTCGCAGTATAGGTTTTTTTCTTGTTGCCAGGCGGTAAAAAAGAGCCCCCGGGCTTGGCCGCTGGACGAGTCCATTTTTACGGAAAAGGGTAGCTCCAACTTTGCACGGAGTTTTTTTTGAATTTTTGTACACAGTCGATGACGAGCTGCCGAGTCGGACGAACGAGGTCTCGTCGCGACGAAGGTGATGTGACGATGTGAACTGTTTGTTTGTTTTTGTGTTTTGATTTGCATTGGATTTAATTTAAATTCGTTGTGTCATTTGTATTAAAACTTAAAGTAAATTCAGTTGCTAAGTAAATGTAAATGTAGAATCAATTTTATGTGTTAAGATTTATATATTTGTGTAATGTTAAACCACTGCATCTTGAATGGAAAATAAATAAGTTTTGAACCGGATCCGAAATGGTGTTTGTCTGAGATCAGCCCTTCCAGGACTCCGGATAACCAGCCGCTCGCCTCTCTTCGATCCGGGGTCTTCTCATATATTAAATTTTAACTAATTCATTTAATATATTTATTCTACATCCAATCAACAAACACAATCGTTAGAATCTAATAATTGTACCTCAGTTCAATTCAGATGATTATGTCAATTGTAAAAGTATTGATTTGGTTCATTTCAAACGATCTGAGTGCCTATTACACAGAATACTTCGAAGCTCTATCGGAAAGCTTAAATAGTTTTGTTTTGAAAGCTCTCGCCTTCCTGAATATTGCAGGAGATTTTCAGCGCAGGATATTAAATTCGCATCCCGTAGAGTGTGGTTACTTTTCATGGCTTGGCACAGCAAATGCAATAATATATATTTCACTTCCCTCAATCCGAATGCCTTTTGGAATACAACTATTCAATGAATTTGTATGGTACTATCAAATGTAGTATATGAATAAATTTTAATCTTATAAAACAATATTTTATTCGGGTACTTACATAACGTTAGAAAATTAATTTTGTGGATTACTCAGAATACCTTGAGTCTCCTATGTCTGTTCCTTCAACAATTTGATTCTACAGGGTCAGAAAAAACTGAGAAATATAATCTTCAAATCAATAAAAACACTTTTAAAAGGCTTGTATTTACTTTAAACTGTCAGTAATTTATATAACACGGTTCGTTTTTTAATTAAATTTAACCTTACCTAACCTTTATTTATTTATTAAATTTGTTGCTGACCGTTTATGGGATTAATTACTGCCCATATATGGGATTGGTTTTTTTAACCATGTCCGCTCCCAGTGTGCATCATATGGCCTCCTAATGGAGGTATATCAACAGAAATCTTCAACGAAAACTGTTTGTTACTCAGTTTCTCAACCTCTCTTTTTCGAAGAGAGTAAGTAGGGATAAGAAAGGTACTAGTGGTTACCTAATTGTTCTGGCTATGCCCCGATTTTAGTATTAGATTGGTGGGAGGAAATTTTAGACATCACAAGCATTCTTGACTACGAACATAAATCGATTTATGAAACTGTCCGCACCTAGACTTGAACCCGAGACATACGTATCCCTAGCCAACGACGTTTATCACTGCACCTCGGAGGCGGCAAATGGAATTAGTTTTTAACCAAATGGTTAGTTGCCTTTTTAAAACGTACTTAATAACACCTCGATTTCGAGATACGTGGTCAACAAATGTATGGTACTTATTAAATTGAATCGATGAACAATTATTTTATATATTTTTTAGAGAAAATTCGGAAGACCGTGACTTCACTGAATGGACGGGGTGTCACTAGACTTACGAGTGCTGGAAGTTTGTCTTCGCTGTAACAACAGATAAGAAGACATTTTATATCATTTCAAAATTGAACTTCGTGCCACCCAAATACACCTAATAATTAATACATTAATGTATCCTACATTTAACCGTGGTTAAATTTTCCGGAACAAGATACGATTAGTAATTTCATTTACCGCAGATAGGAGCGTTCTACCCACTGGACGACTGCACATTGCCTTTTGTATGTATTTATCGGATAAGTGATTGATAGTTAGTCGTACGAGAAGAAAAGCTTTTATATTATATATTGAGCGGATCTTTTTTTGCAGCGCGAGGCTTCATTATTTACTTTTTGTTACTGTGTGGCTGCGTGCTTAGGAAGTGAGTAATGTATCATCATATAAATAGTAAACATTGCTATATATTACATGCTTCACAATACATGTTTCCTTCATTTTCTATTTATAACATACTAACAGTAATTATGGCATTAAGCGTAATAATCTGTTATTGGCAGATATGATGTTATGATGTTTAAAGTATTTAGTTCCATAGCTATAATAAAATATAAATGAAAACTATTTCGATATCACCATATTATAATACTTTTAAGGTGTGAACTGTCAATTCTTGATCTTTATATTTTAAAAAATAAAACACAATTCATTTGTACTACTTCGACATGTTTATATTGATGATTGACCAAGCAAATAAAAATTACGCAGTAGTATTTTATGATTTAAGGACACGGAAAATGTGTATCTTTTATTAGTATTTGTATTTATTTATTTACTTTAAGCCATATCCTTGCCCAGAATGTATGTCGATGCCATGAAGAATATGCACTATTAATGGATGTATGTTCTCAGGTGCTCAACCTGTATTTTACGAAGAGAGTAGGGATGTAAGGATAGGGCTAGGACAGGACTATTTGTTTGCTAATCACTTCCGCTACGCCTCGTTAATTTTGCAATGGAAACGACAATATAATATAATATTATATACCGTTGGCATAGTGGTAAAAGGCGGTTGCCGAAAATCAGATTTTTTGAGTTATATATGCAGTACAATAAACTTCTGTGAAGAAATACATATTAATTAAGTCAATTTCGTTTACAGTCGTTAGTGGATTAGTATGAAATAGATTTACTAATAAATGAATTGAATCCATCAATGATTAACGAATCTCATAAATTGCTCAGTTGACTTAAATTTCTTGATTTTCTTAAAATTCGATTATCTCAAAACAAGGTTTTATTACTTAACACCTTCTGTCTCTATGACGACGATATAATATATTATATTCATATTTATGAAATACGCTGTTGACGACTAACTACCTTGAGTTGACGCACCAATTTAAAGCAAATAATTCGAGGATTATTTCTCTTGTGACACTTGGTTGAGACACATGTAATCATTTAATAGCGTTTAACGCCACTTTGTTCCGTGATATGCACAGTGTAATGAGCTTTGAACATGTAACGAATGTTGGCGCGTAAAAAATTGATACAATTAAAATACACCAATTCATCAAAGTACCAATCAAAAACTTAAATTGAAAATATGCCATAATTCGGAATATAAAGTAGAAAGAATTCTAGAAACTTGTCGCTGTATTTTTAATATTCTTGCCAACTTATAAAAAAAAGAGTTCTATAAACGTATAACATTTTGAGGTTGTCACGCTTATTTCAATCTAATAAACAATAATACAAACCCGTGTTAAACTCGCAAATGCTGTAACAAAAAACAAGTTATTCTCACAACCATAGTGCTTATTTACGAATTATTATTTATAATTCTATAGTTTAATTGAAAATGTTTTTTTAACAGTTTTATAAAAGAGAATAAAATTTAAGTACTCCAAATAACAGTAGCACAGTATAATTATTGGCCATCAGTTTTATTATTTCTTAGAAAGTTTTCGCTAAGTAGAGGTTATTCTTATTGTTAGTTCCCTGGTACTGCAGACATATTGTAATATTACTGTAATAAAATAGTCGCTACAGTGGCAGAAGGTGTTCAAAGGAAATCGAAAAATTAAAAAAAATCATTAAAATTAAGCCTCTCTACGATTCGTTTATCATCTACGAATTCAATTTAAGTATCATCTATAATTCTTTTTAATATTAATGTTAGTTATAGTTTTTTTTCCACTAATAACTGTAAAAAAATAGACTTAATTCATATTAATTTATTCAAATTACGTAAAAAATACATGGAATATGGCTGAGATTGTTTTTTTCAGACGATAGATCGTCATAAAATCTATAGTACTGCATTCATAACTCAAAACAACCGATTTTAGACTTATGGCTTTCTGCCATTATGCCGACGATTCTATATTAATAAAGATTTAATTTGGATTATTGAGATTTTGTACACTTCCATATATTTTGTCACTAACGACCCGGGTTTCGCCTTTCGAAATCTTCAGGCATTCGAGCACACGAATTTCACGATCAGTCCCGAGTCCATTCGTGTGCTCGAATGCCTGAAGACGCCGAAAGGCGAAACCCGGGTCGTTAGTGACAAAATACATGGAAGTGTACAAAATCTCAATAATCCAAATTTGATATTGAAATTCCATCGAGCACCCTCAGTCGATGTCTTAAATTATATGTTAAAGATTTGTTTATGATTGTCATGTTATGAGATATCTTTATTAAATTATAGAATATTCCTTACAAATTTAAATATGCATATTTTCCTTTTTCAACGATGTTTACTATTAATTCAGTGCATACGGACTCCTAATTGATCATTTCAACAAAAGTTGTTTATAAATAACTGCATGTTATCCAGTCGCTCAAGTTCTCTTTTCATAGACGGCAAGGATATATGGATGTAACTAGTAAGGGACTAGTAGTTAGCTGTTTTTTTTTCGGTGCGTCGTATTTTTAGGAGCAGATGTATGGGAAGGAATGTCTACTCCATCCCTCGATCGAGTAATAAATAAATTTACCAAAGTGTCCGTAAACCGCCACCGAATAATACGAATGCCTAAAAGCGTTTACAAAGCAATTACAGGACCGGAAAATATCTTGTTAGGTTGAAAAGATTTTGAGTTTCTACAATTTGTAAGCTGAAAGTGTTGCTGAGAAGATCAATGCAAGAACATCTTGGATGAGGAAACATTTTGTCATCTGCTAAAAATGTTATGATACTTTCGATGCATTTGGTGCTTACTTTTTAGCACACTGTTTACAGTTTTCAAAATTTTGGTACAGTAAATAAATATGTATATTGTACTTTGCAAACCTATAACCTACTGGAAACTTTCTGGGTATTTGTGTTATCGATTTAGATGTACATAAATATTTTCTAATATAAAATTAAAGTTGATAACTTTGTCATTCCACCAACTTTGTTACTAAATGTGGCACGTGGTTCGTTTCTTCAGACTAACAATCGCAATGTTATTTATTTCTATGGTAAAAAATGATTGTAATTTGCAATACAAAACTGAATGGTGGGGTGTGATTATTTCTTTCTATTTGAATTAAGGAGGAGTTAAGACACAAATGATGATGGTACCAATTAGCACAACACTACTAATTACTTGTTTTTGGGGGTGAAAATCCCGAAAGAAACAAATTGAATAGTGGTGAGCTCGGACAGGTGGCTTAATCAGTATATTATATTCAATATCGATTTGTCCAAGACGTATTTACGATACTATACATATCCATATGTTACTTTGCACTACAACCGTTCTACCAAATAATTGTCCTTTAAGTTATTTCATTCTACTATTTTCTCGGTTTTTTAAATGTAATAATATAATAAAAATAAAACATACATTGAAAATACACTGAAGAGATGTTGCCTCGATGTTTTAAGAAGCTTTTAATTATTTTAAAAGATTCACCACTTTGTTTCAAACAATATTTTATAACAATACAATTTATACGTAGCTAGTTTAAAAATTAGTTAAAAAACAAACGTAAGTTTGATAGCTATTTTTAAAGATAGGAAAGCTTCTTTCAATGTTTATTTAAAAGGGGTTTTTGTCAGAGCTAAAAAGCTTCATAATATATTCATGTAATATCTTTTATCAACCATATTCTGAGATATAATACGTATTTGTCATCTTAGTCGCCAGAAATTGAGAAACTTGGGAAACAAATGAGTTTTTTTTTTTGCGTAAATGTATGCTGTACGGATAATGGTGATGAATAAATGTCTAATACCATTTACATGGTTGAAAAACGCACGTTTTCGTGTCTTTGAATTAACGGTACGTCTTATAATCGCTGATAAAAATGTATCTTTACCGTCGACGAATCACGGAGCTAGTGGGGGACGGCAACAGGACGCAGAAAAAAATCATAGTTTATGTATTTCCACAGCGAGAAATGTGTGAAATTCTAGACGTCGTCTTACTGAATCATCAAGTTTTATTCAGTTTTATTATGCTAAAGGTAAAAATATTCTTACAACAGAAAGAGGAAGCTGGTTTTACAATGCAAACTCTTTAATGCTTATTTTAACCTTTGAGTTTTCAAATATGGATTTTTTTATTACATTTAAAAAAACTATTTATAGTACGTCAAAGAAATCTATTTTTACGCGATAAAATGTTTAAGATGCAAAATGTACTTTTTTTTTATTACGGTTGTGTTTTCTCGTTACCGTCAGCTATTATTTTGCGGATATCTTCTTCTTTAAGTGCCTTTTTATATGGAAAATTGACAAATGCATTTTGGTAGGTCTTTATATCCTTAAAGTCTTGGAGATTTTATCTTCAGTAGACATTGGGCGTCTTTGTACAAACGTTTGTTTTTTGAAGCGGGATTTGAACCCGTAACTGAAGTAAACGACATTGACCACTGCACCATAGACTCGACAAACTTTATCATATACAAATACCACAACTTAAATACTAAAATAATATTGATTTTTATTCGGTTAGAGAATATTTCGATTCAGTTGAAGAAACTTTATATACGTAAACGATATATAGATATGTTATGTCTTAAATTATAATATCGACGGTGTTTTCGCCAATTGATGTAACCCTTAAAATTTGAATTGTTCAGGAGAGAGTTAAAACTGTTTTTATCGAAAACATTATATGGTGAGTTGCGTTATGAATCTTTGAAATGCACTCCCATAAATTCTCATGTTTGCATATACGGGATTATACGTAGGGAGTTTCGATATAATAGTGGCTTACATCAAATATGGGGTGTCAGAATTTGTAAACATTAAACCAATATAAAATTATATTTCTTTTCCAAAAAGTGGTCAATTTATTTTTCTAAATTACATCATTTGGACGAAACCTGCTCTGTCATCTTTAAAATGAGATCCAATCATTAACTCATTTTGGTTTTTTTTAGGGTTACATCAATTGGCCAAAACACTGCCGATGTAATATATTTGAATCAGATGAATACGAATTATTCATAAACATTGAAAAATATTCAAACGTCTACATCCATTGTTCCTGCGTATATACGTCGTGTGAAAAGGTTAAGAAAATTTCATTCCACTTTCATTCGATATTTTTTTCACGGAGTATTAAGTCACGAAGGGGTGTGAGCTTTTTTTTGACAGTTGACCTTACTAAAATATCAATGAAAAATAAAAGTTTGGTAAACCAGACGGCGAGTTGTTCGTACTTTCGAATATTCAACTACGTTTAAAATTCTTGTTGAAATAAATCAAATAATATTCACCGCTGGAAAAGCTTTCCCGGCCTTTGGAGATCTTACATAAAACATGGCATCTAAAGATTTTTTGTTGACAGCTGCTGGCAATGTTTGGAAACTTACAGGATTTTTCAATATGTTAAATTATTATAATATTATTCAGTGGCGTCCGCTATTCATGCGATATACATTTAAATGGAAACTTAATATGAACTATTCAAATAAATGTTTTACAATAAAAATGAAGGCGAAAATCGATCATCGAATTATTATATGAATAGTTCATACAAGAGCTATTTACATTAATATTATAGAAGTAAGTTTTCTGAATGCTCAACGCCGTCTTATCGGTTTGCGGTGTACATGGGATCAAATTGAAGAACGAATTCTTTTATGAATTGATATCAATTATGGATTAGTGTCAGAACATATGAATGAGTAATATGAGATGTCTAAAATTTTTTTCACTCATTCATAATTTTTATATTACTTGCTGTCGATAAAACATTACTTTTTCATTATATTTCAATTGTGTTTCATTATAAATTAAAATGCCGTATGTGCCATTTGGTATTCATTTCTTTTTTTAATTATTTTACTTAGCAGTGTGGGATTTTTTTTTCTTATTAAATAATAAAGATAAATAAATAAACTATAAAATCGTACTTAAAGGTTATTTATATATCACAATACCTAATTTTTCAATGATTGCAAACTTTTAATTTCAGTTTTCCCAATATTATGATTCATGGAGTAACAATATTTTAACTCTAAACCATCGATGTGATGTCTAAAATTCTTTTCACCCATCTAAATGGGTGGCAGTGAGAGCGTTAACCTAACTACCTGACCATGACTCGCAGTACAACTGGGACTTTGAATCCCTGGATCCGGGATCCCAAAATCCTGGGATCCCGGTCAATTATTCAATCCATTAATCCCGGGATTGATATTTAGACAATTCCTGGATTTTGGGATTCACTGTAAATTCTAAAAATAGTTAATATTTCAACTAAATACTTCTTGAACGCGTACCTCGGTTCGTTCATGTAAACAGTTTTTTTATAATCTTATATACAATAGCCCAGACCACTCTGCAGACGTTTTATTATTGTCACATATCACATGTAGGTATGAAATTATCTCATGATCTAAGCGTTCGTACTAGCTACTTTAGACATTCAGAATTTCAATTTGAATACCTTCATCTATGACGGGTACGGTTATATTAATACTTAACGTATATAATACATTTAAATGTATTGTGGTCTCCCCCTTTCTCATATTTCCTAACAGCCGTTTTTATCGAATTCGAAATGGAGGAAAATATTTTGATGTGGATTTAAACATTTTTTTGGATACCGTCTAGTGAAACCTACCTTAATAATGCAATAAATAAAATGAAATATAAAACTGTTTGGATTACTATGTTTTTTAATTTGTTTCTTTCTTTTTTATATATATGATTATCGAATTCCCGAACAATAAAAAAAACCATTTCAATACCGAAAAAAATTTATATCAAATATACATCCCAATTGAAGCAACAATGAACACAAATTATATTTTAAATATACCCACAATTTAACACATGGATTTACACTTAATGATCAATCCCGGGATCATAAAAAGGGTCCAGGATTGGATGCCCTAAGTACAACGCAACACATACACACACACTCTTCTTTCTCTGTCTGTGCATCAAGTGCATAAAGCTTATTTTAACAGGTGGCACTACCACCAAATAATTTAGTACTCACAGTCCATAAATAATAATAAAAAAACAATAGACCCAGTTCAAAATTTCTCACTCACTGTGCTAAACCGATCTGACTATATTATATTATAAATTGTTTGAATTAGTTCTGGGCTTTTTTTTAAATTTATGTATTGTATATCAAGCAAGAATAATTCACAGTTGGCAATGTCCAAGTGGCTAATATCCGACACATTGGCAATAATTATTGCTTACGTGCCAAATTCATTTTATTGACAAAAGCAGTTCCTTTGGTACAAAATTCTAACTATACGAGTAGGCAAAGGGTCACTGCGAAGAAAGCGGAATCATCGAATAAGAATTGAGCTCATCACAACACGAGGAAATTCAAAATAACGCTGCACACGAAATTTTGTAAAGGTAGATTTGACAGATCACTCGCGTGGATTCGCCCCGCCGAATAATGAACATACCGGTAGTCACATGTAGGGATGGCACCAATAACACAGAAACCGGGATCTCGGTATTTTGGCTGTTTTTTCAATTCCAAAAATATAAAAAATATTTGAAAATGCAAAATACCAATCTATCATATTACAGTACAATTATTGCTTTATGATTATTCGTTAAACAGTCATTAAACCAGATAAGGCTTTTCCTGTATCTGGACTTATTTTCACATATATCCGAGCATGATTGATAAATTCAAGCATTGATTAACTAAGTTTTTAACGTCATATTTTAATACAAAGAAACAATAAATTAGAACTTTTCATGAAAATCAGTTTTGTATTGTTTTTGCTTATTTTAATGTAATTTTACCATAGGGGCAAACAGTTTTTACATTTTTTAATGAACGTTAATATAGACCATATTGTACATAACATTAGACGCTATTTCACGGTCATCAATTTCTACATGTAAACCCTTCCCGACAATTATCATGTCAATTAACAAAACTTGCCACACACAAACTTCTCTTATAAGATTATTCCAGTCAACGTAATTTTGTAAATGGAAAAATGCTTCTCACAAAAAGATAATATGGAAACCATCTCTTCTGACAAACAGAAAATAAAATATACTGCCATGTATTTTTACAGATCACAGCACGAATCTTTCAAGTTCTTTTTCTTACTCATCCATCGAGAGCCTACAGTATAATATGAGCATTATCGGAATCCATTTTTCTCAAAATTATGCCGTGTGTTTGTAAAAACGAAACCGGTTTTTTTTTGTAAATTAACCTCATGAAAAGGCGCTTTCAATATCGTCGTTTTGACAGTTGGTCAACTAACTAGCGGATAATTAAAGTATCCAATTATAACCCGTCGGTACACATTTGTAATAATTTACAATAAAATTACTATTACACTGTAGAACACATCTCTAGTTATGCGTATACATACGTGATTTGTAATATCGCTATTGATAGCCGCACTACCCGTATTTAATATAAAATATCGGTATTAATAATCATATTTATTCGGTAATGCAATCCCTAGTTGCGCGCTCTCGCAGGCTTCATACTTCGCCGCTCCAGTGATACATATTATTATTTTTTGGTCATACCACTCCACATCAAAACGGCGGGGCATTAATCATCCCCCGCGAACCGAGACTTGTGATCCGGCCGCTAGAGAGCGGGATCGCGCCAGTTACAATGAGACCAAGTGTAGCCAGGTCCTAACATACATCCACGTTACAGGGGTTGACAGCCTCTGCGTTGTATTTTTGTATTTAAAATTTGTGCCTCTCCTTTCTTCTGAATTCCTCAAAATCACAGCGGAAATTGGGATTATGATTTTAGTCACTGATTCAAAAAACACCTTCGTCATTTATATATTTATTTATTGTACAAAAATAAAGTTAAAATTAATAGTAAGTGTACTCATCAAAACATTTTATGTGTTTGTTATGCATAATTTTAAAAAATATTTTCAAGCTATTCTTATTTATTTCATTTAAAATCAGAAATACGTCGTTCTCAACCTTATAAAATATATTAATAGTGAACGAATTTTATTAGTTACTCTATGGAAATGTAAGAAACTTCGTGAATTATTTCTTCAAACTGCTCTATCAATAGCAGGCAGAATGATAAAACAAAAAATGAATCACGAAGAATCCAATTAACACTAAGCCGCCAATCATTTATATTGCTACTCTTACACTTTTCGTTAAGCAGTGATACGAGTAAAATTAACGAATCAGGCTTAGATTTGCGTCTAAGTGCTTCATTTTCTATATTTACTTCATAATAATTAAACGGAAACGTTAATTATCATGAAGATCCTGCTTTAAATTTATCATGATTAGTGCCACTAATGTTACCACATTTAAATTACAATGCAGCAAGTATAAAGATAAATCTGCAGCATCACAATATTACCTTCATGAAAACATGGATTTTAATCAATTCCTTGTTGCAAGTATCAGCGGGTATATTGCACTCTCAGAAAAACAGTGTCTTAGGTCTTTCATAATCGCTCAGTCATGCAGTATTTATTGTCGGTTGAGCAATTAAAATGAATAAAATAAAGATGAAAATGGTACCATGGGTATGTTTTTATGAATATTTTTAAGAATCTAAAACAATTGACAATTCACAAATGTATATCAATGTTACTCCAAGGTGAGGTAAAGGATTTGTATGATGGTATTGTAGGGGTTAATAGTCGTTTTTGGTATATGGATACGGTTAGGTTCGTAATTTTTTGCTCTATTTTTATAAACTACTAGTGAGCCACTCAAAGAAATAACGGGTTTATGTTTTGATTCTGTTTATTGAAGTGATTTGGATACACAATATTTTTTGTTTTTCGTCCGCTGCGTACACGAATAAATCAGAAGGTTTTTCCAAGATGTCGCTTTTTGTGCGTATTTGATTGTTTTTTTAAATCTTTCTTTAGAAACCGTCACGGGTGTGCGACAACAACTCACCAAAGTTTCATCAAACTCGGATAAATGGTAAAGGAATGGATTAGGGACAAATAAACAAACATTCATTTGTATATATATAGATGTTCATATCTTGGACTCGATTAGTGTCACAAAACGGTTTCCTACTAAATCACAATTTCAGACATTACGAATGTATTTTACTGTGGGTTCATTTTATTTTCATTTAATAATTTCTTTATTAGAAATGGCTTAATCTAGATCAAAGATACGATGACAAACCATTTAATATAGAGCTTTCAACACCACCAACTACAATGCATTCTTTTATTGGTTCTTTAAGCCGAACTTATTGGAGTCATACATGTATTCTGTTCAACTGGTTGACGATTGCTTAGACAACAGAGTAACCTAAAAGCGAGCTGAGTTATGAAACCTTTCTCAGTCGTACATTTGTAGGTTGGATTGTGGCAAGGCAAAGGCTTTCACGCCGGCACCCTTGTGAAACATTCCGATAAATGCAGATGTATTCAAAATTTCGGACAGTAGCGTGCTATACGACTTGGGTCCCCAAACCCGAGCATATCGATATATCAGTTCATGTCACGAATCATGGCTATTTTATTATATATATTCTCTAAAAAAAAATAGTAAGAGCTGGTCGTCAGTCTATCACTCAAGACATCCAAAATACATCAGAAATGACTTCACTCAACTAGCGATCGTTTATAGATCTCCCCCTTATGTCTAAAATGAAAATTCTTAATTAGACTGATTGTATGTCAGTCACTTAATCTCTCTCTCTTTTGAGAGAGTAAGAAATTAACTTATTTTTCTCTCAATACTATATTTTAATAACTGACCAGGGAGTTCCTAAGTAGCCAAAAAACATCACAAGAGTCTATTCTGATAGAAATCAACTGACAAATAAACAAATGAAAGTTTCCATTGCGGCATTTGACTCCAGCAAATACTAAAAGCCTTTATTACTCGGCTACAGGACTGAAACGCATGGATTCACCATTATAATAGTAGTGTAACGAAAAATCTAAATATTTACGAAAAAGTTTGTGATAGTTTCAGTCTGCTTTTTCGTCATATCAGAATGCAACATTCAAGTGAATTCCATGTTGTTGTCAGAACAGGAATATGTAGTTTAGTTGTGTTTCTCTCAACTTTATTGTCAAAGTTTGTCTGACAGAAATTATAAAGTTTAAGTAATTATTACAGCGTAGTAATTGGTTTACGTTTGACTAATAAATGCTGATCCATTGCGTAATTATTGTTCATTTAGTATTCTATTACTATTCGGCAATTTTATATTTCTTTTGAAAATGAAACGAATCGTATTAAAAATCGGGATATTACTTGTAAAATTAAACAACCATAGGCTATTTGGCCGAGTTTAATTCTGTTGTACTAAAAATGCTTTCAATTTAGACTTATTATAATTCAAATTCAAAAACACTTTAGTATAAATTTATTATTGCAGGGATATTTTTTTATTAATTGCTACGCAATTATTTAAGAGATGCTGATTCCACGAAATTGTAAAGTTAACGAACTTTCACGGGAGACAAACCAATTTAATTTTTAAAGCTTTTTTGAATAATCTAAATATTGTTTGTTTTGACTGAAAGCAAAAAATTGTAAATAAATAAATGTAGAACAACATAGCAACAATTAATATATGTTAATTTTAATTAAAGACAATGATATATTTCGTGGATGAAAGATTTCGCTAATATAAAATATCTTAATAATTACACACTATAACTATTTTATATTTATTTATGAAGTACTTTTTAAGGTTTTCATTAAATAAATTAACACTACAGTTTTAATTATACCCCAAATTATTTTTAAGCAGATTTATTTCAAGTAGTAGATTAAATACAAGTCAGATTTTATATTTTTAACTAATATAACCTTACCCGTCATAGATAACAGTATTGATATTGAAATACTGATTATCTAAAGTATCTAATACATTGGAACTGCGTGTACATTGCATAACGTTTTATTTTATTATACAGCGCGAACGCTTAGTCCATGAGAAAATGTCATACCTACTTGTGATAATAAGAAAACGTCTACAGAGCGGTCTGAGCTATTATAAAAAATCCTTCATACTATATAATCGCTTTAACATTGTCACGCACGATCAACACAAGATTCAAACATAACAAACAGTTCAAAACATGCTCATAGTGTCAAATGATGAAATGAAAAACATATATATAATATGTATGTGATCGTTCCAGGTTTGAGTCCTCAAATCTGTTAGTTTTTTTTACTATTGTTGATACCAATTCGTGAGGTTATATCGATTTGTAATGACAGCTGGTATACCCATCTCTCTTGATTTTTGTAAATAATTACATTCTCTGTATATACTGAAAAACTACAATACAAGGCATTATGGCCGAGGCCACTTTGCCACGCATACAACTTTAATACACCCAATACATGATGGAATTCCAATATCAAATTTGAATGGTTCAAACTTTGTACATTTCCATGCATTTCGTCATTAAAGACCTAGGTTTCGCCTTTCGATATCTTCAGGCATTCGAGTACACGAATAAAATCAAACTGACTGACTATGTGTACATCTATATACATCTTTCAAGAATTAATTTACCAGCACTTTCAACTGGCATTTCATATGATTGACAACTAAAACTAATTTCATTTTCTTAAAATGAAATAAAACGAAATACATATCTGTACTTCATTTTATGGTCTATTAATATAAAATTAAAATTGACACTTCGTATTATTAAAAACAAATTTTTATAAAGCTACAATATAATCCATCGATACAAGTTGGTTGTCACTCTACACCCTTTCCTTAACGCAATAACGATCAATAAAAGACGCGAATTTACTCCTCATGTTCTTGGCCCGATGCGGAACTTCACGGAACCGATTTTTTAACCACACACTATTGCACTTAAGAAAAGAAAATGTGACTTGCTCAGCCACTTAGTTTAAGCGATATAACATTTTGATGCGGCTGCTTAAAATTGAAAATTTTGTTATTCCACTCTTTGAGGTGTATGTTTGGACTCACTCTATCGTAAGATTTTTATTTATAATGTAGATATTCTTCTCTTATAAAAAACGATAGAGTTAGTCTGAACACACTTCTCAAAGATGCCAAAGATAGATCACAAGTAGTAACACAACCATTGTTAAAAAATATAATCAATTTAATAGTGAAAATATTACGAATGGTTTATTACTATAAGTTTGATTGTTATAGTTTGTAGTTGCAGCTATAGATGTACAGATTTAACTCAGCCGCTAGTGAGGGTACCACCGTCACATTAGGAATGTTGCCATACTTAACCAGAACTGAAATCTCAATAAATTCCAAAACTGATATTTGAGCGATGATTAGTAAAAGTAGATAAGATATTTATTTTACATAAAGTGGCAATTGAAGATCTTTTTTTTAGACTGATAATTCTAGTTCCAAATTCGGCGGTCGCATAGTAATGTTGTTGTATTTTTCTAAACAAGTATACGTAAAAAATATTTATTACAATAATTGCATGTGCGCCACTGTCTTAATTGTGATGATTATTAGACATGAGAGTAATTAACGAAGAGAGAAGACGTACTGATGAAAGTATACAATTCGCATCGATTGACGCCTTTGTGAAATGATTTCTACACCATTATTTAATTGTTGTATTGCCTCTCTATGAAGATATTCCTGTTGTTACATCAACGCTACAGCAGAGTACTACTCCGACATGTCGGTATTGTATTAAGATCAAATAAATTTACTCGTCTTAATTTGGCAAGATTTTACAAGATTGAGAAATGGAGCTGTAGAAAAACTTCAACAATAGGATCAGGGTAAGAAAATTACCCATTCTGTAACGATAATGTGACAATTTATATTTTTTTAATAATTTCAGTAAGAATTAAAAAATTACTCGACTCAAGTCGGCTGGAGATCATGCCTGCAACCTTCTGATTCTTTAGCAAAATTGTAAAACCATTAAATGGCAATTTTCTTATGAATTGTGGCGTATTTACATATAACCTAGAAATCAATATTCAAATTGGATTCATTGCGTGCAAAATCTACAAACTACTTAAAAACTATCTAAGACATCGACTGAGGGTGCTTGATGGAATTTCATTATCAAATTTGAATTGTTGAGATTTTGTACATTTTCATGTATTTTGCCAATAAAAACCTGGATTTCGCCTTTTGGCATCTTCAGGCGTTTGAGCACACGAGTGAACTCAAACTAACACAAATAAACAGTTTTTGACGATTATATACAAAATGAAATAGGACACATCTTTTCCCTGCGTTTAAGTAGTCAACATCTGGACTAGTCACCACATTACGAATGAACAGAGGGTGGGGGGGGGTTTATTAAATGCAATTCGAAGAACTACCCACCCAATTTCAACTAATGGGCTCTGTCAGGGTGACTATGGACCGACGTATTAATATAGGAAATTCATTACTTTGATTAGGGATTTGAACCCGGAGATCCGTCACTGAAGCCAACAACGCTGACCACTGCACCACAAAGCCGACAAATTTTTAAATATATATGTATTTAATAACACTTTTTTTTGTTTTTTCAACAGTGTAAACGCAAAAAAAAACAGTTTAAAAAAGTTGTTTGTTCTCTTAGACGCACTCCGTCGAATGAAACCGGGAGATCCGTCACCGCAGCCAACAACGTTGACCACTGCACCACGGACCCGATCCGCATTACAGAAGAAATTCTACAGCGACATGAAAGGCCACCATAACCCGACCATCAAATCTCTTCTAGATTATGATGTTAACACAGTGACAGATTTTGTTAGGCCTCGATGGTTCCTGTTGCTCAAACCTCCCTGAGTCCTGAAAAAGAAAGTGAAAGAAAAAGACGACCTCACGACTCCGAATAGAGAACTTCCAGACCGTCTGGGAGATTGATCGTTCGACCTTCTCTCGAGGATAAATAATAAAAAAATAAAGAGGCCAAATGAATGTTAGTGTTGAACAAATTTGTGCAACACAATTCCAAAATATATATAAAAAATATAAAATATATATATAAGCCCAAAATCTTTACGATGATACAGCTCGAGGATATTGTATCAACGATCAATGTTACAACCATCAACACTTCATCACTTCACACAAACCTAACATGATCAACACCAATTCTTCCAACAGATGAATGGAGAAATAGGACTTAGCCCGGGAATCCCACTTAACGGTGCAAAAACTAATGAAAAAATGCATTACAGAATCCGAATGTGACTCGTAATGGTGAGTTTTAATTTTTTTGTTCAATTCCCATCTGAATAAACTGAAATGTAAATAATAATTTGTTTCGGACGTAAAACAGAATCGTCTATTTAAGTACTATTGGCAATTGGCAAACAAAAAATATTTTTAAGCCCAATTTTAATCGCGTTTCACTAACGCGCTGCATTCATATAAATTTTATATGAGCCGAATTTTATCTCTGGGATGTTGTATCGGAAAATTTCAAACGCCACAGTTAACGCGACAAATTTATTTTTGGTTTGAATGCACAATTAAATTAGTCCGCCAATGCATATTACAATTATAACATGTGAAATTATTATAAATATTAAACATTCATCAAAATTCTCGTTAATCACTGATAACAATGCCGTTGAATTTATTCAGTGTACTTCAACCTTCTTTTATATCTGCGGAACGGTATAAATCGAAGAAATATTTAAATTGAATAGTTTTACACTTCGAAATACACAGTGTCATACAAATTAAATTTTCAAGTATACGGGATCAGCAAATTTTATCTAACGAATTGCCGTCATTTTAAATAAAATAAAGTAAATAAGGAAAATTAATTTATAATCAGTTAGTTCGAATTCATTCGTGTGCACGAATGCCTGAAAATGCCGAAAGGCGAAAACCGGGTCGTTAGTGACGAAATACATGGAAATGTACGAAATCTCAATAATTCAAATTAGGAAAATTAATGTTTGAAAGATTTGAACACATAGTCCCACAGCTGAATAGAAAAATGTGCAACAACTCTGTTCACTAGACACATGACCAAAGATTTTTTTTTTTCATGTCCGCTCCCAATGTGGAGCATATGGTCTCCTAATGGAGGTATCTTGACAGATTTTTTTCTACGAGAACTGCTTGTCACTCAGTTGCTCAACCTCTCTTTTCTTTTACGAAGAGAGTAGGGATAGAAGGATAGAGCTATGACAGGACTAGTGGTTAGCTAATCGCTCTCGTTACGCCCCGTGAGGATGGGATTGGTGGGAGGGAGGACTCAGACTACGAACAGAAATCCGTAAATTGATTGAAAGATCAATCTATGAAAACCGTCCGCACCGGGAATTGAACCCGAGACATCCGTAACCGTAGCCAGCGACGAAACCAACTGCGCCACGGACGCCGACAACACATTAAAAATACGAATACACATTAAAAATATTATTTACGTCAGGAGTTCCCAACCAGTGGGGAATTCTCCCCTAGGGATGAATTTTAGAGCTCCAGAGGAGGATTCGCTGCCATTTATTAAAGATTTTCAATATTACATATCGAAGTATTTAAACTTTTTAATGAGTTACCAGTATCCTAACATACTATCCATTTAAAACTTCGAAGAAAAAAACGTCTCATATACATATTAACGTAAATAGTCAGTTTTTTAAGTCTCCTGTAAAATTTGTATAACATTAGGCCATCGATATATGATATGTGTATATTTGGAAAACACATTTTGAAATAGAGCTTGATTATGCTCGGGAGGGGGAATTATATTCTGGACATTGGTGAAAGGGGGAATGAAACTAAAAAGATTGAGAGCCCTGCTCTATGATTAACGTTTTTTTTTAATTACAATCAATAATGACTTTTACTGCTTTCACATTTTTATAATGATTAGCAAGTCGGTTCTGATAATTATAAAAATCTGGAAGAGTTGTGTTTTATTTATATCATATGTCTTTCCACCGAGAATTGACAGTTAACACCTTAAAATTGATCTATGATATTCCATTAGTAATATTAATTTTAATTGATTTTGGGTAAAGCAATCTTTCTGACTTTTTTATTTATTTTTTATTATTACAAAGTTAGTAATCTTCGTGCGTCACTAGATAGCTCATATGTGAGCAGAATGAAAATTTAATTTATTATCATTGCTTTACTAGTAGAGTTTGTGTATTGATTAAATATAATAATTTCAAGGGTTATCCTTGGATACATAATGTAATGTAATTACTATCAAAAGTTTCCGATAATCCTGTTGTACACATAACGTGTTACGTAAGTTTTCTGGAAAACTTTGCCAGGAAACAATATATATTCTTCGTGGCACAGAGACACTTAGCCGGAAAGTAAAAGACGAAACATTGTAACAGAGAGAGGCGGGTAGTTAGTTTATGGTATGTTGTAATTCGGTGTGCCCTATCTACCAACTTCACCATGCCTGATTTACACGTTGTCAAGTTACAAACCTGCGTCGCAAGAAGTTTAAACCGAGGTTAATTATAATTTGGCCTGCCTACTCCTACATACACGGAAGGTGTAGGTACAAGGTTGTTTTGCCCGGAAATTTTTCAAAATTTTCCAAACACCTCATGGGAAAATGTTTGGCAAAGTGTCATAATATTAGACTTTTGGTTTCGTTAAAAATTATTGTAATATTATAGCTAATTGGGATATGATATTAAATATTTCATTGTATACCAAAGCCATTTAGTAAAGTCAAATGTAAATTAGTTTTTTTTCTATCTGAATCTTTTTATCTTTAATTCTGAGTTAATTTTCAACTCTCAGTTCATACAAATTGAATTGTTTATTAAAAGCATAAGCAATTTTACTTTTCCTTTGGTGTGTAAAAAACATCATTAATTAGTATACCTGGCCAGTTCGTGTTATTATCATAAATATGTTTTCTATAAACTCCAAAGCCAATCGGTTCAAACATTCCCATATAATATGTTTTAATGTATTAATATGATACGCATATTGCAATAAATAACTCATATTTTTTTGTAAATGTGTTCTAAACAGATGACTTCAATTTCTATGAAATAACTTCATAATTTATCTACCTATAATTATTAAGACATTTAAAACGATTTTTAAAAAACCTGCCAATTGGCGCCCAACGTAGGGGCATAACACCCACTCCCTTTATGTAATTATGTCATATGACATATGTAATTATATAATATAACGGTCCATTATATTAAGTCTATCTTGTTATTGAGGGGCTTAATGCTCTTGGGTTTTGTCCCACTCGGTTGGGGTGACGAGGAGACGAATCATACAATTCATTGAGTTCAATACAAATTTGTTGCATTGTAGACGGATGTCTTTAAAACAATTAATATTAATTTTGAAAATGTAGAAGTAGAACAAAACAAATTCTGTTTTATTTTTTTAATCTAATGCATTTCCGCCAAGAATTTATCTATATTAGTTATCACCTTAAAAGTGATGTATATAATATAAATCCCAGATTCCGTAGATTTTAAGAACGCAGTCCATGTTTCAGTTAATATTTTAGGAAAGTATTGACTGTACAAGAATGTATATCATAAGTTGTGGCTTTAGTCAAAACAATATATTTACTAGTCAAATCTGTTGTACCATAAATCCGAAAACTTTTATATCAATTTCTATCTGTTTCAAAATTTAATTGGTTACACAGAGTTTATCTGGTCCTACTGGGTTCAGGTGTATCAGTAAAAAGTTTTATCAGTTTGTCATCTTTAGTAGATTTTAATCGACTAGAAACTAATAAACCTCAATAACAGTCAATATAATTTTAAACGAGTGCAATATTGGATATCCGTATTTTTTTGCACCTGTCATATTTTAAAGAAAATGCAATTTTCTCGGGGGTAAGTCCGCGCAGTGTCCCCAGGTTGTCTTAGGCGGATATGATGCTAATTAGCGAAGCCGAGCTCCGGTGCGCGAGCATAAATCAAACTCTACCCTTGCCGTGCCATGCCAACCCCTGCTCCTCTACGGTAACTGTCACACTGTGTCATTTTCTTTCGTTTCCCAAACGCACCCTGTCGTACCCCGTTGTCTTCGCTGGTTTCCTTTTACAGGGCAGCAGTGGTATCAATGTTTTTTATTTAGATAACAATTACTCTCATAACATACTGCTACTCTTAGCCTTATCTGTACTGTTATTGAATTACATATTTTTTTAATTTCGACTAAGCAATTTACAAAAAAACTTCGTCATTTCTCAGGCGGATAGATCTCAACTCAATTGACGGGTTCATATGAAAAACTGTCATTGATTTATTGTACTTCAGCGTACAGCGCCTGATTCTTTGGTAATAATTACTAATCATGTGAAAGTGTTTGAACTCTGTTGTATTACTGGATATGCACAGTTATCTCAAACCTTTATTCCCAAGTGAGTGGTGAATGGTATAATTTTGAGTATCTTCTTAAGATAAAGATGTTTTTAATTTATATACTGATCGTTTCTGATGTGATTACTGATTGTTTTGAGTTGGTTTATGATATTTTTTAAAGTTAGTTTATTATAAAGAATAAATGGGATTAGAACTTATATATTCCTGACTTCTATTTTCGTCGACAATGAAAAGATCTTTCTTTCATAAATCATATTCTTTTCCAAAAGCTATCCAGTTGACCCTTCGCTCACTGAATTTCTTTCCGATCGCTAACTGTAACGTAATATATTATACAACTGTAGAAATTGACACATAATACTGTTAACTGCATTGATGGCCAAGGTGAGGACCGCGGTCCACCAGTCGCCCGCAAGAATATTTTTGGTCGACCGCAAACCAAAATTCTGCCACGTATGGTTCCAACAACTTTGCAATCACTGAGCATTAGGATCTTTTTGGAAAGGCAATAATTTATACATTTGTATAAATAAAAAACAATTTGTTCTGTACTACTTTCACAGTTTTATTATGATTAGTCTTGGTTTCACTCATCTTGAAAATACTGATGAAATTTAAGTCTTAGCAAGATTATTTATACGAAATTAAGCTAACAGTACATGGGAAATTGGTAATGAAGAATTTTTCGATCAAGAATACCCAAAAGATATAAAATGATCCTATAATATTTATATATAATGGTCAGGACCAACTTCGGTCATCGTGAGCAATTTTAACAGTTTTTTTAGTTGTAAGGAGGAATAAAAAAATTCATTAGTTTGATTTTTTTATTATTTCATATTTTTTCTTCTAAATATACATCCGATTTATATTTCAAAATACATATATTTGCATCATAAAAACTGTCTGTTTTTATCGCTCTCCGATGACATTTAAATGCAAGCGGTATCAGTCGACTGCCATCAATAACTTTATCAACTAGTAGCCCCTAAAACATAAAAGTGTGGCCACCCATGCTTTATAGTTTGGAGCACAGTAATGGATCAATTTAGTCCATTAAAATTTAAAATTACTCCGGCCCTGGCGACGGAGTCTACTGCCAACGTCTTGTTTTGTATTCTCTATTTCACAATTGCCTCAACAATGGACGGAAAGAAAGCCGCGAGAATTTTGCGAGACAAATTATTATATTGTTACACGGCTTCGCAGGAGTAGAAATGGCGCAGCCCTTCTCCACTTCTTTTTACTTTCGCCTTTGCGCGCCATCAATCAAGTTTAAGTGACTTTTGCGACCACTTTCGTTGTGTTTTGTCTCTCATTCGCGCACGACAAACGGCGACAATTGTCCAATTATCAATCGCGATTTGCGACCACTGGGGGAATAGGAAGGGCGACCATGATTTTTCAATGAACCGACATCTGTCTGGAGGTAAGAGTGTTACCTACAATCAGGAGACACAATGCTCATGTCCCTCGGCTTATATTATTTAAAAAATAATTTTGATAAATTATAAAATTTTAATAGGAATTTTAAACGGTCTAGATAGAGCTTAGATTAACTAGATTAGTCAAAAAATATGTATTCGATATTTATTAATTTATTTATTTAAAGACACTAGAAAATTATGACACCAACGAAAATTGCCAAATCAATTTTCTGTAGTGAAAATAGCACAATGAAACAAATATTTTAATAATGACATATTGTCACTGTTCTCGAAGAAAACGCTAAATCGAAAAAATTACATATTCGGCTTAGTTATATCAAAATGTTCCTTATTTTAAACTCTACTGTATGAAAGAACATACTTATTTTTATAAATTATACTTTTACTCAAAAACAGTTTTGTACAAACAAATAAAATGAAAAAGGTATAGCATTTCAAATATTTGACAAACTTAATAATCGAATTACTCAAAACTTCTTTTTCAAAAATTTTCAGTCGATGTCTTCTTCCAGTATAACGACGATTAAACAGCAAAACTTACATACTAATAAATTATAATTTAATTACAAAAAGAAATTATGTAATCATAATACATGGTTACCCTACAAATATGTGATTTATAAGATTGATTTATTGTATAAAATATGCTTGTCTTTTGTGGCGTGTTTTGACATTTCTTCCCTATACAAATGTAAATTTTGTCACGCTGAAACAAATGAATTTGATAATCTCCATGCGATATGGCACGAATGGTAAAATATTTACATTTTTTTTGGGTTATGACGTAACTACGAACATCTAAATTAATAAATATGCAGAAATTACGTATTCACCATTCACGTGTGATTTCCGTAGCCCCGTTTCATTTCAGTTTATTGTAAGCCTAGTTCAAACTTTTTTACTTTTGGCAGCTTATGTTACAAATCGAGATTATACTGACATAACGAATTGTCAGTTTTTGATGATTTTATCTATTTTAAATGTCAAAGTGGATACAATTTATCGCTCTACGTATTAGCAGAACGCACGAATCATTTTCATAGGGTATAATGACTTTGAAGAAAAAAACAGTTTTATGACGTATTGCTATTTTTTTATTCAGTAATACATAATTATTCTTTATGATGTAACTATAATTTTCATCGACGCGAAATCTTATTATTTGTATGTCAAAACGATTATTCTTTATAGTTTATATAAAATCGTATTCTAAAACAAACGATTGTCACTTTTATGGTGTTAAACACATTTGTGTACCACTTCCACATGTTCATAATGTGACACACCCTGGTTGTTTTGTTAAGTTTAAGGCTTACTAGGGTCCACAACTGAAATCGTCCAGCGGTAATGACAATGATTCGAAGAAATCGACCCAACTGTCATCAGGCACGCGCGGCCACCGCCTGCGGATACGTTCGCAAGACGAGTCCATTTTTGACGGAAAGGGGTGGCTCCGACGATGCGGGAGTCCTTTTAATTTTATGTGGAATAGTCGATTACGATCTTTCGAGTGGAGGTGAGCTGCCGGCTAGCGTGGTTGGCACCGTTGACGTTGTGGATTGTTTGTGCTTGTTTTGAAATTGGAACTAATTTAAAATCGATTGTCGTGTCATTCGCATTTATAACTTAAAGTAAATTCAGTTGTTAGGAAAATGTAAATGTATATTCAATTTTAAGTGTTAAGAATATATTTTAAGCCACTGCATCTTCAATTAAAAATAAATAAGTGTTGAACCGGATTTGAAATGGTGTTTGTTTGAGATCCCAGCCCTTCCAGGACGCTCGATTACCAGCCACTCGCCTCTCTTCGATTCGAGTCTTCTCAAATGATCAAGACCGATTTCACTCATTGCGAGCATTATCGTGATGAGTGAAACCGGACTGATCATTTGAAAGCAGTACAAGCCAAATTGTGTTTTATTATTAAAACAAACAATTTTACTTGGGAGAGAGAGTACTTTTATTATTTCTGAATTGTTTCTACGACTTTTGTCAGTATATTCTCTAAATATACATATCAACAGCGATTGTTTGGCGTCATTATTTGTTTCGTTCATAACTAACTATTTCTCTTTTCCACCACTATTCCAACTATGTAGTTCGATGGTTTTAATATGCGTTATAATGAAGCAATCATGTATTCCGTACTAAAAATAATTAGCGTTGTTTAGCTAGTGAACACGACGACAAGCGCTCTTATTTTTTAGGAAATATATTTTGTGGACTATATACGTTTATAAGATACTTTATATGCAAAAAAATACAATTATTAAAACAATTATGTCAAAAAATGTTTTTAAAGTCATGTCCGCTCACAATGTAGAGCATATGGAATCTCTTTTTTTCGAAAAGAGTAGGGATAGAAGTTTGGATATCGCTCTCACTAGTTTTTAGGATCGTATGGGTGGGAGGCAATTCTAGACATTACAAACATCCATGTCTTCGAACAGAAATCCATAAATCGAAAAATCAATTTATAAAAATATCCGAAACCATAACTAAAGCCAATGACTTTGATAACTGCACCAAGAAACTGGCTTAATTTAATATCCAATATTAACTAGTTCACTTCGGAACTAATTACCTAGTAATTAATGCAGTACCGGTTGCCATACAGGTAATTACCTTCAACGCGCGTTGCGCATGCTCCCCTTTGAGTGAGTTAACTGATTGTTGACAACACTTACTTGCTAAACCAATCCTGGTCTGTGAATAAACTGTGAAATATTGATTATACACGTGTTTGCATAATTCCACAAGGTAATCTTGAAACAGGGCAATTAAAATTAAACCTCAAACTTAAAATAACATTATGGGCAATTCCTGATACAAATTGATCCTTTTTTTATTCTGAATACCCAATCATCAGTATTCGTAAGGGGTGTAAAAATGTTTTTCCATCAAATAATTCAAATGATGTTAGACAATAATTCTTAACTAGAATTAATGAAGGAAAAAAACAAGCCACGATCAAAGTTTCAGTTGTTAAATAAAGATGAGAAAAAATCAATAATGAACACTTTTCAACATTTATCTTTTTGTACCACGTAACATCAAATAATGAAAGTATTTTCTTCTCTCTTTTTTAAATGTAGTAATTTTATCTATTAATATTTGCTTGCGAGAGATAGTTTAAATAGATTTATTTTTAATTGCAAAAAAACCACCCGATAGTGTAATTAAGCGGATTATGTCTTTAGTTTGAACGAGGGTGATCTAATTGTAATACCTAATTACTCGCCTTTGTTTATCGCAGGGGGAAAATATAAGGAAATCACAGCAAGCAAAAACGCCCAACCCTTGGTCATTTAATTAAACATTTATTGAGAAATTGGGTCAGCCATTGAAAGATTGATTGCGTCAATTTACCACGTTGTGGGGACGCCATGTTTTGTTACACTATTTATAAACGTTTTTTGTGCCCTTCCCTTATATATTTCACACAAAATTATTTGCAAGTATTGTCATACTAACCATAGTTAGTAGCCTAGCTGCTTATGCTTTGTACTTCTATTCAGCGTTCGTGAACAAAACCAATTCAAATAACGATTTTGTAAAATTATTTCATCCTGAACGACAATCTGTTATCTTCACCTCAAATTTATTTTGTATTATTATTATTATTTTTTTTTTTTACCATGTTCGCTCAAAACGTGGAGCATATAGCTTTCTAATGGAGGAATATCAACAGAATTTTTCAACTGAGAAGTGCTTGTTACTCAATTGCTCAACCTCTCTTTTTTGGAAGAGAGTAGGGATAGGGCTATGACAGGACTAGTGGTTAGCCAATCACGCCGTTTTTGAGGATCGAATGAATGGGAGGGAGTTTTAGACACCATAGACATTCGTGGCTACAAATATAAATTCATAAAATGATTGAAAGATCAATTTGTGCAATTGTCCGCACCGGGACATGAACCCGTAGCCAATGACGTTACCAATTGCGGTACGAAGCCGACATTTTTCATTATTCTTGTGAGATAATTTCTGCTTACAACTAAAATTATAACAACTCCGAAAATAATAATCTGTCATATGTCTACTGCTTAATCTGCAAACCGGCCAACTCCAATAAGACAATTGTTTCAGGACAGGAAAAACTTATTAAATATTCCAAGAATATATTTGAGTTTGTTAGTTGTTTAAATTAACAAACTGTACTATCAACGTATCTCACTTCTTCGGTGTTTTGAAATCAATGAAATAATTAAATATAAATCATAACAATGGTTATTTGAATTGTTGAGATTTTGTACTTTTCAATGTATTTCTTAACTAACGACCCGGGTTTCGCCTTTCGGTATCTTCAGGCATTCGTGTACTGACTGACAGTTCGAATTCATTCGTGTACTCAAATGCCTGAAGATGCCGAAAGGCGACACCAGGGTCATTAGTGACGACATAGATGGAAATGTACAAAATTTCAACAATTCAAATTTGATATTGAAATTCCATCAAGCACCCTCAACAAGGCTATTTATATAATTTAAGACATCGACTCAGGGTGCTTGTTGGAATTTCAATATCAAATTTAAATTGTTGAGATTGTGTATATGTGCATGTGTTTTGTCACTAATAACCCGTGTTTCGCCGGTCGTAAATTTAAAATTAAAAAAGACTATTTATATTCATAATTATACGAAATAGCAAATTTCTCATTTGCTATTTCGGTTAATGAAGTATTTTTAAACTCATTGTATTTTTCTCACACAACCGGTTTTCAATGTAGTTTAGTTTTAAGTATTTACTGATTTGTAAAAGGTCCTTAACATTTCAATTGTAGACAATTTAATTCCGTTTAAATAAAATTTGTTTGATTACCTATAAATTCTTGTCTTGAACCAATTGCTTGATATTCATTTTATATAAATAGCGTTGTTACGAGTTACATTTTATCAGTTGATAAGTCTTGTGATGAATATATACATTTATATGCAAACAAAGGTTTTTCAGGTGTGCCTGGAAATGCACTTACCCTAATAAAATACCGGAGCCATTCCTTTATGTGCATTTCAATAGAAATATCTGTAACGCAGAGTCACCGGCCATCAGCGGAAGAGTTCCAAGGTTTCTTTTTACAGCACAAATACCGGTCAGGCTATTTCACGATCTTTATTCAGTGCTATGAAATATTTTGTAAACACGTATTAAAGGATTATTTATTTAGATATAATTGAAAAAAATACTTGATCAACAATAGCAATAAATATTAACCTGATGAACGCGCTGGACATGTTTACATGTCCAGGACTTTATCGCGTATTTCCGGCCAAACTAGAAGAAAACACCTATGAATATATGCTTGAAAAAATAGTTCAAACCTTTAGGTAGGAAATTTAGATCATGAAAATCTCAAGTAGAACACAAGGAAATATACTTTTGAAAAGAGCTCTCGATATTCAGTCTTTCGAATTTCAGTTTTGAACTGCCGATACGCAGTATTACTCGTCAGCCTTATGTATTACACACACTAATGCGGCTTTAAGCTTGCTTGTGTGGGTGTTGACGGTGTATATGAAGACTGGCTGCAGCCATTTTGCTTGCAAAGTCTTAGATTAAATATTTTTCAGCTTCTTCATTTTCTTCGATTTATTTTAGCAAGAATGCGACGCGTTTAGTATTCCTCTTGACGTAATTGTGATAACTAATATATATTTCATATATATTTTTTTTTAATGTTGAAATTGATCTATTTTCAGCCATATTAAGCGTTTTAATAGATCAATTGAGTGGAAATAAATTCGTGCAAAAACGGCTCGCGCTGTAAGGGTTCGAGAAGTTTGTATTAATTTGGCTGTCTATTTGATTCGTGTAATTTTTCAAAGATTAATACATACAACTATAATAACGACGAAGACTGTTCTTTATTTCATCAATTTTTCTTTATCAAAGAGGATAAGGATGGAAGTATGGAGCTTAGAAAGGACTAATAAATATTTTATTGCCTTCGCTACTTTCGGTTTTAGGATAGAATTTGTTAAAGGTAATGTGGACATCATAAACATTGATGCCGCTGCAGAGAAATCCACAACACAATTCGATACCTCAGTTCCAAAGTGTAACAACTCAAAATTATAATAATTGGGAAAAAAACAAATTGATTAGGTTTAATCTTCCACTGTACATCTATTTTTTGTCGACTTAAATGAAATTCTAATGTATTAATAATCAAAATATTATAAACATAATGTATTTTTTTAATATTAATAATAAGAGCTTTCGAAGGTTTTCACAGGATATTCGTAGTGGCTACAGTTTTGATCTAAAGTGTGAGAAGACCCCGATTCACATCGTCACTTCCGCCGCCACAAGAGCGCAGCTCGTTCCGCTCGGCAGATCGTAATCGACTGTCTACAAATACAATTAAAAAAAAACTCCCTGCATCGTCTTTCCGTCAAAATGAACTCGTCCAGCGGACGAACCCGGCGGCTATTGAATGGCATGGTAATGAGCTTTGGCCGATTCTGCGAATTATTGCTGTTGCCGCTGGGTGATTTCAGTTCTGGACACTAATGAAACTTATACTTAACAAAAACCAGGGTGTGTCAAGTGATAATAGCCGCTATTATTCTTAAATAACCACAGATTACCACATGCTACTTTTTGAAACTGGTAGATATTGGTATTTTAAGCATTTTCTCATACTTTAATCAAAACTGCAAATTTTTGACTGCTTACACAAGCATCCGTGATGATATTCGAGTTCATGGATACCGCTGCCAAATAAAAACATCGCTTAATAGCGTTAGCCACTCGGCTACGGGTCTGGCATGTTCGACCAGTTACAAGTTTAGCGTATATAAAATAATATAATTATATTCGCATAGGTGTAGACAGTGAGAAATTCTCTTGATTACGCAACCAAGATGGGTGAATATACTGCCATTTAAAAGTATTATACCTTTCATACACGCAATCAAAGGAATACATTAAACAGTTAAAAATCATATTAGAATACATGGAAAGCATTTGAATAGGAAATACACATTTTTTGTGTTGAAAAATTTGTAAAGATGCGTTTATATTTATTGAACTATGAATTGAATACTATCTGTGTAACTTAGAAAAAACTTACAAAAAATAAACTACCATTTTTCAATCAATATATAGATTTTTTACTCTGAATTGTCAATTAATCCTTTGTTACCAGATCTAAACTTACATAATCGTAAAATTTGGATTATTGAGATTTTGTACACTTCCATGTATCTTGTCACTAACGACCCGGGTTTGTCGTATTTGTATCTTCTAATAAACGTTAGACGCTGTTTACTGTCTGTCAGTTCGATTCCATTCGTGTGCTCGAATGCCTGAAGATGCCGAAAGGCGAAACCCGAGTCGTTAGTGACAAAATACATGGAAGTGTACAAAATCTCAATAATCCAAAGTTGATATTGAAATTCCATCAAGCACCCTCAGTCGATGTCTTAAATTACATAATCGTTTTAAAACTAAAGTTCTTTTGAACAAAACACAATCATTTTTTTTTTACTGCGTCCACCTTTGTATAATGATTTGGACCAGGTTAACTCATCGCAAGCATTATCAACATGATCAACTGATCATTATAAAAATTTAGAAGTAGTACAAAACAGATTGTGTTTTATTTTTAAAATATATATATATAATGTCTTTCCGACAAGAATTGACAGGTAACACCTTTAAAGTGATTAAATTGAAGCCCACTGGTTGTTTGATTAAATTTGAGACTACTAGCCTGATTGCGTAACGCATTCGACACTACTAATACAACGGGTAATCAATCGTAAGTAGGGCCAGAACTTTTTAGCATTTATTGTAGATAAACCAGTGTTGTTTTTTATAATAAAATTTTGGATTAAGGTATACATACACGTGTTTTCATCATACTTACCGTATAGAGCTGATTCATAAATATTCAATTTGTTAATTATCAATCAAACACTTAATACAATCATTAATTACGTCTGACAAAAACCAAACGATATTAATGAACATTCGCTCAACGATATTAATTATTCCAACGTCATTAATAACAAACCTCCAGCTATCTTCAGAGCGAAGAAACACTACATATCTTTGTTATACATCTCTAGCGAATACAAAATGATCTAGTGTTGTATTACGCCACTGGGCTATATGTTTTGTGGGAGTTCATTCATATTCAGAATGCGGGATCTTTTTTGCATTCATGCCGGAATGACCCAAAGTGGGGAGCGGCTGGGGTGTATGTTGTAGGAGTTGGTTGGGGAGTGGGGAAGGTGTTTAGTCAGGTGAGCTAAAGTTTTATGTCTTGCCTTTATGGTGACCAAATTTTCTACGACTTCCCATTGTTATTTTTTAATAATTTCAACAGAGAAACGCTCGGATGCCACAGAAGTTGAATCCTTTTTATTAAAGCATATTTATTAATTGTTTCTTTATGTATCATTTACAGACTTTTTCAATTTGATTTCAATTTGGTTGTATAATAATAATTTATCATATTACAGTAGAGATTTTGATTCTTTCGTGTTAGACGGTATCATGAGAATTTATATATTATCAATGCAAAGCAAACTAACGGACATTAGTTTACTCAAACTTCACACTTAAATTACGTAATTATAAATCTTCACTAATGTTAATCGAGTACCTCACACCACCTCACTTTATTAATCATTTATTTATTTAATATTTGCATTACAAAAATTACCAATTACAAGTTTAATGGCTTTTTTAATGTAAACAACGTTTAAAAAACATTTAAAAAAATATAGTAAGCATCGGAAATTGGCAAGAAGGTAAACATAGTATGTTCAGATTAAATCTATTTTAATGCATTAAAAAAGACTCGTCTGAATACCGTTGAACATTGTTAAAGCTTTTCCCACTGGCATCCTCACTGGCAGGCCGGCTCTACACTTTGGAAGAACAAACAATCCATTCAAATGATTCAGCAAAAAATATCAGGAACAGATATTATGGGGTAACATATCAAAGGATCGAAGAACGACGTTGATCACTACACCACGGACTTGACGCTGAGAAAGTCGGGCATAAAAATACTTTAATAAGTGAAATCATTAAAATTTGGTGCCTACCAATTGTGTTCTTGCAATTTGTTTGCACTTATTATAAATAACAAGAATTATTTCACAATAAAAAGCAAATATGCACACCCCAGTCGTGTTGAGACTTACCTTACACTGCGTCCTGTTGGCTTTTCTGCCAACATAAGAGGGAGAAATTTGAGTAGCGACACCGTGGCACAGTAGCAGTGAGGTATTTATTTTCCCTTCTCTCTGTTTTATCACCACCTTCGTCGAGGGAACTCTATTATCAACTGAAGAAAAGCATTTATACGCTTTAAAAAAACACACTGAGTTTATTCTAGCGAGACTTCACAACGCAGTGAATCTCGAGTGATATTTTGGGCCATTTATCAAAACGATTCTCGGTTAAGAAATAACACCAATTTTAACTCAGCTGAAATCATCGACTTAACTTTTACGAAATAAATAAATACTTTACTCGGAATTGAAATCAAAATTGTACGTCTACATTTGCATCTTCAAAATCGTTAATATTTATTTATTTTTAAATATATATCGCAACTCCTTACGTCTAATCTCGTATCTGCAAACATGACATTTTACAGTAGAACATTTCAAAGATTGATAACGCATTGTAAAGTAACGACTACACGTATCTTCTTCAAATTTGGAACAGTGCTACTATTTGAAATCTAATTTGCCTTTTTGTTTGATCCCTATACTAGACAACGAAAATGCAAAAGACAATGCGATAATCACATATGAACTTACGTGATTATACGTAGAAATTGTCGATATTATGTAGGTATCTTCACAGAAATCTTTCTATCACAACTTTTTACTACTCAGTTTCTCAGCATTTTTTTTTTCGTAGAGAGTAGAGATAGGATACAGCTAGTTAATTTAAATTAATCTAATTTCTATCGATGTTTTTTATAATAATAAGTCGATCATTTGATAATGCTCGTGATGAGAAAAACCGGTCCTGATCATTATAAACATGTGGAAGTAGTGCAAACAAATTGTGTTATAGTTTTGAAACATAATGCCTTTCCACCAAGAATTGACAGCTGACACCTATCAATAAATAACACCATTCAAAATTCCAATGATATAATATATAATAATGTATTCTAATGACACCTTAAAAGTGATGTATAAATACATGTTTATGTTCTGGGATTTTTTTTGTCATTTACTGTTGTATGTTCAAAACACTTAACGTCTTTGCAATTTCCAGCCTTACATTAAGTTTAAGCATAGTTCTGACGATTTCGTCAAGCCAAAATAATCATTAAAAAATTGATAAAATTCTTGTAGAGCTAACTTCTTTGTTATTTTTACCGTACTGTAATAAAATACTTTTACATATATCATAAAAACGTCGCTTTGTACAGATTTATAATATAATTGCCACAGTAGTGTTTCACATTTATTTTCGTACCATTCACTTCGAAAGAGTTTATCAATTTAACGAATAAAATAATCATTTATTACAAAGCACACAAGACAATTTATTTTAATACCCGCGATATATTCGGTAACTTTAAGACATTTCGGCATGACATTTCATCATTAAAAGAAAAATTTCTTACGACATCCTATCACGCCAAAAAGATATCATGACAACTTCCCGAGTCTTTGTTCAATAAAT
This sequence comes from Himalopsyche phryganea, assembly GCA_022494535.1. Taxonomy (NCBI): domain Eukaryota; kingdom Metazoa; phylum Arthropoda; class Insecta; order Trichoptera; family Rhyacophilidae; genus Himalopsyche; species Himalopsyche phryganea. The sequence continues at coordinate 3,895,281 of JAGVSL010000065.1, read as the reverse complement.
ACCACCTTAAATTATTCTAGTGTTAGAATTTAGTACCGCCATCAATATATGCTGTTTTTGTAGGTCATCTCAATTTACCTCCATTTTTACGATGTTTTTTTTTTTATTTTTCACCATAAATTACTTACTGAGTTATTTCATATGTCATGCTCAGACTTAGACCTTTTGTTTTTCTAAACCTGCCAGCAATTATTTTTATCAACGTATAGGCATCATCAGAATAATTATATTCATTTGTTTTTTTTCTGAATCAAAAGAATCATTTTTGTAAAATGATTTTCTTAAATATCTAATACGTCCAAAAGACTACTTTACTAGATTTCACCCAGTAAATATAAATGAAAACTTAGTCTGTAGCCATGATGTAAGAAGTACAGGTAAACTGGATAAAAGGTGACGGTCACCATTTTTGTATTTGTTGACGTCATTACGTTCCTATCAAATTACAATGCACTATGTTTACAACAGTGTTTTGGTGACAATAAAAATTTGGTTCGCCAAAATGACGTCACATATAATACAAAAACACCGATCCAGCTGACCTTGTACTTCTTACACCATGGTCTGTAGCCGTGGTGTAAGAAGTATAGGTGAACTGGATCGTTGTTTTCGTAAAACATGTGACGTAACTTTGATTTTTCCAAATTTTTATTTTTAGCAAAACGCTGTTGTAAACATAATAAATTTTCATTCAATAAGCAACGTTAACAAATGCAAATTTGACTACTGTCATTTATCTATCTCACCATGCTATACTTCTTACACCATGGTCTTTAACCACACTAACCGTGATACTTAAAGACAGCTTCGTGGATTCTGCTCTAGTTTCAGATTCTTTTTTAAAGCCATGTCCACTCCCAATTTCTAGCATATGAACTCCTAATAGAGCTTACGTCAATAGAAGTTTTTCTAATAGACTTGCGTGTTACTCAGTTACTCGACCTCTCATTTTCGAAAATAAGGAATAGAAGGATAGGACTATGACAGGAATAGTGATTTTCTTATCACTATCGCTACGCCCCGTTTTTAGGATCGAATGGGTCGGTGGTAGGAAGAATTTTAGATATCACAAACATCCATGCCTACGAACAGAAATCCATAAATCAATTTACGAAACTGTCCCTACCGAGATTTGAACATGAGACGTACGTAACAGAAGTCAACGACGTTGACCACGTCACATTATATTACTGAAATTGATTTGAAGATTCAATACTGGATATTTATAAAATAGTCATTTTTTAGTCATTTTAATAGTAAATTTCTATTATATATTTATAATAGAAATTTTCCACAACTTTTTTAATCTCACATGACTATATAAGATACGGTGCATGTGACACGTTGTGATATTCTGATGGTATTGTTTCTACCGCTAACTGCTTCGACCCAGAGAACAAACGAGTGAAATTCAACTCCCTAAGCAACACAGAAATACAATTTAGGACGAATGTGTTCCAAGCAAGTATATACAAGAGCCTCATACAAACGCTAGGTGATTATTTAAACGGTAGTAACTTTACGCTTTTACTTAAACCATAAAATCAAGACTTAAGTCCGGAACATTAAACAGAATGGAACAAACGTTTATGTGTTCAATTTTACAGGTTGGTTTTACAACCAACTAAGAATACTCACCGAGTAAATAGTAAAATAAACAATTTATTGAAATGGGAATATTGTGCGTTGGAATTAGTACTAGCTTACCTTTCATTTTCCAAGTGTTTTTTCCTCAACAACAGCGCTACGGGCCTTAAACTTTCAATTATATAACACAACTAATCAAATATATTTACGATATTCCAACTGAATGAATCAAACGATTTTTCATTTAACTCTTTTGTTACAACCATAACAATTAGAAATGAGAACGTTGTAAAGACAATTAAATTTTTTTGTTTGTCCTCATTAAATGGAGTGTATAATAATACCGAGTGTTATCAAAGAAAAAATATACAACATTACTAAAATTTTCCTCTGCTTTTAGGCTGGTATAAGTGATATCTTAATATCAATGGAGTATGGCTTGGTATGGAACACATTGAAAAACGATAGTGTGATTGTCTAACTATAAGATAGCCAAACAGTTAATTTAAATGGATAGATACTCACAATCAGCTTAAAATCATAATTATACGAACAAGAATGAACGTAAAGTGCTGGTCAATAAGGTTTGAAGTATCTTGAAATGTGGATATCAGTTAATAAGGTTTAATGAAAAAAAGATTACGTCTAGGGCATCCAATTTCGGAGGTTCTTTATAATCCCGGGGTTTCAAAAATCATATTTTTTCAATCTCGAGATCCCGGTATTGGTCATTAGGTGTATTTGAATGGCTTAAATTGTATATTTAAAATGCTATTTGGGTCTATTATTGCTTCAATTGGAACGAAATGAATGTTTATATATATATATGATTCTTAAAAATTGGACATAGGAATGGCTTTTTTATTCAGAGAAAAAACAAAAATCCGCATAGTGATATAGTTTTATATATTTTTTTTTATTGCATTATTACAGTATTTTTTACCAGATGTTATAGAAAAAGAAGACATGTCCTTTAATTAGACTTTAATGTTATCCTCCATCCATTTAAGAAGCTGTCCTCCTTTTTCCTTAATTTCAAATTGGTTTAAAACGGCTGTCGCGAAATATAAGAAAAAGGTTAACATGATACATTATTTATTATATAGTTATTATAAAAAAAGTATATGTACATGAACAAACTGAGGCACCCATTGTAGTTCATCAGGAAGTATTTAATTTGAAATATTTATGAATATTTTCAACATTTACAGTGAATTCCGAAATCCCTGGATTGATATTAGGCAATCCCGAGATTAAGGGATTAAATAACCTCCCGGGATTGGAAGCCTTTATTCCTTTTACTGAAATAATGGTATAAAAACCAAAAAAATATTTAAATATTCATTTTACTGCACTATTTATATTTAATATGATTTACTTATTAAATAGATATTAATTATTATATTACTGCAATCAACTAAAATTTAATTTCAACTAAGCTCATGTATACAAAGGCAATCGTTTTCCGGAAGTGACTTTCAACCGGAAAACTTTTCAAGGGTCCCGCTTGTTTACAAGTTCAGACCGTACTTGACGGGTTCTTGCCCGGCACTAGAATTAAAGTGTTATGAAATGTCATTTAGACAAATTTAAAGCACTTTTAATCAATTTCTATCATTTATTCAAGGATATTTGCTTTATTTTCAGGCTAAATAGCTCCTTCATCAAACCATCGTCAACAGTATTTATGAAAATTGTACACAGTATTTAAAAAAAATCAGCATAATCAGGATCAATGTCGCTCAGCCAGTGAGAATAATATTGTATTTTCGATTTGGCACGCTTTTAGGCGTTCTACTTTAATGGTTATTTTGCTACTGGTTCGAATCTTTAAACGGAGAATTTCATTTATTTATGTATGTGTGATATGAACATTTTATTTCACTCGTCAAATCTTAAAAACGAGACGTAGCAAGTGTCATTAGCTAGCTATCCCATGCATTATTAGTCCATTAATAGCCGTTATTCTACCATTCTTACCATGTACGAAAGAAAGAAGTCAAACGACTTTTGAGATGCCGCAGTAGAAATTTGATATGCTACACATTCATAGTGGAATTTTTCATATTTTCGTTAACTTCTTGAGTGTCATGAGCAAATTAACCCGCCAAAGCCTGTATGTAACGTCAGGCCATCGACAAGTTAACTCATGAGCTCTTATATCATCGTGATAGCAAAAAGTCAAATATTTATTATTACTTTTTAGTGTAAAATTGTATAGTGCCATCAATTGAAAATTAGTGATTTTTATAGCTCAGATCAAATATCTTTATTATCGACGTAACTTTTAATCTAAGTAAGTGTTGCAGCAAATCTTGGGGTTGTGACAACGTTATGTATGTATATTTTGAAACAGAATTTATTATTTTAGTATAAAAATATTTACGAAAATCTAGAGAAACGTTTTGGTTTGGTAAGTGTTCTCAAATATCCATCATTCTATGCCAATTTCATTTGTTTTAAGAGATTTATTTTACTATAAAAATAGCTGGCGTACAAGTGTCCATCTACTAAGAAATTTCTGGCACTAAAAAGGTTAATGAATATTTTCAGAGTAAAATATCAATACACGTTTGTGTCTTTTGTATATTATTATTTGTAAAATTGTATATTTCCATTACGATAACACACATTTATTTTCCGCAGCAACAACAACAAAAACGTATCACATTATATCCACAATATAAAGTTAAACAGAACAAGTTTGTCTTACTAAACAAACCAAGTCACTGAGCTTTGTCTTCTCATATTTGTTTTCATTAAAAGCGTGTATTGTGATGGGATATTTTAAGATTTCCAAGAGATGAATTTTGATGGAAAATGCGAGGAAACAATGTTATCGTATCACTTGAAAACTTTACTTTTGTTCCCTGCATGTTTTTCTTCTGAATTGAGTATAATATAGCATATACAATGTGTTCAAAAATTAAATTCAAAAGTATTGCATGCACAAAATGTTTCTTTTCTTTAACTAACAACAATTCTTCATTAAAACTTTGCAATCACGTTTACTAATCCTTAATTCAAAGACATTACAATGCAAAATGATAAAAAAATATCTATATGAAGTAAATTTCCTTTCAAAAAAGAAAACTGACTTCTTTTCCAATAAACATTTTAAACTGATCAACTCTATCGTATACATATAATAAGACCACTCTGTAGACGTTTTATTATTATCTCATATCACATCTAGGTATAAAATTTTCTCATGATCAAAGCGTTTGCGGTCTATATAAAGTAAAATGTTATGCAATGCACACATAGTTCTGACGTACTAGCTATTTTAGACATTCAGTATTTCAATTTCAAAAAAGTCATTTATTACGGGTACAGTCGCACTAGTTTTAAAAATATAACACAATTTGTTTTGTACTACTTCTACATTTGTATAATGATCAGGACCGGTTTCTTTCATCACGACTATTATTATTATTATCAACATAAATGAATTTTTTTTGTGCGTCTCGTATGCGTTCCTATACTATTCATCCAGTCACGATGAAACTTTGGTGAGCTGTTGTGCTCTGAATCTAAAAAAAAAACAAATAGGTGCAAACAGTGACATTTCAGTTCACGTGTGACATAACAAATGGTGTTTATTGTTAAATCAGACCATCAACAAAGCACAGAGTCAATCGCTTCATGCGTGTGGACTAAATTTGGAAAATTCACGCTTCTCACATTGACAGCTGTATGTGGAATGCTCACGCGTCGGAAAACCTTCTGATTTATTCGTGTACGCACACAAACGGAAAAACAAAAAATATCATGTATCCAAAAGCACTTCGATAAACAAAATTAAGACAGAAACTCTTTCTTTCTTTGAGTGGCATTGCAATGCATGCAGGGTACTCGCTAGTTATTGATAAAATTAAAGAAGACAAAAATAATTTGAAAATAGGCTTATAATAGTAATGTAAAGATATCAAGACTAAAAATTATGTCTATGTGAGATTGTAAATTAAGTTCATTTAAATGTCAGTCAAAACTATTAATTATCACTGCAATTTTGAGTTAGAGGTACAACATTAATCAATTGTATCTAAAAATAAATTAGCAATCTCTTTGCTTCGGGCAATATTGATTTTAAAAATCGAAGCAAAATAACATTTTACCAGCCCGCAGCCTTCGGTACGTACATTACATGAAAGGGTTGGGGAAAACGCAACAATTTATAAAGCTTTATCAAACAATTTTTGATTACCACACTAGCCTGTGGCTTGTTTTAATCGTGATATAACATGTCAGCCTGGCTTTGCTCCGGGCGTAGTGGATCGTAGAGCCGTAGCGGGGCTTGGCGTAGAAGTGAGGAGGTACCACACACAAATGCCGCATATCGCGATCAAAAAGTCATTCCTGATTACCGTTTATTTAAACAAACATTTTACGATTCACTGTCGCAGGGAAAAAGTGTTGCCAACTTTTAGTCATATCTCCGGAAATTATTTTTACTTATTACATAACAGAATTATCAAATAATTTGTATGGAGATTTTTTTATATTTAATATGTTACAGCTAACAGAAGATTATATATAAATGATATTTTTTGTTTGAATTTCCATATGTATTATCTAAAACTAAGCATCTGGTGGTTAGCTGGCTGCAAGTTCGTGTCAGGGTTGCCATCAAATTAATCTATCATCACATTATTAAAATCATCTTTCTTTACGATTGTTTTCATAAGATATTTATAATTAAGCCATTAATTACTTTCAATTATTCAAACAATTACCGCATGAACTTTTACAAATATCTTTCTTGTGAGCTTTCGCGTATCGTATTTTTTTATCCAACTATTAAAGTTTTTTCAACGAATTATAAAGAATCGAAATATATTTTTTTGTGTGACATCAAATAAAATATTTTTTTGTATTTTACTGTTTATAATATTTTAATCTCATATTTTATTCATGTGACCATTTTCATCCTTTAAATAACTAATATATTTCGTTTTTCAATAATTTTAGTCAAAAGGGTCTTTTTTGAGTTATTTATATTCGGAATAATTTAATCAAACAATATCATCTAGAAAAACAAACACATTCGTAGAAATTAAAAATTTGAAATGGAATCATAAAATATTTTCGATGGATTAGGTAGGTGGTAATTTTGTAGAAATTTATTTTAATATAAAATTTAAGTAGATAACTTTGATATTCCATTGGCTATGATACTAAATGTCATACATGTTGTACCATTTAAATTAAAATAAAAAAATATTTTGTTTTTAGTTTCAAACTTGTATTATGATAAAAACATGATATTTAAACTCTACATTGTTTAATTGTGTATTTTCACTACCAAATATACTCAAAACCAAAAATTATTACTTATGCTTCTATCCAGCAAAATGAATTATTATTACCTTAACTCATAAAATAATCTGCATTTCGTTTAAATTTGTGTACTCAATTATGACTTTTTTTTAACTCAATGACATGCAGTTTTTAAAATAAATTTTATGATAGCAAAATAATTTTATTATCCTTACATATTGTAGTAGAGATTAATGCGAGTTAGAATGCAAAGGGTATCATTCATTGATAACTATTTTATACCCATACAATTATCTGTTATCTGTTACCATATTGTAGTTCTACTCATATGATAATGTCAACCGTAATATTAACCTTCTTCCCGCTGCTAGTGGCCAGTCGCAAATTGTAAGGTCTATGCAATTGGGTTGGAAGTTGCAACGCTATTCAAACCAAATGTAATATATAATAACACTTATAATTATAATTATTTCTCGATTCATCAACCTTCAAACTGACAGCATTATAATTTAAAACATCGACTGAGGGTGCTTGATGAAATTTCAATATCAAATTTGAGTTATTGAGATTTTGTACACTTCCATGTATTATTGGCAGTGTTCAAAATCTCAATAACTCAAATTTGACAGCATTATATTGTTCCTAGTTTTAAATAAACACAAACATACTTTTTAAAAATGGTGCCAATGCATTATGTTGTATGTATTTTAATATGTATAAAAAAAAACAACGCACGAATCCAAAATCATTCTTCAAAATAATTCCTCTTTTCTGCACTTCATATCTGCATGCTTGAGATGGCTGTGGGCTGTGGAGCTCTATAGAACAATAAAATAACCTTCCCGTTTTTTTACGATTTTTCCGATCTCATTCAGCAACATTGCGTTAACGTGTGGTTTTTGTCATATAAACGCATTTGTAAAGCAAAACAACAATTTCAAATACTGAAACATGGTTTTATGTAGTATTATGTAATTATTTTACGTCATATTTTGTGTGTAAAACCTGAAATACATATCAAACTATGCGAAATTATCGAAAAACGTAAGAATCGAAATTCTTCATAGCAGAACAGGCTCGAGACGTGATTCAGTGCGGTTTGAAACCAAACGGTTGTATACGGTCATGCGTTTCGGATCGTTACTATACTATACGAATTTTAACAATACTATATTTAATACTATACAATACTGTAATGTTGTCTTTTTCGATGTTAAAATGGACGAGGTTTTTAAATTTTGATTAATTATTCAATTAAGACGTAAACTATAATGTGTTTTTTTTATTTACGACTAACAAAATTTTCAATTTTTTGTATGACCTATTTCACAGATAGTTTAAAGGTCGAAGTAACGCAATGTCACACCATGAGTAACGAAGGGTTAATAATCTTCACTACTTATTACTTCTTCCATATCTTTTACAGGGTTCGTAGCCTTGCAGTGCTGTCTGGTTCTCGACGATTGTCTATGCTCAAAAACTACCCAGCATTTAAACTGTGAATAGTGTTGATGTTCTTGGAGTATCAAAGCATACACTTTTAACGATCTACAGACTATATAAAATTTTTAAAAATGGACTTGTCTTAAATAGTCTTGACTTAGTATTTTATTGTCTACTTAATATTGTGTCAATTTAAGGCAACGTATATTTATCGGCAGAAAATGACATTGATATTTTGTACCAGTAGTAAAAATCAAAAGTTTTCAATATGAAAGAATTGAGTATTTTCCGTGAAAATATTTGTAGCAATTCTGAATGAACATACAAGTATGTGTCTTTTATTACAGCGTTCTATAAACACTTACGTTTCAGCAGTTGACTATGTTCACTTTAAAAGAAGAAGTGCAATAACTCAAAAGTTCAGTCAATGAACCAAGACAAACCTCGTCGCTTCATCACGCATCGCGATTATTAGAACAAACTTTTAAGAAGTTAATTTGACTTTGTCGTTCCATGTATGTAAATTTGTATCATCGTTAAAACTGTACCATCAATTTGTGTAAGTTTTCTCATCGGTCTAAGATTGCCCTCCACTAGGAAAATGGTGCTGTTATAATATCATGATAATGGTAATGACATATGAATATTTTTTAGCTAAGCAAAGGTATTGAGTACCCCCCTGGTGGCTAAAAATATGAATAAATGGGCAACATAATTTGTTTTATTGTTTAATTTGTCAGCTGTCAGCTTGGAATGATAAAACACAATTTAAAAACTTTTCTTGAAATAAATTAGATTGGCCATATTTTCAATTTGTATTACTAATCTGTAAACCAAATGCTGTATATTTTTTTCCACCTCAATTATGTACATAAAATATGAAAGCATAAAAAACGTAGTCAATACTTTAAAATCACGGAATTTACAGTAATTAGAGTGATTATTTGTATCGTGGGCCAAAGTTACCCGATTTGGATGAAAATGTTTCCCACGTTGTTGCATCTATATTTACATATTAATTATATCAATAAATCTATCTATGTTAATTAAATTTCATAAGTCCATTTTTTTGTAGAACAATACCACACATAAATGCATTGGCGAACCATACAAATACAAAAACCTTCAAAACTGGCTAAAATCTACCCAGATTGACTGTAACTAGATCTTTAAATAATCATTTTAAAAGCCACTAATTGAAAACAAATATATGTGTCGGCGTCAGTGGCGCAGTTGGTAGCGTCGCTGGCTACGGTTACGGATGTTTCGGGTTCAATTTCCGGTGAAGACGGTTTTCAAAGATTGATCTTTCAATCGATTTATGGATTTCTGTTCGTAGTCTGAGTCTTTCCTCCCACCCATCCCATCCTCACAGGTCGTAGCGAGAGCGATTATCTAAGTACTAGTCTTGTCATAGCCCTATCCTTCTATCCCTACTCTCTTCGAAAAAAGAGAGGTTGAGCAACTGAGTAACAAGCAGTTTTCATAGAAAAAAATTGTTGAGATATCTCCATTAGGAGACCATATGCTCCACATTGGGAGCGGACTTGGAAAAAAAATATTTGTAAAGAAACAACCATAAATATCTTATTTTATGTAAATAAATGTTGACTTCATATTCAAATTTTTTAATGAATGAAAGTATTTTATTGTTGAGAAACAAAACAGTAGAACCTAAAACTGTTGGCATACTAAACGTACGTGTATTTGTCAGTAGTTTTACTTGTGCTGGTTCTGGGTGGAACACGTTGTTAACATGTATTTTAGTGGTGTTATTAAAACACACATTTTGGCTGTGGCCGCCTACGGCATAGAACGGGGTGGAAATTTGTATGGGCTGGAACAGGAGGTGGGCGGCGTAGCGACACGTTGCAGTAACGACTTCTGTGCTCCACCAGTTAATGCTACTCTAGTTTGGAACAAGTAAAACATCCTGGTTAATATATACGCAGTATTTAGTCCACGAGAATAAATTTTCATATAATCGATCGATGTTTTTACCGTTGCACTATTAATAATATAAATATATACTGAAAATCATAAATATTGGGTAAAAGGTATAATATTTTTTTTCCATGTCCTCTCCCAATGTGGAGCATATGGTCTCCTAATGGAGGTATCTTAACAGAATTTTTCTACGAGAACTCCTTGTTACTCAGTTGCTCAACCTCTCTTTTTTTCGAAGAGAGTAAGGATAGAAGGATAGGGCTGGGATAGGACTAGTGGTTAGCTAATCGCTCTCGTTACGCCCCGTTAGGATGGGATGGGTGGGAGGGAGGACGAACAGAAATCCATAAATCGAATGAAAGATCAATCTATGAAAACCGTCCGCAACCGAGAATTGAACCCGAGACATCCGTAACCGTAGCCAGCGACGCTACCAACTGCGCCACGGACACCGACGTATAACATGTAGCAAGAGATTACAAATAACATTTTTTTCTAAGGTTAGAAAAAAACATTAAAATATATTTCAAAAAATGTTGACATATCTGCTTCGTTACTGCAATCAGGTGCTTCCTGGCCATATTTTGAACTACACTTTGGCATCTAACACAATTCTACAAATACTAAGATGAGAAAACATCGTTCTTAGCAGAGTATACGCTTTATAAATTCACATTTCTTACTACAATGATACGCTCTGTGTAATATACACAAAGCGTGTCAGTGTATTAGTATGTATGGATCCAGTGATCCTAGATCCTAGAGCCAGACTGCAAATTTAAAAGGTGGCAACTCTAATAAGCACAGTTTATTTAAATAAGTTATAATTTTATGAAACACATATTACACTATTGTCAATTATAGTAAATCATATATTTATATTTTTACCTTGCCTGAAGAATATTTACATATTAGTTCTCCCATAAAATTTTGCTCAGTTAATGGATTTTTAATGTAGCTTTATATTTTTGATTTCAGATTAGTATTTACTGATTTGTAAGAGGTTTTTAACATTTTAATTGTAGACTATTTAATTTCGTTTATATTTGTTTTGTTTATTACCTGTAAATTGTTGTCTTAGTTCATGAACCAACTGTTTCATACACCTTCTAATTGTAAACATTCAATTTTATATAAATATTTGTTGATTGTATTTTTATCAGTGATAATGCTCGTGATGTACGAAACCGGTCCTGATAATTATAAACATGTGGAAGTAGTACAAACAAAATCAGTTTTATTTTTTAAAATTCATATTTTATTCAAGAATATTTTCCTTCCAAAAATTTGGAAATAGTTTCATCAACCAACCAAAAACTTAAAAATAATTAACACTTAAAAATATAAATTTTTGAAGAACACAAAACAGAGTATATGGGAATTTCTTTAGTTTTAAGCTGAAAATAGTAAATTATATTAGAACTTTCGACGAAAATTTTATTTTTAGACTACTCTAAAACACGTGAGAGTTTAACGTCTTTATTCTTATTCGTTTAGGCAAAAAACAAACATTCAACGTTTACTTCACATTTTTAAAGGTTCCCTATTTTTTTATATATAACCAGCATTTCCCTTCTCAAAGAGGGCGAATAAAAAACTGGCTTTTTTCAAATGTTGAAAACATTTCGTAGGAAAAAGCTACATCACTAAAAGGTAAACGCTTCATTTCTCATATTTTTTTAGTATTCTTCTGTTTTTGTGAAGTTAAATAAATGTTATTCCTTCTATATCTAGGTAATATCATGACATACATTTTTTGTAGATCAGTCGGTAGGTAAGAGGCGGGTTAAAAGTTTGCCTTTCCAACGTGGAACTTAACTCAATGAAACGGAAAAAAATACACTCAAGTCGGCCTAATATTAGAACTTACTTGGAAAACGTTTGCAGACCGGAAAATTTACATGTAATTATACCAAAGCCTCGTCATTATTTGGAGACTTACGTATTTTTTTTAGAATGTAAAGTTTCGTGTATGTTTTTTGTTTGTTAATGAAAATAGATACATCACAGCTGATATATTGACAATTTATGACCCATTATATAAACGAAGCCAATTTGAATGTATAGAGTCAAATATCGAAGTGTTTTATTCTACAAAATTTAATTGGTAATTGATAGCTATTTCGGCTTAACGCTATCGTCAGAACTGTATTTAAACTTATTTTAGTTTAGCTATATTTATTATTTAGAAGAGATAGACAATATTATGTCATCTCACGTATTCAAATATAACATTTTACAAGATGTACTTTTAGGGAACTGTAGAAGAGTGGTGTTCGAATATAATGGCTAGATTAACTCAAAACATAAAATTCTTGCCGTATCGTCTTATGGAACTGGGCCATCGATATAATATACAGATATACAGTTTTGCAAAAAAAACAACGATATATTAAATATAGTATATTTACTCAAATCTAACTAATTAATTGATCAAATCTCAATCTTCGAATAGTTTTTCTTATGGCTTCTTCGACATTGATTTTATTGGAATATACTTGGTAGAACTATATGTACAATAAGGTAACAAAAAATAGAAGTACTTATTTCCAAAATTATTATAAAATATATGTGATAGTTATTCGGCGTCAAAAACGTCATGGCCTAAGCTATCTTATGGAATTACATATAATGCTATGCTTTTTTCACCTTATTCCTGATTGATCGTTTACAAAATCTTTACACCAAAAATTACATCGATATTTAAATTTGAATAATTCTTTTAACGGTACTTTTTCACCCTGAAAACTTTTCTATTCTCACATAATATACATTAGATACCAGTGTATCGTAAAATGTACCATAAAAAGATTCCCGGTATGTTATTATAGCACAGTATGGTGTACGGAATGTAATAACTTTGACGCCCTCTCATGTTTCCAATCAAACAGGCGTCAGTCGCACCCCCATCCCCTACATTGAAAAAGCACACCTCAAGGTCATGAGTTCAAGGCCGTTTTTTGTATAACTCAAATCTTCTCAAAAAATTTTATATGCCATTGTCACGTCTGTTTTCTTTAAACTATATCCTCTCCCAAAAAAGTGTGGTGCAATATTTTAGCAAAGGGAATTTATCAAAAAACTCAAAACATACATTAGGGTCATATACGACTAATAACTGTTTACCTACCAATTTATCTCTCTGGATGTGGGAAGGAATGCCAAAATCACTGATCTTTTTTCTTTGAGTAAATATCGGGAAATTTATTAAAAAAATAATTTATTATAATAAAAAGTACGGAAGTTCTAGTGCAGTGGTTTATAACTCGGAACCTATGAACTCTTAGGTGAGGCATACATACATTCACTTACATAGAACATTTTCATTTGTCTATGATATGTTAAGGCATTGTTATTGGTCATCTTTGTTAACTTAAGAAATGTTAATAGTGTGAAATAATTAATAATAGACATATATAATAGACAATTGCCATCGTTATAAATCTTATAAATAATTAATATTTTTAAGCGTATCAACACTTTCCTTCGTGAAACTATTTGAGAAGCTTTATTTAATTTCCCATCAAAGGTGAACCTGATAAATTAGCAATCGCTATGCTGTAAGCCTGATTATATAAATTGATGATCCCCAAAAGACCTATAGTCTAATCCCCTTCCGTAATTGATCACATCACTCCTTGATAACCTGGTCTCCAACTGAGTTCTTAGATTAGTATATCAATTATCTTATTAGTAAGTTTTTGTAATGAATAAAATTATACAAATCTTCACGGCCCTTCTAACAAAAATGGTAGAGCTTTGATTCTTGAATTGAAATGGCTGAACGCGCAAGAGCTTCAACCACTAGCTTACAAGACCTGAAAAAAATACTGGAATACCAATGAACAATATGTACATTTTTTAATTAGAGTAATTAATAGACCAAAAAATGTCATTACAACTATAATACAAGAAAGTGCGCTAGATATTTCGATTTTTTTAAATCACGTGAAATAAACTCGATGAGAATTTTAGTTTCACTCAAGATCAACTCGAGGTGAAAAGACGTCACAAAAACCCACGTTTAGATCTCAAATATTAAATTTAAAAAATCTAAATGTTTACCGAACTTGCCGGGACGTAAACACACTTTCGATCACTAAGTTAAAAACTTTTAACACTAGACCACAGTAGCCAATTTGTATAAGTTTATGCGCATTTTTATAATGTTTGACATTTGATAATGCTTGCGATGAGTGAAACTGGTCCTGAGCATTATTCAAATGTGGAATTAAACAAAATCAATAGTAAAATTTGAATTGATGTGATTTTGTAAATTTCCATGTATTTTGTCACTAACGACCAAGGTTTCGCCTTGATGTATTAAAATATCTTGTTATATAAACGTTAGACACTGTCCATTGTGTGCTCGAATGCCTGAAGATGCCGAAAGGCGAAACTCGATCCGTTAGTGACAAAATACATACAGGTTCAAATTTGATATTAAAATTCCATCAAGCACCCTCAGTCAATGTTTTAAATTAAAACCAATTGTGTTTTAGTTTGGAAATGTATTATTGTTCACATCACAATAGCATCGTAAACGAAACCTATGGAAGCAATATTCAAACAATACACGTGTTCAATTGAATTTCTACTCTAGAACATTCAGTGGAATGTTGTAATTAAATCCACTTTGTATAAAATTGAATATATTCCACAATACCCATACTGTCACTATAGTCTTACATCGTAGGAACATAATAGCAATATCGTTTACACCCCCTAAGAAGTAATCAAAGGCTCTGCCTATGATTAGACACGCCTCTATCCAGCATTATAACGTGTGACGGAGATAATGGCGAAAATAAATCCCATGAATTATTCCGTCTAAATAATTTAATACGGTTTCGAGACTGTTGAGCTTTTAATCTGCTACGTGATTTCTATTTTGATCGAGTGTAGAGGGTAGAGCTACGGCGCTACAGCGTCGTTATTATGCGACCACGGCTATGGTAAAACTTGCACACCCCGTATGGTCGTGTGTAATGAATAGTGATACAGTGTTACTTGTATGCCAATCAATGGCGTAATTTAAATAGACTCACCGCTGTTTTTGTATTGCGACATTTACATACTTTTGTTTTATAAATACGAAGAACAATCTATTTCAATTATATCGATGGCGTAACCCCATTGTGATAAAACTAGAAAATGCTAGTTTTAAGATATGGTCGATTAAAATTTTGACTCGTAAAAAGTGATGGCTTATTATTTGTATTACTTTTTTATTCAAATAGTTGGTCAATAATTTATAGTTTTATGATTAAAGTTTGTTCCTTTATGAAACTCCACGATTCACAAAAATATATATAAACAAAACAATATTTCGATACGTATGTACATGGAACTGAGAAATTAATTAACTTTACTTATTTCCATATACAAATATCAGTCTTTTGAGAGAAAACCTGTACATTTTACAAGCTGTACTTCTGTGAAACTCTAGTAGAACTGTGTTTGAATATAATGCCTAACTTAAGTTAAAACATATTTTTTTGACTTACAGTCCTATGGAACTAGGCCATTGATATTGATAGTGGAATACCGATATTACCAACACCGAAATTCTACTATTTTCGCTGTTTTTCATAACCGAAAAACCGGTTTTGATAATACAAAATAACGGTATTACAATCATATTATATAACGATAAAGTTCTTACGATTCTGTGTGAAAAAGGAAAAGGCGTTAAGTCTAATATTGGTAATTTTCAGGAGAGTCAAAACAAGATTTGCATTAGTATAAAATTTAACGAAAAATTTGATGTTTAAACATGTATTTTAACAATAGGCAGCATTGATTCGACTTTCCGTTATTATGTTATATGCATGTTTGTATTTTAGTTATTTTGGAATATTAGAATTGTTCATCGCGTCCGTAGTGCAGTGGTCAACGTCGTTGTCTACTGTTACGGACGTCTCGGGCTTAAGTCGCGGTACGGACATTCTTACAAATTGATTTTTCAGTCGATTTATGGATTTTTATACGGAAATTGTTTGTTACTCAGTTGCTTAACTTCTCTTTTTCGAAGAGAGTAAGGATAGAACTTGAGGATCGGATGCCTCTGACGGCTGGGTGGTGCAGTGGTTATCATCGTTGGTCACGGTTATGAATGTCTCGGATTCAAGTCCCGGTACAAACAGTCTCATAAATTAATTTTTCAATTGATTTATGGATTCCTCTTCGTAGGCGTGTATTTTTGCGATGTCCAAAATTCCCTCCCACCCATCCGATCCTAAAAACGGGGCATAGCGAGTGCGATTAGTTAACGGCTATTCCTGGCCTAGCCTTATACTAATTACAAACATTGACGTCTTCGAACAGAAATCCATAGATCGATTGAAAAAATAATTTAATAAGTTGCGCATACTATGAGTCGCGCACGTGAGTACCGTAACTGAAGTCAACGAATTTAACCACTTGGCCACGGTCCCAACTGCGATAAAAATAAATACTACATGATATTTCTTTTTTTACTTTTAACTAAAAGATAAAAAACATCTTTTCAATTATGGGCATCAGAATATCTCTAGTCAGGGAATCTGAAAGAGGGAAAAATCTGTCCATAATCCTTTGCCAAAAATTTGTAATAAACCATATAGATTTTACCGATGACAATTAAAGCTTATTTTATTAAGTGTCGTGAACTACGTGGGTTAATATAAACAAATTTTAGTTCTGCCACTGGAGATGAAATACCATTTGATAAATATAAATTTATACCTTAGTGACAATAAGTTTATATTATTACTTAAAAGTAAGGCAATTTAATTTCATTGTGCTTAAAAAAGTGACAATGAAAATGATTTTGACAGTAATTAATAAAATTACACGTTTCCAAAAAAAGTTAGCCATGCAAAGCATTTTATACGAATAGGTTTATTTCATTAATTACGAAAATTTTAAATCAGCCAAATTTTAATTAAATAAAAAGCTTGTTTTTTGGAAAACATTAGTTTTTCCATCACGTTCTAAAATAACAATTTCTAGCGGCCTTTCATAATGCTAATGAAAACAAGAAAATAGGTTCTTTTTTTCATAAAATCCTATTATTTTACATAAAACCATTAGCGCTAATGTACGGAAATTTTCAGTGAGATATTTCGACACGGTTTATTAAAGAAAAATACACTTTCATTTGAAAGGGGAAATTTACAAAAAAAAAACTGTCGTATTTTACCAAATTATGATAACTTCAAAATTCATTAGATGGATTTGTTTATCTAGAGTAAGTGCCAGCCGTGAAAACAGTTTTCACCGGTTGTATAACTTTTGAATTTTATCATTTACTAGTATTTTTTACCCGACTTCGCCCAAGATAGTGAACGCATGTATTAGGGTATTAAATTTAGACGTTGGCTAGCTAATGTTGGAATTTGAAAATATCACCGTCAACTGTACCTCTACACAAACCACAAAATATAGTCCACCAATTAATAATAATGTTAAGAGTTGAAACCAGCTGTAATAAAATATGACATTTTTGCCACCTGCACTCTTGTTATGGCGCCGCAGAACTTCTCGATAGACAGCTTGTTGATCTGCATTTAATAATCGCTCCTGCAGCGCCACAAATTAAACATACGATCAGAGTCATACACTAATTCTCGATGACAATTCCAGATGCACACCAAGTTTAATGAATTTACAAAATCACTTAAATGAAATTCAATATTTAACACAAATATCTGCGTTCACGTTACTATTTCAACTGTCACTTGCAAAATATATTAGTATTGGCCGACACACATTTATCGTATTATTTACTGACCAAATAATTAGTTGCCAAGCCTATAGTAGGTGATTGTGGGTACAAAAACGGAAAACAATGAAAGAATCGTAAAACATGCAATATTATAACTGAAACCATTGCAAACATATGTGATCAAAATTATCTAAAATTTGTACATTCGGTTGTGAGCGATCATCTTTTCTACGGTCAATTTGCATAAAATTTATAACGATAAAACTATTTTTCGGAAAAAAATGATTCTATCCACTATGACTTATACTGACTAAGCTATTTAAACACAAAAGCTCTATCAAATTAAAGGAAGTAGGTTCTCTAGTGCTTTTAAGAGCTTTCATGCCGTAATGGTGTTTGACTATGTCAAATAACTCATATTGAAAACGAACACATGTTTTAACGCAAACCAAACAAACTTAGCTAAGTGGTTTTCACTTAGGTCAATAATAATTATTCTATATTTCTGTACTATCCAATTTTCTACGCGCAACATAATAGCTAAATCAGCCTCGTTTACTTTTCAGCCAGTCAAAAAAATTGACGTTATATAAATAAACAATAAATCAAATGGTATCCTTTTGGTAAAAATATTGAAATTTTTAGTTTTACTAGAATTTTAAGATTTAATTGATTGCTATTCCAGTTTTATTTTTACCTGATTACAATGGAGCTCTATTAAATAAATACCAAATCAATCTTAACCTAAAATAGCTTTTTTCAAGATATCTTTTAATCTTTATTACGTTTCATAGTCTTGGATTAGTGTCCCTTAACGGTAATTTATATATTTGTTATTGATTTGTCAATCAAAAAAGATGATTTACATCCCTTCTTGCTCAATCTAACCCTGACAACGAAACGTACAGAAATCTAATTGGCAACAGGTTAAGTACTTACTTCTTCGTTATTTATATTATCGGAAATTATCACCAGGTGGTGGTGCCACTTGACAATACACACATTCTTCCTGCGCATCCGCTGACAGTTCATTTTGAGATTTATGATTAAACTAGTATTTTTTACCCGGCTCCTCCCAAGAAGCTTATATTAGGTCATTTAGACATTGGCTAGCTAATGTCGAAATTTTGTTGATAATTGAAAATATCACTGTGAACCGTACCGCTTGTAACACCCAAGAAATATAGTCCATCAATATATTATAATTTTAAAAGTTGAAAATAGCAAATTCAAAATAAAACTACTCCACCATCATAAGTGCCTCGATGTAGATGACATCGGTATAGTTCAAGGTACCGTCAGAATAATCTGCGCGGAAGATATTCAAAATAATATATTTTCAGACATACAGTCGTAATTTTTCTCCCAAAGCGCTGGTATGGGTTGTAACTTTCATAAAATGAGAAGATTACTGCAAAGAATGTAAAATTTCTCGATTGTAAATCCTAATGTGACGCTTCCTTTCATTGATTGTCATTTTCGAATAGTCCCAATGCCAGGACACTTCCCAACACACTTCACGATACGTGTCACATTCAATTCCATTGACGGATGAGAGATCCTTGAAACTTGTTGGACCTTTAACTTTGTGCAACAACAGTCGTAAGTAATAACAATTAAAGTTTCTGAATACACATTGTAGTCAGTGTAGATACAGCACTCCACGTTGATGTCTACATCAGACATCTTCAGAAGAAAGGGATTACATGGTGTTATGATCTCGTCGCAACATGACAATCGTCACCTATCGGCGATACGCACCTCGCTGCGTCGTTGGTAGGTGACGAAGGGGAAGCCTCGCCAAGAATTGCGTTAAAACTTGCTTACGCGCCAGGATGTGGAACGAGTAGGACATGCCGGTAACGCGCTGGAGATTGGCCTCGGACATCCGAGTTCGCCGCCGAGATGGTTTATCATCCAAGGTCGTAATTTAATATTTATAAATTATAATAGTTTTCCTTCTTAAGTGTAACCATCTGTTCATAAATATTGTTTCGTCGTGTAATTTCTGCTTTATTTGTTCGTAATGTAAATGTTGTGCATCTACGCTTTCCGCATCTCTATTAAATGGGTTTTTAACGGTAACCGTATTTTAATTATTATTTTTTTTTTCATTCGGCGTATATCTTCACGCCTGGCGCCCAAAATTTAATTACCACATATATTTCTCCGTACAGTGCAAAATAAAGTGTACCGAGATTGGCAAACCTTATCCATTTCCCTGTGATAACTTAATCCTAGTTCTCCGCTGAGCTATCAATTATTCCATATTTTGTGATTCCTCCCCTTCCTGCGGATAAGCCGCATCAATTACATTTAATTTCATTGCATTACACATTTTAATTATTTTTATTTTTTATAATCACAACAATGGGACCATTCACCGATAATCAATACCGACATTATCGGATTAAATTTTCACAGTTGCTTCACCAGTTGAAGGTAAAATTACCAATTTTCCATGATATGCCGTATCGGTATCATTAATAATCGCATCTCTCAAATGAATACATTTATCGACACGCGAGTTCTTTTGATTCTGTTTTCATAAATAATAATCGCTCCGTCTCAATTTTGACATATAAGTCAACCAAATATTGATGCAAAACCAAATAAATAAGTTTTCTTCAAATCTGCGCATTGTCAATACAATATCACGTTTCTTAATTTCATTTTCAGCAATGATGATGGCAACTTCATTTACTATCTTTGCGCTAAGAACGCGAAATGAGAATGGTACGTTCAAGCATGACCAATAATGATTTGTGACGTTTGTGCTATTATTTATAGTTACTAAGCAACACGAAGCTATGACGATGAAAATCACAGAATATTTAGTATGAAACGGTTGCTAAGCAGCGCTTGTGATTTTATTATTCCGAATATGTAAACATCAAAAATACAGCGTTTTCAGTTTGAGGTTAAAAGTTAAATGTTGTGGGTTGAAAGTTGAAAATATCGCAGTTGAACTAACAATTGCAGGTAAAATGACGTTTGAATGAACAAGTCGCTAATGTACTCCGTTTGGAAGGAGTTGTTGGGACCGACAGCCATACGAACATACAGATTTTACATGTATTTTGTGCTATATAGTAGAGATTTAGAATATTTTTGAGAACTAAACAGTTTAAAAACATTGGGTGATTGCTGCCAATCATTAGTTTCTATTCGCGAAAAACTCCTTAAAACTAAGTATAACTAAGTTATCAATTTTTAATTTTATTTTATTTTAAAAATGAACTTCCACAAAGTTACCGCCGAATCCATAGAAATATTATTTTAGACTTTATTTATTTAATCAATCTTGCACATATTTATTATTATCAACGTATTTCACTATTTAAACTCAAAGACTCGGCATGTATATTGAATTTAGCTCTAAGCCATACTATTCAAAGTAAACTTAATATTATTCGCCCGATAAATGGTAACCACGCTTCTAAAATCAATTCAGACCTTCATTGAGTCAAAACTATTGTCCCACATTTAATGATTAGTGTATGTTTCCAAAGTGAAATTTACTTAATGAAGGAACAAGCCTTGTAAGTAAATTAAGCATTTAAATTTAATGAGCAAAGGTTTTCACGGGAAACTTTGGAATAACTTTGAATAACTGAACTGTAGATCTGAAAACTTTTTGAAACACATATAATGCTTGTAATTTAAATCACGAAAAAAAATATCTTTCCTAGGTTTCATGAACGAAGTCACTTCCTACGGTAAATAGTATTTTGTGTAATGACTCAATAAACATTTCAGATGTCTCCTGTATCGATCGTATCGATCGAAAAAATATTTTTAGAATTGAAAGCATTTCTTTTTATTGTGGTTTATATTATATATTTTTTTAATTATATCCGCTCACTATGTGCAACATATGGGCTTCTAATGGAAGTATTTACACAAAAGTTTTTTCTACTAGAACTGCTCAGTTCTCAATCTTTCTTTTTCGAAGACAATAGAGATAAAAGTATAGAACTAGTGGGACTACAAACATTGAATATTTAAATTATTCATTGAATTGACATTAACTAGGTAAAACTCCAATATAATAGGATGAAATATCAATGTCGCAAATAGTTCTTACGGTAGCATGAAGCCAAAACTAAGCTAAAAAATTAAAAAAATTATAACTGAATACTTTTTATTATATTGCAAAACTCATGAAACGATAAGAAGTATTTTATATGTGAATACATCTTTTTCTACAACACATAATTTTTTTAACATTATTTTCTAACATGAATATTATTGCAGTTAGTGCGTCGTCTTTTGTCGGAGAACTTTTCTGCACGTGAAATTTCATTTCCATAAATATAAAATACCATAAAACAGATTCTCTATTTTACTTTAATAACAATGATTATTTGAGTTAAGTTTCTTCGATTATCACAGCAGTAACGCCTATTATTAAAACTATCAAACTATACGCACGGGAATTATCCGTGCGATAATCATGCCCGTTGTATTTTTAATCGTTTACAACCGTTGCACAATGACACATCCGGGTCGCGATAATTCCGACCGACGGGAGATAATTGCGGCGGGCGGGTGACTGGCAACACTGTGGGTGGGGATAAAGCGGGGCGCTTATTTCCCCCGCCACCTACATTTCCCGGGATTTTCCTCGACTAGCCGTTATTACCCTGCGAACGCCGTATCGGCTGATACTGGCATATTATTTCTATTTCGTGTTCTATTTTTTTCTATTATATCGTTTTCTATTTGATGACACTTGAACAATAACAACCAGGTTTGAATTCTCACAATATTTTACAAATAAGTGCTCAGCTATGAATATATTATTTTTAATGCCCTAGCGTAATCATCGTTGTACCCACAACCACCTGTTTCAACTTCATACTTTTCTTACAAGGTGTATTCAGTAGCGTAACAATGTTATCCGTGCTACAATTTTTTCCCAAAAATGTACAAAGAGAAACTTTTCAAGACTCAGTTGCGTGTAAAAGACTAGTCTCCAAAAAATTTTATGTTTGTATGAATTGCGTTTCATCGCATACTATAGGAAAGCCGTGAACTCTTTAAATGCCTTGTAATTTGTCAGAGGTGCAAACAAGTCGGCATGACTGACTTGGTCGATGGATCTAACTAATCTTGAGCAATTTTTCCCGTTCAATGTCCATGTCTGGACCTGTGATCAACAGCATTGCGGCATTTACATATTGGACTATCTACCTATCGGCTAAACTGGAAGAGCTTGGCAGCAAAGTGACCATTGCCAGTTACGAATTGGCTGGTTCAAAAATCAGTAGGTAGTCAAAACTTTCGTTATATCCATTCGCTACTTTATTTTTGCAAAGAGTTTGTAAGTTTGCCTGCTCTTAGAAAACCACACTGCCACAATACGAGATGCCATTTTATGAACATAATAAATGCAAGGGTATATTCTTGGAGAAGGCATTAAAACAATTCCTTTCACCTGAAACTCGACACCTGAACAAGTGATGCCTTATCAACATCATCATATCCTCTTATGATGAGTAGCACAAAGCTCGATGTAAAATTATATTGCTTGGGTTACCCTTCAATTGTTCTGCTTCCTTGCTTAAGCCGTATACTTGAATTCGGACATCAAAGTTCAATAGTAAACTATTTGGGCTGGCAAGTTGGCTGTAAAGCTCTATTACACTATTTATAAAATACACCGAATGTGTAAAATTACTTATTTCATGAAAAGTGCAAAATCTTACCTAATTCATGAAATAGTCAAGTCCATTGCCTCGTTGAAGAATTAGGCAAATTATCTGCCAAGTGCGTGAATTCCCCACGAATTTTTCTGCCTAATTCAAGCATTTAAAATAGATAGTATAGTATCGAGTCAATAGAATTTTCAGTAAATTTATTTTGTTTTTTAATTGCCTAATAGAAGGCAATATAATATTTTTTATAGTATATTTTTTAAGTGATGTTTTATAATCATTCCATGCTAAACATAAGCTAAAACTTTTATTCTTAATTTATGTTTCTAGGAAAATACCGGTAGCCCTAGTTTTATTACAAATTGCTGAAGTAAGTTGAATTCCAACTTTTAATTAAAGGAATATTGGGATTTTTCTAGACACGTGATTACGACAGTCTTTCTACATTTTATTTATATATATATGAATAGAAATTCAAAAAAAATACATCACAAATAATTCCTCCTCGTTGATCCGGTGAAATGAATAATTTCTACGAAATTCTACGCTAATGCAGAACACAGAAACAAAAATATAAAAAAAACAGACTCGGCAGTAGACCAACAAGGCTGAAAATAATGATGATTTTCATAACATATTTCATCTATCGACATTCGTTATAAATACATAAGAAGAGGAAAATAAATAATCATTTTATTTGAGTCATATATATGAAAAATAAAATATCCGAAAGAAATTATTATGTTGCAAAAAGTTTTTCACTTTCATATAACTATCAATATTATACACCGGTCGGCACTCACGCTAATACACACAGATGAATACCACAAAAATATGTAGCTTTATTTAAATAAAAATTTTATCAATATCAAATTGAAATTAGCTTAATAGGATAAAAAATAGCATTTTAGTTCTACGGGAATAGTCGAAATGTATAAAGATCAATCAATTAAATGTATTTAGTTTCAATTATGTACCATAATTTATTATTAAATAATGAGTTTCATGTGGTTCACTATTTGGAAAACAATTTTTATAATGATTATAATAAGATGTATGTAATTTAAAAAATTAGAGTACTTCTCATCTTATAATGTTTCTATTAAACACTTAAATTTTATATTTGTAATGTGAATAATAAGACTATTTTTATGAATATGACGAGACACTCATTGAAATATAAAAGTGCTGTTTATTTTAGTAATATGTTCCGATCATATGATTCCAATTACCTTTTAATAATAATTGATTTTTATAACCACCTATAATTACAAAAACCTACAGAGTTTTTTAATTGTCTATGCCATTATTTCCCCAATTAATTTTGGGCGTCATTAATATCACATCAGTACTAATTGCTCTATGGCTAGTTTTTAGGATCAGATCACTGGCAGGTAATTTTTAGACATCACAAACACCCATGACTTCCGTACTGGAATTCCAGCTCGTGAAATCCGTAAGCGAAGTCAACGACGTTGGCCACTGCACCACGGATCTGGTTGTATCTACTTAATATATTTGTATTTATTCTTTTGAATGCGTACATTTTGATCTGTCTCTACATTATGTTAGTTCACCATGGATGCGTAAGTAGATAATTGCAGAGACTAAAAATCAATTTCATATTTTGTAAAATTGTAGTCCTATTCTAATTTTCAAATTTGGTGTCATATTTATTTAAAGACTTCACAGCCCTGCCAAAATAATTCTCATATTTACTTTTAAGGTGTTAACTGTCATTCTCATATTTACCAACAGCTATTATTCTTAACGCCTCAGTTGACAATCTAGATGTATATTAATGAAAACAGTACCAAAATAGTTTCGAGCCGAGCGTCTTGAAACGCTTTTTTTGTGCATATTTTCATCAGCGAAGGAATGGCCACAATGGCAAGCAATACAATGCGGCCATTCGAATTGCACGCTACTGGCCCGCGGGCTCGCCAATGATTCCACTCGCATTTGTGTTTATATCTCCACAACAGCGCCGGGTGAATTATCCTCGATCCAGGGAGCAGATTACCCTGCCCGCTGCATTTTGGCAGGACGCCACTGCGACAGGAAAGCCCCCGCAATACCTACCCGACATATAGCGCAGTTTGATAGAGGTGAACTAGTAAATGGACCCTTTACATTAATAATCATACCGGACCTACCATTATCAAATCACTAATGGGTGGGTGAATCTACCCCAACGTAGATCTTGTTAATAAAATATATGTATTTCTCTTATTTTTCTCTCTCCTATTTGGCATCGTAAAACCCTATATTAAATGTAAATAACACAATTGTTTTTATGTTTTTAACTTTGGATGAAATTTATTAAGAAGCCGCAAAATAAGTTCATAAACAATTGAGTCGCTAAACACGCTTCTGAAGGTTTTTAGAGTTTTGAATAAATCACGAAAAGTGTTTTGGACAGTATGACAGTGGACAGTACAGTACAGTTGGACAGTACTTGGAGTTTTAAGTATAATTTAAGTTATTATGTGAGTTCCGGTGTATAAATAAATGTAAAATATTCTTATACACTGTCTTATACGTTTTTGGAGCGTAGCGACCGTGTAAAACGAGAATCTAGATCGTGTAAAACAGTGTCATTTTTAACTTTGGAAAAATTTCGGATAGGGAACGAAATAGGAAGACGGTTCATACTTCAAACTGGAAAAATGGATAGATATATCGATAGAGCACATACGTACATTAAAAACTCATTTCTTGAAAAATCGTCAGGAGCGTGCTTAGCGACTTTCGATTCATCATTATGAACATAGTAAATTAAGCCACTAATCACATAAAAAAATGTATAGGTTCGCTAAATGAAATAAATTAAAAATTTACGTTCAACGTCATAATCATGATTAAAACATGACTCATTTTAAAAAACAAAAACCACTAGTACCAAACTAGTAGAGAACTATTATTTTTTCTACAATTTATATTGTATACGAAACTTTCAAAGTCAGGGGTTTTAAACCAAAAGGTCACGAGCCATATAACTGAAAAATTTACTTTACGTCTTAGAAAATTTGGATTATTGAGATTTTGTACACTTCCATGTATTTTGTCACTAACGACCCGGGTTTCGCCTTTCGGCATCTTCAGGCATTCGAGCACACGAATGGACTCGAACTGAATCTTGAATTCGTGTGCTCGAATGCCTGAAGATGCCGGAAGGCGAAAAGCGGGTCGTTAGTGACAAAATACATGGAAGTGTACAAAATCTCAATAATCCAAATTTGATATTGAAATTCCATCAAGCACCCTCAGTCGATGTCTTAAATTATATTTACGTCTTAGACTCAACTACAGAAACTACAAATAAATGCTCAAACAAAACAACAAGAAAGTATCTGGAAGAAGACACTAACTGAAAAATAAATGTTGGTCAAATGTTTGAAATGCTATACGTTTTTACCATTTTGTTTGTTTGCAGAAAACTGTTTTTAAGTAAAATTATTATATAAGTGTGTTCTTTTATACAGTAGAAATTGAAATTACTAACATTTTAGTATCAGTCACTCAATATCTAAGTTTTTCATATTAATTGTTTTCTTCCAAAACAGCCACGATATGTACATTCAAATTCATATTCATGATAAAACAGTGACTCATTTTTTTAAAATAGTAATCATAGATTTTTCTAAAATTTATCCAGTGTAGGAATTTTGATTCTAAGTAAGTGGCTTCAAACCCTTTGAAGATCGCAAATCATATAAGTACAGTGTTTTATTCGCGTTTCAGGCTCTAAAACAGTACTAAAACTACGAAAATCGTTAAATAAGATTTTCTTAAAATTTGTCACAATGTTGTCTCATACATTTTAATTAAATTCAAAGAAGCCGTTTCCGATTTCGACCCAATATAATGTTATATTTTTTTGTAATTTGAATGTGTATTGAAAATAAATTAATGCAACTGTTACATAGTATAATCAAAATTATTTTGTACTGTCAGAATCCATAACACAATCAAACGGACATACACGGATTGTTGGATATGGTTTAGAACCACTGTTTTACATTACACATGTAAATAATCATTTTCTTTTGCAAACTTACTTTGAAGATTAATCATAATTCTATTTTAGAATATTCTTGCTACTTATACGCCATGGAAAATAAATTTATCTTATTCATCAAAAGAAAATTTTGAATAAAGTTAGTATACCTGCGTACTTTGTTAATTTTGTTCGAAATTTCACATGAACCGCTGTTCTGATTGATTCGATTAAGCAATATATAGTTACACGTATGTAATTAGATGTAATATGAAAGCATACGTGTCTACTGCGTGAAATGATATTTTTGATTTTATTTATCTATTGGAAAAAATAAAACGAATACCCATCAAACATACCCACTTGACACTGTCCTTTCTTTCCATTCAATCTTCAATATACGTAAAGCAGATGAAATATTTTTTTGCAATATCCACTTCTAATACTCTCAATGTTAAGATATAATAATGGAGATAAGACAAAGAATAGCTTAATGAAGTTTATTTACGTCATTTAGCTGGCTTACGCACTGGCGACCAGTCTTCGGCAACCAGAAAGTGGGCGACCAACGACGAGAGACCAATAGGGCAAACACATACGAAAAATCTTATCAATATCACACTGGCTAGGTTCCAAGATGCACGTGGACGATTTTATTTCATTAGATTTGTTTCTTAAGAAGTAGACGAATAAGAAAAAGAAATACTAGGTACACTCTTTGCTACTGAACAGTTCCACAAGCTTTTCTCACTTGGATATTTCATTTTGCTATTAGAATATTCTGCAGATGATACGTCTCAGATTGACCCTCTCCATTCCATCTCTTTAATCAGTTTTTCTCTATCAAAATTTACAGTTTTTAAATGAAGAAAATAAGAATATGTAAATGACAATACGGGGCTAACTCTGAATGCAAACTCTGGTTGATCGTGCAGTGATGCAGGAACGCATGATAAAAAAATAATTGGTTGCCCTCAACTCTGGTCGCTGAGTAATGTCTTGTTTTCTCGGTTCTTGTGTTTTCTCGGTTTTCTCGGTTCTCTGGCAATCACAGCAACCACGTGAGTAAACGCTAATTTCCTTTCTTCTGACTCGTGGTTGTGGAAACCTGTCACCAGTGCGTAAAGGGACTTAAAGGTCGAATAAAAGGTGGGTATTGAAGAATGCAAACATCACTACATTCATGATAGGAACTTCAAGCCGATATTACCGAAACCGAGATCCCGGTATTTCAGCTGTTTTTTCAATACCGAAATACTGATATTTCAGCATTACAATTTATAATTGTATTTTTATTTCTATTTAAAGACTCGCCTTAAAGACGGCCTTTTTGTTTTAAGAACATTTCAAGATTATTGAACTAGCCTTTTTAAGGCATATTTTAATTCAAATAAATAATTAAGTTAACGTTTTAATAAAAATCAGCTTAATGAACAAACTTGAAAATGTTAATATTTTTTTAATGCCGTTATTTAATGTGATAACTTAGCGTCTCCGTGGCACTGTGGTTAACGTCGCTGGCTACGGTAACGGATGTCTCGAGTTCTAGTCCCGGTTCGGACAGTTTCATAAATTTCTGTTCGTAGACATCGATGCCTGTGATGTCTATAGTTCCCTCCCACCCATCCGACCCTAAAATGGTGTAAAGCAGTAGTGATAAGCTAATCACTTGTCCTTTCCTAGCCCTATCTTTTTATCCCTACTCTCTTCAAAAAACTGAGTAACAAGCAGTTCTCATAGAAAAAATTCTGTTGGGATACCTCCATTAAAAGTCCATGTAATAATAAGCACATATTTTTTATAATAAGTATCTATGTGACACGTTCATAAGATTTATGTAAAAATTATACAATGTTTTTAATTTTTCGATATAATATATTTGCTTTACAAAAAAATACAAATGAAAAAATCAAAAAGTTATTTAGAAATATTTTCAGTTTATGGCTATTTCGTCATCACGCCATCGTCGGGAATGTCTGTGGCAGAATGACATGATGCTGATATGTGTAACATAAATCTTTTATAATTACTATTTTTTATTATTACAAATAGTCCACCCCTAGGAAATTCTTATTCGATTAATAGTAAGTACTATCTATTAAATCAATTATATCACTTACAATATCAAAGTGTTAATATTATTTCGTGAGAAATTATTTTTATTAACGTATTCAACTGTTGGTTTGCATACCCAAATTATCATTGATGACTAGGACTACCAATCTCGCGATTGATATCCAGACAATCACGTGATTTATGAATTCACTAAAAATGCTAAAACATAATTCATACATCAAATTAAAACTTCCTGATTAACTACAACGTGTGCCTCGTTTTGTTCATTATTAATTGCACATAATAATTTTATTGGTATTATAAAAAAAACTATGCAGCTTTTTTTCTAATACCTATGAAATCAATATAATTTTTTTGTAGCGTCCTTTCTTCTTATATTTCGTAACAGTCGTTCTTAACCAATTAGAAATGTAGGATAATATTTCAATGCCAAATTGAAGGCCATGTCTTTGTTTTGGATGCCATTTGGCAATAAATAAAATAAACCTACCATAATCATGCAATAAATAAAATCATTTTGTTTTTTTTTAATTATTTTTTTTTTGTAAATTACTCACTGACTAAATAACTAACTGTAAATAAATATTTATTCATATATGCATTCCAATTGAAGCAATAATGGACACAAATAAAACAAAGGAATTACACATGACCAATCCCGGCATCCCGGGATTGAAAAGGGGTCCGGGATTGGATGCCATATTGGTGACCAACGTTAGTGTGCACTACTCTTAGGCAAACTTTAAATGCCTATAAATAAAACTATCTCTCATAATATATCCAGGTATGATAATATTTTAATAAGCCATCAGTGATAAATGCTGAACGCGTTAATTATGACGACGCACCTGGTGGTATTATACCTTTTTGACGGTCAAACTTAAACCCCAAACTTTACGACCGGTCATTTAAGGGTGAGCCGCAGTGGGGTGGGTTTTTATGTTGATTGGAAAATAGTTTCTTGTGCTTGACCATGAAATGTTTAATCTTCGGTCGTAAAATCTATTTTTGTTTTATGGAACTTCAAGAAAATTAACAAACACACTTAACAACTATCGTCGAGCATGTAACCAGTAACTCCCAAAGTACTGAAATGAGATTTTCAAATTAGTCACAACTTTATAAAATAAGTTACTAAATTAAGTTGATTTAAATGACCTAAAACTCTTTGAATATACCTTTTAAATAGTTTTCATTATTGCTGGTCCTGTAGTAAAGTGGTCAGCGTTTTAGGGCAGCGGTAGTCAAAGTGGTGGTCGGTGATAAAATTTTTGTGGTCCGCAGGTAAATCTCATATTATTTTAATTTTCTAATCTACAGCAAACCATTCCAGAAAAAATCATCTGAATCTTGTAACACGTCTTACGTTTGAACCTGTCACATGACATAATACTTCAGTAGGCGTGATAAAAGTGCGGCTATCGGACATCTTGGGTACAAAATAAAATATATTCAATACACCTTCTAGATGGGTTATAAAGAGGGGTGTGTTTATTTTATTTTTATTTGGTGCATTTTTAAGACATGTGTGGTCTTAAGTCTTAACCATGTACAGCACTGGCTTGCGGTGGCTTATAACTTATAATGCAAGGCATGCTGTGAGGGAGAAAAATATGCAAAATTTATCTTGTTTTTGAAATTTGATTTTTTTCTTCTCACGAGTTTTACACCTTAATTTCAAATCCTCTACAGTCTCAATATTCCACTAATTTATTAATAAATCCCCTTTCTTTTCTTTGCTGTTAATCCATGTTGAGGGTAGCGATAAATTAAACACAATTTATCTGACAATCCGAATCACAATACTAACGGTGAGATGCTAAAATCCAAGAGCATGCTTCTGCATACTAACTGTCATGCGCAAATCATAGCGCAAATCGGATTTTTCATTACTGCGTATGCCCGTGTAAAGTAAACTCTTAGCATGTGCTAGAACACTCTTAGAATGTATGTACATTCTCAAAATTTCGAACAAATTTCGTCAGAGGCCGTACGTTTATCGAGCGGTCACGGCTGAATAGAACGCCGATAAATAAACTTACCATCAGTCCTATTCTAGCCCCATTCTTGTATACTTACCCCCATCGAAAAAAATAAATTTAGCGACTGGATAACTATAAGGATGAGATACTCAATTTTCAGTCCATAAGCTTCACTCCGGAAGCGTATATGATTAAAAAAAACACTATTTTGTACAAAAATCATAATGCATATTTTTTAATTCTTTGCAAAATCACAATTAATTAATTACAAAGTTGCGGTCTCCTATAAAATTTTTATTCATGTACTTACGTGCTTTACATTCTAAGCTTACATTATTTTAAAACAACTGTTATAATGTTATTTCATATCGGCTTTTGAATTATTCAATTTGATTTATTTTGTCGATATATTTTTGTTATTTCATAAACCATATTATTTTAAACATTACCTCAAATTTTCCATTATTTCATAGTATCATGAATTTATTTTGATGAAATTTCTTTAACGTTCTGTTAATTTAAAGAAATATTCTACAATAACATATACGAACATGTTTAAACAAATAAATTATACAGAATTAAAATAAAATAATATTGTACTTAATTCGAGAAAGTAAATTTCACCTCGAAGATAAACTAAATAAACATGGAGAGAAACTTGGAATTATTATCAAGTCTTTGTTAATTCACATTTACAGTTCCATCAAATAATTCGTATCTGAAGAAAAGTTTTTGCGTCTCGTTGACTCAGCATCTTATTTAAATGCTAAAATAATAATAATTCTGGTTCAAGAAACTCAAGAATGCGTACTTATTCTTCGCTAAAAACAATTACACGTTTAAGCTCTTGAACGAACAACGCTGTATGAACATTTTTAATAAACAATATCATTCTTAGAAATGTACATACAGCGGTTAGCTCTGCATAAAATTATGCACAAACTTTCTAAAAAAAGAAATTGAGCATCTTACACACTACCAATAATTCTTAAAATGCACATCTTTAAATATTCCTACTCTGAAGTAGTGTGATATAAGCTCGATTTAGCCATTACAAGGTGCCAGATACAATTCCTGACAAATTTAATATCAAATTTTGACTCTTCTCTGCTTGACTTGAGCTGACTTATGTGTTTATGATCTTAAAAGTAATCGTATACAATAAAAAATATCTCACAATCATGGTTTAAAGAAAATCAGGCATTTATAAAAACAAGCTACAAAAATATTGCTTCTTTTAATAGATATTTTTTGGTAAATCTTTTATAATTTAATTTTTGATGAGAAATTCATTTCCCCTCCTATTTATTTATCTATATTTTTCATCATCAACTCCGACACTACAACCAATTGAAAGTTTTGGCTTTTTCCAGCAAGTGACTGCACTAATTTTACCAATTACAGTCAAACTGGGAGCTATAACCTTTGGAACTAGACATGGAGATCACTGTCAAATGGAGGCTGATTCATATTATAAAGACGACCACGAGACGTATGCCGCCAGCACACATGCCTTTAAGTTACATTATTTGACATCAGTGATGTTACTATAGTAACGTAAACTATTTTGAAGGTCTTGTGTAGTCGGTTGTTATCATAGCAAGCCGAAATCAACAATTACAAAGATGTCAAAAACAATAGAATTGTAAATATCATATCCATCATTCAAGTCATTATGTTGTTACTCAACTCAAAAGATACAGCCGAAAATAACCAATCATTACAAAATAAAAACACTTAAAACGGTCAATACCTCACAGATAAAATAAAAAACATCCACGTGACGTTATATATACGTACCACGAAATACCCTTTACGATTTTAGTATTCCTTTCAAATATTTGCAACAAATATTTTTCTAATAACAGTGTTTTAAAGCTCTTTTTACAATCAAATTTTAATATAAAATGTGTTTTACAAAATTTGAATATAATATTCAAATGAAAATGATGAATTTAAATGTTTTTCTTTAATTAATTTACATCACTTTTATAAAGTAGACTACATATAAGGTTGCCTCGGTTTATCTTGGCTTGAACATTAACATTTTAACGGTGGAAATAATATCGTAGATTATATTATATATATATAAAGCTTCTTGTAACAACAAACATATCCCTTTCGGCTAACATTCAAGAATAACATAATCGTGAAAATGAACATTGTCGAATGAGCATCAATTTGCCCAAATTAATTTCACTTTCCCACTACTTACGGTTTATTTGCCAGAAGCGGTTATCTTTAAGGGCCCAACGACCACTGCCCCTAAGTGCGGAACTGACATTTTACGGGTCACTTGAAACCAGTCGGAAATAATGATAATTTAGAAAATTTAATAATGGGCATTTTTATGGGTACAAAAAATGTTATATATTTATTGATATTGGTATATTCAGTATTCTCCATAGGTCTAAAGTGCTATGCAGATATATTTACTTCAATAATATTTCTGAATTCCCGATAACTATAATTATTTTTCTATGTAATTTCAATATTAGTATTCGATGCCTACAAAATGTATGTTTCCGTTTCAGAGAGCTTGGAGATAGATGGAGGATATTATCAGTGGACTATTTGATTACTAGTTGCTCTATTTCTGCCGTTTTTATTAGAATTGAGTCGGTTAGAAAACAATTGAAATCTAGCAGATACGGGTTGAAAAGGTAATCTACTAGTATTTTTTTTGTAGATGAAGAAAAAAACAAATATTCAATTAACATTAATATAAAATTAAAATTGATAATTTTGTTATTCCACTGGTTTTCAATTTTCATTTTCTATTAAAAAGGAATTTTCACAAAGTTACCGCCGAATCAATAGAAAATATTCAATTAACCTATTTCTTCACTTTTTCAGTATTAGCAGTATTTTTTATTAGGGCTTTAGACTGGGTTGATTTAAAACACAGATGACGAAAATAAATTAACCTGTCATTATGATTGTCAATAATGACTGTGTCATCTCAATATGCAATAATTCTAGCGTTCGTTCAGATTTCAGCAGCCCCCCAAATGATCATATTTATCATGCGTATACAGTGAATTTTTCTCTTTCTCACTTAATCACAATATGTAAAGTGAAGGGTGCGAGCGAAATAAAAGCGCATGCTGACTTTTGCTTTTTTATCTTACTTGCTTATACACAAGTGAGGCTGTTTGATAGAGAAAGAGATACATTCACCACACGCTGATGATACTTACGTAAGCAGATTCGAAATTCATTGTTGTTCTCTTGTAAAAACGAAATGAATAAACCAGATAATGACATTGCTCCGTATTGATATTGTAAGAATTTTCACGATTATGATATATATTTAATACAATTCATCAAGTAAGTGGTAAAATGTGCACGCCGGCTTTTATAGCCTAGCGTAGTCCTTGGCAACAAAAGGTGCGGCTCACTCACATAAATGCTAGGGCGGAATTCCTACAATAGTAAACCTTTAAACGTGTTCTTCCGCCTACGATTCTACCTCTCCTCCTTTTACGTCTGTGGACTTAGGCGGTTTCCTTGCGTAATCACTGGATTGTTGGCATCCATAATTATAAATACGCCTATAAAACGAAACATTTGTTCTAGTGAAAGGAATGTTAACTTTCTTATTGTCTTTATAACGACTATCAAAGATAGTTAGAAGTAAAACGAGCTCTTAAAATATTTTAATTTATACTTTGCTATATTATTAATTGAATTGGCATTAATTTGGTAGAATTCCATTTAAATAGTATTGTCTGAGTAGCCTCATTAAATATAGTACTAACGATGACAAGAAGCCGAAATAGCCATCAAAAAACTGATAAAATTCTTGTAGAACTAAAAACTTTGTTTTAATGTGTTATATTATATTTATTGTTAAATTTAATGAGGTATTTCTAATCCAACAATGGACAAAACACCGCAAAATTTAGATTATAAATCTTCCAACATTAACATTAAGAATTCCAGTCTAAAGTAACGCTTTCTTTGACAGCTTTCTATGAGATAACTGCGTCAAGTTTATCACCATGATTACATCTTAACAAAACTAAATTCAAACATCATATTGTTCTTTATACAAAACAGAGGACTGTAAGCAGGAAAAGCGACTGCTCGAGACGCGAACCACTTTGTCATCATTAATTAAATTAATGGCGAAAATAAATGGCGACTCGAAGAACCTCTCACAATCGAGTGTGTCCGTGATTAATACCCGCAGTGATTGCCAGAACGTGTTTAATTTCCTGATCTTGATTCCCGCGTGCTTATCCCACCATCAATCGGATCCATTCGGGAAACTAATCCCGTTCTGGCAACAATGCCGAAAGAGTTTGTTGGGGTGGCCACAGGAAAAATAATAATCCCCTCGGGGACTGTTTTTGTATTTACAGCTGGCGATAATAATTACCGCTAAATAAATTCTACAGAAAACAAGGAACATCGCAGTACCGCATTTATATAAATATATTATATAGCTGATTGATATTGGCAACAAGAGATAGGTCACATTTTGTTAATAAAGCAATATCGCCTGTTTTACTTGCATGCTGTTTATCAATATTTGTACGACATACATATTTAGGTACGAAACAAATAAAATATAAATAAATTTGATTTACGTATGCAATGCATTTCATTGTGTGTAGTTGCGAATTGATTTAGCACTTGTACTAGGCTAAAGCTTATTTCCGGTCTCTTCTAAGTTGTGGTGAATGAATATTTTAATCTGTAGTAGGTAGCTCTAATATATTTATGAAACTTCATTTATTTGGAAAAAATATAACAAAAAGTGCCTTTAAGTCCAAGTACCATAATATATTAAAGTGAATAATTGAAATAGTTTTTTCCGTGTTCACTTTTTCAATAATATGTACTATCAAAAAAATATTTTTGCACGTGATTCTCTTTTTTCATTTGAAATACACGTTTTAAAGATTACTTTGCTAAAAAAATATTAAAATGAAAGAAATTTTCAATGATATATACCAGATTTTCCCAAACTGTCCGGTCAAGAAACATTTCGCACCATTTTTATTATGTTGTGTAAGTAACGTCAATATGTAGCCATACATATTTCAATTAGCTGTGCAGCAGTGTTCACCGGAACAAAGTTTAGCAAACCAAGACGTACAATTAATAAAAATAAACGTTTATTTTTATATTAGGTATATTAAAAATAGACATTTCAAGTTTTTATTCAATAAAATTTTCAAATAATAAATCGAAATAATATAATTAGATTTTCATTTCAGATTTAAAGTAAGCCATTATAAATACGCATTCATTAAAAAAATCACTATCTGATGATTATTAGCGGCCTTCTGAAACGACGGATTCCATCCGGTTGGAAGACGAGACACGTGGGACTCCGCAGCACAGATGAGCAAGCCAGATATATCGCTATTTTGTACGCTGTCGGGTCCGTGGTGCTGTGGCTGACATCGGCTTCGGTTATGGATCTCACGGACTCAAATCTTAGTATGTGCAGTTTCATAAATTATTTTTTCAATCGATTTATTGATTTCCGTTCTAAGGCACTGTGTTGTCCAAAAGTCCCTCCCACCTATTCGAATGTAAAAATGGGGCGTAGCGAGAGCGATAAGCTAACCACTAATCCTATCGTAACCCTGTTCTTCTATCCCTACTCTCTTCGAAAAAGGTATGCACTTATGTAGGTCAGTAACTATTTAAATTGTCGGTCATTAAGAAATAATAAATAGTTAGTAATTACTTTTAAGGTGTTAACTCTCAATTCTTGGTGGAAAGACATTATATTTTAAAAAATAAAACACAATTCATGTGTACTACTTCCACATATTTATAAGGATCAGGACCGGTTTCGCTCATCACGAGCATTATCAACTGATGCTCGTGATGAGCGACACCAGTCCTGATCATTATAAATATGTGGATGTAGTACAAATGAATTGCGTTTTATTTTTTTAAATAGTTAATAACTAATCAAAATGGTCAGTAACTAATTCGATAAATGGTACGTACACACGGGATCAGTTAATAAAATAAACGGTCAGACATTTAAATAAAATTATCAGTTTATTAATTCAACCTAATCTAATCTTACTTTTATTCATTTGGCAATAATTTATTGACCAAACATAACTATTAACTGACAATTTTTCGAATTAGTTACTGACCATTTATGGAATTAAGTTAGTGAGTAAACAATTTCTTTGCTCTCGAAAACAAAAGATTGAGCAACTGAGTAACAAGCAGTAAGTAAGCAGTAAAAAAATTTTGGTAATGTTCAGCAAATTTGTTTTTTAAAAAGTATGATTATTAAATTACTTTTTCATGTTGTTTATGCTGTTTTTTACGTTAATAATCATGTTAATTAATCAGTTGGATTTCAAGCTAAAATGATTATTCGGTTTACGGACTCAAGAGATTTGAATATCTTCCTAGTAATATAGACTTACCGTCTATCGAATTAATTTGTTATGTAACAATTTCATACACGAAGAATAATTGTCTTTTTCAGGACATTAGACAAGTCAACAGATAATATTCCATCATCATTTACGTTAAGGAATATTAATTTCATGAAAAATAATGATATTAACCTTCTCGACGAAGGTCACACACGTGGAGATATTTCACTAGGTAGTGAAATGAAATGTGTTAAAATAGTTTTATTATTATTTACAGAAAATGATTTCAGCATATTATATGCAAATTAAGTAGGTACTAATTTATTTTAATAGAGTTTCTTTTATTTTGTAAATGTAATTTATTGTACAGCTTTGTGAAATGAGTAACCTTTTTTCAAATATATATTTTTTCAGATGCGTGGTGCAATGGTCAATGTCGTTGGCTTTGGTTAGGAATCTCACGGGTTCAAATAACAGTTTGGTGATGAGAATCACTGACCGGTCTCTATTAGAATTGGTCCGATGTAGAATGTAAATAATGTTTAATGATAATATTAGAAAACAATTTTTATATTCTAGCCCAATATGATATATAAAGATATAACAATTTTTTTTTATCTTACATAATTTATAATTTTAGACTGGGTCCGTGGACCAGTGGTCAACGTCGTTGGCTTCGGTTACGGATATCACGGGTTCAAATCCCAGTAAGAACAGCTTAATAAATAAATTTTTCAGTTGATTTATAGATTTCTGTTCGTATGCATGGATTTGTGTAATTTCTAGAATTCCCTCACACTCATACGGTTCTAAAAACGAGGCGTAGCGAGAGCGGTTAGCTAGCCACTAGTCCAGTTCTAGCACTATAGTTCTATCCTTACTCTTTTCGGAAAAAAAGAGAAGTTTAGCAACTAAGTAACAAGTAGTTATCGACGAAAAACGATCTCAATTAGTCTTACAAATGACCCACATTGGGAGTGAACAGGGTTAAAAATATGTATACTAATGACACATTATACGAAATTATACAAAATTCTAGAACTAAAATTTCATAATGATTACATATTAAAACTAATATTATATTATGTTTTTCCATTGCAATAGTCCTCTGTATTGTGACAATACTTTTTGTTTTCAGTCGCGGGCTCAATTACTATAAACCGATCATCGAAGTCTCATGCGATAATTTTACTATTCACAGATGGCAGTATGTTCTTTCGATTCATCACTTGAAGTAACAACAAAATGATTTATTTATTTTATGTATAAATAACAATTTAAAAAATTATAAGTTTATGGCTTTTGCAATGCAAAAAAACGTTAATAAAAAAAATAAAAATAGTAAACATTGAAAATTGGCAAGGAAATCAACCTAGGAAGTTCAAACAAAATCCACTTTTATACATTAACAAATAGTGCTCGTCTGAACTCACTCACGTCCACGCGGAATATTTCAACATTTAAAGGAATGCCACTAAACCAATTAAAGCTCTTCCCAGTGGCATCTTCCCTTATTGGCAGGCTGTTTCTACACTTTGGAAGAACAAACAATTTCCACGATCCCTCAAAAAATTATCAAAAAAATAAAGCTTGACATTCTCAAGAATGGTGGAATACTCATTTTGATTCTAAATCGAAAAAAGTATGTGGTCAGGTACATTTCTCTTTATAGCGTTAAAATTAATTATCAAACGTAAGCATGGCTAAGAGGAAGTCAACTGGATAAAGCCATGGGTAGTTTCCATACGCCCTCAAATAGAGAAGTTCCAGAAATTTCTTATTTACCTTCTGCATCGTAAGGGTATATTTGAAGTTTCTTGGGACCCAAACAATCGACCCAGATTCTCAAGTTTACTTTGAACTAGAGCATGGTACATAAATATCTCAATTTTAATTCCCGGAAAGGGAGTCATGCAACGAAAATGAATCGTTATATTTAGAGTCGTATAGTATCAAAAGTAGACCTATCCACTATTTGAAGTTTCGAGATAAACATGAAAAACGTTTTGTTGACGTTTTTGAGTTTTTTAATGTTTCAAATTTGTTTAAGCGGCCGTATTGTGACATCACTTAGGGTAACTCTGTGATTAGTCGAACGTGTGATATACCTAAACGTTCACTTCTATTTCCAAAGCTTT
Source organism: Himalopsyche phryganea (assembly GCA_022494535.1). Taxonomy (NCBI): domain Eukaryota; kingdom Metazoa; phylum Arthropoda; class Insecta; order Trichoptera; family Rhyacophilidae; genus Himalopsyche; species Himalopsyche phryganea. The sequence continues at coordinate 3,855,095 of JAGVSL010000065.1, read as the reverse complement.
TATGCTTCATGTACATGATTTTGACACCAAAATTTCATTTCTAGCCATACACTATGACCGGTAGAATAATATGGCAGCATTAGTTCAATTTCGACAAATATAGGATAGTTTTAGTTTTGATACTATACGACTCTTGATAATTTTCCATGCTACCAAGAAATCTTTTAAAACAGTCTATATTTAACACCGAATTTAAAACACCTTTTTACAATATTAGCGAAACAAAAACTGTGTATCATATTATAAAATAAATTTATATTTCAGTCCTTTCTTGAATACGTAAGTAGAAAATACAAAGTGTAGAATGAATTTTTTATATGTTCTAAGATAATCATGTTTTTAAAATATTGTGTATATTAAATTTATGCGCAACAAAAATTTTTCGATAAAATTTTTAATACTACTTTAAAACAATAAACATTTAGTATTTTATTCATAAAAAGTAGCACCGAAATCGTTCAGTAAGTAACTGAAAAATATTTTAATTGAAAAAAACTGAGTTACCATTAATTTAGATAAGTTTGCCCATCGGTCTTAGATGGGCCCACTACATGGAAAAAGGTGCTGTTATAATACCATGATAAAACTAACGCCGTATGAATATTTTTTAGTTAATCAAAGGTCCTTGATGATAAAAATATAACTGAATGTAAAAAATATTTTTTTTTATTGCTTAATTTGTAAACTGTCAGCTTGGAATGATAAAACACAATTTAAAAACTTTTCTTGAAATAAATTTGATTAACCATATTTTTAATTTGTATTACTAATCTGTAAACCAAATGCTGTATATTTTTTTTCCATCTCAATTATGTACAAGTTATATGAAAGCATAAATAAAAGTTTCCATGACTGTAAAATCAATTAATTTATAGTAATTACATTGATTATTTGTATCGTGGGCCAAAGTTACCCGATTCGGATGAAAATGTTTCTCACCTTGTTGCATCTATATTTATATATTAATTATAACAATAAATCTATCTATGTTAGTTAAATTTCATCTTGAGACATTATTTCATTTATATGTAGAACAATACTATACATAAATGCAATGGCGAATCATAAAAATACAAAAACCCTAAGCACTGGGCCAAAGTTATCCAGATTGACCGTACTTACGAAGCGGAAAAATTTAGTTTTTTGTATTATTTAAAATAATAACCTGCCAATGATACAATATACATTAAATAAATTAATTATTTTAGAATTATTCATTTTTTATTTAATTAATATTCGGGTATTTTTAAAAATATATCAAAGACCTATAAGGATAAGGTCACGATAGTAAGATACTTAGATATATTTTACTTCAGATGAACCGTCTTATACGTATATTCTTATCCTTTACTGCCCTACGTTGTCCCATAAACCATATCAACAAATAACCTCCATAAACCGAATAGTACAGCCTAGGAGATCCAGCCTAATAAACATTCAAAAACAAATCCCTGTAAATCCGAACAAATGGCGACCCTAACCTAACCTGTTCCAGAGATAATATTATTGCTATGTGCGGCAACATTTTGGATAAATGCCCATTGTCCAGTTTAGCCAATGAAACAATAAAAAACTTTTTATTCATGCTCATGTCATAGCTGTATAACCAAAGTTTTGTTTTTTTATACATTCACAGTTTTACAAAAACATTTTCATATTCAGGCGAATACAATAATATGAGTTACTACATATCAGACGTGAGCCCATCTACAAAAATATCTACTTTATTATACGTCAATATTCATTTTACACAAATCAAAAAAATGATAGTCTAGTAGTAAAAGCTTTGCGCTATCGATCAGGTGAGTCCTGGTTCAAGTCCCAGCACGATAATTATCAAATTTTCATGTTTTCAATTAAAATTTGTGATTTAAAATTCTGATCGCGGCTACCTTGCATGATTTTCAAAATATTTGGCTCACTGACTGTCAGCTGTTATGCCGAATATTTTTTTTTTCACTTAAACACTTTGGACGCTACACAACGATGTATCGTTGTTTTTTTTATATTGGCCAGGAAGACCGTAACAGTCAAAGGTTCAAAAAATTAAGAATTGAAAGATTCGATATTCTACGATAATATTTTAATAAACATCAACATTATATTTGTATTACCTGCAGCTGTACCTCAGTGCACATTTTCGCTATCATATAAACTATTTTGAGTGGTATTGTTGTTGGTGGTTTGGCATAGCAACCCGAAATAAGCAACAATGTATGTGTCAAAAATAATAAAATATACTATAACCTTAAATTTCCTAAGCAGTCATAATAAATTGTTCTAAATAAATTCATAAATAAATTCTCTACTCAGATAATGGAGTCGAGTGAGTAGCCATTTATTTTTACTATAGATTATTGAATTTTACTTATGTGTGATTTATATGATTATCTTTAAATTATTGTCATAGTTTAGTAAATACTAAAACTTAATTTTTCAGATATATACATCATCGGTTAATATTGCTCACGATGAGCAAACTCGGTCATTTTATATTGTGGAACTAGTAGAAAACAAACTGTATTTTTTTTAAGACAATATAATATATTATGAACTGTACGAGGTGATGTCCCTTGATACCGTAGAGATCAGTACCGGGAAACTACTCATATTCATTCAATATAATAATACATGGCAAGTATATTTGCAGAGGCTCATTTGATAACGTATTTAAAGTTAAAAAAATATTTTTAATTATTCAACGGCTTCATTAACATGATATCGAAAATAGCTTTTATAAATTCAAACACGATATGTAAAAAGTATTGAATATCATAGAAAATATTCAAAATGGCTGCGCCAATGTAATAAAATCTTATAATTATCTCTCCGAACCTTATTTCAAACCTGCCATCAATTATTTCATCATTTGAAATACGATATTATTTCACGTATTAATATATTAATTTTCCTGGAATAATGATATAGCTAGTTTAAATAATTGAATATTGGTATCCTGACAGTTGTAGTTGGTTTGTAATTAAATTATTAATTAGCCTTCTAGACATATCAATTTAATTTTGGTTTTATGCAAGAGGGAAATCAAATTTGATATTTTGTTACAACCGCAAATAGTGTAAATAAATCGACATTATTATGGAAAGCTTCCAGCTGTATAAAATAGCCGCTAATTTATTTACGTATGGATTGAAACTATTTTTAATTATGATGCAAAGATAATAACTATCATAAGTACCAATTAACGCAGCACTATCGTATAATTAATTATTTACCGCAAATTTCGTAATTAATAACATGAAAACTTTTCAGCCAAAACAAATAAATTATCATTCAAAACATTAATACAGCCGCCTATGATTATTGCCAGAAGAAGTATGGATAAAACATATAATCGGATAAGAGTACAATAATAATAAAAGAATTGTGGATAATGCTCGTGATGAGCGAAACTGGTCGTGATCATAATAAACATGTAAAAGTAGTACAAAACATTTTTTTTTAATATAGTGCCTTTCCACCAAGAATCGACAGTTAACACATTAAAAGTAAAACAAAAAATACAAGCTGATATTGTTTGTGTTTATTCAAATTGTTTTTTAACATTTATTTGCTTAAAAATAGTACCGAAACTCAACAGTAACCTAACCTAACCTAAACTAGATTACGTCTTTGAAGGAACCAAAAAAATGTTAATTACGGGTGATGAAACTGATGAATAACTATGAACAGTATAAATATTTTTTTTTAAATAGAAAATTTTGCAACGTGTTTCTTGATAATGACGACATATTATTTTATTGATACAAATCGACCTCACGTTTGTTTTACAAGGCAAACATATTATTAAATTAAAATACATTTTATAATTAAATATGCTGTCAACACGTTTATACGATAAGTGTATAAACTGGACCTAATAGAAATATTAAGAGTTAATATTTAATAAATTAAACATATAATTTCAGCTTTTAATGGGCACGCAAGCCAAAACGCAAAATGACTTATATCAAGAGTTGATTAAAATACTTCCTAAATGTATTATGAAAAAACGGTTTGTGAAATTTAAATAAAGAATGTTATTCCTATATCATAATACTTTAAGGTAAAGTATTCATGACATTTGCGACGACGTCTACCGACATCTAGTTGATTGATATAACACAAATAGCACAGAAATTCTACCATATATTTATTCAAGTTTTCATTCTAGGACATCTATGTCCATTGGTTTATCAGAGAGATCGTAGACCAGTGGCTCCTAAGCTTATTATGCCCATGGACCCCTTCTTAAAGAAAACACCTGACCATGAACTCCGAAGTAAAATAACTCAACTGCATAATAAAAAAAAATATAAATTTAAAATTAAAATTCATAGCTTGAATAGTAAATGGTGATATTAAAATAAAATACAAATAAAACATTTTGATATTTAAAGTATGATGAGGTTTATGACTACACTAACTCTATGTTTTACTAAATAGAAAGACGAGAAAGAAACAACTGCCTCTGTACAGTGACCCATAACGCAGGATAAAATTGGTATCTGTTTTTTTAACCAAAATTTGTAGTATCTTGTTCAGACATTGGTTTGCGCTCCTCATTCGTGGATTATTCAACAAATTTCTTCCGTATAAGTATGGACACAGCTAAATTTTGTGGGTATGCTTGCAAAAGGGTCCAACACCCAACAAATCGCTACCAATTTATCTATTGCTATTTATTTCAACTTTCATAATAATGAAAATGTTTCACAGAAATTTTTTTATTTTAAACCTCTCGCTGACCCCCCAACATTGTCCACGCATCTCCAAATTATTTTTAATTTGCCACAGACCCCCTCAGTGGTCACACAGATCCCTTTGGGTCCGTAGGAACCACTTTGGGAATCACTGTCATAGACCTTTAAAATCAATTTGAAAGGGGGGACTTTTCGCAATATTGACTAAAATGGCTAGGCAATCTTGTCAGAATAATAAAAGAAAATCGTTTGACAGATTTGAGCAGACACTTCAGTTTTCTGATCAAATGAAATTCTCTTCAACATCAAAAGCCTTGCTTTATTGAGAGAAATCATGTTTCCGATAAAACCCTCAGTTGATTAAAACGATACCCTTAGTACTCGATATTTGAGCTCCATTACCTCTATCTCAAATCAATCTCAGGAAACCCCTTTATCAGCTTTTACTATTGACTTACTACATTGAAGGCTAAACGTCTAAGATAATCCGGAAAAATAGTCCAGTGTGTCAGGGTTACTCGAGTAAATTTAACAGAAACTTAATCAACGTTAGAAAGATCTATAGTATATTTCAAACACGAGTTTATAAATGTGAACCAGTTTCTCTAATAAGATACACCTGGGTCTCGTATAACATGGTCATATGGTTGCACGAAAACGTCACGTAATACAAATCCATGTTATACGAGGTTTGAAGTTTATACAAAATTAGCGTATGCGTTCCAAAAAAATATCAAAGTTGGTTAATATACTCAATTTTTTTTTAATAAACAATATACATTTATGTAAGTATTTATTGCAAAAAACTTTAATACCATATAATATATCATTCATTCATCATCTCTATGACTTACAATTCTAAATGTTCGACTCTTTTTCGAGATCGTTTGTGAATTTTCATTATCGGAGGACTCTGATGTATTTTTAGATTTAGGCTTTAAAAACTCTGTAATAAGTGATTCTTTGCTTTTAGCGTATAAGTCTTTACGTATTTTGTGATAAGGGGCCAAGATGTGTTGTAATTCCTTCTTGAACTTCAAACTTCTTTCATTATAGGATCATTTCCTATAAAAAAAATGCTGAAACTGTGTTATATAAAGCGTGTTGTACAAAAATATATCACAATACATCAACCATGTGAGAAGACCCCGGATCGAAGAGAGGTGAACGGCTGGTTATCCAGAGTCCTGGAAGGGCTGTGATCTCAGACAAACACCATTTCAAATCCGGTTCAAAACTTATTTATTTTTCATCCAAGATGCAGTGGTTTACATTACACAAATATATAAATCCTAACACATAAAATTGATTCTAGATTTACATTTACTTAGCAACTGAATTTACTTTAAGTTATAATACAAATGACACGACAAACGATTTTAAATTAAGTCCAATGCAAATCAAAAAAAACAAACAATTCACATCGTCACTTCCGCCGCGACAAGAGCGCAGCTCGTCCCGCTCGGCAAATCGTAATCGACTGTCTACAAATACAATTAAAAAAACTCTCTGCATCGTCGGAGCTACCCCTTTCCGTCAAAATGGACTCGTTCAGCGGGCGTACCCGGCGGCTATTGAACGGTATGGAAACAAATTTTGGGCCGATTCTGCGAATTATTGCCGCTGCCGCTGGGTAATTTCAGTTCTTGACACTAATGAAACTTATACTTAACAAAAACCAGGGTGTGTCACATGTTGTATAAAACCGTTTTATATGAGGCCCAAGTGTACTTTATAATATATTATTATAAATAACCCTGATTATACCTAGTATTAAATTGTGTTGCACTAAGGTGTATGATTTATTTATATTACATTATTATTCTTTATTTTTTAAATATTTAATTTAATTTCGCTTCAAAGAATTGATTTTGTTTTTTTTTTTGATACCTAGATATTCCTGACCGAAAATTTCTTCATTTGCATTTACCATGACTGCGCTATTTAGTGTCAATTACCTATTTAGTATTTTATTTATTGTTATTTAGTTAAAATTTTAGTGGTTCGCAGTTTCATTGTAAAAATGTTCTATTTTCATTTTCTTTTAATGAATATTTACGTATTATTTTTAAACTCCCTTTATTTTACTGTCATAATTGACTTTTAGTGTGGTTTTCGATTTCACATTAATAGTTTTATTTGATATACCTTGTAATTATTAACTCTCAAATTCATAAAAATTTAAGATTTATATTGCTCGCGATGAACGAAACGGGTCTAAATCATTATACAAATGACGAAGTAGTACAAAAAAAATGTACTTTATTTTTAAAATATAATTTCTTCCATAACCTTATCTGTCGAGAAACAAATGAGAAAGAGGCGTTCGACGGGTATTGTAATATTCTAAAATTGTGGGCTTTTTATATATTATTAGATGTTGTATATGAATACGGTAATTCAAATTGGGATATTTCAATGGTTAGAAGTTTTATATATACATTTACTAAATTGCAATTATTCTTTATTCTTTACAATTAGCTTGTTGTTCTTTTTACTATCGTAAAGCAAACCCTTATTTAGCGGTATTCGCTCTCAATTCCATCTGTTCCCTACAAATTAGCCCATCAAACCATGCTCACATAATTTGTTTTTAACTGTCGAAAAATTCTTGCGTAGTACATGCGTAAAACACGGGCCCGGGGTAAAAATTAAGGTTTAACCCACACCGTGCGTTTACCCCCTCCGCCCAGTTTGGCCCGCATTCACTCCGACGCGCAAAGTTTTATTTCACTTTTGACTTTTATTTCTTTGCCGTTCTGTTTGGCGAACCCACGCGAAGATGAAGGTGGAAAATTTTATGGGCATGCTCTTACCAAATAAGATTCTCATGGAGCTAAATCTGCCTCCAATTGTTCACAATATTGCGTGCGCCAATAGATTGACTTAAAATACAATTACATATAATTAAAATTGATAATTATGATATTCCACTGTTTGAGTAAATCTACAATAGCTTTAGCTAAGTAGTAATGCTTCACGTTTCAATCTTGCTATCGAATGTTTCAATCACAGAAAAACATTTTCAAAGATATGTGTGTATGTATAATTTTTTTATCTCTGCCTACTTTACCTTATCCTGAAAGCAGTACCAAGAAAAAGTGACTCACTAACAATATGGCCTCTCTTCACGTCATTCCTGCCATGATAAAATATGTTAACTGATCCGTTGAAGCCCATTTATAGTTGTATGCTCACTATCGAACATTCCATAAAGAAAAAGCTAACGATAAACAAAAAAATGACAGATTATCAAATACATTTATCATAGCTTTCATAATCTTTTAAAAAATATACAAAAACAAATGACTTAATATGGGATATGAAATTGCAACACGACATACAAAAACATCAGCCACTCTATGGACACTGTCTGCTTGCTAAACTTTAAAAAATCAGCAGTCCTATTAGGGTTGTAAAATTTTTTGGTTGCCATTGGATGATGAGGCTGCTGTCACAATTCATTACCCGACCAATACAGCCTATATTTTTTTAATTTAAGGGATTCAATGATCTTTTCTATAATTAGCGATCCTTACGCGTCTTTCTACGCTTTACTACGAAACTCTTTACACTCTTTTTAGGTTAGATTTGTAATGTTTAAACGCATTTAATGTTCCAAGTAACACTTGTTAAAATTCTAAGGGATACTTAGTGATTCGGAAGTGCAGCAACACTATGAATAGAATAGATAAAATACAGCCAATCAAATGGATAAACTAAAATTTCAGCTAAACGATTAGAGTATCTGTTTACGCCGAAACCTCAACCGTGAAGGAAGTCCGTGAGTCACTTAACGACGTAACATCAACCATTGAAGAAGCCCGCTAGAGAGTTTGTGTGACGAAATCTTATGGTGGAGGTTGGCAGCCAGGAATCCGAGGAACGAGCCGTCGCCTAAGAAGGACCTAGCTGCCACCATGTTAGAGTGCCGGTATCGTTTTTTTATCGTTTTGTATAGTATTGAAATGTGAATATTTTCTTTCATAAATTGGCTAAAGTCGTCCTAAGAGTTTTTGTAACAATAACCTATAAATTATTTTTCAATTCATGTGTTATTACTAAGGCTAGAAATTCAAACTTTAACTTTATTCAAATATGTGTGTGGTATATTAATTTAATATGACGTGTTACCCGTACCTCGTGTCTAATTTATATATTTAATTGTATATAAAACTATATTATTGGCTGGCGCTCTTTTTTTAGCTTACCTTTTTTAACACGTGTAAGTACAGTTATATTTTTTCCATGTCCGCTCCCAACGTGGAGCATTTGGTATCCTAATGGAGGTATATCAACAGAAGTTTCTATGAGAACTGCTTGTTACTCAGTTACTCAATCTCTTTTTTTTCGAAGAGAGTAGGGATAGAAAGATAGGGCTAGGACAGGACTAGTGGTTAGCTAATCGCTCTCGCTACGCGCTGCTTTTGAGGATCGGTTGACTGGAAGGGAGTTTTAGATATCTCAAACATTCATGACTACGGACAGAAATTCACAGATCGATTGAAAAATCAATTCACGAAACTGTCCGCACCGGGAATTGAACCCTAGATATCGGCAGCCGCAGCCAACGGCGTTACCAACGGGGCCACGGAGCGGACATATATATCGACTTTGGAAAGAAAAAAGGACGTAGCCCACAAACAAAAAATAGCCCAACCAAAACGTGTATTAAATTGTTTGCATTGTGATTATCGAAAAATAAATATTTTGAAAAGACGGAGGGATAAGTTCTTTCGCTTTTCTACAGTCGATATATTGTATATTTATATGCAAATATAATTTATTAACAAGAAACGTGTTGTACCTTATCGAAAAAATACCAAATAGCATTCATCTAGCGTCTAGTTAAAAACTGCTGATGGGATTTCAATATCAAATGAAAATTATTGAGATTTTGTACCATGTAATTTTGTCACTAACAACAACTCGACGATTAAAAAACAACTCGCTGATGGTGTTAGACCGGCCTTCTATTACAGGAGCTCATTAGGCAAATTACTTATTAACAATAAAGATAAAATCCACTTTAAGAACAAATATGGCATTTATAAATTACAATGTAGTGATTGCCAACACTTCTATGTGGGTAAAACCTCACGTACATTAGATATAAGAGTATCATAACATTTAGCCACGCTTAGGTTAAAAAAAAAGATACATCATTTGCAAATCACTTGTTATTGGAGAACCATACGTTCAATGCAGATGATGCGGGGTTAAAATGTTGCATCAAAACGTGGGGGATCATAAATTATTCTATCAAGAAATTTAGGAAGTCAATAGAGTCCAGTTAAATTCCTTAACAATTTTGAACGAACAACTGAATCTTCCAAACTCTCCTCTATTGTACCTTGTACGTGAGATGAGTCACCCTAACTTTAAATTATATATTTATTGGAAGTGCATTTAAAAAACCCCCCTTGCCCCCCTGTTCAGCCGTAAGGTGGTCACTAGTCCAGATGTTAATTTCTTAGACAAAACGATAAGATTTGTCCTATTTTATTTTGTATATAATCGTTATAAACTGTCTGTTTGAGTTAGTTTGAGTCTACTCGTGTGCTCGAATACCTGAAGATGCCGAAAGGCAAAACCCGGGTCGTCAGTGACAATATATATGCACAAAATCTCAATGATTCAAATTTAACAATATGTATTGGACCTGCTGGCTATTTTTATTTGTGTACTTGAGTAAATAACTGTCAATAATAATTCATATGTTTCTTAAGCTGTATTTTATGTAAAAATGCGCACAACATTGCATCCACCTAGCCACAGCTTTTTATACTAGTCTTGTTTTGTATCCTTAGGGAAGTGAACTCCCATTTTACGGTTTACACAGCCCCCAATGGACCGCCACCGACGTCGAATATTTGATATCTTTGAGAGTTTTCACTTATTAAAAACAAAAAAAATCATTTGACATTTTGTCTTTCTTTCTTTACATGGATTTGAATCACCCAAAAATATCACGATTGTGATTCTTAACTAATTGTGTCAATAAAAAAAGGATTAAGTATTTTTGCTTTTAATAATAAATATATTACTAAGAAACTTTCAATAATATTTGTAACGAAAATCATAGCTTCTCAAGCCTTATTTATACCTTTTCTACCATATCCGCTCCCTAATCGGAGCACATGGCCACCACAAGGTTCCTCAAAGTCTATCTGTCCCCCTCAGGCTTTTACTTCCTCATAGGTCATCCCAGCATCCTGTAGAAAACTGTGCACATGATTTTAAATAATTATTAACATATTGCATTGTACCAATTCTGCATGATGCCCACTCTGCTGCTTCAATTTGATTATCTAAGAATCTGCGTTTATCGAGTCGCACAGACTTTTTGACTATCTAATCCCGTTGCTAATAGTCAGCCCGATGATCCTCGATCCAGTATGGCTCTGTCTTACTGTCCCTCAGTGTTTTAAGCCTCTCTCTCTCTCTTCAATATTCCTCCATGTGTCGTCGAACATCCACTTTGGCTGCCCACTCCTCCTGACTCCTAGTGCATCATGAGCGGCCGACGCGAATGCATTCTTTATACGGGACCATTCTGATTTGATAGTGTCGCGTCGAGGTTTTTGCAGGACATAGACACAGTTGACGACGTTCTTTCTCACAGTAACGTCCAAATTCAACTGTATTCAAGAAAATGGACGTCTCTTGACGTATCTATCTTCCTCTAAATCGATGGCCGCACTTTACGTCATAAGTTCGGACATCGAGAACTTCTTTTCGGTGAGTCGCGCTGTGAAGAAAGTAATCAATTTGTGTCTTTGTACAACCATCAGGGGAAGTCTACGTGTATTTGTGAGTGTATCTGTGGAAGAATATTATAAAAGACTAGTATAACCGTACACGTCATAAATGAAGGTATTAAAATTGAAATACTGAATGTCTAAAGTAACTGGTATGTCGGAACACTTACGAACGCTCAGTTCATGAGAAAATTTCATACCTACATGTGATATGTGATAATAATAAAACGTCTACAGGACGGCCTGGGCTATTATATATAAGATTAGTATAACCGTACCCCTCATAGATGACGGTATTGAAATTGAAGTAATGTATGTCTGAAGTAGCTAGTACGTGTGTACGGAACTGTGTGTGTGTGCATTGCATAACACTGCGAACGCCTAGGTGATGAGAAAATTTCATACCTACATGTGATATGTGATAATAATGAACGTCTACAGAGTTTTTTTTTTTTCATGTCCGCTCCCAATGTGGAGCATATGGTCTCCTAATGGAGGTATCTTGACAGATTTTTTTCTACGAGAACTGCTTATCACTCAGTTGCTCAACCTCTCTTTTCTTTTTCGAAGAGAGTAGGGATAGGGATAGGGCTATGACAGGACTAGTGGTTAGCTAATCGCTCTCGTTACGCCCCGTGAGGATGGGATTGATGGGAGGGAAGACTCAGACTACGAACAGAAATCCATAAATCGATTGAAAGATCAATCTATGAATACCGTCCGCACCGGGAATTAAACCCGAGACATCCGTAACCGTAGCCAGCGACGAAACCAACTGCGCCACGGAGGTCTAGGCTATTATATTATATGTATATCTTCTCTTCAATAATGTTAGTCTGGTAATCTACCATCCTTTAAATTCCGTGTATAAACATTCCAGCTGATTTTTTTTTCAACTTATAATTTGCATACTTAAAATTATATGAGACATTACCTAACCTAATCCATAGACAAATTCACCGTAACCATAAAAATTCTCACTTGCGACATCAATGTCCGATGATAAGTAAGGGCCCCTGTGGGAAAAAGAAGAGCCGGTTGGCGAGCCTTAAGCAAGTGGGAAACCGAGTACCATCAACTGAAGATTCGGGGCTTTTTATAAAGCGAAAAATATGATATTATAAAGAAGCGTTTCCGAGGTAGGAAAGGCGCAATATACTTTATGGCGCTGATGATGAAATATTGAATCGTTCAACTATTTCAATATGAGGTGTTGAGAAAAAACCGATATGTCCACTTTACAATATTAATAATACGACGTTTTTGTGTTTCACGTATTTTTTTAAGTTTTAGCGATAGTTTATTTTTTCCAACGTACTGTATACATATTCTAAGTAGCAAATCAACTGTTTATTGCAATAAATATAAGCCAAATAAAATATAGCATATCGGGATTTAACTACTTCTATATTTATGAACGTTACTCAAAGTTTTAAAAAAAATCGTATGCTTTATCGGGGTTTGTAAATTATTAAGTAAGTATATCTAAGTACGTATTTTTTGCTTAATTTTGACAAAATGTGTGGTTTTTGTTTTTCCTCGCCTTTTATATATTGTACTAAATTAATATACAATACATGAAAAATCCCATTTCAATTCATTACTTAAAATAAATTTGACTATAGGTAGATACTTGAAATTTTTTTAACTAAGCTTTTTTCAGAACTGTATTGAAGTTTAAAATATTACTAGATAAAATATTCATAGGAAAGATAAGAGCTTTTTTTTCTTAAATCATGTTTACACAAAGTTAACATGCTTCAAAAACAAGGCATAAAAATAATTTATTAGTTCGTAATTATAACTCACGTGTTCATAAAATGAACAGCTAAATCGCTTTTTTTTATATTGAAGTGCTTCGGCGCACGCTTTAAATATGTATGTTCAATATTGAAACTTGTTTTTATCACACTTTTCATAAATAACAATTGGCTACTTAAAAATATGACTGCCTGTTTGCTTCGTGGGTAATAACGTGACAGCTACACGTTGTGTGGTAAAAACATGATAACTCAAGTTTTTCATGCTTTATCACATAAAACATCGAATATTTTGAGTTGATAATATTATGCATAACAATACTTATCGATCCTATAGTTGAGTGGTCAACGCTCTTTGGCGTTCTTCCTACTCTAGTGGTGGCTAACATTTTTAACTCGGCGTGTCAAAATTCTGAAAACTAGCTTAACTCGGACGCCGTGTCACATTTAGGAATATCAATAATTGTGCAGCTCTAGTAAATAGACTTGTTTTTGCTATTTATTTATTATCATTTAAAAAAAAATAGTTTAAAGGTAATCTGTTCCTAGCACTGCAAATGTCTTCTTCGTAGTGACACTTTTCTTTTTTCTATATTCATGAGTTTGGACCTCAAGTCGACGAAATCTCGAGGCCAGACACTGTCTTGAAATTCTACAAGCTTCATATCCAAATCATAAAATTGCATCGGAGACTATTTGATTTCAAAGTACACTACAAAGTACTACTACATCCGGAAATTTAATTATTCTAATTTTCTTCTCCAGGCTCGTAAATTAATTAAATCCGTAAACGATACGTGTCACCCAAAATATATCGGCGTGTCACCTCTGACACACGTGTCAGAGGTTAGCCATCACTGTCCTGCTCTATTGGAGTGACACTTCTATGGATTAATTTTTGTTTAAATTTATGGGCTTACATTTTCAAAAATATGGTTGTCTGTTGTGTCAAAATACTTCCGCAACCACCCAAACCTAAAATCGGGGCATAGGAAGGGCAATACGCTAACTGTTAGCCATATCGTAGCCGCAGCAAGCAAGGTTAGAAGGATACCTTTCCCTTTCCAAAAAAGAGAGGTTGAGCAACTAAATAACAAAAATCTTATGTTGAGATGCAGCATTATATATTATTACATTTCGATTCTTCAGTTTCAAAATGTAATGAGTCGAAGATTTGCAGTTTTGAGTTAAGTATGAGGAAATGCTTGAAATACCGATATTTACTATCAACAAAAGTGGTGTGGTTATTTTAGAATGATTTTTTATATTATTAATCCGCTTCCTATTCGGAGCAAATGGCCATCACGCGGTTCCTCCAAGCTTCTCTGTCCCCCGCCAATCTCTTCGCTTCCTCCCAGGTCATCGCAGCGTCCTGTAGCTCCGCCGAATACATCCTATAGATGGTCATTAGCGGCCTTCCAGGGCGACGGAATTCACCTGATTGGTAGAAGAGAAAAGCAGGATTCAGGCTCCCCTGGGGCTTCCGTAGCACATGTCCAAGCCAGGTCCGTCGTCGCTTTTTTTATTTTGGATGTAAATAGAGGCTGGTCCGTCCACCCTCTTACCTCCGAGTTCCTGATAAAATCAAACCACCGTTCGCCGAGTATTCGCCGCAAGCATTTGTTTTCAAAGCACAGTATACTATGCTTTGGTGAAGTTCTATGACTCACAACCGTAAAGCAGCACTGTCAGAATGCACGCGTTGAATAGGTGGCACTTTTAGAATGATAGTGATTATTACTTTAGATCCAAACTGTGAAAACTACAAAAATCCTGTGAAAACCTCTGAAAACTCGTATTATTAATATTAGAAAAAAAAATTATGTTTGTGTAATAAATATATTTTTTAAATAATCCTACAATTACATTAAAATCTCGAAAAATTAGATGTACAGTAAAAGATTAAGCCTGTCCAAAATCTTGTTTCCCAATTATCTCAGAACCATGTTTTTTGAGTTGTTACACTGTGTAACTGAGGTATCGATATAATCCACATAAGAAGCGGAAATTTTTCATTAAAATTGGTAATAGAAGCTACTTACTAAGTAAATTGAAAATTTCAATTTCTTTCGAATTGGTTTGTCATTTTGACGTCTAAAAAATTCTGTTCTATAGAAGTATAATAAATTGATATGATTTTAAATTTTTATCGATAAAAAGAAAGAATCTAAAAAAATGCGAAATCATCGGAAATGTGAAAATTTTCCAGATTGATATTAATTATGCCCTTGTACTACAAGACAGTAAAATATTTTGAGTGACGGATGAGTTAAATGATTTTCAATTTTTATTTTTTTCTACCACTTTCATTTATAGATAAAGTTTTACGAATAACAAGAATTCTTCGATACATTTTAATTTATTCATTCATTGGTCTATAAATAAAATTACCATATTCAAACAACCTGTCAAAAAATACCTTACAAAAATATTTTTATCTTTGAATGTCTATTTTTTTGCAAATTCCACTGTCATCTGAGAGAAATATTTACATTTTCTTTTCCTAAAGGCAAGCATTATTATTGCGAAATGTGAATGTTTCATCGATTGGAATAATTGTAAAGAATTTCTTTCTCTCTACTCTCTTCTGAAATATTATGAAAACACAATTCAAACAAACCGACAGATCCCTTAAGTTGCGGGTGACCCACCCTTACAGCAACTAGCGCACCGTAAAAACAGCATGAATATTAAAATTATGCCAACCACGGATCCTCCGTCTCAGGCAAAATTTTATTCTAGTCTTAAACGGTGATCTACAATGAGAATATATTAACATTTTATTTTTATTATTTGTTTTAAGTGAACAAAAGAAATTTTTAAAAATGTTAATATTTGAAAACAAATCTGTAGTCGCATAATATTGAGCGCAAAAATTCATTTTGTTTCGACTCCTTTCCTAGAATCAACATCAATAGGGAACTACATGTCACGTATAATTACAACGCAACAAAGATCTGAATGGCTGAATTGGAAGTAAAAGTCATAATGTATTATTTCACTTACGCGCTATTATAAATAATACATAAGTGTAGCAAACAAAACTGTTTTGTATAGCAATTTTTGATATCGTCGTTGTTCTGGAAGAATACACTAACTGGAAAATACTAGTTTTGAGTAATTGGACTTTGAAGTTTGTCAAATGCTTGAAATGTCATACGTTTTTCATGTGATTTGTTTATACAAAACTGTTTTGAAGTAAAAGTGTAATTTATAAAATTAAGTTTTTTTTACATTTTAGTGTAACTAACTCAATATGTAATTTTTTCGATTTAGTGTTTTCTTCCAGAACATCGACGATATATGAGTAAAACTGTTAGTCTATATTTATACACAGAAACAAGTAGGAAAATTGAACAACCATGTTTTTATCGAAAAAAAATAACAGTTTCCAATGGACTTCTGATGGATCTTATCTCAAACGAAGGTTTTCTAAAAGAACTCCTTGTTACTCAATTGCTCAACCTCTCTTGTTCAAAGTAGGTAGTGATAGGAGACTACGATAAGACTAGTGATTAGCTAATCGCTCTCGCCATGCCTCGTTTTAGGATCGGAGAGGTGAGAGGGAATCTTAAATAACACAGACCCTCAAACGAAAATCCTTAAAATTATTGAAAAACTGTGGAGTACCTAAAAGAATTTTAAATATATTTTGAATGTAATCACTGAGGGGCAAGTGTTAGTAAATGTTAATTAAATTGATAAAATATTTTCTGTGGCGTTATGGGAAAAGTTGATATGTACGTTTTTATCATACTGAGTTTATTCTTATCTATCTATATATATAAAACTAAATGTTTGTTTGTTTATCCTGTATGCTTTCCTTTACCATTCATCCGATGTCGGTGAAACTTTGGTGAGTTGTTGTGCGCACACCCGTAAAGGTTTCTGAAGAAAATAATTTAAAATCTAAAGAAAAAAATCAAATACGTACAAACAGCGACATCTTGGAAAAACCTTCTGATTTATTCGTGAACGCACCAGATGGACAACAAATATTTTCTATCCAAAAGCACTTCAATAAACAGAACTAAAACACAAACACTATCTTTCTTTGAGCAGCATTGCAACGCATGCCGGGTACTCACTAGTAATAGAATAGTTGGTAAAATTTAGTATGCTTGTCATTATCCACGAAGAAAATTCACTAGCGCAAGCATAATTATTCATTAGGAATTATCCATTCGATTTGAATGTTTGATAACTTACCAAAGTTCAACATTTGTTATAGCGCCACAGAAATATTATATATTACTCACCTTCTTTGAAATGATCTTAAAGACGTTTTTCCGTCTCATTCGATTGCTCTTTCTCTCTCTTTTTACGCTCAATTAAGTCGTAAACAGTATAGCCATATAGGTGTATCTAATTGAACACCTCTTTCGATATTGTTTTATACACATTTCTCGGAACAAAATTTATGCTAATCTCCCGGCGGAGTGTGTTCACGAATGCTCTGCGAAAAAAACGTGACATCAAATTAAACGGAGGGCTTTGGAAAAAAGGTTCCATTTCAGGGCGGATTTTATATTGTTTGCTTTGAAATGTTTTCCCAAACTCTTGAGACGCGTAAAATGAGAAAATGTACCTACAATCGAACTCGTTCAAAATGGTGATCGGCTGTGCCGTTCCTTTTTATGTTAAAATGAAAAATTTATACAAAAAAAAACTCTATTGCATCTACGTTCGCCATAAAAAATACCATAACTCAACATGTTACAATTTCAATATTAACCGACAGTTTTTCAGTTAAAAACAAATGCGTATATGTTATATTATAACGTAATCAAAAAATATATTTTTAGCCATGTCCGCTCTAAGTGAGCAGCATACTAACTCCTAATGAAGCGTCTCAACCGATGTTTTTCTAAGACAACTGCTTGTTACTCATTTGGTCAAGCTTTCTTTTTCGGAGGGAGTAAGGATAGAAGGATACGGCTAGGACAATAATAATGGGAAGAAGGAAATTTCAGACATATCAGGCATCCATGTCTTTGAATATAAATCTACAAATTGATTGAAAAAATCAACTTATAAAATTGTCAGCACTGGGAGAAGAACACTGTGAACTGTGAGTACCGCATCCAAAGCCAACGACATTGACCACTCGACCAAGAACCGCGCTAAACAAATTAATGCTTTTACTAAAATAACTTGAAAAATAATTAGTCCAGAAGTGGGTAATCTGTGGCCTTCTAGGGCATCGCAAGCATGGTCTTTTGACGGAAACAAAATACCATCACTTTTGCTGTTTTCATCTCATACAAGCTTTATTCATAACGAATTGAAGTTTCTAGAATGCGACCTTATTTGATTATAGATAAATTATTGCAGCAATAAAACATTAAACGGTTCCCCACTCCCTGATAAATCCACTCTCTCTTATGTGTCGATTAGTCCGATTTTTTAATCATAATAATAAACAGTGTCGGATAAAGCACTTGGGACACCCCAGTCGTAATATAATTTGGTAGCTCTGTTTTTCTAATAACAAAAAAGTGTCCCAAAAATTATTCGAGATTTTCAGATTCAGTATATAAATAAAATTCTTCTCTATTTTTAATGTCTTTATTAATGTCGAAGGCGTTCCAACGAAAGAATAAATTGAAAAATATATACATTTTGCATTTATTATTTATTCAACAAAAACATATTGACACGAATTGCATGTATAATTAAAATAAATATTGAAAACTGAAAGAAAGATTTGTGGGTTGTATGTGTTAGTTTTGCGGCCCCTAATATTCGGAGGCCCAAGTGCGCGCCTCATGCGTATATGGAATAATCCGCCACTGATAATAACTCTTAGTGTATGTTGACGATGTTGATTAATTAAATTCCGTCGCGTCTTGTCGAAAAAGTTACCTTCTGTACCTCTCGAATCAATTTATTTAACAATTTATTATTTTTAATTTGTCTTTTTAATACTTTTTCATTATAGGAGTACCAATTCTATACATATTAGCTACTCTATTACCACGACTAACACTTCTATGCTTAATTTATTATCAATCATAAATTGTATGTTTGTTTCGTTTGCCCTATAAAACCGACGGTACAAAGGCAACATTTAAAATTATCTTTGCGTCAAATATATTTTATTCATAAGTTGACTGATTTTTCATAATACATAAAATTAATAGATTTTAAAAATGTAAGAAGAGTGCGAAGCTGTTGTGATACTTTATCTTCACTATCTCCGAAAAAGAAAAGTTGAACTATTGAATAACATCGTTCAGTCATAATCAGTTTTTGAAGTTATTGAGATATATCTTCCACATCGCGAGAGGAAAAGCTTGCAATTTCGATTAATATTACATTTCTGATTTTTCTGAGCTACAAAATTTTCTGACGCAAAATTAAATTTAAGCGAGTTTACTTACCCTTCTCCACCCATCACTGCTTTCCCATCCGTTAATTTTATAAGGCAGTATCCAGTGGCATAGCAAACGTAAATATATTCATGACTTTTGTTGTTGTTATTTCAAAAATAAAGCTTGTTTAGATTTTAGATAATAGATATTTTCAAACCAAAGTATAATATTAAATCATTTCTTTCCAAATATAATATTAAGCTCCGCACAAATAGTTTTCACTGAATTCAAATTTTATCTAAATCTCCTTATCGTTGACAAGCTTTCATAAAATAGTATATTTAATTTTATTTTGACACATAAATAAATGCTGATAACGGCAAATAAAGGCAAGAATACATATTTCAAATTCATGACTGTGTATACTGTACATCAGGGTTTCGCAAACTATGTTCCGTGGAACGTTAATTGATGTTCCACGAAAACCTGAAATGGTTTTATTTACAGGTATGGCTGCAACAAGTTCATACATATTTGAATTCATATTGATATTATCTACCCAACACAATAAATAAGGTGTTCCGTTAATATTTCTGGATTTGCGAAGTGTTCCATGGCAGGAATAGTTTGGGAAACCCTGCTGTACATAATAGTATTCCTTTAATAAGGTACACTTGCCATGTTTGTAATACAACATAATATATTGTATTACGCAATATAACATATTATATTTGTCTTGATTTATCTGTATATCTGTAACGCATCACACACACAATTTGTCAGCCTATGCGCAGAGAAAGAGAGACTGTGTGTGTGAGCATAATTGATAAGTATTATTCAATTCACAGCACTCTACCTATACGCATCATTCGCACCAAGCATATTCCTCTATTGTAAGATTTTTTCTCAAAGAGACGAAAAACATGCATAGATAAATATTTTATAATTTAATAATATTGTATGAGTCTATCAATTTTTTCATTAGTGTGCAATCAAATTAATATCATGTATTTTTCCAATAGAAACGATGCATAAGATTTTTCTCAATCACTATCTTTTATGTACTTTTTTTTAAATAGCACATTTAAATCTTATGTTTTTTAACTAGTCCATTGTAAGAAAATCTGAGATTTTATATTTTTTTATAACCTTATCATGTATCACAACCTGGTATCCGTAATGGAGAGGATTCAGTAAAAAGAATTAACAGATACAGATTGAAACTTGCTCAACCTTTTTAAGAGAGACTATGTTAAGAAAGATGAAATAAAAAGAGATATCACTCACATAGCCAAGGAGAATTTTCTTCTTGATTAATTGAATCTCGAATGGGCGTCACATCGAAGACTTTGTCTATAGGAGGTTAACACTCACCCATGGCAATAGTCAAACATTTTAGAATATAAATCAGGATATAAAAATAATTTAATAAAACACAAGTTTTTCAAAGCAAATTTTATTTGTATTACTTTACTGTATTATTGATTGCATATATTGTAGGTATATCAGCAAAATCCTCAACAAAATCCTCAACAAATTTAGTAAGTAACTAAAAATGCAATTAACCAAAATATTAAAATCATTATTAGACAAATTTTCGTTTCTTTCTTTCTTGCGGCATTTGAAATAGTTGTTGTGTTATTGGAATGAACGACTATTAATTATAATTTTCAATCAACATATTCAGATAAATTTATAACACTTATACTTCTGATCAGAGAAAAGAGAGATATATGAGAACAGTTAAATTGAGCTAATTATACCAAGCATCTCTTGATCATAAAGGGACATAAAGGTAAAAGTAATTATAGTATTATATTATTCATGTTCTTATGTTGTAAAGACGCCAACACGTGGTTTCTATTAAAATATCCCCTTTTCCCTGACAAAAAATATATTTTCAGTTTCTTCGATGACTTAGTATGTGCTATATAACTTAAATAAAGTACTCTATCTGTAAATTCAAATAAGGGTATTTGGGATGATTCAATCTATGTATTTTTGTATATTGGCAATTTTCTGTTTTATAACAGATTTTTTCATAGAATCTTTACACGGTAGAGTTGTCACTTTATAACTTTGAACTCCAGCTCTATAGTCAGACTCTAGGATCTAGGGTTACCGAATCCATACATGGCTCTAGAATCCATACAGATCCATACATAGGATCCATGCACGGCTCTTGGATCACGGGATTGAAATATGCTAATACACTGAGCAAGTGCAAGGTTATTAAGTGTATACTCTAAATGAGGCTTTTTATGTTTTTTTTGTCACTTTTTAATCTAGCATAAATTTTATTGCAATATCGCCGTTGTTCAATATTAATTTTTTTAATTCAAATATCATAAAAATTATATCTCTCGAATGGTGAATGTAGTTATTTATTTTAGCATGTTTTTGACAGCTGTTTTCATAGTTTAACAATCAATTTTTGTGATTCTCCCTACAATAGAGATAAAAAAAACGCTTTGAAGGATATAACTGAATTAATAACATTTCATGACTTTTACTAAATTATTGAATTCAAATGTTTCATTTTATATTAATAATAGGTATTTAAACCATTTTGTCTTTTTACGTAATAAAATCAATGATTCTTATATGACTTCTAGCAAAGGAAACGTGATATATTATTAAATTTATCCGTATGTTTATAATTTAAATTCTCATAATATAAGAGTTATAACATGAAGGTAATTTAATGAATACTCTAATATGATTATTGCTATTGTACATAGTTATCTATTGATATACAACATCAAGGCAAAAGGTTCTTATCACATAAATAGCAAATATAAATAAACAAAAAAAAAATTAAATATATTTAGGGACGTTACTATGATATAACAATAAAGTGGAGTATTTTGAGAAATTCTTCACGGTATTGGTGATGCATTTTATTTAAATTATTAAATCAATCTAAGCAAACTTTAAAATAACCTAAATAATCACAATTATATATTAGAGGAATACAGTAAATTATTATTATAGATTCGATTTACCAATCATAATTCAATAATCATAAAAATGACCAGCTAGTACATGATTTCATTTTTAAGATCAGAAATAACATAACCGATTATTTCCTTAATATAAAAATATTATCTGATTTATTATCGTTGCATTTTCTTTTCAAAGAAAAACGTGACAGATTAGTTTCGTTCATTGAAAAATACAGATCTCGAATACCGCCAATTTTGCATTAATATTGCCGCCATATTGAAAGTATTTAAATAAAGAATAGTAATTGTCAAATACAAGTAATTGGAAATTGTGCCAACCTTCTAAGTCTTCAAGATTACTTCTTTTTAGATTAAAAATATATTATGTTATTGAACGTTCCATGTGTCCCAACGCTTCTGGCATTTTCAAAATGTCAGAAGTTTACCTAATATCTGTCAAATTTAATTGAATAAATTCAATCATCTATTCTTAGAAAGAAAATACAATAAAACTATTGGTGAGATAATGGTTTGAATATTGGATATATATTTGAAATTCTTAATTCATTGCAGGTCTCCCCGTAAGAGCAAACTATTCTCTGTTCTCGTTATTACATTATACATATAAACTACGACTAAGGGATCACAGAAAATTTGTCGCCGAAATTATTTTGCAACAAGAATAATAATTTGTATAAAATTTTCCTACTGCATATCGTAGGACTGAGACATCGTAACACACTTTAAATATATTTCTTATTAAATCATTATAAATATATTATTATTTTTACAAACAGGTTAGGTTAGGTTAGGTTATCAGTATTATAACATGCTGCAAAATTAAATGATCAAACCGACGTCATCTTTATTTGTATCGCCCTCCCATTCGAGTTCTTCTATCAGATATGTCCTAATA
The DNA here is from genome assembly GCA_022494535.1 of Himalopsyche phryganea. Taxonomy (NCBI): domain Eukaryota; kingdom Metazoa; phylum Arthropoda; class Insecta; order Trichoptera; family Rhyacophilidae; genus Himalopsyche; species Himalopsyche phryganea. The sequence continues at coordinate 3,831,699 of JAGVSL010000065.1, read as the reverse complement.
TATTGATTCAAAACTAATGCTTACTGCAATATATTCTGTGAAAATAATTCTCTTTGGTAACATTTGTGTGGTACTATCTAGTTCTTTACAAACGGTGCTCAGTACAAATACATTGTCATTTTTATATAGCAGGTATTATACAATGTTTTCAATCCAACAAAATGGCGATCCTCGTTTTGCAGAGACATTTTAACTTTCAACAATATATCTGACAAGCGGTCATCCCAATATAATATCTTTATAGTACATCGAATTTAAAAAAGATAAAGAACAACCATTATTGACAAAGTCATAAATAATTAATCCAGTACATCAAATGTTTGTTAATAATTTTCCAAATGCCTAAATCACCATTTACTTTTGAGATGACAAGTAAGAAGCATTATAGATTTAAGCATCTTTTGATATATGAAAAGATTACTAAAGTGAGAAGTAATATAATATGGCTATTAAACTATTATATTCACAAACTCATAACTAAATCACATTTGGATTATTGAGATTTTGTACACTTCCATGTATTTTGTCACTAACGGCCCGGGTTTCGCCTTTCGGCATCTTCAGGCATTCGAGCACACGAATGGACTCGAACTGACTATAATGGAAGATACATGGAAGTGTACAAAATCTCAATTATCCAAATTTGATATTGAAATTCCATCAAGCACCCTCAGTCGATGTCTTAAATTATATCATAACTAAATAATTAAGCAGTATGTATCTGTAAGAATATGAGATATTGTAAAAATCAACATCGCTTTATTATATTATTTGAGGTATTTATAATTGACGCGCTTGTCAGATATGACCACAATTTTAAGAATATATTGATAATAACAAAAATAATGGCTTCCAGCAATGAATCTGTTGTGAATGAGTTTCATTGTATAACTTGATGCCTACATAATTCATTCTTCGACATAAACTGTACCATACTATTAAACATACTTGCAATTCCAATTATGATAATGCCATGTTTCTTGTGTTTGTTTGTCAATTTCAATATTAATTCAATTTACAAGCCGTTAGTTAGCTATAACTATTATTATTTATTTTACACTTTTAGAGGTATTTTTCATTTCATAAAAATACCACACCTACAACATCTACTTCATAAGATACCATTTAGACATAATTTCAACGGTAAAAGCTAAAACTTGGTTCAAAATACAATGAATGAGGTTTAAAGCGATGAGGTTTAAGTGTTCAAATCACTTATATTATATAATATATATAAGAAGCATTGAAAATATATATATATTATCAATATTCACTAAACTCTTTATGATATTTTTATCATTACAGTGAATACTGGTCTTTAGACATGTGGGTTACCAGCCCAATTTTGACCGATAAATATATGTAATACCTACTTCCAAAAAGATAGTTAATATTATTTGTACACCTAGAATCAAAAGTAACACGACATTTATATATAAAATGATGATGATATGAAGTTAAACATGAAACATTTATTTAACATGAACAATATAAATATTATGACATAATGGATTCTTCTTTATTTATTACACTACATGGTGCAGTATAAGCCTTGTTCATTTATTACAGAATGGAATAAACATACATTAATGAGAAAGACTTATTATGCACTCTGTACATTATTCTTTTGTCTTATTTATAACAATAACAAAACATATTTACAGAATAAAGAATGCGGTTTTCGATTCTTATTCTATTGGTCAAAAATGTCATCTTTTGGTAGAAGACGTAAATAATTCTTCATAGCATCAATAAACTATAAAATCTGTCAGTTATACAAAATAATAACAGAAGAAACAAGTGACAAGAGTTTAAAAATAGAACACTATTCTTCTTAATGTTACCTGATAAAAAATGACACCTCAATAATTATTATTGGCATTTTTTTCATCAGATTGTAAATAATCTCTTGATTGTAGTAGTAATAAGAATCAATTGCCGCAACAAAATTTAGTTGAAAATAAGGTTTAGGGAAAAGCTACAAACTTCTACTTTCTAAATTTCCAAGGCAAACAAGAGGGAACAATGCAGGCGTCCGCGTCATCCTCGCCAAAGATGACGGGCAACGAGAGCCTCCCTCGTCAGCGTCTCCTGGGAGGACTGGACGACATCTCGTGGGACGACTGCGAGGACTGCCGTGACAGGCTGCCTCTCTGCCCTCCGTGCCGCTGCGGAATCACAAATTCCGTCGTTCTCTGGGGAGTGACAAACGGATTAGGACCTGAGTACGGTCCCGAGATGGAGCCCTGCCTTTGTGGCATCCTGCGCGGTGGACTTTGTGATTGTACGGGGCTCCCCCCGCTGTGTTGGCTAAATGTGGGACTTGTTTGTGAGATTGGGCTTATGGATGTGCCTGATTTTTGAGATGTCGATGATGACCTGAAAAGATTGCTCTGATATTATTTTGCGATATCCTTTAATGTGCAGTGGTGTATCTATTGTTTTGTTTTCAATTGGTGATGTGCATGACTCTGGTGACGCGTATTGCTCCCATTTTTATAGTTATTGTAATTAAAACCATAAAAATAATAACTAGACAAATCTAAACAATTAACTATAGTAAGTATTACTAAAAAAATTTAAAATATTTCTAACGAATGTAATTTTCCTCGATTCTTACTGAACTAAATTTGTCCAGTTATAATTCTCATGCTTTCAATAATTATCACAGAAAAGACAAACAACAATACAACAACTAAACATTTATTATTCTAGATTTCCTTTGTCCACTTCATTAGATGTACAATGACTCAATTATCTCATATTGCTAAAATAAATCTTAATCAAGACAATGTAATTTCAATTGTAAAGTATGTTCTATTATAATTTGAGGATTTAAGAACTATACTATGAAATAATCATAAATCAAGAGAAATAAAAGAAAGGATTGTTACATTTGAACGATAAAACATTCTGTAGTTAAAGAAACATGAAGTTGTGTTTCAGTTCAAATTATAGACAGCTTCTCAGCTATTTCATGTTATTTTCATATCAATAAAGGACTAATTTGTAAGAATACTAAATCGATGAATTGATGAAATCAAATGTTAAGTGTATTACCTAAACTCTTGAGAATCAGGCATGGTGTTATGTCTTCCTATAGAGAGTGGTGCGGGCGGTCTTCGAGGGGGTATAGCAGGCGGATTCCCTTGACTCATCTGCCGGGTGGGTCCCGGCGTATCTTTCATCAACTGGCCTTGAGAATTCTGTCGCGGCGGTATTAACGGAGGCGGGGGATGTCTGGGTGGGGAGTTTCCAGTAGAATATGGGCCGCTGTCCACATTTTGGTTCGGAGGTACTCTGTCATTGCCACTCCATTGAGAGGTACTTCCGTGCACCTGACTTCCCCCTTGGCCGGGCGTCGGTTGATTATCGGATTGTTGATCAGGAGCAGTTCTTTCATTGCTCCACTGTGGATTATTACCCTGAGACTGATTGACGTTAGTTCCGCCAGTTGTTTTCATGTTGATATTACTGCCAGCCACGCTCGCAACTGGTTTAGTGTCATGTTTTCTCATCCCAGCTCCCGTTGTCACCGGAGCGTTGACGGGTTTACCAGCTGTAGAAGGCAGAGGCATAGAACATTCATCTGTCGCAGGTTGGTCAGGAAGATTCGCAGGTCCGCGTGCAGCTTGCTGTAATATCTGCTTCTTTTGTTCTTGCCCGGCTGCCAAATACGAAAATACGCATAATACTGCATAGCATATTTGTTCGGCCTGAAATATAGTTGAATGTCAATAAACAATTTTCAATATATTTAATTATCCAAAATGTGTAGAATTATTTAAAAAACAAACTTCGAAATAAAAAAACCTGAGAATAGTAATTATATACTGTTTCAGCAAACGATCCCATCTTTTTAAAATGCCAGTAAATTTTGAAATATTGGGATCACCTATTGTTTCCTCTGTATACCACAAAACTCTGAATTATTTATCAGTTAAGTCTAAGTAGAATAAATATTTTAAAAATTTGAAAATGTGTGTACTTTGAAGTATAGACAATTAACATAGGTATTTTATGAAATTAAACAATTTTTGTCAAAGGGCTAAGGAACGAAAGATAGGTAAACATTTGATAGACATTTCAATTGACACAACGATTTATCTTGGTTTTTAATGTATGGTTTTGTACTAAAATGTATACCAATAACTTTGCCAATCAGCCTTTGCCTTCTTCTATTAAAAAATAGAAATGTGCTTGTTCAGTTTGGTGTATTTACTTCCCAGGAATTGAACCTTGTAACATCCAAACTTGACTACATATGATCATGATGTCATGTAACTCAATAAATAATCCTTCACCTGTCAAAATACCAGAAGACTTCTTTACACATTCTAGACAGCACTGTGACTTCTGAATCTTATTTTCACTGATCTTAATACTGTAATTTTTAATTATTATTTTTCTGTTCGAAACACAACTTAAACCTTTTTTCATTGTTCTATTGATATGATTACTAAAATGAAATAATGATCTGGCAAAACATTTTAGACGGTGTAAGAAGATGGGATGAAAAAAAGAACGCAAAATATAAATGCTTACAATTGAAAATAAAGATCTGGGCACATGCAATACACCACATCAAAGAGGAAATTCTACTTTATACAAAGACAACTTTTCTGGAAGGGAGCCATCGTTCATTCGGTGCATTACGCAAATGGTGAAACATCGATGGAGGGACTTTGTGATTTCTTTGGCCTGGAAACACATGCAAAACAAAATAGAAAAGCTCACATGAACAAAAGAAAAAAGAAAGAATGAAACACAACTAAAAACCACTAGAAGATAATCGCCCCATGAGAGGCTAATTGCACAATAGAAATAAGTTAATTCTTGGGATACCCCACTACAATGTTTCCCAACCTTTTTACATCTGCAGACGAGTTAGAAATATATTAGTAGGATTGTAAATATTTTTGTATACCGACAGAGCTCAGTAGAACTATTTGCTAGCCAATTATTCAATTGTATTCGAAGTGGATGAGTTATAAAGGGGTCAAGCAGAAATTTATGTAATATAAGTAAACTGAATATATCAACAACTCCTGATTATAGGATTGGAAGTACAAAATGGTAACTTTTCAGTAGAGCTATTTTAATGTTGAGGTTGACAACACAATTTAATTTAAATGCTGGAATCATCATTTTTTGGTTAAGCTTATTAAATTTGTATTATATTTACGTTTCATTCAGGTATATCGTTGCTTTATTCTCTATTTATGGTGAAATTTTCGATACAAAACAAAATCAGCTTTAAGCTAAAAGTTAATGTCTCTAAATTATTACTATTTTTCCTTTGATTTTAACAACACGTGAATCCTTTCATACTATTTAATAAGAGTCGATTCAATATAAACCAAAACCCCGATTTACATGTTAATTTTTTTACGCAGTTTCACTTGAACGCGATTTTTTGGTGCCGCGGTTGGTGTCTAACCTTGGTCTCTCCGTGATAGGGATGGAAAATTATGCCAAAGCTCTCAAACTAGCCAGAAAACTAGAAGTTATGGTGATTAGTATCCAATTGTATGATCCAAATGTTTACTGTACTAAATTAAAAGATACTTATGCTCAATATAAAGAAATTCACAAGGACATGAAAAAAAATAATACGACATCAGTCATCACTGCGATGTCTATATCCAACTAGAAAGAGAGTGATTTTAAAAAAATTTTATTGTCATTCTTATATCGAAAAATGAACAATTTTAAGAAAGAACAATGAAAACGACGAATAAAATCATCTGTTTTTTTTTAAATCACATGAATGTGTAAATATAATAAAAATGTATATAGTACATACAAAATCAAACGATCTATTCTTATCTATTATTTTTAAGCAGATATCCTTCATTTTTTTTTTCCATGGGAAGCATATGGTCTCCTAATGGAGGTATCTCAACAGAATTTTTCTATGAGAACTGTTTGTTATGCAGTTGCTCAACCTTTCTTTATCAAAGAGAGTGGGATAGAAGGATAGGGCTAGGACAGGACTAGTGGTTAGCTAATCACTCTCGCTACGCCCTGTGAGGATCGGATGGGTGGGTGAAGGGGGAATTTTTAGACAACACAAACACTCAGACTACGAACAGAAATCCATAAATCGATTGAAATATCAATCTATGAGAACTTTCCGCACCAGGAATTGAACCCGAGACATCCGTGGCCGTAGCCCACAACAATTTTGTATGAATAAAATACTTCAATTTACGCGTATTCCTTTAACACGGTTTTATTTGGAACATATCTGCCGTGGAAATCGTTTAAAATCGTAAAATTTACATTGGACCTGTAGACATGTTTAGCAGGGGATTCGAGCCCAAAACGGAAGCATGAATATTCTAAAAAAAATCAGATGAATAAATTAAATATTTTAAATGATGTTTAATCTACCATGACTGAAAAGGGAAAAATATTACATAATTCTATATAAACATTAAGCCTACATACCATTGATGATCGATATTTCCGTTGCAATACTTGCCGAGTTTTGGGATCTGAAAAATTTATTCACATTTTGTCATTAAAAATTGTAGTTAACTTTCACATATGTGTCGTCCCCAATTTACATTGCATGATTTTGGGTATTCTCAAACCCCCCCTCCACCCCATTTTTACATTTTGTTATCTATAACCCCTATATTGATACGTACCCTCCCTTATTAAAAAATGCTTATACTATATTATCTTTTCTAACAAAATATTTTATATTTTGGTAGTTTTGTGACCCAGCCACATTGTCATAAATCATTATATTATTTTAGTCACCTCATCCTTAAAGTGTGACAACATACTTGAACATTTCCAAACAAATAACAATTTACTATTAGATTTTAGTTTTATTTTTAAATCCTTTATGCTAGTAATTAAACAGATTCTTACTAAATTCTTCGAGTATGAATATTCCTCCTTTTTGTGTGAAGCATTTTCTTATATGATCCAGGCGAACAAAAAACTGCAAAAAAGACAGATTTCAATTATTTAAATTCATTTAAAATCATAGTTATTTTTTAAAAATTCTATGAATTGAATTAAGTTTTGATATTTCCACAAAATATTTTTAAATTGAAATATTTGATGATATTTGGTACATTTAAGGAATTAAGGAAGTAAATGTACAATTAAAATTTGTTTCTTCTTAATATTGTCAAAATAAGAATGATATTATTATATTAAATTCCACAAATTAAGTGGCATTCATAAGTATTTCTATTTTATGGACTTAATTAACTTTTTATGAAAATCAAACAAAGAGGTTGGATCCTATATTACATTTAATATGTTGTGAAAATATCTTAAATAATAGTTCTAATAAAGTGACATGCTTCATCGACAATGTTGTGCCGCTACAAATGAAAAGCACTTTAAAAATAATTAACAGAATTAGTTGGAAGTATTTGTGTAAGTTTGTAAATATTACGGTTATTGACAATGTAGAAAGTTATTCTGTACGATGGAATGAATGTTAGGTTAGGTTTCTACCGGGAGGTCATTGTCAGATTTGTCATTCAATTTAATTTGTAGCAGGCAATGAGAAAGTCATCACAGAATGAAATATGGAGTCACTATCTAATGTTTGCGACAGCCACTCTCTGCGTTTCTACTAAATCGTTAGATTCATAAGCCAAGCTGTAAAGCGTAATGAAGCTCGTGACATGCAAGATGGGCAATGAAGTGGAGAGTAAGTATCAGAAATAAGGCAAAATTTCGGCTAACCGAACGGCCCGGGATGCGACAGCCATCAGCCTACTCTACTAGACCGCGGCTTACTCCGTCCGACCAGAGTTCCGCCGTGAAACTTAAGAGATGGTCTGCTCTAATGTCGGTCACTAATAATCATAGTATACATATAATAACAATGAATGAAACTTCGCACCGAGCCGGTAGCCGGACTGCCGCCCCGCCGGATTCTAAAACGACAATGGGCGAGACCAAAAGTATAATAATAACAAATTTCGAACAGGGGAGAGATGCGAAAGAATGAGGTGAGGCGGCGGCTCGGTGATTGTGAAATGGCTACGCGCGTTCTATCTCGCTACTGATAACCGCGCACGTTGCGTGTCACACTGCGGTGGGCACCCGGCCGCCGGGTACACGGCGGTCGGTCGCATGCTTCGCTCCGAACTCGAACGGAAACGGCGTTTCGCAGACGACGGAACTTTTGAAAGAACGAAAACAGCGCTAAAAATGAATCATTAGAAATCAAACAAGAAAAATACAGAAAAAATGGACAATCCTCCGGGCGGGTGAATTGCAGAAAATGATAACTAAAAGGATGCTAAAAAGATCAAAACGATTCGAAAGCCTCAAACTACAGGAAAAGCCCTCTACTCTAAACAGTCAATGGCTAAATACGTAAGACAGATGGGTCACGCGACGTGGTGAAGTGACAGGGTGTGCAGACGAGTGTGGACGGAGATGAGAACCAACGAGAATCATTTTGTACCTCATAGTCCTGCAGAAAGGGGCGTCAGCCGCACGGCGAGTCCCGACGGACGCACAACAAAACAAAAACATCACATTAGTTAACCGAAACGGAGGCCGCCCGTTCGGATACCTCTCCTGCGACAGTTCATTCGTGCCACACCCAAGGACCATCTCAAAAGTTCCTAAGCTTCTGGCGGAGCTTTTCCATTTACGACAGATTCGGATGCTACCGAGACAGCATTTTTATTGCGCGCAATGAATGCTTCATAAATGAAAAAGCTCTATTATTGGTTAGACATGGTTTAAAAAATATTATTTATAGTTATCTCATTTCCACCTGCCGGAAAAGAAAAACTGGCAGTTTTCATCATTTCACTTTAAGACAATTGAAAGTAATACAATTTCAGCGGAGATTTGCGATCGGGTCAAGATTACCGAATCGCTTCTTTTGAATATTACTCAGCGGGTACGAAAGAATATAGAAGGCCAACAGACAGCAGCATGCACAACACTGAGACCGGGAAACCGCGATTCCTCGGCGGGAGACCGTTCGACTTGTGCAAATCTTTAACACGTCGAATGGATTCTCGACCTGTACCGTGTATAAAATAAGTAAAATAATTCCAAACTTACGACCAAAATGATGTTTAGACGAAATTAGAATTTAAATAAAAAGTATAACAAACAGATGATTACAAAGGTTGCGAGCAAAATGCGAGCAGGGATCAAATATAAGAATTATTTTTCAAATCAGAAAAAAGATAGAATGCACCACAATGATCATCATAATTATGTCACACACTGTACTTATGGTTAACAAACGAAAATAGGAAAATTTGAGTGGTCCTTGATATCAATGAGATGTAATTTTTTGGCTCTTTCAAAACTATCCATAGACAATCTAACATATCGTTTGTTATGTTCGACATTCAACGGGCAGGCAATCAATCATTGACCCTATAAGATAAATACACTCTCAACGGTGAGTCCCTTCTTGAGACTTGTTTTGAAACGGACTTAACCGAACGATTGCACAGTTAACGATTAAATCATTTGAAGATTTCTTAATATTAAATGCTTCGGAAATTACTTTGACAACAGTAGATAGATATTAATTCTAGCTTACACCTGAGTTAATTTGATTTGAATAAAATCAAACACTTTCAGAATTCTATTTCATTATTTTAATAACTTTTTAATTTTCCCTTATTTCACCATCAAATACATGAAATAAGACAGCGCTCTTTCTAGAATCGGGTTAGCAAACATCTTCGTCTTTTACTGTTTTCATATTTTGTATTTTTTTTACCCACAACATAAAACATGTAGATTGGACATTAAATATTTTCACTATCAAAAATTAGTAGCAATATTTAATGATTTACAGGTATTGAAGTATTATCAGTATAATATTATTTCAATTTGATATTGCGTTTTCCAAGAAAAACCATACATCAATTTAAAATGACATTTACTTATTTAATAGGGTGTTTTTCCATAGTTTGTTTGTTCCTCATTATTTGTTAACCCTAGTCTAGAACTAATTTGCTGGTTTATATAACTGTTCCTTCATTAGAAGTTTCTTGAGTTATTATGACAGTTACCATATTGTTAATAAATATCACATTCAGAAGTGTTTAAGGCTTGATATAATGATTTATTATTTTATTTGGATTATTGAGATTTTGTACACTTCCATGTATTTTGTCACTAACGACCCGGGTTTCGCCTTTCGGCATCTTCAGGCATTCGAGCACACGAATGGACTCGAACTGACAGACAGTAAACAGTGTCTAACGTTTATATAGAAGATACAAATACGACAAATATTATTTACAAGATAAAATATTATACGTCTGAGAGCCACACTGATACTGATACCTGAGTTAACATTTCGAGAATCGCCTTAATCCTTATTTTGTAAGCAAAACATTAACAGATTGGCGAATTGCCGCTTTCCAACTTCTTTTAGAATTACCAGTGATTTTACAATTATAATAGCATTGTGGGTTTCGACGGAATGCAATTCGATGAAAGGGTAAATATATACAATCATTCCACGTTTAGTGACATCTGTCAGGTGTGGAACGTGGAATAATTGTATATATTTATCCTTTCATCGAATTGCATTCCGTCGAAACCCACAATGCTATTATAATTGTAAAATCACTGGTAATTCTAAAAGAAGTTGGAAAGCGGCAATTCGCCACTCTGTTAATGTTTTGTTTACAAAATAAGGATTAAGGCGATTCTCGAAATGTTAACTCAGGTATCAGTATCAGTGTGGCTCTCAGACGTATAATATTTTACCTTGTAAATAATATTTGTCGTATTTGTATCTTCTATATAAACGTTAGACACTGTTTACTGTCTGTCAGTTCGAGTCCATTCGTGTGCTCGAATGCCTGAAGATGCCGAAAGGCGAAACCCGGGTCGTTAGTGACAAAATACATGGAAGTGTACCAAATCTCAATAATCCAAATTTGATATTGAAATTCCATCAAGCACCCTCAGTCGATGTCTTAAATTATATTTATTATTATGTTTTAATTGTATTCTAGTCATACAGAGTAGAAAAATATTTGAATATAGATATGAAAAAAAGGAAAAATCTACAGAAGTAATAAAAACATTAGAAATTTTAATTTTAAAAATCAATTAGAATCACGATTTTTCCTAGTTCTTTATCCTCAAAAATAATAATACTTCATACACAATTCCTTTACAGTCTAATCAAACACATAACGAGACTTTTGTCATTAAATGTATTTTTTTCGACCCTAGTTACCTTTTTCAATAAATTAATAACATCCTGTCTTTAAAATACGAACATTTTTTAAAAAAATATGATAACAATTAATTAAAAACAATCTGGAAATAAGACAAGGAAATATGTTGGCTTATTTGATATATTGATAAAAAAAATCTTAACTAGCATTATTTAATGAATATATAATTTTACGATAAACATCTCATTTATGAAGTATGATCATTAAAATAGCTAGTCAAAAAAGCAATAGTCATCCAGATTGCCTTCAATTGATTGCGGAATGAATAAATATATTGTAGACACTCTTCACAACAAAGCACCTGACAGATTAAAAATTTAGATAAGCAATTGCAGGGCAATAAGCTTTGTAAAATAATGAAATCGTCAATGACAAGACAATATTAATTAGCCTTCAACGACTCTGCCGAATCACTCGTAATCGTCAAACAGAACACTCATCTCATAACCTGAGAGCAATAGATGCAGACCAGTGTTATCGTACTTTGATTATTGGAATAAAAGACTTAGAAATGTTTAGGTTTATTGTGTCCTATTTGTTACTGGAGCAAATAATGATATTAATAGTTCATTTTCAGATTATCGCAACAATACTAAATAATAATTTATTACAATGAAATCAGTTTAGATGGGGAAAATACCATAGTTATCACAAAAAGAATTACTTATTGAATGTTGCATTTTTGCTGTCAGATGCATTCATTTTCACCTATCTGTTCCAATCTATCATAAATTACACATTGTCTGTCGAAAGATCATGAAGTAAGATAGACTTGCTGTTGTTTACAATATACCTAAACATTTTCGTTGAATTTTCTTTATCAATAATTTTAAAAATATGATAACTCGGCCTGTTTCCAATTATAATTTAAAAAGTTACAATAGATGGAAAAATACAAAGCAATAGGAATATTCAAATTTAATAAAATGCACAACACTAATAATATGAAAAAATGTGAACGTTGTAAGTTTTAAACGTTGGGTACCTTGCTGTGCTGGAACAGTAATCCCACTCCTTCCATACAGACTTGAATGAGGCCGCCTTCGCCCGTCTTGCAGTCCTGGATCGGAAACTCTCCGCCCAACTCTGCGCCCACTCCTCCACCGCCTCCTCTCTCCATCGCGTCTTTTATGCAGTAGTATAATGCTTTGCACTGGAACATATTGTATTCAATGTTCAATTGACCTTAGCATATAAAAAATTACATTATTTTCATCCAACACTTATTCGATTACTATCAAAAACGTAAAAAACCAGAAAAACATTACAAATATACTAATATATATAAATATTATATTTGATACTAGATACACAACATTATTTAAGTTACATGATTTTATATGGACGTAAATATGTTGAATCTTCATGAATGATGGGTGAGAGAATAAAATGTTTTATACCAAACATCAAAGTATCTGTTCGTAAGATAATTCATTTGTTATAATATATTACAATTCCATATGATTGTATTTCATATTTTTAATAGTCAGTGTATACATGTTACACAGCTGTTTTAGGTCAGCCATTTTGAACTAGAAGTGCTTAATACATTTATTACGTAAAAGAAACATTATGTATATACAGCAATAAATATGTATTGCTACTAAGCGTAGATATGCAAACAGAAAAGACAATTTTATTTTATTTCAGTATTAAAAAAATCTATTCGCTAAAATTTCTCTTTCAACCATGGGAAATAATAACCGATATAATTTAATGCAGCCATCAGCTGAACCTCAGTTTTTAAGATGGATATTTAATTATTCATGATTAAAAATATATTGTCTAGCAATTAATCTATACCTATTTAAATAATGATTAATTGTAGGTTACTGATAATACATTTACCTTTCTAGTATAATACTTGTGAAGTTGAGTCTGTCCACCATTTCGCCTCCATAAACAGAGCACTTTTATTTTTGGACTGTAGGTCATGTTGACTAATCGTTCATACCACCAGCGTTCCACGATTGAACCTGTTTCATAAAAGATAATTATTAACTTTACATACAAAACATCTTTTGAATAATAACGTCAAGCTAATTTTATACAAGCTTGAACAGGCTGAAAGCTCTCTAGTGAATGTAATCAACGAGAAGTTCAACAAAAGAATTACAGCAGAGAAAAGTTGCTGCTGTGCACTTTTGAAAAATTTTGAATCCTGCCTAGCTATAACAGAGTAAAGTGGAATCTTTATAAGACACTTGACTGCTCACTAAAACTTTTGTTGAAAACCTGGACATTAACCTGAGCATAAGAAAATTAATGTGCAATATTCTTTAATGAAAAATTTTCTGCTGTTGTAATTATGGGTTTATTCAATAGAGCAACACATGACTGTACTTCGATATCAGTGCAGTTCAATTAATTAAGGTTGGAAGAGTGAGTTAAATAGATCGCTTTCACCGTTTGGCTGAACATGAAACTCTTAATCAATTATCCAACAATCCATCAACAACATTGGGATAGGTTCATTAAAAATCATTGTGACATGGGTAATGTATATATAATAGTTTGAAACAAAAATGAACGTTATCGTTACCTTGTGTTGTTCTTAAAACAAGTCCATCGTCTCGAACTTCCAAAAACCTCAAATCTCCTGTCGCATCAGTTCCTTGGTGAACAGTGAATGATTGCCGATGTAATAAACGGGACCCCAGTGGCTTCAAATCGATATCATTGCCATGCTGAAAAAAATTTGTAACTAATTTAATAAAATAGGAAAATTAAAAATTACAATCAGATAAATAATTGCTATACATAAAAATTAAACACAGCTTCTTTGTATTTTGGTTAAGTTTTAGTGCTTTAAGAAGGGTAATTAGATTAAATAATTTGGAAAAATTATCTGCTATGCGTGCAATAAGCTTTGGCATATTAAATAAGACAGATTAGAAAACGGAAACTGAAATTAGGAATATCATTAGAAGAGATTAGTATATAAATAAGAAACAAATTCATATTTTCGTATATTTCAATTAATCAAAACCACATAAAAGCTTTTTTTTATCTTAACCAAAAAACACGTCTTAAATGGCTCCATTAGTAGTTGGCATATCTTTTACGTACCAAGTTTCCAATCTGATCAAGCAGTTGATTCACTTCTTGGCTGTACACCAATCCAATATGACTCTTTGCCAGAAGTCTTCTTACTTTATTTCTTATTTGAGCTGGTTCACAACCGAGCATCACTAATGAGGCTGTAAGGTTATACAGAGCTGTGGAAAGCAGTCTGTCTTCTTCGTGCTCTAACCGTTTTCTTTCTGTATCACTGAGGCATTTGTACCGCTCCATCATCTCTCCGGGACCCTACAATAAAAAAATTTATTACAGACTACGGAATTCTCTCCCTGATCTGTGATGGAATATGAAAACCATTCTTGTTTGAATGATTAAAATTTACACTTCCATAACTTCCGTTCAAATATGAAATTGAAATTTCTTCGAGCAGCTTAGTATTTTAGATTCGAAAAACAAATTAATACCATGTCCACCTCCTTTTTGGAGAATTTGAACTGTTAATAATTAATATTAGTTGTTTTATAAGGTCTGGTGTTCAAACTCTCTACCTGCCCCGTTTTTATAGGAACTAAGATGCTTTTAAACATCAATCGATAAATTAATTGAAAAATCACATTACAATCTAATAGCATGGCCAAGAGATTAGATCACATGCACAGGAACAAGTTATGTAGTGAGCATAACAAGATTTGTATGAAGAATGTGATATTTACTAATTCAGCACTATTGATTTGACTGGTCCCTTTTCTACTTTAAGCACATATTCATTATAGTTATTTGGGCATATTCAGCTCATTTTTCAATTTTTAAGACTTAACGCACTTTTCCTTTCCCACACAGAATTATTAATCACATCTAAACGTCGTTGTCACACTGCTAAAAGAGTCCAATGGTCAAACTGTGTCCCAAGTGAGCATAATATATTTTTTTTGACCATGGCAATAAAATAAAGTTATTGTTTCCAAATCTATGTTGATAATGTTTACACTTATTATATTTATGCATATACCGAGAACTGTTTGAATTCTCAGGATCTTGTCAATTGTTCTATATCAGTTTTTTAAGGGAAATATTTATTTTATAATCACCTGATCCATCCCAATCATATCTCGCTCCTGACTGACTGCATCCAGAAAAGCATCTTCCCAAAATTGCATTTGATCCCACAATGTCGATCTTTCCTTTCCTATATCACAATAAAATTAAAATGAATACACTAACTATGTACAATAAATTCAATAGTTGACTTCTGCAGTAACAAAGCTCGAAGCTTCACATTGAAAAGGTGGAAGTTTATAAAAAAAAGGAAAACTTTAAATGGCTGTTTGATAAAAAGTTCTTAACATATTAGCATTTTTTTATTCATTTATTTTGAATGAAAATTTATATGGAAATAGAGACAAATTCGCGGCAGGATATTCTGCCCTGGAAATGTATTGGAACAGCAGTATCTGTGTTCTTATTATTAAAAATGTGATTAAACTCTTTCAAACGTTTTAAATAATATTACATTTGTTATTACGCATCGCTTGGCCTATACATTTCCGACTTTGACCTAAGTCATCCCACATTATGGTACATATTTTACACAGATTTTACACAGATTTGAAAGTAGAGAGATCGTTACTTTAGTATACTGGTTACTTTAATTGTTAAATGACAGATTATCTGTGAAAAAATTAAATTGACCATTAGTTACTAACTAACCAATCAATCCCTGGAATAGATAAGTTCTAGCACTGTCAGGAGATGGCGTCGGCGAAGTATTCACAATGTGACCTCCTGTGTATCTGAATCCTGTACTCAGAGAAGACTTTGATGACCAAACACTGGACGTTCTTTGTTTAGCTGTTCGTGGAAACTAAAAGATACAAATAATATATTTGATACAAAATATTAATTATTTAAATATTAACTAGTTACGTTATGCGTGAAATAAAATTTGTCGCTATCTTATAAAAAGCACACCGATAAAATATTATATGCCACATTGGATACATGCTGAAAACGAAAGAGAATCTTGAAAAATCACAGTTCATAACAGTAATTTTTTTACCAATTATAATAATTAAGGTTTCAATGAACATTAATGATTTATTAATTTATTTTTATAGATCATGCAATCTTTTTTAGTGTGTGTAGAGAACAATAATTATCAATATTCTTGATGTCATCAAATTCATAATTATTACTAATAATTACTGTTTGCATTTTAATTTGATTTAGTAACACTTGATAATGAAACCAGTATATTAGACTTTGTTATTACAAACATTCAGATTACACTTTTAATTTCAGAAATAATCTAGTCTATAAATGTCATGGTATTTAACTGCAGAATTGAAACAAAATATATTATGACATATTTTATCTTCAGGGCTTGGCAACGTTATTCTTATTTGTGCTTACACAATTTACAAATATTTGTGGTATCAAAATTAAGAGGAATATGCAATAACATTCAGGCTAGAATACAAATTTAAAACCATAAACGAAACATCATTTTCATTGTAAGACTTTGTTTCATTGCATTTAATGAAAACACAATTTGCTATATAATACATATTCCAACTTTTATTTACACATCAGAACCAATTTCACCCGGGGAGTAAGCTAATGTAAACAATATTAAAATAATTTCATTTCATTATTTTTTTACATAGGTATTATAATGGAAGGCCTGCAGTACTTTTTAGGTGAGTATTATTTTGTATAGTGAAATCACTGAACAACAAACAGTAATAAAATTGTACAGCAATGTTGAAATCATAAATGAATAAAGTGTAAAATAGTTGTAATTTAAGACATCGACTGAGGGTGCTTGATGGAATTTCAATATCAAATTTGGATTATTGAGATTTTGTATAATTCCATGTATTTTGTCACTAACGACCCGGGTTTCGCCTTTCGGCATCTTCAGGCATTCGAGCACACGAATGGACTAGAACTGACGGACAGTAAACAGTGTCTAACGTTTATATAGAAGATACAAATACGACAAATATTATTTACAAGGTAAAATATTATACGTCTGAGAGCCACACTGATACCTGAGTTAAAATTTCGACAATCGCCTTAATCCTTATTTTGTAAACAACACATTAACAGAGTGGCGAATTGCCGCTTTCCAACTTCTTTTAGAATTACCAGTGATTTTACAATTATAATAGCATTGTGGGTTTCGACGGAATGCAATTCGACGAAAGGGTAAATATATACAATTATTCCACGTTAAGGGTTAAGGCGATTCTCGAAATGTTAACTCAGGTATCAGTGTGGCTCTCAGACGTATAATATTTTACCTTGTAAATAATATTTGTCGTATTTGTATCTTCTATATAAACGTTAGACACTGTTTACTGTCTGTCAGTTCGAGTCCATTCGTGTGCTCGAATGCCTGAAGATGCTGAAAGGCGAAACCCGGGTCGTTAGTGACAAAATACATGGAAGTGTACAAAATCTCAATAATCCAAATTTGAGAAAATAGTCGATAGTGTTTTGATAAAAGGATACTAGAAAAGTCTAATGAACACAATTAAAAATTTCAATTCAAGACTATTTACATTTTCTTGGTCAGTTAATATTTAAAACGTCTGTCGGTGTAAATTTATTCAGTGTTTAAGTGAATTTGAATATATTAAACAGCACTCCACAAAGCATTAAATGTTTGCTTATAGTAACAAATAGCAGATAGATAATAAAATTTGTGTTAGGCACTACTCACATTACTTTGTTGAACTTCAGTATCTGAGACGGTTGACCTAAACGATGCACGGTGTGTGGCAAACGCATTCGGGTGATTGGTTGTAATGGATCCGGTCTCAGCCAATGAGGATTCAGAGCCATGAAGTGTTCCCTAACCCACAAATACACACAACTAGACAACACGTTCTACTAGGTTCTAATGCACACATGCTTACTTTATCTGGGCAATGCAAAGCGAAATTAATTTCAGAAACTCTTCAGGAAAGATATTCAACGGGAGATTAATTTGCAGTTAATTTAAATTGGAAGGAGGTAAGCAAACAGTTGGATTTCATTTGGAGTAAAGTTAAATTCAATTAAACGTTACAATAATATTATCTGAAGACACATTTCACAAGATTATTTAACTTTACTCTAATAAAGGTAACTAAACAGTTTAAAATAAAACATATTATAACTCTTTCAAATAGATTAAATGAGGGCTTCCTTTTCCTGAACTTATACCTATTATGGCTGCAGTGAGAATTCTTTAACTTACATTAACATATACCAAATTTAGTAGAGAGCTTTAAGTTACAGAAAATGTCATAAGTTGTGATTTGGAAAATATGTAATTTACAATGAATAATAATCTTAATAGATAGTCGCATTATTGTTGAGATACCATAATGAGTCTAAAATAAAATTGACATGTTCTGAATAGCACAGAAAACAAAACGAATTTAGAGTGAATAAAATCGGTTAACTCAAAATGATTTTTAAATATGAAAAATGCAAATCCATAAACTGAATATCAAGAGATCTAAAAAATAGCGTGCAAAAGCGAGTACTTTGCTAATTCATGATTCTCTAATCTAGACAGTTATAGGTTATATTTAGTTACAATTATTTATAAGTATTGTTGACTCTTGTAAGTCTTTAAAAATATTTTTTTTATTTAAAGTTTAAATGCATGGGTATTAAATATGTTACATTTTTATTAAGGTAGAAAATACCTCTATAGCATAGAGAGAGAGAGATCAGTTTAGAAAGTAACAAACTTAATTTGCTTTGCAAGAATGTTTAAAAATATGAAGATAGAGAAAAGGAAATAGTTGTTTTGACATATTGCTGCCTAAAAATAAGGTAACGCAACAGCATTTCAGCATTTGATAATAGTTACATATTTGAAGTAACTCACTTCTGATTCAAAAGATGTCAGTTTACTTAGAAGCATGTTTCTCTTTTGATTGAGCATATCTTTGAACATGTCGGTGGTTGTTTGTGAATCTGGTGGCTCCATATCTTGGTCAGGAAATCTGAGAGCGGGGGGTTCTGAAAATATTCATATTGTATAATATTACTGCAATAGCATACTTTAAAAATATCCATTTTCTCTGTATTCAAAGCTTTTGATTAGAAGCAAGAGAAAGAATAAAAAGTTCAAATAAATTGATTAAACCCATTAAACCAGCGCTTCTTCACCTTTTTGAGCTGTGACTCCAATTGGGGTAGAAGTTTTAGTTTTGCAACCAAAGATGATTTCTGCATAGATAAGTTTTATATTATTTTTTACAGTTATTGTAGTTCCTAATCATTATAATATCCATATTAGCTAAAAATACATCAATTTAATATGTCATATATTCTTACCAGCTTGCGAGTTTTTCCTAGATGACGGTGTGGAAGATGGGCTCATCGGGGATCCAATATTATCCTTGCTACCGAATGGGCTGAAACTTCTCGCCAATTGTAAAGTAGACATATCCCCTTGCCCTGAATCGTCAACAGCTATGATTTCTTTGGTCCAGAAGTGTGTATGAGCGATTTCCGTCAGCTGGAATACCGAAGCCATCCCTCCTAGACCGAAGTTTGCGAATGTGACTTCGAGTCCGTGAACAATAGCCAAAATCATTTTGAGGATTCCTTTCCATATAGCTTTCGAAAGGCACTGTAAAGAAGTAATTTTTACATCAGATCTTTTATTACATAACTTTATTTTCAATTAATTAGGTATATAATTATATAAAAGCCAGGCCTGTATCTCAACGGTCAATGATCTTCGGTTATGGTGTTCCAAGGATTCGAATCCCAGAACGGACACTTTCATAATTTTTTTTTGAAAACATGAATATCAGGGATGCCCAAAATTCCCTCCCACCTATGCAATACTAAAAATAGGGCGTAGCAATAGCTATTCTTCTATCCTTACTCTCTTCAAAACAAAGAGAGGCTGAGAAACTTAATAACAGTGCAGTTCTCCAAAAACAATGTATGTTGATAAACTGTCATATGCTCCACACTAGGAGTTAACATGGTTATAAAATGCCACCTCAATCTGTCACTCACTATGTTGATTTCACTTTTATTTTACCATTCTTATAAAGGAAGCAAATTATATAAATAACTCGAAACATTCTTTATTCAACTCAAAGTTCATTTTCCAGACCGAAGGTAATATTATTCATTTTTGTAATCATTATTATCTCACACATACTGCTTTTAGACCATTTAAAACATTTACTAGGAATTTACTTACAACATCTTCAATGTGATCATCGGGAGATATTTTGTTGTTCAATGTCTTGTTCAATTTGCTGAGCACTAAATTTCTATAAGATTCATCCTCCATAAGCTTCTTTAGTCTGTTTAATTTCAGCCATCCAACACCTTCTCCCTCTAGCACTTGGGTGATAACCTGTAAATGAAAGGACAATAGTTATCAAATCAAACTATATTTTCTCCGTGTTACATTTCAACAGCTAACCGAATCTCCATCTTAAATGGTGCTCAGCATTATACCCACCACTTAACAGTTTAGCGCTACCGTGTATGTCGTGACATGGTAGCGTTAAGCGCTTTCAAATAATAGCCCGGAGTGTCTTAGGAGCAGTTAACCAAAACTTGGCTGCGAAGCACAAAATTATGTAGGAATAAAGACTGCTTATAATAAATTGTAAAGCTTCTTGAAGTTGAGATCTACTCGCTCTCCGCTTGACGCCATAAAATTATTAAGTGCAATATAATTCGCCCGTGTTGCAATCAAATCGGCATGGTCAATTCCACATTCGGGGTGGAGGCGTTACATAAAAAAATATTCTTACATCATTCAGGAAGCTTTGATTCTCTGTATTTGTATTGGTCCTATCATGCTGAGATCTATGCGGGTCATCATGCTGTGATGCATTGGTGTGTCGGATGAGTGGTGATCGCTGCACCAGGCCTTTTGATCCTTGAGGGAAAGGCCCTGTCTGCGATTGTCCAGCAGGCCTAACTTTGGCAGCTGCCGGTTGAGCTTGAGGAGGAGCTTGTCGCGCTTGTTGAGCTGATTGCACTTGTTTTGTATTTTTACCTACAACAAAGTATTTTTAAAAAACCATTCTAGCTATAATATTCTACAAAATGTATTTTGTGAGAATTTGACTTCACTACGATCTCAGACTATAAGTCCATCATTAAAATTATCCGAGGAAGTGTTAACATTTTGTTAAATTGGCAGTTAGTGCAAAACTACCATCAACACAAAATTGTTCAATTAAACAGTCGCTTAAATTAATTTCCATATAATTATGTAGTACTTAAAATAGCAACACAATTTTGAAATGCTGCCAACCTTTTCCTCCAAACAGATCGCTGAAAATACTTGATGTAGAAGCGGCAATACCATTCAAATCTGAACTTATGTTTGAGAAGAAATCTCTATGTGTTGCGGCAATGATATTTGTTGTCTGTACAGTTGTTTGTGAAGAATCTCTTCTGCTTCCTGGAGGGCTTCCACTACTCCATGAATCCGTCTGAAAAAGTTCAGTCAATAAACAAGTTTACTTCCAGTTTAGTTAGAAAACGTGATAATTAAAATTCAACGGCACTATAAAATCAGTTGTCATATAATTTCGTATGACTTTTTTATTAAAATGGTCAATTCAAAATTCCATTACAGAATGATTAATTTGAAAAACCAACAAAAATTTTTGATTCATAAATTACAACAATGTAACATTTGATTAGAAGCTATTGTAAAGCACTAATACAACTAGTGGATTATGACATATTACTGCCTTTCAAGCGATAAGTAATGTTTTGATGTTTTTTTCTTACAAAATATATTAAACAGCAGCAAATCATAAACACATCGTAATGAAAATAATAATTAATTAAAATAGCAAGAGAGCTTACACCTATTTAAACAAAGATTAATTTGTATAATATTATAGCTTTCTTTATAATTATTTAAGCAAAATATTACCTTTAGTAATCCTTTTTTGGTTGCAACTTCTTTTGCACTCTTTGTCAAGTCATCAAGCGTGGATTTTCCAACATAAGTTAGATCTTCAAAAGTGTTTTTGCTTACACCAGCTGCAGTTTTACTAGCTTCCAACGCACTTTTAGATGCCACTTGAACACTCTTAGATGCCTCTCCTGCAGCTTTCTTGGCTTGTACAGTCAACTGAAATGTTATATCATGGTAAGCAAATAATAAAATTATCACATTTCTTAATATGCACGCAGTTTGACAACTACTGTTTGAATCTTCAGACATCTTAAGACTTGGATTTACTCAAAACGGTAAGGTTTTTATTTCCTAAAATTGACAAATAGGCAATGATGCCATGAATATAATATTCAACTCGAATCATTTAAAAATAATTTATACCATCTTGATAATTACAATACTTATTAATTCTATGTGTTATCAACAGAAAAAATTGAATGAAAGATTAAGAACCTTATCCATATGGGCAAGTAGTCCATCTTGACTGCCTTGTCTATTCACCAGATCCTTTGCTTGTGATGTAAACTGTTCTAGAAGAGAACCTTGAGATCCTTGTCTTGTGACACCGGGTGCTCCGCCACCGCCTTGATTAGAGCCGAAAGAGCCGGTCCGAGCCAAAACATTTCCGACACTTGCTTGTTTCTGAAAAAGAGTAATTGTATTCAATCATTTATGGATTTTTTTTTTAATTAACATTAAAATGTCATGGATCAAAATATATTGAAATTACTTCTAGTCATCTTTACAAAAAGAATTGTAATATGTCAACCGTGTGACTGAAGAAGTGCATGTTTTCTTTTTAAAAGAGTACCTATATCAAGAATATTTTATACATTAGCTAGGATTTTTTTTTTCTTAGCATTTCAATAGGTTTTTTTGGTTAAAAGTATGCATCATTTAAATAATCGTTAAATTGTCACATATCTTTTCCAAAACCTTTATTAAAATAATAATTTAAGAACATGAAAAAGAAAGCGTTTCATCTATTAAAGTATCCCCTTTCAATTTAATTCCATGTTTGAAATTTGAATATTAAACAGCCAAGCATAAATAAAAAAGTAAGAAAAACAAATGACAAAAAGTGTTTGAGTTTGTGACATTGGAAAAAGTCAAAAGAGATCGTAACAGTGAGTAGTACAACTCACATTTGCAATGGGCTTAGCTCCTCTCAATGACCCCCTCTGGTTATTACCAGCGTGACCGCGATTGCTAGGCGTCGATGGCCAATCAGAATCACTTGTGCTTGCACTGTCTTGCTTCGGAGGAGATGCCTGAGACTGAGAAGCTTGTCCACTCACAATTGTTTTGGGAGTGATAGTTGAGTTTGAGTCGGACTCGTTTTCAAAACTGCCGCTTCTCTCTTTGCCCTGTAAAACGATAAGAACCTTAGCTTCATTTGTAATATTGCTCAGCCTTTATTGTCTTGCTTAAAACACCCATAGCTCATCCATTGTTTGATTGCACATCATTTTAAATATTCGTATAGAAATTTAAATAGGGGAGAATTGACTATAAAGAATGACATTTTAACATTAAAGAAAATACACTTACTTAGTTAAAAATTTGAAATAATTCACTCAAAATCTCTTACATTTTTCTTTACTGACGGACTGTCTCGGCTAAATGGTGCTTCTTCCACTCCAGCATTATCGACTGCAGCATTATCATCAGACAAATCACTTCTATCTGAGCTGGAAGGAGTTGGGCTCGGTGATCGAGACGGGTGAGGTGATTTTGCTGGACCGTGACCGGTTGGGTAAAGAAGACTTGACGGAGGATGATAAACCTTTAAACAAAATTATTAATGTAATAATGTTTTTAACTTCCAAATCTATTACATTTAAACTTATTATTCGTTTACTAAAGCAATACAATAAGTTACTTACAGTCTTTGGATCGAGGGACGATCCGAGAGTCATAGGGGTAGTGGATTGAACAACAGCTCCATAGACCTCTCCTAAGCCATGATGGCCTTCTCTGCCCGCCAGGAAACTCGGAGAAAGATCAGATGACACCATTTCCGAAACAAAATCGCTAAGAGATGAATATGAAGAACTCGTGCTTTCCGCTCCTTCAGAGTCAGAACCGCTCTCGTCTGAATTGGTAATTTATCAAATACGCATTAAGTATCTTTCAATAGCAATAGAATATTTCAATGAGAACAACTATTATTAACCTTCTAAAATGCTTATGTTAGCAAATATGTTGAAAGCTAAAAATACAAACCAGTAGGTTGATGTTCTTGCCGCTGCAGACATCTCAGCGCTCCATTCAACGAACTACCATCATCCCAAACTGGAAATCTGATTGGATCCAAAGCATTAGCAAACCACTTGGGTTTGTCTCCGATTTGATGTGGATCAAAGACTCCTGTGTGCACTCGTAGGAAGGCAACATTGCTTGGTGTTAAAGACCATTCTGCCAAGAATTCAACAGCCTGAAATAGTATATTAAACATTAAAAAATCCTTTTTTTCAACTTACTTGGTATGGCTTTGCTTGGTATAGGCAGTACTTTTTGTCGAGGTAAATATTGTGTATTGTAGGGTCGTTTCGCCAGTGCTTGGCCAGTTAAGCGACAGGTGTACTTTCAAAAGGGATTTTGAGTCAATGAATGATAAATACATATTGTTTCGCTGTTATTCCATTAAACAGGGATTAAGTAATGTAACCAACAAAAAATAAAATAGTTAACATTGTACCAAGCATAAAATAATAGAAGTTTACAAATAAAATGTCAATTGTCTCAGTGGTCGGACCCCAAAATCCAATGGTCGGCCTTTCGTTGCCCAGTGTTCGGCCATCACTATGAAACTTCATAAATATCGTGAACGTATTTACTGAGAGTAAACAGAACAATAAAAAACATAATGAGGCAAAGCATGACAATATAGAGTATATTTTATTAGCGATCCCCATACAAGAAGAATTTGTCGAAACTTGCGAAGTAAAAATGTGCTTTTTCTAATTGCGTATTGTATCATATAGGTCAGTATAGTGCAGATATACATTGGCAAGTGGCAAGACTACCTAAATGAATTTTAAAAAATCTGTTTTTTTCAAATGTATCCACTATTATTTAAGTGTTAAGCTCAAAAGGCCGACTACTGGCGACGGCTGACTTTAGGAACAAGCACCCTATCTGCAGTATTATTTGACTTCTAGGTCACAAGGATCACTTTAACAGAAAGATAGTTACTTTGGCTTAACTGGTATATTAAAACTAATTTTGTGCACAAAACACAATAGTAAAGCACACATTCAAAGAGCAAAGGGTTAACTAATATGCAGTAAACATGTGAAAAAAATATAATGTTCGTAATAATAGTTTTATTACTCTAACAATAATCATGTTTTTTCATGTATTTTGATCGATAACATTCATTTTTGGTATCGTGTTTTGTGAGTCACCGTTTGAAATATTTTCCGGCTATTGTTACCAAAACCATATTAGACAGGTTAACAGTATTATAATTATATATTGTAATAAATATTTGAGATTTCTAATCTACCTGTGTTCTAGCAAATTTGTTCAAAAAGTGTGTAGTTCTTGGTCTTGATCGGAGAAAACTGTTTATCTGGAATGCTACCACAGGTCTTGGATATAACCTCAATGTGCGAGTATGCTCTGTAAAATTCGCCAGCAAATTTTGAGAGTTGAAGAACCGCACCTAAAACAATAATCAAACATAATTATATTTCAACAATATTATTAGAAAGTAATCAATATTTCAATAAATGAATTGAAGAGTTCATTAAACAGCTACTACAAAAAATTAACAGTATAGATTGTCTTCAATTCTCTTTGATAAAATGGAATGTCTTACCATTGCAATCCGAGTAGCAACATCAACTGAATCAACATCGTTTCCATAAATAAGGGGATTGAACCCTGAGAATCCTTGACCCTGTGTAGAAATAGAAGGTCTCCCGCTTCCAGGTCCTGGAGGACCAGAAATAGATTGTCTGTGTGAACCTGGAGTTCCAGACATTGACTTTTGATCCTGGTAAGTATGATGTCTGTGTGATGGAGACGAGTGAGTAGAAGAATCTGAACCATGATGTCTTGCACTTTGAACCCTATAATAATAAGAAAATAATGCAGATCTCAATAATTTTATTTCAGTTTAAGCAGCAGAATTATGGAAAACTCCTAAGAAACTGTTTGTTTAATTATGTGTTATGTTATAATAATAAGCAGACCAGGCCCATACAGAGGAAGGGAAGGCAGAGAGGGCAGCTGCTGTGCTAATGTTAAAGCATGGAATGCTTCTATTTGTTAAATATTTTCTGATATTTATATTTTATTAATAAAGTGTAATATTTTCTTACTTTTAGCTTAGGAATTATAAATGTCCTCAAAAAATTGCTTGCCCAAGGCCTCACATTTTCTCTGATGATAAGCAATAAATTCATATGGTAGTATTATTATACTCTTACGTTAAAGTAGCTCCTCCCAAGCTATCTCTTCGAGAGGGAAGAAGGTTTGGAGTGCCGCTAATCGGATGGCTTCCTGGATTTCCTGTCCCCATGCTGCTGAGAGCCTGAAATTTAATAATTCATTTATGTATTCATTTGCTCACCAATTAAAATGTATGGTATATATTCTTATATCTGTGACATTCTAATCTAACTATAGTAATATTAGTTACCGCTTATTACTTTTGAACATAGTGTCCATATGTGTGCATATAATAAATAGGAAGCGTGCAATTATCAATATTTTGTGCAGTTTATGCTACCCGCTTATAAATAAACTAATAATCAAGCATTATTACTATCTACCTAGTGATGTAATATGATAGGAATAAAATATGAATGTATCTAAGGTTTAATTATAAATATTGAGTTGTCGTTTATTTAAAAAACAAATATTTTCGATGGATTTCTTCAGTAACATTGTGGAAATTCATTTTGGATATAAAATTGAAATTACTGATAACTTTGATAACAGATGCTTCTTAAAGAAGCGAAACACCTGTCACTTTTTGTAACACAGCTAGTGTTATAATAATGCTGCGAACTTTAATTTTATATAAAAATAAATATTCATAAAATTCATACAATTATCAGTATTGGCGCAATAATTTTGTGTTATGGAAGAGCTTGACAGTTTCTGTCAGTCAAGGACTATTTCTGTAATCGGTAAATATTCTTAACTTCAAAATACAAAGTGCAAAAGTATTCAGTGCAAAAATTTTAGTTATCATTTTGTATATGTACAGACTTTTTTTGATAAAATTGATAGTATACCAATGATTATATTACTTACATTTATTCACCATAGGTAATCCAATAACCCAATTAATTAACACATTAACACATTATTATGAGCTGGTTTGTTTTCACTTGTCATTGTAGTTGGGTAATGTTTTATACAAAATATGAACTACATTTTAATATAGTAGATCAAAGTGATTAAATTCATTTGATTTTCATATTTAATTAATATTTAATGTTCCCGGTAGGTACAAAACAGTTTAATCAAAAAATCAATATGACGCTTTTGCTTCAGTTATTCATTCCTCAAATTTAATTGGACATAGCATATAATCAACTTTAGCCTTACTCCACGGAGTAAGTGTCAAAGGCTTGTATGCATTGTATTGTTTGAGAAGTCAGTTTCGGCTGCCCTTATGATTGATTGAAAATATTTTCAATATTATTATTACCTAAGCCATAAAGAATAAATTGTTATATACAATAGGTGAAAAAGAAAATAATATGAAATGGAAGATTAAGTTTGGAAAGGAGAGAGAACTAAAGATGGTCAAAGTACGACATGCTTTAGAAGAAGAAAAAGAGAATTGAAGTAAAACTCACATTATTTTTCTTTCGAAGTTAAAATTACATAAGTTCTTTAAAATATTGTTTCATTATTGGTTACCAACTGTAATATGCATGTATGAGGCCTCTAAAAGCAAAAACGTCCACATTTTGTCAAAATCTAACAAAAAATATGTACATACGTAATGATATA
The DNA here is from genome assembly GCA_022494535.1 of Himalopsyche phryganea. NCBI lineage: Eukaryota > Metazoa > Arthropoda > Insecta > Trichoptera > Rhyacophilidae > Himalopsyche > Himalopsyche phryganea. The sequence goes on along the minus strand of JAGVSL010000065.1, from coordinate 3,803,523 downwards.
ATATAACATGCAAAACCCGACAAAAGCATACCAAAAAAATGTTAAAACTCTTTCGCATGTCACGAAAATCACTCGCAGAACCCGATAAATTTAATCGTTACAGGAAAAAGTCGATATGTCCAATTTGATTTCGCTTATATTTTTTATTGCAATAAGTGGTTGATTATATTGTTCTGAATTGGAAATACAATACGATGGAATAAATAAACTATCGATAAAACTAATAATTTTAGCGTGAAACACAAAAATGTTCTTTATAACAAACATTGCTAAGTGAACATATTGGTTTTTGCTTTTGTACGCTTTGCTCATCTATCAAATTAAAGTAGTTTATTAAAATGTGAGATTTGAAATCAATCCAGAAAAAAGAGATTGTATAATTACTGTAGATCCAACCTGGTCCATCAGTTGCATTGCCTAAATTTGAAAAGAGAGAAAAGTATAAAGTTAAAAATATATGTAGCTGCTGTGTCGCATCGAAGCAAAAATAAAGATTGTGCTTTATTAGAGTCATTTTATCATTAAATTGCATGAGAAATAGTTTCTGCTGTTGCGTTGATAAAGTGCTTAGTGTATGAACTTCTCTTTGTGGTAGGTAGTTATCAGATTATTCGTATTTATCTTATATAATATTAGAATTATAAATAATAGTTTCAAAATACTCAGACCCCATTTGGTGATAAACTTAAAATTTACTGAAATGAAAATATTTAAAATGGCCATAGTTTTAACACCATGAATAAATTTATTATATCAAAGAACTGGTTGCTTATTTAAGTCTATTTATGTAATTAAATGAATACACAGTGTTAAATTTCTAATTAATAAATATTATAATAGACATAAACTGAAACAATATTACATTTAGGAAATATTTTATTTGATAAATTCAATTCGCTATTTGTGTTAATGTTATTTCGTTTATTATATTTCATACAATAACATGGTATACCTAGTGTTATCATAGTATTATTACGAAAACATTCATCAAACAATTTTTGATGATAATGTATTATGTGGGTACACATTCAAAGTGGGTGGGTGTCAATACTGTTAATAGGTCACATTGTGTAAGAGCAGTTTTAGTTATTATGTTAGATGTAATCAATGAACATACTTGTTTGAGATGGTTTTTCAGAATAGTTCCTTCAGGTTCCGGTAAACAGGGTAAGTCTTGATCATTACCAGTAGGCGGAGTCAACTTATTAGAATCTAAGTCAATGAGCCAAATATCATCAGGTAATCTGAAAACGATAAGAAAATAATGTATCAATTCACTAAAATCCTACTGCAATCTTTGCTGTGAACATGCTTTTCTTGACCATTTTCCACCTGCTTTACTATATTCATAATGTCCTGCTAGAAAAGATGTGCTTCGATTAATATGGTCAATATTCGAAAGGGGTTTTTTCCCAAACGAGCCTCCTAAAAGGATGAATTAAATTCTGTATTATGACAATCTAAAGTTGACTATATTTTTCTTTTGTTTAGCAAATATACACTTTTAGATTCCTAAGTTTAAAATGCCAAACCTCAGTCTTATATTGGGAATGTAAGTATTTTTTAAAAAAGTAGATTGAACACATAATTTGTCCAAAACAACACTTTCATTGCATTTGTAGGAAACAAATATTTTGCATAGTGGCGATGTCAAAGCATCAATCTATTGAAAACCGATTTTCAAGGAACCAATCCGACAGCAACTCTCAAGAGTTTTTTTTTCAGAAAATGAAAATTAACAGAAATTAGGAAACAATTATATCAAACGATGTTCAGTTGAGATTTCAACGATTCTTATTGGATGAAGAAAGTACGGTTAGTCAACTCCAAAAACTCCACAAAATTGTCAATCAACTGTTGTTCGGCTTAGCCTAGTATAATGGGCAGTAAATCCATTGTGGTTGGTAGCGGATGTAACGCATTAAGTTACTGACCACAAATGGGCTTTATTTTATCCTACAGATATCGATGATATTTACCTGAAATTCTTCTTATACATGAGGAAGCTTGCAGGAATTCCAATGACAAATGGAGTCGGTGCAAGCAAAAGCTGCTCAGCACAGCTCATGCACGTGGGTAGAAGCGGTATCACAGGAAACATGTACTCCAACGGATAGATCATTGTAACGAAAGCCATCACCGACATTGAGAGAGCATTATAGTCACGGGATTGCAGGACCAACTTGTTTTCCAACAAAATCAGCGTCATAACTTTTAAACATGTTTCAACACCTGTAAAAATATTGGCAAAAATTAGATTTATGACATTATAGAATACTGCAATTTGACTATGAATTATTGTTTGGCCAAATTGTTTAATCGGTATACTAATTGGCTCCAAGTGGTTGTACATGATACCTTCAATCCCTTCTAACAACCCACTCCTCATGGGACAGAAAGCGATTAGCTATCTATCTTGTGCCTTTGTAAAAATAGGTGTAAATCCATTCTTAGTAATATACCTGCATTGTGACACAATATGCTCCAAAATAGCAGTTGACTTGGTTAAAGAAATATATCATCACTATACAGGAGAAAGTGACCAAGTGAAATACAGTAAAATATCAACCTAAAAATGCCCTCATACTGCATTCATGTTTATTTTTTAGATTTAGTTTCCTAATTGTGTTATATTGGACACTTTTTTCAGGTTGGTTTTATGTTTGCAAGTGGTCAAATTGTTCTTTAATCCATTTTCGTGAAAGTGCACCGAGTTAATTTAATTGAATATCAACGTTATTTAATCAATGGTAAATATTCACGTTTGATTTCTTTTTGTTATATTTATTCAATAATTTCTAATTTATATTCCTGTGACAAGTGCAATATTCATTTCGATATAATCAGATATTACTGTTTATTTGTATTCATTCTATCATTAACCGTGTAAACATCTAAACCTACCCACTTATTTATATTAGTATTTATTCAAGTATGTATTGATTTTTTTAGATACATACACTAACTCAGTATTTTATACCTACTCAATTCACCTTTCATATTAAAAAAAATTACACCCACCCATCTCCAGGCATTGAAAAATCAATGAAAGCTTTCAAGAAACCACTTATTGTTTCAAATACTACCCAATAATAATGCTTTTAAAATTCCGACAGGAAAAATGTAAGTGAATCAAGAATTTCGTGTTTTCCTTTCTTACACTTATTTCAGAGCAATACCTTATAATCAATTTACTTCACGCTTGGTAGTAAAGTTGCTCGGCAGTGATGTCTAAACTTAATTAAAAATGGAATTGTTATTTTCTCTCGTCTGCTGTAAAGTACCTTCATTGCTGGTAATATAATTCTATTATCTTTGACCCACTTACCTAATAGTTCCAGTGGCAGATGCAAAGGAAAATCAACCATGGAGAATCTTGTGTGATCGGGTAGGGCAAAGGTGAGTGGATCGTGAACTGTCGGTGATAACACTTCAACTTCTATTCTTGTTTTGCCAGGTATCGGAACAGGTGCGGATAGCAATCGAAGAATCCATGTTTCAATTTCTCTAACGTCGTGTATTACTATGCTTGGGGTATTGTCGTATGATTGGCCAGTGAGAACTGACCAAACCGTATCTCTGAAAGATCAAATTAGCATATAAAATTTGTTTAGAAGCTTCCTTCTTTTTATACATTAAAACTGTTTTAAAGTTAAGGATAAAGATATATCCCATATTTTTATAGGAACTTTATTTGATTATGTATTAATATTTGACATTTTAGAAATGAAGTTATATGAAAATATTTGGCATACCACCAAGCCAATGTGGCAGATATTTTCAAATAAAGTCAAAGAGAATTTTAACTAAGTCACTCGAGATCTGATTATTCCTAGGCCAGTTGAATAAAATATACATTTTAATTATATGCAAAAAAATATATATTGTAATTTCTTTGAATCACAAACCATTATAATACAATAAACTTCCTCATCTTCTAGTTCATGACGTCATTATTACTCACATAAATATATTCTTATATATAGTAGCCAGACTGCTCTGTAGACGTTTCATTATTATCACATATCACGTGTAGGTATGAAATTTTTTAATGACCTAAGCATTCGCGGTTTATATATAAAATAAAATGTTTTGCAATGCACACAAAGTTCCAAAGTAATGGCTACTTTAGACATTCAGTATTTCAATACCGTCATCTACGGGTACGGTTATACTAATAAGTATGAAATCTTTTATTTTAAAACCCAATAAAAAAAAACATAATTATATAGAATTGTGTAAGCTACTATAGTTTCGATACTATAATTATGATTGTGATGTTTTTTTATACAACTGTAATTAAATCTGACACTTTTATTTAAATTAAGATGAAATACATGTAACAAATTATTCATATTATACTTAATTTGATAATAATTATTTGTAGATTGTGTATAAAAATGATATTATTTACCTTCCTGTCTGTCGTGAAGCTCCAACTCTTCTTGGGCTGGATGATTCATTGCAGGCGTCGATCAGTTTTTTGAGGATAAAAAGGCACTCACGAAATATTGAAAAAAATGGGTGATGGGATAAAAGGCAAAGGGAGGTGAGGGAGTGATTGCGAATTCTCTGTAACAAAATGTACAAAGAAAAATTATGACGATGTTAGAATACACCCCAACGTGAGTGGCTTTTACTCAATTTATCTTACTTTATTTCCGTTCATTACTTATTATTAAATTTCGCGTACAGAAATGTGACAACTTTTCGTGGGTATGAAAGAAAGAAATGAATTACTTTTTCCTACTTTATTTACGACGGCATCAACTTGATTTTTATAGTATTATGATTAATGGCAGATAATATTTCTGATTTTGACTCGGCTAATACAACTTCACCTTATGTTATAATAAAAGTATTGTTCTCTATGGTTATTATATAACATGAGCGGAAAATATTTTCCAAAGCTATTTCACAACATGGTGTAAGTTAATCTTGTAATAATTCTAATAAACAATATTCACATTTATATTTTGAATAACAAGCATTTAGTATTTTTTATTAAAATAAATATCAATTAATTTATTATAAATACAACTTTAATATTAGCGATATCGAAATGTATTTTTTTGTAGGAATTGGTTTAATAGTTTAAAACACTGGTTGGCAACCGGCGGCCTGCAGGGCGCATGCTGCCCACAAGGGGCGCATATTTTGTTGGCAAAAGTCTATTTTTTAAAATTATACAACGAGAGCAATAAGTAGATTGCAGCAATTGTACTAATTATAAAGTGACCATAAATCTACAGTAAACAAAGAAAATCATAGACTTTCAACAAAGACCAGAGATATCAGTTACCCGTGACCGCATCAATTATTCCACAGTGATATCCGGTCAATTGGAGATTGCCAGATGAACACACGGAGCCGTCTATTCTTCCCATAAACAAAATATTGTATTTGTACATAAACTTAGAAGCTTTATTATTTTTTAATTGTGTAAGTTACATACTTTCGGTCCGATTATTAATGTTGATGTGGCCCATATACTATATATCAAAAAAAGTTTTCTGTTCCTGGTAGAAATCATAATAGCAAACCTATCGAAAAATTTCAAAGTTTGCAACTAAATTTATAAGCGCCTAATCAAAAGCTCAATAGTAATTACCGGACAGTGCAATTTTTTAATTTTATTGTCTATATTTAACAAAACTTAGATGTTATCAAAACGTATAATTAATCTCACCTGTCGTTTCCTAGATGCTCTCGGGCTTGGGGTATGACTGCCACCGCTTTCCGAATCTGGGGCCGGTATGACTCCGAGACGAGGAGCACTTGTCAGCATTCCTGGAGTATCAGACTCTCGTCTCCCAGGACCGCTTAAGCATTCTCTATCCGAGTCACTCGGAGCCACATTGCTACTTCTGTAGTCACTAGAACAATAATAATCAGCAAAAATTGACATGAAAAATAAGAAATTATAATAATATTTTGTAATATTTTGAAACCACGTCCACTTAAAATGTGGCGCATATGGACTTCTTATGAAGCTTATCTCAACAGAAGGTATTTTATGAGAACCCCCTCGTAACTTAATCACTCACCCTCTTTCTTTTTCGGAGAGAGTATGGCTACACAAATAGGGCTAAGTAAGAGCTAATGGTTTGCTAATCGCTCTCACTACGCAAAGTTTTTATAATCGAACGGGTTGGGCTAAACTTAGACATCACAGACATTCATGCCTTCGAATATCCATAAATCGATTGAAAAATGAATTTATAAAACTGTATTTACTGGGATTCGAAACCCGTGAACTCCACAACCGAGTCCAGTGACGTTTACCACTCGGCTACTGGCCAGGAATTAGTTTTTTTTATTAGGCTTTGTTAAAGTAAATTAAATATGGCTTCCCAGCTGGAAACTGTTCTCCAACCCTGCCCTACACCATTGCCACTCGGCCACAACGATCGATCTATTAGTAAACAGCCGCTCATTTTTTATCAATTGAATTCCTCTAACAAATTCAATGTGAGGTAATATTATTATTGCTAGTTTATCAATAAAAGGAAGATTAATTATTATTATCGTTTACACAGAATTAGAGATTAGTTTGGTTCCAGGATTATATCAATATTCGGAAATAGTCGCGATGTTGTTTTACATTGGATGCAGATACGTGTGTAAGGGATTATGGGGGTTCCAGGCTCCAGTTACTGACAAAATATACTTTTCTTGGGGCGGCATTTTCGAAAATGAATCGAAAATTATGCAGATAATAAACAAATAAGAATTGTTTATAAATATAAGTAAAATTTATTTAAATTACTTACAGATTTTTTGACATATTTGAAAAACAAACCTGCGTGACTCTACACATTTAATATTAAATATTATAACATGAAAAATTAAATGACAGGATTGTAAAAATATAGTACAAGTTTTTCAAGAAATTATATTTATACGTAAAAAAATTTTAATCGCGCAATCTTTTGCATCATACTTTTAATTAAAAAAGAGTAGGTAATTTAAAAAACAGCCATAACCCAACACTATTACCAATATAAAATCAACATTTTTGGAGAAAAAGTATTAATATTAAGCATAAAATTTATCAGGATTGTAAAAATCTATTATGTTTTTCAAGAAATTGTATTTCTTCTTCATAAAGATTTTCTGCCTGCGGCGCAATATTTTGCATCGGAGAAAAGATCGGGGGGGCGGCAAATTCAAAAGCCGCTCCGGGCGGCACAAACCCTAGCTACGCCGCTGCTTCCATCCATGCTTTCTCTATGCTGCCATCAATAGCATCAAATTAATAAATTTGGGGATACAATGGGTGCATACGTTAAAAATGCAACGCTTTTAAAATAAGTGTTACTGAATGCTAAAAATGTTGTATAGTTTTTACTAGTATTAAAATTGTTTTTTTCCCAACCTTCCCAGCCGAGCTTATTCCCGGGTAAAAACCCAGTTGTTTCCCGGTCTCTCATCACTAGCTCCAGCCCCTCCAAACTTAGGGACTTCAAAACAATTTGTATCTAGATTTTGCAACTACAATGATTCTGTATTATATAAAAACAACAATTATATCTCGAAATCTTCAAATAAAAAACAGGAGCCTCCAAAATTATTCCACCGTAAGACTATGCCAGACTATATCATCAAAAAAAAAAGAAATATCGTCAGCCTGGAATGTAAGCCTCGTAATTAATTCATTACGAGTTTTCTAAAGAAACTCTTAAATGTCTACTTCATTGTTTTCGCTTTTGTGTGAAATAATTAAGTGGTTACGTAAAAATATTGTTTTCGTAGAAGTCATTGGGAAGTGTTTTACGTAATAGAAATCAACATCATTGGGGTATTTAAATTTTTGTTTGTATAAAAAAGGCCAAACTTCTAAAGGTTTCCCATTCTGTGTTTTGGGAATTAGTTTTTAATCTTTCGACTGACGACATTTTAACTTGAAAGTCGATTGCAGAATCTTAGAATTTATTTAAAAAAATTATGTATACACAAAAAGGGAGATAGATACATTTATCAAAACAATATTATTGTGTCAGTTTTAAACAATGAAGGCACCGCACCGTTGACATTTTTACCGCGAGATAACTTAAAGCTGACCTAAGTAAGCCAGAGACAATTTGGTTAAAACGAACTTTTTAAACCGCAAGTCACGTTCTTTGCTTTGTGGTTTCGTTCTAAATTTAAACAAAAAAACGCTGAATCCTTTAAGCCATCGTTGATATCAAAATAAAACAACGCTTTTCTTTTTAAATTTTCAAAAAAAAATGTATCGATTTAGAGATATTATGTTTTATCATGCTTTGTATTATTTAAGCCGGTTAACTTTTCAAACAGTGCTGAAAAGAATTAGAATTTGAAATAAATATATTATCAACCAGCCTTAGAGCACCCGCAGTATCTATTTTTTAGAACAAAATCTATAATCACAGTGTGCATTATCGACACTTGCAACAATGCGATAAAGAAGCACAGTTAGTAATTTTCATAATTATATAGTCTTCGGCAAACCTTCATTTGGTTGACATATTATAACGTAACGTATTCCAATTTTAAATTCTCCCTCCAATTTATAAAATAAGCCAGTTGAATTGAATTGTCGTGAATTGTCTCTCGCATTTTTGTTTTTGGGACATAAATATGACAATGCTGAAAGGCAAGACCTGTATCATTAGTGTTGACATGGTGGATTTGTAAACAAAATTGACATACATTTGAGCAGGGACCTCATTTGAAGTGGGTGGGGGGTTGCGCGTCCCCCCACCCTTAATTTGAAGAAACATACATTTTTATTCCTTGCTGTGTTAGATAAAGTAAAAAATAACAAGCTAGAAAGTTTTACTCCGACATCTTGAAAAAAGCTGAAATGATGTAACTGCATTTGAGAAACTAAAATTGTAAAATAATTCATTTGTTTATTACAACAATTGAGACTTCTGTTTAATATGAACTGTATACAGTGGCGTACTGACCATACAACCCAGGTTGCCCGATGGCAAGTGTTCCCAGCTGTATATTAGTGGCCCTCAGTAAAATCAAAAAGTAATTAACTATTTCATTGCACGTGTTAAAAAATATATAGGATAAAGTACTTTGGGTATTTCATCGACACAATTAAATATGTTTTCTTACGATACACACAATGAACTAATACCTCATCATGATTACACATTAAATATTCTCTATGTCTGTTTTAGCTGTTTGTAACATGTGAATTTTAGTAATTATCAATTAATTATTAGTACAGTACATTGGAGTTAGTATATGGGGTAGGGGCCTCTTCCTATTTCGAATGGGTCCCATTGACTCCTGCCAACCAATATTTTAGTAACGATAATATGATAAAAGTAACTCATCCAAAAAGTTTATACGGGTGGGGTTTTTGTTTTAGTTTACAGTGTACTTGCTTAGTAGTCTTCAAAGTATGCTATTTTGACAGACTTAAAATATAGGATATACACTGTTTTTTTTAATATTCCTAATATTTATGTAATTTATGGAAATAGTTATATTATTTCGGGATTATTTTAGTGAAATCCCGAGATCCCAGGACACAAAATGGGCAAATATTGCAATCTACGGTCATTTCGCCAGTGGTCCGTCGGTTAAGCGACGGGTATACTTTCAAAAGAGATTTTGAGTCAATGAATGATAAATAAATAAATTTTTCGCTGTTATTCCATTAAACAGGGATTAAGTGATGTAACCAACAAATAATAAAATAGTTAATATTGTACCAAGCATAAAATAATAGAAGTTTACAAAAAAATGCCAATTCTCCCAGTGGCCGGCCCCCAAATCCAATGGTCGGCCTTTCGTTGCCCAGTGTTCGGCCATCACTATAAAACTTCGCTTTATATAATATCGCGAAAGAATTTACTGAGGGTAGACAGAACAATAAAAAACATAATGATGCAAAGCATGACATTATAATGTATATTTTGTTAGCGATCTCCATACAACATGAATTTGTTGAAACTTGCGAAGTAAAGATGTGCTTTTTTAATTGCGTATTTCATCATGTAAGTCTTTATAGTACAGATATACATTGGCAAGTGACAACACTACCAACACGAATTTTAAAAATATGTCTTTTTAATGTATCTACTATTATTTAAGTTTGAAGCACAAAAGGCCGACCACTGGCGAGGCCGGCTTTAGGAACACTCGCCCTATAACGAAATGTATTTCGAGTCTTTTTCCGTAAATATGCGGCAGCGCATTATAATATATATGACCTATATTTGAAAAAATTAAACCGCAGATTTCGAATTATGAATCTCATTATAACCACAACACAATTTTTAAAAATACCGCAATTTGAATTTCATATTAAAAATATTTCTGTATTATGGAAATCTAACCTTGAGAATGCCGAATCGGAACTCTTCTCCATGCTCTTCCTCCAAGATTCCCGGCGGAAGGTTATCGATCGATCTCCTCTGTTTCCCCCCACTCCCACGTTCAGACCGGACTTTTCAATGGGACGGTAAAAGTTAACGCAGATCCCATATCTCGTTTTACCTGTTTGTTACAAGAAATAGTTATGTATAATTACAACGTAGTTTATACTACAATAACAAAAAAAACATCAAAATTCACGCATTTTCCTGGGCCATTCATTAATTTCATTCAATGCATTCATTATACATTTTTTTATGTTAGTTTTTTAAATTTGTTTTTCAGATATCTTTTGGATGTTCCCAACCGAAAAACCTTAATTACCTATTTAATATTTCATGAATTGTTATAAAAGTATTTCAAGTGGTTCACAACTTTATTGTATTTGCTATTTCTGTTAATATAAATTATATGTCACTTTCCACACCCATCACTACCATAATTACTTTGATGTAAAAAATGTTGTGGTTAGCTAACGTACGCATTAACATAAATATATTGCAATTTTTTTTTAAATATGTTTATAGATAGTGATAAATAAAATTCATTTGTTACGATTTCCGAAACATGAATTCGAGCATTTCTCCCAGACATTTAAACGAATGATAAATGTTTGATGGTACCGCAATTTATTCACGGGATTTCTTTCACATTTTCTTTGTTTAAAATTGTTTTATTATAATATCTATCTAACTTTGTATTTCATTTATCTTTCTCCTGATGATTTGTGATCACCATGGCGTCCAAATCTTTTTTTTATAACTTACATTTATTTATTTTAAGGACAGAGTAATTCACACTACTCATTATTAGGAATAAGCAAACCCTTTTACAATTTGAGTTAAGAGTCGTATTCTCGCTGAACTATTTTTTAAATAAATTTCAATGCATTGTAAAATCGTCATAATTTAGTAAAATCAAACTCTAATGTAATGCCGGTGTTCCTCTAAATTCTTCTATTGCACATTTGTTTATGGAAATGATACAAACTGTTTTACAGCAACGCTTTGCTCGAAAGACAAAATAGAATTTAAAATGAATATGCATGTAATATATTATCAGATAGTGACATAGGAATTTTATATAATAAAATACTCTCACTTAACGGTCGTCGAAAAATATAATATAATCATAAATTATAACAAAGACTTACCTGAATCTTTGTCGGTGAGGGTGAAAACAAAAGACGAAGCCTCCCTCAGCGCTGTTCTTTTCGGCCCCACTGACACGCACCCCTCTGGCTGGCAAAAGTATACCATGTCCAGAGGTAGTGCAAAATCCGAGTGGTCAGTCGGGGGGTATCGACGCAAAAGCTCCGGTGCCTAAAATACATGAAACTTTACAAAACTGACGGAGTGGAATGATAATTAATATTTACTTTTGAATGAGCAATTAGGTGGTAAAATATTTTTGGCATACATCAATGATTTAATTTCGATATATTGCTACAAATATATCAGTGATTATATTTTGGGAAAAAGTTATTGAAGCGTAAAATCTCAAGCATGTATATAAATAGTCCAACAAAGTCATTTAAATTATATTAGAAAGGTGGCAAATAATCAATACATTTTAATTGACTTATAATGCAACGGTATACTGCAGTGGTCATCAACCTGGTCCGTACCACCCACTACTGGGCAGTTAACGTTTCCATGGTGAGGGTGGATAATTTCTAGAATTATCATCTATTAAATAACTGAACCGGGTTGAGCCAACCTATAGAGCCCTTGTGACTCAGGCCTCGGAAGCGCAGGGCTAATCACCCGGTCTTCTTAAATGAATAGATTACGACACCATCAATGCGAAAGCCTCGGACGCTTAGGCCTGCTAATGGACGACCCAGCAACGAAAAGGACATGATACTCTCCAACAACTACTCTATGAACATAGGCGCATACAATGTGCGTACTATGCGTACCCCAGGAAAGGACCTACACGCCACTCGCATCATGCAAACCTATAAGCTTGATGTTTTAGGGCTGAGCGAGGTGCGTTGGAAAGGCGCCGGGAAAAAGTTGTTGGAGGGCGGATTCACAGTTTTATACTCAGGTCAGGAGCAATACCATCGCCAAGGGGTGGCAGTATTGATGTCGGGGAGGGCAGCCCGCTGCCTTGTCAAATGGGAACCCATCTCAGAACGACTAATACGAGCCACCTTCAGGACGACTGATAGCTCGGTAACTGTCCTTCAGTGCTATGCGCCTACCGAGGAAGCCAACACACAGGCAAAGGATACTTTCTATGACTCTCTCCACGCGGCCATCTCCACAATCCCCCGTAGAGACCGCGTGATAGTAATGGGGGACCTCAATGCGAGAGTGGGAACGGATCCTTTGCTTGGCCCCACGGTGATGGGAAGGCATGGCCTCGGTGAAGCCAACGACAACGGTGAGAGACTCGTCGAGTTTGCAACTATGAATGAGCTCGCCGTTGGCGGTACAATCTTCCCCACAGAGACATCCACAAATACACGTGGACTTCTCCTGATGGTTGCACAAAAGCACAAATTGACCACTTTCTCTACAGCGCGACTCACCGAAGGGAACTTCTCGATGTTCGAACCTATAGGGGTGCCGACATATACAGCGATCATGAGCTGCTTGTCGGCAAAATCCGTCTCAGACTCAGACGTACAGTACGGCCCCCGACTCGAAAGAGGATCGACATCGAGAGACTGCAATTTCCTCGAACTCGGCTGAATTTCGACATCGCTGTGAGAAAGAACGTCACCAACTGTGTGCATGACGGGGAAAACCCCCGACGCGACACCATTGAATCGGAATGGTCCAGCATCAAAGATGCAGTTGCGTTAGCCGCTCATGAGGTGCTAGGAGTCAGAAGGAGTGGGCAGCCAAAGTGGATGTCCGACGACACGTGGGGAAAATTGAAGAAAGAGCGAGGTTTAAAGCACTGAGGGACAGTGAGACAGACCCAGACCGGATCGAGGACCGCCGGATAGACTATCGGTACCAAGATAAGATAGTAAAAAAATCTGTGCGACTCGATAAACGCCGATTCATGGACAACCAGATTGAAGCAGCAGAGACGGCAGCGCGCAGAAATGATACAAGAAAACTATTTAGAATCACGCGCGAAATTTGTGGTAGACGACCACCGACCCCCGGGCCCATCCGTAGTCCCAGCGGGGCAATAGAGTCAAGCGCGGAGCGTGTTAGAAAGATTTGGAGAGATCATTTCTGCGGGTTGCTAAACCGTTCTCCTCCCTCGAACCCCTTTGACATACCCAGCGAAGCCACACTTGTAGATATCCCCCGAGCGCCAAACATTCCCGACCATGCACCTCAGCTGTGCAGCGGTTAAAGAATGGGAAGGCGCCGGGCGTGGACGGTATACACCCAGAGTTTCTCAAGTACGGCCTGGAGGCACTCTTGCAACCCTTGCACCTACTTCTCAGTAAGGTGTGGGAGCAGGAGCGTTGTCCGAGGGACTGGGTAAACGGTGAGGTCATCACCATTCACAAAAAAGGTGACCCACTCTGCTGCGACAATTACCGGGGCATAACGCTGCTCAGCGTGCCTGGCAAGGTTTTGGCGCAGATAGTCTTGGCGAGAATAAGGATTCCAATAATGTGTATCCTCAGGGAAAACCAGGCCGGTTTCTTACCTGGCCGATCCTGTGCGGACCAGATTCATAATCTCAGATGCCTTCTCCAGCAAAGCAACGAATTCAACAGCTCGCTGGCATGTTGCTTCGTTGATTACGAGAAGGCCTTTGATAGTCCGCACCGGCCTTCCCTATGGGACATATTAAAACTGTACGGAATCCCAACCAAGATTGTCGCCATCATCAAATGCATGCACGAGGGCAGTGAATGCTGTGTCAGAATCGGCGACGTAACGACAGAATGGTTTGGGGTCTCAACCGGTGTCAGACGGGGCTGTGTTCTGGCGCCGTTCCTCTTTATAATAATCTTCGACTTCATCCTGAGGAAGTCAATTCCACCCGACCGAGGTTTAACCGTTGCCTCCAATCTGAGGCTATGCGACCTCGAGTATGCTGACGACGCTGTAATATTTGATAAATCTGTCGAGGGTATTCAGGAAACAATGGACAGGCTGCAGAGCAACTCGTATCGCATTGGTCTCAAAGTCAATGCGAGTAAAACCAATGTGCTCTGCAACAGTTTCTGTCCAGACCCAGACTACCCTCTGACGAGCGCGGGGCAAGACATCGAGAGAGTCGACGGCTTTAGGTACTTGGGGGTACACATCACGGGAGATGGCAATCCGCGTAAAGAGCTCGCAATCCGATTAGGGATAGCTGGAGCAACTTTTAACTCAATGCGGAAAGTCTGGGACTCACGGTTGTACTCGGTCAGAACTAAGTGCCACTTATTCAACGCATGCATCCTGACAGTGTTGCTTTACGGTTGCGAGTCATGGCACCTCACCAAGGCACAGGGTAACCGTATACTGTGCTTTGAAAACAGATGTTTGCGGCGAATACTAGGGGTACGGTGGTTTGATTTTGTCAGGAACTCGGAGGTAAGAGAGCGGACGGACCAGCCTCTTATTACGTCCAAAATAAAAAAGCGACGATGGACCTGGCTAGGACACGTGCTGCGGATGCCCCAGGGGAGCCTGAATCCTGCCTGTCTCTTCTACCAACCAGGTGGATTCCGTCGCCCTGGAAGGCCGCTGATGACCATCCATAGGATGTATTCGGCGGAGCTACGGGACGCTGGGATGACCTGGGAGGAGGCGAGGAGGCTGGCGGGAGACAGAGTAGCTTGGAGGAACCGCGTGATGGCCATATGCTCCGAATAGGGAGCGGATATGGTTAAAAAAAAAAAAAAAAAAAAATAACTGAACAACTGAAGAAATCAAAACGGTTAGTTGCCAAATGAACAAACTTAAACTTGATATGGAAAAACGGTTCCAAGATATTGTGAATTTTAAGATATATAATTGGATGATAAATCTTTTTACTGCAAATTTGGATGAGGTCGATGTAACTTATCAGGAAGAACTACTGGAACATAAATATGACCAAGACGGTAAAAATAATTTCAATTGATCTGGAACTGAAAAACTATTGCAACATTGAAAAATGTCTGCTTAATATTAAAAAATGTAGAAATAGTAAAAGATATATTGATACCTTTTCCTACCACTCATCTAGTAGACTCAGGCTCCAGTGCCGTTAATGTTATTTTTTTTCAATTTACACTATTTCTTTAATATGCTTATACACTCTTTCTACAGAATTCATAAAAAGTTGGATTTAAAAAGTTTTTTCAAATCCTTCATCTTCTAGAAATGATTGCATCCTTACACTGGATTGAATTACTGTGATGTTGGTGGGCGGTAAGAAAATTGTAAATATGCAAAAATGGGCGGTAGGTATAAAAAGATTGATAACCACTGGTATACAGTACTACAAATAATGCTACAAATCATTTTGTACTGATCTATTTATTGTTTTCTGAATATTTCTGTTTGTCAATGAACTACAACCGTTAGTAAAAATGTATATACAGTTATATTTAGAATTTTTGATACTGGCGCGAATACTAAAAAAGTTTAATTATAACCGTATTTTACAAAGATAATATTACATGTTTTTTTTTATATATACAAAAATTGTATTCATTAGATATATTTTTTTTACAAATCACTCTTAATCTGTTGATATAATCCTACATTATTAATAACTCTGGCAATTTAGATATATGTATAATAAGAAGATCTTATGTTACTAGCATTATTAACGTTTATAGCCCGGGAATTTGAGCACAAATAAAAATACTTAATATTTTTTTTTATCGTGGAACATTGAATTCGTGTATTATATTGGTAATAAATTAAGTGTGAAAGAACTATGGGCAAAAAAAGCATATTGAAAATGTTAAAAAAATGGTAGATTTTCAAAGTTGTCTGATTAGGGAAAATACCGTATTAGCTCGATTATAAGGCTAGGTTTTTATTAAAAAAAAGATACGAAAATAGGCGGGTCGCCTTATATTCCGGTCTCAAACAAATGAAACAATAAATTCACTGCCGCATGATGTGTTGTTTTTTAATTTGTTTTTTGTTCTGTTCAACGTTTCATATGTTTTTTTCCCAAAAAGCGAATTAAAAAAATGAGGGTCGCCTTATTATCAGGTTCTCCCTATAGTCGGGTCAATATTGTAATATAAAGTCGACTTTTAGAGCATTATTTTAGCGACTTCTAGTCGCGTATTATTATTTTTCCATCAAGAAAGAATGATTATCGAAGGACAATATTTTTAAAAATGGCAAAGATTCCAACTTCACTAAAACTTATGTTAGTATTAATAATAAATAATAAATTTTTACGTCTGTATAAATAAAAAATATGTATTACGACATATTACGACACTTTAATTGTTATACAGAAACAACTAGATTACAATAATAAGCTGGCAAACTTCAATAGATAACAAATATACACAATTATTGTGAAACCAGCAATTTTGCTACCGCCTACCATAGACCAATTTAAAACGAATGATAGCAGTAGTGCTTACGGAACATTGATCGCCTGAAAATTGGCCGCTAAATTCTTATGTTAACATTATATATAATTATATATTCAGTGACGGTATTTTTTTCGGGAAACATATATTAAAAACTTTGTTATTTAACCGCCAAGCGAATTTAATACTTCATTACTTTTATTAGTGTACAAAAAAGTAACGAAATACATTATTTTTTATGTTGTTAAATTCCGCTTGCTTGTTGAATTACTGTGTTCTTTTGTCCCGAGCAATTCCAAGTGAAGTTAGCCCGTTTGCAGCTTAAACAGCCGAAATGGATTCTATTCGTCATCCCACACTACCTTCTCAAGTAGCCGATCTTTTTCTAATTGATTTCCCATTTTCATTGGATAATGCATCGGTCAAATATGTTTAAGCAGGGAAATTAAACGTACGAACGTTTTCTGTACAGAGATTTTAAAAAACGCTTTTTTTTAATTATGTCCGCTCCCAAAATAGTCTCCTAATGGAGGAATCTCAACAGAAGATTTTCTAGTAGAAATTATTTTTTCTCAGTTACTCAACATTTCTTATGGAGAGAGTAGAGATTGAAGGGTAGGGCTAGGACAGGATAATTTGTAAGCAAATCGCTCTCACTGTGCCCCGTTGATATGATCGTATGGGTGGAAGGAAATTTTAGACTTCACATAAATTCATGCCTACGAACAGAAATCTTAAAAAAAAAACCGTTTCTCAATGTGGAGGATATGGTGTCCTAATATAATTTTCCTTTGAGAACTGCTTGTTACTCAGTTGCTCAACCTCTCTTTTTTTTGAAGAGAGTAGGGAGCTTCTCGCTCTCGCTATGCCCCGTGAGGATTGGATGGGTGGGAGGGAGTTTTAGACATCACAAACACTCGGACTACGAACAGAAATCCAAAAATCGATTGAAAGATCAATTTATGAAAACCGTCCGCACCGGGTTGAACCCGAGACATCCGTAACCGTAGCCAACGACGCTGCCAACTGCGCCACGGACGCCGACTTGATCGAATTAAACTTTAAAGTTGAATTAAATTTTAAAACAATTTATAAAACTGTTCGTACTGGTATTCAAACCTGCATCACGGACCTGACACTTTATTTAACCGCGTTAAAGGGACATCGCGTAGATTATTAATTTCACCCTGTTCTGCTTAACCCTTACGATACGGTAATATTGTGATTGATTGTTGATTCTGTTTATTTCAACATACACGTCGCGGCGAAAGGATTAAATAGTGTAAACATTATCACTCACCTGCACCGGAGGGCTTGACTGGTTCTTCATAGCTCCAGGAGTTGATCGAGCTCCCACTATCGCCAAATAATCCACCAGCCGGGGGCATAAGAACTGCTTTTGTATGTCCATGGCTGATATATTGATTGCAAGTTACTTTCTTATCTATTCGTAGAATTGCAATGCTGGAGTGTCGATCCAGTTTTGTCACCGGCTCACGCAGCGAGGGAAGGGGCAGCATTTGCACTGTTTTTTATCGCTTTCATTCATATATTCAAAAACATTCTTTGAAAATTCGTATTTTTTTATTATTGCGTCTTTGTTCATTATACAACCATTTAACCTACAAAAAACGAAATAAACACAATTAATTCTTTGCAAATTAATATATGAATATAATTCAGCGATACTCAAATGGAAGTCCGCGAAAAAGTTGAAATAAACACATTTCAAGATGAACCTTGTAATTTAATAGAAGGCGGATACTCATAACATAACTCACGTAAGATCAACCTTTAATACCAATGTTTTTATGAATACACACAGCACACGTTAGGATAAATGTGTACGTGTGTGTGGGTCTGGGTGTGCAGTGATGGCGCCATCACAATGGTCGGAAAAGTGCCAGGCGTGCAAAAACTCAATATTCAAACAATATTTTTCTCTAATTTAAGACATCGACTGAAGCTGCTTGATGGAATTTCAATATCAAATTTGGATTATTGAGATTTTGTACACTTCCATGTATTTTGTCACTAACGACCTGGGTTTCGCTTTTCGGCATCATCAGGCATTCGAGCACACGAATGGACTCAAAATGCCTGAAGATGCCGAAAGGCGAAACCCGGGTCGTTAGTGACAAAATACATGGATGTGTACAAAATCTCAATAATCCAAATTTAATATTTTTCTCGCCGGGAAAACGTTGTTATATTTTGTCATAAGCATGCTTACTTCCCATGTTTATCTCAACATATTTTTTCTACCTCTCTTTTTCGAAGAAAGTGGGAAAAGAATGATATGGCTAGGACAAGACTAGCTAAACGTTCTCGCTACGTCCCGTTTTTAGGATCAGATGAGTGGGAGGAAATTCTAGACATCGTAAACCTCCATGTCTACGAACATAAATCCATAAATCGAAACTGTCCATACCGAGACATGAAGCCGAGACATCCGAAATCGTAGATAAAGACGTTGACCAGTGCACCACGCACCCGACATAATATAATATATATAAATATAATACTTGTGTATTTTTTTTAGTACGTTAACAATTTTAAAATCAATATGGTGCATAATTGGGCGTATAGCAGGATGTAGCTTTTAAAATTAATTTGATACACCCATGCTCCACATTGGTGCGGACCTGGAGGAAAGTAATCTCCGACAAGGTATTTTTTTTAATTGGTACTTACTTATTCCTCACACTTTGAATAAAATAGGTACTTTACAACTATATTTCATCCAAATTAGTTAAAAAATTTCATCCACTTATACGCCGATAATATACGATATTGATTTTAAATTTATTTATTTGAATATTCGATATTCGAATACTAGGTTTGGTAAATACCTATCAATGTTTTTTTTACTTCCGGAACGACCCTCAAATACTATTTCAGTTAGCGTAGATACTAGCTGTGAACAATTACGCTAAGGTGGACCTCGTTCGCAAAGAATAAGGCCAAAATCATTATGGTGACCTTGACACATATAAGTGGCCTACTTATTGGCATAGTCCCAGCAGCCGATAACTCAATAACATATTCTATGCAAGCTTCGCATGTTTAATTGCAAGTAGCGAAGGATTGTCCATCAGGCATATACACATGAACACAATCAAGTAGTCAGAACGCAGCAATTGTGCAAAAAATAACGATTTATTTTGTTACACAAGACTTAGGAATAATTTTTGAGGTCATATCCGCTCCCAATGCGGAACATATGGAGTTTATCTCAACAGACGTTGTTCTAAGACAGCGCTCCGCAACCGCTGTTCCGTGAGATGATGCTAGATATGCCGCGGCGCATTCCTTCATTGCAAAAAATGAATTTATTTTTATCATACATCCCATTCGCTGCCAACGAATACAATCCTTTTATAATACTTATTGACAAATGTATTATTTAATTTAACCTAATATAGGGTATACCTTTTTATCTATATCGACTGTGGAAAGGAAAAAGGACGTAAACCACACTCAAGAAATACTGTGTATAGCCCAAAGAAAACGTGTATTAAATTGTATATATTGTGATTATAGAAAAAAAATATTTTGAAAAGACAGAGGGATAAGTTATTTTGCCTTTCTACAGTCAATATATTATGCATTTATGTATAAATATAATGTATTAACATGTTTTGTGTGAGTTATACACAATAAATTTTTGGTGTGGGTTAAGTCGTTTTTCCTTTCCTAAGTCGATAGGTTTTACTTGTGGTGTTGTGCGGAAATCTCGGGATACGTTTTGGTGAGCCGTGATAGATAAAAGGTTGCGGATCACTGTTTTAAGACATCAACTTGTTACTCAGTCGCTCAACCTTTCTTTATTCAAAGAGAGTTGGCATATAAGAAGAGGGATACGTAAGACTAGTGCTTAGCTAATTGTCCTCGCTACGTCACGTTTTTAGGATTGGATGAGCTAGAAAGAATTTTCCACATCACATGTATATAATGCGAATAAATTAATCGATAGAAAAATCAATTTATGAAATCCTCATACTGGAATTCGAAACCATGAACACGTAACTGAAGACAACGCCGTTGACCACTCGGCTACAAGCCTGACAATGCAATATATTTGAAAGCTATTCCAGTATCACGCTATCGTAAGAACTATTGTGTGTATCTTATTCTTGTGGAATTAATATAATTAGATATTTCTTACGTCATTGTAATGGAGTTGGACCAAAATATTTCTTTTATCATGTAGAATTAAACAAAGTGAAATAAGATCAACTTGAGAAAAAAAGTTGTCTCAAATACCCATACTATACATCTCAAATCGAATACTAATTTTAATTTTAATGAAAGGCCATGCCAGGAATCGACACTGGAACTTACCTTGCTATTCAGTTATGAGTCACTCATAAGTAAAAAGACAGCTAATAACATAATGAATAATCTGAGCCATAAAACAAAAGCAGCAATTTTAACAACCATAAACATAATATATTAATTATTTCTAATCAATATAATGCTGTTATTTGGTTTATGATATTATCATGTAAGTCAGTGCTACTCAGACTTTTTCGGTGTGCGGACCAGTAAATATTTTTCAGTGGTACCTGGGTCCGGCTTCATTATGTATAAAATAAAAATACGTTAGTAATACATTTTTATTGAATTCAAATAATTCAAATTTAGAGACATTGATATTACACGAGACACGCGTCGATATTAATTATTTTTATCTTTTTTAACTATGTAAATATATGTATATTATTTAGTTTGTTGAGCACGACCGGCTTTGCCTGCCCGCGCACCAGTACTGGTCCATGGACTACCATCTGAGTAGCACTGTGTAAGTAATCAAGTATTTTTGTAAAAAAACGCGTATATCTTTGCTCAAAATATTTGTTTTGCCTTTTCACATATTTTTACCTAACGCGGTTTTTGACATCTATAAGGACATGTTTTTCACTTGTGTACCCTTCAACCGAATACAACAACACGAATTTTAAGTGGCAATATTGAATAACGGTATTTATTTTTACTTTTAAATACATGTATACTTACAAAAAGTAAACTCGTCCTATGGCTAGATATTCCATACAGAAGGGCCATAATACGTGTACAATTTTACAGCTGTATTAGTAATTACAGGATAGTAAATTATCATCACACATTAAAATATCACTTAACACAAGACACCAATACTTATCTGACACTGTCAAAGCTACAGGCGGCCTTGAAACCGGGGTAATAAAAACAACATTATGAAATTAGTTTTTCCTGAAGCGCTCTGAAGTTTGCGATTGTGCATTTATTATTAAAAACAGATTTAAATTCAGTTTGACATTCTGCCCACTGGAGAAATTTCCTCGACGTCCTCTGGAAAGTGCGTCATAACGACATTTGACGTGAAATTTTCTAGTGCGTCTGTACACAAGGGATCAATAAGTTGTCAGTGTGTGCGAATACCGTTCTACGTACCCGTACATCTCAAGGAAGTGGTCGGCCACAAGCGAATTGCGAATGCTACATTTTATAAATAATTCATAACACATTTATCTATTCTATGATTCTTTTGGAATAAAATAGGTAAACATGTAATCTGTCGTCCGAAACTAAATACTAGGATTAATTATGTGCTAATATTTTAGTTGCAGTAAAATATATATGTTTTACAATTAGATTATACGATAAATTTCCGGCAGATTGATCAAAGAGTATAATATGATGATATAAAAGAGAAAGAAAATATGTTTGAACAATGCATGGATTACATAATTATTGACATTTATTAGGCACGGTGAAAAGTTAACTTCCTAACTATGCTGCTTTGCTTAAAATATCGACCGACAGAAGTTATGGTATTTTGATGTTTTAATACGTTTTGAATTCAACCATTTCCATAAAAACTTACGTCTAATATAATACTGACCGAAAGTGTCAACTAAAATATAGCTTTTCAGAACAATGCTTATTTTCGATGTCGCACAGTTTACACTTTTCAACTAAGTAAAAATTTTAACCAAGAATGGGAAATATGGAAATGTTTTTTTCTTTTTCCTTAGAATATCTACTAACTAATTATCCACAAAATGTTTTCAAATATGAAAATGAATGAGTTAAATCTTATATAAATTTATTCTATTGTAGCATCGTCATCTATCGAAAGATGGCGGTCAAATTTTAGTACGTCTCGTACATTTAAAATCATAAATAAAAAATATCAATCATGGCTTTGATTTGACAAGACTGTTTGCGATTGTTGGTTCCAAATCTATTGTTGAATTTATGACGATTATTTTACAAGCAACATCAATTTTCAGTGATTTTATATATATATATTTTATACATATATGCAGCGTACCCATATTTCAATTTAACATAACAATTCAGTTCAATTATATATATATAATATACATATATATCTATATCAAATTAACTACTTAGTACAAATTATATATTCTGTGTCTATTTTTAGAATCTTAGAAATATGAAAGGTAAAATGTCTTACCCATTCCTGGAACAAATACGCACTGCTTACCTTTAATAGCAATAATTACTTATAATATTTTAAAATCAAAACTTTTTTTGAAAAAATCTGTACCACACATTTCTAAAAGCGATTGCTACGCGAATGCGGTGCTACACCTCTGTTGTAGAGGGTAGACTGGCTTTCGCATGTGTGAGTGTACTCATACATAGCTCTTGCGAGAAAAAATAATAGCTTCGTCTCGCTCTGATTTCGGCGCTTTTCGTTCGTTTTCGGAATAAGTACCCCTTACTACAAATGCTTAACGAAAATAGATTTTCCTCAAGGAAAATTGTATGTAGCTAATCCTTCACTCTTACGGGAGAAAATATATTATTAATCATGTTTATCAACGCTTCGTTGTAAGGAAATCGTAAAACACATCTACGTTACGATTTATCAGTTTTTAATGGCAAAATTTAGTAGGGCTGTAAAATATAAGTTTAGAGTAAAACGTTTTCACAACCCTTTAAATAATAAAATTGAAATTCAAACTGTCAATTATTGCTTAAATTCTGAATTTGTAAAAATAAACCATTAAATAATATGTTTAGCTCATTTTCATATTATTTTTTTTGTGTTTACTATTTTTTTAAATATGACCGACGAAGCACATGTTCATTTTTGTGTGAAATTATTCAAAACCACTAAAAGACAATCAATTAATACGTCATAATTAGATACTTTTATTTTCTCCTGCGACGCTGTTTCATCTAAGTCAGTCGAAAATATCTTCGATAACAGCTAGCAAAGTTATGTTTCAAATACTTCTTTAAGATAGTAAAATGAAAACCATTATTTTTTTTTTGTATTTTACTCATTCTAATTTGAAGACAAATGTTTTTAATTTGCATTCAATACACACGATAATACCTGCGTCAAATTGTGGATGATCAATGATTTATATCTGTGGTAAATTTCAATTTAAGACTACATCTTTATGTTACAATTATGTAATAACATTTCCAGTTGAAAATTTACAAAATGAAATTTCTATGAACCATTTGTCAAGAATAAAACAATCAATAATTAAGTGTTTAATACGTTTCATAAAATAAATTGTTGTGAAATAAACGCTTAACGTGTTATCAAACAACTGTCGTGTACATGTATTTGCAATTAATTCTAATCAATAAACAGTTAAACCCTGAAGCGAATTTCCGAACGAACACATATTACAATATCACGGAAAGGCTTCAATTCGTACACACAAAAATATTCCTACGCATTACATGATAGTTATAAAAAAATCGTTCCTTACCTGGTTAATATATCCCAGACCAATGCAGCTGAACAGAAAACCAATCACATGCCAGCCTAATCATTTAATATTAACAACGAAAACATTATTCTTTCCCGGTAACGCCTTAAAACGACATTTTCACAAGAAATGTCTTCACAGCAGTAAGCCAATATTACTTCTGGCCGTTTCGTATGTCAGCGGTTTCTGTAATACCTACATAGGTATCTACGCCCGTAGTACAACGATCCGGCGCTTCTACGCGCAGGCGCTGTGAGCGGGTTTTTTTTTACTTTTGCTATCAATACTCGATAAATAATTCGAAAACTTCAATTAGTCGAATTCGAAAAAACTATACCGACGCTACATAACCTCGAAATCATAAAATATACATTTTTAAATACATCTTCTACATTTTTTCATGTCGTAAAATAATACTCACGTTTTTTTTGTCCTTTGTATTGACCTTCAACTTTTCGTCAGGGCGTATCTTACGTAATCATTTTCTTTTCAAACTTAAAATCAGTTTTTGAGGGTCTTTGTTAACAAACTTTTCGACATCTTTGAAAAAACAACTTCCTACAATTTGACATTTGAAAATAATTAGCCAATTTGAATAAAAGTTTAAAATTTTGGCCATAATGTGTTTATGTCATCATTCGGTAAACATCATTTTAATTATGCTCCTAAAAAATGTAAAAAGACATGGTCAATAATTTTTCACAATTAATCAACATATCAGCAACAATTCTTATCTGTCAATAAAATTAACAGGTAAATGTGAAATAATTCCGTAGGTACTCCATTTCTTCCATAGATTGTTAATTGTTGAAATACGAGCATAAATCATCTATGTGGTTACTAGTTGCTAGCATCAACTCTCTATTCAACCCTGTCCATTGTGGCTGTCTTTTTACTAATCACGCCGAGTATAATCTTTATAACCTGCCTCTCTTGCTTCACCTTACTGAATCCTTGGACATTGTGTTCTACGCTGGTTATTGCTAAGCAATACGGTTAACATGACCTAACCAGTTGTAGTCTCTTAATTTACATTGGTTGAACTGCGATGGCATTGTCGTACAGACAGTAAAGCTCAGCGTCAAATCTTGCACATTCATACGTATGATCGATACTTTAGTTTCTTAGTCATATTGCATATTTGAAACGAGCATTATAGCCAAGCTTTCCATGAATGTATTTGATCGTCCTACCTTGCAAAATACGTACACACGTTTAAGAGATTAAATTGAATTGTAGAGTTCGTACTACATATATTATTCGATTATATCTTAATGTTATGTAACCTTATAGTTTTAGGAATATAATTCCAATTGTTTAGAATTAACTATTGGTATAGGATGATGACGACGTGTGATGATTATGCAATTCCGGAGAGATGTCTGCAGTTCCGGGTGCGATGAGTAAAGATCCGTCCTTTCCTTGGTATTCCATATATTATACCGTCGTCAGCTATCTGTGCTCTACTTTATTCACTATGATTTGCCTTTTCAAAGCGTTCAACTTTAGCATTACGTATGCAGAATTGGCGTCGTGTATAACGGTCAGCGCGCGCTCGAATTTGCTGATTATATTTATTACAATTATATTTGGCAAGTATAATGTTTCATAAATCTGCAGCGTCATATTAATGAACTGCCATAAATAATATTTGCCAAGTAAAATGTTTTTTTAATATCATATATCGCTACATAATCATAGTAGCTGTTCTTTTAAATATGTTTTTCAAGTACCCACACAACGACAAATTGTCACAACTAACAAAATAAATTAACATTATACTTATTTCAAAATAGAAGTATCACAAAATACCATCTTCAATATGTCACCACTGTTATTTGTGTTCCTATCATATTTATTTTTGATAGTGTGCGTGAAATTAATATAGTATTAATTATGTAATAAAACAATACCTAATATACATGACGCATTTGTGTCAGTTGTAATGTTACGTCTCATACTCTCATCCTTACAATATTCAAGGAAATCTTTGTATAAACATATTAATTCAATTACCTTAAACTATGAGAGTGACATAAGTTAATGCCAAAAGAATAATTTGAAAAATAATACCATAATCGCTTAATCAAAAAATTATCGTTATCTCACTAACTTAAACAAAGCTTCACATTTTCTTTTCCCTTGAATTATCATTGCCTTTATATATACTTAATCTAACGGTGCTAACTGCACTTAACTCTCTATTTTCCACGGTTTGTCATTTAGTCATTATCACTGTATACAACTACCCTTCTTCGATTAACATTAGTTGTAAATGCTTACTTGAAAAGGTAACTAATGCTGATGATGATATTTGAGTCTTCCGGTGTACAAGGAAAAGTTAAATATTCTTTTAAACTTTCGTTTTCTCGGAGCGTGTCGACTGTGTGAAAGGAGAATCGATATCGTGTAAAAAACGATATTTTTAAATTTGGATTATTGAGATTTGGTACACTTCCATGTATTTTGTCACTAACGACCCGGGTTTCGCCTTTCGGCATCTTCAGGCATTCGAGCACACGAATGGACTCGAACTGACAGACAGTAAACATTGTCTAACGTTTATATAGAAGATACAAATACGACAAATTGACTCAGTGACTCATTTATTATACAAGTGTTTAAATTGTATGCTAAATATAAAACATCAGTCATTCAACTTATCATATCTATCTTGTGTAAATTTTGTTAACTGTATCATTTTTTAAATAATTTTGAAGATCAAAAACAACATCAGTAATGAAAATTTATATGGAAAAGATAGGCAGAGTTAAATGCAATTAAATACATACAACACATAGAGTAAATAAAATTAATCATTAGCGATGATTTATGAATGGCTTAGCGGCGTATTACATGACCATATATATATATATATTACATATTTTTTGATATTTAGGGTAATTACGACAAATTTTATATACGGTCATAAAAATATGATCATAAATGACATCGCATAAAATATGACATAATCTTTAATCGAAGTATGAAGCTAGTAAAATGATTTTGTATATTAGACAAAAAGATAGTACAGTCAACATACATTAATAGAGTATACGCCATATAACTTTGCAATTTTTACTACACTGATACGCTTTCTGTACAATACACAGGGCGTCAGTGTATTAGTTTGTATAGATCCCGTGTATGTTACTTATTCTGTTACATACTTCGTAATGACATCGTTGATATAATTCCTAACCAGTAAATCTTTCTTTAATCAATTTACTCCTCAATTGAAAATATTCGTATGTGTTCTTTTATTTCCACATAACTCTCACCAAGTAAATACTTTGTATTAATAATAATATCTACGACAAATATGGAAACTTTGACGTAAGAAATGTTATCAAAAGTTTGATCAATGTTATATGACAGACAAAAATGATCATGTTGCTATGCTTGTGAAACAAAATATGCCCAATTATAAATGAGCGAAATGATTCAGCGAAAACAAAACATATATACTTACAAACCAATTCTTCTAGTGAAAACAATGGTAGAAACTTTTATAGAAATGTGTATTTATAGATTCCATTTTGAGAAAACTGTTTTGCTTCCTACGACAACACAACAGAAGCCTATACTTGTGACGTCATTTGTGACGTCCACATAGGATGTGAAAAGCTAATAATGTTTTTCTTCGCTCTTTTCATAATATACAACTGTGTTTCTGAAAAGATTACAGGAAATTAATACAGGAATGAGAATCTTGTTATATCTGTTCAACTTATCTTTACATACACATTACGTCAACTCTAAAATAATTAATAACATATCGTTATGCAATTAATACAAGTTCATTTTCAGAGGTTTATGGATTCTCACCACCGTTGAATCATATTTTTTCAAAGGTGGTAAAATAAATAGAATGAGTTTCTTAGGTATAGTATGGTCAGTAGAAACGAAGAACTGGCTGGGATACTTGCTGCGAACGCCTTTGGAGAGCCTCAATCTTGCGTGTCTCTTCTCCTGGTGAGGGATCCTGGAGGTGTCGTGCGGAAGCCAATTGCTACATATAAGAAAAGGATGTAATGAAGATGGGAAGTAGCAATTAAAGATTTGAAAAATACTCCTGATCTAGAATATTTTGTTTAGGTTTAAGATTCTTCCAACGACAATTGTAAAATAATAGGTTTTAAAAACATTTTTAAAATATTATATACTTGACTCTTGCCTAGGGCTGCCAGATTTATTGACATACAAACCGAGACATTTATTTTTTTGCAAATTCGTAACTGCGAAGACTCGGTATTTCTGACCAATGCTAGTTTATATAAAATCGGGAAGTTTGATTGTCCTGAAAGAACCCTTCGGGACGCCGTAGCCAGAGACATGAAACCGGGACCCCAGGAAGCCCTACGTTTGCCGGATCAGTAGCCGAGTCTTAACGATTTTGCGGGTGTGTTTTATTCTGTTGCGGTATCTACGTTCGAGCTCAAATCTCTGCACGGAAAAAATCATAAATTGATTATTCAATTAATTTATGGGTTTTTATCTAAAGTATTGGATGTCTGGTGATGTCTACATTTTTTCCCACTTGAGTCCCACTCATCCGATCCTAAAAATAGTGCGTAGCAAGAGCAAACATTTCTCTTAATAAAACATAAGACACTCCATTAGACTACTTATTCTACATTGTAAAAATATTAATCAATACGTCATAGCAAAAAAAATACGCGTATAAATCTGTCTGTCTGTGTTTCACAAAAACTCCTCCCAAACGGTGTACAGTAGCGATGTGAATTCCGCACATGTCATTTTGGCTACCATTTCTAGGCAACTGTGCTATTTTATGTGCTGTGGGCGTTACTCGAGGTATGGCCCACGGTGATGTTTTCAACTTTAAAATTTTAACGTTATAATTAATTCATAGATTATATAATATGTGGGTGTTACATGAGACACGGTACACGGTGATATTTTCAACATTCAACTTTCAGCATTAACAAGCACCAAAATAACACGATCGTCTAAATACTCTAAATGACCTAATGCGAACGCCCTCTATCCCGGGCGAAGTCGGATAATAAATACTAGTGTTATATAATATTATCAGGAAACAAATTCCTTTGTCACATTGCAATTATGTCTATAAGTTTGCACGGGTTAAGTGAAGAGAGCTTTTATGTAATATAAAAGCTCGTAAAAGCCGAAATAAAACGGAATCAATAAAATGCCATTACTAGAATTCGATTACCAAAGTTCGAGTACCTTTTTATAAACAAATTGACATTTATTTTCTATATATTTACAACCTTAGTAGATCCCAGCCTAAAATTATATATACATATTATATACATGATCATTTTGTAAAACGTATCTTCGTGGCTTGAGATGAGAAATTTATTTTGCGGAAAAAGCTATGAAATTAAATTGTCTCCGAAATGGGATAACCATAATATATTCTCGTGTAGGACCCACAATACAACCTATAAAAGAGTAACAAACAACAAACCGTTGGGTATAAGGTATAATACATTACATCAAATGCATAAATTAAAAAAAACAATTAATAATTGATATCTGAACAATATTAAAAAGATTATGACTAAAAAATAATATCGTTACTTTAGCCAAGATGACTACCGTGTTTACGGGTTTTAATATAGGCGCAGAAATTTATTTTTCTTTAGATTTCTATTATATTCAACGGTATAGATGCCTGTCGGCCGTGGCACAGTTGGTTTCGTCGCTGGCTACGGTTACGGATGTCTCGGGTTCAATTCCCGGTGCGGACGGTTTTCATAGATTGATCTTTCAATCGATTTATGGATTTCTGTTCGTAGTCTGAGTTCTCCCTCCCACCAATCCCATCCTCACGGGGCGTAACGAGAGCGATTAGCTAACCACTAGTCCTGTCATAGCCCTATCCTTCTATCCCTACTCTCTTCGAAAAAAAAAAAAAAGAAAAGAGAAGTTGAGCAACTGAGTGACAAGCAGTTCTCGTAGAAAAAATTCTGTCAAGATACCTCCATTAGGAGACCATATGCTCCACATTGGGAGCGGACATGGAGAAAAAAGAAAAAGAAAAAAAAATAGATGCCTGAAATGTTTACATTCCCTCCCACCCATCGGATCCCAAAAACCGGGCATGGCGAGAGCTATTGGCAAACTACAAGTCTTACCCAAGCCTCATTCTTATATACTCTTACTCTCTTAAAATTAATTGGTGATACAATTTAAGTCGTATGATGTTCCTTTATAAGCCACAAATGCCTGTACCTCAAATCGTATACAGTATCACTGCTGCCACCTACTGCCTATACTTATATATATATATATTGTGCTTAAGCCACAAAATTTTGATAAAGTCCCCTTAAAGCCAAACATGCCTATGATTTTCCTCATCTATTCATCTATTATCTTGATATATACAATTAAAACAACAAAAAAAACTGTTAATATAAGAATTTATCTGTTAAATGAATACAAAAATAAAAATCGTCGAAAACAAAATCTTTGATTAAAAATTATCCGTAAATTTTGAGTCCATTTATATCATTTGAAAATATTTGTTGCATAGGATATTTTGACTCTCACCACTTATTTGATCTACACTTGCTCATTTATTTATGTTACAAATTGAAATTCAATGTCAACATTCTTTTATCGTAATATTTACAATTAAATTTAATTAAAACTGTAAAACATCACACCAATAATTGTTATTTTAAGCTCGAAAACTCGTCAAAATTATTAAATTTATTCCCCCAAAGATTTGTGTTATGGTTAGCCTTGGGTAAACATTATTATGTATCCGCAAAATCTGATCAATTTTGCGTAGAAGTAAATTTTGCGGGAAAATATTAATGAAAATTTAATGTCCCATCACATCGTCGGTAAATTTTTTAAATTACTAATCTTCGATTTGAATCCGTTACATTGGATATTGAATACATAACGTATTATTGAATCATTATTTTAGACATTTCAAATATTATTTTTATCTAAACAAAACTTATAAGTTAGACAGAAAACGGAATCGGTAGCTTCCAATCGTTAACAAAAACATATTATTTATTATTTTAACTGGCTCTCGTCGACCGATCGAAGATAATCGACCAAGAAGCGTTATAATATGAGTACGCGGGAGTCTTTATTTAACATAATTAAGGCTTTACGAACTCAAAATATGCTGGACCGAAATTATAGACAATAATAATAAATGTTTTTTTATCAATATTTCAGATATTTTTCACACGTCCCGGCACCGCGCCGCTGCACTACTTAAATGAATATTTGCTGGAAAGCAGATTCTGATCTCTTCCGTTGATTGGAAAAGAAATTTTAATCACGAGATAGTCCATCAATTGTATTAAAATATTACTTATAAAATATGAATTAAAAGATATTTTAATGGAAGCATTTAATTTAATAAAATCATTTTTTACGGTGAAAATAATAAAAAAACTCACTAAAAATAGTCAAAATGACGATTGATCTTCAGCTTTTGCGATAATATTTATTGAAAAAAAACCTTTTGTAAAATTTTGAACACAAAAATATTATTGATGAATTTTATAAGAAAGTAGAGCCGAATATTATTGATTTTAAGTAATAAATGTTGCTTATTTTCCACTCTCACATCCTCCGCCTTGCATCAAAAGTCACCGTTCGGCACTGATATCTATATAATATAAATATATAAGATACAAAACAGTCCCTATGCTTGGCTAGTTAAATGTAATGGCCTAGTATTTATTGATAATTTATAAAAGTCATGCTTAACTGATTTTCAATACCCGTATCTTGTTTAACCTATTTATGTGTATTGAAAAATGAAAAATATATAGGTATATCTATCCAACGACATGATACGGGCCAATGGCGTAACTACATTGGTGCGCGTAAGCGGTCTTGCGTCGCGTAAGGGGGCTGGGCACATTCTCCAAATATAATATTTTAATAGGATAATACGCCTATTACTTCTGATGATGGCGTAAAGCCGAAATAGCTATCAACTACCTGATAAAAATTTTGTAGAACCAAATACTTTGTTATTTTATCCTATTATAATGGAGTTCTACCAAGTAAATGCCAATTCAATCAATACAATATTTTATATAGTTTTAATTAAAACTAGTGTCCAACCGCTCTATCTAGACTTACAGCGCTGCGAACGCAGAGATTATTACGGCCATATAATAGTATATTACTTTATGATTACTGCAAATGCTTTTTTCGCTCCACCTGTGTTGCCAGCGTTCTATCCCAAAAATATTATGTTTTAAATAATACTTTAAAATAATTATAGTAATATATTATAAAACATGCTACAAAATAATTAACATGGAATAAATTGATTTCAAAAGTTATAAATAATACTTTTAAATAAAATATTCCTAAACAATAGTATTTAAAAATATTTTTTTCTAAACCATATTCGCTCACTATGTGAAGTATATGGCCACCATTTATTTATTTGCTTGTTGTGGTATGGTTCATTGTCCATAGCAACTATGGAATTCCTCGGTAAATTCGATATCAGCTGCGTCTGCATACATTTCGTAAAATTAACCGCATTCACATCATCAAATCGAAAAGTAAATCAGGGAATGATTTACTTTTCAATTTGAAAATTAGCAAGCCATTTTGAATGAACCCGCTTTCTCCGCCAGCATGAACAATAATAAATCTTTGGCCTATCAAATCAGAAGTCATTACGCCTTTGACTTCTTTTCCGTCTTACCAATATTTTTTCATAACATGTGAAGGATGAATGAATGTTTCATCAAAATATATAAACAGGACGTTTTTCATAGTCCCTATTATTTTTCATTAAGTTAAGGAATCTATTTCGCCATACTATGATATCATATCTTTCCATTAAATAAGTCCTTTTTAAGCGTGATTTTTTAAATTCAAAGCCTATCGTATGTAAGACTTTTCTTAAATGCTCTCTTTCCCTTGATAATCCATATCGGTTTTTAAGGTCAGCAAAGTGGTATTGAGTGTACCGGGATTTCTTTCTTCGTCTCGTAAAAAACCCCCACTTTTTGTCATATGGCACACAGATCTAAAGAATCTAATATATTTTTTTTTCGGCCTATTTTTTGTTTTCTTGGGCGAATGAACCTTCCCATCACCAGTATTTATTTCTACACAAATACGTTGAATGGTGCTTAGTGATACATCTGTAACCAAAAATAAATAAAAACTAAGGGCTAATAGAATGTTAAATATTGTTGATCCCAAAAGGATTTTTTTAAAAACTCATTTTCTCTTATTTTTCATTGATAAACACTTTACAACCTTACTTTAAAATGTCTTAAGTACATATAGTAATAAGGTATTAGCAATAAATAGCGCAGGATTCAAAAATTAGTAAAATTATTGGATATTAATAATATAATAAAGAATATGATTTCGAAAATAATTTACCAAAGGTAATTTATCTTAAGAACTACTGATTGAATACACTATTTTCCGTTGAATGGCATGCGATAATATTTCCCCTAAAACTGGGGAAATTTTGCAACTCCGCTCACACTGTTAAATTCCTTCGTTTCTTACTTGTCATAGCAAATACTTTATCTCTGGCACTATTGAGTGGAATTACAAGCTTTCCTTTATGTTCCTCAATCTCACAATACTTCAATACATTAGAAATAATGCCCTTCGTCAGCTTCCGTAAAGGTTTAGGCATTCTAATGTAAAAGAAATCGCACCGATAATGGGAATGGAATGACTGACAAGGCGCGGGGAATGTAGTAGCGAAGCTATTAAATGCGAGGGGTGGGCATTACTTCGAGGAACGACCGTGATTACGTGTGTGTCTTGCTATGATGGTGGCACTGTAGAATAAAGTGATTAATAAAATACTACAGAAGTCATTCAATCGGTCAATCCACATATTCTAGACATTTTGCCACCACAGTGAAAATATGAGAATAAACGCAAAATGACAAAAAACCGAAATATTAATTTTTGCCATCATGACATAGTAGAGATGTAGCACAATTTATATTTTCGAACCCCCATATCACTTAATGATATTTTGTCAATGTGTTAAGACAAATAATAGGTTGAATGCAAGATACACATCAAAGTCACTGAGCATAAAATGATCGCTTATAAGCAACAAACTATCTTGCGTTACAATAATTACATTGTTGAAAACACATTGACCTAATTCCAATCGTTTTTTAATTTCCATTTCGTCCCATCAACAAAACTTTGATAAAAAAATTACCTGCTTATGTAAATCAAGTTATTTTATTGCCCGACCAAAAAAGACTTTTTAAAAAAGGTGCTTTGGTGCTATGTAAATTAAAAAAAATATCCAGCACCCGTTTGCATGAAGTTAATATTACAATATGCAAATGTGTTTATTAATTTTATATTATGCTGATTAAACAAATATGTCGTGTCGAATATTCTAATCCAAAAAAGGGTAAATCTCTTTTTTGTTTTAATAAGTATGTTTATTCTTTAATTAGATACTAATTATTATTCACATAACTTATGGAATGCATAATGTTTTGTCGCTTAGCAGCAATTTGGTTTAAAAAATGAAAATACAACATAATTTAGAGACAACATAAAAGTAAATAAATTAAGGCGAATTAAATAAAACTAATCGACATGAACACGAGTAGAAAAGCTATTTCAAAAATTTACATTTAACAATGAATAGTACGAAAGTAAAATTCAAATCAAACTTTACCACTGGTAACAGTTAGCAACACTGGAAGTTTTACCTACACAAAAAGTATATATATTTTGATTCGTGATAAAAAAGGCATGATGAATATAACGTAGTAAACATAATAATACAATGGTTCAAATTATAGTATATATTTCATTGATCAGAGTAAGTCGTTTACTGTCTTTTCACTTATGGCTGCAGTGTAATAGTCATTGTCTGTAATAAAGTATAAGCTGTGTGTTCATATAAAATCAGGACTGGTTTAAATCAGTTGAAAATGCTCGCGATGACACAGTGTCTTGCCTGCACGAAGACAGTGCGCGGCGATGTCGGTGCTATTTGAAGCGGCAACGCTGCTGTCCCAAGTGCAAGCGGCACCACTCGAGCCAATGCAAAACATACACCACAGCGCTTGCTTCGCCTGAAAATATTAAACCAACTGATCGCGCTGTCGAAGCGACGCACCGCAGTTCTTCGTCATCTCTCACGTAGGACACTCCCACCGATGGATAACGATTGATATTTTCGAGTTACGCCGCGCCGCTTCACGTTCGCGAAGACTTCGTCCACCTAAGACGGCCCGTGAGCCAAACCTGACTGATCATTTCGTATAACTTTGAAATTAATACCACAAAATGTTCCATTTTTAAAATAGCACAATGCCTTTCCACCGACAATCAACAGTAGCATAAAAAGGGATTTATTGTACTATTATTTTGAAACCTTCATTTCATTGCTAAATTTTGATTAGAATAATATGCATTTTGCCATAAATTAAATGAAAAATAAAATTATGACGTCAGTATAATAGTCTACTCCCTTTTAAGTCTATGCTTTTCCAATTTTGAATTCATAATCTCATAAGTCAAAAGGCAACCCAGTAACCATCAGAAAACAATTAGAGTTATTTTAGAACTGAGGCAATGTTGAATATACAATCAGCAATTGAGGGAAAATTACCACCCCATTCTCCCGAGTTGAGGTTATTGCCATTTGACTTAATTGGAGATGAAATTGGCAATCAAAATTTAGAGGCATTGTCTCGCCTACGTCAATCGCATAATTCGCAGAGCTATAAGACGTAGTGTCTAGTTTTAGGATATATTCTATTCCCAGTGGCGGCCTTTCAGGAATACGAAAGCGATTTCGAGTTTTTATCGCACAATAAAATAACAATAATATTAAAACATGCCAGAAAGGTACATCCAATCAATATTTGAGACCTACAGTTTAGGTAATTGAAGCTGCTTCAAATGTTTAAATGATACGTTCCAACGACCACAGTGAAATAAATTGTGCAAAAATGTCAATTAATCAATAAAAATTTAATTCTTTATTGCTTCGTATATTCAAATTAGGACTTACTTAAGCCATCTAAAGTGTGTCTGTATTATTTTATAGAATTAGGTGGCGCCATGTTTTTTTCTAAAAATGGGGCGCAGTGACATAATGAATCGTAACCACCGTATTACATTAAACAACTGAATTACTAATCTTCCAGAGGTAAACTTTTTTTTAATCCATAATAATATTTTTATCAGCTATATGTAATTGTGCAAAATAAAAAAAAGCGATGATGGACCTGACTTGGGCAAATGTTGCGGAAGTCCCACAGTAGCCTGATTCTTGCCTGTCTCTTCTACCAACCGTATGGGTTCTGTCGCCCTGGAAGGCCGTTGATTCGTAGGGCTTATTCGGTGGAACTACGGGATGAAGCAAGAAGACTGGCGGGGGACAGAGAATCTTCGAAGCACCGTTTAGTGGTCATGTACCCAGAGTAGAAAGCGGATATGATTTAAAAAATATAATATATTTGCAGTCTTTAATTTCAATTCATGATTTATTAAGGGTTCAGATTTCTGACACTACCGTGATTACCATGTCCTGACTTTTAATAAAAAATGTCAATAGAAGGTCGGTTAGAACTTTTTAAAAAAATACTAGTTAACTTACCTCTCGCACTAATTGAAAATATCACATAAATCCATGTTTTCATGAAAAAATCTATGTACTTAAGTTTCCAACTATTCGTTTCTATTTTATAATGATAAACTACTCGAATATCGAATAGTAAAACTTAAGCCATTCGAATATATTCAGATATTCGATTAGTTTCTGAAGCATGGAAATACTATTAAAAATTCGATTTGAATAATTAATAACATAACATTAAATACATACACATTCCAATACCGTTCCATTGTATTACAATATTTAACATTTGCAGCTGCGTCGGATTACTATAAAGGTATTTCTTCGTTATATGTTTAGTTTTTACCCCCGAGTCATTTCTCTAACTGAAGTATTATGATAAAATATTGAAACCGCACGAGTTGGGTGAAAAAAATAATAACCACTACCTGGGGTTATTCGTTATTGTTGTTGAAATCTGGAGAAAATGATTTTTCGTTGATTTTGAAAAATATTTCATTAAAAATTATTATGAACACTTTTCGAACAGTTGCCCAAATATCCGACTATCGAATAGTTAAAAAAGGGCTGAATACATTCGAGTTGGAATCCATAGTGATATTCCATCCACGCCTTTCGGTGGTAAAATTTCAAAAATGTTTACAGTCATAATTTGTTCATTTTTTATAGTTTTAATATGCTTTCCCAAATAATGCAATTGCATGAAATTTGATTAAGCCATGCTAAAGAATAAATGGACCTACGACACTGACTTTCCCGCCAGCTTAGCAACCCCACATAGCAAACATTATTATTCATCAAATTCTAAGTAATATTCCTCTCAAGCAGGGCCGGATTTACCATCGGGTTTAACGTGCTATATCTCAGGACCTTTGAATTGGTAGGGCTTCAGATCCCAGAGATAAATCCTGAAGAACCTCTTGGCAGATAAAACAGCCACATCAGCGACACGTTCAACAAAAATAATTGTTGGTAATTAAATACTTTCAATAACGTAATATTGGAAGACAAACCTCCTTTAACTTGTTATTGTTTAATTCTAAGGATAGTTAGAGACTATGCCTGGTAAAAAAAATGCACGTCAGTGCGAATTTCTAGATTCTACAATCGAAAAGATGAGAGACCAATTCTACTAAAATACATTTCATATAATTTTAAAAATTATTTTAATGCACCTACCTACTTTCCCGCAGAGGTTCGTGAACAAAAAAGCAAGAATAGTGGTATAAAAAAATGAGAATCTTTTTAAATTTTCGTATTTTGCCCAAGTTGATTTCAAACGTAAGTGCGGTCTTGTCTCCAAACGAATTCCTGAAAGCACTATAATTATTTATGACTGATTTTAATGAAATTTATTTAATACATAGGAAATAAGGGAATGTCACTGTTTATAAATTAATCTGAATGAAATATTTTTTCATGTTTGAAAGTTTGAGAAAGTGGAGCGTCAACACACTTCGAATGCCTCAAGTCCGGCGTGGAGACAAAGGATCATTCACCGGTTCTTTCGTCTTCCATTAAAACCCGGTCGTATTCAGTATACTTTCTCTTTAATTGCAGTTAGTTTATACTTATAAACTCCTCGAAGACAGTTACACAAACACAAACAGATTTAAAATACACAATTTCAATTTAAACACAGCAAGTGGTTTTATGATAGGGTCATCTCTTTGACCGAACCGCGGGGCTTTGTCGGCCACTAAGCGCCAACCCCTAGGCCTAGGGACAAGTGATTCTTTCCCTAAGCATCGCCCGCTTTTTGTTTACTTCTAACGGTAAACAAACAAAGATGACAAATTATTTTTGAATGCCCTAGGAGAGATATTACATATTAAATTTGCATGAATAGAAAGAGTCTGCAGATTGGTTTTGAAGAAGTGTCAAATAATTATTGTGATAAAATTAATCTGAAATGGTAACATTGAGTAAATCAATAATAAATATTTGTGTCAATAATCACTAGATACCTAGACTAGAGAGGGCGACATTTTAGCGTTTTGTAGCATTTTAAAAATATTCTTTTAGCATCTATTTTTAATAGACATAAATTTCAAACTAAAGATCAATTTCAATACTAAATTTGGATCGTTCAAATTTTATACATTTCTATGCATTTCGTCACTAACAACCCCACATTTAGCCTTTCGGCATCTTCATGAATTCAAGTAAACGAATGAACTCGAACTGACAGTAGATAGTGTTTATCGTTTATACATAAGACAAAATAAGAAAAAATATTATCACTTAACGTAACTATATTGATATCTGAATTAATTTGAACACTGATTTGATAATAACGACTTTTAACCTTAATTGGGAAAAAAGTCGCGTACAAACAAATTGAATTTTGCAATTCAGGAGCTTGGTGAAAGAACAACTTAAAGGCCTTAAGTGTTTTTCCCGATTATGACGTATTTAGCAAGGGTCATATCTTGACTACTAGTCCTCAAAAATTATATCTGTATTTAGTTAACAGAGCACGTTACAGTCATTTAAGTTTTTCAAATTTTTCTTCCATTTAAGATTATGCGGTCATTTTGGTGGTATAATAACCTCAATTTTATTTGTCACATGTTTTTTCGTGAAAGCATATTTTCGTTTTTAACTATAAACATACATCATACAATAGCAAAAAATAGTTGCAGACTTAAATACTACAAATTATGAATGATGTTCTCTATCTTATATGTTTCAAACGTTATAAGTGGCAAACGGCTAGCTAATGGTCTCTATTACGAATAAATTTAAGGAATATGTCGATTTTATTTCACTAAAAAGAAAGAGTAGAAAGAATGATAATTTTTCATTTATAATTCTTCCTACTTACTTTTTATTTAAAAATAAACGCATTTTTTTCATTTTTATTTTGCCCAGTGGAATAACAACTTAAGACATGTGGTCATTTTTAAGGCTTTAATTCTTTTATTAGCATATAAAAACATTTTTTCATTATTTTACTAGCTGAATAGTGGACAAATATTACATCAAAACACTAAAACGTAAACATATCATATAGTAATAAGAAAATGTTTTAAAATGTTTAACACTGAATATCTCAGAACACGGTTTCGGGAGTTAAGTGGTTCTTCCACCAATTTCCTCAATTGCAAGCAATCACGTTTATAAACCAATTATCAGTAAAACAGTGATATAAATCCAAATACAAAAACAAAAAAAAATTAAGCTATGCATGGGTCATGCCATGATCATGTTTTCTCTAATGATAGTTTTAAGTTGGTACGCCGATCTGTACTATTATATTGCATTATTCGCTGAAAAATCTTTTTCCAGGACATCAAATTGATTGTATTGCATCACACTCAAGCTCGTTATCGTTTATCTCTGTGGCTAATAATAATTGCAATTATAGGTTTTAAACCACTTTTCTCCAGCATTTATAGAAACCATAGACAAATGTTTCGTTATAGTTTTGGGTTTTAGGTAAGTAGTGATATTTATTTAGAAAAAATAATAAATTTCTATTCTCATAGTTTGCTATTTTCGCATTAACTAGCATCTATCGCGCATTTATCACACTATGGTCAAAATACGAATCTGATACAATTTGACTATGTAATGTTTAAAAAATTATCATAAAAATAATAACCACGTACATATCAATATTTAATGCACGTGACGTTCTATTGATATTTTTGATGTGTGTTCGTTCAAAGACAGTTTTTATTTTAATGGAGTCGTATGTTATACGTTATACCAGATGATTTTTTTATTATTAATAGCCGCCTAATTTAATAGCTGGATACTGTAATGCTTTTTTTATATTTTGGATACTTACTGATTTTTTCCATTCTTTTGGTAGATTGTTAAATATAAAATAACCCAGTAAACTCAATATGTTTCCTAAAAATTAAATTGGTACAAGATGGGTCTTTGATAGAACATCAACAAATTTAACGCATTTTCGATACATTTAGATTTATTTCTTCAACCATGTCTACTCCCAAAATGAGTTATATGGACATCTAATGAAGCATCTCAAGAGAAGTTATTTTACAAGAACAGGTTGTTATTCAGTCACTCAGCCTCTCTTTTTCGGAAAGGTTTAGATCGGGTGGTTGAGAGGGGAATGTTAACATCAAATACATCCATTCCTTAAAAAACAAATCCGTATATCAATTGAACAAATAAGTTATTAAATTGTTACAGGATCGGCTTTATTACAAAGTATATTATATGTCAGTTATAACAGTATAATAAATCTTCTTGATCGATTTCAGCCAGCAAGTTATTTGTTTTGATCTCTGTGTGACATAATGAACTTATGTGTATATATAATTATGTGTATTTTTTCATAAAGCACGACAAAATAAAGGTAAGCATAGTCAGTCTACACCTAGAAAAACTTCCTATTATTTCCTAAGTATTCGACAAATAAGGCAATCATTTTCATAATTTTATTATAAATCATTTTATTCATATGGTACATAAAATTTAAATAACAGGAATGATCCATGCATCAATAAATGATTATATTATCAATATTCAATCAACTATTTCACAAATAAAGCTTCCGAGATGTTTCATATGCTTTCATAACCAGCTAATTATACTAGTGATTGCTGTTTGTATCAGTTAAAAGATAATATGAAATAAAAATAACATATTTGAATATTCTTTTTTTTAAACCATGAAACTATTTTTTAACACAATGAAACATTACACCCAATTCTCTTTTTGCATGGCTGTAATGAAACCTTTCTTTCATCAATCATTTTTTGCAAGACTATTTTGCATGGAACGTGTCTCCCATGTAAAAAACGAATTGAGTGTATTTTGGAATACTTTTTACAATTAGCAAAATTTCTTAATATCACACGCCTTTATATATTTTTTCCTACAAAGTATCAATAAAAATAATTAAATTATTATTATAATATACTCAAAAGAAAATAGCTAAATTATAATAGAACTAAGAATAAATTTTAACAAACATTTCCAAAAATAAAGACAAAATTATCATCATACTAACTTGACATCCCATGTAAATACTGCATTGATAATATGAAACAGTTTAAAATGTTAAGCGGCCATTTTAAAAAATATTTTCAGGCCCTTCAATGTTTACTTACTTGCTACGAGAATAATAATTACAATTGAATATATTTTTGAAAAAAGATAGTAACCCACAATTTTTTTTGTCTAGTTCTTTTGCTTACCAATAATGCATGTTATCTAAAGAATTTTCTATACATTATTAGACAGTTTGTCTCATTTCGAAAAAAAGCACAAATAGAGTAGTAATCACAGAAACAAAACATATTGCTTTTAGTGAAGATATATTATAAAAACGAAAACACTGAACAGACCTGAAACCAATGCATGTATCAGTGTGTTATGTTTACCAATTATAATATGACGTTTTTTACATAAAATTCCTAGTTATAATAAAACCTGTCTGGTGTTTGGGTAAAATGACAACCCAACAGTTGGATTGTATTTCCGCTTTCCTCTCTCGATTATAGCACAAGTCATAATAAACAAATTGTTAGTCATGTGGGAAAGAAAAGATCAGCCAACACTCAAATTAATAAAGGTATTCCAAGAAGATACAATATGAACTTCAAAGTGACAGTTGCTAGAACAACTTTTATCCTGTTGATCATTTTTTATATTCGAGGCCACATTATGCTCAGGCTAGCACAGAATATGGTTTATCCAATCAAATAGTCAAACATTAACAATCATTATTTACGAAATGGGATATTCAATTTAATTCGACTATATTATTCAAATAAAAATGAGTTACAGATGTTTATTTGTTGTTTATACGAAAATCTTTGTTGTAAAATTAAATATAAATTAATTAGGACACCAAATAATATCAAATGGCAGTCAGTATTCAATAGAATTCCGATTGCTCCAACTCAAAAGCTTTTTTGACAAATCATTGCATGCACATATTAATTATAGATGACCAATTTAACTTGGCCGCTAGTGCGGGTGCCATCGTCACGTTAGGAATGTTGCCATACTCAACCAGAACTGAAATTCCAATAAACTCCAAAACTGATATTTTAGCGACGGTTATTAAAAGTAAACAGGATACTTATTTCACACAAAAAGGCAACTTGAGAAATTAATTCTAGTTCCAAAGTCGGCAGCGGCCAAGTAATGTTGGTAATACTATAGTAAGCATATCAATCGAAATGTAGATTTCTTAGTTGATCCACATTTAATCTAAATTATCTTCGTTCTATACAATATAACCACAAATAGTATGTTTTCGCTTTGACTTCAAAATGTCAATGGCAGTGTGTTTGCCTATTAACTCATTTTCATGAAAGAATCTTTAACCCTTTATAAACTCCTCGCTTTATTTATTTAGAAAATATCCCACATATGAAACTAGTTCTCACTCCAAAAATGAACTCAAATCTTTGTCAAATCTGAAAAAATTCTGTAACAATCATTCTCTAAGCCTCAATAAAATTTGTTCATATTAGGCATAACCGAAAGCCAAAATATTGAATCGTTTCTATATTTTCCAAACTACTGATATTCTATGTTTAAGTCATTGGATTGTCTTTATTATGTTATGCTTTGGTTTTTATGTTATCGTT
This sequence comes from Himalopsyche phryganea, assembly GCA_022494535.1. Taxonomy (NCBI): domain Eukaryota; kingdom Metazoa; phylum Arthropoda; class Insecta; order Trichoptera; family Rhyacophilidae; genus Himalopsyche; species Himalopsyche phryganea. The sequence goes on along the minus strand of JAGVSL010000065.1, from coordinate 3,759,786 downwards.
ATTAGTATAAACCAGTGTTTCTCAACCGGTGGTCAGCAGAAATTTTCTGCAGCCCACCAATAGTTACCGCCAATTTTAAAATGCCTATAGAAAAATTCCAAGCAATAATCATCATTCGAAACCCATGCAACTGCAAGTTTTCACATTGTATTTTGTTTTAAAAATAAATCAAAGGGAGCATTCACAAGGAAAAATCGACTGCACATAGACGACCTATTGTTTTGGTATACCTAATCATCCCAATTTATACCAGAGTTACGCTCCAAACAAATATCTTTTTCAATTTTTAACTTTTGTCCATCCGGGCGACACCAGGCAATCCAGATTCTATTATATGAACAATATTTTTTTATATTTTCGATGGATTCGGTGGACATTAATTTATTTTATATTCATATTTTTATACCCACACTGTTGGTCAGTAAAACATTTCTTCTATTTTTGATGATCCACAAGTTGAGAAACACTGGTATAGAACACTCTTTGTTAAAGAATTATGACTTCTGTAGAAGGCTAAGTTATTTAACTAGATCAAAAAAATGTTAATTTTAGTGAAAGTTTATGTTAAAACAATATGAAAAAAACGTCAACGCTGGGAATAGACTAATACAAAAAGTTAATTACAAACCATTAATGCATTGGCTATTAGTAAATAAGTTAAATATCAGATATTGACTACAATATTAAATATGTAAATAGAATATATAACATAATACTATTTATGTGCGACATAAACTCTATTTTTTGGTGCAAAATTAATATTGTAATAAAATATACAAAGAACATACCACATTGAATTTATATTTGGAGTTTTTTTTACATCACTACTGGTTTATTTTGACTGATTTTAAAAATATTAAGGCATACATAAAGCGATATATTGAAACCTCTTTAACACTGGTTGATTCAATTGTTTTTCAAAGAAAATGTGACTTTTTATAAATTAACAAAAAACTTCATTACTCCAATAAAAATGTTATTAAATAACATGAGCCTTGCTTGAATGGCTGAATTTGTTCATTTATGAAAATAACTATCTATATTTCATTTCCTTCCGCATTCAATAAAAAATATTTAATTTTTACATCATTCCCTGAAATTGAAAGCTTTATTATGAATATAATCAGCAAAACAATCAGAAAAAAATCATTCAGTGCATACGGTAAAACCTCGACATAACAGAATGTCTATTGAATGAATAAAATTCCGATCAAATATGAAAATTTCCTGTTAATCTTAATCATGTTAAAATCCAAAAGTTATTGTTGGTAAACAGTGGTCTACACATAATTGATCAAGCAGCTGCAGTTGTTTTTACGGGTGCCAGTTGATGATTTTACATGAGCAAAGAATTTGATTTCATTACTAGGGTAAACACGTCAGTAACAAACCATCGTTATTGTAAAAATTAATTTAACAAACTTGTGGTTGCCCGGTTAACACGGCCACGAGTGTCACTCTTGATTTTAGTTGAAGGAGTTAAAATATGGGCATGCGGAAAAGCAACATACAGTAAAACAATTAGAAGTCATACAAAATTTGGAATGTCTGCCTTGTATAATGTATGTGATAAAACTACTTAATTATTTGATATAACAGACTGTCAGCTTTCATGGACACTCCCTCACCTGCATTATTCTGCTATATCGATGTTTCGCTGTGCTTATAACAGTTTTAAGTAATTATTAATCCCAAAAATTTCAATGCAATAATGAATAATCCAAGCAAATATTTGTAAAAGGCGTACATTACTGTTAATTAGACATAATGATGCAAGTGTATTTATCATAATATATTACATGTTAATCATATATTGAATAATGTGTTGATATTGTATTATTCCAAATAAGACCGTAAGATTTTATACAAAAGATAAGAATGGCAAGTAAATTACAATCGAGAAGAATGTACAATATGAAAGTTTTTTTATTATGAAATTAAAGGTGAATTTTTAATATGTAAACATGGATCACATACTGAAAATGTGAAACATGAGACGTTGAAAAACCCGAAGCTTGCTGGTTACACAAATTAACTTTCTAAGACACAGGTCCGTGGGTGACACTTAAGGTAAAAATACTTCATGATAAAGTATGACATTCACTGATGGGTTATGCGTTTTGGAACAGATCAAAATACATTTCCTAAAGCGAGAAATATATCAAATGCCAACTGTGTGTGCGATATGCATCGTTGTAGAATACTCACGAACGATTGATCACATGATGTATGTAATAAAGTAAGTCAGTTTGAATTATAATATATATCACACTATTCAGTATGTATAATACCACCATTTCCTGTCTAAAAATACTTCAGTCAAAGTGAATTCTCATATTCGAAAATATTTTAAGAAAGAATTCACTAAATAAGATAATAAAATAATGTTTGAATTTCCAGGCAATATCCAGTAAAAATACCCGGCGGCCATTTGTATCAAAAGTTAAACTAAACACATTTTACTAGTATGTCTCCAACCAACTAGATCGATGAGAATGTGAAAATACGAAACAATGTTCGTCATATAACTGAATACGTAAAAGAGACTGAAAAACAATGTTCCCTCTAATCTGCGTACATGCACGGCCACAACGTAGTTTTAGATGATCTGCATACTCATCTCGGGTTGGCGCGCACTCTAATACAAATTTAATTTAAATTCAATTTTTGAAATATACATGTTCATTTTTTTCCAATAAATGTTCTACACAATGCATATTATACATAACAATGTTAAAAGTAAAATCAGCAAATTAACCATTCCTTTATAAATGTATTTTATATGCCTTATAGTATAAATTAATAAATAATTTAATTCAGTTAAGTAACATAAAAAAATATATCAAATATTCAAATATGACATATTATGAATGATTGTTTGCAATAAGGTTAAAATTATACAGTGCATTTGCTTGTTCGGCCTGCTGAGTCTTTGGATTTTCCGAGCAGAGAACTTCTCAGCTTAGAGGGAACATTGCAGAAAAGACCATCATTCACCAGTGGATTAAAAACAGATGATTACTATTATGTTTTAGGAAAAACACTTTTACCAACATGTTAAATTAAATTTACAACACAAAAATGAAAAATTTATGTGAATACTTGAGATTAAATTGAGTTTTTATATTTTGATTTAAAAAAAAAAAAAATACTGAAAGCCGCATAAAAACGTTTTCAATATCCCGTGCCCTCACAGTGTAGAATCCATTTTGTCTTTGATTTGAATTGGGCCTGTGAAATGTGTCATCATCTTTCTTTTATTAGACTATTAAAGTCATCAGGCATACAATAATCGAGCACTAAGCATAAATATGCATAATTTTATAAAAGCATTGACAAAATTATTATTCAAAATTGATAAAAATTGCTTTAATCTAATTTTATTCTGTGCTCATTGAGTTCAAATAAACTTATCACTATTATCCAGTCCATTTTCAAAGTGATAACATCCTTGATTTCAACAAAATGAATTTAAAAGTGAGAAACATTAAAAATTTGGCTTATTCTTCTTGATAATTATCAATTTTTTGGCTCTCTATTTACGATTTCATTTTCAAATAATTTCCAGTAAAATGATACAAGGTGACTTTGTAATACCGTTTGAAGGTTGAAACAACACTGTTGGGCATCTACATTGCATAAATTGTTTGATAGAAGTCATTGTAATTCAATTCGCATTGTTCGTACTTGTAAAAATCATGCTCACTTTAAAGTCTTGTGAACTGAAAAAAAACTGCGTCATCACAATGCTGCATTTATTTTACAAAAAATTTTAGGACCGCATCGAATCCTTTAATTAATAATTACTAAAAATATGAAAACATTCTTCTCCGTGAATATGTGTACATTAAAAAATGGGATCTTTTCAGATGTTTGCGTAAAATGGACTATATTATCCAACACAAGACTTCCACGCCAATCCCCCGCAGGCCATTGATATGATGAAATATACGATGAGGATAACAACAGCAGACAAAATGACATACAGCTTGATGTTCTTCCAGTACATTGATCTTGCAAGGTTTCTTGAGGTACTTCGGAACGACACAGACTGCAAAAATAAGAACACAGTTCACTATCATCATTAAGAAATGGAATGTGATAGTCCCTTGATAAAATCGAAACTGAAAATAAATCATAGTTCTGTTAATTTGTCTATAATTTCATAGATTTTTGAATTCACGACAATTAGTGTTCTTATTCCCTTCTCGTAGTACCATACCGAATCCTGATTTAGTGGAGGAGATTTCACTTTACTATTATTTACCAGGCGCAGGTCCCCCATTACTAAAATTTATTACATACACAAGGCAGGTGCAGTGGTCAACATCTTTGGCATTGGTTACAGATCTCACAGGTTTGAATTCCAGTATGAAGAGTTTCATAAATTGATTTTTCAGTTGATTTATGGATTTCTGTTTGAAGGCATGGATGTTTGTGATGTCTACAATTCCCTCCCACACAATGTAATGAATTATTAACAAAAATACATATCGGGATAAAATACAATCTACCTTGAATTATGAGGTGGATAAGGATTTGTTTTCAACCAAAAATATAAACAAAGACAATTTGCAACAAAGCAATGTACTCACATTATTTGTTAGGTTATCAGTTTTGTTGACCAATAGTTCAAGTCTCTCTCCTCGTAAAGAAACGTTATCTAAAAAAAAAAAACAGAAATTAGCAGGTGGAAAAATATTGCTATGAAATAGTCTCTAATAAATTAAACAGACACAATTGATAAAGCTGTATTGCTTATTAAATGCTCACAGAATAATTAGAATTTTCTAAACATTTTTTGCAATTTTCGCATTTTTGCGAGTGCAGCCGTGAGGCTTACTTCTCGCATTGAATAGACGGTTGCTCCAAGTATCCATAATCGAATAACGAGCAGGAAAATATTCACATTAAAAAACTGTAATGATGGAAAGTTCCGTATTATATCGTATACCAGTGCCACAGTACAGTGTGCCTGTACAGGGATTCAAACTTCTGGACACTGCAACCGGATAGGTCAAACGCCCAAGAGCTTTGATAACTTGGCTACAGGACCAGCTAGCTTAAAGTGGCCTTTCAACATAAAAAATATTCCCTCTCCGTCTCTGATGAAGATCCATTATTTTTTAATTAAAAGATACAATGTTGAATTCCTTTCAATATTAAACAAGTCAATATAGGCAACAAAGCATTCTTACCTATATTTTTCACCATAATATTTTTCAGTTCATCAAGTTCTCCGTGCACCCTTGACATGGTATCGATATCTCTCGATTCACTGTAATGTTTCATTTCTGCCGCGAGCACTCTCGAGAATTCACTATTCATTGCATAAGCAATAGCCGTAGTGGCTGTGTCGGCAAATGAAGCATTAAATCGCCTTTTAATTTCATACAAGTATAGAAAAGCTCTCGACCTTTCAAATTGCTGAAAAGAAAATGGATTTAATGCTGAGAAATTTTATTTACAAAATGACAAATATTTGTTGCTAGTGGGATGCCTGTCATAGATGACAGTATTGATTATAATATATACCTATGTGTGATATGTGATAATAATAAAACGCCTACAGACCGGTCTGGGCTATTATATATATTAGATAAAATCATTTGACATACAATTTTGATGAGGTCATGACAATTTTTTAAATAAGAAAAAGAAAGATTAACAAAGAAATATTGAATTTTTATACGTTTTTGCTGTTTATTTTTACAATTTATTAATCACAGTTTATGTATCTGATTGATTGATTTGTCAAATTTACATTAAGGTATGTATTTTTTTGTGTCCATTACTGTACTAGTCGCATAACAAAATGTTTGAGCGTATTTAGTTAATATTAATTAAGTTCTACCAAAATCAATGCTATCTTAAATAAATACTTAATTATCATTTGTATGTTTGTGAATATAATCCTAGTGATTTACAAATGACTAAAGGCAATGAATGCAGGAAACACAATGTTAGTGGTGTAGATGCTTTGCATGATTGTGAGGTGGGAGACAGTTGATGTCAAGAAACATGGAAGTCTGTGCTTGCACAACCAAAGTTTATCTTGTTCAATCAAACATCTGCTGTAATGCCGTGCATAGTCGTTTTCATTTTTACAATAAATAAAAAATAAACATGTCGGCCTCTGCGGTCTATTGGCAAGAGCCAGTGCCAGATATCGAACATAGAATGTCTTCGCTCCTCGAGTTGATCTCGAGCTACATTAGCAATTCTCATACAGTTTATCTTGTGATTTAAAAATTTATAAAATATCTGAACTATAATACCAAAAAAATTTGCATTAATATTTATTATTTTCAAATTTTGTTTAAAAATAGGTAAAAGTTTACGATTCTTCGATAGCTTTAACTTTCACTGATAAATATATTATTCAATAGATGTGTAAGTACTGTGTCTTGCCAATTTTGCTGTGTTTACTGTATACACAAATTATAATAAATCAAAGGCCATCTTATCAGATGATATTTGCTCTGAATACATATTTTAATTCTACAATGATAATAAATTAGTTTTAGTCAATATTTTTACAAATGTGTGGGTGTTAACACATTCCGTGAAAAATATCGTTTTTTGGCCAAGTTACAAGTATCCGATATTTACAACCCCCCCCCCCCCCAACAAAAAATTTGAATCATTGAAATTATTTACACTTCTATAAGGCGTTTAACTGCACAGATGAACTCAGACTAACAGTTAACTATTTGTATCGTTATAAAATATATAAAAAAAGAATTAAGAAAATTAGGTATTATTGCAACTAATAAATCCTAGACTTAAAGACCTATAGATTCTGGAATACAAACTGTTTGTTATCAGTTCAAGTCCATCCTTGTACTTGAATGCCTGAAGATGCCGTAAAGTAAAACCCGTGTCATAAGTGACAAAACTTTTCGAAGTGTACAAAACTTTAATGACTGAAATTTTGGTAAATGTCTATTAGCAAGGACAAGACCATAAAAATGACATTTTCCCCCGAAAACTACACAAAACGATATGTTTTAGGGTAGAATAATCTTTTAAGAACCTAAATATATGGAAAATATTCGTGAATCACGAAAAGAAATATTGGAATATAGGTTTAAAGAGGTTATGTCACAAACTTTCATGTCACTTAAGTACCGACCTAACCAAACAAAGCTCCACATATCAATGTCGGACTAACATGACAGCTTGCGATCACTTCATAAAATACGCGAAAGTATGCGAAATTCAATGTTTTAGAGTAGAACAAACCAAACCAGACCAACCCTAACATAACCTACTACAACTCATTATTGTGTAGTTTTAGGTGAAAAATGTCATTTTTAGGTCTTGTCCCTGCTAATAGAAATTTACCCAAATATTAATATCGAAGTTCCATCAAGCACCCTCAGTCGATATCTTAAATTATTTCCCTCTTAATAGTTGGATATGAGATACTTGATGAAATCATACTATAGTAAATATTTGACAGAGAAAATACACTCACATCATCGGTGATGCAAAAGTAAATAATTCTGTTGTCAGAAACATAGTGAAATAAATAGTTCCCGTGCACGTAAGTGAGCTTGTCATCATTGCCAGGAGAAATCTTCGATAAAATTTGTTCAGTGACCTCGGCGAAGTTACCAGCACACGAGGCATACTTTGCCAGGACCACCGTCCCTCTCGATATTACGCTGTATAGTATCGGCATGATTGTTTTTCTGCAATAATAATAAAGTATTATTCACAATCGGACAAAGAGATAGAAGATAATAATAATGAGTCATGCGTAGTTTACAATATAGGTTTTGTTGCAGATAAACGTTGATTCTACCCTTACCTTTGGTGGAAACTTTTTAATGCGACTCCAGTGCGACGACTTTAAACTAACTTGAAATCCAATTAAGTGTAAATAACTTGTAATCGAAACCTTTATAATTCGTATACGACTTACTGTCAAAATAGGTTGATAACCTTAGGGTTACCATTACGTCAAAAATTTTCCGTATTATTATCATTCATTACTAGTCTATGATTATGACAGTTGCAAAAATTCTAAATGGAAAAATATATTTTACCCTACATATGTACCGTTAACTGGGGTTATTTCGCCTACCAAGTATAATGCCGCCTAATAAAAAATATTTTATTTATATGGTTTTTACTTATTTTAACACTCGGGTAGACAATATTAACCAAGATATTTGCTTATAACTTCATTCAAAAATTTTGGTTGATCACACTGAACCTTTAAAACATTTAGAATTTTTTGTAAGTTATTGTAATACATTTTTTGAAAATTGATGTGTACATATGCACACACTTTGGCATGTAATAGGAGGAAACAAAGCGATTGGAAAGTGACAGGGAATCATGGAGATACCGCGTGGTAGCCATATGGTCCACATAGAGAGTGAATATGGAAGAAGAAGTACATTAAAAAAATATAATAATACGTATATGAACAGTTTCTTGTGACGATTTTGAAAATTGTAAATTTGGTTATCTAGTTGAGAATTGTTAGGAATATAGTAGGAATTGTTTGACAACCAACCCCACATATTTAGAAATTACAAGCTTTTTTGTTTTTGTACATAAAATATGTATTTTTGTCTATGTCCATTAAACGTCAAAGTTACAGTACACAACTGTAGGAACGTGTAAGAGAAGATTTAATACTCACTTTAAACATCGAAGCAATAAATATGTCACAATTACGTTGCTGAAGATAACCTTCTGGTTGTTTATAATAACGTGTGAACACAATGTTATCGGAATCATTGTTTATGAACGATTTTGTTTTTTGTAGTCCTCATTAACGCTGAAACGTATGTTATATTGTGCTTCTAAAGTCAGAATTGTAATAATGTAATTCTACGTGATTAATTTCTTTTCTTAAATTTATTATAGAATGAACTGGTTGGTCATCTGTTTGGGAATTTTGGGCTTAATTTTCGCATTATTTTGGCCATGGATTCTTTCACTGACAACCATTGCGGTAGTCACTGTGTTTGCCGTAATATTTGGATTTTCCTGTGCCATTTGGGCTTATATCAATCTGTCATCGCAGCATCAGATACCGGCTGGACTAATAGAACACATTGAGAAAGATCTTCAAGAATTTCGCGACAGTATAAATGTGAGTTTACACCTGTTGAATAATTGATTTTTATTGTTATCATTTTCAGTGTTATCATTTATATAAGTAATTTGACTACTTCCTGGTCATTCCAAAAGGAAACCTTATTTATCAATTTTTTAATCTAAAAAAACATGTATGTTCGTTGAAGAGATAGTTATATATATTTTTACTACAATCGAAAATATATTGATAGTAAATATGCTTTACAACATGGTACTCTTTTTCTACTCGAAAATAAACTAAGTGCTGAAATTAACATTGCACCTATGTAAGAAATTTAATTATGAAAAAGGAAAATGCCAAATTATCATACATGGGAATCTGGGAAACAATAAAAAAGTCATTATGAGATGTCAAATGAAACTTCTTAGAACACACCATAGAGCAAATTTGACAAATATTCATAATACCATTTCGTATTTCACATAATTTATTGGTTTCCTTGATACCAATGTTTGATTTTTGACCAATTACTATCGGCAAATAAACTTCTTAGAGAATGGCATTGTTTTCAGCAGCATTAAGTAATTTGTCATGCAGAAAGAGAGTGGCATGTTGTAAAGCATAATTGTTTATTACTTTGATATTTTTACCTTATTACAATTGACCAAGTAAATGCCAAAACAATCAATTTATGAAAATGCTAATTTTTAAATTGTAGGCGGAACCACTGAAATTGGCAAAACCACCTGCAAGTCAACACCATCATTTGGCTGTGGTATTTGGTCGCACAGTAGATGGACTTCTTCAGCAGCTTATAGAACTCATTCTTAGAGATTTCCTTCTATCTTGGTTGAAGGAATATGCGTATAAACCTGAAATAACAATTGAGCAATTTAAGGAAGATCTCTGGGGCGCTGTTAAAGATCTTTATGAAAGGATTTCGAGAGTTGATGGGGATAAATTGATTGCAACAGATATGATTTCGAAGATTACATTACATTTTGAAAAAATTCGTGTTGCTCACAGTTGTGTGTAAGTAGACATTTTTATGAAAATACCCAATGCATTCTTGTTCAAATATCTCCTTCAAATGCTTGTATAATACATTATTTAATCTAATTTTTTAACCATTGAAGGTAAATAAGAAATGCAGGAGCATGGTAAAATGACACAAATCCCTTTTAGAGTTTTTATTTATACAAAAAAGTATGTGACAGTCCACAAAGTACACCATTTCAAAGAATATTATAATAAATTGTATTTATTACATACATAATATAAACATAAAAAAACCATAGTTACTCCAGGGACTCTTTACAATAAAAGAATTCATAGGTTTCTTTTAACTCATCTTTTTAATAATTCCAGACATTGATTGCATGGTAAATGTTGACTTGTTCTTAAAAATGAATCGATTCCACGTATTTATTACTAATTTTACATATTGTTCTGATTTATAGTGCTGAAACAACTAAATCGCCGGTGTTTGCACTGTCACCATATTTGATGTCTCCGACGGCAGAATTGAATTTTCTCCGACAAATAAGTGAACTCTTTATAATGTTTCTTCTCCCGAGGTGCTATTCACTTGCACCTGCCACCCATCTTCTAAGGGAAGTTTTGACATGTAAGAGTAAGTAGAAAATTTTATCCTTTCATATCACAAAGATATATATCGTATGGAACCAATAAATGTTTGGTAATACCTATTTTAGGAAAGTCGATGTTGATCTGTAATTTTTTAATGTGAAATAACACAATGTTTTGCTGCTATTTCGTATTTTATTCATACTTATATGCATTTATTATTTGTAGTAATTCAGCCTGCAGTGCACATGATAACGGAACCTGACTACTTAAACCAAAAAGTCCTGAATTACTTAGAAGCCCAACAGACTGCGGCAGCAGTTCACAATCGGACCAATGAAGATGCTAAATCCTTTGAAGAATTTATCAAGTTCATACAGAGCTGCAATGATGTGGAATCTTTGAAAACAATTCGGTAGGTTTATAGTATAACATTAAATATCAATTATTACTATAGAGTCCTCACAAAATAACTGCTCCTGCACAGGAGTCATGCAAACTATAAGTTATATCAGGTGGAACAAAAGAATGCTGGTATTAACCTGAGCGGTAGTAAAGCAAGTTGTGGGAAGCAATGTCATGGAACTTCTGTGTTCTGGCCATATATATATGTTGGTCTATGCGGTCTAGTGGGAAGAGCTAAATCCTAGCCATAAGATGGGTTTGATATTTTCTATGGATTCGGCGGTAACTTTGTAGAAGCTCATTTTTAATATTAAATTAAAAATTGATTCGTTAGTCTGAAGATGCTTCTTAAAGAGGCGAAAAGCGTCATGTTAGTGATAAACCAAGTGGAATAACCAAATTATCAATTTTTAATTTAATTTAATGTTAAAGATGGGTTTGGGTTTAAGTTCCGGCAAGGCCAATTTAGCTTTTTTCTATTTAGATTTGGTCTTGGTAATGTCATTTGCTCATCGCGTGTGACTATAAAAAATTTAATCTAGTCCTTGTGTGATCTGAAATTCCAAAACATTTTTTGCGGCCACAATTATAAGATGTAATGCCAAATATTTTTTTATTATTTCTACTTCAATGCACTTCTCCATAGGGAGCATATTAGGTTTATTCTTTTAAACTATGTCTGCTCCCAATGCGAAGCATATAGACTACTTAATAGAAGTTTTGGAGAAGGTAAAGTCAGAAGGATGCGGCTGGAATAGAACTAGTCGTTAGATAATTTATTTCTTAATTATATTTATAGTTTACTACTGATTTGTGCATGTCTTTAATAATTCTATTTTTTTACCAGCTACAAAATTTTAAACAACATTATGCAGGCAACGACCTTACAAAACATGAACCGAGCCAGAGGAGTGGAGGTAGATGCAGGGGCAGAAGGAAAAGGTGAAGTGAGTCGCAGTGGAGGAATGGGCATTGGAACGGGAGGGGGAAGTAGCGGTGGAAAAAGACAGATCGCCGCTGCGAGAAAATTAAAGCGATATATTTCACAACTTTCATACGCTAAGAGTCAGTGTGAAGTGGCTCTCACTGCTCTTGGATGGGATGGACCATTTCCTTCACACGATTCTGACAGCGCAAGAGTAAGTAATTAATTTCCCATCATTCTTGTGTCGTGTTTTAAATTACAGGTAGACTATAAAAGTTGGATATCATTTGCAGCTATGCCTTTGAATAGATCTTCGTACAATATGTTAATTTAAGACATCAGCTGAGGGTGCTTGATGGAATTTCAATATCAAATTTCAATTATTGCGATTTTGTACACTTCCATGTATTTTGTCACTAACGTCCCGGGTTTCGCCTTTCGGCATCTTCAGGCATTTGAGTGCACGAATGGACTCGAATTGACAGGCAGTTAAACAGTGTCTAATGGTTATATACAAGATAAAAACACGACAAATATTATTTACGAGATAAAATATTATAAGTCTAGGATACACACTGATACCTGAGTTAAAATTTCGAGAATCGCCTTAATCCTTGTTGTGTAAACAAAACGCATTAACAGAGTGGCGAATTTTTGCAATAGAAAGCCGGTCTAACACTATCAGCGAGTTGTTTTTTAATTTTAAAGCTTGTACAACCTAATATATGCTTAGTTCGGTTTCAAAATTAAATTTACTTTGAGGTATAGTGACTAATCTGTGAACCTGAGAATGGAAAGCAGCAAATTTATATGAGAGAAGATGCATTGAATTATTATGTATGACGGCATCTGAATATGTCGGTTTACGGAATATTTTAAATTCATGAATAGAGTTTTTAATATCAATATTAAGGTCAAGGAAATTTATATTCTTTAAGCTTTAAAATTAAAAAAACAACTCGCTGATAGTGTTAGACCGGCTTTCTATTGCAAAAATTCATTGGGCAAATTACTTATTAACAATAAAAATAGAGTCCACTTTAAGAACAAATCTAGCATTTATAAATTACAATGCAGTGATTGCCAACATTTCTATGTGGGTAAAACCACACGTATATGAGATATAAGAGTATCAGAACATTTAGCTGCTTTTAGATTAAAAAAAGATACTTCGACATTCGCAAATCACTTGTTATTGAAGAACCATACGTTCAGATGGGGTTAAAATATTGCATCAAAACATGGGGATCATAAATTATTTTATCAAGAAATTTTGGAAATCAATAGAGCCCGTTAAATTCCTTACCAATTCTGAATGAACAGCTGAATCTTCCAAACTCCCCGTTGCTGTATCCTATAAGTGAATGATTTCATTGATATTCCCATATTAATAAATTCATCTCATGGTCACCTAACAAAACCCACTAAATGTGGAATGATTGTATATATTTATCCTTTCATCGAATTGCGTCCTGTCGAAACCCACAATGCTATTATAATTGTAAAATCACTGGTAATTCTAATATTAGTTGGAAAGCGGCAATTCGCCACTCTGTTAATGCGGTTTGTTTACACAACAAGGATTAAGGCGATTCTTGAAATTTTAACTCAGGTATCAGTGTGTATCCTAGAATTATAATATTTTATCTCGTAAATAATATGTGTCGTGTTTGTATCTTGTATATAAACGTGAGACACTGTTTACTGTCTGTGAATTCGAGTCCATTCATGCGCTCGAATGCCTGAAGATGTTGAAAGGCGAAACCCGGGTCGTTAGTGACAAAATACATGGAAGTGTACAAAATCTCAATAATTCAAATATGAATATGCTAATTTTCGAGTGTTCAAACCTTGAACTCCAGAACTAAAGTGTAGAGCATTACCATACTGAACAGTATTTGGACACTACCACTACACTTGGATGATAAAAAATCCTATCTCTAAACCAAACCTTAATCACTTAAATACGGGGTCTGTAAATCTCCGTTTTAATTCCGCGTTGTGATTAATTAAACTGTATGAGGCATTTAATGAAATTTTTTCTTCTTTAAGTCTTTTAATACTGTTGTGTTCGCAAAGAACCAAACCATCATTTCTCTAAAATCATGCCGGTGTGGGAGTGTTTTATATTGTATTTTATTGAAAGAGTTAAAATCAATTTACTGAATTGAAAAAGTTTTAAATAAAAAAAACCCAGAAATATGACTCAAACTAATTTGATTGCGTTTTTGAATAAAATATTATTTTGTTTTTTTATTAAATCCATCTCCCATTACTTTGTTTCTTTTTAGTTTTTTTTTGTCAGTCTTTCCAAGAAAGTAAAATGTGGTTTTCACTGTATTTCGAATTAACGCAAGTTTAATTTTTGGAATTGACAAGTGTCTCCCATGATTTAATTATATCGAAATTACACCCGTATTCATATTTGAACATGTTGGGTCCAACGTGTGCGGCAATGCACAGCTTGTAGGGACAATTGTTACTAAGCTATTGGGAAGCTAATGTATATTTGCATGTGTATTTAACATAGTAATAACGTTAAATTATATGTGAAATCGGCAAAACAGCTACTGAAACTTTAGAACTGTTAAATGTGGCATATGGTTAATGAACTATGAAATAGTCGAATGTGTTTGACTGGTCTGAGATATTTAAAGATGTGACTCTAAATTTGTACACTGGATGTTTTTATAAATGGTATATTAATTAATGCTTTATATTTAATTCTAGGTTATGAGTCTGAGCACAATACTAGAAAGTGTATTGGGTAGACGGCATCTTTCTATTTTCCTGGAAACACTCTGCTCCCACGGTCTCGTTGGATATTGGATGGCTGTGGAGGAATTACGATCTAGTCACAGAAGCAACTGGCATCAGCTCGGCGCTGAAATATTTTACACATACATCCGATCACCTAGTGCTGAAATTAAAGTTGATAAGGTAAGAATGTTTTGTTGCAATGAATTTTTTCCTAAATCGAATTTCATAGCAGGAACTTTTTCTTCAAAGAGGTTGCTTAATGCGTGGTTGTTTTGTCAGCCAAGATTTTCTCCATCATCAAATGCCAACAAGAGTCAGCAATATGATAAAGGAAAGTTTTAGGATCTCAACTAGATTCTGGCAGGGCTCTGTCCTAACCCCGTTTCTCTTACATTTGAGCACCCCTATATGAGGCTATACGACCTTGAATATGTCTATGTTGTGAACACTTTTGTCTAATCTGTTAGCTAGCATTTGAGAGACAATTGACATCCTCCAAAGTAATTATCTCACTAACTTGAAACCAATGTGAATAAAGCAGTGAAAATCCGGGCTCAGCTTGCCCTCTGATGAATGTATTGTAGAGCATTGAAAAAGTACCTGAACCACACTTTCACTCCTTCCGATTGCATGAATTCTGTTTCAGTAACTAAATTAGGGATAGATAAAGAATCTTTCACGCATCATGTGCAGCCATACGCTTCAAGTGGACCTGGCAAAGAAATCTATGTTACTTTAAAAAATAAGCCTAGATGGCGTCAGATTTCAATTTTAAAATCACATGCATAATGCATTCTAGAAGAGATAAATATTTGACATTGCTAAAAACACTCGCTATTCTTTTAGAGTTAGTTTCGAACATATTATTTATTCCTAGGTAATTGTGAAGTCCTGTCTTGAAAGATGTGATTTGATTCTCTTAAGAAATAGTGTTAATAAAAGAGAATATTTCACACTCTTGTAAAAATAGCACAGATCATGTTGTAAGAAGTACAAGGTGAGCTGGATCGTTGTTTTTGTATTATATGTGAATCAAATCTTTATTGTCACCAAAACACCATTGTAAACATTGTAATTGGATAAGCATGTAGTGACGTCAACAAATACAAAAATGGCGACTGTCACCTTTTATCCAGCTCACCTTGTACTTCTTACACCATGAGCACAGATCATGTTCTATTGAATCTGGTCTTATTAATTATTATGTTTCGACGTGTAGTTTATTAATATAACTGTTGAGCAACTGTGAGCCCACATATGGGTTTAATCGATACTACTCCATAATTGTACATTTACATCTATGATGCATATTTTCATTTACAGGAAACTCGAAAAAGAATGGAAGCATTTCTATTGGGCGACAAGGGGCCCGAAGTCTTCTATGAAGTTCAACAGATGGTGTTAAACACACTACAAGATAAATATTATCAGTCATTTGTTTTGAGCGAACAATACAGATCATTGATAAAAGCTTTGGCAAGCGATGAGGACAACAAAGGTATGATCTAAATCACCTAGATTATGATTAATTTATTATATTAATTCTAAACCATTTCACATGTGTAAAAACATTCATCCAAGCAATGCACATGTCACATAGATTCAAAGTTCAAAGATTCGATAAGACTCATCCATTAACTCAACATAGTGTAGAAAAATGCATTAAAACATTTTGTTTATCAATAAATAAAGCGTCCATGACTGGTCACGTTGTTGAATGTCACAAGATATTTTACTTTGATTTATGCATGCCATTCAATAGTCTAGTTCAGAGAGCAACTTCGTGGATTTATGAACTTGTCAATACCACTCACAGTCCTTTCTAAAAGAGAGACACGGCTATAATTCTGGATGCCATGTAGCAGTGAATACAGATATAATTTAAGACATCGACTGAGGGTGCTTGATGGAATTTCAATATTAAATTTGGATTATTGAGATTTTGTACACTTCCATGTATTTTGTCACTAACGACCCGGGTTTCGCCTTTCGGCATCTTCAGGCATTCGAGCACACGAATGGACTCGAACTGAGAGACAGTAAACAGTTTCTAACGCTTATATAGAAGATACAAATGCGACAAATATCATTTACGAGGCAATACATTATACGTCTGAGAGCCACACCTGACCCTGAGAACAATACCTAAAATAATTCATTGTTCTCTTGCACAGAAACTTCATCCTGTTGAATTTGATATATTAGACCGTGATATTAGATATAATGTTTCCGAAATCATACAACGCAAATATGAAAAACAAACTTATAAACTCAAGAAATTGGTCGAAGAGAAAAATAAAAATAAAAGTCTAGCTGATAAATCTAATCTAGTTATAAATGAGGAAACACCTATAAAATTTTTTGATAGAGTTGTAAATTTGTCTAAATCAATTTAAAAAAGACGAGCAGAGCCTTTTATCAAAAGGTCTTAAATATTGTCCGCCTTTGCCAAATAGAAAATCGGATTATGAAAACCTTGCTATAGATTTAGAAATTGCATTGCATAAAGATTTAACCAGCAAACATATTTGTTCTCGCATCCTTAAGAAAGATTACTTAAACAGCAACAAAAATTACAATAAGTTTAATGAGGAGTTGGCTACTCTTAAAAATATTAAAACTAAAATTAAAGATAATGATATCATTGTCACAAAGGCGGACAAAGGAAATACCACGGTCCTGTTAACGCGAAAAGACTATGTTGATAAGTTTAATAACTTTCTCGATAATAACGATATAGTCGAATTGAAAAAAGATCCTACATTAAAATTTAATAAAAATATTAAAGAGGTTATAAATAGTTGTAGCATTACAATCAACCCTAAGGATTTGTCCTTTTTATCCACTAGAAATCCACAAGCCCCCAAATTTTATGGGCTACCGAAAATTCACAAGGATTCAATACCAATCCGCCCGGTAGTTTCATATATGAATGCTCCAGCGTATAAACTTTCCAAAAGAGCTAACTCTCTCATCCGCAATCACAGTAAATTCAAGCCATTGTATAGTATTAAAAATTCATTAGAGTTAGTAGATAAAATTAAAAATTATAACATTCCGTTAAACGCCAAATTAATTTCTTTTGACGTTGTTAGCTTATTCACTAATGTACCTGTAAACAAATGTAAACAAATCATCAAAGATACCCTTAATACGCGTAGAGTTAATCCTGTCATTACTACGGAATTACTTAATATATTAGACGTTTGCGTTGACCAGAACTATTTTCAATTTGATAATAGATTCTATGAACAAACCGAAGGCCTTGCAATGGGAAGTTGTTTGTCACCACTATTAGCAGAATTTTACATGAACCATTTAGAAAACCTTATTTTCAGCAATAAAACAGAAGTTAGAAACGTAGTTTATTGGTTCCGTTACGTAGATGACATCCTTTGTCTATTCAATGGAACTGAGAGACAAGTTTCTAACCTTCATAATTTTCTTAACTCACTAGATGATAAAATTCAATTCACTTTAGAAGTAGGGGCAAAATATAAATTTCCTTGACCTTAATATTGATATTAAAACTCCATTCATGAATTTAAAATTTACCGAAAACAGACGTTTTCAGAAGCCACGATTCATTTTAAGTCAGACCATCCTTTCTCATATAAATTGGCTGCTTTCCATTCTCAGGTTCACAGATTAGTCACTATACCTCTAAATAAATTTAATTTTGAAAACGAACTAAACATTATTAAACAAATTGCCATTAATAATGGCTATGAGGCGTCTCTTATAGATAGTCTTGTATCAAAAAAACAACGTAAATTAGCAGAAAAGATGCTATATTTCGGGAACTTGTCTAAAGACATAGACCGCCCTAGAATCTGGCATAGAATAAGTTATTTAGGTTGCACAAGCTTTAAAATTAAAAACAACTCGCTGATAGTGTTAGACCGGCGTTCTATTGCAAAAACTCTCTAGGCAAATTACTTATTAACAATAAAGATAGAGTAAACTTTAAGAACAAATCTGGTATTTATAAATTACAATGCAATGATTGCCAACATTTCTATGTGGGTAAAACCACACGTACATTAGATATAAGGGTATCAGAACATTTAGCTGCCTTTAGATTAAAAAAAGAAACTTCGACATTCGCAAATCACTTGCTAATGGAGAACCATACGTTTAATGCGGATGATGGGGTTAAACTGTTGCATAAAAACATGGGGGATCATAAATTATTTTATCAGGAAATTTTAGAAATTAATAGAGGCCAGTTATACTCCTTACCAATCTTGAATGAGCAGCTGAACCTTCCTAATTCTCCGCTATTATATCCGATACGTTGAAACACCTAACAGATTTCACTAAATGTGGAATGATTGTATATATTTACCCATTCGTCGAATTACATCCCGTCAAAACCCACAATACTATTATAATTGTAAAATCACTGGTATTTCTAAAAGAAGTTGAAAAGCGGCAATCGCCTTCGGCAATTTGCCACTCTGGTAATATGGTGTTTACAAAATAAGGATTAGGACGATTTCCGAAATTTTAACTCAGGTATCGGTGTGGCTCTCAGACGTATAATGTATTGCCTCGTAAATGATATTTGTCGCATTTGTATCTTCTATATAAGCGTTAGAAACTGTTTACTGTCTCTCAGTTCGAGTCCATTCGTGTGCTCGAATGCCTGAAGATGCCGAAAGGCGAAACCCGGGTCGTTAGTGACAAAATACATGGAAGTGTACAAAATCTCAATAATCCAAATTGAATACAGATATCTTAAAATAACTTTACTTGGACATTCACCAGTCTTGCAGTGGATTCTTCAAATATGTAACCATTTTACTAGCAGTAAAATCATCAACATCGCTTGTGGGTCTTAGTTTACCGTAAGAATATTCCTCATTTTGTTCTGACGACAAGGTCTTCTAGTTTTTGTTCCCTAACCATTAAAGAGTTAGAGCCATTTGTCACTTTTGCACTTTGGTCCACAGAGCCGAGATGCTACTTTTCTCTCAGATATGTTGAATGCATGCTTTCGGCCTTGGTAAGCAAGGGAATGATGTATATTTTTATTTTTTTTAATCCATGTCCGCTCCCAATGTGGAGCATATGGTCTCCTAATAGAGGTATCTTAACAGAATTTTTCTACGAGAACTGCTTGTTACTCAGTTGCTCAACCTCTCTTTTTTCGAAGAGAGTAGGGATAGAAGGATACGGCTATGACAGAACTAGTGGTTAGCTAATCGCTCTCGCTATGTACCGTGAGGATTGAATGGATGGGAGGGAGGACTCAGACACGTGCAGAAATCCATAAATCGATTGAAAAATCAATCTATGAAAACCATCCGCACCGGAAATTGAACTCGAGACATCCGTAACCGTAGCCATCTACGCTACCAACTGCGCCACGAACCCCGACGTATTGCTATATAATATCATTATACAAATTTATTTATCATATTTCAGATCAACATATTGTTGAAAACTCTCCTATGGAAGAACGTCAATTATCAGGTGACTCTGTTTCTTCAAATGACAGTGCTGGCGCGCTGAATGTTGGAGAGCATTCCAGTTATGCCAGAAAAAAATTGGATCAGCTCCAAGAGAGATTTGACAACAAGACACAGGTACTTATTCACTACATTAAAACAAATTAATTGTCCCATCCTTCATTTGGCCTACAGCCTCCTTCAGAAAATAAAAATACTCAGTGACCCTTTAAATTCTACATTCTTTAACGGCGAACAAACCAAAATATACTATATCTCTTACGAATCTCTATTCCCCCGAGCATAGCTTTTGAACTTGGAGTTTTAAAATGTCTTCCAATAAACTTTACCCAACAATGCATATAGTACAGTATTGTTAACAAGTCATCACTGTGAGACTTCCTGATAATGTGCAACATGCTTGCCTGACCACACTTGCTTGTTAAAACCCCTTCAAAGTTTATCACACCAATAGAAAATAAATTTTTGAAATGACGACAAATAATATACTCATGAATAAAGTGAATGTATTCTTTTTCTTGCAGGCACTCCAAGCATTACGAGTGTCCCTCAAGCCTGAGTCGAAAGTTCTTGAGCTACTTCAAAGAGAAGTGGGTGCACTCGCAGGAGAGAGACGACGACTAGAAGCGCACCTGGCTAGGGCTTATACTTGGGCGCAACATCTCGGAAAATGGCGGGCCACAGTTAGCAGCGCTGAAGTAAGAACTTGATGGTTTTTTTTGTTTGTATTGGCTGTTTTAGAAATGTCTTCTTCCAATATGGTGGAAATAGACCCCTGTTGAATAATTTTAACAGATATTCAAAACATCACTTACAACCGTGACTGGATGCAAATCAATGTGTGTAAATTTCCATTCAAGGATTTGATATCTTCACCATAAAACCGAGTAAAATGAAAACCCAAAGCTATTGGTTAGGCAACTGGTAATGAATTATCCGGAATTATTTTTACTATAAATTATTTTATTTTAATTTTTCTTTTTTAGATTGTTGAAGAATCTCAGCCACCTCAGTTCGTCCTCGTAGTTCAAAAAGATGAGCCATCAGGAGAAGGTGACAACGATGATGCTGAAGCCATATCCACGGGATGGGTTTTACTGAGATCTCTTACTCATTTCCAGGTGACATTTTAACAAATACTTAATATTACACTTAGACTATAAACCTATAAGTTGTTTAAAGTATCATTTTTAAATATTGACAAACTCCATTTCGCATGATTTCAAACTAGAACTACCTGATTGTTTGCTTATTAAAATATGCCGGAGCATGAAAATTTTACTGTTAAATTTGCTAAAGCAGTGGTGCACAACCTATTTGAAAGAAGGGCCAGTTTATCCATTTTCTAATCTTTCACCGTCCGCAGAGGGTAAAAGTGTTTGAAAATAATGATATACTATACTAGACAAGTTATGCATTTTATTATTCTTAATTTAATAGTTATATCATTTTACTGCTCATTACTTGTTATTTAGGGCTGCAATAAATGTCATTTCGGGCCGCGTTTTTGCATCACTGCCCTAGAGCATCCACAGCACATGCCCTAGACAAAAAAATGAATATACTTAGCCCCTATCGTGGTATAAACGATTCCACATTTTATGAAATCTTCAAAATCTATTTAACATGTTTATCTACATTTTTGAAATTTTCAATTTAATTGACCCTGTTATTTTTATGTAGGAACTACATCGAAAACTGCGACCTCTGTGTGCTGGTGTCAAAAATCTGGAGTTGCCATCGAGTTCATTCAAATTCTTATTTGGAAAGAGTGATAAAAATTCTCTAGAAAAAGCAAAGATGCAAATTCAAAAATATCTCGATGTAAGTATTCTTTTAAGAAGTTTTTATCTAGAAGCAAATCGCGATAACATGGGGTCATAGCCACTTGTTCTCTTTTTTGGAGATGTCCACTGCCTACAAAATTCTACATCCACTCCCTTTGCCTCTTCCCAAGTCGTACCAGCATACCATAGCTCTGCCAGATATATCCTGCAGATGGTTATTGACAACCTTCTTAGACAACAGAATCCATTTTGTTTGAAGAAGAGACAGGCTAGCATGAAGTATTCCTGGATAATTTTGAACTTTGAACAACGGCTTTGACCTACACTATATATATGGACTCTGTTATTGGTTCCAGCCTAGCTCAGTAAAATCTTTGAGAGGTAATACAATATATATTGTTTTCCTTTGTTTTCAGTTTATATTAGAAGATGAACATTTAAACCAAAGTGAAGCTATCTACGCCTTTCTGAGTCCGAGCTCTGAACACCTCAAACATAACATGCCATCACCAAAGAAATCAAGATTCTCATTTTCGACGCTCTTCAAAAGGTAAAAATTCATTTTCCCTGTGGTGTTTGATTTGAAACATTTTGCTATTTATTTCCTTACTTAGTTAACGCATAATGTGATTCTATTATTTTTGTAGTGGCAGCAATGAGAATGCACCCCGAAGCGAGCGAGGCGAATTACCAATCCGAGAATCCGGTGAAGATGACGAAATATCTCTTTATCTTGACGGAGAAAGCGGAGAGGCCACAACTAAAAATGTTCACAGTGGAAGTCGAGGAATTTTAGGTGTACAAGGTGGAAGTGGGGATGATGGTAAAGATGCAATAGCCGAACCTCTCTACGCTTTGATGGGAGAAGTGTTTGATATGAGAGGCGTATTCAAATGGCTCAGAAAAACACTCATTTCATTTGTACAAATAACATATGGCAGAACTATTAATAGGTAATTGTTATTAAATTAATTCATATTTTTATAAACATATCCGCAATGGAGAGCATATACCCCTAATAGAGCTTATCTCAACAGAAGTTTTTCTACAAGAACAGCTTGTTACTGAGTTACTCAAACTGTCTTTTCTCGAAGAGAGTAAGGATAAAAGGATAAGGCTAGGGTAGAACAAGTGGTCAGCTAATCTCTCTCGCTACAACCTGTTTTCAGAATCGGATGGGTGGGAGGGAATTTTAGACATCAATTTATGAAACTGTCCATAACACTTATAACTGTTTGTGAATATTATTTATCATTTCTTGTTTTCAGACAAATAAGAGATACAATAACATGGGTTTTCTCCGAACCCATGCTCCATTATTATATAAGTATTATTATGAAATCTTGGTGGCCAGGCGGCGTACTGGCTGTGCCCACAGAGGATCGCACACAGAAAATTAAAGGTAAGAAAAATTTATTTATTCAAATTGTAATAAATTACCTAATCTGGGACTGCAAAACTGTACCAAAAAGAATAACGAAGTTTTTTTTGCTGGGCCTGTACCCCATTGGCTTGATAGAGGCCACGGCTCAGATATCAATCTATGCCAACTTCAAGTGAGTCTCCCAATAAGTTACCAATATCACATGAGAAATGGGTATCTTTGATTTCTCTTTAGATTCAACGAGGAGATTCTTAGTGTACAGTATTAGCGCGGTGGATGTTTCTGTATTTCCATCACTAGCAAATAAGATAAAAG
The DNA here is from genome assembly GCA_022494535.1 of Himalopsyche phryganea. Lineage (NCBI taxonomy): Eukaryota > Metazoa > Arthropoda > Insecta > Trichoptera > Rhyacophilidae > Himalopsyche > Himalopsyche phryganea. Next base: position 3,736,088 of record JAGVSL010000065.1, on the reverse strand, counting down.
AGCTTACATCAGCATGCTCTTATATCTCGCTCATGTCCTTCACTTAACATCTGATCAAGCGAGAAAGAAAATTTCACATGATACTTATTAAGATCACTTTAAATTAATTGGTTAAACAAGTCAAAATACTACTTCAACTTAAGATATATTAATTTTAAGGCATGCTGGAAAGTGCCTATTATAAAATATATATTTATATATTATTTCAGATAAAACGAGAGAACTAGCTAGGGAGCAGTTTATCAGTAACATTCCAGAAGTCCTCACGAGCTTAATGGGTGCCCAATCAGCTCAAAGAGGGGCACAGAAAATATTTGATACATTGCAGAACCATCGGCAAAATAAGCAGCTTTTTTACGTAAGTAAATAGAATAATGTATATTGACATCTCTGCCTGAATACTCTATATATATTTCTAATCAACACAAAATCTTCAGAATGATCAAAAAATGTGTTCATGTATGTCATATTTGCCACCAACAACAATAATTTGATACAATTTAAGACATCGACTGAGGGTGCTTGATGGAATTTCAATATAAAATTTGGATTATTGAGATTTTGTACATTCACGAATGTCGAAGTTTCTTTTTTTAATCTAAAGGCAGCAAAATTTTCTGATACCCTTATTATCTAATGTACGTGTGGTTTTACCCAACGCCACTCAGGTATCAGTGTGGCACCCAGACGTATAATATTTTACCTCGTAAATAATATTTGTCGTATTTGTATCATCTATATAAACGTTAGACACTGTTTACTGTCTGTCAGTTTGAGTCCATTCGTGTGCTCGAATGCCTGAAGATGCCGAAAGGCGAAACCCGGGTCGTTAGTGACAAAATACATGTAAGTGTACAAAATCTCAATAATCCAAATTTAATAATTTGATAGTTTGCAATATTGGGTTCACTTATATGTGCACTGATTTCACTCACAGTTTCTACAGCAGTATCTATATTGTGACTCATTCACAACAGAATTGCATGGAAACGGAATTTCGAAAAAAAACAGTTACTATGTTTTAAAGTTTGCCAACCGAATACCTTTCTTAACTGTCCGTATAATCATTATCTCATTTCACCTACAATAAGATGTGTTAAGTAATCATTTTCTGTATTCATTTGTTTGCTTGTATACAAATTCCAGGAACTGTTCGAAGTACTCTTGATAGAAGTATTTCCAGAACTGAAACAGCATCAGTAAATCATTCAAGGCACACTTTATTTGCTGCAGCAATTGACAACGAGACAAAATATCACATCGGGACAGTGCTTTGTGTCACATCGAACATTCCAATAAGTGATATTTATTGTAATAAAACCTAATATATTATATTGTGTCATCAATGCTAAATTTGCTTTTGTGCTAAATAGTAGTTTTTAGATAATCATATCCAGGGGGTGCAATTTAAAAGTTGGGAAATGATTTCATAAGTTTTATCAGGTTGTCACGAATGTTTCAGACTGCCATAGTTACATTGTGACCAATTTAGAACTCATATAGCATATTGTAGCCTAACTTCATCTGTTTTATCTCCAGTACCATTGTTTATTTATGAAAACTTCTACGGGTTGAAAATCATAGTGTAAAATACGTATGCCATTAAAGGTGTTTTCAGTTGTAATAAAAATGCAGACTTATGTGACAACGTAATATTTGGAACGTGATTTTTAAGCGAATCTTTGCAATCACAAACAAAAAACTACCATTTTGGCACAAATGTGACACTAGCACATATGAGATAATATAATTATTTATATACTTTTAATTAGATTAAGTTGTTCACTCAGAGTTTATCAATGCCGATACGAGATTGATTCTACATTTAATGACCCTACATAATCCAGTTTATCTTCAACAAATCTAAATATACAGAAGAGCTAATGTTTACAGTTAAAAAGATGTTTAGGGGCTGCATTAAATGACTGTCACTTGACATATCTTTTTCTAAATCATCTTTATTTAAAAGGGTCGATTACTGTTATAAACCACTTTTTGAATTATTTTAATGTCATCATTTTATTTTTCTGTTTTCACATAATGGTCACTGTAAGATAAAATTATACAACATTTATGTAAAAAATTCAATAGGCCTAAAAGCAACAGTATCTAACCATACATACATAGGGTTCATCAATATAAAATTTTGGTCGGTCAATTATCGTTAAATCTTCATTTAGTCTTAATGTATATAGTCAAAAATATTATAAGTGAATTGTACGAAATTATAATTTTTCTTCGAACAAATATTAACTATTTATAACTTTTTTGGACAAATTATGTCCATTAAGCAAATTTAAGGTTACCTTTTGTATAAAATGTCACATACTTTTACTCTATATTGTACTAAGACATATCTTTTCCATTGTTATTTTTTTTAGATATGATTAAGTAAATTCACAGAATATTCGTCGTAAGAAGTCTATCACTGACAATTTATCACACAAACTACGATGTGTTACATATTATTTTTACTATCCTTCAATGTTTACAGCTTTTTATCCACATTTGCTCCCTGCTCGAAACATTTGGTCACCGAACGGTGTTTCCATGATCCTCTGTCGTCTGCCAGACTCTTATACTTAGCAGTTTTTCATATAATCTTTATTATATTCGTCGGGAACTTTATACTTCAAACAAACAATCCACGCCATTTTTCAACGCAATTAGATTCCTAATTTCAATATCATATATCATGATTTTGCAGAGCACTGCTTAAAAACTTGTTTCTGCGGACCTCTGTGGGTCCGTGGAGTTGTTGCAGTAACGTCATTCGAACCAAAAACAGTTAACACCTTAAAAGTCTTCAGTAATTTGTGTGATAAATTAAAGCGATCAATTTTCTTTACATGGATTTGATAATAACCAAAGAATTCTTTTGCAATAAATTACAATACAGTAAGTCAATACTTTTTAGTATTTAATTTTAATTATAGCTGTTATAACCAAATTAAAGATTCCTTCGTTAATTCGAAACGGATAAAATCTCTGTTACGCTTAAAAAAAATTAAATGTTCTTTATTATGGCTATCGGCAAGTCTTAAGATTTCTTTTGGCCAGTCAAGTATTTTTAAAAATATTTGGTGTTCAGTAGATAATTAATTATTAAATATTGCATACCTGTCTTTCCATTAGTGTGTCAAACAAAAATCAAAGCAGTCAGATCAAATATTTTTCAATTTTTTAATCAAAAATAAGGAGAATTACTGCCAGTGTTGCCAAAATACATTTAGAAAATGGCATAACATTTCTGTCTGTCACCACACTGGATATAAATGTTTGCCATTAAATGTTTATCATGGTCTAATCTTTATGATGTAAATATAGTGAACAGTATTATACCATTTCATAGTATAACTAGGTAAGTTGTTTTGGTAGCAAAATATTCCAAATTAGTTATATTGATAGCTATGCTTCATCAACATTGTTTTATGAACACATATTTGTCTGTCAATTAAACATTACATTTTATGTTATTTAATATCTGGTATAACATTTTTTGTCAATTTTGTCACAGAATATATTAAATATAAAAGGCTGACTACCAACTTCTATACAGAAATTTTTCAAATCATTGCATATATTTGATACAAAATGCAATCCAATGATAAAGTTTTCATTTTATTTCTGCTTCAAATTCAATTGCAATTTAATAAGTTTATTCTTAAAAACTCACATTTATATAAGACACTACATCATTCTCACTTATGCAATATCGTATACATGGAAATATAAACTTACAGCAGGACCAACTCAATTCCAGTCATAATTGTAAAGAATTATTAATATCGAAAAATAATTATTTGTAAAAGACATTTTTACCGTTTAAGTAAGTTCAAAATTTTATGATACTCATTTTCAAAAGATGGAATATATTTTCATTGTATCAGAAAAAATTACCATTGGTATCTTATTTCTCATTTTATTTATTGTTATGTTTTTTCTTTATTTATTTCCATATTCTTTTATTACCGAATAAGGGTATTAAAAAGATTTTCAATTCATCCAATAATGATCTCATCTTTAGCCATGATTAAATTTAAGAATATCGAATTAAGTAATATCAAACTTGCAGCTCTTATATTCTGATTATTATATTCTGTACGTCATCACGGAAGCTTAATCGCAGATTTTAATGTGTACTGAAGTTTTATACATTTTATGATCTATAGCAAAATCTCAGTAGTCAGTTGCAAGTCAAACTTATAAGTGTAAATTAGGCATGTGAAAAAAGTGACTGAGTACCATATCGAGTTTCTAAGGCTTAAAAGGGGTAAACCTTATTTTCTAGCATTCATGCATTCTCTACTACGATTTGTATCAGTTAGTAAAAATGCTGAATTTTGAAAGTTGTAAAAAATTCAAAAGGGGTGTAACCAGCATTTTTAATTACATTTTCTTTAATAATGTACGTATTGTGATAATTACAAAGATTCATTCAAAGACTTTTGGTATAAACATCTTTGCTCTCTTGGAAAATTCTGAATGCATAATATACTCTTTTATTTTTCCATTTTGAAGCGTAAAACTTTTTTTTTTAGTTTTGATATAATTTTACTCGAATACTTTATCTGTTATAACAATTTTAAATAGATGTATCTCTTTAAGCCAGTTGAAGTATACCTACTGAAAATAAAATGTAATAATTTTGAATTATTTCACTTTATTGTGATAATACGATAATAATTACTGTCTCGTCCATTTTGATTTATTATGACTAATTATAGTTTCTTAATGGCCAAAACTTGCCAGCTTTTGTCCTGCTAAGCTAACAATTAACTGATTTTATAAGAATTTTTCTTTATGGCAACTTTTCCGCCTATATGTCAACTGAAACATTGCTGATTATATCTGTGATATTATCAGTCATATACAGCACCTTTCTCTCGTAAAATCAATTAAAAATGTAATTATTTGTAAAATAGCAATATGGAAAAGGAGTATCTCTTAATTCTGATTGTTCACAAAAAGCTTTCTTTAAAAGTGTGCCTCTCTCTGCCTGTTATATTATCGTAATAATTGATTTTACTGATTAAATTCTTATTGCCCGTGCATGTTTTCATGCTTTGAAATTTTTTTTTCTTAACCAGTAGTTCTATACTTTCTTAACTATTTAAGTTGGTAATGGTTATTCCATCATAACCTATGTAACTTAACCAAACATCTAGTAATTAATTTGGTTATAAGCTTGCCATGTGCTTTGTTAATACAGCTAATATTACATTAAAGATAAGACCCCAATTTATCCAGATTAACGTGAATGTTAATGAAATTCAAAATATTTTTTTACTTGCACTTTTTGTCTATTGGGTATTGATTGTGTGCACTATTATCAGAATAAAACTAGCAGTAATTTAAGATTACGCAAAAAAAAAATGCGGTTATATTACCCGCTGTAAGTTTCAAAATATTATTTTAACTTTGGTACTAGCTCTATCAGCATCAATATATTCTTACGTGTCACTTAAATCTCTGATATCAACCTTGTGGGCACGTCTGCTCAATATCAATTTTTAAGCAATAATATAATAACCCAGTACAATTTTGTTTTCCAAACAGAGATTTAGTAATTCATTGCTTTAAAGTGTACTCGATTTTAATATTTAGTATACTTTGTTTCAATATCTTTTTATACAAAGTTTTGTGCCCTGTTACATCTCGTTCATCTTCTTATGGAAAGCACTCTTGATTCATAAAAATTCAACGGTAATTATTTATATCTATATCTGTTTGGCCATTCCTCTGTGTGCCATTCATTCTTCTGTGATCTTTCTTATGTTGTTTGCAGTGTTGAAAATAAAACACAAATAACATTTAAAATAAATTTTTATTTAAGTATTTATAAAGTAATCATGTGCACACCGTTATGGAGGCATTTAAGTATGCAATGATTATTTTTGTTAATATATTTCATTAAATTCATCAGACGATGCACAAGTGAATAATCTGATTGAGCACAATCCTACCGAAAGCTAGCGATCGCCGGACGGCGATCGTCCCTGACGCTGCCATATTCTATCACAGACATAATCTTCAATTTCATTCTCAGACCACTCAGATGTTCATCGAAAGACATCCTTAAAGAATAATTTACAATTATAGTATTGAAGATGAGATTAATTTTTATAAGTGTCGATATCATAAGAAAGTATTTTATTAAATCAAAAATAACAATATGTCTGCATATCCGACTGATGAAAAAAACGTATTGTGAAAATTAAACATTACGATATTCTATTATCAAAACCAAAGATTTTCGAGAATATTTCATGAGTGTGATTTTTCTTATAGCCTTAAGACTGTAAATAAATTTCACAGTCGATAATTCCTACTTTATTTATTATTTTAGTTATTGTGCATAAAATAATTTAGAATAAAATATTTATTGATAAATATGTAGTGAAATATGAGTCTTACAAAAATACATACAGTCGGACCTCGGGAGGTCTCGAGACATTGATGCAACAATTTTTTTTTATATACAGCACATCGGAAGGTGATGGGAGTCGATCTGCGACTTCTCCGTTTCCACCCGTTCGGTAAAAAGTATTTTTCATTTTACGAATAGATTTATATGTTAAAAATTAATATACTGCAACGGTTCCCCGGTAACGAAAAGAAATAATCCAACGGAAATTGTATTTAAAAATATATATGTAGATATATATTTCTAGTGCATATTATATTTGTGTATATGTAAAAAAAAATGGAAGTTATATCAGTCACATTGTGTATATAATATATATTTAAATGAAATAAAATGTTTACAATCTCTTCTTGTTTTACCCTTCTTAGCATGTTCAAAGAACTGCAAATGATGACATTCATAGACGTCAATTTGACAGTATTCTTTTAGTCGCATTCTTAAATTGATACCACTCGATCATTAAAAAAAAATGGCAACATTTTCTTTAGTTATGAGTCACAGTCAAAAGTTATCCCGAATATATCTTGAGAGAATTATAATATAGATAATCGAATCACATTAAATACTTTCAGGCGCGTATTCATTTCAAATCGAGATAAAGTTTAATTCTTTTTCGAGATGTATCGCAATAAATGTTAGATAACACAGTTTTTTATAAAATATATTCACTAGTAATCAAAAATCTTGCACCTTGTTAAGATAGAAGTAAATAATTGTAAACTCACTAGTTAAATGGATAAGTTCGTTTAGTTTATAAAATATCTCTCCAAGCTGTCTTGCGCTTTTTATAAAGTTATAACTAATTCTTTCGCTGCGAAAATAATTACAGTAACCAAACATATTTCATCACACTCAATTCATCCATACAATAATTGATAAATGAAATTTGTTCAGTTTTTGACATATCAATCCACCTCGCAATATTCAGGATTGACTAATGACTTTGAGGATACCTGAGCAATAAACCAAAGACTCACTCCTTAAAGATTTGTTTCTACTTCTATAATATACAAAATACATATATTATGCCATTATACAAAATTTTGATTCATGGAATTCACAAGATCACTGTGAAATACGTATAAAACGTGAAAAAAATTGAAATTCATATGACAAACAATTTATAGCTTCTCTCAGATAGCTTTACATTTGATTTGACGCAAGATTATAAAGCGTTTTCATCTTGACTCAAATATATTAAGCAAAAGGTGGTGTAAAATAAATGTCACTTACTTCTATTTGCTTAATTTTAATTGGAAAAAAGTAGTAATTCATTTTCATTTGCAGATATTCTCTTCAAATAAAGTCTCCTATATAAAAACACATTGGATGATAATTTGAATTTTTTTAAACATAAACTCATTGAATGATGAATTTCTTGGAGCTTGTAAATTCTATTTTTATTGACCATAATTGAATATTGTCTTCTTGAAATTAGCATATAAAACTAATTGTTGTAAATGGGTAAAGCAATACTCAATTTAATGTAATTAATCAGGGTGTAATTTTTCTCATTGGACATCCACAATTCTGCTCAATTTAAACGCAAAGTTACCTCAAAGAGGACACCAATTCTTCCCTAGCCAAAATGTAATTGAGCAACAACTAATGACTTCATTGTAACAACAAACGTTAAGTGAGTTTTCCACAGCTAGCTGCCATTAATAAGGTTTTTAAATTTTCTTGGGTTTTACTTTCCATTTATAGTAGATTACAATTATGGTCATGCCGAACAAGCGATCGCTATTATTTTTATCCTTCTTTCAAAATATTTTTATTTTTACATCTCTTTATTTTTTGATTATGAAAAACATTTTTTTAACACTACAGAGCAATTTCAAAATGACATTACACAGAATGACTGGCATTTCATTATCCATAAGACCTTATCCAAAGGCAGAATATTATTTTGAACACAATGACAGTTTAGATGTAATAACAATTTTACTGTTCTATTTCAAAAAATAATAGTAAGCATTCAATTCAAAATTTAAAGTCTTGAACGAGATAAAATATGTTTCACATTTAATATTTATTATTCATTAAGAGTTTTAATTTTTTAAAATCTCTAATATAAAACAGTTATAAACAGTGCTGTAGTGGAGGTTATAGGGGGTTATACCCTCTGCTATATTTGTAAATAATAGCATATGCATATATTAGTCAAAATAATTTGCCATCAGGCAAAAAATTAAATACTTTTTCGGTAAATTATATCGTAAGCGCAATGCAAATTTTCATTTTAGTTTTCAAATCCAATACGGGAATATGTTATTGGGTATAAATATAGACTTAAACATAGGGTATATATTATTACACAGAGTGTGATAAGTATAGTTCCTGCAAAGTTTATAACTACAGCACTGGGTATACAATATATAGTTTTATTTACGCAAAATATGTTAAATCACTCATGATCAAAACCCTTGTCCAAAATTTCAAATTTTAAATTGAATAAATCGACATTTAATATTAATTTTACCAGAAATTGAATTTCGTTATGATGAGCTGTCAATACTTGGCGAGTCATTCTACGTAGGCAATAGAATTTTCCATTTAGGCTTTTCGTGTACCAGTCACCTTGTTTATAGTAAAAAATTATGAATCTATTAATTTTTCAGACAGTTACACTGGATCCGCATTACTGTGACATCGGTTAGAGAAATGCCTGGATCTCTGGCGAGCAAAGTTATCAATCCGGCCTTTACACACATACAATTTATGGACTGTTACATTTCAATAAATATTTACTACTTAGTATGCCTTTGGTGAGAATTAGTTATAAAACTAATGATATATTATATAAGATTCACTAGATATTTCGTTTATCGAAATATTCTCACACTTAATTCACGAATACTAACATGGCAGAGGACATTGCCAACTTAACGGAATCAATCACTTTTTTTTATACAGAATGACTGATTTACAAAAATAATCTTTTGTACAATATGTAAGTAAATTATTTGAATGTCTTTTTCTATTTGTTAGATTTGTTATTAAAGAATTGACAGTAAATAATAATAACACTTATTTCAATAACCAATCTAAACGATCGCTTCAATCATTCAAATATCGTTCACGCTTCTTTTACGCCATTCATTAAGTCTTCCAATATAATAAAGCATTTGATTCATTTGGAAAAATTAAACTATTTATTTTATTACATCCATTTCTCTTTACGACTAATTTTGACTTATAAATAGACTCACAGCATACCAACTGTCATTCCCTTCTCATTTTTCACTCATCCGATAAAATTAAGGTTACATATTCCTACTCACGTAATATGGATGTTTTAATTCAAAGGATCTTCCGTTAGTAATTCTTATTAGGTAGATACAAAAACTCTTTAATAAAGAGAAAATCTAAATAACAGTCACACTAACCGATGCATTTTCAATTAAAATAGTTCCTTTCATGTCTCAGTCACAGCCACGTTTGCTCAAGATCTAATATTTAGTAATAATTTTTATTGTAACTCTAATTTTTATTTATTCGGTTACAAAATATACGAAAACTATCAATCCGCAACTACAGGTACTCTTCCGGTTATGAATGCTCGAGTGACATTATACCAAAGTATAAATCTGTAAATCGGAGAATACGTGTAATTTGAGAAATCTTAAAAAGACATTCGATTACGAAGTCGATCTTAAGTAAAAACATTTTAAACAAAGTCAATAACTAGTGTATTATACGGCCATCATTTTCAGCATCAACAGAGAACTATAGTTAAGTTATTATTTATTTGGCGCTCGATTTACAGATATCGAATATAAAATACAAACCGGGTACTTTACTATTTATTTGTAAAGATCACAAACAAGCTCCAAGGAAAACGTGATCGACCAATCCCTTTAGAAGTATCGTTCCTGTTATTCAAAAACAAACTAAACCACTTTCTGGTATTATAAATTTATTATTCGTCAACGTTTGTCGTCAATCGAGTATAGACTGTAGAAATTTTTAATACAATTTTTTGAGTAGTCAAAAGTGTAACGTATTTACAATAAATATCCAGAAACTCGTCCAGTAGATAGGTTTACCTAATTCAATGACATTAGCCTTAAATTATTCATAGGCCCGAATAATACCTTACAGGGTTTATAAAATATTTAACAAAGTGATTGCTGGAAGATATTAACTTTACAAATTAACAGTAACACGACTGACATCAATAATAATTATTATGACCCATCTGAATGTCACACGTAGAAATATTTAGTGTCGGAACCAGGTAAACATTCTTATTATATTATGAACCTATCTAGATATGTCAGTGTCAAATTGATTTCTAAATGGAAGCCAAATGCGAATATTAAATGGATGAAAATAAAACTATTAATCAAACATTGTAAAAGAAGGAATGTGAAATCTGATGCAGCAAAAAAACAATAGTAATTCAATAATCTTCTTCTTCAGATGATAAATATTACATAACAACAAAACTTTCAAATATGACATAAGTTGAATTCAAAATTAAGTCACGAACCGAATTTTCATTTAACTGTAAATTTCTGATTCGCATTTGAGCTTCGTATCCTGTTTTATAAATGTATGTTACAAGTAATTTGAGGTTTACAACACACTGTTTTCACTTAATATAACACATTTATAGTAACATAATAATGCATGATCTGATTTAATTCTATATGAATAATGAATATGACAGTGAAATGTTTTTTTTTTGTAATTAAGATTGCAAAAAACAGTGGTATGTGATATGTATGAATATAAGATAACACTACTTTATTTAGTGTATCTAATTTTAAACAATATGTATTATTTCATTACATGCCAAAATACACAATTATATTAATGTAATTCTGTATACATTTAGGTGAGTATACATATTTGGTTTTACACTGTGAGCGTTTATTGAGACCAGAAATCACTTAAGTTAACTTATACTTGACTTGCGTCGTCGACCGTTCACTTTAACATACTTAAAGATTATTTTTTTTAGTAATTTACACTAATCTCATTGCATCTATTTATGTTGTTCAGTTTTAATGAGCGAGAAAGAATTAAAATATATTCCCCCGTGCAAAACCAACCTCTATTCGCTCTTTAATAAATACCTAAACCCTGTATCTAATTACGACAAAGTAACTTTCCCGTTTTAATGCTTTGCTGTGATAATTTGAATCGAGTTAATGCGATTCTCTGTTTTCACTTCATATCGTTTTGCATCTTATGATGTCGGACAAGCAAATTAAAATTCTATGAAATGAAAAAGTACGGATTGTTTATAAGCCATTCTTCTGTGATAATTAAATAATTGTAATCATTGAAAAACTGCAGGTTGTTACACTTGCAGTTTGATCCAACTCCAAATGTAACAATCTTTACTATATGTGAAATATTTGGCTTAAAATGAGAGCTTTCGCCCGTAGACATGAAACTTATCTCATGCGGTCATGTGGTTAAAAGAATCCATCAGTAATTCGAGGTCTAAATATACATATGACCAATTTTCACACCAGCGAGTGAATGTAAAACAATATCATGGATGTTAACTGTCAAACTATAAAAACAGCCATTTAATAATCCACAGAGCTATTGGGAGTTCACAGTATTAACATTTTAATAATCATATAACTTCCTAAAATCAGCAGGAATGTTTGGATTGATCGTCAGTTATGTAAAAATGGCTATTTGTGCATTGTTTTACAAAACTCTGTATGTGTTGATTTGTCTGGATATTGATGAACTATAGTGTACCATTATTGTTTTCTCTCTAGTTTAACGGAATCATTGAGTTTTTGACTATCCATAATTGATGTTCAGTTTACGAGTCAGACGGGTAACTATCTATTTTTTAATACATTGAAATGGCCGGTTTTTCTGTATCTGGAGTTCTTCACCCGATTGGATTCAAAGCTATCGAATCGAAGCCGTCGTGCTGCGGCGAATGATGCGAGTCAGGGGTGGGAGTGCAGTGAGTGGATGTCGGCGTGCGAGATCCGTTACCCGGTGTCGCTATCAAGCTTGCTCCCTCCGCTGAATAAACATTTGTTACCCTTTCCTGCAACCGATATCATATTAAGAATATTTTTCACCTGAGAATTCTACTTATCTTTTTTGGACTGAAAAGCTTAGAATCTCTCTCTTCATGCTAGTTCCAAGCGGGATCATCAAGGTTCGGTTTCAAGATTTTGCACAAAAGTGGAAATTTTTAGATTTGTTTTTAATAGATTAGAAACATTATTTTGATTTCCATCTATCTTAATTGAATCATCGAGTTGCAAAAAGCACTCTGGAAGTTTTTCAAGTTTCTAGTAAATGACGAAAAACTGCTGTGCATACCAAGCATTAAATGTATTATTCTTTTGCCATTTCTAAATGATTTCCTGACCAGGTTTAATGCATTTCGAAGCTCTAACCCGGCATACTAGATAGAATTTAGGTTAATAAAAAATATAGCATTCACAGATCATGTTCTTAAAAAATTGTCCAGAATGGTTTCTGCAACTCAGTGATTCAATCATTTTTTGAGATATATCTGTTTTATTATTTTGCGTAGGCCACCTACTTATATTTACATATTAACTAAAATTTAGACGCAACAAGGTATTCAAACCTCAAAGAGAACAAAAAGCATTATCACTTCACAGGGATTGATAAGTAAATATCTTTTTTTATTTATTATATTATATTCACAATGATTAGTAATTACCTGTGATCGATCATACTTGAAAATTTGGAAACGATTGTTTCTCCGCCTGTCAGGGTTGGCAGTTGGCATGCCGCTCCCGTCTGTGTTACAGTTATAGTTGGGGTTGGGAAATGATATGACTCTTTTTCCCCGACTGTTGTATTCTTGCTTCGCTGTCTGTTTTCTATTGTAGAATAACACTAAAACAAAAAATATCAAATGTAAGTTTATGAAATAAATATGAATGAAAGATTCACCAGCTTCCACAAATTCTACTTACTGATTAATACGACTGTGAGCACAATCAAAAGTATCGCTGTTATTATTAAGGTAACCACGATCAAGGACAGAGTCAATCCAATATCTTTCTTCACTGGCGGTTTGATCGGCGAAGTTTTGTTGAAAATCTCAGCTACCATGAAACGGTCGTCGTACTCTTTCTCCTGATCGTACTCATCAGGTGACACATCTGATCCAGGCCGTACCATGGATATTACCATCTTTGGAACTGAAAGTATCAATAAAATTGGATGAATTTTACATACAGTAACATAAGCTATGGAACAGAAGCTCAATAATACATTAAATTAACAAAGAGCTCAATTCAAAGCCCTAAAAGAGGATTTCAAATTGAGTATTATTAGACTCAAAGAAAGAAAGGGTTTGTGTTATAATTCAAAATATTGAAGGACTTGGATTAGAGGTTAGAAAATCGAATACTAAATTTTCTCTTAAAGAAGTAGTATATTTTTTACATATAAATAGTGAGCATTTATTTTTCTCAGCCCGAAAAAAGTCCGATTTTTTTTAATATGGTAATTCGTTTGTATTTTTCAAACAATATATGTTATTAGTGAGTACCCGGTATGCATTGCAATGCCACTCAAAGAAAGAAAGTATTTGTGTTTTAATTCTGTTTATTGAAAAGATTTTGGATTAGAGGTCTGCACGGGCCGAATATTTATTAAGTTACCCCGTCCGAGCCCGACATCTTCAGACCCAGCCCGAGACTTAATATCACACTTTCTACCTGAACCCAACTCAAAAACCAGATTTATTTTGTTTCAATATAGAAATATAGAAATTCATTTATACTTTCCAAACAACATATCTTATTGTTACCATATTTCCAACGAAATTCATTACACATGTGAAATAAATTATTTCAGTTATGAATAGTATTTCCTTATGGTTGACTCATGACCCGAACATAGTCTGAAATATTTTTCTGAAAATTTAATGCCTGCAGATGTACACGAATAAATCAGAATGTTTTTCCGATATGTCGCTGAACATACTTATATGATTCTTTTTTTAAATTTTTTTTTTAGATTTTAGATTCAAATTTTTTTTTCAGAAACCTCCACGGGTGGGCCTACAACTCCCCAAAGTTTCATCGAAATCGGATGAATGGTAAAGAAACGCATTGAGAACAAAGAAACAAACAAAAAAAAATCATTTTTATACATATAAAATATTCAATAGTTGTCTCAACTCTTTTTGGACATATCAGTTATAAAACATTGATTCTCAGCTATCAAAATGCTACAACACAAGATATTGGAAAAGGAACAATCATGTTTCCATTGTATTTCTGTATTTTGTTCAATGATACAAATTAATGTTCTCGAATTTAATATTGTTCGTGTTCTTCAAAAATAATCTGGAGAAAAGGTAAAATTGGTAAATTAATAATATTGTGTCGATTTATATATATTTTTTAGAATTGTTTTAACACCTTCCTGTCAATTTACCCTTCATCATATTGTTCACTCAATTAAACTTATTCATATTGATCTCTTATAATACATGAAATGGATATCCATTTACCGGTTGTGCAAGGTTTTCCTTCGGGATAGTCTGGACATGCGCAGACGTAGCCTTCTCCATTGAATAAACACAAATGGCTACAACCACCGTTAGCCTCTCTGCAAGGATTCCATCCTTTCTGCCGTTCTGCTGATACTGCTTTTATTTCCATCACAACTTCTAAGTCAGTCTTTATAGCTGTCACATTCTTGCCAGTAGTCTTGTGAGCTCGCATTACAGATTTTTTAAACCAATCTGTCCAGTAAATGTGGTCGCCGATCTGAAAACAATCATTTTGTAAATAAGGTAAATAATAATTTTGATTTAATGTATTTCTTTTCGATTTCTACAAATTATTCTAAAGATAGCTTTCGTATCTACACTCCTGGGTGAGACATTTTAAAACTGAATTCGTAACTGTCAACTTACTGACGTAACTAGAATAATACAAATATTGTGAAATACAAATACACCTTTGGTATAGCGGAAAAATACATCATACATTCACTTAGACTCATGAGAGATATAATGATAAGGTTCGTCACTTTTAAGTCTCGTAAAGAGGATCATAATAATACTAAAGTATAATATACCTGTGTCAGTCCAAATGGATGTGTAGCATCTGGAACCAGTTGAACTCGGTTTCCTCCATGCAAATCGGCCGTTTCAATCCTGTCCTTCAGTGCATCTGTCCAATACAAACGCTTCGCTTTATAATCCAAGGCTAAGCCATTGGGGAAACCGAGATCAGTATTAATAATTATTTTCCTCAAAGATCCATCCAACATGGCTCGCTCAATTCTAGGTACATCTCCCCAATCAGTCCAGTAAATGTATCTATAAATGAATGTTAGATTAGATTAGTTATAGATATCCGAATGTAACCCAATCGCCTATTTTTCCAATAATCTAGAATACAACTGTATTTCAACACAGCATATTTTTATGAAGACTGTTCTCCTTAAATATTTAAATTACAGTAATCTAGGCCAATATAATAAAATGGTTTAGGGTTACTATCAACTGTATGGTCACCATTCAGCATTGGTTTAGTTTGGTTTTAAGAAAATCACATCATGGGAATTCTTATAATTATTCAGAAATCCTAACATTTAAGTAATTATCATTGTGATATTTTTCAGCAAGCAGTTTTCATACACTCAATTCTCAATCCAGGAAATAAATGCTGTTAATATTGTCTTTGGCTCTGTACTATTTTTATAGAAATAAAGCTCATTGTTTTGTACTTATTCGACAATTTTATTAAATGCTCATTGCTAGTTTCTCTCATCGCAAGCTTTTTCTACTGAGTCAGTCATAATGAGGTAGAAATATCAAAGTATTCAATTCCACAAGAATTATCAGAATTGGTTGATAGCTATTTCGGCTACACTATCTATGATTCAGAACTACATGTCAGTCATGCTATGCCTTCCCACTAACAATTGACAGTTAACAGCATTTGAGTGATTTGTTGTATGTATTTATTGTCACATTTCCTTTCTTATGCAATAAAAAGACTTACCCTTTCCTTGGAAATACTGCTAGGGCTCTAGGTTCGTCAAGACCTTCATAAATGATCTTCCTCCTGCAACTTCCGTCAAGTCGCGCCACTTCCAAAACCTTTAAATGTTCATAATATAAATGTAAAACAATACACTACAATGAGTTTACTATTGATTACATCCACACAAAGAGATCAGATTTTGAATATCTTACAGTATACACAATATATTTTTGAGGGCGATCTTTGAACATTGACATTTGCAAGAGCTTACATTACTATAAAACAGATATATTGGGCATTTGCCCAATCAATAACATTAATGATATCATATACCTGAAGAAACAAAGACAATCATACCGAAACGAAAAGTGTGCAGCCTTACCTTGAGTTCATTATCTGTCCAGTAAATATTGTTGGCCACCCAGTCCACGCCGAGTCCGTTAGGAGTATCAAGGTCTTGTGAAACGATGACTTTTGTGTCTGAGTTATCTAGCATATTAACACTCCTATAATAAAATAAATATTTCAATTACAGGCTCGCGGCAAGTTAGTAAACTATTATACAACAATATAAAGATCGAAGTGTCAAAAATATATAAGTTTTATCTTCTGAATGTGTTAAAACATTTTTTTATATGATAAAGGCTTAAAACTAAAAGACAATAGGAAAGAGGAACAATTCAGCTGTCAAGTAAAAACACCCTCTCTGGAGCATTTTTGTAATTAGTGGTAAATCGAAAATAATTGCTTTTGCTTGATCTTATAATTATTGTTGCATAATTTTATCATTGCTGGTGCTCTTTTAGGACTCATACATTATTTCATTTAATTTCGTTGGTATCTCAAAATTTCTTAGAATTTCATTAATATCACGTTTTCCCAAATGTATCAACAGAGAATTTTGTTTTTCAATATCTAAATAATTATTATTTTACACCTTGTATAAAATGAATTAGAATGCAATTCTTTGCTCAATTTAGCAACCGAAAGTATTAGAAAAATATGTATCATCTGAAAACAAACCGAATTATTATTTGTTCTATATGCGACATAACAGGTATATTCTGTTGTATTTATCAAGAAAATCTCACCTTATGACATTAGCATTTACATCAGAGAAGAATATCAACTTATTTTCCCAACTGAAGTCTACAGCGATGGCGTTTTCAATATTCGCTACAGGTAAAGTGACATCCCACAATTCTGGCGTGTCCAAAGATACTCTGGCAAGAGTTGTATGTGTTGCGAAGACCAGGTAATTAGACGGATGCGGGAGACATTCTGATTTTGACATATTCTTCGGATTCATTGGGTGGGTAACAAAAAGAGTTCCTGTAGGACATGCACAAGTGTATCCGACCGGGGATCGCAGACATAAATGCGTACATCCTCCATTGTTCTTACCGCACGCATTTTCGGCAATGTTATCAGCCTGGAAAAAATTTATAAATATTAACATTGAATGCTTTTTATACAATTCAGATAACCCTCAAGGAAAGGAGTTAACTAATGGACAACATTCAAATATAGATACATTATACAAATTCACTTACTTGAACAGATCTGACATCCATAATGCCATCTAGCTTTCCTTTTATGATAGTTCTTTCGTTTCCATTCCTCTTGTCAGCTCTGTGTAGAGCTTCCGTCTTCCAATCTGTCCAGTAAACATGCGATCCCACCACAACTAAACCATACGGATAAGGAATATCTTTTAGTACAATACGTCTATCTTTTCCAGCGAGATCTGACGATTCAATTGTCAATCGTTTTGCATCATTCCAGTAGAGTCGACCGGCAGGTCTATCGATAGCCAGTCCATTAGGCCACACTAGATTGTCGCTAATTATCAATTTCCTAGATTATAAAAAGATGAAAGATATTTTAATTACAAGATATTTGATTATTAAAAATATCCAAGAAAGTGTAAGTGTACTTAGACAATTAATAACGTACCCATTCAATAAGACTTAAGAGATATTCCTAATCTAGTTCAATTTTATTTATGACTAATAGATATTTATTGCATACCTGTTTTGACCATCCATATCAGCCTGTTCGATTCGTGCGTGAGTTCCCCAGTCTGCCCAGAACATGACACCCTTATGATAATGTAGCGTTATTGCTCTTGGTGAATCTGAAATGAAAATATTTGGGTGTTATTTCACAGTGTCTGAAATAGGTTATCCAACAAGTTTATCATTTATGCAATTAAAATATGTACTCACCTAATCCAGACCAAATAAGAAGTCGTCTATTGGTGCCATCAAGTTCAGCTACTTCAATGCTATTACGGCCAGAATCAGTCCAATAAATCTGCAAAAAGAGTAACAGCTTTATCATTTGGATCAATCCATTTGAAGCTGCTATGCTATCACATTTTCCATCAACAATTACACAGAATCAAAAAGAACACTGCCAATAGATAATTCTTTAGGCCTTTCAATAAATACAATTAAGATATTAACTCTACTCATTAGTTTTTCAAATACATAAGTATCATCTAGATATGAAATATCAAGATGAGCTATTTCGATTTACCTTTCGTCCGGTAGAATCAATTACAATTCCGTCAGCATTATTAAGGCCATTTGTAATAACTGCTGATCTGTTCTTGCCATCGGGGGTAGCTTTGTGAATAATATCTTCCCCGGTGTCAGTCCAGTAAATTTCACCTGAAATTATTTTCAAGGTTATCACTATACTGTCCATATCAATTAATTTTAGAGAACTCAAATAATTTTATCTTACACTGATTATTGTGACGTGATTCAAATTTTCTAGATTTATTTTATTTGTAGTCCCATACATATTAGAAAAAATAAGTTTGCGGTAATAAATGAGATAATTCAATTATTTATCTATGCCTATGTATTATTAATATAAAGATACTTCTTGACAAGAATGGTGTATTTTTGTGAAGTCACACAGTAAAAGCTTTGAAGTTTTAAAGACAGATGGCTGAGCTCGGTTTGAAAACAAGTTTTTACATTATGTTTCTAGTTAGAATTAGTGTATATTATTAGTGCTTCAATATTATTTACCTGTTTTACGATCAACATCTACTGCCAAAGCCTTCTTCATTCGGGCGAGTGGTAAAACAACATCAATTACATACGGTACATCCAAAGATATTTGCCGGATGTCAACAACGTGGGCAAATATCAAAAAGTTTGTCGGGCCATTAGCACAGGTTTTCTTGTCATCCTAAAACAAAAATGAAATATAAACAGACAATCGCTAGCATGGATATAAGTGACAGAATGTTCTTAAACATGCAGAATACTTCGATCAGTTAGAAACCTTCTAAAGTTGACTTAAAGAATTTACTCACCCCTAACTTAACCCCAATAGGACACCGACAAGAAAATCCATTCGGTTTTAGAAGACAGAGATGAGAGCATCCACCGTTATTCTTTCCACATCTATTAGCGACTATCTTTCTCTCCTTGTGGAAGATTTGAACATCATTCAATGTCATTGTGTTTGTAAGCAACGTTTTCTGACCCATGCCAGTCAATTTGTTTGCTGAGTGAATAGATGCCGTTTCCCAATCGGTCCAAAACAATTCGTCTCCATAAATGTCGATACCGACTGGGTGGACCAATCCTGTTGCTATAAATAAAAATTTGAAAACATATTCAACAAAAGACACAGTTATCAATTCCTTGTGATCAGAATGATAATTTATTATTGTCAAAATAACAACTTATTTTTGGATTTGTTACGTTTGTATCTAAATAAGGTAGAAAGTCCAAGAGGGTTATCCCATAACACAGCGGCATTAAGCACTTTCAAATGATTATTAGGAGCACCTCAACCCCTTTTACTGAAATCACAAGAGATACTCGTGGCCAGACATATTAAATAACTGCGAGCTTGTTTAATTAGTTTTTATACTGTTCATAATTAATAAATATAAAAATGGGTTTTTACTGAAGAATTTACTCACAGTAGAAGGAATTAAGAGCTGTTACGCTAGACATAGCTGATATGCAATAAAGTGTTCTAAAATACATTATTTTTATTACAAATAAAAGCTACATACAGATAATAACGGCTCTGTCAGTTCCGTCAAATCGAGAGTATTCAATTCGTTTGGCTCCAGTATCCACCCAATATATTCTTCCTCTGCTGTAGTCCAAAGCTAATCCTTGAGGCCAAGTCAAATGCGTGGTAACAATCTTTTTCCTGTTACTTCCATCCATATTGGCAGTACTGATACATGGAGAGTTTCCCCAATCTGACCAAAACATTGTACCACCTAAAACAGAAAATGTAATGAAACAAAAGTTTGCAGACTGAAACACATCTTTTCTTATGCTCAAAAAATGCACTAAATTAGGAAAAGGATAATTGATTTCTTTTATTGTAAGCCGACAACGATTTGCTGAGGAGAGATAAAAGAAATTAACATTGGTTGAAGAGTATGAAAATATAATTTATTATTTTAACGTCTTTTGGGCATGAAATATTGATTATTGTTTTCAATTGTGAATTTGATAATAACCTATTGGATCAACCACAATATCTCGGGGCTTGTCAATCTGGTCCCATACAAGAACAGTTCTCATACTTCCATCAGCTTTGCAAACTTCAATCCTTTTGGAGCCTTCATCAGCCCAATACAACTTATCGGTGATCCAATCATATGCAAGACCAGTCGGAGTTCCTATAAACGGAATATTAAAACAAAAAACATTTATAAATTATCAATATTACTATGTATCATAAATATTTTAAGTTTAATTATTGTTAATAACTTCAATAAATATTTAATTCTTCATTTCAAAGTAACAACACGATAAGATTCCACTCACCAATACTGGTGCTGACGATAACTGATTGCTGGCTACCATTGATTGATGCTCGATTAATTGTAAACTTTTCAATATCAGTCCAAAAAATTGAATTCGTCTGCTGATCCCATGCCAGCGAAAACGCAGATTTTACTCCATTTAGTGGAATTACCTACGGCACAGAACGTAAATTAAATATTGGTTCCATATGTATATTTTTACTTTATAATATTACACACCAGGTACCAGTATCACAGGTCAACACTCTCGCACACACACTTACGCAGTCTGCGTATCATGGCCAAATGCACTGTTGCGCTGTGAGTTATAGACAAACAAACAGGCTGACTAATAAATCAAGGATAAAATATAAATAATAAATATTGTAATTAAAGTGGTACTGTTGTGGTTATATATTGTTTTAAGCTTCGCAGTTAAATTTGTTCAATAATGTTTTTAGAAACATACCATGTCAATACTAGTGTCTGGTTTCTGATTTTCAAGATGCCTAATCCGTATTTCACGTTTCCTTGCAAATATCAGCAGTTTTTCTGAAGAGTCTTCACAGGTACGTCTGTAATTTAAAAGTTACATCTCATTATTCAAAAGTTAATATAGTTATGCTACAGTTGTTTAAAGTGAAATGTTCTTGTGCAGTGTGGCAGAGATAAATAAGCATACATGATATTAATATGTTTGAACATTCAAAATATCTTAGTAGGACTGAGAACATTGTTGGCTAGCTTACAAAATAAAACATCATTCTAAAGATGATAAGTTGATTTATATTATTAATTACAAGACAATACAATAGAATACTTGGAGGAAGAATACTTACCCATCAGTTCCGAGAATATTTCCAATTGGACAATGGCAGGAGTATGAAGATCTGTTTGGTAAACACATGTGAGAGCATCCGCCATTATTTGTTCCACAGTGATTGTTGTAAGGAGGCTGGCGTTGAGAATGGAAACTGAAATTATAAAATTAAACTTTTATATTGATAAACCTAGAACAGTTAATTCAACAAATCACCATCAATAAATTTGTCATTGAGTTAGTTTACTTCCATAGACAATTTTTAAGATCTTTCTAGCATTGCGTTGTGTTATCATATTATCAAAGTGAAATTTTATCAACCTTTTATAATGTTATTGAAATACAAACCTGTGAATATCCATAGGGAAGCTTAATCCACTGTGAACAGTCTGGAAGCCGACTCCTGTCTTCTTGTTAACAGTTGAAATGCTCTTGGTATGCCAGTCAGTCCAGAATATTGCGTCTTCAAAAATAGTAATGGCATACGGGTGAGGAAGACCTTTGCTTACGACCTACATAAAAAAATCTTAATCAGTAAATTGTAAGAACCTAAATTTTTCTATAAAAGTAGTAAATTGAGGTAGTTTACAAAAAATAAGACTATTTTACATAGAACAATTGTTAGAGACAGCATATTTCAGAACACTATCAAGAGATGAATAAGATGGTGGTATACAACTATATCTCAGATTATGAAGAAAAAACACAGTGGTGTACGAATCAATAACTTTATATTTTCCAAGGTTCCATTGATAAATAGATATTTTAAAATAGACTTTGTAGCGTTAATTTACATTGCTCTATTTTTGCACATTCAACATTTGTACATATCAAATTTGAATTATTGAGAAAATTATACTTAAATTTGCACATATTTTAAGGAACCAATTAAGTTCGAACCGCATGTATATTTGATTAATTAATCATTTAATTATAGTACCCACCATTAGAAAAAGATTTTATAGTGGGAGTCACAAGCCGATTATTTACTAAAGAAATCTTTTGTTTTTATATATAAATATCTATTTAATCAATACAATGTTACAAGAAGTGTGAAAAGTAATTTGATAATCATTTTTTTATAATCTTCTAATCATAACACAATGAAGATAATGCTATTTTGTTTAATATATTCTTGAATACCAGGATAAAAATTAAGCCTATCATGCGTTAGGTAATCCAAGTGGATCAGGTCATCTGTTTATATAAGTGAGGCTATAATATGTTACCTTTTTCCTATCACTCCCATCAAAATGGGCACTCTCTATGACATGATGTTTGGCATCCGCCCAATAGATTCTGCTCGTTGTGTAGTCAGTGGTCAAACCGTTCGGCCAAAATATAGACTCGGTTATAATACTTTTTCTATTCGTACCGTCCATATCAGAACGCTCTATCTTCGGACTGGGTCCTGAAATAATTTTAATGTTAAATTGCAAATTGACACTTACAAAAACACATATTTAAATGATTCAAGTGTCTCAAGAATCTTTACAGAAAATGTATTTTAAAAATCTAACCCCAATCTGTCCAAAATACAATAGCGTCTCCAGGATGCACTGCAATAGCTCTCGGCTTGTCAAGATCGCATGCTGCAATCACGGCCCTGTGTTTGCCGTCAAGAGTTGCAACTTCGACTCTTCTAGTTCCGGAATCTGTCCAGAAGAGTAGATTGTGGATCCAATCCACTGCGACTCCAGCAGGAGTATTTAAGCCCCATTTTATTACATCTGTAGGTATACAAAATAATATTAACTATTGAAATGTTAACTAGGTTTTTCTTATCATACTATTTGAAATTGGCAACTTTGGAGCAGCACAAAGGTACCTGTAAAACCACTTATTTAATGTTAAAGGCTGTTTTATGTTTTGGCCAACTTGTCAACATTTCAAAGTTTACCTCAAAGAATGAAATATTTAACTTTACGTATTTTTTAAAAAAAAGTTGATTTTAAATTGTTATTATCCTACAGTAAAATTAGTGTATTAACACATTTGCACCGGGGCAAATATGACCAAAGTACGCGCAGCGGCGGGGCCGTAAATAAATGAGTACATCATTGACATATGGCTTGTGAAAAATTAGTGCTAAGGCAATAAAAATATAACAAGACATTTAAAGAGTTATGAGCGATCAATGTCGGCTATGTCGAAGGATGCGGAATACCCGTTCCCCGGTGCTAACGAGTTAATTATTTTTCAAAACATTTAAGAGAAATAAATTGAACTGAACGGAATAAAAGCTAAAACGTTTCTTTCTAAAAAATCATGTCAAGTTCTAATGCTAGATGGTTTATTATCTTTTTCCTGAAGTAAATAATTTGAAATGAAAATTCATAGAAAGTAAATCAAGTAAGCAGCCATTTTGGTTGTATATCAATGCAGTGCCGCTGTATTGAGTTAATAAGTTTACCAATTTTATTGATACCCTTCTTTAATCAAATATACTTATTTTACAATTAAAAATCAATGCGCGTATTTTGAAAAACCATAGATGAAGATTTTTCAGACCACATATTTATGTAGGTATAATTGAAAATAGCTCAAGGAGAGTATATAATCTGTATTCTTGAACAAAATTAGACCCTCTTATAATATATATGTATAATTACATTACAAACCTTTTATATTAGTTCCATTCACATAAGCAACTCGAATGGAATCCAGCATCACCTCTGCCCAGAAAACCAACTTTTTCTCATAGTGGTAATCCAAGGCCACTGCATTGTGTAAACCCTTTAGGATGGATGTATACTTCTCACTGTTTAGAGAAACCTAAACACAACCGTCACATAAAGAATTAATAATGGCATTTAGTCAAGGGTAATTAATTATACAGTAAAAATTCAAAATATCTTATCTTGTCTGCTATATAGTAAACCTGAATAAATATATAAGAATGAACTCATTCCAAAAGATTATTGCATTAATTACTTTTACAGAGATTGTACCACAAGAGTTGTTTAAGGATATTAAGCCTAAAGCAACATTTCAATTTACCTGTCTGACTTCAGCCCTATTGGTAAACAGAAGTGTTGGTGACGCCCCTAATGCTTTACAAGTTCTCAAATCTGGTCGAAGAACGTATCCTGTCATACAACCGCATTTGAAGCTTCCCACGGTGTTACTGCAGGTTTGTGAACACACAGGATCTTGAGCATACATGCACTCATCGATGTCCCTGCATCTAAAATAGAACCAAGATTTTTTTTTAAATTAATATTTTATCATATCTTTATCACTTTAAGATTCTGTATTTTACAAATCAAGTCCTATACAATTCGAATCAGAAATAATATATCAATATTTCCATACATTACAAGAAGGAACATGAGTAAACTTACAAAAATCCGTCTTCCTCCAAGAGATATCCAGGATTACAAGCGCACGCAGGCTTCCCAGTTGCTGTAGTAATACACTGCTGTTCACACTTGCTTCCTGTTTCGCAAACCTTCTTCTGCGGACAGTTATCTTCATCATCTCCGAGTGGACAGTCTTTTTGGCCATCACAGATGTGTTTTCGGTTGACACATGATCGAAACGCACTGCTTAAGGAGTTGTTGGTGTGAGCTTTGCACATGAACTGCCCTTCCTCGCAGGACACTTCACACTTGATTTCGTCATCACCGTTTGTGCAATCTGGAGCACCGTCGCATACCCATGTTTGCTGAAATTGAAAAAAAATCAAGTTAATTCTCCTTGAAGAAATACAGCAGATATCATATATTGTGAGATGAATTTTACATTAAATAAATTACTCATTCTGGCACAATAAGATACCGAGTTGTATTTTATTAATGGAGCGGTTAATGAATATTTCATTATTGCTCTGTGGTGAATCTAATCAATGTAAAAATCACTAAGACAGTAAAATTACCATTTCCAGCATTGAATCTGATATTGATTTGTTATGTTAATACATGCAACTACATCACTCTCGTTCAATGGTTTTTGTAAGCCGCATAAACCTTTTGATAACTGAATTTTGTTTACCAGTATGCACTTTCCATCACCGCAGGTGAACTCGTCCGTGGTGCATGTCCTGAAGTTGTCTGGACCACAGTTGAGTTCATCTTCACCCTCATCACAATCCCGTTCCTTATCACACCTCCACCTTGGCGGCAAACATTTCCCATCTTCACATCTGTGACAAAAATAATCACACAGTTGAAAAAATGGACTATTTATTATCTTTAAGATATATTTCATAGGTGGTACACAACTTAAAAGCTATATCAGTAAACTGACATATACTAATATTGATATTATTTTACCGGTATCACTGAAAATAAAGGTCTATTTTTATAATCCATTTATTAACCAATTAAGCTCTAGCATGTGAAAATTGATGGGGATGCCAAAAAATATCTAAAAAATGTATCAACACAATTTTTATATTGAGAGGCTGAAATTTATGTTTCGAAAAACTTATTAATCAAATTCCTTTTTTTAGACCATATTCGAAATATGTTGATTAAATAGTTAATAAAAAACACAAATCGAAAGCATTTTAAACTATGAAATATGTATTTTCATAATATTTATAAAAGGATTAGCAATAAAATATATCAATTTTAATAATTAATAGCTGTCCTTGTTGTTAGCTTTTGTTGGTATTACTTTACATTTATCTAAATCAACAAATATCTTTCCATGTTTAATGAATTCAGAAAAGTTGACTGAAAGCATTTGGATACCAAAATGTGAATATCAATTTTCTTTTTCATTCTGTAGCACAAAGTGTTTAATATGAAATATAAAAGCACATATTATTGGGAATTATACTTCGACTCTTAAAATAATTGAATAGGAATTAATCAAAAGTAGCAAAGGAAAATAACTCAGTAATATAGATAACACAAAGGTGTCTATTGCGACTTTTCAATTCATTTCCGATAGATATAGACATTTTTAGTGACCCAATAAACACTTTATATTGTCATATTAATTTTGTTCTTTATTTAAATTCTACATTTAACATAATTTTCATCTGTTTTTTTATCATCCGTGGAAAAGTTATTCTTTTTATCAATAATTTTTACTGTACATTCCGTACATCTATTTTAAATTTGTATATCATATTCTTTATATTCCGACAAGTTGACTTAGAATTTTCTATGCTGTTGTAATTGACCTGTGTGTGTTGTCTGTGAATAAATAACAAATTGCTCACTTGAACTCGCCCGGATTACACTTCCCCGGAGGAATAGGACATCCATCTTCATCACTCCAATCTTCACAATCATTGTCTCCGTCGCAACGATAGCTGAGGCGAATGCATTTTCTGCTCATGCACTGGAATTCGGTTTCACGGCAGGAAGGAGGGTCAACGGCTGGAATATGTATGTATTTAGTTAAAACCATTAAATATAAACTGAACAACCTGCTTTTGATGAATATTAAATAAAAATACTGCAGTGAACAGCGTAAAACTACGAGGACTAAAATATCTTTTCATGTTAAAAAGAAAGTAGAAGAAAAAAAATTAGGTCACAGTCATCAAAATCTATATGACACTACCCATGGAGTGTTTTACAAACATTTTTTAAAAGCTTTATTGCTTAAATAAATACAATATAGCATATATACAATATGCAAGCAGCATTCTAGATACAATAATGTTATGCAGAGCAATTATAATTAGTCAGTTTTGTGATGGAGCTGCATTTTGGAATATGTGCTGTTCTTCTGTGATCAGAAATAATTTGGGGTTAGAATATGAAAATGAATTTATGAAATAACAATGCATTTTGTATATTTTTTCATACTCAATCGTTTTCACTGCACCATTGAAATGTAACAGGAACTTTTATATTCTCAGGTGATCTTAAACGGCAGAAGAAGTGAAAGAAAACGCAACAGCAACGCATCCTTCAATTTAGTTTACAATAAAACTATATTAACTACAAGAATAAAAACATTATTAAATAAAATACATCAATTTTGTAAACACTTCATCATTGGATATAAATGTAGAGGTTTTTTGTAGAGGTAATTTTGATATTCACGATAATAATTATAATTTTGGATACTTACGACAGTCATGTTCATCTGATCCATCATCGCAATCGTTCTCTCTGTCACAGCGCCAGGCTTGGGTAATGCACTTTCCATCTGAGCATCGGTATTCATTTTCGGTGCATCTTGAAATAAATGAAAGAAATCCAAATGAATTTAGTATACTATACCTGTTTCTTTCAATTGGAAAGCATGACTAAGGTCGTATACTGACATGTTACTGGTGAGTAATATTCAATGTTTTGCTTGATTCAAGGTATAATATCAGTAACCTTGAAGATTGGTTACATGTGTAGTTATATGAAATTAATCAGTGTTAGTATTTAATTCATGCACGGTTATGTGATCTGTGCGTAATAATTATCAGCTATGTATTGAATCGAATTATTGGAACAACGATTGGAAAGTTAGAATTTTAAAAGTTCATTATAATGATATCATTCATTACAAACCTGTCTTTTTATGTATTTATTAGTACTGTTAATTATTGCAAAAATTCTGCTGCAAAAAATGTGTTAGTTAACATGTGGATATAAACTTCATATTACATAGGGATAGTTTTAAAACTAATTAAATAAAATGAAAGTTATCCGAATAGGGGGGAAGTCATAGAAAGAAAGTAGTTCATAGCAGTATTTCTTTCACCTTCTTTTAGTATATAATTACGTTTCAATCAATAATGAAAAATAGGGTTAATATGCTTTAAAACATGCTACGCTTTTCTACCCAAAAATGTCGCTAATACAATACAGTTCTTTGGGAAATTTAATTACGTTTAGGAATATTCCAAATTTTCATACTTACATGAAAATCAAAGAAACTACGAAAATGTCGACGCGAAATACGAATATAATATCAGTACATATGAAAATGTTACAATAATAGCATAATATATCAAATGGAATTTCTTAGAACAAACCATAAAGTAAATTTTAAATATGGCTGTCAAAATTTCGCAATCATACATTGGTTTCCTTGATTCAAATGTTCGAGTTTTCACCAATTTCTTATCCGCAATTAAATTACATTATTTGTTGATAATGCCATTGTTTTTAGCATCATTCAGTTATTTTTCAGACTAAAAAAGGGCAGCATGCTTACCAAACATAGTTTTAAAAATGTTTTCAATTACAATAAAAATTTAAAAGTTGCAGCGTCACGGAAGAAAATTATAGCCGTCTAATAAAAAACTGTGCGATGCAAAGAAGATACTATTAGAATTTTAAATTGTACCTCTACAAAATATATGTAACAGTCGTAAATAAAAAAACTATCTCACCACGTTTATTTTTAGCCTCTCTCCAATTTAAATTCAGTACCCAAGATAACCTGTTTCATAATGGTGTACTGAAAATACATGAAGTGATAAATTACCCCAATTTTTTCATGATAGATCTTTAAAGAAAATGAATATTTTATGTTCTCTCACGCAAAACTAAAAATAGATTTATTTTTGCAAAAGTTTTGCGCTGAATTACGGGATTTTATTGCGCGAACATTATAAAAATGAGGAAGGAAAGTTTGTTAAAACCTTCATGTCATCCATTTTCTAAATAAAACGCGGAGGAAGTTTTCAACATTCCTCTTTCAAATAAGTATGGACTGACATTATTAATAGACACGTTACATACAGTTTTAAGATAGTTAGGATAACACAAATACTGTTTTTCTACCTTTCCTGTAACAATTATTAGCCGAATATTTAAATAAGAGTGGGGTGTAGGAACAAGAAAAGCTTCATATCATATGTCTCATATCCGTCAACAGCACTAAATGGTGGTGATGTCATGAGTATCTTTTTACATCAAAATAGAAACCTAATCTTACAGTAATTCAATGTCATTTTAAAGTTAACATAGTCTTTGATTCTATTGCGGAGATAAAAATATTGTACGATATTATTTCGAATGCGTGCAGGCAAAAGAAACATGTAAATAAGAGAATATTTTCCTACTTTACTTTTAAATCGATTTTACTTTTAAATCATTTTTTCGATCATTCTTAAAGTTAACGTTGTTAAAAATATGACATCGTCATGAATTCTATGTAAGGCTTTGTTTGTTAATAAACATCTATACTGCTGAGTAATAAATAGCATGCAATTAAATTGATTTTATTTCAATGCATTACGGCCGATTTCCCGGGAAATCGAGGAATTTTAGTTTGTCATAAAATAAATGTAATGTTACAAATGGTCATCACGATGCATGAAATGTTTCTGTTTCCCGTTCCCGCCGCAAATTTGACAGTGGCGTTCCTGTAACTCGGCTTTTGGGTCTCGGAAACGCGCTCGGGAAACGTCGGGCGGCGTTGCCATGGCGAGGCAGCCGCACCGAGCAGCTTCCCGCGCGGGGGCGTCTCACGTCCTTTATCGATCGCTGTGACGGAGAGCAGAGCCCCCATCCCCCAGACAGAGCGACTCCTCTCTCCAGTATTTTTGTTACCCAGGCGAGCCCCCGCCGGAGGATCCAGCCCACGCGCCCGGATCGTAGCCTCGACATCTCGGCTTTCGTTGACCATACATGGTGAAATATCTTAGTGGGGTAGGACTATCAAAGTCTGCCTCCTAAACAAGATAATGGTTCGCTTAATAAAATTTTGGAACGCTTTTATAGTTTCATACCAATACAATGTGGATAAAAAATCCAAGGAATGCAACACAATAAGAACACATTAAGAAGTAAACATATTTAGTACCTATATTTTAGTAAATATGCTATATAACTTCTAATCTTTTTCTCAACGAAAATTCACTAAATACCGCCCTAAAACAATGCAGTTATGTAGTTAATCCAATTAAGAATTCGAAAAAGCCAAATTATCAAACCAGGGATACCGATCATTTACACGAAATACGAAAACAATATGAGTATGAAAAAGTCACTATAACATGTTAAATGGAACTTCTTAGAACAAACCATAGAGCAAAATTTGAAAAATGGTGATGAAATATTTCGTATTTCGCATAATTTATCGGTTTTCTGGATACCAATGTTTGATTTTTTGTCAATTTCCTATCCGCAATTACATTGTTTTTAGCAGCAGTAAGTCTTTTTTGAAGCCGAAAAAGAGTAGCATGTTGAAAATTTCTGCCCATATTTTTACTATGAATTGATATCTTTTAGATTATAACGAAAATGACGCTTAGGAAAGTACATTTACGCATTACACAATGCACTGTTTAATATTTGTATTTACATAATATAATCATGTTCATTAAAATCTGGCGCACATAATATCGTCGAAATTTGATACTTCATAAGTAAAAGATGAAAAAGTAAAATCTTACAATTCATATATATTGTGACACTATCTATCTTTTCCACGTAAGCTGAATAACACAGTACGAACCGGTAGGTATTCTTTGACCGGTCCTCATTGTCACTTTTTATCCTAGTCCCTTCACACTTTAGAGCGTCATCCCCCAAACAAGTTTAATCTATTCTAGTAAAATATTATGTTTTCAGACAAAATGAGTTGATATTTTATTGATGTAGTGATGTAATATTTTCTAAAACACTCCCCTACCCCTTCGTCATAAATCATCAAATTATGTAAACGTCCTCTGTGCACGTTTGTACCCTAACGAAGGCGCGATGCTAAAATAGCCATCGAATTAATGAAATCCTGGTAGAATTTTGTTTTTTAGCCGATTGAACTAAGATCGTCAATGTAAACCTAGGATAGGTAAAAATGTATTTCTTTATGAGCCCAATTCTAATTTGTTAATAAGATTACTCTTTTTATGTGAACATGCGATAATGAATTTTCTCAGACACGAAATTAACAAGCTGCGAAATATTTTTTAGACACGTTGCCCATCTATGATGTAAACCATTTGATTGCCACTGGAGTATTTGCATATATTGTTCATAATATGTAATATTAATGATAATTATTATTAAGTTAAATAACAACGTAATATATACATGGTTCTATTAAGAGTATAAAAATATGTAGTTATATATTTATATCAAGACTGTATAATAAATATGAACTAAAAATAAGACAGACGCGAATCGATTTTCTCTCAAAAGATATGACAGATGGTATTTCCGTATGTGTATACCTCAATACGGGAGGCTCGTCGTGACCAGAGACTGCCAGAGCCTCCAGCGGGTTTTCCCGGCTAACGCTATCACTGTCATATTATATAGGTAAATATTTACCGTTGGTCGGCTACCTATAAAATTGCCCCAAATTTACTAAAAAAACGCAATATCCTATTTGACAAAAAGAATTATTTAATTCAATAATTATTAACAATATGTATAGGTAAATTCAACGAAGAATTTACCTCGATATACGATATCTTAAACAATACGACAGCCCCGTAATTTAGCCTATTTATCAGTGTGAAAAAATACATGCTGATTTTTAAAAAGAATATATATTTTTTCAATTAAGTAGATAAGTGATTGTGCCATGTAATAATTATTTTTATTTAATTTTCAAGTAGGGTCATCCTGAATGGCTGACTTAATGAAAAAAAATGTTATCGTAGAAAATATTTCAATAAAAAGTTAAGATAAGGTAGCGTATAATTAATGTACCTAAATGTTGTAAATCTAATCTACACAATACAAAATACTCTTAGATGACCGTTTCACGAAAACTCTCACACTCTCATAAAATTTACATAGTTTATTTTCCTTGACAAATCCGGGTGAAAGTGTCAATTTTCATATTATATATTTCGCTACGTTCTTCACGAGTTATGACTTGAAAAATAAGAAGTTAAAATTGAGATTTTTGACAAAGCCGTGTCGTAGAGCTTAATAAGCCATAACCAAATCAATTAAATCATACCTACTAATAATATGTACCGATTTGTAAAGGTTTTTCAGAATACCTATTATTATTAGTGACAATAATTATTAAAACTAATTCACGCTGCTTTTTAGCAGTTTAAACAGGAAATATGGTTAACATAAAAATATTTCTATACCTATCTGTGAATTTTGACCTTATGAATAATATATTAGAAGTGTTGAATCTTTATTTATTTTATTGATTGAATTAGTATTTACTTTGTAAAACTTCATTGTAATCTTTTTATACATATAAATGAACGTTTGTCATGTATACGTTCCTTTACCATTCATCCGATTTCGATGAAACTTTGGTGAGCTGTTGTGAGTACACCCGTGAAGGTTTCCGATTAAACAAATTTAAAATCTAAAATCTAAAAAAAAGAATCAAATACATACAACTAGCGACATATTTAAACCAGACGGAAAAACAAAAAATATGGAAATAACAGATATTGTTTGAAAAGTATAAATGGATTACTATATTTTAAAAAATCGGGCTGTTTTTGGGGTTGAGAAAAATAAATCTGGGTTTCAGGTCGGGTTCGGGTAACAAGTGTGATATTGAGACTTGGGCTCGGACCGGATCGGGCCGAGCCTGGAGAAGGCGGGCTTGGACTGGGTAATTTTATGAAATTTCAACCCGTGGATTCCTCTAATTCAAAGGCTCTTCAATAAACAGAATTAAAACATAGCCTCTTTCTTTCTTTGAGTGGCATTGCAACGCATGCTGGGTACTCTACTAGTAATGTATAAAATATCAATGTGCGAGCGTCTATTTTTTTGTGGAATTAAATAGACCCCTATTTCTTATCGTATTAAATAGAATATTCTTTTATTGTTATGCAAACTCGTTAAGTACACATTTAATATAAACGAATTCATCACATTACCAACCCACGCAGATATAAGTTGAGAATCTTCAATGTCATAGATTTTTTCACTATCTGTTTTGTGAATAACTTAGTTATCCTATTTTTAGATGAAAATGCTGTACGAAATCGTATTTATTTCACCAATGGTGATTCGTTGCGTTCAATTTAGAATCTAGATCGCACGATAATAATTTGGAAGTTACATTGCATTTCAGATGATATTCCGGGACGTAAAAATAAAATGGATTTTAATAGGATAAAATAACAAAGTATTTAGTTCTCCAAATGTTTTTATCAGGTAGTTGATAGCTATTTCGGATTTACGCCATCGTCAGAACTAGTAATACTAGAACTAATAGTTCTGACGATGGCGTAAAGCCAAAATAGCTATCAGCTACCCGATAAAAACATTTGTAGAACTAAATACTTTGTTATTTTATTCTATTATAATGGAGTTCTACCAAGTAAATGCTAATTCAATCAATAAAAATGGATTTTCTTATCAAATACGAATGAGGAAGTTTTTCACGTCTGATATTGCAATATTCTCTGGTAAATTATATATACCTTAACAGATCTATTGAGAATGCATCGTATTTGAATTTTTTCAGTGTGTTTAAGATAATCAAAGATATCGCTATCGTGAGAAATTATATTCTTAGCCAAGATTCTTCAGAATAATATATTTTATAGTATCGTTCTGGTAGTTGAAATCAAATATTAAAACTATGCAATAAATATTCCTAGACTGTTATTATTGAAGTTAAATTATTTTGGTTAAATTTGAATTTGCTTTAAAGTTGAACTCCATTATAGTAAGGTAATAATGGCATGATGACGTATTCACTTCTTAAATGATTATAATTGATAGCTATTTCGGCATAACATCAACGTCAGACTACGGTGACGGAATATAAAATACTTTTGACGACATAGCTATGACCTATATTTTTATTGTTTGCATTATTTTAGCATCGTTTTATGAAATTAAGTCAAAGAAGCAACATTGAAATTGCTCTTGGATACAAATTAGTTTATTAATTGAAAAACAATACATGCATATGACTGGCTGGGATCGAAAATTCCAGATTATTAGAATTTTAATCTGTATGCTCAATATTTTCATAATTCAATAACGATATTAAGTTTATAATAAAGGTGCTCTTAACCAGTAGAGAATTTTCGAGTTCCAGGGAGGGCTTTGCTGCCGTTTATTAATGATTTTCAATATTAAATATATACATATTTGGAAAGCACCGTTTGAGTTATAGGAGTATCTTGGGAATAGGGGAAATAAGCAAAATAGGTTGGAGTTCCCTGGTATAATAGATTGATTAAGATTTTTCTTTGTATGTTTTAAACGTAACAAAACAACGTCATTTTAATTGAAATAACTGATGAAAAATTAAAGAATACTTTTAAATTAAAGGAAAGATAAAATAGGGCAAAAAAAGAGAAATTTAATAGACTTCCCGAGTAAAATATTTTTAAAAACCAAAATATACATTTGAAATAATAACCTCTTTATATTGTATTTCATTGTGGTTTTCTATAGTCATTAAAATAAATTATATCAGTAATTAGAAACCTTATTTTTCAAGCGTTAATAAATGTTTTTTAAGAGTTGGCCAAGTATAGTATGTCCAAACAAGACAGTCTTTAGCACTAATAATATTTATTGCACATGCGAACTGAATCAAAAATTTCCCCTATTTCCAAAATTATTTATTGGGGCTCTGTACTGAAAATTGGGGAGGCTGGGGCAACACGTTTACCGGTGTGCGGCAGTTACCATAGAAATCCCTCCGCGAGGGGAGAGATCCTAGGTCAGGTTCGCACCCCTAAGTTATTCGTGAGGGAGAGATTCATTTCCTGAATCAACAAGTGTAACCGAATGACCAGATTTTAAGATAAATGGCTTTGCAAACATTTTGAATGCAAATTGTGGACCGTTATTGGCAATCAGCGGAAAACTGGATTAGGTCGGGGAATCACAACGAAATAATTGTATTGTATGGCGTTTGGATGTATACACTGGAGGATTTTTCGCACGGCTTGGTCCGTAAATTAATTTATAAAATATTTGATTATAATACGCTGCAATGCTGAGTGGTGCATAAGAATCGGTGCTATGACCAGACACACCCCAGTTTTACAGCGTGCCTTGAGTCTCCTTTAACTTTGGCAATTCATTTCTTGCAGCTTTGGCAAACAAATACTGTTTGATTAAGCTTCATTTATGTAAATTGGCTTAGTGATAATAAAAATCATTTTAGGTGGCCGTTTGAAATATTTCTACAGCCGCAGACAAAAAGGTCACTATGACTCACAGTTGCTATCTAGCAGTCAGAACTGTTACAAATAACTTTTGAATCTCTCGCCCATTAACTGTTAATCCGTCGCATCTGAAACACCTTTTTTGTAATCCGCCATTCGGATGGGTGGTCTAGTGTTTGCTTGCCAAACGTTGAAAGCGAGCCTACTAGAAGCGTTCGTTTCAGAGCAAACAATGATCTGGAGTCTGAAGCGGGTATTTCTGTTCGTCTTTGAAAAAAACTTTATTCTGAGGAAACCAATTCCACCTGCTCGATGTAAAGTAGTTGCTTCCAATCTATGTAAGACTATGCGATCTCGAGTAAGCCGAAAACGATGTCGAGAGTATTTAAGATACAATTGGTAGACTACAGAACATATCGTTTTGCATTGGCTTAAAAACAGTTGTCAGTAAACAATATGACACACCCTGGTTTTTCTTAAGTATGAGTGTCATTACTGTCCTGAACTGAAATCGGCCTGCGGCAAACAGCAATATTTCGCAGAAGACGCTGTTTCTTGTTGTCAGGCTTTAAAATGCCCCCCCGGCTTCGGCCGCTGGACGAGTCCATTTTTACGGAAAAGGGTAGCTCCAACTTTGCACGGAGTTTTTTTGAATTTTTGTAGACAGTCGATTACGATCCGCCGAGTGGGACGAGCTGCGGTCTCGTGGCAGCGGAGGGGACATGTGAACTGTTTGTTTTTGTGTTTTGATTTGCGTTGGATTTAATTTAAATTCGTTGTGTTATTTGTATTATAACTTAAAGTAAATTCAGTTGCTAAGTAAATGTAAATGTAGAATCAATTTTATGTGTTAAGATTTATATATTTGTGTAATATTAAACCACTGCATCTTGATTGGAAAATAAATAAGTTTTTAACCGGATCTGAAATGGTGTTTGTCTGAGATCAGCCCTTCCAGGACTCCGGATAACCAGCCGCTCGCCTCTCTTCGATCCGGGGACTTCTCAAATAATGTAATAAATGTTTTATGTATCTATATCAAAGGTATGTTTTCAGTGA
Source organism: Himalopsyche phryganea (assembly GCA_022494535.1). Taxonomy (NCBI): domain Eukaryota; kingdom Metazoa; phylum Arthropoda; class Insecta; order Trichoptera; family Rhyacophilidae; genus Himalopsyche; species Himalopsyche phryganea. The sequence continues at coordinate 3,699,026 of JAGVSL010000065.1, read as the reverse complement.
TGTTTCATTTCTTCCCAACATTATCTAATCCTGAAAATCGGGTGCAATGATAACAATAAGCTCACAGCTTTTGGTTTAATGGCCCCAACGTGGTACACATACTTTCTCTGAAATTCAATATTTTTAATTGTTAATTCCCAACAATGAAACATTGATTGTTAACTATTGCTATCTCACCGATTTGCTTATGAATTGTTATCAAATTTAATCTCAATCTAAAACATTGCAGTTATATTTTTTAATGTTTACAATTAGATCCAATTGTATTCCATTCATTTATGTTAGTTCTCCATCGTTATCATTTTATGAATAATAGATGTCGCTTAAAATATAGGTTAGATTCTAATTTTAAATCAAATTTAAAACAAAACGTTTTTCGTGCTCTTACGAAATAGTTACGTAGTGAAAAACCAAAGTTTGAAAGCTCATAATGAAATTGACGCAATGTGTGATATCTATTGTTCAAATATTCATAAAAAAATAAACACCTTCTTTCATATTGTATGTGCTATTTTTCATTTCGAATTGTATTTGAGTAGGAGAAACAAAGCCGCATCTTTGAAAATACGGCCAAGATTTGGTTGGCTACACAAAGCATCTATGCGACGTATTCGATAAATGAATCGCACAAAACCAAACTTGCATATCAAGCTAATAAATAAATAAGTAATTTTTAACTTTAATCCCATTAAGCCATGCTAGTGCCAAATTGAGTCAGTGCAATTAAATGTTTATATCTACATCGAATATAATACAGTAGACTCGCAGATAACACGGAAGATAGGGGGTGAATTATCTCGGAGCGGGCTATTGGAGCTACCATTTTCATACAAAATCAGAGCATACGCATTCGGCACAAGAGTTTTTTATCTTGCAATCAAGAAGCAGTTGCAAATTTGAATGAAAAACGAGTTGTCCGCAATCGTGTTATAGGGAGGTCTACTCTATATACTTCGCTGATATCGTCGTTGTTGTGGAAGAAACCAATAAATTGAAAAAATGACATATTGAGTTAACTGTAACAAAATTTTCCTTATTTTAAACTCTACCGTATGGAAGAAGACACTTATTTTTATAAATTATAATTTTACTTTTTTGGAAGTCCAATTAATTAAAAGTATTATTTTTCAGTCAGTGTCCTCTTCCAGAACTACGACAATATTTACATTCGTGAAAATATCCTTATAGATGCAATGTCAGCTATGAAGGAGTTTGCCATAAATATTCGGCGATAAATCGTACATGTTTCAATAATTCTCGATTCCGACGAATTTGGTTGGGTAAATTATCCACGTTTCTACGATAAATTTTCCGCTAACCACAAATTGTACCGACACAAGTTTTATTTTTTTCAGCCATGTCCACTTCCAATGTGAAGCATATTGACTCCAAATGGTTAATTTACTAAGAAGTAGTTTTATGATAACTGATTGTTGTTGAATTGCTCAACATTTATTTTTCGGAAAGCGTAAGTATGGAATAATCGGACTAGGAAAAAACTAGTAGTAAGTTAGTTGCTCTCCCTACATTCTGTTTTTAGAATCAGATAGTTGAGAAGGATTAAAAACATATTACAGAAATCCATGTCTTTGAACGTAGATTCATAAATTGATAATTGAAAATCGAAGTGTCTGTTCGGGAATTCCATCCCCGCACGAGGTCCCCACAACCGAATAGAACGTACACCGGAGAGCTTTCGGTTACGGAGTCGGAAATTAGAAAATAGTTGATAAAATATTCCAGCCTACAAATATATTAGTCCATGCTTTATTTGAAATTTTTACTTATGTTCAAATATGAAATTCGTATTTTCACATGAACACAAATCCTTTCCCCTTATTCAAACGTCAAAACTTCAATTTTTTTCATCTGAAACTTTCCAAATGTATTGTTTGTACCTACTCCGTAATTCCCCAGAGAGAGAAATATCTACACGCCGTCCAATATACATTCTTATGTTTTGTTTGTAAGCATTATATCCATTCGTTTTGGTGTTTGTTTTCCATCATTCATCTGTTTTTTTCGGGCGCCATTTTTCCCGTCAGCCGCCGACGAGAGGGCAGCACCGTCGACTCTCTTTATTCTCGCTGAATAATGACAATGGTCTTTTTCTACGGACTCTTGAATGAAAAATCTCATCAAGTGAGTTTTGCTTACAACGATTTTGTATGATGAAACTTTATCTAGTACGGCATAATCGAATCTTTTAGCGGAATGCTTTTCTTTTTGAATAATATCACAATGGTGGGCGTCATGTTACGTGAAATGTCCATTGATTAGATATTGTAATGTATTTTTTTTAGATGTATTATGAATCATTGATATGTGACTAGAAAATATCTAATTATGTAAAAAATATCTAGATCATGCTTATTGACAACTAATTGTATTATAAGAATTTGTAAAAAGTTAGTCGTATTTTCTTCTCTTTACATAAATCGATCGTCCAGTTTTTCAGACATTTCAAAAAAGCCTATATTGAGATAATAGAAAAAGCAATATTAAAATGGTCACCATAAATCAAATATTGATTCGTACCCAAGTTTTCAACATTTTATAAACAGGTGTTTAGTAATTAGCTACTTTCCGAGTATAGTCAGTAGAAGGATATTTAGAAATATCCTTCTACTGACTCAGAAATATCAACATTTTGTTTAATTATTGAGAAAGGTTATCTACCTTAGCATTTTTTGGTGGTGTTTTTGAGTTATCTAAGTATTGAATCAGATAGAACGCAACATTTTACAAATAACTGCATATTGAAATCAAAATTCATTTTTGTAGAGTTGTCGGACTAATGAATTGGACGATGAAAATAGTAGGATATAATAACACGACAATGACGATTGATTGTTAGCAGACTGAAGGGTACAAAGGTTTTAAAATATCACACAAAATAATTGCTTTTAGACCTAAAGTCATAAATACAGTAGGAAAAGGTTTGTATCATAGTTCGATTTCTGAATGTATAATCAGGTATGTACAGATAAAACGTATTTTATAATATAATTTAAGACATCTACTAAGGGTGCTTGATGGAATTTCAATATCAAATTTGTATTATTAAGATTTTGGTTCACTTTCATGTATTTTGTCACTAACGACCCGGGTTTCGCCTTTCGGCATCTTCAGGCATTCGAGCGCACGAATGGACTCAAACTGACAGACAATAAACAATGTCTAACGTTTATATAGAAAATACAAATACGACAAATATTATTTACGAGATAAAATATTATACGTCTAGGATCCACACTGATACCTGAGTTAAAATTTCGAAAATCGCCTTAATCCTTATTTTGTAAACAACACTTTTCAACTAATATTAGAATTACCAGTGATTTTACAATTATATTAGCATTGTGGGTTTCGACGGGATGCAATTCGACGAAAAGGGTAAATATATACAATCATTCTACATTTAGTGGCATCTGTTAGGTGATTCAACGTATAGGATACAGCGACGGGGAGTTTGGAAGGTTCAGCTGTTCGTTCAGAATTGGCAAGGAATTTAACTGGGCTCTATTGATTTCCAAAATTTCTTGATAAAATATTTTTTTTAGTGAGTAGAAACAGCCTATCAATGATAATTTCACTAGGAAGAGCTTCCACATTGTTGAACAGTGTTGATTTTAATGTTGACATATTCGTGTTGACGTGAGAACGTTTACACAAGTAGTATTTTACATGTTTTGAAGTAGATTTTGTCGGAAATTCCTCGGAAACCTTTCATGCCAATTTTGTCTAGGTTGCTTTATATTTACATATCCTTTACCACAATGCAACAGCAGTAAATTTAAATAATTTATGATATCTGCGTTGTATGATACCGCAACGAGTCTATAATCACAAAATCTGTTTAGTTATGTAAAAAATAAATGCAGGTTTTACTGTAATTAATAAAACATTTTTCAAATATCACGATACGTAAAATATTTTTTTTTAAATAGCACATTACAAAGTCACAACTTGTGGCTTGTGGCTAGCTGAACACCCATGTTGGATGTATGTAAAAGAATTCTCGTGTCCCTCGAATGACGTGTATATTGTGTTTGAGAGCAAAATCAATACCGTTCCCCATATCTTTTTACATTCTTATCACTGGAAACTTGAAATGCACCTAGGGGAAATAGTGCATGTCTCGAGTTCGTGACGTAAGTATTAGATTTACGAACCCTCCTAAAAGCGGTTTTAGTAGCAGGGTAATAAATATACGTACATATTATCAGCTTTTGTTGGAAGGTGGTAGGTTTCTTGCATTAAGGGTGACACCCGCACCCTTTGTAGTCAGAACACACACATTTTTACCTTACCACGATCAAACATCATTATGAGTAACAAAGTTTATTTTGAGGCGAGGGTCGCAGTATTTCTTATGCCGGGTTCATTTTCTTCTATTTTCTAATCTATTTGAATAATTCTCATGATTTATTATACCTTTATACTCATTAATTTTCCGTTAGTGCTTCTATTTCATATAGGAAAATTGTATCTTTAGCTAAATTAACTTTACTTACAAACGTGTAATGGATTTTGTACAGTGAATATAAGTATTTGCTTTTGACTAAATCTATTTTTCAGTCGATTAAATTTACAGACACATGATGTCATAGATAATAACTGCTAAGAATTTCTATAAATTTTAATACTGTTTTGATAAATTAGCTTTTTAAGCATTTAAAACCATATCACGCATCGGAAATGATATAATATATTTGTCAAAAAAGGACTGAAGAAATTCTTCGAACCAAGGATTCTGTCAATTCACTTACATCTACAATATGTAAGAACACAATTATTTTAAGTAATGGTAAAGATTATAACTTCTGCAAAAATGGTATATTCTTAACTTTGATGACGTACCAATTTCTTCTTTCTTTCACACACATGTGGCGAGATCTGACGCTGCAGATTTCGAAATTTAAATACTAGTCTGAACCGAAACATTATACTTATCAGTAAACATTATTAATTGGAAAACAATATACCTGGGACAAGACACGACGTTGCTTGCAATAATATTTGACCGACATCCGATATTTTTCAGACATTGCGCAACAGGTAGACGCTCATCAATATCTGTCAAAACTATATGATAGTATAAATAGACAAACAAGCGACAACTGAATCAATTAAATCAACCGCCGAATGTAATCCTATAACCGTCTGAACGTGATATCTGTCTTCACTCGCTGACTGAACCCTGGGCTCTATAATACATCAATTGTCATCATCAACATCATCCGTCTCTACTGCTTAATCACGTCAAATAACAACATACGAATCATGTTCCTAAACACTGATAAATATGTCTACTTCGTTAAACTTACTTCGTGCTTTCATTTTCATTATATAAGTGTTAAATTAATAAAATACTGAATTCATTGGTGTGTGTTTACAAATTCACATTTAAGAATAATCATTATTTAAATTTGAACTCATTTGTATTAGATTTAAATTGCTAATAATTTTTACGTTTCTATGTAGTTCGGCACTAACGTTTCGCCTTTAAATGTAAAATAAAATGTACAAAATTTCAACAATTAAAATTTTATATTGAAATTCCATCAAGCATTCTCAGCCTATATCTTAAATTTTGTCATTCGTATTAAAAATTTATAATAAAGACAAAATAATTTGAAGAAAATTGCTTATCTTGAAATAAATATGTCCGGTGAACATATTGCGTCCAGCGGGATTACGCTGTTTGAATGAGAGTTTTTTTTACCGCCGAGTCAAAAAGAATCGCCCATATAGCAGTTATTGCCGCCTCAAAGCAGTCATTCAAGTGGGAGAGTGGAATCGACATGGTGTCGGGCGGGTGTTTTGCCGCCTACGCGAACCCCTTCAAAACTCAACCTGCCCCCCGGCCCCGCCCGCCCCGAGCACTCACTTTGCTCTCCAGCCCTCGTCTAACCTCCAAAACCGCCCCCGCGATGAAAATCCACCGTCTCAATTCTGAGAGGGAATCTGCCAGCCAAAAATTATATTGTCAACATTATAGAGTGTAAATTTATAAAATAAAAATGAGGCTCGGCACAAATCTTCGTAGCAATAAAATTGCGTTATGGCAAGACACATCTATGCCGCAATTAAATTGAAATGTTTCGCATAATTTTTTGAGAAGACAATTAATCAATTAATCAATAAGAAATCTCTTATAATGTTTTATATTTCAATCATTATTATCACTTAAGCAATGGCCATTTGTGAAATTAAAATATAATTACGATCGGTGCGGTAAATTAGTAAATTTTTTCACATTTCATACCGAAAATATTTCAATCGTACAATATTGTAAAATGTGTTTATTATATACTTTTATCAATGTGAAAATATATTACGTACGATATTATAAATAAATTAAAAACATATGTTTATTTTTTGATTACATGAATCTATGTTTTGACTATTTACGAAAACGAAACGTGTATTTCAGCAGAAAATACTTAGAAAGACTGATAATATGAGTCAAATTGAGACTAAGATGACGTGTTGTGGTGTTTCTAAAAGTTTGTAAGGTTTGATAAGATTAAACGATTTATAATATCCATATATAGCATCAACACCTAAGAGGTCTAACTTGTATTAGTCAAAATATTGAAAATGAGATTCAATAACGTTGTTTGTTGTTTATAAAAGTACTCTCAAATACTCTATAAAAATCTTAAGTGCTATATTTTAATTCATTACAACTATTCAAATTTACCTTAAAATAGGTAAATTTACCTTATTAATATGAGTTAAGGAAATCATAGTGGAATTAACAAAGTTTTTAAATATTATAAGTTATTAACATATATGTACTTAGGTGGTAATCATTTTTCTAGTGAAAAGATGCAATTGATTTTTGGAAAGAATTCTGTCAAAACGCGGCTCCAAATTAACATAAAGACATAACTACTCATCAACCATCTGTAAGCGCTATCGTTTGATGCTTTGTGGGCAGGGTAGTTTTTTATATATCTTAAAATTTCATCCTCTGTTAGTGTCAGGTATGTACCGTCAAACTTGCGAATGGATTGTTGACCCACTGATACATTTGATAATCAAGAGATGAAAAATTCTTGAAAATGATGCAGAAAGGAGTTCTAATGTCCTTTGCATTTAATATGTAGATGTTGAATTTATTAAAAATGTAAGAAAATTTTAATCAAAAGGAATAATTTAAGATGAACAGTTTTGAGGCTTCCTCTTTCGTGGCTTACCTGAGACTTCTTGCGGTACACAGTTTGGCAGAAACTGTTTTAGACTCACGTCAATCCGATTAAAAAACATCACTTTTATAAAAATTAGCTTTGGGATCGAAAAAAACTACACGAAAGACAGCGAGAGACTGTAAGTCAGAGTTTTTCAGTTAATTCACCTCGAAATCATTTCGCTATGGATATTATATTCCATAGGTTATACCGACTGAATATATTTCTATGTTTACCGCATTATGTTTCGTTTATAGCCCTGATGTGGAACTACTTTTATAATCATTTATAACTTTATAAATCACCCAGCTTTTTTAAAGTAATAAAGTTACTAATTTTTAAAAGACAAGTATTAAGTTTAAGGCATATGGTAAAAATTAAATAAATATAGGAGAGTGGAAAGACAAACGTTATCATCAAAAAACTACCGTACCTAGGTCACGTGTAGTGGTTTAATATTAATATGCCAAAATCAAAATGAATACTATGATAATTGTCGAAACTGTCAACAATGATAATTGTTAAACATCATAAATCTTAAGTTAGTAAGTATCTTCTTTTGCCACTGGAGTACTGGTCATATGTAAGCACGATGTACGATTATATCATTCCGACAAAGTATAACTTTAATTTTTGTTACAGCATCCGACGTTATCGCATAATCAAAATATATACCACATTTGGTCGTGTGAAGTTGTTAATTGGTCTAAATTTAGTGTCTTAGATTTTCTGAATGGCTTAATATAACCACCGGGTGTCATAATTAGAACGACTGCAATTCTCTTCGTTATTCAATGTTATCGTAATTGCTGCTTTTTATTAACAGCTGAATGTTTCATTCAATATTTTCAGACATTATCAGAAATGTATTGATAATATAAAATATTCATTGAATATTTCGTATAATTATTTCAACTATAATAATAAAAACGGTCACAAAATAATTATTGGGTCACTGATTTAGCTGCAATGAAATACTATAATAATACATATTTTTATTACTTTCCTTTTTACTGTAAACAAAGTTATTGTATCTGTATTTAGGGTGTGTCCAATAAATAAAAATGTCATTTTCAATCACGTCCACTTAACTATTTTGTCCAGAATACTTATTTGCCAATAGAGATTGTAATACTGCAACCAATACATCAATTTTGGTTTAAAAATATGCGTACAAATGAGCAACTTGTAGAAATCTTTGTGCGAGGAAACCCTACTGAAAAAATCCGTCTCATATTCAACGCTTCTTAGACGAACAATCAACTAATAATAAATGTTTGTACTTATCAAAAACACAGAGGCGATCCTGCTTTCAGTATTACCGTAATTGAAATCCCTATTTGCAAATACATAAATAAATGATACGCATTATCAATTTATTATATACGTGCATAGTACTCACTCAGTTTTGGTGCAGTTGAATTCGTCAGAGTTGTCTTTGCAGTCGTTGTCGTCGTCGCAGAGCCAAGTCTTGTGGACGCAGAGTCCATTCGCACATTCGAACTGATCGGCACTGCAGTTTGACGCAACCCCTATAAAATTAATCACAATTAGAGCCAGTCTAAAATAATATTACGAATCCAACCCTCAGCCAGTCGGAATTTAGCTTACATAACTTTCAACGTCAAGCTTCATGCGAAGTATCTAATTTAGTTAGGGTCGTTAAGCGACAGGTGTACTTTCAAAAGGGATTTTGTTTCAATGAATGATAAATACATATTTTTTTAGCTGTTATTCCATTAAACAGGGATTAAGCAATGTAACCAACTTAAAATAAAATAGTTAATATTGTACCAAGCATAAAATAATAGAAGTTTACAATAAAAATGCCAATTGTCCCATTGTTCGGCCTTTCGTTTCCCAGTGTTCGGCCATCACTATGAAACTTCATGAATGTCGCGAAATAATCTACTGATAGTAGACAGAACAATAAAAAACATTATGATGCAAAGCATGACAATATTAAGTATATTTTGTAAACGATCCCCATACAACATGAATTGGTCGAAACATGCGAAGTAAAAATATGCTTTTTTAAATTGCGTATTGCATCATATAGGTCAGTATAATGCAAATATACATTGGCAAGTGGCAAGACTATCTACATGAATTAAGAAAAGCTGTTTTTTTTAATATATCCACTATTATTAAAGTTTTAAGCTCAAAAGGCCGACTACTGGCGACGGCCGACTTTAGGAATAAGCACGCTATTTAAAAATGGTTCAGTATGATTTCTACAACACAATATCTGGTAACGGCATTTTTAGTCCGATAATCATCACAAGGTTACCTACATTAATAGACAATGTTAATTTTACGTGAAATAAACTCATTTCCAACAGTTTTTAATTAAATTTATCATTTTTCACCTTTAGATTGCTTTCGTATTTTTGTTAAATAAGTTCACAGCTTGGAACACAGCCAAGGAAAAAAACTCTTGTAGAGGACCAGTTATGACTAATTACTCTATCACCACATCGATCTATTACCGTTATTGAGTACCAAAGTTCAATATTTCGTATTATCAGCGAAAGGGGACCAAGTATATTTTTTGTAATTTTAAAACTTTTTTGACCAAGTCATTGTGCTAGAATTACTAAGTCAACTTTATTCTCAAAATGTCTCACTAAACCAACATCAGCATGTTGAAAAAAACAGCCTTTAAATGATTTACATACAAAATATCGATTTATCACTCACGTCACAACACAAAATTTAGGCGAAGTCGTGTCATATTGGATACAAAAGACATTTCAAACAAATTATACAAGACTTGGTTTCGCAATATGTTCAAGATGTATAATAGTATGTTATTGCGTAATTAATGTTGGAAATAGAAAAAATACAGAAATTTTTAAAGATAGTAAATAAATAAAATCTTCGATTCTTACCGCAATGTGTTTCATCAGAGAAATCACCGCAATCGTCATCCCCATCACACAGCCAATCCCTTGATATACAGAGCGAAGATCTAGGGCATCTGAGCCGTCCAGCTGACTCCAAACAGGGTGCTCTGGCCGGTGCTGGTCTGCAATCCGATTCATCCTCTCCACCCATGCAATCTGGATGACCATCACAGCGCTGCTCACTTCTTATACAAGCGCAAGTACCAGAACATTTAATCTCTCCACGTCCACATACCCTACAATCCAAATCGTGATCCATGGAGCCGTCTTCGGCTAAATCTTCGTCACCAGCATGCATAAGGCGAGAATTTCGGCCGACAGCGTGTTTGATCAAAGTGCCATGGACTACACTATCTCGATTCATGCCTCCACCGTGACTTGGAAAGTCTTGTCGGTGTATTGGGTTTATACCAGGATTGACAACTCTACCCTTACCGGCTGCATGATCACCTCTTCCACTGTAAACTTCTCGGTTTCCATTTCTACCATTAGCCACCGGTGGTACATGCCCTCCTCCGTATAAATTTCCACCCCCGTTTGGCAACCTAGCGCCACTTCTAGCGTACGCTCCATTTTCACCTTGGTGTTCAGGTAAATGCTCGTAGCCAGGCAATGGAACCATGTGCGAGGGAGGTTGGATATCAAATAGACTCAGCCTCGGCGGCAACGGAGTGGGTGGAGATGCTGGCACTGCTCCGCCGGATCTTGGCGAACCAGGTTCTATCATGATGCGAGGGCCGCCACGTTGTATTGGCATTTCAGTCACCGGTAGATGGATGGTAGAGCCTCCCAGCTGGTCAGCCGCACCTGATAAAAAAACGTGATTTTAGTGTTTTATCCTTTATAACATCGAGTTATAATATTTTCAGCTACATTGCTTATTTTTAATATCACTAACAAATTCTAACAATCGACCTTTTCAAAGAAGCATGTTTTAGAACATGATTGCCTTTCGTTTTCTCTCTACACATACATAAATTTATTGAAATATTTGCTTTTTTAACACAGATTTTATTCGAAGTGGCTTAAGTATACTAACCATGTAAGTCTCTTTTAAGATAAAAATAAATTACTTTACTTTGCCATGTTGAAATTTTTTTGTTAATGGTACTGTACATACTGTACTAAAAATACAATAAAATATGCTTATTTAAGAATGCCATAAGAATACAATTGAAAATGTTTCATAGTGCAAACACCAAGTAAGCAAAAAGTGATGACTCTTTTAAGATTTATTGATAATTACTTATTTGTAAAACCGGTTTACTTTATGAATACAAAAATTATGTAGTATTTTATTGGAAGGAAAACATGTGTCAACATAATACTTACATGGTATAATTGATATAGAATGATATCCATATGTTTATTATTTATAAACGAAGTTTTTCTAATGGAATATATTCTAAAGGTTTTGAGTCCTCAGAGAACTGGGTGTACGTTAATGCATTATTGGTGCTGCGGGTAGCCTGGCAGGTGGACCGCATCGGATAAGGTAATAATTATACACATAGTTTTAGAGACTGGCACTGTGGGTAATTCATTTTATTGCTCAAAATTTTCCCACCTCTCAATTCGTAAATGGGTATGGTAGCTTTGCTACCAATTTCTTACAGCTTGGATATCTTAATGATAGATGATATAACAGATTAATTTCGTTGTACTTCTGATCACATTCTCTGAAAATGTTTTTCGGAGATGGACAATGTAAGGGAATAAAGATTCAGAGCAGTCAGACATAATTTCGGACCAGTCGACCATTTTGCATTTAACAACTTTGCTGTTTATACGGAGAAACGTTAGATCTCAATCCATAGAAATTTTACAATAACGTTCATTATTTTTCTCAGCACGCTTTATTTAGTAGCGTGTACTGTGTAACAATGAAGTCTTGGATATTATATCCTGATACTCACAATAGAATCCGAACCAATGTTAAGTATATTGGAATAACAGTTTTTCTAGTTCGTTTTGATTCAATGTTTCGTTCAACTTTGTTTCAAATTAAATACATATCAAAAAATTAGCTTGTACAGACATTCTATTAACAAATCGCTCTATTCTCCGGGATTCATAAAATTACTAAGTATTTTATTATGATAAGTTATACATACCACATTTAACGCATGGATTCGGATAGAAAAATCATGGCATTCAATTTATAAACATGGTTTGATCGATATTTCACGATCTATTTAAATATAATATATCCATTTATTCAAGATTTCATTAACGATTCTTAAAATTAGTTTGAAAATAGCTTTCTTTCAAATTACATTAAATAATATTTGTCTAATGTAATGACCTAATATTATGTTGATCTCTTAGAGCACAACCTCAATTTGAATAAATATTACGATACTAATCGTATATTATGCGAATATGCTATTTATCTATAATGTAATTATGCAATCATAAACGTCACCATATTTCTAAGAAGGCGTTTAATACAGCAACCTTATTGCGATGTTGCTACAATATAATTATATAAACTATATTATAATACTTTTTTGTACTTATAATAAGGCAAACTCAAATCTTTTCATATTTTCCATGGATTTGGCAGTAAGCTTGTGAAGTTCATTTTTACTTTATTCCCACTTACACGTTTGACAATTATTGTTTTAACTGGTATAAATGGCATTCTATTAGCAATCGAATAAATAAATTTAAAGTCTTTTATACATCTATTAGCAAAAATTTAACTTCACCTAACCTTTAATCAACATTAAAAATTACCGTGTTGAAACAATAATGTTGTCATATCGTTGAAACTAGAAAATTTTGTAACTCTAAACGTTAATTTACAAAAGAGACAAAAGACATTTAAGTTGTGAGTAAATTTTTTTGTTATTATTGTCATAAATTCGGGAAAGAATCACTGTTTTGATAAATCTTGGATATACATGGGGGACGAATCAATACGTATGACAACCCAGCGAAATGTGCAATGTAAGAACAGAAGCATATATACGGACAGAATGCGCCATACTGTCAGCAGAAATAGACGACAATACTTTCTCACTGGCCGTCGGCCGCGGTGGGCTGACGGCCGCTCTATTCTTAAATTAAATCTCTAATAATAAAACTTAGAGAATAAGATAAGATATTTTAATGATGATTCATTACCGTTGTGTGTGATTATTTTTGTGATATTTCGCACTCATGCATTTTTAAAGTAAGGAGATTTGACTGAATAAAAAAATAAAAAGTTAAAGTTTTTAAAATTTAAGCACTAGTTATAATAAGAATGTTATAATGACATTCGTTTCTATGATTTTTTCCAATTTGCAACTGAAAATTTTAGTGATAATTATCATAAAATATCTTCTTTCACTTATCATGTTTTCAATGTAAACTGTATGCCAGCTTATTAATAACGCTTATACAATGATTAAAAAATATCCGATTTCAAAAAAATAGATAGAAAATTATTATCTTAATACTAACTATAAATAAATTACATTTCTTTAATTTATTTCTAGGAAAATTGGCAGAGAAATTAAAATAGTATTATTGGCAATAGTATTTAAAATAGAATTGTAAGTATGATCAATTGATTCTAACTTATTTTTAGTTTTGTATTTATTATAGACTCGTTACAATGATGCTCTTTTATTCGCGCAAAGCTTCGTCACATATCATGGAATCACAGAGTACGGCAGCACTAAGTGGGTAGCCGAGATACGCCGCAACATCTGTGGGTCTATATAGCACATACAAAGTTAGGGACTATAACAACGGCTGAGGCTTGAGAGAAACTCATGAATGGAGCCTGGACGCCTGCGCGGCAGATCGATACGACATTTTCCGACACAAACAAGATGTACGCGCCCATTTTCACACCGCGGGAGACGATTTTTCTATTTGCAAAGAATATCAGAAGATACGAAATTCAAAAAGTATTTATTGCGCGACGCTTTCAAATATATTGACGTGCTTTGCGTTGAGTATTTTACCTAAAATTTGTTTTTAAAATATATATATATATAAATAATAAATATACGTCTTGAATTCTGAATATAAATTACGTCTAATTGACGATCTTTTAAGATTGTTTCATATCAACAATCAACTAACTCTAAATCTTTAAAATCCAGTTAAAATACTACACATACGATTCGTCTGTAGCAGTGTTTCTCAAATGGGTTCCGCTAATATATTAATTTGATTGATATATATTTTGTTTTTAAAAAGTATTTATAATATTTACATTTTCTTATCGTTATATGGGTAGAACTCTATTAAAATAAGGTATCGGGTAATGGTTATTTCCATAGTAATATGATAAGATACTTTTATTTAGTTTTCAGTGTATGATTCAACTTAAACAGTAAAAATACAATAATATTTCTCCAACAGTAGAAAGACTATTTTTGAATTGTTTAGTTACTACATAACACACTATTTTATCTGCTTTAGCATTCAATTTCTTATCTGTGCCACTGGCCGAGTATTGTTCTGCCTTTAGTTAAACAAACATAGTGACAAGTTTTCAAACATCATCTCAAAAATAAAATTTTTGTCTCAGTAGTTTCGGTGTACAAGACCAAGAATAATGATATCGATTTTCTTATTTACAAACATAGATGTGAAGCAATCAAAGTCTTCTAACTTTTCCTCGGATCTATCAATACGAGAAATATCTGTTAACACTTTACGTATTAGACAATGTTTAAGTATGATTAACTTCCGTAATTTTATCATTTAAAAGCTATTTAACTTATCGTTTTAGCACCGTATCATTCGTCAAACCAAAAGTAGTATGATTTATGAAAGAGTCTGAAAGCGCTTGAGTTGGGTGAAGATAAAAAAACCACTACCTAGGGCATTAATTATTGTTCTTGAAATCTCGAGAGTATTTCATTAAAAATTATTACTAACAGTATTCAAATAATTAGAAAAGGGCCGAATGTATTTGGATTTTGAATATTCGAATATTCGAGTTAAAATCCCTACTATGGAGTGTCTCGAGAGCAGCCAGCGAAAACTTGTTTAGCTACAATTAGTTGTACTGAACCATCCCTATGGCATAATAGCATATGGGAACAGATATAACAATATCTACATTTAAAACAACTAAAGGAAATCGACCAAAACATTTTACCACAATTCATTTTGCCTTGCGTGACAAACGATTGATTATGCTATCTTACAGCTGTCATTTTTTTGCTTAATCATAAACATGACAATAATTGATTAATTATTTCAGCGGCATTTTTACCAACAAAAACTTTTTTGTATTACTCAGTGGCATAAGATAACAATGGACGCTACTTATTTGCATATAATTTGCTACACATGAATGAGATTCAATATATCCAACTATAAATAACAATGTATATTATTCGATTTCATTAAAAAATAAAAATTAGTGAATTTTTCAAATATCATGCCTGTTGAAAATAACATAATAACTCATAATCATAAAACATGATAAAAACTACGTTATCTTCATATTCCAAAATTTTTATTCAAATATGAGACATTTATATTTTTGATGGATTCGGCGGCAACTTTGTGGAAATTTATTTTTAATATAAAATTAAGATTGACGATTTTGCTGTAATAGCTTCTGCCTATAACACATCTTCTATAACACTGCCTACGTCTTTTGTAAATAAACAGTTTTCTATTTTTTACCTTATTATAACTAATTTCTACTGATGAAGTATTAATTCAATCAATGAATACCCACAGTTACATAATCTAATTTACAGTAAAAAATATTTAATTGCGATTATTACGAAATTGTTTACGAGCTTGGACGAAATTAAAATATTATATAAATGAGGAAGTGATATTAATAATACTAAGTAAATAAATGCCGTTACTATGTCTAATCAAAATACCCATACTAAAATTATACAGCGTTTTCTCTGACCATCACAAATTATAATAATGATATATCATTTATGTTCACGAGGGGTGAAAAGGCCTCACAGCCCTTGCTGGCAGTGGGCGGATTACTCCCTCATCTTGATTCATTTCCCAATAAACATGTTTTTTACCAAGTTTTTCCTCGTTTACCATATCAGAATGAATAATTTGACACAAACACGATATATTTACCTACACTACCTGCGTAAGTAGTAGTTTGTTTTCGCTGCTATAAGGGTGGTGCATTCAAGAAAACGAAAAATTTCATTTGTTTTAATGTCAATTTAATGACGATCAATGTAATCTAAGCTTTTAATATAAGGAATACTTTTCTATCAAGATAAAACCAAAATTGATAACTTTGTTATTCCAAGTGTTGTGTGTCGTTTCTTTGACAACTGTATACCCGAATACAGAGGTCAGAATTTTCAAAATTAGAACGAATGGCCATGTACTACAATAACTCAGTATTTGTGATTTTTTTCCGATTATGAAAATTAATGTATAGAAAACAACCATAATCGTAATATAACATATTTCTTCTATCGGAGATTGGGATTCAATTGTAATGAATTTAAGGAATGATGGTGCCTGTTATATTAAAAATAGTGTTTACTGATATGTATTTTTTTTTTAAATAACACCTTATTGATTGTAAGCTAATCATTCTTTAATATTTGTCAAATGCGTCGCTAAACACGCTCCTAGAGATTTTTCACAAAATAAGTTTTTAATATACGTATATGTTCTATCGACCGATCTATCAATTTTCCCAGTTGCAAGTCTAATTTTTTTTCCTATTTCGTCCCCTGTTAAAAATTCAAATTTTTTCCAAACTTAAAAATGTCGTTTTGTTACACGACTTCGATCCTCATTTTACACGGTTGACGTTCTCCAAAAAACGTCAGGGTAAAAGAATATTTCACTTTTTTTATACACACAATAACTTAATTATACCAAAAACTATCATACTGCCCATAACAGTTTTTGTGATTTACTCAAAACCTTCGGAAGCGTGCTTAGTGACTCAGTGATTCATATACGCGATTTGTATTTTCAAATTATTATTAAAGATACCTTCTTATATGATGACAAATATTTAAAAAAAAAAATGTCAATTCAATTAATATAAATTTAAGGTGAATTAGTGAAATTAACTTTAGATAAACTCAAGTAAAAGAGACGTAACACAGGCAACCATTACGTATATTTCTAACTTTAATTAAAAAAAAAATATATATATATATATATGAGCTAATATTTACTATCACCATTTTTATAGAGATAGTCTGATGTTAACTTATAGAATTTCAGATGTTACATTAAATAAATACTGTTAGCCGACCTTTCCTCCATTTCGATCAGATAATAGTGTAAACAACCTTGATTACGCAGGGGTGTCAACGTCCATTACAACCCTCTTTTAAAATAGGGGTTCTTCAGTCAACATGCCATGTTTACTGACTCAGGTGAATGAATGCGTTTCTGCCCTGCTATTGTTTCCTTAATGAACTTTTTTATCAAATAAACGAGATCGCTTTGAAATATAATTGAATGACGTGTTGTCGCGTAATAATGGATACCTGAAAAGTCATTATGTTTCGTTTAATATTCGTACCACGTTCTTTCTGATACGCATAATTATTAAAAGTTTAAAAAGTCGTTGCTTTTATGCAACACGATGCAACGGCGATTATTGTTTTTTTACAAATTTATCAAACATCTAAGAATATTAAGCCGTGATAAAAAAAACACGCAAAGACCCCATATCCAATGATTTGAATTAGATATCGCAGTGTATATCTTTATGGAGGTATTCATCAGCTGAAAGTTGCGTATTGTGAATTCGACAATAGCGTATAGGATGCTGGTGATATCTAGGAATGAATTTTCGGAGATGATTGTACATCTCCGAAAATTCATGGAAAGAATAACTCAATTAAGGTCAATCAATGTCTTGTTCGATTCAAAAATAGTGTTGAATCTTAGTACAGCTTCAAATGGTAACAATTTTTCATGAATAATTGTTGTAGAGTCTCATCTGGTATGTAATACAGTCATGTTATTTGAAAGCGCTTAGATTTTGACTCATTGGAAAACAAAACATAGAATACCTCAACTCATGACTCATGACTATATTCGGGTGAAGAGTCAGCCATATTGTAATACTATTCATAATTTAAATAATTTATTTCACATGTGTTAAGAATATCGTTGGAAATATGGAAACAATAACATGTATTGTTTGAAAATTATATATGAATTTCTATATTGGAAAAATCGGGCTTCTTTCGAGCTGAGATAAATAAATCTGGGCTTCGAGCGAGTTCGGATAACAGGTGTGATATTGAGATTTGAGCTCGGGCTGGGCTTGGCCTGAAGGTGTTGGGCTCGGACCGGGTAATTTTATAAATTTTCGGCCTGTGCAGAACTCTAATGGGCACAGATATTTTACATATTCAAATAAAGCATTTATCAAATTTTATCAAAGTGGAAACTTACTTTTTTGACAAAAAAAATACAGATTTTCTTACAACTCCGCATCCAATATTGTAGAGTATTTAAAATTAGATTTATTAACTGAATTTGCGTGAGTTAATAGCTCAAATTCCACCTTTAGAAAGGATAATGACAGAAACCTGACCCTGAAAGGGCTTGCTGTTAAGTCAGTTACCGATAGCCAGGAGTACATAAGGATTTTTTTTAATAATTTAAGACATCGACTGAGGGTGCTTGATGGAATTTCAATATCAAATTTGGATTATTGAGATTTTGTACACTTCCATGTATTTTGTCACTAACGACCCGAAACTCAGTTCGAGTCCATTCGTGTGCTCGAATGCCTGAAGATGCCGAAAGGCAAAACCCGGGTCGTTAGTGACAAAATACATGGAAGTGTACAAAATCTCAATAATCCAAATTTTACATAAGGATTTTAGGCAATACCAAAAAGTAGCAAAAGTAGAATTATTGTACATCAATAATTATTATCAACTATAAAATATTATGGGGGTTTTCGCTTTAAGCATTTGTAAAGTTTTATGGCACACCCCTTTTTTGAATTCTCTCAATGTTGATATTTTTTCATTTTTCATAATTTTTAATGTAGAAAATAACCACTATCATCTTGTGAGCAATAAACAATAATGCAGTCGCAAATAACCAGTCGTGGAAGAGGAAATGATGGAAAATTTACATTAAAAATAAATGAATTCGATTACGTGTTTCAAATATGCTTTATTATATATATATATATTAAGACCATCATTTATTTGAGATTATCAAATGGATAATTAATAAATTGACGGCAAGTAGATTTTAATTTTTACTTGGAGCGTTTATTCATTGATTAGGA
Organism: Himalopsyche phryganea; assembly: GCA_022494535.1. NCBI lineage: Eukaryota > Metazoa > Arthropoda > Insecta > Trichoptera > Rhyacophilidae > Himalopsyche > Himalopsyche phryganea. The sequence continues at coordinate 3,679,686 of JAGVSL010000065.1, read as the reverse complement.
GATGAAATGAAGGAAAACTGGCAGCTAGGGTATTGATTATAGTATCAATACATTTGAGCTCGTAGTTTGAGCCCATTACTTACACCCTAACATGAAAGCATATATTATTTGTTGTTAACGAAGTCACCTTATATTTCAATTACTTTATTTAGGGCGTTTCCTCGTATGTTTTATTTACTTGAAAATCAAAACGATGACCTCAGAGAGTTGCTGCCTTTTAAATGTTGAAGGAAAGAGTTGCGGATCTATTGAGCAAACATTCATCGTGCAACAGGTCCGGTTGCAGCACCCGCTGCATCACGGTGCACGAAGATAACTTCAGTTCAGGGAAAAACAGACATAACTTCGGGACATTGATATGAAAAAAGGCTCATCCCGTAGAAATCTAGAAAAATCATTCAATTAAGTCCAATGTTGATAGAAACAACGAAAAGGAGGGACTGTTGACTGTGATCAAAGGTGGAATAACGTTTTCAATTTTTCAGCGTCTTTATCTTGACGTTGATAGTGATAATAGAAGAAAGTCCCGGTGAAGGTAGTATCAAAAAGTTTTTTTTCAATCATTATAACTCTTCTGAACGAGTCTTTGATCTAGAAGAGGCATTGTTAAAACTTTCCTTGAGTTTGTCATAAAAAAAAATTGAAATGCTCACTTTATATTATTTTTAATAAACTTCTAACTACATATCGTCGCTGTTCTGGAAGAAAAGACAAGTCAAAAAAATTACATATTAAGTTAGTTGTACAAATATGTTCCTTATTTCGAATTCTACCTTATGAAAGAACACACTTATTTTTATAAATTATACTTTTACTCACACTATCTTTGTAATTATTACAATTTCCAAAATGCTAGTTTTTACTAATGAAGTCTGTTTGTAGAAATGATAGTTAAATATGATAGTTTATAAATACAATACAAACATATAAATAGTGATAAAAACTTTTCTCACCTTCATGGAAAACGAATACCAGCAAGATGACCAGCTGGTGGGCGATGTTTTTGTTCCAGAAGTGCTGGAACAGTGAGTTTCTCCGAAGTCTTCTCTCAATCCGCTGAATCTCTTCTTTTCTTTCTTCATCTTGGATGACTCGCAATGTATTTAATTGATACATTACTGATGAATGTGTTGGCGGCAGTGATAATATTTTAATCACATTTCTGTATTTAATTTATAATTTTTGATGACGTTTTACTGACGACACTGGCTGGAATTTCGTGAGTCCAATTTTCACATTTACACAAGTCTTTACTGCACTGCAAGTGTTGAAGAAAATACTTAGCTTAAAATTTTAGTCTCAAGGTTGACGTAAAAATATATTAAAAGTAAAATAATATCAAAAAGGAACAGAAAGAATCATTATACAAATTAAAAAAGAAATACAAAACTATACCGTTTAACTGTCAACTCTTGGTGAAAAGGCATGAAAAGGCACTCATTAAGAGCATTATCAACTGATAAAAATACGACCATAACAGGGTTATGTATACAAAATTTAATGTTGACAATTGTAAGATATACAGTAGACCCCCCGATAAAACAATTGCGGAAAACTCGTTTTTCATTCAAATTTGCAACCGCTCTTGATTACAGATAAAACACTCTCGTTCCGTGTGCCAATGCTCTGATTTTCTATGAATATGGTTACCCTAATAGTCCGCTCTGTTTTATTTTCAAAATATAATGCCTTTCCACCATGAATTGACGGTTAACACCTTAAAAGTGGTAAATACGCAATGACTACTTTCTTCTTCAGGGGAGTAGTACAGCATGACCAACGTTAGCTGGTTCACGGAAAATGAACGGAGCAAAATACAGCGTGATGTGAGAGAAAGTTAGACATGTGAATGCTTATTCCATGAATGGCGCTTTTAAATTCGATTGTGCCGCTCCCTTTCCGAGTAAACTAATGTTGATCGGACTCTAGGAAAATGTTTCTACGTAATGTTAAAAGCTGATTTTGATTCGGATTTGAATTTGAAACTATAATATTTCAATAAAATAAATTATGAAGCGTGTTACGAGTCCTTTTGTTAACGTCATAAACTTTTCTCGATTTAAAGTTTCATCACTTACCCTCAGTCGAAAGTGACATATTTTTTTAAGATATCTTCACTGTTCTGGAAGAAAACACTAAATCGAAAAAATGACATTGAGTTAGTTATATTAAAATGTTTCTTATTTCAAACTCTACCGTACTTATTTTTTATAAATTATACTTTTACTTAAAAATAGTTCTGTAGAAACAAACAAAATGGAAAAGTTATGACATTTCAATCATTTGACAAACTTCAAAGAACAATTACTCAAAACTGGTTTTTTCCAGTCAGTGTCTTCTTCCAGAACAACGACGATATGAAGATGATAAAATACGAGCAACGATACATTAATAACAAAATTCATAGGAAAACAGAATCAAATTCAATCAAAATTTTATGCATTAGTCTCAGCAGATAGAATTAACGAAATGATTTTAACTAAGCAATATTATAAGATTTGGATTATTGAGATTTTCTACACTTCCGACTCACGAGCACACGAATGGACTCGAGTCAGTTCGAGTCCATTCGTGTGCTCAAATGCCTGAAGATGTCGAAAGGCGAAACCCGGGTCTTTAGTGACAAAATACATGGAAGTGTACAAAATCTCAATAATCCAAATTTGATATTGAAATTCCATAAGCACCCTCAGTCGATGTCTTAAATTATATCAATATTATAACACTAACAGGGAGAGATAAAGGTATTTTATACACCTTTTTATTCGTAAAAAAAGCTGCAAATTTGTTTATTATATTTATGATTAATGAATCCTTTGGAATGATTTTATTACAAGAAAAATTGTATTTTGTTTAACTACAGTTTTTCATAAACAGTTATGTATATCAAAATATTCGTTTTAAAATCCCTATTGACTGGCAAAACTCACACATGTATCGGAGGTCGAAATATTATTTTAAAACACATGCGAAACTAATAAATTATTGGTGTTTCTTTTTTTTTATATATTTACGATATTCTTTACGTTATCTAATTATTTACCATTGACTACACAAATAATATGTAAATCTAACATAACGTGTTTAGCCAGAACGGCGGAGATTTAAACATATTTCGTTCAATCAAACTTATAATAATTTTGTGCGTAGTTTCAGATTCATTACATCAATGGCGGACAATTTTACTAACACTACAATAATTCCAATCTTTCGCTGGGAAAACATACATAAAATCACCAGTTCAATACTATCTTTAGTAACGTTACTTGTAACTGGTATAAGTATGTATTCATATTTTTACCATCTCTGTTCATGATTCATTCAATAAGATGTATTCATATTTTTGTAAAAAAAATATCAATTAACTGACACACTTCAATTGATTAAATTTAAATTAAGAACGTTACGAAAGAATCTTGTATTAATAAAAGTTAACTTACGATTGTTATCAAATTAATTTCAATTGTTACGGAAATATGTAAATAAAATGGCCGAGTGTTGTAAATCAAAATTGAAAATGAATCAACCATTAAAATCTCATTATATAGCAAGCTATCTATTGTATAATAAAACTAATTCTGCATTCATAAACTAAAAATATGTTTTGCAGATTTAAATTGATTATAAGCTGAAAACAAATATTGCTGTAGATAGATAAAACAATCTTAACATGTTCATGACGTATGTTTCTAAAAATATGTTCGAATAAGAGAAAAGTTTTTAAAATATTAAGATATTATTAATTTAAAAGATTAATGAAAATTCAAAATAATTATGAATGGATAATATATTAAGGAATACAATAGAGCTTTTTTCCCGGGCGTGACCTATCTCACTTTATAAAAATAAGATAAAGAGTTAAAAGATTCATAAACTCGCATAGTTTTTTAGATATTTTTTTGAAATTTAATAATATAAATAAAAAATTATATCTGTAAATTTAAATATAATAAAACAGTGTTTAATATTTTTGATCGATCCCAGATTGGTGTGCGCAGTCGCAAACGGGGGTCCCCCATCATCTCATGGCTACCCACCGCCTACGCAATATATTTATAACTCCAATTTGTGCTCATACAACGAATGAAAATACATCACTAATACAGACTATAACGACACAGCCCTCTTGATAAAAAAATCTCTGTACACCACTGAAGAATTCCAACATGGCATCACAAGTTAATATATATATATATTCATTTTAGTCTTTCAAGCAAAACAATCTGGGTAAGGTTTACTAGTCAGATTTAAAATATACGTAATTTATGTATAAAATAAACAAAATGTAATGATTATTTTACATGTTAAAGAACAACGAATTCTTGACAAATAATAAAGTATAAAAAAATTACACGATAATCGAATTAATAATAATAAATAAAAAAGAATAAACATTTATGTATTAAAAACAACTCTGAGACTAAATATCAAGCGATTGGTTATTTAATGAAGATTTTACATTAATACTTTAATGTTCCGATCATTTTATGATCCCTCATGATTTTTACCTTTTTCCGCGATCCGCGCATAAAGCGCGTCGGGTGCTTACTTCCACTTATTTGATGACAATATCACAAGAAACGTCATATAAAACTTTCACAGAATTAAAAATATACCACAGCAAGTTATTCAATTCAACAACACTCATTTTAGAAGCGTCCGCAGGTTGGTTCTTAACATTTTTCGTTGTCACTCTATGATGCGTAGAAAGGTGTATTTTTGTGGGAGGAACGACTCGCTATGAACGCTCCAGGACGTTCCCGGACGGCGATTAAGCTCCAACTGAGGGTGATTTTTCGAACCCCTATTTTGAGATCGCATTTCCGAGCCCCGAATTGTTTTCCCCGCCATATGGCCACACTGGAACGCCGCACCACCGTCAAAACAACCATAATTGATTCACATCCAGGGAGACATTATTTTTGTTTATGCCTAATTAAATGGATTTGAAAATAATCCATTAAATCCCATTCAATAAAAAATAGAAAAGCTCCTTGTCGAAATCTTTAGAACGCTTCCCCTTTTTTATTTCAGCGGTTTTAATGTATATTATTTATCGTCATAATCAGAAAATAATACATATCATCATAAACAGAAAATACGTTCACTTTCATCTAGTTTATATTTCATTTAGTTTTTAATATTAAATAAATAAAAATTTATGAAACAGAAGACCTTTTCATTATTTATTACTTATAAAACATACTTTCAAAAACAAAAAAATATCTCGACTAATCCCTCATACATTGGACATCTTAATTAATAAATTTAAATTTTTAAAAATACAATTAAAATGAATTTAATAACAGCGTTATAAATACTTATATTTTAGAACATAAACATGGTTATCAAGGTTTTCTTTCAGTGTATTACATTTTGTAAATATATAAAAAAGATTTTTAATTCGAAAATTTTGAGATTTCTTTTCAAATGTAAATTTCTTTATCATCGTTTTAATTGCAAAATCATTTTTTTTCAAGAGAGCAGAAAAACAGCTTAAAAAAAAACTTTATCGAATTAAACCTTCAGATTAATGTTTTAAAAATTAGAAGCACGTAATTAGTTTTATATATTTTTTATTAGCTACCTGTTTTTGATGAATACCATTATGAATGCGGTTAATTCCTATGTTCATTGGTTGGCGTTGGGCGAATTGGTTTTAAAACCGGGTTGTACTTGTGGGCATGCCAAAAAAGACGTTAATCACGTTCTGTGAGACTCTTCTGAGATGAAATCCGAACGAACAAAACTGTTTGCTATGATCCGCCCTCACACGGGTTCGATCGGTTACGCTGGCTTGATTGCAATTTTACGGCGTTTACGGCGAAAAATGCTAATTTATTTAAGGATCACCATAACCTTGATTCCTTACTTAAGTCAATAAACTCGTCTAAAACGATTGGCTTTAAGAAAACGGACTATACACAGGATTCTTAATATCAGTTTCATTTAAGTGGCTGAGCTAGTCACACCTTTTTTTAAAATATTTTTTTTCTTAAGTGCATGGTACAAAATCAGTTCCGTGCAGCTTTGCTCATGCCTCTTTAGGGTAGACTCCTTTTTTATATCGATAGCATTGTGGAAGGCAGCCATGAAACATTGGCTACACGTATACAACGGTTGGTAGTGCGGGAAAAAACTAACTTGTTCATTAGTAAGATGCGACTGATTATAAAATCATTATAAAATCAAAATACTTTGTATTTTAAAGTATCCTAACTGCATCACATCGTTAAATGTCTTTTAGTAACATTGTTTAATTTATATAGCGCAAGAATCAATGTAGTGATTCTTTTATTTAATGTTATAGGATTCTCGTCATTTAGGAATTTTATTTAAAAAAAAACTATTTATTTCTTCCATCTGAATGTGACAGTTTATTACTGAAAAAAAGCAATAAAATATACTTCCAACATTAAAGTAATTTACACCCCATGTCTGCGCTGTATTATGCAATTATATTTTAGTGATAAATTATAATAAAAACTTAGTTATATATGGAAAACTGCAAATGACATTTGCGCTCGTTTCGTTGAATATTATTCAATGCAGACATTTGCACATATTAATATGTCGATAGTAGGGGAGAAAGATAGATAAAGGGAGCAATGAATCTCAAATAATTTATCATTTTAACGCCCTAATGGCACCCCTCTAATGTCGCAACATAATACAAGTATGTCCTGACATTAATCGCAGTGCGAGGATGGTTAATCGCGTAACGAGATAAATTATATTTATTATGCGGTTGGCAATTTTTTAACCTAATTTGCAACATGTTTATGAAAGTTTTCATTTACATCTGAGATTAAATAGGGTGCAGAAGATGTTTAATTTAAAATGGTCGATTAATAGTTTACCTTACAGTCTGTCACAGTTAATGATGGAAAGTGAACATAATAACATTTATTTTAGCAAATCTTTTTTTTTTCAAAAATAAAAAAATTATGTATTTTAGATAATATGATTGTAAACTGTAGCAATGTGAATGAAATACCGTATTATAGTGATTATTCAGGTAGCCTTTAGCCTAGTTTGGGTTACTGTGCTCACTTGCTCAAAACCCAGCACGGACAGTTTCATAAATTAATTTTTCAATCGATTAAAAATCTGAACGAGGCGTCCGCTCCCAATGTGAAGCATATGGTCTCCTAATGGAAATATCTCAACAGATTTTTTATATGAAAGCTGTTTGTTACTCAGTTGCTCAACCTTTTTTTTCCGAAGAGAGTAGGAATATAAGGATAGGGGTACTAAATGACTAGTGATTAGCTAATCGCTCTCGTTACGCCCCGTGAGGATCGGATGGGTGAGTGAGAAGGAAGTTTTAGACATCACAAACACTCAGACTACGAATAGAAATCCATAAACTGATTGAGAGACCAATTTATGAAAACTGTCCGCACCGGGAATTGAACCCGAGATGTCCGCTACCAACTACGCCACGGACGCCAACGCCGAAGAAATAGCCCTATCTTATATCTATCCTTCTATCTTTAATCACTTCGAAAAAAGAGGAATTGGGCAAGAGAGTAATAAGCAATTTTCGTAAAAAAAACTAATTTTGAGATAAACACCATTGGAAGCCCATATCTATACCTCAGCTCCAAAGTATAACAACTCAAAAAGCGTAGAACTAGAGATAATTATTAGGCAAAAAGATTTTGGAGAGGCCTTCTACTGTAAATCTAATTTTTATAGATTTTTATGAAATTCTAGGATTATCTAAAAAAATATTTCTAATATTAATAAGACAAATTTGATTTTATTCTAATATTAATAATACGAGTTTTTAGAGGTTTTCACAGGATTTTCGTAGTTGTAATAGTTTGGATCTAAAGACATTATAACCAATGTCATTCTAAAATAACCACATATCACACTTGTTACACTTTGTACTGGTAAATTTCGGTATTCGAAGCATTTCCTCATACTAAACCCGACTCTGTAAATTTTGGAACTGAGGTATCTATATTCACCACATTGGCCAACATAGTTACAAAAAAATATATTTACTATCAATTATACACACCCTATCTGACTCTAAAAGACAGTGAGTGCAACTAGCAAATTAAAAATCTTTTCATAAGAGGCATTCTTATATGCCTTGCTAGAAAGAAGAGATGATCGACTTACTATTTCTGTTCAAACGTTTTCTGTCGATATACTCTATCGTGAGTCTAGATCCTACACCACTTCCAATGGACATGATTAAATACTTTCAATCTTTGGTGAAATGATATGAAATAAATACAAAACATAGATTATGAGTATTATGACCGATATGAAAATCCGACGCAGCATTTTCACTTTTATGAATGATTATTTCTGGGGCCTAATGCTAGAAGTGCTAATATCAGACTTTGACCATTTTTACTTAAGTATCAAAAAATATTTTAATATCTGTGTCAGCCGATTTAAAATGAATAAAATAAAAGAAAATCTATAGTCGGAATAATGTGTCGGCATATTTTACGCCAAGAAATGCCTATTTTTATACAAACAATTTAGGTGTTTAGATTTACTAGTACAAGAAGTATCTTAAAATAGGCAGCTCTAGCATAAAAAATTACCAGATATCATATTTTATATTATATACATACCATGAAATATAATGTCATTGAGAAATACGAAATTACCTGTACAGAACAATTGATAAAGGTTCGCATTTTTCTGGTCAGAATTTTAATTCAGTTTCGGTTATAATTTTTAATACATTTGTCAGAGTTTATATTAAATCGTCATAATGTATCGGTCAGAATTACAGAGGCCATAATAAATAATGAATGGTTATTATATTTAACGTAATTAACCGAACCTAAGTTTTTATTTTGACCGTATAATAATTTTATTCAGACCAAAAGTTGATTCGAACTCTGACCAAAAATTGATTTAAATTCTGATCATATAATTTGTTGCGATTGATAAATATAACATAAGCACTGTAGCATTAAGCCCCAGAGTTGTATGGCTAGGTTTTAATTCTTTATTATTCTAGACATTCAATATTCATAGAATTTTTTACGAGTGCGGATGAAAAAGTTTTCGCCATGAAGTCTCAGTTTTTAAATAAATTTTGCTGATTATCTTCAACAATTTATTATAATTTCAATGAAAACATCAATTGATTAAATTTTCCTATCAATCTTATCCAAGGTATTAAAGAAATAATAAAAATACAGTTTCACATACATTCATAAGTATAACACGAAAAAATCATTGCGTTGAAATAAGTATTATTCTGTAATTTTAAAACATTTATTTATTTACAAATATGTACAATAAACATTTACAGATATATTAGAATAGTATCTGTTTTTTTTATAACGTTATAATATCATTTTTAGAGCGTAGAATATTTTATTTGATTTTAACATTACCATAATAATTATTCGATTTAAAATTATCATTATTATATTGCATTACTAATAACGCTTCTATGTAGTTATATAATATTTTAAAAGGACAAATCGCATCGTAAAAATTTGTGGTCACTATCATGTGAGATTTTCATTAAAACTCAAATAAATAACATTTTATATGACTCTTTTTCAACACATAAAGTTTATGAATAAATAAACGATTTTATTTTTAAATTATATGTATCATAATTCTTCGTCATCGTTTTCATATATTTTCCATATAAATCAAGAGCATTTCGAAAACTCAAATAATCTATTCCTTAGTCCTGTTGCGAAATCACGAATAGCTATATATCGTCTTCTTAACTAGCAAACTGCGTATCTAATAGGGATTCCAACTATCCATCATCATTAACTATCCGAATATCGAATAGTAAAACCGAAATTATTCAAATATATTCGATTTAAATAACAAAACATTATATAAATAAACATTCCAATTGTACAACAATATTTAAAATTTGCAGCTGTGTCAGATTACTACAGCAGTATTTATTCAATTACTGAAATTACGGCATGTTTAGAGGGTTTTTTGCAGCCCCAAGTCATTCGTCAAACTCAAGTATATAAGATATTGAAAGCGCCCGAGTTGGGCGAAGTCAAAAATAACCACTACCTGGGGTATTCGTTGAGAAATTGCGATGTGATCTTTCGTCGATTTTGTGAAATATTTCATTGAAAATTATTACAAATACTAGTCAAATAGTTTCCCTAAAATTTGAATATCGAATAGTTAAAAGAGAGCCTGAATATATTCGGATATCGAATATTCAAGTTGTAATCTCTAGTATATATATTTCAGCAAAATGTTCAGAATAGTTTTAAAACTGAATAAATTCAGTTTTAACCAATGTTATTCTACTGGTTTTACATATGTTATATGAATAATGTTAAATCATTATTCATACAAAATATGTGAAATTGAACGTTTTGCTGAAATGTAGATACACAATTTTCTAGTTAAAATGACATTATGTTGTAGCTGTTACGCTAAATAAAGTACAATATAGCTTTTCGTAAATTTATAACAATGTGAACTCCCATTTATAGATTGTCTATATAATATAAATTGTATTCTATAGTAATGAAAAAATCTAAATCATAACACATGAAAAATATTTAATATCAATTTTACATAAATTAATTTTCCAGTGTATACCACATTTACATCAGAATCAATAAATAATATTATCTAACAATGTTTAGTCGTATTATCATTAATATATAATATTGTATCTTTTTTAAAAGAAATCTCATTGTATAGATATAATTTTTTAAGAATTTAGGAACAAGACGTAAGAATACAAAATTAATATGGGTATATTTATCACATCTAAAATAATTAATTCTTTCTTAAAATACTGCACATTCCTGTCTATCCGGGTTACGGTGTTTATAATAATATATTTTTTTATGAATTTTGTAGTATTCTCTAAGGAAGCAGACACATATATTACATCGTTTTCAAGCACTTTTGTCGAGATTTACAATATAATCAATTTATAACTAACCCTACTATTAAGGTAATTTCAATTTGCGTCAACTCTACTTATGTTTAATGATTTTATTACTATGGTTCTTTTGTTTCTTTCCTAATAAATGCTAAAAAAACACAAATAATTTCAGTAAAACATGTCGATAAACTATTTTATAATCTTATGAAACCAATGAAACAATAATAAAGGAATCCTTATTTGTAAATAGTATTTAATTTTTTCATGATTAAATTTATAATAGTTTTATTTAAAAAAAAAAACCTTGGGAATAATACTACTGAGATAATTATAGCACAAAAAACATACAAAAAATAAGAATTTTCAATATACACATATAAATATATATATATATATCATCAACTACAATACATACAATGCATTTAAGAGAAAAAATATGAGTTGAATCAATTCCGCTGAATTAGTAACAATCAGGTTTAAATATCAAATTTCATACAAATGCAAATCTAGTTTTGGCTCTCCTGAAAAGTACCAATTTTAAACCTAACGCCTTTTTCCTTTAGCACACAGAATTATTACCCTCAATACAGTTTGTCTCAATTTTATATGTATTTATAAGTATAAATCTCTATTATAATGTAGGAACAGCATTCAAAATATAAATATTGTATTTGAATACCTAAAAAATCTGTATTTTTTCAGGTGATAATTATGTGTAAACAACACCATGTGGACCACTACAGGACGTCAATATTAATTTTAGTTCATAATATATCTTTGGTAACTAAAACAATGATAAGTAATTGCAACAAAGTCTTCCACGTCAAAATTTGGGTATTGACAGAATTTATTGTAAATTATATTGGAGTATAAAACCGTCGTTTCTATCGCAAAGTTGTAAATGTAGAAAATCAAAATTTTAAGGGAAAGCATAAAAATGAATGAAAACTTATTTTTGTAGCGTCAAATTTTTTTTATCAATAAAAGATCAGAAATTATGTTTATTTGTTGTGTTTTATACATAAATTACATTGATTTTATTTTTCTAAATTATGTGTGGCCTGACAAGAACATCTGTAACAGAAACAGTAAGATGTCGTAAATCACTGATAAAAAAATGTTAGTTACGATAGAATACTGTCTGTCAAACGATATGCTACAAACGATTTGAAATACGACAAGATAGCATTTATTTTGTTCACACATTTGGTATTTAACGTGTTACTAAATATAAATTTAATAATGACATAATCTACATAAATTCGTGAAAGTTTTATGCGTGTGTACGAGGTTATGAAAATATTTACTCTATTACATAAAACACCCAATAAATAATGTTGAATATGAGAAACGAAACCGGAAATATGACGCGGGAATATTTGTCGATGACGTTGACGTCTTTTATCTTTGGCATGGAAGCCTTGAAGACCGACGCGCCGCGACGGAGGGCGTGCAGCATCTTTGGGCGGCTTGTTGGTGTACCAGCAATACCTTAAAAACGAAAATCACAGAAATAAGTAAAACTTTTTCAAAAGTATCAACATAATTGTCAAATGAAAATTATTAATCGATTGAATTGGCATTAATTTGATGATAAGATTAGAATAGTTTACTATTCAGTTCCACAAGAATTACGAAATATCTATGATTATATCACATACTCAGAATTATCTTATTTTATCAATTATCTTGTTAATTCTTGATGGAAGGGCTTTGAGTCCGGTTCCGCTCATCGTGATCATTATCAACGCATTACAGGTGGAAGTAGTACAAAAACAAATTCTGTGTTTTTTTTAATTATCAAGTATTTCTGACAAGAGTGACCTATACAAATTCTCATCGAGTTTGTCTCGGATGGTTTTCCAATTCTCAAAAAGTTTGACTCATAAAATTATAATTTTAAAATGACGATTTTAGGGTACGTTTACATTGTTACAACAGAATATATAGATTTCTTGTTGAACAAAATACTTTGGTAGTTTTACCTTCTGATAATTATTATCAACTTTCTTGTTATAAAAATAAATCTGCTTTGTTTTTCCACTTGATGTGCAACTAATTTACAGTCAGATGTGTCTCACATCTTTGACTTAAATATCTTTAGACTAATCGCAGTATGTTAAAATACTTTACCTCTTCCAGCTCTATACCGAAGCCCTGTAGCAGATCTGGCAGAGTGGTAGGCTGGTGACGAGCGCGCCATTCGGAAGCTCGGAGGAAACCTGGCGGCGTCATGCGGAAGCGTCGAAGTTTGCGTGCGGCGGCCGCGGATCGGCGCTATTGGACTCATTCTAACGTCTTGAAGCTCGATTATCTCGCGGTCATCCGGCAATGACCTGCTACCAGGACTCCGCCCCTCCACCTCTCGAGTAGCTGAGAACAAAGTGATTTGTATGTCATGGTTAAAAAATTAAAACAGCGATTTATAAAGGTGGTTTATATCGACATATTTCCGATGGCAACCAACCCTCAAAGGGCTGTTGGTGAGATTCTTTCTACTTTAATTTATGGAGCATATCTAATTGTACGGATATTTGTGATTTTGTAATACATAAACCCCCCAACATTTTCGATCCAAAAGGCAGGACGCCATGCTTCGATTCTTGCCCTTTCATAACACGGTGACTAACCGATACACAGTTTTCTTTAAACACATTACGTTCATAATTTAAGACATCGACTGAGGGTGCTTGATGGAACTTCAATATCAAATTTGGATTATTGAGATTTTGTACACTTCCATGTATTTTGTCACTAACGACCCGGGTTTCGCCTTTTGGCATCTTCAGGCATTCGAGCACACGAATGGACTCGAACTGACAGACAGTAAACAGTGTCTAACGTTTATATAATACGACAAATATTATTTACGAGGTAAGATATTATACGTCTCAAAGCCACACTGATACCTGAGTTAAAATTTCGAGAATTGCTTTAATCTTTATTTTATAAACATCACATTTACAGAGTGGCGAATTGTCGCTTTCCAACTTCTTATGGACTTACCAGTGATTTTACAATTATAATAGTATTGTGGGTTTCGACGTGATGCAATTCGACGAAAGGGTAAATATATACAATCATTCCACGTGTAGTGACATCTGTTAACAGATGTCAGATGTCAGATTAACAGATGTCACTACACGTGGAATGATTGTATATATTTACCCTTTCGTCGAATTGCATCCCGTCGAAACCCACAATACTATTATAATTGTAAAATCACTGGTAATTCCATAAGAAGTTGGAAAGCGACAATTCGCCACTCTGTAAATGTGATGTTTACAAAATAAGGATTAAAGCAATTCTCGAAATTTTAACTCAGGTATCAGTGTGGCTCTCAGACGTATAATATCTTACCTCGTAAATAATATTTGTCGCATTTGTATCTTCTATATAAACGTTAGACACTCTTTACTGTTTCTCAGTTCGAGTCCATTCGTGTGCTCGAATGCCTGAAGATGCCGAAAGGCGAAACCCGGGTCGTTAGTGACAAAATACATGGAAGTGTACAAAATCTCAATAATCCAAATTACGTTCAATTGCTTAATCAGGCAGTTCAATTATTTGTCGGGTCTGTTATCAACGTCATTGGTTTTAGTAACGGATCTCACGTGTGAATCGCAGTACAGACAGTTTCATAAATTGATTTTAAATCGATTTATGAATATCTGTTTGAAGGAATGGATGTTTTTGATGCCTAAAATACCCTCCCACCCATCCGATACTTAAAAAGGAGTGCAGCGAGAACAATTACCTTACCATCAGCCGTATCTTTAATAGCCCTACTCTTCGAATAAGAAGAGAGGTTGAGCAACTGAGTAACAAGTAGTTCTCGTAGAAAAATCTTCCGTTGAGATACCTTCATTAAAAGGTCATATGCTCAACATTAGAGGTGGACATGGTTTTTTATAAAAAAAGTTTAAATCAGAAGTTCGTATCTTCATACTAATTAACAAATGATATTATACGTTATCACAGGACAGAGAAAGTGAGAGAGTATATGTGTGCAGTATTATACACATACAGATAAATCAAGACAAATATAATTATTGTACATTCTAATAACATTAGTAGTGTTTCTATAATTTGTTTTACCCTGTATTTTTTTATCTTCTCCATCTTTGGTCTTCGATTTTGTTTTTTTCTTCGCTCTGGCTCCCCAATACGTGTAATTGACAGCGGCGTATTCCAGAAGCGCAGCGAAACGAAAACAAAACACATCACCAAGTAAATGTCAATCGCCTTCACATAGGATATGCGTGGAAGACTACTTCGAACTCCAGTGCTGATAGTCGTCATTGTCAACACAGTTGTGATCCCTGAAGATGTTAAATAAACTCTAAAAATGACAATTTTGAAATACGTTCAAAGTAAAGTGTTTTTAATTAATAATTATTATATTTTTTTGATGCTAAATCCAAAAATGTAAATTTCCAATATTATTCCGTCACGGGCATAGCTTGGAACAGTTTCCGGTGCAATTTGGTGGCTGGACTGGGTTCTTTGTAAAATTTCACTATAAATATAATGTAAGAATTGAGTACATCGGTTTCAACGTGGGACATAAGCCATCTACTAAAATGTACAGCAGGGGTGATTTTTCATTTCATACATATTCCACACTCCATTAATCCCGGCAGCCATGACACTTTAAAGCAAATTCTAGCCCTGTGATTGTTCAATGTGTATATATTATGTTCACTGAATTCGTGAAGATGGAATGTGAGTGTCCGCTTTTGAAGCTAAATACAAACTTAAAACTTAAAAATCTAGATGAAACCGTCGGATTCTGATACTTTTGGTCAGTTTTTTTTGAAAAAGCGTCATCTGTACTACCACAAACCATAAAAACATGACTTTTGTGGGATTTGGCGTTTATCCGACTTTGATACCAGAGAACTCAATTGAATACTTTGTTATTTTACTTGTTGTATAATTAAGTGTTACATGTCTTTCGCTTCTTTGAGAAACATTACCTTTTTATTTTTTAAAAAATAAAACGCAATTCATCTGTACTACTTCCACATATTTATAATGATCAGGACCGGTTTCGCTCATCACGAGCATTATCAACTGTTTTTCAGATATTAAAAGTTTAATGGATACTCATAGCTGCTCTGCTTTCTCCACTTAAGATGGCTGTTTATTGTTAATATTAATTACATACTTGATATTTGGTTGTTTTTAAATGGTACACTATTTTTTTCTTATAATTTTCCTGATTCACTATTGCTTATTGCATTAGTGATGTCATTAAAAATTTTGTTCAGCTAAATGGACTTTTAATGTAGCTATATTTGTGATTTCAGATTAGTATTTAATGATTTGCAAAAGGTACATAGCATTTTAATTGTAGACTCTTTTATTTGATTTATGTATAATTTGTTTGCTAATCAGTATTTTCATGTCTCAGTTCATGAACCATCAGTTTTATATACCTTCATTTTTACACTCAATTTTATATAAATAAGCCTGTTATGGTTGTATTTTTATCAGTTGATAATGCTCGTGATGAGCGAAACCGGTCCTGATCATTATAAATATGTGGAAGTAGTACAAATGAATTGTGTTTTATTTTTTAAAATATAATGTCTTTCCACCAAGAATTGACAGTTAACACCTTAAAAGTGAAACATTATCTTCTTACTTTTTTTTCAATTCTG
Source organism: Himalopsyche phryganea (assembly GCA_022494535.1). Taxonomy (NCBI): domain Eukaryota; kingdom Metazoa; phylum Arthropoda; class Insecta; order Trichoptera; family Rhyacophilidae; genus Himalopsyche; species Himalopsyche phryganea. Next base: position 3,663,144 of record JAGVSL010000065.1, on the reverse strand, counting down.
GGTGTTTCAATATTTAAAAAAATGTAATAACAACATAGCAAAATTTCTAGCATATAATTTCCTTCTATAATTTAAATTTCTAAAAGAAATTTATTATATTTACATACCCAAAGCGACCCTAGCAGAAGTTGCTTCATGATTGATCCAAAATGAAACCCAAGACAGCATCACAATAAGAATACTCGGCAGATATGTTTGGAATACAAAATATCCAATATTTCTCTGCAAGCGGAAACTTAAAGATAACCTCTGGTATATTCCGGTGGCTAATTTTTCCTGAAAATGACATATAAACTGTGTTATAAGTGTTAAAACTTTTCAAATAAAACAAAGATAATTCCAAATTGGCCGTTGGTTTAGTTGATTTATTTAACAGATCTTATTATGCAAACTTCTTATCAAACAAAAACTCTTGACAGCGTATTTATTATTGATTTTCTTTTTCACTCATTAAGCAACCAAAAATACAAGTTTTCATATTATTTACAATAATAAAAGATACATAGATTCAACAGAGAGTTTTGTTAAATATATATATACAGAATTACGAAACGTTTTTGCATCGTAAGTTGTTTGAGTAAACTGTCAAGCAAAAAGTGAGCTATTATACCCAAATCAGGATTCTTATTTTCGTATTAATTTAATATCACTTAGGTAGCCTGCGCAGTCGGCAGTCAGACTGCGGCAGCTAACGTCATCTTCAAATGTGTATTAAAATGTATTTAATGCAGAAAAAACTGCTACAGCCAGGCGTTTCCTGTGTTCAGCGATCAGTGCGAACTTGTGACATTGGCTACTGGCTGCTACATCTGGCTACGGGTATTGGCTGCGGGAGCGTGGCTGCCTAGTGCGCGGTCAGCCTTACATCAATTATTTTAAAATATAATTAACATGTTTCTTTAGTCAGATTTATCAAGAAAATATAAATGGAGTTACCTTTCTATCATTAGTCTCATACCCAATAATCGTAAATTGGGGCAATTCAGCCTCTTCTACACCTCGCACTGGGGTTTCCTTCCAGTACATCACCACATCAAGAACTGTATAACCATCTGAAATCGGATATAATATGGTTTATTTCAGTATAGATGATGCAAATTCAATACAAATTATTAATTACAAATATTACTGCCTATTTTGGTTCCATTCTGCGCATGAGAGAGAGTTAGTTTTAAGATTGTTTTTATTTTATTTTTAGGTGTATTTATGTATTTTTGTAAATTCCAATCATGCACTTCAATTCTGTGATATTTTAACAAGAAATTCAAAACATTGTGTTTTACTAAATAGTAATAATTTTAAATTTTAATATCTTGATGATGAATGAAGTCTTGTTTTTAATACAAATTCTTGGAATAAATCTGTGATAGGCGGTTTATGAGTATAAGTCCGAAAATAAGATTTTTTTCAGGAGAGTGACCACAAAATTAAATTCTGTGTCATTTTTCAGCAAACCCTGCATGAAGATATCATTTTTCTACTTATCTTATCAACAGTGTTTAGATAATTGTACACAAAAAAATGTCATTAAAACGAGAATTAATGGACCAGTACTTTTGGAACCATAAAAATATTTATTCCATGAGCACACTTATATTTTGAGACCATAAAGTAAAAATAACTAGATCATAATGTATGCTTTTTCGTACTTATCGTAAAATGACCAAACATTAAGTTATACTCATAAGTCCACCCATCATAGAAATACTTCGTATAAATTTTTATTACTTGATTAATAAATTATTTTTCCATCAAATATGAATAGTGAAAAATAGTTAAAACATAAATATGTAATCTTCTTGAAGGTTTCGATACAATTGTAGCTTGTATTCAGCAACCTTATGAAAAGCAATTTTATGCTAAACAACCCTTCTAAATGAAAGCTACAATGGTATTTAATATTGATAATTAGATATGCCTGATTTTATCATTAATATAATACAATTTACAGTTTTTCTCTTATAAATCAGAGAAAAATAATACTAGTTTAAGAATGAAAATCTATTGATGAGCGAATTTCAATATTTGAGTTGTAAATAAACAGATTTCGGACAACAGAACGTATCCGAGTGGTTACGATTTTACGCTTTCGTTCTATTTGATTGTGTGGTCACGTGTTTAATCTCCTGATTAGACACTTCGATGCAATGATTTTTCAATAGCATTTGCATGTATGATGGTGAAGTTTTAGTCTTCTCCCATCCGTCCTATCTGATTCTTAAAATGGGTCGATCAACAACAGCTTTTATTTATTATCATTCTTCTATCTTTAACATATATAAAATAAAGGATTGAGTTACTAACATATAGCCAATTAAATGTTAAACATATTCTGTTGAAATTATACACTAGGGAAAAAACCCTGATGATAAAATGAACATTTTTTTGATTATATTACTTACAACTTTCTATTTCTACTGTGCAGTTTTGAGCATCCAGAGGGTAATAGTGAAGATCCATCATGCAGGCCAAGGTGGTTGTAAACCTCATGCCATAAGTTATGGTCCCATCACCGCTTAGCCTCACCAACTTATTTCGCTCGGTAACGTCATGGAGAAAACTGAAAACAAATTTATTATGGTGTTAAACAAGTTCATTTCACTCATGAAGATAATTTTCTTTATAACAAAATGCAATCTATAATATATTATGACTTCTTTTTCGTTGTTAGCTGAATGGAAGTAAAAATTTCCCTTGAGATTTTCACCTAAAAACATCAATAATTAATTTTGTAATTAGTAGTATTATGATAAGTAATACTATTATCGTTTGTGCCTTACTGCCCCCTTCCTACATCCAGTAGAAGGAAATAATCCCACCCCACCATTATTTTTTTAGATGATGCTTAGAAGTTTGTTTACCTTAGAAATAAATAACCTTACAATATAGTTAGTCTGAATATTCTTCTTAAAGAAGTAAAACGCGTGTCACATTTAGTAACACAGTCAGTGGAATAACAGAATTATCTACTTTAATTTTATATTGAATCGTTTTCACTAGGTTTTGCATGATTTTCACATGGACGTATTCCCCGTGCGAAAAGAAAATAAACTGTACTATGTACATTGAATTGTACAGGAATTGATACATCTCTTTATTGTCATTCATGGGCAATTTATTTTCAATAAACAATTAGAAGTGGTGTCATTAAAATCTTGAATGCATCCAAATTACCAAATTAACTGCTCTCATATTATATAAAATTAAGTTTTGCTTACTCATTACGTAAATCGTTTACGATATGCTTTCAAAGATATTACACACTTTACTAACGACATGTAAAGACGGTATTAAATTACGAAATGAAAAAAAATATAGATATTAATGGACACTTCCTGGACTGCAACGTATGGACAAAACGAAACAAAACTGAGGCCTACATTTTGTATGACGTTTCCAGAGCAGTTCAATAACCAATATTTTGTGACTGTGTTTGCTGATGTTGCATATCTGAAGGAACGAGTTAATAAATCAGAGAGGCAGTCCATGACGTCACACACATTGTATGCTGAACTAACTATCACTGATATTACGGATAAATATGTGTGAAATGTTGTAGATGTCGTAGGAAGCCATGCCTCTTCCCAGGTTATTGTGCCCATGTTGATGATTTTACGGTATTTACTGAGAGTGTGGGTCAAATCTCATATATTGTTATTATCTTGAGTTTAAAAGTTTAAATGTGAAGATTGCGTTTTATATTGAAAACCTATTTGAAGTAAACAAGAGTAAAGATGCATTAAAAAGTATATATTTCTACGGCAACTAATTATTTGGTCAGTAACTAATTCAATAAATGTTCCGTAACTAATTTGATAAATGATGTTAGGTTATGTTTAATTAAAAAGCTGACCGCTTAATTTAATAACTGACCATTTTATATAATTTACTGACGGTTTATTTTATTAACTGACCAAGTATATACTGACCATTTATCGAACTAGTATCTGACCATTTTGATTAATTACTGACCAAACAGTGGAATAGTTACTAACCCAATAAATGCAGGCCAAACAAACTAAAGGGGCACTAGAGATAATGCATAAATCAGCAAAGCATTTGTGCCAAATTTTGCAAGTCTTTGTTTGACCTACTAAATTGTACAGCGTGCAATAATGTACACAAAGGTACAAATAAGTACGTACTCATAAAATATTTTATACCTACGTCAAACGGGTCGTCTGTCTGTACAGAAATTTACATTTCAAAGCCTTTCATTTAAGTTTTTCCCTAGTAAATATTTTAATGACACGAATTACAAAAGAGTCTTCGAAAATTTTGAAACCCTTCAACTTTAGTGCTTTTACTTTGTTTAGACAGTTATCATTTTAAAATCACTGCATAGAATTATTAGTTTAGTGCACGTCTGTGGCTTTGTCTAAACAACGTGACTTGACGCAACCTTCAATCCGATTTCGACTACGATTTTAACCTTCCCGTTTTCATGCTAAAAAATCCCTTCAGATCTCATGCAGTTAAATTGCGTTACCGTGTGGGTTTTGTCATATAAACGCATTTGTAATGAAAATAAAATGACAATTTCAAAAAGGTGAAATATGGTTTTATGTAGTATTACTATTTTACATCATATTTTGACTGTCAAACCTGAAATACATATCAAACCATGCGAAATTATCGAAAGACGCAAGAATTGAAATTCTTCATAGCAGAACAGGCTCGAGACGTGTTTCAGTGCCATTTGAAACAAAACGGTTGCATACGGTACTGTTAGGCATCTCGGAACTATACTATATTTAAGATTATACTATACTCCAATGTTGTCTTTTTCGATGGGAAAATTGGCGAGGTTTTCAAATTATACAAAGATGACGTAAACTTTAATGTATTTTTAATTTTAATTATATGTAAAACTATTTTATTTACTAATAGCAATATTTAAAAAAATTGTATGACCTATTTCACACCTAATTTAAAGGTTTAAAGGCCGAAGTAACACATTGTTACACCATAAGTACTGAAAAGTTAAGAATGTTAAATAAAATTGGTTTTCTTCTCTTAATTCTTTTAAAAATTCCTGGCTTTAACATCAATTTGTAGTAACGTATTTATTTAAAGACTGAAGAGTTTTAATAATTTACACATATGCATAAAAATGAAACACGTACATGGTGATAAATTCCATCAAAACACGACCAAAGAAAAAGACAAATATAAAATACTGTGTCTCTCAGATCTGCATATCGTCGTTTCCATTGCAAAATTATATATCTGCAAAATCAAAATTTTTTGGGAGAACGTAAAAACAGCTTAAAAAACAACTCTATCGAATTAAAACTGTAATAAAGAACACGTAATTACTAGTAAATAACTAATTTAATCAACTGTTTTTCTTTGTTGTTTTAATTCGATGAAGTTGTTTTTTTAATATTCTCTCACGAACGATTTTGAATATATGCAATTTTGCAATGGAAACAACGATATTATATTCTTTCTTGCCACCAACACAGGTACCCTATTAAATAAATTTTATACAACAAGCAAATACATAATATATGTGTTTATTCTAAGTAATTAAAGATATGGTATATAAAAAAATTTTCGACTCTCCGACTATTCCAAAATCACCCCGTATTCTCGAATTCAACAACTCCACAGCCCTAGTTGGAGTATTAAACTATAAGTTTGTATTTAATTCAAAACAGCATACGGCAAAATCGATTGAAAACAGCGATACAGAGCTTTGCGAGAGTTTATAATCCAACTAAAACTCATCAAGCACAATATAGAAGTGATAGTGATAAGATCGTCACACACATTAGAGCCTAAACTCACAGTGAACGGGCTTAATACAAAGTGACGACGCTGACGATTATTTCGACACTCCCTACGTATAATCACGTAAGTGTAAAATATATAATGTCTTTTGCATTTTTGTCGTCTACGCACACAGTTCTATGGGAAGGCATCAAACAATAGGAAAAATTAAATTTCAAATAGTAGCAATATCACAATATTGAATGAGATGCATGTATTCGTTTCTTTGCAATTGCGTTATGACTCTTTGAAATGCTCTCCTGTAAAATCTCATGTTTGCAGACACGAGATTATACGTAGAAAGTGTCGATATATTCCTTAAAAATGATTAAAGCTGTTGTATTTCTTTCCTGGCTTCGATTATCCATCTTTGTCTCAGTTAACTGAATATGTATTTAAAAGGTCGAACAAATTACTATTTATATTGAAACTCTACATTTCAAATATTCTTTTTAATTTAGTAATGCAGATGTTCTGAATGAACTTTTTTATTTTTAATGAGAAAATAAATTCATATACAAGACCAAGCATTTTTCCATGGCCGAATTTCGTGCTTTCAACAAATTGTTCGATGACATGTGACTACTAGCACACGTCAAATCATTGAACGGCACACGTCAATAACACCCCGAAACTGTCTGAACATTCGTAGATTTTTTACATGGCTTGCGACTCCAGCATTTAAACATAGGTACCAATAACATGGTATTTTTACCATTTTCAGTTTCAATTGTATCGCAGTTTTACTGTAATTCATGTTGAAAGAATAATTATGTACTTATCAAAAAGTTTTAATTAAAACTCATTGGCTAATTAAATTAGCTTCTCATACTATTGCTATAAAAAATCAAAAAAGTTAATAAAAATAAATAAGACACTACTTTACACCAGGGTTGTACAAAACGTAGCCCGTAAACCGATAATTATCAAAAATAACTTGAGAATTAAATGCATTATTTAAAATTTTTATCAGATTTTGCATTTATAATATAACATATGTTTTAATATCAACCATTTGAATGAGTTGAAGTTAAACCAGCATTGAAAAGACAAAATATTGCTTATTTATATGGTCATTAAGAAGTTTAAATTAATCATATATTTATGCTTTTTAAATCAACACTTTTGAGAGATGACGAACATTAAAGAAACAACGTTTCCAGCACATAAAAGCAATCATTGAGGATTTTGTAAATCGATGGGATACAACTCATCGGTAAATTTAATTTTGAGTGCGGTCCATCGATTACCAACCATTGAACCATAATATAACAACATCGATCATCCAGTTCATTGCTCATACATCTCCAAATAACCCATATTGAGAAAATGGAAGAGCAGTATTCAAATGGTCACCGTAAATCAAACATTGTCGATTTGTACGGGTACAGATCAACAAGGTATTTAATGCATTTCCCATACAGGGCTTAAAAAATCAGGTTCTATTGTCCCAGATAATATCATAATTTTGTTTGATTATAGAAGGTTAGCATTTTTAAGTTATTTGAGTACTGAATCAGGTTGAGAGCAAAATTTAACATATAACTGCATATTTAACTCAAATTTAATTTCTCGGAGTTGTCCAGACTAATGAACTGAATTATCGACATGTTAGAACTGAAATCAACATAAAAACAACTCATTTTTAAAGAATGTTATGTCAAATTTAAATATGTAAATGAATTATAATATTACCTGTTTTTATCATTTGCAAAAAAAGTATCCGGAACCCAAATCTTCTCAGCAAAATCCCCTGATAGAGTGAGAACTTCTTCTTCAGAGCTAAACGCAAGTCGTTCATCTTTCCAATACTGATTGAGATACATTGTTATTGTGTAGTCCTGAAAACAAAAAGAAAAACGATAAATATCATAAGTTTTGTTTTATAACAAATTAGCCGTATTTATATATTGTCCGCCTTTGAGTTTAAATTTTCTATATTTTAATACTATAATATTCAAACTGAAAACTAAAACGGATGTAAGTAAAATAAAAACACACGAAGCAAAGATAGTCGACTGTATTATATTTTATTATAGTGCTATTATTTAACACCCAGCTCAGCCAGGGATAGACTCCCGCTAACAATTAGATGTGAGCGTTATTGTAGCGCTATTTTGGTGAAAGGTAATATGGAAAGTTGGAAATGAAAATATCACATTAATAAAAATGTTGAAAGTTGAAAATAGTACAGATGACATGTGCAAATTTCAAGTCGTTGCTATACACCGTTTGGTTCTTATGACAGACATACAGACAGATTTATACATGTATTTTTAGCTACTTAGTAGAGATTCTTAACTTTAATTATTACATTGATTATGTAATGAATGAAATACATATTTATAAAAACAACTATAAATCTGAAATTATAATTTTGATATTATCACAAATTTTCGAATTGAATAATGTAAATTACGTTTCAGTATATTCAATAAAAACATTTTTTTAATAATTCTGTGTATTTTAAAAGGGTTCAACTCATCAAAAATTGTTTTACGAACACTGATTGTAATTTATCCATTCAAAACCTGGTTTTTTCAATGGTAGGGATATAATGATGGGGCTAGTAAACGTCTAGCAGGTATTTAGAACCGTTTAAAGTATGGAATAGGTAGTGGATGAAAAGGAATTAAAACATCATTATGAAATAATAAAAATTTTGTTCAGTAAATTTAATTTAAATTTCTCGAACGCGGCTTTGATTACAGATAAATGAATGTGTCGTTTTTACATAAAATGTTCCCCACCGTGGTTTAAGTCAATTTTCTATTTTATTAAAAGATTTAATAACTGAAATCATGAAAACATATTTTAAATAAAATGCTTCAGGCATTTACTGCACAACATTTCAAATAATAATGAAAATAACTTCCGCTTTCTTTAGAATGACAGAAAATATACCATTTCCGGAGAATATTGCAAAATGTCAGCAAATACTGAAAATACACATTCATTCAAGGACACACTAAAGCAGTTGCTTACCTGCAATAATATATCTTTAATGTCTTCGACCCTGGTTGACTTGTTTTGAAACATTAAACATTTTGTTTGGAAAATAAATGTCAGTGACCTCATATTGAAACTTCGTTACGAAAATTTAACCTTTCGTACAAAGAAACGTTAAAAGGTTATAAGAAAATACAGCTATTATTAAAAAAATATCTCATTCATTTACGGAAACAAATAAGGGGAAACAGACTACAGTGGAACCCCGATCTACCGTTCTCGCATAAGTCGTTTTCCCGCATGGATCGTTCATTTTTTATAGTACCGTCAAACACCTATAAAAACAATGTTTAGTAATCCCGCATTAAGCGTTCCCCGATCTCTTGTCTAAATATTATGTTCCCGGCACAAATATTATCCCGATTGATCGTTTTTGTTGAATATTTATCATTTCGTTTATAAGCACGTTCTACCCGATCCAACTGGTACGTAAAAAAACAGAGACTGCAAGTGTACAAGCTTTCTGGAATTGTTTATGACCATGGTCATAATGTTTCGTATTATGACTGCACCTGCGTTTAAATAGCAAAACATCGGGTACTTTTGTTTCTAGGAACAGTGACATTCGTAAAACAATAGAAAAGTGCGACTAGGCAGCGAATAAAAGAAAGTTTGTTATGGAGTCTACTTTTAGTGAGCTTGATGAGATTCTTCACACATAGTACCAGCAGTGCGAGCTGAAAACATACCTATTGATGGATCCATAGAAAGAGAAAAAGTTTTGCAAACACCGAAAAAAGGGACCACAAGTTTCTCTGCATTGAACGGATGGATCAATAGGTTCAAAGATCGGCATGGTCTTGTCTGTAAAAAATCTTCTTTTTTATCTGAAGGCATTCATCATCTCCCGCATTTATCGTTTATTTTTTAGAGTCCCTTTGAAAAACGTAGTTGTTTTAACCATATCCGCTCCAATTATGCAGCATATAAACTCCTAAAGCAGCTTCTTAACAAAAAGTTGTTTAACGAGATCCGGTAGTAAGTCAGTCTTCTTTACTTATCTCTTCGAAGAAGGTAAGTTATGTATTATATTTAGCTTATCGATCTTTCTACAACTCTTTTTTAAGATTAGATTAGTGCATGGGGGGCCATACTTTTATGTTTTAGGGGCTCCTATTTGATACATTTTAGTGATGGTGGAAGAAAGGAATTTAAATATTTTGTCTAAGCCTACCCTAGAAATAAAAATAGAGCAAGTAAACTGAAAAGTAAGAGCCCATTACGTTAGCTCTAAATAGTTCCAGTAGGTAAAAAAAATGTGTTTCTTAGTCAAAGTGTAACAAGTCAAAAAAAAAAAACAGTTTTCAATTAAGTATGAAGAAATGCTGAAAATATCGATATCTACCAGTTCCAAAATATAATCTATGGTTATTTAAAAATAACAGTGGTTATTATTACTTTATATCCCAATTGTAACAACTGCGAAAATCTCGTGAAAATATCTGAAAATTCCTATTATTAATATTAGAAAAAAAATTATAATATTAAATATTGTAAATTTTAATATGAATACTAAAAATCTACAAAAATTAGATGTTCAGTAGAAGATTAAACCTGCCTTAAATCTTGTTGCCCAATCATGTCAGAACTATACTTTTTGAGTTGTTACACTTTGGAACTGAGGTATCGATATAATAAGAATATTTAAAAAAATAATTTGAGTATATAATTTAATAAGTATACGCATGTGCCTTTTATAATTGTTTTTTTTTTCAAAATCTTCAATCTGTATTATATAAGCAATTATTATCATTCAAGAACAGAAATATCTCAAGGAGGAATCTGGCTAACCGTAAAATGTACTTAATTGAACGAATCCTGCCTACAAAAATGTACCCATAGCTGTGGATGAAAGCAAATCGATATAATGATTGGAAAAACTTTTCAATGGCTATTAACTGAAGGTTAATATGGAAATAAATTTAAATTCGTAAGCTGAAAAAATCGGAAGAAAAAAAGTTTTTTTTTTGACATGTAATTTTTTACCAAGTTAACCCTCTTTTGGTATAAAGTAAGTAACAAACTATAGTATATACAAAAATAATTAGCATTTATATATTATTATTTTTCTGGCTCCGTGGTAGAGTGGTAAACATCGTTGACATCAGTTGCGGTGTTCACATGTTCGAATCCTATTACGGACAGTTTCATAAAATTGATTTTTCGCTTATTTATCGATTTGTGTTCTAAAGCATGGATTCCTGCAATGTCTAAATTCTCTCCCACTAATTCGATATTAAAAAACGGGGAGCAGTGAAATCGGTTAGCTGACCACTGATCGCTTCTTTGCCTTATCCGTATATTCTTTCTGTCTCTAGAAAAAATAGAAAATGAGTCACTGAGTAACAAGCAGTAATTGTAGAATAATTTGAAGCCATATTAGAAGTTCATATATCCCACATCGTGGAGCGGACATGGTTATAAAAATACACAAACTCAAATGATTGTCAGATGCTGTAACTGTATATTATAAGGAAAACGTCTTGCAATGCTATGTATTGCGTGTGTTTTTATTTGCATTTACTCATGTTTGTGCTTTGGACGGGTTCATGAAATTTGAGGCCGTAAATACATTACAAGGAGCGGAAAGTCAACATACTTTCCACTGGAAGTACTGCTAAAAATAGCAAAACGTCACTGTAAGTCATCTCTAAGAATGTAACACGAAAATGAATTGATTATTCATTAAGATGGTTAACCCCCGACCCCGAGAAATCCATGCTATTTGTTAGTCTCGATTCCCGAGATTTTCAGACTCAGAGAGAACAACCTGAGACTCGAGACTTTCTAAATTGAATGAGAAGAGTTTTTGGCTCAACACATTTACATGATGCTATGACAAAGGTGTGGGACATTTCTACGTCGATAGGCCAAATTCATGAAACTGTATTAATATAAAGTTTCATGAATTTGAATAAATTCGTAATACAGTCAATAGGCTGGCGATTGTACCTCTATAATATGGTCTTGGTTTCCGGGGAATTTCCGGGACTTGGAAATGTTACATCTCAAATCCCGGAACTTAAAAAAAAGCCGATACTTAAAAATCCCTACTTGTGTCTCCACGTTTTTATATAATATATGCAAATAACAAGCATAGAAATGGGACAAAAATGAATCAGAATAACTTAATAAAAATCTACCTGCTCCGGTAAAATGTGTGCTTAGGAAAAATTTCATCGTGATTACAGTTTTGTGTATAAAATCTTTTTCAGTAAACTTTCTCGGAGAGAAATTTTGAGCATTCACATGTATCTTTTTTTATTAATACAAGCTTATTCCAAACCCCTGCTGAAAATATATTTATTACATAATGATAAACAAGACGAACTTTAAATATAAAGGTTTTTTAATCTCCCCTATGAGATGAGTAAACAGAAAATACTTTGAACTCACCTCCCTTATCTGTCTAAACAAAATCATTAGACAAAATCAAATACGGCAGATATCTTGTATCAAAAAATCCACTCATTCTAAACGTAGAATACTTGAAAATTTTTTTATTTATACAGTTATACCGCAGATTAATACTGGGGTACCAGAAAATAGGTATACACAATAGAATGATTTTTGAAATAGGATTTAGAGGAGTCCGGTTCATTTTGATTTATAAATCGACAACTTTATTTAATTATTTGTTGGAAACTTGAGCTGTGCATCTTTTTGATGCTTAACCTATTTTTGACCAGTGTTCCAATATTGGAACATTTAGCTTTTATCGTAACCTTTCCAATATACAATATGCAAACATAAATTCAGATTGGATCAATCAACGTCTGGCAAGCGTCGGAAGTGTCTGATGAAGTATTATTTCATGTTTTAACCTTTCGGGTTGACGTATGTTTTTTTATTAGCATTTTTTACACTACTCATTATTAAAACGTTCATATTTTTTTAATTACAAAATTAAAATAGTCTAAGTACATCAATTTATGATAAAAACGGGGCGTAAAAGAGAAAATAGCGAACCACTATTCCTGTCCAAACACTATTTTATTTCTAAGCATACTCTCTTCGCAAAAAGAGGGGTTGAGTGACTGAGTGGTTTAAAAAATATACATATTAATTTATAGAAAGTAAGCATATTTTTATATGGATAACTGTAAAATGATTTACATAATGCAAAAATAAACACAAAATATGTTTATAATTTTAATTTTAGATTTAGTCTGTTATTTCAGGTTAAAATAGGAATGTACTTATATCTAAAAAAAAAACCTTTATTAATTTGTGTGATATTTTGGTATCAAGCCATCGTCAGTACTATTGCGAAAATGGATCTTATTCAATGATGTCGGAATTGTTATCAACTGTATAGGTGAATGATTGTGGAACTAACACATTATTAAATTAAACCGTAATTAAATGGCGTTCTAACAAGCAATTGCTATTGAATTCAATCGGTGTGAAAAAATTCAAATGCCTTACTTTGAAAATTATACAATTACTTATGTTATGTCAATATCTTCCACTATATCATACTGTGCTTAGTTGCTTCAAAATTGAAAACGTACAGCATTTGGCCAAACACAAAGTAACGTATTTAGCATATAGTGCAAAACGAGTTTGACGACAGTGGTTTAGAAGCTACGTATGACTCTAGTAGTGATTTATAACCAAATTTTCTCGGTTAACCAATAATTAACCAATAATCTTAACAATCATCCCGCGCTCAGTCTGATCTGTGACAAACTAAACAGTAATCAGTCTGCCTATTCAACACTGAATGTAATCAATCAAAAATAGATTCTGTTTTTCCTCGTAACCCTGTTAACGTCACCCCCTCTTCAGTACGTGCAGTGACGTCACTACATATTGCAGAGTGGGGGAGGGGATGGTGGCGTACAGTCAGCTGATCGTGCTCAACAAGGGCACAGTCAGTCTAATATTAGTATTGTCGTGGTGGCCTTTGCTAATATAATAGCCGGATTGATGACAACGTATGAGGTAGCAAGTTTTTTTAATTTAAAAAGCACAATTGGAATTTATGTGAAATATTGCACTTGATTTAAATACTTTTAGCTATCAAATCAAAGTTTTATTTGCGATTTAATGGACACAAAATTTATCACTCACATTCAACGGATAATTTTTTAATCAAGTGTGAGGAAAAAATACATTTTTATAATCATTAAATGTGTGTACTTAATAGATTTTTTTACCATATCCGCACCAGTGTGAAGCGTATGATCCAGGTACAGGGTTAGTGGTTAGCTAATCGCTCTCGCTAAGGCCTGTTTTTAGGATCGGATGGGTGCGAGGGAATTTTAGACATCACAAACCACTGTATCCAACGTAAGTAATAAATAATACTTTATAATAATTATGGCTTACTGTTACTACAGTCGTAACTCACCAATGGATAAAGCAGTAAGCCCGATTTCATTTAAAGAATAAAAAAACTAACTAACATTCATGACTCTCCATTGGAAAAATCAGCGCAAACCCATGAATGGTAATGTATATTATATATATTTCAAAATGACAGACATTCCAAATAGGTACCCATATTAATGAAATCGCCGATTCCCGTATTAGTGAATAGCTAATAATATCCAAATATCAGTTGAACACTGTGTTAAGGAGTATTCATATATGCAGACATCGAATGTAGCATTCGCATTAATTTCTGAGTCAATATACTGTGTAGGTATAGTGTATCTCGCTTATAGCCAACACTTTTACCTTACATAAGATCTGAATCTGCACATATACTATACAAAACATTCAATATTTATTGCCGTGTCTGTGGTGCAGTGGTCAACGTCGTTGGCTTCGGTTACGTAACTCACGGGCTCGAATCCCAGTACAGACAATTTTATAAATTGATTTTTCAATTTCAAAGACATGGAAAGACTGTGATATCTAAAATTCCCTCCGACCCATCCGATCCTAAAAACGGGGCGTAGCAAGAGTGACCCGCTAACCATTAGTTCTATTCTACACACATCCTTATATTCTTACTATCTTAGAAAAAAAGAGAGGTTGAGTAACTGAATTAAAATCAATTCTCGTAGAATAGCTTCTGTTGAGATACTTCCGTTAGAAAGCCATATGCTCCACATTGGAAGCGTACGTGGTTTCTAAAATAGCATTGGTAATGTCCACCCCTCGTATGGGTCAGATGGAGCATTCAATCGAATTTGTTTTATGAACGACAGTTGGTTGTTATTCATAGAATTGGGCTAGTCTCTATTCAACAAGCAATTCTCGTAGAAAACTTCTGTTGATACACTTCCATTAATGGGACATAAAGGCTCCATATTGGGAGAGTATTAAAAAAACATTTCTGTGTGCGAAAGGAGAAGAGTGTTGGGAAAATGTGTTGTTTACAAAATAAGGATTGAGGCGATTCTCGAAATGTTAACTCAGGTAGCAGTGTGGCTCTCAGACGTATAATATTTTACCTCGTAAATAATATTTGTCGTATTTGTATCTTCTTAATAAATTTTAGACACTGTTTACTGTCTGTCAGTTCGAGTCCATTCGTGTGCTCGAATGCCTGAAGATGCCGAAAGGCGAAACCCGGGTCGTTAGTGACAAAATACATGGAAGTGTACAACATCTCAATAATCCAAATTTGATATTGAAATTCCATCAAGCACCCTCAGTCGATGTCTTAAATTCGAATTGAAATTCTTTCAAGCACTCTCAGTGTTTCCAGTTCAGTAGTTTATCAGTAATTTGATTACTACGTATTTGTATTACGAACATGTCTATTTCGGTCTAATGTATGCTTTTCTTTTGTTATACCACTAATTATTCTTATCGTCGATTTTCTTATTCAGAGTAATGCGATACGAGGAAGCACCGGTTGGCGTAATATAAAACGTTAGCTTAAATTTTTGTGAAGAATTAACAAAAGAGTGGGATCATTCCAGCTCGAAAAACAGGTGTTGATTTCCGCCAAACTTATAGGATTACATTAAAAAATAACTAACACTGATTAAAGTTGATAATCAAACCAATACTACCGTCATAAGAAAAAAGGGACTAGCGGTAAAACCGATGTTTTGAGTAATGCAACACTGCACTTTTTGAACAGATATATCAGTATACACACCTGACTATACAGATACATCTGTTCAAAAAATTATAAAAACTGGTGTTTTGGCACAACAATAAACAAAGGGAACATTGCTCGATTGTCCAAATAGCGTTAAATTTGAAAGGGTTTTTCTGCATGGTCTAAGAAAACAAACCAACGATTTTTTTACACTGATTTTTTACTTTTAGACAGTTTTAAAAAACTAAAAGTTTTATTAAATACACTAGTGAGTACCCAGCATGCATTGCAATGCCACTCAAAGAAAACAAGGCTTGGTGTTTTAATTCTATTTATTGAAGTACTTTTGGATTAGAGGTCACGGGTCGAAATTTTATAAAATTATCCAGTCCGAGCCCGTCATCCTCACGCCCGAGACCGAATCTCAATATCACACTTGTTACCCGAACACAACCCAAAGCTCAGATTTATTTTTCTCAGCCCGAAAAAAACCCGATTTTATTTTTGCGTTCGAGAATTATTTATTTTGACCATATTTTAAGAATTCAACCTATCCCCCATTTTTATTTGAGCGCCTTGTCTTTTTTTACTCGTTTTATACGTATCCCCAGTGCAAAAAGAGAATCGGGTGTATTTAACTAAAGTGACGTTATTTATAATTTTATAGCACAAACTTACAAGAGAAAATCATATTTGTTAATTCCTTGAGAGTCCTCAGAGCCAACTACTTGAGTCAATATTTTCTATAGAAGAGATATAAAGAAACCATTTCTCTTTGAGAGAAGACAAACACTTTCTTCTGACTTGAATGAATTGACAGGTTAAATAATTATATATCTCTTATATGCCGGAATCGGCGACGCTGAATCTCAAGAGATGACGTAACTGGTGGCAGACGTGAAAAGAAAAAAATATCCTTCAATCGTTTTATATCTATTTTGACACTCTTAAATATTTGGCCACCTGTATATCAGCCGCAATACTAAAAGATTTATCTTTTATATCGTAGAAAATAATCAAGCATATTATCTGATACATGTTTATCTGAATTTGATAGTGATAAGATATAAATTAATAACTATAAAAGCTATTAATTTGGAAAATTTATTTTATTTTTCAAACGTTCGAAACTTAAATGAAAACGGAATTCGTTTCTAAGCTGACAATCAAAATTGATATTCACAAAATGTTATATTTGGATTTAAAACGTTTATTAAAAATTAAGAATATAAATTTATAGAACGACTGTCAGAAATATGGATACAAAAAGCTTTCGAAACATATATCTATTGAAATTTGGGAAAAACTATTGATTACAAGTAATGTATAATATAATATCGTAAATTGCTTTTAAATATTTATCAATTCATTGATTAACACGTTTCAGATGAAAAAGAATTAATATATTTAAAAAAATCAAGTTCTAATATACTTGCAGATTACTGGATTAAAATTTCCTATCCCGCTATTACTTGGCAAATATTACATATAATATATAAATGTACTATTTACCAAAACTAATTTTATACTGTGATATTTAATAATTAATTCAATTGTTCTGTTGAAGGCTTTTAGATATCAGTATACGAGCCCCCCTTCGGTTATACATGAAAAGATCATTTAAAATAAAAATAAAACATTTAAATGTTTTATTTATTTGAGATATCAACATATTTGTTCCTCTTAAAACTGCTAATTTTTATTTTAAAGAAAAAATATCTTTTTGTTTATCTTTACTAATATTTGACAGTCTGTTAACGGGGTAAAATATCAATTTAGAGGAATTTACGTAGACCAGTGGTAAATCAGCAATAGGATGGAATGAAAATATTTCAGAAATTTGGGTAAATATAATATTTTAAAAAATAAAACACAATTCATTTGTACTACTTCCACATATTTATAAAGATCAGGACCGGTTTCGCTCATCACGAGCATTATCAACTGATAAAAATACAAACATAACAGGCTTATTTATATAAAATTGAGAGTAAAAATGAAGGTATATAAAACTGTATAATGTAAACTGTATATAATGTAAACTGTAGAAACTGTATAATGTAGCTATATTTGTGATTTCAGATTAGTATTTAATGATTTGCATGAGGTCCATAACATTTTAATTGTAGACTCTTTTATTTGACGTTTCTTGTCTCAGTTCATGAACCATCAGTTTTATATACCTTCATTTTTACTCTCAATTTTATATAAATAAGCCTTTTATGTTTGTATTTTTATCAGTTGATAATGCTCGTGATGAGCGAAACCGGTCCTGATCATTATAAATATGTGGAAGTAGTACAAATGAATTTTGTTTTATTTTTTAAAATATAATGTCTTTCCACCAAGAATTGACAGTGGTAAATATAATAATTGATTACCCATTCTTGAGTACGATTCCTTTATTCTAGAACAGGGGTCTGCAAAGTGTGGCTCCAGAGCCACATGTGGCTCTTTGGCCTCTTTACTGCGGCTCTGACATAAAAAATAAAATAAATAATAAAAACATTCCGAGCAGGCGCGCCAGTCGCGCCCAGGGTATCGACAGTCGGGTATCGACTGCGAGGTACGCGGTGCGGGTGAGACTCACGCGTTTCAACAAGTCTGGTTAGCATTGGCCAGTGGTCTCCGTGCCAGTCGCATTGCGAACAGTCTTGTGCAGGATCTTGTACTTGTACCTTGTACTTGAACAGTGGTCTGAGCCTATCTTCTCTATAAGTCGCGCGCGTGTTACAAAGGTACTTTGTTCAAGAATAAGTTGGGCTATTTATGAAAATAGGCCGTTTAAAAAAAAACAATAAATAAATTGCCTAAAGCTGTTGTATTTTTCCATCCAGCTGCACATCCAACAGTTATGTTTGTCATCAATTTAAAAATTAAAATAATTTTGTATTTGTGGCTTTTGAAAAAAATATAATTTGGACTATTTTTAAAGGTGCCCTATTTTACATGGCTAGCAAAAAGAAGCAAAGAAAAACGGAAGACAAAAACCATGAATTTAAAGTTGAGTGAACCGAAACTCTCGCGTTTATTCTAAACTCAAATGGCCATCCAAATCTTATTTGTTAGAAATAATTCGCGCATAATAAGACGTCAAATTTGGAGACACTTAACACAAGCTAAAAACGCGTCATTTAGTACTAAATACCCCGTTGGTGATGCGAGGATGAAAGCAGTTGAGGAATTTCAGAAGAGTCAACAGACATCAACTTCTGTATTAAATAACTGGATGCAATCTTCCAGTAATATTGATATGGCAAGTTTTGTTGTTAGTCAAGAGATTGCTACGAGAGGGAAACGGTACACAGACGTTGAACACATAAAAAGTTGTTTTATAAACGCATCCGAAGAGCTATTTCGGGGTTTTAAGAATAAAGGAGATATTCTAAAAAAAATTAAAGAGTTATCATTGTCTGCCAAAATAATGAAAGATAGAGCAATTAACCATCCAGCAAATCGAAGATCTGAAATTGGTTTCGGCTTTATCAATAGCAGTTGACGAGTCTTGTGATATAAATGATACAGCGCAAGTTTCGCTTTTTGTAAGGTTTATTTCTCATACAGGTCCTAAAGAAGAACTTTTAGGATCTTTGCCACTCAAAGGTCGGACACGTGGAGAGGATATCGCAAATGCTGTAATTAAGCGTATGGATAAACATCATATTGCTCTCGATAAAATTGTGTCGATTTCAACAGAGGGGAGGAAAGTATGATCGGCGTAAGAATAGGGTTTGTTGCTACTTTGAAAGAAGAAATAAGTCACGAGATACTTGCGTACGCTTTGTGCGTAGACATTTCTCGAAGAAATTTTTAAAGTTATTGAATTGGTGATTACGATCATCAACTCAATTTTAGCTAAAGCTCTTAATCATCGCAAATTCAAAGAATTTTTAGTTGAAATGGAGTGTGAGTGCTGATCTTCTACACGTAATGAAGGTCTAAAATTATAATAACGGTTTACTAAATTAATGGATAGGTTCGGCTCCCAATATTTTTTTTAAGCGTTGTAATGTTCATATTTGGCTCTTTGGCCAATAAATTTGCCGACCACTGTACTAGAACAGCATCGAGACGAAAGCCGTAAAGCACTAGTCCACGACGATAGTTGAAATTACAGTGTACATAAAAAAAGAGTCAAATATTTTCAACTCTCAATTTTTCTTGGTGGAAAGGCATAGTATTTAAAAAGAAAAGTCCATTGTTTTACAAATTCTAGATGTTTTGCTATAATCAGGACCTGCTTGGCTCATCGCTGGAATTATCAACAAATAAAAAAATATAGATTCTGAATGAGACTTTCATAGATTTGTGCACGTGCCCCACCATTCTCAACTGTAGTGATACATGACGCTGCAGATTTACGAAACGTAGCACTCGAGGAAACGTTTTAGTTTGTGTTAGAGTATTTCGTCGGGGTCACCACTTTAGGAATAAGTTTGCAATTAGCAATGCGTGACGCAATTAAACTGTGGGTACGGATGATGATGATGATAACGATTATGCAGTTCATGAGAGATGTTACCAGTTCATCCTCAGCCATACCTAAAATTTAATCGCGTCACGCATTAACAATTGGAAACACATTCCTAATAAATAGGGCTTTAATTCCCGGAATCCTGGTCAATTATCCAAATCCTGTTGTCTCTGGATTGATATTCACACAATTCCGGGATTTCGGGATTTACATTCAATGCTAAAAAATAATTCATACATCAAAATTGAAACTTCCTGATCAACTACAACGTGTACCTCGGTTTGTTCATGTAAATAGTTTACATAGTTTTTAACCAATTTGAAATGGAGGGTAATATTCATAAGTCAAAATTACATGTTCCCTTTTTGGATGCCATTTGGTAAAATCTGCCATAATAGTGCAACAAATAAAATTATTTTGGTCACTACGTTTTTTTTAATATTTTCATCTTTCTTTTGTAAACGACTGTCTGATTTTACATTAACAAATTCCAATGCCCAAAAAATATATTTAATCATAATAAATACATTCTAATTGAAGCAACAATGGACAAAAATTAAATTTTGAATGTACAATTTAATACATAAAATTACACTTAACAACTAATCTGAATCCCGAAATCCCGGGATCTTAAAAAGGGTCCAGTATTGGATGCTTTAATTCACACTACTGGATAAAATCATCAAATCACAACATTCGCCTCTAGAACTTTTTGGCGAATAAATTTTTTGTTTACTGATTTGGATTTTTTGAAATCATATCAGTGTAAGTGTAAATTATATTATACTTTTCATTTTCACAAAAAATACTAACAAATACAATTAATCTTTAGAGTGGCGTAAAGGATTTTTACGACCCTGAACTTTAACACGTTATGTATGTACATAATAAATGCGTGTATGGGTGATTCTTTTCTTATTTCTTCATAAAACATACACACAAAGACACCTAAAGCATGTAAGAATGTGTGTTAATGCTGTTGAGGGAGCTATTAAGGTAGACATCCCGTCGTTGGTATACGCTTTATAATAGGTCGTTCTCTCATACAATAAATGGGTCACTTTTCTCACTGTGACCTAGATAAAAGAAGCCACTCATAATGGTTAATGGGATTTTAAAATCCGCCCTGAAAAATGCTTTTCCTCAGCAGTGAGGTGTTGTTTTTTTTCTTATTCTTCAGTTCTTGAAAGCGGGTTTTACGAGCGAAGCAGTAAACCGGAAAAGTTTAATTAATCTTGAATATAACTCGCTTTTAGTTGCTATTTATTAAAGGTTAAATTACAAAACGCATACTACATTCATTTTTGAGATTATTTTAAAAAGCGTCAGTGAATTTCTAGTAATTTAAATAATCAGCAAACGATATTCAATATTTAAAAAACTTCCTCATTTTGTACAACAATTCGAACCAATTCCACTCATCACAATCCTTCCAAATGAACTTTTTTAGAGATATAAACATACATATTAATATGCATACTTTTATATAAATAAATAATTTTGAAATTTTTATCGTAAAATCTAGTCTTTTAATTCTTCAATGTTAACGTCGTTGGCTTCGGTTGCGGTGTTCACGGGCCCAAATCTCAGTACAGACAGATTCACAAATTGATTATTTGATCGATTTATACATTTGCGTACTGAATTTCTGCGATGTACGAATTCCCTTCCACCCACCCGATCCTTAAAAACATGGCGTAGCGTGAGCGATTTGCTTATCACTAGCCCTGTCCTGGCGCGTTCATTATATCCTTACTAGGGCATCCCATCCCAGACCCTTTTTGTGATCCCGGGATTCCGGGATTGGTCACTAAGCGTAATTTCATATTTTAAATTTGAATCCATCATTGACTTTTATAGAGTTATCCGAAAAAAACAGCAAAATATATTCTTGTCAAAATTATCTGTTCCTATCTAGAGAAAGAGCGAAACCACAATACACAATATATGTATTAATTATGTTAATATTATAAAAAAGTATTTAAATACATAAACAAACCGAGTTACATATTGTAGTTCGTCAAGAAGTATTTAATTTGAAATATGCATTACTTTTTAACGTGTACACTGAATCCCAAAATTCCGGGATTGATTAGTTTACCCTTACTCTCTCCGAAAAAGAGAGATTGTGCGAATGCGTAACCAGTAGTTCTTGTTAAACAATTTGTGTTGATATAGGCTCCATTAGCAGTCCATATGATCTACATTAGGAGCGAACAAGCTTACATTACACATTCAATGTTTTCTTAATATTAAAAACTTTTATTTTGTTTAATTAAGCTTTTCAAGTTTCTTAAAACCATCAGCCATTAACGTCATCGATGATATATTACATTTATTATAATAATATTTCATATAAAATTTAATTCATTTTGCATGTTTTATGAACAATCAATAACCTCGTATCGGTGAAAATGAACCTTCGTTATATCCGGAAGGGTAAATGTTGTTATACCTACCCCTCTTAAGCCCCAAACTCTATTTACTGATTACATAATCACGAAGGCATCATGAACAAAATAATGAAGAGGCTGAAAGGTGTATGAGAATATGCATCAAAGACAAATATGTTTTGCTAATTTATTCGCAAATATAAATTCCGAGTAAAGAGATACTGTTCAGCTTCTGATGTACATACTGCCTTTTCAACCGAAAAAATTGTAACCTTTTAAAAACCAATTATTCATGCCACGTGTAGGAACGCTAAAATATCATCATGCAAACAAGACACTTCGTTGGCTTAAAGTGGAAAGCTCGTGTAAAATATTTTTGTAATCCAAAAATTGCAAAAAGAAAAACTTCAGTACCTAAATGTTGATCTTATATCTATCAAACATTATTCTCAAATTATTCCTAGTATAAAAAGAAACTAAAAGGCTATTCTCTTTTACAATGTTTCAAAATAGGATGGATTGATTTTCCGTATAATATTTATTTAGTTCTATGAGCTGAAGAATATTATGTTGTATACAAGATAGATGTTCTGCCTTAATTGGATCAGTAACTATTTCAAATTACAGCCAGTAACAAAATAATCATTTTTCAGTTAATAATCAAAATAATCAATAACTTATTCGATAATTGGTCAGTATGCACGTGGTCACTTAAAAAATATAAGGCCAATGTCTTAATTAAACCTGGCCTAATCTAACCTAACCTAACTTACCTTTCTTTATTTGTAAATTATTTATTGACCAAACAAAATTATTAACTAATCGTTTATGGAAATAGTTACTGACCAAATAATTGGTTGCTTTTACGGGATCTCGCAGTATTCAAAGATATTTCAGACTTAACGATGACTTGAGGTCGAAAATACATTCAAATTCTTGCGAAATTAAATGTCATGAATATAAAAATATGCATAAATGGTAATTACTGAAATTAAACAATGAAACGCAGTTGATACTGCAAAAGGTCGTGTGTCAAGAAACCTCAAGTGTTGTCCCCCAACTTACATTATTTATCGCTGTGTTTTACCACTTGCTGATATGTGATTCTTTGATGTTGTGAAGACATGTATTTTAATTACGATTCTGAGATAATTTGTATAATCATTTAGAATTATTTTTAACATCGTATAACGATTCAATGCAGTATCAACGATGATAAACCGTTTGAAGGATGAAAACATATCTCTTATTTTTCTATGTTTAATGAGATTTTTTCCTAGGCTTTATATTTGTACAGTGTTGCCAGGAGCATAATTCTTGATTAAAAGAATAAATTATAATCACTTATGCGTTTCTATATTTTATATAATATAAGAAATAAACGGAGTTTCTTCGGATAGAATTCTGCGCATTTGGTCAAATAAATTAAGAGAATTTATTTTATGTACTTTTACATTTATATCCTCACCTATATATAACATAAAGTGGTTGATCTCTAAGCAGCTTGTAGTAAAAAATATCCTATACCAAACATGTCAACCATATAGCATAAAATACATGTATACATCTGTCTGTCTGTCACAAGAACTCCTCCTAAATCGTGTACAGTAGTCATTCTGGATGCCATTTCTAGGTAAACTGAGCTATTTTCAATGTTTAACATTATTATTAATTATTATTAATATCTACGGTGATATTTTCCACTTTGAATATTTAAAATTACTATTAAATATTGATGTACAATATTTTGTGTATGTTACATTAAGTACTTTACATGTGAGATATTTTAAACATTGAACATTAGCATTTTTACTATATTTTGTTGATGTCACATGAGGTACGGCCCACAGAGATATTTTCAACTTTCAACATTAGCTTGCACCAAATAAGGACATAATAACGCCAATGTCTAAATGTTAGCATCCATTATCCCTGGCGAGGCTGGTTAATAAATACTAGTTATCTATAAAGATATCGTGTGCTTTATTTAATTAAGGAGTGGATATGGGGTATAATGGTATATAGGTATACAAAAAATATGTCTCCTGTATTCGTTTAGATCTCAGCTTGAAAATCTCTACCTTAGAGTGCTAATATATACATTGGTTAGGAAAAGCTGCCTGTCGGGTTTAAAAGTACGTGTTCGCTCGCTGAACACTATTACCGAGCACATTAGGGCGTGAGCACTGGCGTGGAAGTCAGATATCTAAATAATAAACGAGCAACGTTCGGACTGTTAAATCACTCAGTTGGAACGGGTCCGTAAAATCTCTTATTTTTCTTTAAGCCGCACGTACACGCCGTGCAACGTGAGCACTGAGTGCCCATGTGAAAGTTAGGCTTAATAAAAAAAAACATAATTACCTCATTCAAATCAAGATTCACAGATGTGATAATACTATAATGTTATATAAATTAACATTTTTTATGCCTTTTTCTACCTGTTCTCGTTAATAAAACAACTCGCAATTATGTTTTAAATGATCTCTCGTTTCGCCAGGGATAAAATAATAGGGCTAGAACCGGACTAATGGTTAGCTTATCTTTCTGACTACGCCCCGTTTAAAAGATTATGGATGAGTAGGAGGGATTTTTTATACATCACAAACATCAATGCCTTCGGACAGAAATCCATTAATCAATTGAAAAATCATTTTATGAAACTTAACGTACTGGGTTTTGAAAACGTGGTATCCTTAACTGACGCCAACGATATTGACCACTGCACCACTGTCCAATGCATGAGTGCATGAAAAATATGTAAAAACGAATGACCGTATTCTATAAGTAAACCTGATTATCTTTTTAATTGATTAATAATCTATTTCTTCTTAAGAACTTAAAAATCGCCCTTTATTTCGGTCATAAAATCTTTACAGTAAATATTAATTGTAATTTTTACACGCTTACTCAAACCCAAATAGCTCGCAAGTTGCTCTTTGTCGAATGTGCTAATTTTTGGAATCGTAGAGTCGCCACATTTTAATTTTGCACTCGGGCTCTATGATCTAGGGTCCATAGATACTTATACACATAGCTTAGTATCAGTGTAGTAAAAAGTGCAAAGCTATAAAGCGTAACTTACTCAGTTTAATAGTTATTTCAAACAACTGTCAAAAATATTCCCGCGTTTTTTACGCTTGGATCCGTATTTGATGAGTGACATTGAAATTTGCTTTGTATTCTTTCAAATTTGTAATATCCGAGGAGATATTGAGTACTCACTTAACTTTACGTATTTATTTTGATTACATCTATTGATATGTACCAATACTAATTCAATATGTGATATTATGAAAATATGTTAAGCGAATACAATAATTATTATTTTCTACTTATCTACCGCGTATCTGTTCCGTTATTTTGGGTGGTCTCACATGAGAATAATCTCTCATTACTTCCATTACGGCCACATAACAATATCGACAGTTGCTACATTTATAATGGCGGTTTAGTTTAAAAGTATAACAACATTCTTTCTTCCTTAAAATGAGTTTATTTATAATATTTATCAAAAATGTAAATGATGAATTATGTATTAATTACTAAGTAAAATATTATGCGCAAAATAAATTCTTGTCAAATTTTAATGTTAAAAAAAGATCGTGACCTTCATTTTAATTTTATGATGTCGTTAAATAAAGTAACCTTCTTTTCACCCCTAGTTTAGTAATTCGATATACATTGTTTTGTTTTTATAATTAATGACTGAGGCAAACTACTCGACTGATCTGAATAGTTAAGTCAAGCAGTCAATATTATCATGTCAAAGACACAATAAAATAATAATCCTTCTCTACGGATCTACTAAATTTTATTAACATTATATGAGCCAACGAGAAGTGATAGTTTCGAAAAAAATGAGTGAGGTACATTTTGGTATTCTACATGTCATGAAGTATCATAGAAGTGAACTTTCAGGTCCTGGTTGGTATACTTTCCTTAGACCTACACATTCAAGTAAGAGGCGCAACAGTAATAAGTGCCTCAAATCTGAGATGAGGGTGATTCCTTTACTGTCTCCTCTTCAACGAGATCTTTACATTCCTAATGATCATAAAATTGCATATCGTAATATGGAAATGGACACTGCAATGCGGATTTGACATAATAATAAAGTGGCAAATGGATATAACATACTACAAAAGTTTTGACTCCTAATTTCTGGACCAGCCAATTCATAACTGGCCATGGTCACTTCGTTACCAAGCTCTTCCAGCTTGGCTGGTTGATAAATAGTTCACCATGTAAATGCGGCAATATGTTTCAGGATGCTGATCACATCCTTTGGGAATGTCCAGACATGTACAATGAACGGGAAAAATTGCTCAAGACGATACGACGATCAGTGAGATCTGTCGACCTCGTTAATCATGATAGCTTGGTTGCATCTCTGACAAATTACAAGGCATTTAAAGATTACACGACGTCCTATGGAAAGCGATTGGAATGCAATACTTGAAAACATTAACTTTATTTTTTTTGACATTATTATTTAAATCGTAACTTCCTTAAGTCTTGAGGAATTTCTCCTCGGACATCCCTGCAAATCATTTTAAACACGGATAACGTTGTTACGCTACGGAATACGACGTTGAGTACCTTAGGGCATTAAAAACAAACAAGTAAAGCATTTAATTCTCTGGCTCGCTTCAATTTTCGTGGGATCATATATCATGTAAAATTTAATAAATTCGGTTTTTATCTAATCCTTGTTGGAAATTGTGAAGGACCTAAATGTCTCGTGTATTTTCATTCACTCCAATTATTTCACTACACATGTCTTCGTAGTCGAGCATAAAGTGAACGACAGCCAAACAGCATCCCATAACACCCGTCTTTATTCTATTTCATCCAACCCTCTCAAATAAAGAAAGGGTCTAGCGATTATTTAAAGAGTCTTTCTTATAAAAAATACATACTTAAAACAGCACATACTCCATGAGAATTCCATTGATTGTGATTTAGATTTTTAAAAAACATGTTCGCTCATAATATAGAGTATATGGATTGAGTTTAACAGAGAGCGTTTAATGATAACTAGTCATTTACTAAATCTCCATTTTCAGATAAAAAAATGTTCTTGTCTTTGGACAAAAATCCATAAATATATTTGTGAAAACCAATGCATTTAGGCAGTGGAGCAATTTGAATGTTTTTTTACATTTCTTTAGTTAAAAAATCGCATTTGTCGAAAATGTTTTTTTTATATCAACCCTGACGTTCAGAGAAAAAGTTGGCAACACTAGCACAAATTTCAACACGACGCATGTTGAGTTTATAGTAAATAATTTTTGTTTGTGAGAAATTAAAATAATATTTCGCATCGTTAATAAATTAATTTTATATATTGTTCGACTTTTATTATATAATAGTTGTGTCCCTATTAAATCCTAACCCCTGACATGCGCAAAATGAGTATTGAAAGCAAGACGTCAGTATTTGAATGAATATTTGAATTTCGGATTTATACCTGCTATTCATGATGTTTATTTACAATTTTGCCTATTATGTGAACACTTTTTATTCGACGAATCTATGAAAAAAGGTCGTCTTGAAGCATTAATGATTTGTTTTCGAAAAAAAGAAATCGTCTGAATATCACAAACCGTTAAGATTTAAAATTTAATTGACAAAATTAGCACCTCACATAAAAACTCTTTGCAACACACATCAAGCACAAGAATTGCACTATTTACATAGATTTAATAAATTTAAAAAAAGTTGTGAATGTACATTTTTGATTTGAAGCAACCGTCAATTTTTTTCACACCTATAAAATTATGGATTAGCTTTTTGAAACGGTGAAGTGAGGCATGACACAAATAAGTTTGAGAAACACTGTATTAAAGTATACTTTGGGGACTTGAACCTTTGACTGCAGAGCTAAGTAAGTAAGTTATTGTATTACTTAATATCTTAAAAGAGATATTATACTTTATACTCATAATTTGTTCTAGTTTTATAAGCCCTTTATTTATTTGACCAAACGTGAAATAATGAGATTCATTTTCAAACAATGGGCAAATTTTCATTTCACAAGCCTATCGATCAAATTATAAATTGACATCAAAGAAAGCATCAGCACATTAATGAAACTATTTTGGGTACAATATTCACGACAGAATTAATTGCCAACATCAAACGTAAGATTCTGAACAACCGCACCAAACTGGTTTGCGACACAGAATAATAAACAGTCTTGCGGTGAATGACGTTAAACATTTAATGCATGAATTAGCTTTTAGATTTTTCGCATTTAATTAAGTGCGCGTCACTGAAATAATAATCATTTTTTTAATTTTTCACACAAATAAGTCCGATTTTAATTCTTGTGCACCAAGTTATTATGGATTCAAATAAAATACTTTTTCCATGGCGCAGTGGTTCAAGTCGTTGGCTACGGTTACGGATAGTTTTATAAATTGATTTTTCAATCAATCAATGGATTTCTGTTCGTAGGCATGAATGATTGCGATGTCTAAAATTCCCTGACACTCCCACCAAAAGCGAGGTTGTAGCAAGAGCGATTAGCTTATAATCAGTCCGGTCTAGAGATATCCTTATTTTCCTACTCTCTTCAAAAAATAAAAGTCAAACACCTGACTAACAAGCAGTTCTCGTAGAAAAAAACTTCTGTTGATATAAATCCACTAGGAATCCATGTGAATCACATTGGGAACGGGTATGGTAAAAAAAATCATTGATATTATACGGTGGTATTCAATGACTTAGGGAGTGTCTCAGGAGCAACAAACTAAGATTGGTGCCTTGCGCATATTTACAGTCATAATTATTATAGTTTTCTTTATTAGACACCAAGTCAGCGTGGACGATTGGTTCTAGAAACGGTTGAATCGACTCGTGCATATCTCGCTTTTCCACGTGTATTTTATGACACACACTAGCATTCTGCTTTAGAGCGCCACATTTGCATGTTAGCCAATCAACTAACTAACCTTGCGCAAAAAAATAGACCAACAAAATTTCAAATCCGAGTAAAGTGATTTTAGTGATTTGCTTAAAAATGCATATAAACATCCTCGAAACGTCAATTATTCTGGTTCGCTTGTTTACAACACTAATTGAATGATTAACATTACTTATTTTGAATCTGAACTTAGCTTTAAAACTTCGCTGTTGAATTCAATGTCTTCGAGGGTTGGTGGAAAATTGTCAATGTTTTCCACTCTTACGGAAAATTGAATAATGGGATTCTGTGGTTTGCACATTTCCCCAGGGGAAACTCCCTTTGAAGACGGAAACACATTAAAAGATTGCTTTACAGTGAAACTGTTCATTGTTAATCTTTGACAGAATGCTATTATAAAACTGTGCTTTTAGCGATATGTACTCATACTCCATTTTGAAAATATTTGAACAGTTACTATTTTCACTCTTGTCAAATAACCAATTGTCTTATGAAATTTTTAAAATTGGAATTAAAAAATCATGTAATGTCAATTTGTGATTTTGTTCCACAATACGTTAAAATGAGTTGATTGACTGAATTAAGTGAAAAATAATAAACCTTATAGTTCCAAATTGTATTTTTATATAATTTATAGCTATATTTCAGCAAAACGTCATAGCCAAACTACGAAATATGTATCAATTTGTACCTTATTAAAACGAATTGACGATAATTGAATTAGTGTGGCTATTTTGCGCATTAAGAAATGTTACCGTATAGAAAATACAAGGATTCATAAGACATATCCTCTTGAAATAATATTATATTTTAGAAGTATATATTACACCAAATTATGCTAACTCATTATGATGCTGACACCAAATAAGTGCTAAATTTTAGCAATAAACACTTGCTATTTGTATTTACTATATCATTCTACGACGGATAAACGGTAATAAATCTGAAATTTGTTTTAAACGCTTATAAATCTACATTTCGTAAAAAAAAATTACAGCTGACAGCCAATGCGCCAAATATTTTGAAAATTAGAACATTATACGAGATAAACTCGATGAGAATTTTTGGAAGTCGTTCATGTCCAAGATCACAAATTTAAATTTGGTATTGACTTTGCTGGGAATTGAACCAGGACCCACCTGATTGCTAGGGCAAACACTTGCCACTAGATCACAGAGGCCGACGATGTAAGTCTCAAAAAAATCGAAAATGAGTTAATGATTGAATTTCATTTTAAAGACGACAGAGCAGGTCTCGGCCAACTGATGTAAAGTAGAAAAATAAATTGACCACTTTTAAAAGATTCTGACCCGGCCACTTGATGTAAGCCATTTTTATATCGACACTAGCTATGTATATCCCGGTATCTTCAAATATGATAATTTACAGGAGTGCATTTCAAAAATTAATAACGTAACTCACCATAAATTTGTTTTCGTCAACAACAATTTTTACTGTCTCCTGAACAATTTTAATTTTGAGGGTTACGTCAATTGAATAAAATACCGTCGATATATTATATTCTCAAGATTTGATATTTTTTTCAACCATAACCACTCCCAATGGGAAGCATATGGATTCTTAATTTGATATACCAAAAGAAGTCGTTTTTTACGAGAACTGTTTTTTATTCAGCCGTTTAACCTTTCCATTTCGAAGATCGTAAGGGTAGAATGATGACGCCAAAAAGAACTAGTAGTTAGCTAGTCACTGTCGTTAGGCCCCATTTTCAAGATCGGGTGCGTGGAAGATATATAAAAATCACAGAAAATACGTTCTTTTGAACACAAATCCATAACTGAGTGTCCGCCGAGACCCGTTGACCAGTTGTGTTTTAAAGTATCTTCATAAATATGAAGCTAAAAAAATAAAAAAGGTTTAAATTTCGAATTTAGAATTTATGTAAAAATGTGTTATAATTCTTTAAATTACACTAACAACTTCATTCGAGTCGAGGATCTTCAAGAACCCTTTGGCAAACAATTATAAATTGACTGTTGACTTTTCCCTGTCAAATTACTTACGCAAACTTCTGCGAGAGTCTACTTTGCGTTTAACTAAGCTCATTGCTATTGAGAGATTCCTTCCCGGGACGCCTCCGTAGGGCAACAGGATTATCTTTGAAAAATACAGAAACTCTACTTTTTGTCTATGGTTATTAAAATAACGAAATCTTCAGATGAAAAGTTTCAATTCGTATAAATTCAAACGAAGAACACCGTGACTTTTGTTTTGTTTGAAGTGTCATAATCGCAATCCTCTTTTGTTTTATGAAAAAAATATTGTCAGTTTTTGCTTTCAATAATCAAACAAGCATTGTATTAAAAAACAACGGTCAATAAAAAAAATACGGCTGAAGGCATCATGATTCTATAATATTCTAGAGGCTTACAATCATAATCCGAAAACAAGGTATTTTTGCCGTTTCAATCTTGTTTCTAGTCTGTTATGCCACCTTTTCACCAACTGCCAATATAATTTTGATTAAGTCAGTTAACCACAATAGCTGAATGGTCAACGTTCATGTGCTTTCGTTCTATTCGGTTGCAGTGTCAACGGCTTCAAATCATTGTAAGGCACACTCATAAATAATGTTGCCAATCGAGTTATGGATTTATAGTCAAATGGAAAGGTAGATGTCAGTTATGATCATCCGATTCTAAAACTAGCAAAAGCGATTAATAACCTTACTAGTACTTCCCTTGCCTCATTCTTCTAACCTCTTTACCCTCTCCGAAAATAGAGGTTTTATAATTGAATAGTAGTAAATTCTTTACAACAGCCTGTGTATAGATGTTCTATTATGAATCAATCTGCTCAACATTGGGAACAGACATTATTCCTTCCACCCCCACTCACTGTCCATTTCCGAAAAAGTGATTAATCAACTAAAAGTATTTTCCTAACACCCCCTTTCATTTTCAATCCAGTCTGGATAGAAAAGTTCAGCGTCTGACTCATAGCGAGTTCTAATTTAAACAACTACTGTCAAAAAACTTCATTAAGAGTTGTTTTAAATAGCACACTTTTTATCTCAGTATTTGCAGCTAGACCCGTGTATCAAATTTAAATCGTTCAAACATTTTTCGGTGCTAAAAACAAACCGTTTATACAAATCGCATTGACTTCACGGTTCCGAGGAGATTGTAAAATGGGATTTATATTACCCCTTTCTGGAAATAATGTGGTGAAATTTATTCATTCGCACTTTGTATTGGCGAAAGAGGCAGGCGTTTTATTTTTTGCAGCGTTGCTTAAAAATTCTTCTCAGGCTACGGGCGGCAATTTTTCAAGATGGAAGTCACACCGAAAATGGCGGCTTGGCTTAACAGCGGAACACTTTGGAAAGCAATGATCGTAAATTTTCTAACATTATGTCTCGTAAGCACATATTTGCTAGAAACACATGGATTTCTAAGGGTATACTTTTTTGACTCGTCAAACCAATTCTGTTCATAATATTAATGAAATGAACTGTCTATGAAGAATTTCTACGATAGGATTGATTATGATTTAATCGCTAAACTAACATTTGTGTATTTATAAAAAAAATATATTTATAGTGTAGCATAGAAAAAAGAGAGGTTGAGCAACTGAGTAACAAGCAGTTCTCATAGAAAAATTCTGTTGAGATACTTGCATTAGGAGATCCTATGCTCAACGTTGGGAGCGGACATGGAAAAAAAGTACTTACTTATTACACAATTTTATATAATGAAAGAGTTTACCTTTAAGCTTTTTCAAAAATAATTCATAGTAGGCTTTCAAGTAATTTTATTTCAAAGCTAGAATGATGCGGATTGCACTAATAATTTATAAGCAATCCATACATGAAGAAATATAAGAAAACGATTGAAATTTTCATTAATGCTAATAATACGTATTTGGATATTAAATAATGTATTTAGTTGTAATTATAAATGATTTTTAAAATAAAACTGTTATCCGGCAATTAGTAAACATGACCAGTTAAGTGGAAATTAAAAAATTTCTCCATACTAGATACAATGTATATTAATTTATGGAAGAAAAAAAGCAGTTTTAAAATTAACGACCATGTAGCTAAAAATAATGGTCGATATTGTTTTAAAATAATATTTACATTATTCATATAATAGAGTTATTTATCGGCATGAAAAAGTCTGTTTTGCTTTCAATTAAACATATTTTTGATATGCTTTAAATAAGTTTAGACAGATTTGTCTTTCACAACGTAAGTAATCGAATACTTAAAGCATCTGCAAAAGGGAATCAACCTAGCATGCTTCTTTCTCCGACAGGTAGTATTCCGGAATCATGAAAAAACATCATTTACTAGCTATGAAATTTATTCAGTAAAAGATTACTAACAGAACATTGTAGAACACAAAGCAATTGATGACATGTAGTCTCAGAGTCGCCACACGGTCAATCCGTGGATGCTTCACAGGAGGAGCGGATACCATTCAAGGAGAAGATTATTTTTAACTATTTGCGCCCATTAAACAAGTTTAATTGACACTTGATAATATACGTGGTTTAAATGTTTCTTATAAATATTACATATAAAAAAAAATCCAGTCAACAGGAGCATGCACAGTAAAATCTAAACATACAGGATAATTTACTGCTTGATATTTTTAGTACTTTGCATAATATGCAAAGTACTACAAATCCCATTTATAATATTATTATAAATGGGGTTTTTAACTTTTGACAACTAATTATTTGGTCAGCAACTAATTTCATAAATGGTGAGTCATAAATAATGAATGGTCAGTTAATGATTGTGTTTGATCAGCAAATAATTATTGCCAAATAAAGGTAAGGTTAAGTTAGGTTAAATTAAAAAAATGACCGTTTTATATAAATTACTGACCGTTTATTTTATTAACTGATCACGTGTGTACTGACCATTTATTATGAAAATTTTTAATGACAAAAATGAAATAGTTACTGACCCAATAAATATACACCTTAATTTTTAAACTAGAAAAATATTTTTAAAAAAACAGTAAATTCTTACCATATTAACTTCTGAAATTGCATCAAAGCTCGCAATCGTAAGGTCCATTCCCACGTACAACGGTTCACCTGTTTAAACGAAAATGATTTATCTTTAGAAATATGTATATTATGTAAAAAAAACTTGATTGCAACAGTTAAAATAATTTGTCTGAATTGACATTTACTTGGTTACTCCATTATAATAGTATAAAATATCAAAGTATTTAATTCTACATAATTTTATTATGTTGTTGTATTAGCTATTTCGGCTTAACGCCATCGTCAGAACTGAACTAACTGTGCATGTCTATACCGGACTAGTTCTGACGATGGCGTTAAGCCAAAATATCTATTAACTACCTAATAAAGTTTTGAAGAACTAAATACTTCGATATTTTGCGCTATTAATGAAAATAAGGTTTAATGTACTTGTCCATATTTATGGCTGTCCTTTTTTTTGCATCATACATCATTTGATTATAATACGTCTTTTTATATTTAAAATTTACAGATTGTTTTAATATGACTGTAAAATTCGATTTCAATGATACAAAGTTCGACTCTTTTAAACTATACCAACAAAAATATTTAGCAATTTATTATTTCAGTTACTAATAATCTGATTTCATTACAGTTTTAAAGTATTTTTCCACCAAGGGTTAACGGTAAACGACATAGAAATAATTTTTAAAATTCAAAGTAGACAACATAGACATGTACATACTAGTATATTATGGCAAATGATAAATTATGTTATTCGAATCAAAGGCTTATATGTGGCTGAATTAAACGTTATTTTTTCGATGTCTCGAATTTTTTCAAATGAACAAAAAAATATTCAACTGGCCACCCTGAGTCATAAATTTATTTGGCTGTAATACGTCAACATATCAAGTAAGTATTTATGGCTATATAGTGGAAACTAAAATAGCCCAGATCGGGATAGCAATTTTAGAGGCTGGTTGTGATAATATTGGAACCAATGACTGCCTTTAAGGCTGACTGCCCACGTTCCCTGAGGTGACATCTGACCTAAATACCGTATTGAGAATTTTGGAATAAACACACATGTACACGCAAGCAGGGTTATGAAAACATACGCGCCAATCATTTACGTATTAAACATGATAGCGAGTGTTGCGTAAATACAAAATTTCACCATTTATCGAATTAATATTGAATAAATCTGCTTACTTTTTTAAAATATCAACACAGAATTGTTTGTAACATTTTTTAATGTTATTTCTATCGAATATTTTTTAATTCTTTTGTGGTTTTAGTATAAGTAGGTTTTATTCTCATTTCGCGAAAATCGTTAATCGTTTTACGTCGCCTAAAAAATATGAAATGTCGATATATTTATTTTTCTTTTACTAATTGCACTCTCAAAGAATTTCTTTACACTATAGCACTTTTAAATAGTAAAGTTTTCCAGCCTGTCTAGCAAAGAGTTGACCTCATCTAGTAGCGCCTGTTTTTCAGAAATGCTTTTATTTTCTTTACGCCATGACTAGATTAGGATGTATTGTAGGTTATCGAGATTTGATGTCTGAGACTAAATCGTAGAATAAAGTATTTTTAAGAAAGTACTGCGAACGGAATTTGCAACGTATTGATTGATTAACGATTTTCGCGGAATGACAGAAAAACCTACGAATTCCTCATAAGTGTACTGAGCTGATTTTGTTTATCGAAATAATTAATTTCATATCATAATCATCGAATAACGTTGAATAACGTGTTAATTAACGTGTTTAGTTTTAATAACTGTGTTAGGTCGAATTTCGAAACACATATTTTTAAATGATTAATTCAGTGGACATTAAAATAAAAACATTATCAATAGTATATTTATAACAAATTGTTTTATGACTTTACTAATTCATTACTTTATGCAACAGAAATTTCTTGATTTCATTACTCTTCATCATTTTTCACAATCATATTACTGATACGAAAGATTGTCATACATAAACAATTACAATTGCATTGTTATTGAATTGGTCTCATTCTCTTTACATGTATTACAAAATGTATAAAAAATATTTTAATTTGTATCATGTATAATCAGAATATGTATAACGTCGTGCAGATAATTTTAAAAAAATATTTCACTTCAGCCTAATTTGATTTAAAATTTTTATGTTTAGTTGAAATTTTACTTTTAGGAAAGAAATTTTCAAGAAGGTAACACCAAATACTTATTTTACTATTTGTATTACAGAACGAACGATTTAAATCAATATAATTTATACTTTATAGAAAAATAGCTGTAATGATTATAATGCAATACATCAAGAAATTTGTGAAAATCCTATAGACCATAACAATGCTGTATTGGCCAATTGATGCAACTCTCAAAAAATACGAAAACGAGTTAATGATTGGATCTCATTTTAAAGACGACAAAGTAAGTCTAGGCCAAATGATGTAAATTAGAAAAATAAATTGACCTCTTTTTGGAAGGAAAATATCATTTTACATTGGTTTTAGGCATCTGACACGGCCACTTGATTTAAGTCACTATTATATCGACACTTCCTATGTATAGTCCCGTATCTTCAAACATGAGAATTTACAGCAGTGCATTTTAAAGATTCATAGCGCATTCACTATATAATGTTTTCGATAAAAACAGTTTTTATTCTCTCCAGAAAAAAATCAATTTTAGAGAGTTACATCAATTGGCCAACCGTAGATAATATAATCAAACTAAAGACTCCCAAAGAGATGAAAAGACTGGTGTTATTTACAGTAATTTTTGTCCTTTCAATCACTTGATGAAATAATGTCACGTAATTCGTAATCAGTATGACAACACACATTATGTAATAATGTTCTGATGACCCTGCAGCATAATAAGTAGATGTGTATGGTTTCTGATATGAGAAAAATAGATTGTAAAAAATACTCACCTCCGAAATTGGGCCTCAGTCGAATGTCGTAGCCCTCGAGAATCCGCGAAATGGTCTGAGTGACATTTTCTAATCTGTCGGAAACCAACGTTCTTTGGGCCGAGCTGAAATTTTTAATCTCACACAATCAATTGTCAATGGTTTAAAGTAACTAAAAAATTTTGCATGTTAGTGAGAAATAAATATTATTCTTAATAAAAAATTCTTTAAAACCAAAATACCCGGTCATTAAATTGTCATTTGCAATATTGATAATCTTATTTATTTTTTGTAGTTTGCAGAATATTTTTTTCATACAAAGTAATCGTCCTTATCAAATATTGTCTTCATACAAGAGAAAGTGACCAAGAAGAAAATATTAAAATGTTCAAGACAACTATTTAAACACTTGAATCAATCTGAGACCTTAATGAATCTTGTTGACATTTAAGGGTATAATATATGTATAATTATATTGGACATATTTTCCATAAATCTGTTTTGTTGATCACACGTCAAAAGTTAGAAGTTCTCGTTAACAATGCACTTGGTCATTTTCTCTTAGACGATATGAATTATAGGCAGCGAATTTCTATCGTTATTCATTTGTACATAGCACTACTTCATTAACATTTTACTCGCAATAAAAATAAGAGTAAACAACTTTAGCCGTAGTATTATATTTAATCAATAATCACCATAATAAATTTTGTACAAAGGTTTGTATGCATTATACACTATGGATTTTTAAAAGTGTATAGCTGAGGAGTTACTATTGTAGTTCCTACGCAGTAACACGAAGCAAAATAGGTCTCAATAGTATTGATATTATAAATGTACTTTGATATGAAAGTAATTTAATTGATATTATATTTTCCATGTCGAAAGATGGTAAGCATCTAAGTATTTAAAGGTGAACGCTCTTGCTGGAAAGTTTGGTGGGAGGCCCATACTGTAATTTCTGCACTCGTCACAGTGTCATTATCAATTAGTAATAGCAGACAGGCAATTTAAATGTATTTTAACACAAAAAAGATATCGTGTAGTATTCCACATCAGATTGACAAAAACTACGATAGAATTATAAAACATAGAAATTTATGATTGCTTAAATAAAATTACAAAATCAACGGTTCGTTAATATACAAAATATTTCTTTATCACTTTAAAAAATTCAAATTTACTAAGAAGAACTGTACTGAAATCAACAGAAAATTGAAACAAGAATGACACTAGTTTATAACAGTTTCGTTTCATTAAAAAAAGTGTAATGCATCATATTAGACCATTAGTCAACCATTCTAATCAAACTATTTATTTGATTGCCAAGTTCATCATAAAAAATATATGAAATAGAAACAATATTGCACATTACATTTAATAATAGCCAACGCGCTGGATATTTTTAATGGATTAGATATTTTTAAGTCTCATGAGATCAAATCGATGACAAAAGAGATCACAAACACTCGTGCCTTAGATTTCAAATATTTGAATAAATCTCTTATTTTTTTTTTAAATAAAACACAATTTGTTTGTACTACTTCCACATGTTTATAACGATCAGGACCGGTTTCGCTCATCACGAGCATTACTCAGTTGATAATGCTTGTGATGAGCGATACCGGTCCCGATCGTTATAAACATGTGGAAGTAGTACAAACAAATTATGTTTTTAAAATTTGCATTATTCAGATTTTGTACACTTCCATGTATTTTGTCACTAACGACCCGAGTTTCACCTTTCGGTTTCTTCCGGCATTCGATCGCACGAATGGACTTCAATTGTCGACGTCTTAAATCATCTTAAATTGTGTTTTGTCTAAAAACAACAACAACATTTGCAAGTGTTTGTGCGTACCAATATTATAATTTCTTCTTTTACTATACCGCATGAAAGAATTTTGAAAAGAATAATCTCGTATGGGACTCGATATTAAGAATTGAATGTAAAACGACTGTCAATAATCAAGTGAAAATCCAATTGTTTTCCATATAACAAGTTTTCGATAACAACCTCAAATTGGTTTATTTTCTCCGTTAACTACTTATGATATAAATCTTATCAAACTGAAAAACTTTACGAATTCATGAATCGACAATAATGTAATTGAAGGACGAATATAAAATATTTTTTTCATGAGTAAAAAATAACGTTGTCATTTTTCATCGGCGTTTGAATAATATTTTTTAATTTATTTCACTGAATCATTTTTTATCAGCAAAAATTGCTGGATTTTGCAAACAAAACTATCGTATAATATCAACTTCACTCAATTTATTTCTTAAAATTTTAAATTCGTCAAATATTATAAAATTATTGAACACAACCGTTATGACTAATCTATTTTTGATAATGTTTTACAGTATAATATTAAAATCCATCATCATTACATAGTTCTTACAATATAAATTAGATAAAAAACGATTATTTTTTCGATACCACGCATTTAAGACGTATCTATTATCAGTTATAGTGGCACAATAAATGACAGTACAAATTATACATGAATTTAAAATCAATTACAACAAAGTAACCGCCGAAGTCACCCAAAAATAATTCGAATAATTGATTTGATAAATCTTCATCGTTCCAATATTTCAAGATGAAAATGAATTTTCAATACAGGAATATTATTTCATAAAACACGTGTATTCTTTTAGCTATTTCGGGTTTTAATATGAATAAATAAGAACGGTATTCTACGTTTGGCTCAGTTTAAATGAAACATATCACGATTTCAAAAACCAATAACTACGAAATATTAAAAATCACAATGAGAATCAATGGCCTATCATTTTAATAATGATACCTATATTTCAACCGGCAATAATTTTCAGTATTCAAATTCCGTATTCATCTTGTTGTCGTATTTTATTTTTGTAGAATATTTTTAAATATTTATTATTATATTGTAATATCCAATCCATTTAATGGTATCTACTCTCATTTTTTATATCCTGAACATGCTTTCATTATGGTGTATATGTTATTTTAATTTATTTGACTGAAAAGTCAGCCTCCGTTGTCTAACGGTATAAACTTTACGTTTTAAGATATTAGGCACGGACTTTCGTGGTGTCTTCTCTCCTCGAGCTGGTATTGAATATTTTTAAGATTTTTCATCGAGTTCACTTAATGCGATTTTAAAATAATTGAAATATCTGACGCATTAGCTGCCAGGCAAAATTTTTTTCAAATCTAAAGTAACAATTTCCCACTATTGAATGTGTCATATTTTCAATCAGTCAAAAGTAATTCTAAGAAAACAATGTTTCAGAAACTCATATTAACGTAAACATATGTGGAAAATGTTGAAAAATATATTGTATAATGATGTAATCGTCAGCCAATAATGACACGCATGTAACTTCTCAATACCAAAAAATAAATTAAAGTAAAACATTACTTCATTAAAATCATCCCTGAACTCGCAAAAATTAAGCGCCATTCTCTAAAATAAAAAACTAAATTGTCTTTCTATCTTCGACAAAATAAAATATTTAAGTTTTGCGGTTGCGTGTAATGTTGCGTCGTGTGGAGTTACGAGTTTTGATATACTATAATACCATTATATCAACGATTAACAGTTGTAACTATTTCTAAATTTAATAACAACATTTGTGTAACAAAGTAAAAATATGACAAGATAGTAAGGAAAAAAAATAATTATTTTAAAAATTTACTCACCTCACCGTTTTAAAGTTCAAAAATAAAACAGCCACAAAGCACGTAAAGAGCGAAATAAGTGTACTTGGAAAATCACAAAGAGATTTTTTCTTCTTCATGATTTTGTGTTTTATATCAGTTGCTACAACCCGTCTGACCACTGTTTCCGTTTCTTCACACAAAGAAGTATGCACAGCATACTGGCGTCTTCGAAATTCCTGATCCTTCGAGGACTTCTTTAAAGGATGGTGACATAGTCACCGTTGATTATCAACCAATTGCCATGATACTACAGATTCGCCACCACGTCGTCTTTCATAGTAATCCAACTTCGTGAACTTCCTCTGGATAGTATTGTGGAATGAATTATCTACCACTTCAAATTTTCTTGAAACTAGTTCATCCATTTTGATATGTATATTTCAATCAGTACTAATTAAAATTAAACTAAAGCACACATTTTAAATACATTTATCAGTATGTACCATAAATACATAGTAAAAATTAACAATGTTTATATACGTCATTTAAATAAATTAACGGCTTTTTTCAAAGAACATTTTAAAATTTGTCGTAAATAACTATTTAGAAACTGTCAGATTTTAATGTTGTATATATTATATAAAATAACTCACGATGTTTAATATTTTTTGATATAATAATAAAATATTTACATTTGAATAGATAATTTATTCATATTGTTAGTTAGATATAACGAATGACTTTTAGGCTCTAATACATACAATAAAATGCATATACGTATGTACATGAAATATTGACACTTTGAAATATATTTCAAAGATCAACACTGGTCTATCTTTGAAGCACAATCACAACAAAAGCACTTCTAACTAACACGCATATAAGAGCTTTAATAATTTTCCGATGTTTTAACGTTTAAATAAACCCTACGAGGATTCGCAAAGATAGATTTGTCTGGAAACGTTCAGCCTGCTGGCTTTGTAGCAGTGAGAATGCGCATGCTCCGTGGATGTTGGTAATATCTGGAACTCGAATCCGAGGGAAAAGAATACAACCTGTGGGAAAATTTCAAACTAAAATTTTCATACTGTAGGTAAAACAGTTTCCTGTATTTTATAAATTAATAACATTGAGATGTTCTAGATAACGGCAAATCCTTTTTAATCCTTTAACGAAAAACTCATCATAGGATCCTGCTTAATATTTTTCAAAAAATGAACGCTTCATCAATGATAGTTTTAGTTTTTTTTTTATTTTTCGGTACTATAACAAATATAATATCTGTACCTGAGAGGCTAATAGCCCTATATCCATTTTATCAACTTTACAGGATGAACAAAAACGTCTTTCTAAAACTTTTATTTTATATCAATTATTTAATTATTTTATATTAATATTGGTGCTCTTATTATTTTCGTTATTTTACAGTTGAATAGATGACGGACATGGATAATTTCATTTACAGGTGAAATCTTGTGTTTCTTTATGATTTAGTGAACATAGGATTGTTTATCCCGTAAATACATTAAGACATAAGGCTGATTTTGGATAGGGTTTTTCAGTAACCAGCCCATTTACGCAATGTTTTATTTTCCCATCGATAGATCTTAAAATTCGAAATAATGACATTTATAAATCAATTTTGTTATTTTTGGACATAGGATTGTTAACCATTGAGGTACAGATCGCCCTTCCAGTATAAAACAGCCGTAACTATAAATTCATAGTTTTGAGAAAATGGCATCTGAAATTTTTCATAATTTAAAATATTCTTTTCAGATCAAATATTGAGTTTCAAACTGATTTAAACAAAATTATCTGAAAATATCACGACATGTGTTGTTTTTTAATTGTAAATATTTTTAATTTGTTAAACATACTAAGAATCAAAAATGAATAGCAGTAGTGATATTTTTACACTACAATTATGTAAATCCTACGAAAATTTTTCAATTTAAAACAGAAAATTAAAATTTTATCACTTACGGTTGTTTAATACAATGTTTGATTAAACAACTTGATTAAATCCTTGAGCTTGATTATGCTTCCTGTACCTACTAGTTTCGAAGGCCAGTTCGAACAACTAAATAAAATTATTCATTTTCATATCGATAATCGAATTGATGATAAAATTTCGGTAAATGTTTTAAAATGAATTTTCCATTTATTTTTTTAAGAATATATTATATTTCAAGCATAGTTTGTTATTTAATTTAAATTAAAAGACACCAAAATGTTCATCGCGTAATTGTATGGATTTTCTTTCATTCGCAGATTCAGGCGAAGCTGACAAGATTAGTTCAATTAAGTTAATTTTACGGCAAGTCAAACTTCTCCGGCAACTATATAATTACCAGAGATAATTCAAATTATATCCCAGAAAACATTAACATCATAGTTTTGTATTTTTTCTTGTTATAATAAAATATTCGACTTTACAAACAATTTCATAATAATAATAATAGCCCAGACCGCTCTGTAGACGTTTTATTATTATCACCTGTAGGTATGAAATTTTATCATGACCTATGCGTTCGCGGTGTATGTATAAAATAAAATGTTATACAATGCACACACAGCTCCGACGTATTAGCTAGTTTATAAATTCAGTATTTCAATCCAATACCGTCATTTATGACGGTTACAGTTATACTAGTTTTATAATATTACAGGATTCGTCATCGCGGAGCGCAGTTTGAGTCACCAAATGATTTTGATATTATACTATGTTTTTCGCGGAAACATGGGTTTTTTGTAAAGTTTTTAACACTTCTTCTTCGTGGTCGTTTTCTTCACTGATGAAGGTTGTGATCTCCGCTTATCCCCACAACTCTGCGTCCCTCGACGATTCTTTGCCACTCGCTTCTGTACTCCGCTTTGCTGAGGGCCATCGGTCAGGAGAGGCCTACGGTGTTCT
This sequence comes from Himalopsyche phryganea, assembly GCA_022494535.1. NCBI lineage: Eukaryota > Metazoa > Arthropoda > Insecta > Trichoptera > Rhyacophilidae > Himalopsyche > Himalopsyche phryganea. The sequence goes on along the minus strand of JAGVSL010000065.1, from coordinate 3,619,107 downwards.
TAATATGGTCACTCCAGTGAGTCGGGATCTTTCCGTGTCCCCTTTTACCTTCGATTTTTTCTGTGACGACGGGATTCTCAAGATTGTCGGTTTGCGTGCGATGCGACCAAAGAGCCGAATAGGCGTCTTGTTTATATTGCCAAGAGTCAATCCTAGATATTTAACTCATGCGTTTGTACGTATGGCAGTCCATCATATTCAGAGCATCCTTCTCCAGATCCACATTTTAAAAGCCTTTTTTCCATGTCCATGTCTCCGCGCCGTAAAGACATACGGAGTAGTCATATAATACACACAAATTGTACCACTTAAAACTAACCGCTTAAAACTAACCGCTATTGCTTTGTATTTCGATTATTGCTCCCTTTGAAGAGAAGTCGGTGAATATTTTAAATAGCTATCTCTTAATAGCTTAATTATGAAACAATATAATCTAGTCAAAGAGCCGATATGGATAAAAAAACAGCCGTCATTTGTATAGCTCGTCAATATCAATCCTTTTTACAAAATACGACATAACTATTTCACGATTCAAAAGTGCATGTCGAGCGATTAACGTTATCGCTTTATTTTTGAAAGTTTTATTTATCATTTTCTTTTTGAACCAATAAGCCCATATGTAAAATCTTCCAATTCGAATCACATGATTTTAATATGGAAGAGTTCACCAATATTTTTATGACCTTCACCCAGTGAACGCTCTGGACATGTTCACATGTCAAAGACTTTATCTCGTATTTCCAGCCAAACTAGAAGGAAACACTTGTAAACACATGTTCTATAAAATAGTTCAAACCTTCAGGTAAAAAAATTAGGCAAAAAATTATGAAAATGTCAAACAAAACACAAGGAAATATATTTTGAAAAGATTTCAGATGTGAACTGCCGATACGCAGCATTAATCATCAGCTTTATGAAATACACATATTTATGCGGCTATGCACTTGCTTGTGTGCGTGTCGGCGGTTTATATGAAGACAGGCCGCAGCCATTTTGCTTGCAAAGTCGTAGATTAAATATTTGTCAGCTTCTTCATTTTCTTCGATTTATTTTAGTGAGAATGCGAAGTGTTCAGATTACTTCTTGATGTATTTGGGATAGCTAAAACATATATTTCACGTAATTCCCCATTTTTTATTCTGAAATTGATCTATTTTTAGCCATAGTGAGCGTTTTATCAGATCAATTGATTGAATATAAATTCGTACGAAAACGGCTCGCTCTGTAAGGGTATATAATGGATTTCTGTTCGGAAGCATGAATGTGCCAGAGCGATTAGATATTCTCTAGTCATGTCCTAGACCTATCTTTCTATCCCTGCTTTCTTAAAAAAAAGACAATTTGAGTAACTGAGTAATAAGCAGTTCTCGTAGAAAAACTTATGGTGCGATACCTCCATTAGAAGAACAAGCACCACGTTGGGAGCGGACAAGGTTAAAAAAATGTAAAATAGTGTACCAATAAATAAATGCGTAATCGATCTATCAATAAAGTTAAATACATGGTTTGGCCAAATCATCTTGACATGTAACATTGGGTAACATTGACGGAGTCGAGGCCAAGAGCCTGCGACGTAATCAGTGACACATTACACAATACGGGACCGCTAATGCCGTGCATAGCGCAAGAAAAAATCACTTGGAGAGCACTCCACAGCCGAAGTGTCCCATCGAAGCGAGTTTCCCCTTTGTGAGGCTACGCCCTCTCGATCGTTTTATAATAGGTCACGAAACTACAAAGGGGGGCTGGGGTGGCGTGTGACGGAAACGAGTCGGCAGTGATTTTTTTTTAAATTCACAACGTCTGCGATATTTTCCGCTTACTTTGGCGATGTGCATGCACGATTCAGTTGAACGTAGCCTCGAATTCACAGTGCCATAGATATAGATCAATATTTTCAAAATAAACCCACACATTTTTTCAGAATTCTTTTAATAGTACTTACTAATAATACTTCAAATAATAATAATAATTATAATACAAAATAATCGTCATTAAAATATGAGTTTCTGCAGAAGACATTTTTTGGAAAAATATGTATTATAAAAGGAGGCGTTGGTGTTAACAGTTGTATTAATTTACTCTTCTGCAACCTTTCAACCGATCATTTAATGTAAAACAACCACAAATGCTAAATTCACGATTTTGACTTTCAAAAAATGTAAGAATTTCATATTATTTTACTGAAAAAACATAACATCTGTACGTCAAAATTTGATCGCTATTATAGAAATATGTTGGTTTGCTATTTTGATGAATTTAAAATATTTATAATGTAAAACCAACCTAAGTCACAAACAAATGCATTCCTTTTGCACTTATTTTAGTAGTTACACTTTAGACTACATCGTAAAAAACCGTAACAGAATGCGGTGTTTTATTTTTAATATTTTTAAAAACCTTCAAATCTATAAACGTATTCTCCAAGCCGTAAAAATGCAGATGTGATTGTTTTGCATTGAATGATCGATATTTTAATTTGTCCAAACACACATTTAACTATCTAAATGAATTTAATCATTGTTATTAACAATACACAGTATATAAAACAATTTTTTAAATTCGTAATACTGTTTTGAAAAATATAAGATGTAGCATTCTATAAAATGAACCGGCTATTTCTCAAAAGCTTTAAAATAGTTTACTGCAAGAGCATTCAGTTTTGCCTAGTTTTAATCTCTCATGCTTTATAAAGCCTTTTTGATTGAAATGTTATATCTATGCTCTCTATATCTCTTTTGAGTGTGGATATATTTTGCCCCACTATTAATAGTTTATTATAATAACTGCCCGCCAAAGCTGGATAACTGAGGCATTAGGTTTAAACTCATCAATCCATGGCGTGACTCCCAAGCTGAGCATGTGAATAAATATATTTTTTAACTTTTGATATAATAGTTTTAACCAGGGGTGTGGAGTCGTTCAAAAAAAAACGTGACCCCGACTCCAACTCAGATTACGACTAAAAAAGACTTATTTAGTCAGGTTTTTTTTTCTTACCTTTCCTATTTATGTATAATTTGGTCTTCAAATATAATAAAAAAGTAGTGTATATAAAAAAATATGTATAAAAAAACACCAATCAACTAATCCGGCAAATAGTCAAATTTTTCATACTATACATATAATATTTATATACATATTGACTGTGGAAAGGAAAATGAACGTAACCCACACCAAAGAATATTGGGTATTACTCCAAAACGTGCTAATACACTATATTTATATATCACTGTATAATATATCGACTATAGAAAAGCAAAAGGAGTTATCCCTTCGTCTTTTAAAAATGCTGTCATTTGTAAAAATATACCGGAGATTTTTATTTGGCAACTTATTATTTGGTCAGTAACTAATTCCATAAACGCTCGGTAATAAATAATAAATGGTCAGTTAATAATTATGTTTGGTCTGTAAATAATTGCCAAATAAATTAGGTTTTGTTACTAACCGTTCTATAAAAATATCTGGCCATTTAATATAGTAACTGACCATTTTATATAAATTACTGACCGTTTATTTTGTCAACTGATCACGTATATACTGACATTTATCGAATTATTTACTAACAGTTTATTATTTCTTACCTACCAAAAATTTTAATAAGTACTGACCCAATAAATGCTGGCGTTTTTGTTTTAATGGTTCGCTTCCTAGTAATGTCAGTTTAACTTTTACCGTTGTATTAATCGATATAATGCACGCTTGAAACAAATTCTTGATGTAAACTGTCTATCCTGGGTAACTTTGTTTGAAGTTTGACGCATTTGAAAACATACTCAGTTTGAGAAGAGCGCTTTCCAATAAGCCTGAGGAAAATTGCACACGAAGCTCGACATGATTCACTTTTGGTAACTGAAAATATATTCATACTCCAAAATACCTAGCGCAATACAAATAACTTCCTTTATTCTCTTTCAACTTTGGAAAAACATGTCTGGTTCGATTAAAACTATACTACCTATACATATGATCGAAATATGTCCCGGTTTCGCCGGGAATATCCCGTTTTGAAGGCATGGTCCCGGCCTGTTTTTCATTTTGTCCCAGGTACTTGGAAAAAAAATGAAACGTGACGAATATAAACGAATTCAAAAAGTTCTGCCTCGAAAAATAGCAACTAGGGAACCTGAAACACTGGCGTACCACGCAACTTTGCAAGTCTGTTGCGCAGCCACCGCGCGAGCGCAATCTTAGTTGAATTCTCTCAGATTGCGAATGTAATTTTCTCAAATCGATGTTGTGGCTAAATAAATTATATCACAACTCCATAAGTCTCTTATTAAGAGGCTTTTTACCATTTACGTTCCCAATGTGAAGCATAAGGACAACTCATAGAGTATCTCAGCAGACATTATTTAATGATAACGATGGCCTAGTTCCATAGGACGATAAGTCAAAAATTTGATGTTTTGTGTTACGTTAAGACGCATCTTCAGACTCACTATATTGCAAAAAACGGTATTAGAATGAATAGTTTTTAAGATAAGTTTTTATAAATTAATAAAACTATTAACACTAATCGATTGTTAGTAAACAACATTAGATAGGACATGTAACTCACCACTATTAGATTTATTTTCCTTGGGATTTTCACATCCAAACACAAGTAACTAATTATGTAATTAGTGCTATCACCGTTTGGGTCCTGCCCCCTCCCACGTCCAGTAGAAGGAAACAAACCCATCTTACCCTTAATTTTTAATTTAAGAACATGAATCATTGTTTACTTTAGAAATAAAGAACCTTGCAATATAGTAAGTCTTAAGATTTTTCTTAAATAAGCAAAACGCGTTACATTTAGTAACACAGCCATTGGAATAACTAAAATATCAATTTTAATTCTACATTAAAACACCAAAATTACTACCGAATCAATCGGAATTATCTTAATTCATATTTTCATTAAAAATACTACATTTGATTACCCGCTATTTCATATTATTAATATATGCTAGAATTCATTGTAATTAGTCCAAAATATCGATTTCATGACTCCGCAGTAAATGCAACGGACCACTCGCTCGGGTCCGCTAAAACACCTGCCGACGGGCCCTACAGCATGACTTGTAATTATAGGGGGCTTTGACTGTTGCCAATAAAACCTCGCAGTAGCTAAATGATAGACATCTGTACAATAGCGATTGTAGAGCAAGTGAGAGCAAAATATCTTCATCTATTTTAGAACTTAAATTTTTTTCTTGACAACTTTTTTTATTTTCCAAATTTTATGTCGAATTTACTTACATAACTTATTTTAATAAATCTAAAAAGATTAATAAAATAACTTACAACGGGATTTTAGAGAATGAGGATTTTAATGGCAGGAATATGTATTTTTATATTTACGCTTTTCTATGCCTCCATATACGTAACCACATTGAGAAATTGTTTAAATCAGGAGCATCCCTAATCCATAGATTGTAGAAGACAGTAATAAAATATTTTATTTCTACATAGTTATATCCGATATCTAACAAATTCATCTTTTTTAAAGGTTTGGAAGGGTTAGAAAGGTTATGAAAGTTGTGTATATAACATGTATTGTCAATATTTTCTATTGATTCGGCGGCAACTTTGTGGAAGTTCATTTTTAAAATTAAATTAAATTAAAAATTGATCACTTAGTTATTCCACTTGGCTTGTCATTAACGTGACGCGTCTCGCCTCTTTAAATAGCTTCTTCAGACTAACTAGAACTTTTAGCTGGCGTAGAATCATTTATTTTGGAGAGACATCATTAAAAATGTCAAAGCTGTTACCGGATAACTTGCAGGCAGCTTTTTATACAGTTAACAATTTAGGTAAAATCTTATTCAACAATAAAGATAGCATTGAATGATTGTCACAGTGTGGAATATACCGCCTCTCTTCTGAAGACTGTCAAGCTTCCTATGTAGGACAGTCAGGTAGAAGCTTTAATATTAGAGTAAAAGAACATATTAGATGTCTCAAAAGTAATTATTTTTAAGAGTTTGCGAATGATTTGATTGAAAATGATCATACTTTTAATAAAAATAATAACGTAGCAACACTCCATCGTGTAAATAAAAAAGGTATTAAAATGAATAGCTTAAAATTTTTAGAAATCAATAAAACGATAAACAGTAATGGAGGATTAGTAAATAACATTTTAAACAGAACAGGCGGCTCGCCATTATTAAATTTATTCCCATCCAGGTGCCAGTAATTGATTTGTATATATTGTAACAGTGTTTATACCTTACCCCCTTCCACACTTCCAGTAGAATGTAATAAAACCCACCCCCACCCTTTTAAGAATTAAAATCATCGTTTACCTTAGAAATAAAAACCTTGCGACACGGTTAGTCTGAAGATGCTTCTTAAAGAGGCGAAACGCGTCACGTTAGCGATAAAACAAGTGGAATAACTAAGTTATCCATTGCTAATTTAATTTTATATGCTTTCTCAAAATTATTTTCTTTCACGTTTCAACAATGGTTTCGAGTAAACTTACTACAAGAAAATTGAAGGATGTTTGCATTAATTCAAATAAACAGAATTGGAAAGTTTTCATATTTTTTTGTAAACAAAATCAATATTTTGCGCAGTTCTTTTTATATTCATAGAATCATACAAAAATTGTAAGTAGTTGTTTTAAAAGTGTTTTAAAAAGATCGTAAAAAAATCAACATTTCGTCGTAGCAATACTATCACGAGCGAGGAACTTTAAAACAGCGGTGTCATTTCCGTATGGATATCACTTACTCGTGGGAATCTCTTGAAATTAGACGTAAAAATAGCTCATTTTCATTTATCAATTATAAATCTTGCACCCACCTCGTTACTCATCACCTACTATATTTTTTTTACAGTATATGCGACAAGAAATTGTTTGAATATGTTATTTTAGACGACAAAAATGGCTAATATTTGTGCAATATATTTGTGAATATTTGCAATGTTTTCTTGGTGAAATGAATAGGTATTTTTGTTGTATTCAGCGGTAAGTTTGTGATAATAGTAAATTAAAATTGATATCTTCATGTTTCTTCTAGTTGTGTATAAGTGTGACATCCATTTGAGAAGCACCCTCAGACTAGTCATTTAAACAGTGCAATAACACAATAATAAGTTGGCAGGCTTAATTTAAGTTAAGTTTAATATCTGATATGTAAAACAACAAATTCCATTATCTCTATATTACCACTTGTGACGTGAAGTGTCAATTTGTGACATGTCCATTTTAGACAAAATGAGTTATGAATGTAATTATGTTTAAGTATAAAATTGATGTTACGCCTATGAAATCATAACATTATATTTACACTTATGATTTTTAAGCATTTTTAATTGTTCAAACACAGTTTTATGGTAACATAACATATTTGGCCAAGATTTTTTGCAATTATTTCTAAACTATGAAGATGGACATGTCACCCTCTGATACTTTATGTCACAATTATTTTTTACTTTTCTCTACATACCCAACAATATTCAGCAAATATTCAAGTAATAAATGTGATTTTATCATGAAAAAGTCTCCCATCCATTACTTTTATATGTACATTTAAACGTGAGATGATTTTGCAACGTTTATTTTGTTACGTTGGTCGATTGCTGGATGCACGTCAATGTTGCCAGTGTACGATATCGCATAAATAAAAATTCGAATCATTTATGGGCCCCTTCAGCAATGGGTGCCCATTTAATGTTGTAACTGTTCATATTATATTCCAATCAAACAAACGCCTCGTAGACTTACTTCTACCGTGCACAAAGAAAGTGCCACTTGATTGACAATAATTTACTTCACTACTAACTTGTCAAACGTGTCGCCTTGATTGTGAGAAACGTAATTGCATCAAGCAATGATAAAATTCAATGTTGTTGCACAAAGAGGACGTTTTAATGAACACACCAATAGTGATCTTCGTCACTTCGCTTTTATTGTCAGGTCGATTGTTGAATTTGAATTGGACGAAGGAGAGGTTTATTATATTAATGGGATCTATGCATTAAACACCTCTCAACTTATATATTCAACCATTAGGAGAATGAAATACACGTACCATATCATATTAGAGAAGTACTGGCGGCATATTTTAGGGGGCGGTATTTTCGAAGATGAATAGAAAATTTCGACGGTAAAAAATAAAAATAAATTTTATATTTACATAATCAATGCAAGTTATATTCCATTCACCATGTTTTCTTCTGTCTAATTTGTGACTCGCTGACAAAATAGTTTCAAACAAATTTTTGAAACTGAGTAGAAAATTATGTAGGTAATAAACAAATAAGAACTGTTATGCCTTATGATTCTCTAACAAAATATATTTCCTTTCTGAAAGATCTCAGAATAATCGATCATGAAGCCTCAATGTTGCAAATATTGAAGTGCTTTTAATTTATTTTCTCGCAATTGTTCTACTTTCTGTGAAAGAAGTTTTTTGAAAGCTAAATTAATAAAAAAAAACAATTTAATATCAACAGTGAGCAAGCTGTAATTAAAACAATACTTTCAATAGCACACCAACTGGCAAATAAAACAGATTTTGATAATGTTGCTGGCGATTTTGCTAAGAGCAAAGCAAGGAAAAACAAATATGTTATAATTTTTTTAAATGTTATTTTAGTAAAATCTGCTGAATACCTTGTTTCAAATCAATTCACAATTTTAAATTCATTTTTAGGTAGAATATATACCTATTAATGTATTGTATATAAATAGTTTTATATTTCCATATTAATAATAGATATTAAATTAATTTAAATTACTTATAGACTTTTTAACATATTTGAAAAACAAACCTCCGTGACTATACAAATTTAATATTAAATATAACATTTGTAAATGATAGGATTGTAATAATGTAGTACATATTTATCAAGAAATTCTATTTATACACAAAAAAAAATTCCTGCGGCGCAACCTTTAGCGTTGTAATGTTAATAAATAAAAGAATAGGTAATTTAAAAAATAGCCGTAACCCAACACTATTGTCAATATAAAATCAACATTTTTGGAGAAAAATTAAAAATTATTAATAGTAAACATAAAATTTGTCAGGATTGTAAAAATATAGCATGTTTTTCAAGAAATTATATTTATTCTTTATAAACATTTTCTGCCTGTCGCACAATGTTTTGGGTCGTGATGGTTACAAAAAATTTCCAAAATTGAGAAAAAGGGGGAAGGAGGCAAATTTAAGGACCGTCCCGGACTGCACAAACCTTACCTACGCCACTGGTTACATCCATCTATCACAATATAAGATTAAAAAAATATCATATAACATACCATTTTTATTTGAGTGGTCCGCGAAAAAAAATTTTTTTTTACCGGTCCGCAGGTGTAAAAAGGTTGAAGAACACGGTTCTAGGTACATAAAAATAAAGTGAAACTTATATCATTTTCTTTTTTGGAAGGAAAGTACACTTAAGATATTTCCAATAATAATAATGAACTATCTTCCATTACTATTTGTTATAATTACAATTCTCTTCAATGAAATCTTTTATATGCGAAGTTTTTCTTTGTCATTAGCTTTCAAAGAAATTTAATTAGAATAGATATCTTGTTGACAAAACAGCTGATAATTAAAATGAATTTAATATTATTGTCGATCTATAAACAACGTAACCTACTAGATTTTTCTTTTTCTTTAAAATATTTTTTTTTGTATTATATTTTCAGATAACTACAGTTAATTAAGAAACTGAATTTAACCTTTACACTCCCGTGCGCTGGGTGCAATAGGAGTAGCCTACTACCCGAACATTTTTTCATAAAATTACTGCATAACCCTTAGCTGTCATTAAAATAGCATATCTCAAAAACTAGTCTACTTATTTGAGTAAAAAGAATCATCAAGAAAAAAGGTTGTTTAAATTTAAAAAAACTTTATTCACTATTTTTCCCAACTTATGTAATTGTACATTAAAGTTGAAGAATTAAAACTATGAAAATGACACATTCGCCTTTACATAGACCAACTTTACACTTCTAGCAGGTGAATATCGACGACTTCGAAACGCAGATGTTTACATTACTCATTATGACAAAAATATTTATTGAATCCGAAAATAAAATTATGATTCGGTATCTCAAAGTAATTATTCAAGTAAACTAATATTCATAGTTTGAATACTTTTATCATAAATCGGTGTATTCCGATCGCGAAATGTGTCATAATCAACTGTCCCATATGGGTATACTGGGTACAGAACGACACAAATCCGCGGTCCCGTAAGGTACCGCTGGGCTGGTAAAGGTTAATAACGATCGAAAACCATGTTTATTCATTATCGTAATTATCTTTTTGAAATATATATAAACAAAAACCAACTAACGATTATTATAAGAAATTGAAATGTTAGTCTCGTAGACGAGTGGTCAAAGCTTTTGGGCTTTCATCCAACTTGCTTGTAGAGTTAAGGGGTCGAACCCAGGAATAAAAATATTTCCGTTTAACGACAAGAAATAAATACATATCAACGAATTATATTCAAAATTTAAAAAAGCTCCATGTAATAGCTATTATTTCCACACGTAATTAATTACGAATTTCTAATGAATGTTGAAAGAGACTATAAAAAGGTTCAGTCATATTATCAGATGGCGCTGTCTCGAAACCCAAAACATTTCAATAAACCTTAAGTACGAATAATTTAAAATAGCCAATGTGTTTTCTTATTTTTCGTGGCGCTACAAAATGGTACGAACTTTTAATTCCTCGAACATATATTATCGTGCAACCATCCATTTCTTACCTGAGCAGTTTCCTTTCAGCTTCTTTATATCCCAATAGTAATGTAATATCGTTAAATTAGTATCTAAAAATATTATATTCACAATAATGGTATCAATAAAGTATAAAATTTTATTATTAACAAATTTAATAAGTTTATATACATATCTAATACAATTATTTTTAAGTATTTTTGCAGATTTCACAAAATTTATTCAGACTTCATAAAAAAGTGGAATATGTGCAAAATAAAAAACTTTAATTTGCTTCTTTCCCAAGTATTTGTACATAGTCACGTAGATACGTTTATTATTAAAATTGTAAAAAGTTACTTACTGATTCAACAGACTCTTTTGATTTACATTTATATTTATTTGCCCTGGTGCAACTGAGAAGAATTTCCTTTGACGGGGTAGTCCCGAACAAACAAAAAAGAATGCACCAGAGCAATGAAAACATATAGTTGCTACAGTAGGCTATGAAAAAAATATTGGGTGATAATATTTTTATTTCGTATCTTTAATGTAATCATTTGTTTTGTAAACGTTTGTAATTGTTCAACCAATTAGACTTTAAGAACTTTCACCAGCTTATATGGCACGTATTTGAAATTTGACTCCAGATAGCCACCTTATATTTACAAAGACAAATTTATCAAAATAATTACAACTTAATTCACAGTTATCTTTAACTAACTATGATGACAAAGTTTAATTTTTAGTTGGCAAGATTTATTTTCATCACTGTCCAGCCAAAAACGTTGACCAAGCAGCATAAATTTTTAGTTTACGAATAAATATCCGCATAAGATTTTTTAAAAATAGTAATTCAAAGTTTTCAAATCATTAATTATTTAACTTACAAATAATAAATCGTGCAGACTAGAATTTCATCGTGTGAGGAGCTTAAAATTCTTGGGAATGAAGATTTAACAGGCAATCTTATTTTAATCACTTTTAAGGTGTTGAATATCAATTCTTGGTGGAAAGACATCATATTCTTTAAATAAAACACAATTTTTTGTACTACTTGCACATTTTTATAATGATCAGGACCGGTTTCACTCATCACTCAAATCATCATCAAGTGAAACTATCCCTGATCATTATACAAATGTGGAAGTAGTACAAAACAACTTGATACCCTTGAGTCTCTTTTTAAATGAACTGTTAATACAACCACTTTTAAGGTGTTAACTGTCAATTCTTGGTGGAAAGACATTATATTTAAAAAAAAATAAAACACAATTCATTTGTACTACTTCCACATATTTATAATGATCAGGACCGGTTTCGCTCATCACGAGCATTATCAACGGATCAGTTGATAATGCTCGTGATGAGCGAAACCGGTCCTGATCATTATAAATATGTGGAAGTAGTACAAATGAATTGTGTTTTATTTAAAAAAAAAAAATGTTAATACAACCATTGACTCCTCCCTTTCTAAGCCAGGTACAACGGTAACTTTCTTCTACCACTACTTAATCCAGTAAACAATAGGCTGGAATCAATATACATTTAATTATTATAATTGCTATTCATTTGGTCACAAGGTCAATTTTAATTCTAGTTATTTTCTTAATCTTAAGGCAGACATACTTGACAAGTTGCGTTGTATTTTGTTACTGCCACAATCAACACAAAATGTTCAAGTTAGAAAAAAAAATACTTTTAGTTAAATTTAAATTTGACGGTTTGCTTTCAATACACCCAGTTCAACAATATATTGCAAGGTATTACACGAACTCGGTGGTCAGAGTATCGGAGAATAAATAAAGTTTGGAGATGCACCACACACCGCAAGTTCACCCTGTCAAATACAATTTTTATTACGTCACAACTTATGCTATGTTTTTATAGCATCCACTTTTCAGACAGTGTGTATAGATTATCCACTAAATCTGTTCCATAAATGTATTGTACATAATTATTGACTTCAAATTGAATTCATTTTAAAATTGGTAATGAATGAAGTTAATATAACACCCGTTTTAAACATGGATTCATACATTTTTTTAACGTTGTGCTCTCCCAATGGCAGGAGTTATCGTAACAGAAGTTTTTCTGCGAGAACTGCTTATTACTCAGTTTCTCGACCTCTCGTTTTTTTAAAGAGAGTATGGATAGCAGGATAGGGCTAAGACAGAAGTAGTGGTTAACTAATCGCTCTCAGTACGCCCAGTTTTTAGAATCGGATGGGTGGGAAGGAGTTTTAGACACCAAAATCATCCATGCATACGAACAGAAATCCATAATTCAATTAAACATCAATTTATGAAGCTGTTCACACTGGGATTTGAGCCCGTGAGATCCGTAACCGAAGCTAACAAAGATGACCACTACACCACGAGCCAGACATCAATTACTTTACCCCTAATTTATTTATCAAATACGGTTATTCATAATTTGAGATATCGACTGAGGGTGCTTGCAGTTATTTAAGAATGCATTCCGTTCAAAATTGCTTATTTCTTAAATAATAAAAAAATGTACGATACGTTGATACTTGATCCAACACCTTCATGCTCGAAAAAATAATTATGTATTAAAGCTTAGGACGTATAAAAGAGTCTTCGCTTCAATAAATAAAACATTTTCTTTCGCGTGAGAACTATTATTTCCCAAAATAATTCACGGGAATTTTTCAGGGCGTTATTGTAAAAACAACTAAGTGCTAGTTTTTTTTGAAAATGATAATAAAATTCCATGGCCCATACTGATTATTTTGTGATAGTGAATCGTATTATTTGAGAACGTTAAAAGCAAACACATCACTGGCCTTCAAAATCATATCTTGAGAAATCAAATAAAACCGACACTGCGGTAATGTTATTGCATATACTTTGCGTGTAAACTCATTTTATAAATTTATTTTTCACAGATTTCTAGGGTTATTGCAATTGATCTGTTAATTTTTATATGGAAAACATTCGTGCATTCATATGTCATATACAAATTTTTGTGGACAGTGGCGCTTTTGCTTAACGTACTCATTTATTCTTAATTACTGAGAATATCGATATGAAAGATCAGAGTATTGCTTTAAATTGTTATTCTTCATATTTTGCGGTCGCATAACAGTTAATTTGTTTCTCTAGTGAATAAGCTTCTACAAACTTGCAAAGATCGACTCAATTTTTTAATCCATTATGCATTTTAAATAAAAATTGTTTCAATAATTTCATTCAATCTATTAACACATCACAAAAAGTCATCCCTTCAATTTTTTGTCCATATAATATAGAAATAGAATGAAATTATTAATGTACAAGTTTTTAGCTTAACACTCTCTCTACATTCTGTTTTTAGAATAGATAAGGAAAAAAGATATAGGTTAAACATAAATCATGAAAAAATATGTATTTGATATTGATTATGGCAAAGATTGTTGATTCTTAAAAGTGACGTTTTAAAAATCGGCGGTGCCTCTTTACATAGTCGTGCCTCTTTAAATAGTTGGTAGGCGCTGCTGTCATCTCTGATAAATCCTGTGAGACGGGTGCGTTAGTTTATTTCAGTCAGTGTATCCAGAATCTAAAGTGGCGAATGAAGATAACTAAAGTACTGATTCCAAATCGCTGAACGAGCCAATTCATTACTGACCACGGTGGTTTTGCTGCCAAGCTCTTTGAGCTTGACCGGTTAGTGGATAGGCCAACATGAAAGTGTGGTGCTATAAAGCAGGATGCTGAACACATCCTATGGGAGTGTCATTTAATGCATGAAGAAATGGAAGGGCTGCACATGTTCGTCTAACCTTCCATTGGACCGATCGGCCACACTGACTTGTTGGCGAATTAGGCAAATTACGAGGCCTTTAAATAATTTGCGGCGTCATACGGAGAGTGAGTAGACCTCAACTCATAGAAGCTTTCCATTTATCTGGAGGGATTAATTTTCTTCACATTTAAGTGCACGACACCAAGTCTTGGGCAGTTGCTCCAAAGACACTCTCAACTAAGAGGAAAAAAACTGTATATACGCTTAACGTTCGTTACGCCACTGGATATTGCCGTATAAAATTAACGGATGGGAAGCAGTGGTGGGTGGAGGAGGGCAAGGTAGTCAGTGTATCCAAAATCGTCTGCATTAAGCTCAGTTTATTACAAATTGACCCGTAGTTCAAGAAAAATAAATTTAAAAAAAATATATTTTGGGAGTTGTCGTTGAATTTGTTTGAGTAAAGGGATATGGTTTTAATAAAGTTAATAAACACTGCTACCAATTTCGCTCAGCATGAATCATATTGTTCGACAGTAAGTTAATGAATATTGATTGTCTGATTTTCGTTTCACTCGAGACCTAGTGCTACGAAAAATTTATAAAGATGTATATGGTTTATTTACTTTTGGTTCAGACACTATATCTCTCATAATACTGAGTTGACAACAAGTTATTATTTAATGAACATTCGAAATATTTTTTTGTGAAAAAATACTTCCCATTTATCTACAATATAACAGCATCTTAATATTTTCTTTTCGCTTAAAATCACGTAATTTAAAATAATCATTCCATGACATCATCTAAGACGTGGCATTACATCCCCATCACGTTTGTCGGTGAGATACGTTAGGGTTTATTGCCAGGGGCGGAAAAGATATTTACGTGTGGAGGAGCAAACTAGCAATGGGGGCAGCTGTGGCATACTGTGGAAGACTTGACAGTGCGTCACAAAGCGTTCCTGGAATTCCATACGCCATCTACTTTCATCTCATAACTTTGCCAACTACTTATAGTCAACTTCTAGACATTTCATTACTATATTATTTACAAACTATAATAATATTATTGACTTTTCAAATTATAAAATATTTTAGCTATTTAGTAATGTTAGATTCCAGATTTTCCACTACTGCTACTTCTTCTTCTTCTTGGACTATATCCGTTTCATATGTGGAGCATGTAGCCACTACGCAACGCCTCTTAGATTCCTTGTCACCTTCCAGTCGTTTTGTTTCTTCCTTCAGTTCCAGCGAATAAATGCATATTACCCAACAGTCGTTCAGGACGCCGAAATTTCACCGGTTGGAAGAAGAAGCTAACAAGGTTGAGTTCAATGACGGCTGTCTTAGACTGCTGATGTAACAGGGCGCTGCCTGATACGTTCAATTATCTCCTCACGAAACTACCCAGCAACTGAATCTACTACAACAAATGTTTAATTTAGCGACAAAATATGTAAAATTTGAATTATTGAGATTTTAGACACTTCCATGTATTCAAAATAATTATAAATACATGGAAGTGTACAAAATCTCAATAATTCAAATTTGATATTGAAATTCCATCAAGCACCCTCAGTCAATGTCTTAAATCATATCTTAAATTAGATAAAATATGTAATAAAAATTTACTCTCTGTAAAAAAAACCAAGCGATGTCTTATATTTTTGAATGTTGATTTAACATTTTTACTTTTATTTCAGCCAAAGGAGAAACACACAAAATTAACGGGGGCGTGAAAACTCAGTTGGGCATCTCTTGGTGTCAAATGTAAGGTATATAGACCTCTCCACAGGATCTGTAAGTGGATTCCATCTGGTATTCAAGATTTAAAAACACATTGCAAGATACTGAATAATGAAAATGAAAGATTACTTACTGACACTATTTTTTTGAGAATAGAATTTCAATACAATTTACATTTTAATCATGACATAAAGTTTGATCATTAAAAGTTTCAGCAGAACCAACCAAGACGCTACAATAGTGGCGTAGCCATTCAAAAAAGGCTCTACGACGCGCAGACGCGTAGAGCGATTTCCTCTACGAAAGCTACGCATGCGTAACTCTCCATTTCTAACTGATAGCACTTCTAAATGTTGAAAACACAACACTAACGCTATGGTTCACTACACGCAAATTGACTTAGCAGAAAGTTTAGTTTATTCAATAATTTTTGGGACACTTAATAAATATATGTGATAGAATAATTTAAATTGACTATTTCCATCAAAGCAAAATAGTTCCAAGTTAATGTATTGCAACAAATATCTAAAACGTTGTGTTCCATTTATGACTTAAAACTTTTTATTTCGTGAACTCGAGCATATAAAATGTGGTTTAAAATAGAACTTTTTTGTGGTGTCATCCTTCTAATCAAGTAAGTATATCAATTTTATTTAGTATATCATGGTAAATTAAATTGATTTTTAATACGCACAGAAACTTTTTTTTATGTCTCAATATGTTGAATTATAAATATCTTAAATAGTTTGCGTCTATTTAAAGGATTATGTTTTATTCAGTGAGATTTTTCAAAAATTTATTTTCGATTTTAATATACTCAGGCATAATTTTAAAAATCTGTTTTTCATTGTAACCATGTTACCGTTCATTTTGTTAACATATTTTTTGTATGAAGACTTATATTTTGTATTTTGCATAACCTAGTGTACTTATTTTTTGAAATTATTCCAAGTCGAAAACTTTAACAATAACTAAAATAGAGCTATGTGTTTTATTATTTTTGTTGTACAATTTATTATGGGGTTTTAATTTTCCTTTTTAAGAAAACATTTAAAATATATGGAAAATTTTTGTTTATTTCAGATTTCTAAAGTGAACGTCGCTTTGCCTTTGTTATTTAATTAAATTTCATATTTTTAATTGAACCAACCTATTCTCCCAATTTTTTTTAATACAAAATCATTGAAGTTAGCAAAGTGCGTATTTTATGAATTATCTTTATTAGTCTTGTAAAAGCGCTATTTTGTAGCGCTTTTTTACCACAGATTGAATCCCTTTTATGCTTTGATTTATTAACCAATTTATGGATTATCAAAACACATGGATGTATGCGTAATATTTTTATAACTTATCACATGCCTTATTGGACTCTAACTAAACTGAAACTGAAACTAACGGACTGAAACTACTATACCTTTTCTAGTATCGTTCATAATATTCGCATGCTCTCTTAAAGAGGTACTAATTTTATTATTTTCCACGGATTCGGCGCTAACTTTGTAGAAGTTCATTTTTTATATAAAATTAAAATTGATAACTTCGTTATTCCACTTCGTTTATAACTGAATTGACGCATTTAGCCTCTTTAAGAAGCATTTTCAGACTAGCCATATCGCAAGACTATTTATTTCCAAAGTAAACAATGATTCTAACTCTTACATTTATTCATTCTACTGGAATAAAACCCACCACAACCTTTATTTTTAATGTAAGAATTAGAATCATTGTTTACCTAAGAAATAAATTACCTTGCTATATGGTCAGTCTAAAGATGCTTCTTAAAGAGGCGAAACGCGTCACGTTAGTGATAAACCTAGTGGAATAACTAAGTTATCAATTTTAATTTTATATTACTTATTTTATGTTATATCAAGAATTCATATTTTCAGCGTTGGTATTGTAAAGGCTTCAAAAATAATTATTAATGTTTACTTGATACTGGAAGCTCAATATTCAATAATGTTGAATATCAAGCTAATCTCGTGTTTTACTGTAAATTTCGTAAAAAAAGCTGTTTTTTTTTCATAATATATATCAGTTTTGATTATCAAATTTCAATTACCGTATTTCCTCGACTATAAGACGCACCCTCATTTTTTAACACCAAAAATACAAATTATTTTTACACAGAAGTCATATAATGACGATATAAACCATTTAAAGTGAGTATATTATGCACGTTCTTTCTTATCATCGTTCTGAAACTTCATCGGATTCCGTGTCTGATTTTTTTTAATCATTATTTTCCTAATATTCCCAGATAGTATCTTGTTTTCTATTATTGACAGCGATTATAAGACGCACCCCGAATTCAAAGATTCCAAAATAGGTAAAAGTGTGCGTCTTAAAATTCGGCAAATACGGTATTATACTAACAAAGTAGTATTTAACTAATATAAATAGAGCTTTGATAGAACACCATCCAATTTTGGTTGATAATGATGAATGATCTGATCAGTGATTGAAAATTTAAATCGTTTACTAATATATTATAAAAAAAACTGTTAGCCCTATTTCTTTTCTTTCCAAAAACTGTAGGAATATAAGGAAAAGGCGTGTTAATGATTAGGTTATTAAGAAAAATAGAAAACATTGAAATCATCACAAATACTCTTGGATAAAACTTCAAAAATAAATATATGCACATTGTCATTCGAATATGCAAGCACTTGATCGTGCTACCGTAAATTAACATTTTATCAACCAGCGACGGCGATTTATAAATACTAAATAAACTTTAACAAATAATAGTTATAGTTTTTGTACAGTGTCCGTAGTCATTGTAGGGGTATAATAAATGTGATATAATTAAATATCCATCTTTACATTAACTTCCACAAGACTTAAAATTGGTAATGTATTCAATTCCGTAGGGATATAAATCTAAAATGGTCTTAAATAGTATTTGACAAACTCTTTTTCCTACGTCCTTATTTTGATAATTATTTTTTTAAACAAAAATCACTATGACACTATTTTTTAATGAAGTGACTTTATTTATTTATTTTTTAAGTTGTCTTCTCCCAATGTGGAGCATATGGATTCCTAATTGAGGTATCTTAACAGAAGTTTTTCTACGGGAACTGCGTGTTACTCAGTTGCTCAGCCTCTCTTTTTTTTCAAATGTAGTAGTAGGGGTATAAGTATAGGGCTAAGACAAGACTAGTGATTCGCTAATCGCTCTCGCTACGGCCCGTTTTTAGGATCAGATGGATCACAAATATCCATGCCTATGAACAGAATGCATAATTTGATTGAAAAAACCGAAGCCAACGACGTTGACCACTGCACTACGGACCCGATCTTTTTATTACATCACAAAAAATATTTATTCAGGAAAGACGTCAACCAATAAACAAAATCAATAATTTCACATTTCTGTTGCTATATAAACATGAAACATGTGCTCTGTCACGGCCATTTTGAATGGCCAGACTGAATGAAATTTTGTCAACATAAGAGCCGTGTAAAACTTGAAGGATTACGAAAAAAGCTCGAAAGAACCTGCCGCTGAAATTGTGAAGACACACAAGGGCCTATTCAGAGTGAAATGAGAGTCGGTAATTTTTCAAGTGCCGAGAAGAGGCCGAATCAAATTTAAAACTGAATATTTTTATGCACCATCGGCGAATTAGATATTAAAATTTTCCGCAGAATATAAAATGTTTAACGATGCATTTTATTTTTAGAAAATCAATCGTACACTTTTAAACCATGTTTGCTCCTGATTTAGATACGAAAAATTGTACATAACATCTCTGCGAGGAGTTTTTCAAAGTAAAGATAGTAGTAATTTAAGACATCGACTGAGGGTGCTTGATGGAATTTCAATATTAAATTTGGATTATTGAGATTTTGTACACTTCCATGTATTTTGTCACTAACGACCCTGGTTTCGCCTTTCGGCATCTTCAGGCATTCGAGCACACGAATGGACTCGAACTGAGAGACAGTAAACAGTGTCTAACGCTTATATAGAAGATACAAATGCGACAAATATCATTTACGAGGCAATACATTATACGTCTGAGAGCCACACCGATACCTGAGTTAAAATTTCGGAAAATCGAATCGGAAATTTCGGAAATTCTATGTGGGTAAAACCACACGTACATTAGATATAAGGGTATCAGAACATTTAGCTGCCTTTAGATTAAAAAAAGAAACTTCGACGTTTAATGCGGATGATGGGGTTAAACTGTTGCATAAAAACATGGGGGATCATAAATTATTTTATCAGGAAATTTTAGAAATTAATAGAGGCCAGTTATACTCCTTACCAATCTTGAATGAGCAGCTGAACCTTCCTAATTCTCCGCTATTATATCCGATACGTTGAAACACCTAACAGATTTCACTAAATGTGGAATGATTGTATATATTTACCCATTCGTCGAATTACATCCCGTCAAAACCCACAATACTATTATAATTGTAAAATCACTGGTATTTCTAAAAGAAGTTGAAAAGCGGCAACGCCTTCGGCAATTCGCCACTCTGGTAATATGGTGTTTACAAAATAAGGATTAGGACGATTTCCGAAATTTTAACTCAGGTATCGGTGTGGCTCTCAGACGTATAATGTATTGCCTCGTAAATGATATTTGTCGCATTTGTATCTTCTATATAAGCGTTAGACACTGTTTACTGTCTCTCAGTTCGAGTCCATTCGTGTGCTCGAATGCCTGAAGATGCCGAAAGGCGAAACCCGGGTCGTTAGTGACAAAATACATGGAAGTGTACAAAATCTCAATAATCCAAATTTAAAGATAGTAGATTTGGGTAAGGACAGGTCTAGTATGTAAGTTGTCGCTACACCCGATTTTAGAAAAGGATGAAGGGTGATGCCATTGTACACAAATCCATAAATAATATGAAAAATCAATAATTGAAGTTTCCGCAATGAGAATCGAGCCCGTGGAGACTGCAACCGAAGACAACTACGTCACTCGGTTACCTTATGGTGCAAATATTACGCGTGCTTTACTCATTCGAATATTTATTGGCATCAATTCAAATTTTTGTATCAATGGAAGCAATTTTTTTATAACGTAATTTTTAATAAAAATAAATTTAAAATAAGGATGCCTTTAGCTCCATATCGTTAATGAGTATTTTTATTTCGCCAGCTCCCTAAATTGAACATTTATGGAATGTTTGGAAATTGGTCGCTCAACATACCTTTTCAGGTATGGTTATAATATAAGAATGATTTTAGTAGAAGATCTTATATCTCTGTCATTTTTTAAAAAAGTGGTGAGAAACGGAAAAATGATGAAATCAAAATATTTGGATATAAATAAATAATTGATTGAGAAATTTATATTTGAATTTGTCCATTCCTAGGAAAAATAACAGAGTGACAGCGTTAGAATTTGGGATCAATAATATCGTATATTTATGTTATTTATCATTGAAATATATTCATCATCTTATATAGATAATAAATTACCATCCAAGGACTTGAACTTCTGATTTAGAATCGGATTAGGGCTGAAACCTTGCAGAGTTTTACGAGGGCGCTTGTTTTACTTTCACCCGATGAACGCGCTGGACATGGTTAAATGTCCAAGACTTTATCTCGTATTTATGGCCAAACTAGAAGAAAATATTTTTAAATATATGCTTTAAAAAATAGTTCAAATCTTTAGGTAGAGAAATTAGGCAACAGGTCATGAAAATGACAAGTAGAACACAAGGAAATATATTTTTGAAAATAACTCTCGATATTCAGTGATTTGAATCCCAGCATTGAACTGCTAATACGAACTGATAATATTAATCGTCAGCCTTATGTATAACACAGGTTATGCGATTGCTTGTGTGCGTGTTGGCGGTGTATATGAATACTGATTACAGCCATTTTATTTGAAAGTCGTACATTAAATATTTTTCAGCTTCTTTATATTCTTCGATTTATTTTAGTAAGAATTCGACGAGTGTAGTTTACTTCCTGATGTATCTGGGATAAATAAAATATATTTCACATAATTCTCCATTTTTTACTATTGAAATTTACCATAATGTTTAGCCATATTAAGCGTTATTACAAATCAATTGACTGAAAATAAATTCATGCGAAAACATGCGAGTTTTAATGGATAGTCTTATTGATTTTTGATGATTCTTCATTTTTTAAATATATTATTTACGCTATGAAGTACTTTTACATTTTCTAAAACTTTATTTTTCCTTTTGATTGAAGTTGATTGACAAATTCTGAAAAAATCGTATATTTACGGTGTCATTTCAAATGTCACAAAAACTAATAAATTTTTGATGATGTCAATCATTCTACAGAAAATATACGTGATTTCAGCAAAAATAACAATCATAAAGTATTCAATCACTGAAATAATAAAGTTTTTTTAATATAGGTAAATTTAATGATACTACATTTAGAAATATATCACTAGTCAAACTTATTTATAATTTATTACATCATTAGATTATCAATTTCTTTTTCTAAAGTCCATTTTAAAACATTAAATTTTAGAAATAAATTACAATATTGTCTATTGTTATTCTTGATACACATTAAAATCAGGACCGGTTTCGCTCATCGCGAGCATTGATAAAAATACAATTTATTAAATTTTAAAAAATAAAACACAATTCGTTTGTACTATTTCCACATATTTATAATGATCAGGACCGGTTTCGCTCATCACGAGCATTATCAACTGAGATCTTTAGGTAGAGAAATTCATCAGTTGATAATGCTCGTGATGAGCGAAACCGGTCCTGATCATTATAAATATGTGGAAGTAGTACAAACGAATTGTGTTTTATTTTTTAAAATATAATGTCTTTCCACCAAGAATTGACAGTTAACACCTTAAAAGTAACAATTTATTAATTAAATTTGGCTTTTATCATCGAAAAACAAAAGCGAAATAAATTTCGGTTCGGATTCGGTTTTCGCTACGCCAAAAATAACTTTTTTTTTTGTTTTCGGTTCGGGTCCCTGCATAAAACCATAATATTATTATTTGACCTAATAATTTGGCGCCAAATGTTGACTATGACATCTGTCGTAGACATAATAAAGTTGTCACCAGCAATTTAAAATTGAACGTTGCAACTCTCTCCTTTTCCCTTGCGTAGTATTTTTTACAAAATACAATGGGACTATGACAGTTCTTTCGAAACCGAAATAAAATGAAATGAAGGGTTCAAATAAGCTATTCAACACTTGAATACGTTTGATCGGTATCACGCCGGATATTAAAGCCATCTTTTTTTGTATAAATTTACATAAAAAACGCTTGCTGATAACTTCGCCACCAGAAGATTGAAAAAAGCAGATATTAAAGTTGTAATAAGTTTAAATTTTAAATGTTGCGGTAAATTCAAGTCATCGGGTTATAGTCAAGTTCAACTATTTTTATAACACGCGATTACTATAACTTTACTTTTAACTGCAGTTGATATTACTTCAAATCGTCTTTATCCTCAGTGGTGTGCTTACTATTTGGGGGTAGATACTAACGTAAATTTTCATTCCGGTCAAACAAAAAAAAACGTTGAGACCGTTGGCTTCGGTTACGGAATTCACGCGTTCAAATCTAAGCAGCTTCATAAATTTATTTTTTAATCGATTTATGAATTTATGTTTGAAGACATGGATGCTTGTGCTGTCTAAAATGGGGCGCAGCGAGAGCGATTAGCCAATCGCTAGCTCTAGCCCTATCCTTATATCCCAACTCTATTCTATAAAGAAATGTTTAGCAACTGAGTAACAAGCAGTTCTCGCTTAAAAACTTTTCCATTATGATCCCACATTGAGAGCGGATATGGCCTGAAAAAAAAACCACATCCGTTACTAATGTGGAACATATTGACTGATAATGGAGAATCAATACAAAAATCGTTTTACAAAACTTTTTTGTTTTTCAATCACTCAACATCTGTTTTTCAGATATGCTAATAGTAGAGCTAGAGAAGATCCATAAGTTAGCTATTTTCTTTCTTTACTCTTCGCTTGAAGAATTGGGAGGGTAGAAAAGAATATACAGACCCCCATGCCTTTGAGGAAAAATCAATAAATCGGCTAAAATATGAATGTACAAATGCATCTGTTTGGGAATTCAAACTCTTGGCCACCGCAACCAAATGGGGCAAAAGCCCGAGGGCGATAAGCACTCGGTCAAAGAATCGGCTATTTAAACTACTAAGATGAATTTTTCATTTGTAAGATTTTAAACATCGCTGAAATCGTAAAGCCAAAATTGAAAAATAGACATTACATGTTTACTCTTATAACAGTAGGCATAAGAATTTACTAGTTGCGCCACTGTGAATATTGTATGATGTCATTACACGGTAATAGCGTGTTAATATATCCGTAATAATCGCATTGAATTCACTATCTGGAACTAAATTCGTTTCGGAGAAACTGCTAGTCTACACTTTTTATTTTGATGAATTTATGTACAATAATTATGAATTAAAAATGTATTTCTTTGTATTTAATTCATCTTTATTTTTGAATTACATGGAAGTCGTTGTTTCCACAAAATATATAGACGTTATTCTGGAAGAAGACACTAACTGAAAAATGCTAGTTTTAATTAATTGGACTTTGAAGTTTGTCAAATGTTTGAAATGCTGTACCGTTTTCATTTTGCTTGTTTGTACAAAGTTGTTTTTGAGTAAAAGCATAATTTATAAAAATCAGTGTATTCTTCCAAACGGTAGAATTTGAAATGAGGAACATTTTGTTATAACTAACTCAATATGTCATATTTTCGATTTAGTGTTTTCTTCCAGAATATCGACGATGTAAGATATATTTTTTCACTAACCACTAAAAGGGAATTAATATTGAGCACGCTTAAACTGCTATATAAACTACCCTGAATGATATTAAATGAATATATTAAACACGTTTCATAATATTATCTAAACTTTTAAGGCTATTCATGTTGTGAATACTTGAACATCCTGTCAACATTTTTTTATAGATAATAATAGTCCTATCTAAACCAAAATGTCGACAAAAAGATCATTTATCATAAGTATTAAATTCGTTATTCTTTGTGACGCTGTTCTCGATTGAGTTTTATATAAAAATACATCCCAACCTTTGAAGTTATTTATTTCTTTTTATTTATACGTCTCTGACGATGAGATATTGTATAATATGATTTTATTACGACAGCTCACACTATTATAGGTACAGGTACGTGTTAGGGCTTCCATTCCCGGGATTGATAATCAGATAATCCCGGGATTTCGGGATTCACCATAAACGATAAAAAAGAATGTATATATCAAAATAAAATTTCCTGATTAACTACAACGTGTAAATCAGTTCATTCATGTACACATTTTCTTTATAATACTTGTAAAATTAATATAAATTTAATGTAGTCTCCCTCCTTCTCATATTTCGTAACAGCCGCTCTTAATCAATTTGAAATAGAGGACAAATTAAGACCGCTTCTTAAATTAATGGAAGACAATATTTTTAAGTCAAATTGAAGGGCATGTCCTCATTTTATAGACCGTTTAGTAAAACCTACCATAATAAAGCAGTAAATAAAATAAAATTATTTGCATCATTTTTTTGTTTTAATATATTTCTCTTTTTTTTGTAAATGGCTGTCTGATTTTAAATCAACAAAAAAAAATTTAATCATAGATATATTTCAATTGAAGCAAAAATGGACAAAAATATCCCGGGATTGAGAAATTCTGTATTCCGAAATCCCGGGATCGTAAAAAGAGTCCGGGATTGGATGCCCTAGTACGCGTAGACTAATCGACACTCTGGTCAATGATTGATAGTAGAAAGAAAAGATTCAACAAATATAAAATATTATACTACAAAAACATCATGCACCAAAAGCTCTCTAACAACATAATATCTTATTTTTTAGTATTGTTCAACATTTCAACCCCATTTTTTCGTTTGACTTATTGGTATTATTACTGAGAATCATGATTCCATAAACAGCTTCGAATGCGATTCTTCTCGTTTCATCTTTTGACTCTTGGAAGTTGTCTTATAAAACTGAAGATCCGGTTGCAATATTCAATTGATTGTATTCCAAATATCCTGTTTTATTCTTTAACAACTTTGAATCGAAGACTAGATCTTAATATATGAAAACGCATCGACACCTCAGTTTCAAAGTGTGACAACTCAATATTCATAGTTCTGAAATAATAAGGAAACAAGATTTTGGGTAGATTTAATCTTTTACTGTACATCTAATTTTTGTAGATTTAAGAATTATCTAAATACTGTTAACATAATTCAGTTTTCAGAGGTTTTTACAGACTAATTTTTTTGACATGTTACACTTTGTAACTGAGGTATTGCCATAATACCTTGCTTCAATATTCATAATTATGTGACAGGTGGTTGCAACAGTTTTTCCATCGTAATTAGTTTTCTTAATAAATAACCCTGCAAGCGTAAGGTGTGAATTTATTTAATGTTGTGTGTTTTTGTAATGCAACTTTGAAATTAGTAATTGATGGCTGTATAAAAATTAATAAAAACATACATTTTTTTATCATAATTCGAGGTGTGATCTAGAACAGTGGTTCTCATGAGTGACCATCAGAGGATTTTTCTGTGGCCACCAACGGTTCTATAGTAATAAATATTAATATTTAAAAAATGAATATTATAAAATAAATACGAGATTTGTTTATTCGTATTGCGTACGTATGCGGCTCTAAAACGTGTGTGTAACGAATGAATGTGTTTAATGAAATAAGAATCCTTTTTTAGATAAAAATTAATCGGGATAGGAACGGTAACCCCATCGGGTTAATTTTTGCTGCAGTGCATTAAGTAATTCGGTCTGTTGCTACGATAACCATTGCTGTTCATCTTGCAATCGCGTAATTATTATTGACGAGAGATTTTCCAAATACTTTAGTGTAACAGTGATTATCTTCTGATTTTTTTTCGTAAATATGGAAGCATCTGTATATTAAGTTATTCTGTATTTTTCTAATTTTGAAGGGAATTTGATACAATTCGCGAGTTAAAATAAATATAAGAAATTATCTATAAACAAACATTCAGAAGGATGAAAGTGTAAAAATCTATTGAATTTTAGAATAGATTTTTAGACATATTTGAAAAACATACCTAATATTAAATATAACATTTGTAAGTGACAGGATTGTAAAAATATAGTATATATTTTTAAAGAAATTATGTAAAAACATTCTGCCTGTGGCGCAAGTTCAGATGTTCATGGTTTATGGTTAAAAGAAATTAATGAGTATAATACGTAATGAGTCCCTTAAATGCATCGGCCACATATTTTAAATCACGATTGAAAAGTTTGGTGCGGCCACGAGACATTTCCAAAAGACAAGTGGTGTTCATTATGCGGCCACGACGAAATTTTCTGTGAAAACCACTGATCTAGAAGCCTAAACAATCTACTTATATTATATTTAATCTATTACATCAAATTGAGTTGTTCTCCTATGTTATGCTATCAACTGAAACCGAGCATAAAAAATGCACTTTTATTTTTAGTTGAAATAATCCTAAATTCTATATTATGGCTATCGCATTTCCGAGCAGAAATTAGATGGCTATACGGTGAAATTTTGCCGTGTAAGCTAATCGAAAAGTTGGGTTTTTTACCATCTCCGCTCCCAATGTGAAGCTTTTAGACTCCTAAATGAGGTATCTCAACATAAATTTTTCTACAAGAACTATTTATTACTCAGTTGCTAAGCCTCTCATTTTCAAAGAGAGTAGAGATTGAACGATAGAGCTATGCCAGGAATATTATATTAGATAATCGCTTTTGCAACGGTCCGATAGGTTAGGTTAGGTTAGGTTTTTACGAGTGCATAGAAATATGTTTTTTAACATTCTAAAATATTCACTCAAATTGGCATTCTAGGCCGAGATATTTCGAATATTGAAAACTGAATTAAACTATTATACGTATACCTTCCGCTCTAAGCTTATCACAAATAACAAATAATGCAATAGTATCTATTATTTTAACTCGATTACATGCTATATATTCGTATCGAAAAAAACTTAGAGATATAAAGCAATTCTTATTTATAGGCGACCAACAATAACTTCTCTCATATTCACTTTTAAGGTGTTAACTGTCAATTCTTGGTGGAAAGACATTATATTTTAAAAAATAAAACACAATTCATTTGTACTATCAGTTGATACAGATCAGTTGATAATGCTCGTGATGAGCGAAACCGGTCCTGGTCATTATAAATATGTGGAAGTAGTACAAATGAATTGTGTTTTATTCTCTCATATTATTTTAAAGAATATTTATCCTGGAATGTCATAACATAAATTCTTTACATCCGTATATATAAATCGAGACTATATATCATGTCGTATTGGAGATAAAGTCTCCATTAAATCTCTTCCAGTTGGGCGACGGTAACACTAACAACAATAAAATTCACATTTGACCGAAGATTATACGAATTTTATCGGGTGAAGAAAACATCAGTCTATAAAAACGTTGACAGCTTATCCCGCGAGATTGTTTATTCAACTATAGAGTTGAATAAAAAAATATCTCGTTCATAGGAACGAATAAAAATTATGGCCATTGAAAATAAAACTACCCAGATCAGTGATGGCGAACCTATGACACGTGTGTCATATTATTTATTATTTATTAATTTCAGATTAGTATTTATTGATTTGTAAGAGGTCCATACCATTTTAATTGTAGACTCTTTTATTTCATGTATGTATAATTTGTTTGTTATTCAGTATTTTCTTGTCTTAGTTCATAAACCATCAGTTTTATAGACCGTCATTTTTACACTCAATTTTATATAAATAAGCCTGTTATGTTTGTATTTTTATCAGTTGATAATGCTCGTGATAAGCGAAACCGTTTCTGATCATTATAAATATGTGGAAGTAGTACAAATGAATTGTGTTTTATTTTTTAAAATATAATGTCTTTCCACCAAGAATTGACAGTTAACACCTTAAAAGTAACTTACTACTATTCCTTTATAAACACACCTTTCAATCCATAATTTAACTGAAAAGAATTAAAATGACTAACGTAAAAAAAGTTGTGTATATTATATTTTGTGTAAATTCTCAATCAATATTCGCTGACAACATAGTGCATACTGCTTAATAAACAATATATTATTCTTAAGTTCTTGAAGAACAATTCTAAACTCTCTTCACATGCAACATGCAATCCAAAATGCTTAAGAGCTCGTAGGGGTTCGCCGGAACACCGCGAATAGCTCTGAAATTAAGCGGCCCCTTGTTAACGTATTGGCAGCCCACCGCTGCTTACGAGTCAGTAAATTTTAATGTATATGTTATAATCTTACATGGAATTAATCTCATCTAAGCATAGTGGGAGAGCATAGTTAAAGGGTTCGGTATCAATATAATGCACTATGCTTCGTTCTACCATCACAATGCCCTCGTCGCAATAGCTGCAGCAGAGTTAGCAACATGATGAACAATGCAAGAGATGCCAAATATCTATTACATTAGCTAGATGTCTCTCAAGAGTAAACCCATTGTTGAGCTTTCCTCTCTATAATGTGCATAGTATATCGGGTGTCCCAATATGAGCTGCACGACTTCATTGAACTGTGCGCTATTTTTAAAAAATCAGTCAGTGCCTAAGCTTAGCCGTCTGCTCTATTTAAAAGCTCTATGTAAATAACATTTTAAATAGAGCAGGCGGCTCACGATTATTAAATCTATTTCCCTTGGGTGTTTCACCTCGAAGTACCAGTAATTGATGTTTAAATAGTCTATCAGTGTTCATGTCTTACTCCTTCCCACGTCCAGTAGAATGGAATAAAACCCACCCCACCCTTTATTTTAATGGAAGAATTAGAATCATTGTTCACGTTAGAGATGAATATCGCGAGGCTATTTATTTCTAAGGTAAACAATGATTCTAATTCTTACATTTATTCATTCTACTGGAATAAAACCCACCACACCCTTTATTTTTAATATAAGAAATGGAATCATTGTTTACCTTAGAAATAAATAACCTCGCGATATAGTTAGTCTGAAGATGCTTCTTGAAGAGGCGAAACGCGTCACGTTAGTGATAAACCAAGTGGAATAACTAAGTTATCGATTTTAATGTTATATATTTCATATAGATTTATATTTATACTAACTCATTCAGTGCTGACACCGCCACACGTGGTCTGTAATTAGCAACTGTATGGCAACCGGTACGGCATTAATATCTAGGTAATTAGTTCAACAGTGAATGATTAAGGTCCTGATCATTATTCTATTCTTGTGAAAGTAGAACAAAACAAGTTGTGTTTCATTTTTAAAATAAAATGTCTTCCCACCAAGAGTTGACAGTTAAAACCTTAAAAGTGAATACTGCTTAACCTTATTGAATCCATCGCTCTCTTTAGCCCACCAAAATTATTCAACCTCTCCTCCTCCTGCAAGTAAAATTTTAAAGTTACAATATTGTTTAAAATATATTTTATGTTTAATGAATACAGTGGAATATTTTAAATGATGTTAAATTAACATTTAACTGATTTTAACGCAGAATAACTCGGAAATATTTACGCAAAAAATTAACGCGTCTTTCTCGCAAGTATTGACAGAAAAATCCGATCGCATCATCGAAAATGCTATAAAAAGTGACCCACCCAGATTTAAAAATATAAAACGTATTTTTAAAATGCCATTAGGGTGTTTCAACATCCCCATTGAGAAAACCTGAAAAGAGAGGTATATCGTTCAATACGGCTGAAGGAATTCGGTATTCATCTGAGCATTGTGTACCCGCACAGCGAACTGTGAGTCATAATTTTCTCAGGTGTGGACTTTTAATGACTCGTTTGGGCGCTTAAGCGTGCTGTGCGCCCACAAAATGCTCAGATTAATACTTGGTATAAGGTTATATGACTCCTATTGTATTATAACTTTGTTATGAACTCAAGGTGGCAAAAAACTCTAGCTTTTCACAAAAAGTAATTGATAACAGTTATGATTTTGCTTTGTGGTCTCATTTATTTGTGGTTGCAACATAGTGGCACAACATGCCATACATCCCGCGAAACAATCATTCTTTGGTGTAATGAATTTTACGGTCGTGTATTTAATCTCTCAAAATGGTGACACCCAACATCATGCAACTGTATTCTTTGTGACAGTGAAGAGAAAATGTATGTTAGAAAAATATTCTAACACTATTCGTAAAAAATAGAAAACAACGCCATAATATTTTGCTAATTTCACACAAATAATAGTATCGTGCCATGAGAATATAGTTAATTGCTTACCTGCTACACAATAATATACGATTTTATATCCAATGTCAACATTGTTTTGTTTCATATACAGTCAATCTGGGTAACTTTGAGCCAGATCTGAGGGTTTTTGTTCAACATAGAAATGAACTATTGTCTTAAGATGAAATTTAATCAACATAAATAGATTTATTGTAATGATTGATTTATAAATATAAATAAAACAAGGTGGGCAAATTTTTCATCCAAATCGGATAACTTTGGCCGGCTATAGAAATAATTATTGAAGAACTGTATTTTTTGGGTGTTACATAAAGAACGGTTAACGGTGATATTTTCAACATTAGCTAGCCAATGTCTAAATGACCTTAAATAATTTCCCTCTATTGGTGAAATGGATGGTGAAACCGGGTAAAAAGTACTTGGACTATATAAAACGGAAATTAAAATTCATTCAAAGTACGGTCAATCTGGGTTTTGAGCCAATTCTTAGGGTTGTTGTATTTTTATGGTTCGCCATTGCGTGTATGTGTGGTATTGTTCTACATAGAAATGAACTAATGTCTTAAGAT
The DNA here is from genome assembly GCA_022494535.1 of Himalopsyche phryganea. Classification (NCBI taxonomy): domain Eukaryota; kingdom Metazoa; phylum Arthropoda; class Insecta; order Trichoptera; family Rhyacophilidae; genus Himalopsyche; species Himalopsyche phryganea. The sequence continues at coordinate 3,587,098 of JAGVSL010000065.1, read as the reverse complement.
GAAATTTAATCAAAACAAATAGATTTCTTGTTATAATTGATTTATAAATATAGATAAAACAATGTGGGCAAATTTTTCATCCAAATCGGGTAACTTTGGCCCACGATACAAATAATCACTGGAATTATTATAAATTCAGTGATTCTTGGCAACTTTTCTTTATGCTTTCATATACTTTGTACATAATTGAGATGGGGGAAAAATATACAGCATTTGGTTTACAGATTAGTAATACAAATTGAAAATATGGCTAATCGAATTTATTTCAAGAAAAGTTTTTTAGTTGTGTTTTATCATTCCATGCTGACAGCTTACAAATTAAACAAAACAAACAAATTATGTAGTACATCAATTCATATGTTTACCACCAGGGGCTACTCAATAACTTTGTTAAACTAAAAAATATTCATATGCCATTAGTATTATCATGGTATTATAACAGCACTTTTTTTCCATTTAGTGTGCCAATCTTAGACCGATGGGCAAACTTACCCAAATTAATGGTAAAGAAATTGTTTTGATATTTATTCCAAAAATAAATCATACAGGAATAATTATTGGAACAACCTATATACCATCCTCTTAAGATGATTAACAAGAAATATTTGGCTAAATCGAGTAACCATTTCACTTAGCACGGGTTAAATCAAAAGTTAATTTTATTAAGTATATGCATTGTGTATAAAATATTTAAAAAAAGATACGATTACAAAGCAAAAATAAAAAATCAAATCAGTCTTTTGACAAATGTTTGAATTCATAAATTCAACTATTTATTTACTAGTATAACCGTACCCGTCATAGTTGACGGTATTAAAATTGAAATACTGAATGTCTAAAGTAGCTAGTACGTCGGAACTGTGTGTGCATTGCATAACATTTTATTTTATTATACACCGAGAACCGTGAATGTTTAGGTTATGAGAAAATTTCATACCTACATGTGATATGTGACAATAATAAAACGTCTACAGAGCGGTTTGGGCTATTATATATAAAATAATTAGTACAATCTTATAGCCATTCAGAAAATGCAAAAATTACATAAAGCTTTATAATAATTTATAGTTATCACTTGTACAGTGATTCTGGTGAAAATGTGATATTCGAGGAAAAGTTTTGTTTTGTATCAGAGCATTACGTCGTGTCAGCAGTTACGAAACGTGATATTCTTAAGAGCGAAAAAAATAAATATGTGATTGTAAGAGAACACCTTCTGCAAGGGTGAAAATTATGACGACTAAGGTGGGATAAGAAAAGAGGACAAGAGTGAAGAATAAAGAAAAGGGAGTATCGTTCTGTCACCACTCGCCAAGCGTGAAACATCTACTCTGAACTGCATTATCGTCATCATCATCATCCGTCCTACGGTTTATTCGCGTCAAGCATTCGGCATAGGAAACATATCCCTAAAAATATCAAATATGGATTAACCTTCCAATTCATATTCTGGAAATAATACATGTAGATATCATATTGAAATATATACATAAGTATGCATTAATTTCAAAAATGTCTAAAAAATATATTTTATAACTGACTTACAGGCTTACATTATTATATTGAAAATAAAATACTGAAGAACTTTCAGTTACAAAATAAATCATTCTTTTATACTTTACACTATTAAAATTATATTCATTCAAAATTTTTAAAATAATTATTAATATTTATCAAAATACACCTTAAAGTTTATTTATTAAAACAATAATAATTTTCCCACAAATAGTATATGCATAAACCTGGAGACATATAAGAAAGCCTTTATGTTTAGAGACCTTATTTATTTTCTAATCTGCATATCATTTTACCCTTCAAACAAAAAGGAAAGCGTTGGTTTTCATTAAAATTTTCATCACATTCTCTCTAAACCAAGAGAAACACATGCTATAAAAATTATCAACATTTTCACGATGTAGTAACACACAAAACTTTCGTATTGTTTGCTTTCCCTTACAAATAGCATACACTCACAGTTAATTCCTCAAGAAATAAAGAAGACGAGACTCCAGAATACATATCACAAATTAATACAACAACATATTTCACCTTACTTATTTTACTGGTTTGATACTTCGTTTTACTTCAAATATTTTTGGAAACGCATTAAGCATTCACGATTTACTTATTAAATAGAATTTTTTTTGGTTTTAGATCAAATAAAACATAGTATTTTAATCAAATGCTTGATGTTCATTACTTTTCATATTTGACATATATCTATTGTTAAAAGAAAATAATAGAAAATAATTTTGAGAGAGCATAAAACAAAACAAAATTTTAATTTTTTTGAATTGAGAAAAACAAAATAGAAAAATATTAATGCATACTATTGACATAAACATTCAAATAATAAAAAAAACCATATTTATGTACTCACACAAGTTCGTTATATATTTGCAATATATATCTGTGTGCTAAAGAAAAATGGAGTAAGTCGAGTCGATTGAAAACGAGTTTAATATTTTAAAATAACTACAACGCACACTTTCATATAACAGAAAAAGGACAAGTTGAATCAATGCCGCTGAATCAGTAAAATTCACGTTTAAACATCACATTTTTCATCAAATTTCATACAAATACAAATCTTGTTTTGGCTCCCCTGAAAAGTACCAATTTTAGACTTAACTAACTCCCTTTTCCTTCCGCATACAGATATATCTAAAATATTTTGCTTTAAATCGGTCATAAAATATCTACATATAATAAAGATCTTTATTTCTTTAAAAAATATTTCAATAAATATATACAACTTTTATATTTCATTGTGTTGATGGCGTTGTATTAAAGTTTATTTTAAATATTATTTCAATTGAGCTGAACGAGAAGTTTCAGAGGGTCTTAAAGGCTTGTTTGGCAAACATGGCTGCTTATACAGAGGCACGTCTTGAGATCCCGTATCAAAATTGGATGAAAAGTCAATTAAAATTTACGTTTACTTAACTAACTTAATAACAACACCATAGTTTCAATACCCCATAACTCATTAATTGTACATAGAGTCATCCGATATATTGTTTCTACTATATTATAATACTGTACATATTAATTTCAATTAAAATATGACTATGTGTCATTTAAACATAATAAAAACCAACCTCACCTTAGTGGCAAGAACTCCACTTAGCAATCAGAAGGTGCCCAGTGTAATTCACTCCCGATATACACTGACATTTTTAGTGACCCACTTGGTGTTGTGTTTCTGCCATATTTTTTTCTATATTTAAAGCCTACCTATTTTTATATAATTCTCAATTAAATGTTTTTTTTTCTCGTTCATAAAATACGTATTGTTTTCAAGTTTTATTTTTATTATCACTATTTAATTTTAATTATACATTACTTTAATAAATATAATGTTTTATTCTTTCCGCAACAGCATATTAACTTTTTTTTCTTTTAATTTCATCAAATATTTTTTTTTAAATATTCATTATTTTTTTATTACTTTATTTCATATTTATCGATACTGGGTTTGTGTTCAAGTAGTAGACGTAGTTGGCTTCGGTTACAGTACTCACAGGCTCGAATCCCAAAACAGACAGTTTCTTTCTATCAATTTATGAATTTTCGTTCGAGGGCATGGATTTCTGTGATGTCTAAAATTCTTTCTCACTCATCCAACCCTAATAACGAACTCTAGCGTGAGCGATTAGCCCACCACTAGCCATATCATAGCCCTATTATTCTATCCCCACTCTCTCGAAAAAGAGAAATTGAGCAACTGAGTAAAAAGCAATTCTTGTAGAAAAACATCTGTTAAAATAATCTCCATTATACAAAATTTTACTGTTATACTACCTATACAATTTTTAATTAAAAAAATTACCACTCAACATTACGTGGTAAATTTATTTGTCACCATAGACAAAACCAAGAGTGATTATTTATCCGATACATTAAAATGCCACTTATTTCTAGGTAACTTCAAAATTACTTGTTTTTCTGCTCGCAAAGTTTAATAAAGATGGGTGATAAACTTTCATGAATGTTACTTTATTACTGAAGCTTCTCGATCGGGCTCTATGGCTTTCAAGTGATCGTAACTTCATTATTTTACCGCTTAAATATGAGACAGTTAGAATAGAAGGAGATCGAATTAAATTTATAAAAATTTTTATTTTGATTTTTCTTACATCGAATCAATAATATTTATTTTTCAAACAAAGAACACATTTTATTTTTGATACACCTAAGATTCTACGTAACATTTGTGAGGTCACATACTACCATGACTCCCAACTTTTTAGTTACGCCGTCAGAATGCTTGTATTGAATACACGGCAGTTTTAAAGTACATGTAATTATTATTGCGAGCTTTGATTCCTTCGCCTCACCTTGCCAGATAACTAGTAGAAGCCTTAAATTTATTATCTATCTATATTCTATATATATGAAAATGAATGTTTGTTTGTTTGATCTGTATACGTTCCTATACCATTCATTCGATTGCGATGAAACTTTGGTGAGTTGTTGTGCGCATTTTTTTAAAGGTTTTTGAAAACAAAAATAAAATAAAAAAAAGATTCAAATATGCACAAACAGCAATATTTAAGTTCGTGTGTGACATAACAAGTTCTGTTCATGGTTAAATCAGACTATCAACAAAGCACAGGGACATGTGTGGACTAAATGTGGAAAATCCATGCTTCTCACATGAACAGCTGTATGTAGGCGCGGCTCGTCCATACGCATTGGGAAACTGCAGCACCCCCAAGCAAGATAAGAAAAATGTAATATTATAATATACATAAATGTATGTATATTGTATAAAAATATCACTATTATTTAAGCGTGTATTAAACTCGCCCGCTCACCGATACATCCAATACTTATCATACACCGCGGTACTATTATCACAAAGTGAGGCATCATCATGATTGTGTGCAGTACGGTTAGAAGCTTGATATGAACTGCTAATTTGACAGTATTCCCTGTTTTGCGTGTGGGTGCGTGTGCAGTGGTTTGAATTTTATAATGAAATAAAAATACACGTATTTTTTAATTTTAATAATTTTGATGTTAATAGTAAAATATTATCCAAATAACCATTTTTTTATTTGTAATCAACTGCAGCACCCACAGATATCATATCCACGAGCTGCCACTGGCTGTATGTGACCTGCGCACGCGTCAAAAAGCCTTCTGATATATTTGCGTACGCACCAGACGGAAACAGAAAATACTGTGTATCCAAAAGCACTTCCACAAACAGAATTCAACGACAAACACTTTCTTTCTTCTGGTGGCTTTGCAACGTATGCCGGGTACTCGCTAGTAGCTAATAACAAGGATATATCTTTACTATAAATTTACTCTGTTAATACTTATTAAAGTTACACGCAACTACACAACAAGCTATGAATGTAAATTTCAGACAAATTTGATATGACTTTAAAGACTGTCTGTAGAAGAAGAAGCGCTATAATATTTTTCATGTAAGCAGACGCAATGTCATTATAAATATATTCTACATCTATAAGGATTTATAGAAATAATTATTACGTTCACTGGTTTCAATATACACATCACATAAAATATTTTGTACGAATGCAATAGTATTATTTCAAGGAGACGTTATGATAGTGAATGGCAAATGATTTTTTGTTGCCATAGTTGATATAATAACATTTACGTGATGTTATTTAATATTTCGAATATGCATATTAACTAGGGCTTCCAGTCCCGGGATCCCGATCAATTTTTCAACTTCGTAGTACCGGGACTTTGTCATTCACTGTATATTTTAACAAATAATTCATATTTCAAACTAAATACGTCAACTAATTATTTGGTCGGTATCAAATGCATAAAACGGTCAATAGAAAAATAAAAATGGTAAGTAAATATTTTAAAAAATAAAACACAATTCATTTTTACTACTTCCACATATTTATAATGATCAGGACCGGTTTCGCTCATCACGAGTATCATCAACCGAATATAAGCATTATGAGTTGATGATGCTCGTGATGAGCGAATCCGATCCTGATCATTATAAATATGTGGAAGTAGTACAAATGAATTTTGTTTTATTTTTAAAATATAATGTCTTTCCAACAAGAATTGACAGTTAACACCTTAAAAGTGGTAAGTAAATATTAAATCAAGATTAGGTTAGGTTAGGTTAACTAAGTAAAAGAGATAAAATAATAAATTAGGTTTAATTTAATAACTGACCATTTTATATTAATTACTGACCGTTTATTTTATTAACTGACCACACGTATACTGACCATTTATCGAATTTAATACTGACCTTTTTGATTAATTACTAACCCAATAAATAAGGCCATTTGATTAATGACCACGTGGTATATCGGTTTGGTTATGTACATATTTTTTATAATACCTACATAATAAATATGTTTATTGAGGGCTCCCTCCTTCTCATATTTCGTAACAGCAGTAGACAGGAACATGCAATTTAAAAAAAATATTTCATTGTTTTTTTGCATAATTTTATAAAAACAATCAATCGCAACCATTATAATATAATTATATAATTATAGTCGTATTTTAGATGCCACGAAGGAATTAAATTTTAAATTGTATTTTACATACAGAACGTAAAAAATCACGTATATAGAAAATGAGTTTTACAAAATTATCCTACCAATTAATAAAATGAAATATAAATATTTGATTATTATATGTCTATTTGTATTTTTTCTCTTTCTTTGTAAATGACTGTCCGATTCTTAACAAATAAAAAAAAAATCATTGCAATGCCCAAATAAATATAAAATTATCCCATTCATATTAATTTCAATTAAGGAAAAAATGAACACAAATTGAATTTTAAATACACTATTTAAAACAGGAAATAAAGCTTAATTTCCAATCCCGGAAAAATTGTGAATCCCGGAGTCATACAAATGGTCCGAGGTTGGATGCCCTGGTGTTAACTAACAAAAAAATTAGATTCTCGAAGTTACTTGGTAAAATAATTGCCAGGATATAACAAATGCTTTGCAAATAAAATAGTATGTACGCAAATTACATTTGTTTATTTCCTACTGTCACGACTTCAGTTTAATGGTTCCAGATCGTGTCAGTCAGTATTAGCATAAGAAAAATATGATTTTCAGTTTCAAAACGACTCAAAATTAATTTAAAAAACAAGTGTACAAAATCTCTTCTTTCAATTTAAAAATGATTTTTAAATGTACTTACGTACATATAGGCAAGCTCATAAATTTAAAGTGTCTGTAGAGAAGTAAAAAAAAATATTAAGAAAGTCCTTCTCAAGTGTCGCCAGACGGTACATTATTCATTTTGTAACGTAAATATCAATTAGACATTTTAATCTGAGCGTTTTGTCAAGTCTGCATAGCCTGTAATTTGGTATTCTCTTTTACTTTGTTCGGTATCCAATCAGCGAGTTATGACTTCATATAACAGAATTTAACAGAAACTGCAGAAATAAAAATTAATTAAAATTAATTTATCGTATAATATTTGGCATTCGAATTTCAAATTAAAAAATAGCATAAACAATATTTTCAGATGATTTTTGACAATAACTCTAGCCCCGCTTTTCTTTAGAAATTGAGCATGGTAGGTAAATGGTCAGTTAATAATTGCCAAATGGTCAGATTAGATTAGGTTTAATTAAAAAACTGACCGTTCTATATAAATATCTGACCGTTTAATATAATTACTGGCCATTTTAATTAATTACTGATAGTTTATTAAGTTTACTGACCCAATAAAGGCAAGCTTTCTTTTTACTCACTGTACTCATCTAAAGGTTTATAAAATTATTACTTAGTGTGTCGTTGGTTTTATATTTCATAAATTCTAGCAGACTTCATATTTTTTTTCCTATGTCCGCTCCCAACGTAGAACATCATGGTCTTCTGATGGAAGAATCTCAACAGAATTTTTCTATGAGAACTGCTTGTTACTCAGTTGCTCAACCTCTCTTTTGTTTTTGAAGAGAGTAAGGATAGAAGGATAGGACTAGAAAAGGACTAGTGGTTAGCTAGTAGCTCTCGGAGTTAGTTTTCGACATCGCAAACGCTCAGACTACGAACAGAAATCCATAAATCAATTGAAAGATCGATTGATGCAACTGTCTGCACTGGGAATCGAACCCGAGACATCTGTAGCCGTAGCCAACAACGCTACTAACTGCGCCACGAACGCTGGCAAAAAAGACTTGATGTAGTTTTAGTTTAAAAAGTTGAATCTTTCAAGAGATATCATTTACATAATGATTGTAAAATATCAATTTATGAATTGGAAATGACAAAATAATTACAAAATTCACATGTCAACCGTAAAAACTGAGATTACTAAGTAGTCGTTATTTTTTCGATCGTTTCACATATTTTATTATAACAAAACACTTAGTTCTACGACATTTTATTAGATAGTTGATAGCTATGATTAGAAATAGCTCTCAACTACCTAATAAAATCTTGTGGAACTAAATACTTTGTTATTTTATCCTATTATAATGGAGTTCTACCAATTAAATGCGAATTTAATAAATATATTTTATTATATTTTAAAGACTTGATTTATATATCAAATGAGGGGTCTAGTGTCATAACTTATAATCTCCATCACATGCAAAAAAATGCGTTATGAATGCAGAATTGTTATTCGTATTCACACCTAACATTTAATCATAAAATATCTTTCTAAACTTACAAACTTCCACCTGAAATGAATAAGATAATTCTTTTCATTTTCAAAAATCATATTGTATATTGCCCTATAATTTTCTAAGCTTTTTATCTCCATTCCAGTCAATGAGATTGCAGCATTGTTCTGTCGTGACCACCGGTTTTTGTTTACATATCATGGTGTAAGCGTCTTTTCTATGCATTTGTAACTGTAGCATTAAAAAGGTTTTTTTTGGATTTATCAAAAACAACTGGAGATTCTGAGTTATGATACTAGAGCCCTCAAATGATCTATGATTAATCAGAGAGTAAAACTGGTTTAACTTATTTAAAAGTGGTTAGAAACACAACGTTTTGATATTATATAAAAAGATTTTTTAATTTTACGTGAATCGCTTACCCGTTTTAAATTAAACTTAATAGTGGTGCGTTTCACCACGCTAGCGCAATTAATTGGAATTTATTATCTTGTTAACGGGTCTACAGCCTTCCTTGGTGGGGTGTTTTTTTTTTTTGTTTTTAGTTAGCGGAAGTCTTGGCAATTGGGCCAGTAGATTTGTTTGCACGTCCAATTAGCCTAGGTGAGAAGCTTCTTCCTGGAAAGGGTTCTCGGTAACGTGATTGGGAGAATATTTATGCTAATTGAAAAGTTCTAAATGAACTTCTTCATTGGCAAGACCTTGATTGCCAATATTAGATGAGTACCTTTTATAACATAAGTACCATTAAGTTCGTTTATGTCTTAAAAATAACTTAAAATAACAATTTTAGAATAAGTTTAGCAAGTTAATTGTGTTAAATGTCACATGAATATATTTGATAATTTTTGGAATAACCACGGCAGTAGCATAATATAACCTATATCAGCTGTTCTCAAACTGGGGTCCGTGGTCCGCCAAAAACAAACGCATATTTAAACTGGTTACTTTTTACGGTATGTAACATTTTTTGGGTTTTGGATTTATGCCAGGTATGGAAATTAAGTGAGTGAACTCTGTCGTTACCCTTTCTCGCACGGTAATACATAACTTGTAATATTTTCTGAACACATAATTGTTTTTAAACAACTTATAAGCAGTCCCGCGCCGTAGGTATGTGGAACCCTTGTGCAATGTATTAGGAGCCCCCGATTTCTTTCAAATAATGTAAAATTTATTATTTTATTAAAGAGGCCCGCGAGCTATCGAACAGTGTGTAAAGGGACCGCCACGCAGGAAATTTTAAAAAGTTTTAGAACCGCTGATCTATAAAATTTCACTTGCCTATTTTCAAATATTTATAAAACATCGGTACAAAAAAGTACCACCGCAAAATTAATCCTATTAATGGGTAAATATTGTCCAAGTTAATCAATGACAGTACTTATTTGGACATTTTTTCAACGTATCAGCGGCAGTCTTTAGTTCGGCAAAATACCACCACGGCGGTAAGCAGTCGAAGAAATTTGTCGTGCAAAAATCGTAATACTTTTAAAGATGAAGCCACAATATCATAATAAATAAAGATTAACTTAAATTACTGTTTTTACAATATTTTTTTTAAGTCGTATGATTGCTGATTTAAAAATATATAATGTAATTGTGACCTACTAATAAAAAAAAGTATGATTTTTGAAAAGTACCTAGCGGTACTTATTTGTACAAGTAAATTTTCAACAATATGGGTTTTCAGGAAAATTTTGAAAAAAATCTTGTACTGCTTTTAAGACACAAGATACACGATTTACTATGAAAAACTAGAAAAAAAATGTTTATTTCTATGTTCAAAGAGCAAAGGGTTAAGAGAAGTATCAAGCGATGTCCAAGTTTCCTCTGATAATCATTACGTGTTCTATTCTCAGATTTACTAGTTTCCGCAGCGTTCATTCAATAAGACTCAACACCTTCACGCCGAACGTAAAGATTGAGTATTAGATTGGTTATTAATATAGCCGATACGTAAAGATGTTGAGAGTTACTGATGGGGCACTGTTAGTGTCTTGACACTAAAAAATCGGTGAATAAGACGACAATGGTGTTAAATACGAAATATTTTATATATCATTTTGTCATATTATAAAACTGAAAGAAATATTAAACCAGGTATGTTTCTCTGCGTTGCTCAACGTTTTAATTGTGAGTGTGGCTAAAAGTTATCAATTAGATAAAGTCATTTTTAATATCCATATATCCTCAAATAGCATCCACCATGGTAACATGAACTAAGCCAAGAACTCTTATACTAGTAAATTCTAAATTTTCAATATGTTTAACTTCTAACAATTATTATGAAATTAACATGATAACGATTTATTTAAAGTGAAATTGGGTGCCGAATAGTTCTTTTTATTCGTTTTTTTTTCATTAATCATATTATATAATAATATGTACTTTTATCTCTGATCACTTAACTATTTTTTAAGTAAATATTTTAATATCAATCTTTCCTTTTCAGTCAACTATCACATGGAAATCATATAAAAATAAACACAATTTGTTGAATTAACTCCACAAGGGTTCGCTCACTTGCAAATAATCGCAATGAGGAAAAGTGGTTCTGATAATTACATACATTTGTGGAATATTTAATATTTTTTTATATCTTTAGAGCATATGGGAATATATCTAAATGAAATTATCTCTTCGGAAGTTTTCTTCGAATACTACTTGTTACTCAGTAACTTAACGTCTCTTTTTCTAAGAGATTAGGAAGAGAAAAATAAGACCAGTGACAAATAGAACAGGACTAGTGGATAACTAATCGCTCTCGCTACGCCCCGTTTTTAGGATCGGGTGCGTGGGACGGAATTTTAGAATCCATGCCTTCGAATAACAGAAATTCACACTTCAATTAAAAAATCACTGTCCATATTGGGATTCCAGCCCGTTAGCACCGTAACCGAAGCTAACGACGTTGACCACTCGGCCACAAAAATAAAAATATTTTTCCGACTAATTGTAGTAACTATTGAGTTACCAAAATAAAAGTAGTGATTTGTTTGTAGAATCAGCCATGTGAAAAATTGTACTGTTATATTTTAAAATCTGTTTTCATTTTCCAACGAGATAATCCTTTTTCAAATTGCCGATTTATCTAAGTGAGCATATAAAAATGAAAATTCCTGAATGATATTCTAATGAGAAAATTTGATCGTAGTATATTTGTATTTTTCGCGTTTGTTAATACGGCTTAATGTCATGTTTTGTTTGTAATACTTTATATACAACAGTCTGCTTAAAAGATAAAAAGAAAACAAAATTAATTCAGCGCATTGACTGGGCTAATTTACATCTTTTTTTTACGACAATTTTTCATTAGTGAATATCAATGAGTTACTGATACATACATTGCATACATTAATTAATTTACTACGTTTAATTGATTGTATTTTAAAATTGATTGATACTTTGATATTTTCAGCTATTGATAAAATAAAAGATCTCGTATTAAAGATGGGTCATTAGACATTAAATTATGTTTAGTCATACTTGATACATAGATGCACCGCACGGAACATTGTTTTCTAATGAAAATAATATGAGATTTTGGTACATCTAGCAAAATACAATTCATTAAATAATCTTGTGACGTTATATTATCAACCGCGAGTAGTTCTTTACTCATATAAGATGTCCATTTACGACCATTTGACATATCAAAAGTGTTTTGGCGAATTGATGTAACACTCAAAAAATACGAAAATGAATTAATGGTTGGATCTCATTTGATGACAGAGTACGTTTGGGCCAAATGATGAAAACTTATAAAAATAAATTGACCACTGTATAGGCATTATATTTTTAAAATAAAACAATTTGTTTCTACTACTTTCACATTTTGCATTTTAGTTAATAATGATCGCTATGACGGAAACCGGTCCTGGAAACATGTGGAAGTCGTACAAAACAAATTCTGTGTAGACGGTGTTTTGGCCAATTGATGTAACCCTCAAAAAATCCAAAAATGAGCTAATAATTGGATCTCATTTTAAACAGAGCATGTCTCAACCGAATGATGTAAATTATAAAAATAAATTGACCGTTTTTTTGGAAGGGAAACATCAGTTATCATTGGATTTGTTTTAAAAATTCTGATTCGGCCACTTGATGTAAGCTACTATTATATCGACACTCCCTGCGTACAATCCCGTATCTGCAAACATGATAATTTACAGGAGTGCATATAGAAGATTCATAACGCAACTCACCTTGTATTGTTTTCTATAAAAACAGTTTTTACTCTCTCCTGAACAATTTCAATTTTCAGGCTTACATCAATTGGTCAAAACACCGCTGATATTTAGTTATACTTTTCCTAATTCATAGATGCACCGAAGATTTTTTCGTAATGAAAATAATTTGAGACTTCGGTTTCATATAACGATCTAGCAAAATACACTTCATTAAATAATCGTATGTTGTTATATTACGAACAGCGAGTAGTTCTTTACTCATGTAAGCCTTAAATAAATAAAGCCTCTCTTTCTGCCTGAACAAATACTTAATCCTGCTGAAAACAATACAATTCTTGGAATCAAGGAAAGCGATAAATTCGCCGACGTACTAAATTTTTTTCTCTGTGATTTTTTCTAAGAACTGCATTGTTATAATCGGCATTCAGTAAATTTTAAGAAAGAAAAAAAGTAGTATTTCGTAAAGCATATTTACCAAGCTTTCATTATTTACATTATTGTTTCCCAAGCACCGCGTGCATGTTTATTTTTATGACGACAATCCTAAAAATCATTCGCTGCTGTATAGCGGAATACTCCTAGTGTAACAATCCGTAAATTCGTAGTGAATTGTGGCGTGTGCAACATTAATTAGCCTAGAGAGATAGAGATTTGGTTTCTAAATTGCACAGAAATCCCATTGAAAATGTATTATAAGTGTTGGTTGATTTCTTGCCTCAATAACACAATAACGAAACATATCTCGTATTATAAACACCACTTCAATGATTGAACAGTCACGCTGCTTCACAAGTCATATATTTGAATTTTCTACGTGTGAGGATCGAAGTGAAAACGGCAAACATACGCGCATTTTCGGTAGCCAAGTACCGAATCCGGTTCCGCCTCGAAGGCTGGATTACTTCCGGCGCTTGCGATTCAACGCCCTGAGAGAGGCGTAGAGGGTATAAAAACGGCGACATATATGAGAGTATATTGGAAGCCTTCCAGAGCAAATTAAACCATTCACGCTAACAGATATTACTCATATTTGTCAGACCAGCTTCTAATAGTTATTAAATTACTTCGTTGAGAAGACATTGCAGAAAGAAATTTTTTAAGAGTATCAGAAATACATGATTGCTGAATATGTATAATATATAAGGAATGAGCTAACTGTTGTCCATCAGAACATGAATTTTTTCAAATTTCCAAAAATACTAATTTTTATTTATGTTAATATTTAATCTTAGTACAGAATAATTATTTTTTCAACCCTGTTCGCTCCCAATGAGGATCATATGACCTCCAAATGGGGTAATCTCAACGAAAGTTATTCTACGCTTAATACTCAATTTTTCAACCTTTTTTTTTCAAATAGAGTAGGGATAGAAGGATAGGGCCAGGACAGAACTAGGGATAAGCTAATCTCCCTTGCTACGCCCCGTTTTTAAGGATTGAATAATTTGGACGGAATTTCAAACATCACTAACATCCATGCCTTCGAACATTAATCCATAAATCGATTTATGAAACTGTCCGTACTGGGATTCAAGCCTGTGAGATCCATAATTGAAACCAACAACGTTTACCACTGCACCACAGACCGGAAATAAATAATTACTTGCAACGAATCAAAGTTTTTTGGTACAGTTATATTATATCTTCAAGATGAGTCATTTCGCTTATATAAAAAATCCCATTAACATTAATTTCCTGAGTATATTACTGGAAATGAAACTACATATTTTAGGCTCTGTCAATAATTCTAGTAAAACAATTGAACCCATATGCGGAAAAACAGCGTTGTCTTAAAAACATAGTTCAGAGATAATAGCGGTTGATTGTTGTGGAGATATCCTTTATCAAAAATATTTATATTTGTTGAATGAAGATGGTTTGAGTAACTTTATTGAGAACACGGTTTATTGATCTAAAAATCCTTTACTGGATAAATGTGTTAACAAAAATAAACCAAATAAAGGCTGACGCTGTTTTTCCGCATATGGGTTCAATTGTAAAAAAATGAATTGCTGTTCGAAAGATGTGATTAATGTCTAAAAATCCTTCCTATCCTAAGATAACTACTAATCATGTCCTAGCTTTATGTTTCTATCTCTAGTATCATATAACTGAAAACTTCTCTTAAAAAAACTTCTGTTGAGATAAGCTGTATTATGAGTCAAAATGTTTCACATTGGGAACAGAGATGGTTTTAAAAAAATGCTTTATTATTAAAAACTAGTACCGGATTTGCTTTACACATGAAAAACCTCTATTACGCCACGGGTCAAACATAATCGCTGTTCTGTGCTTAAAACCTTTTTTTTTAATTCAAAAAATGTTCAACCTCTTAGCGAACAAACATGGTTACAATAGAGTACCATTATAAACCTAATAAAAAGTATTATATCAGACCTTTTGTAACTTTCTCTAACTAGCCTTACATTTTATTTCACTTTGTGTGGGTGAAGTCACGTGCTCGAAATAAGCATGTATATCACTTTACGTCCTACTTCGTACAGATACTTCATACCCTGCACATGTTTGCGTCCTGTTACGAAAGCACGTCGATCGGTAAACACTAGATTCACCTACGCTTCAAACGTGCAATGGCAAAACTATCAAAGTACAGTCATAGCTGATAGAAAAGTATTGCTTGAAAATTAAAGAAACTGCTGTATCTCTATTATACAGCAGAAATACATTATATTTGTATAAATATTTGAATCTGTCTGTATGTCACAATAAATCCTCCCAAACAGTGTACAGTAGCGACGTGAAATTTACACATGTTATTTTAATGTCAACTGTGCTCGTTTTAACTACCTTGCCTTCCTCCAACCATCACTGCTGCGTAACAAACGTTTAGCTTATCTACAGTTTTCTTCCCCTCAATCGGAAGTGTACTTTGGAAAAACTGCACAAGACTTGGTGGGGTGCATTTAAATGCGCAAAAAACCAATCCCTTCTGATACATAAAAAGCTTCTATGAGTTGAAGTTTAATCGTTTTCCGTATGACGCCGCACAACTTTTGACTGTAAAACTCAATATTTTTGACATCTCAATAAGGAATGCAAAAAACAACAGAAAAAATAATAGCAGAAGATGGTCGCTGAGCAACCGCTCCATATTAAAATATTCCGAGAGTGATAGTTGAGATAAAAACGCAAACGTACATTTAACATTATTATTAATTATTGATGAACCATATTTTTTGGGTTTTACATAAAGAACGGTTCAACATTAGCTAGCCAACGTCTAAATGACCTTAAGTAATTTACCTCTGTCGGTAAATTGGATGGTAAAGCCGAGTAAAAAGTACTTAGACTATATAAAACGAAAAATTAAATTCATTCAAAGTACGGTCAATTTGGGTAACTTTGAGCTTATTCTGAGGGTTTTTGTAGTTTTATGATTCGCCATTGCCTTTATGTGTGGTATTGCTCTACATAGAAATGAACTAACGTCTTAAGATGAAATTTAATCAAAATAAATAGATTTCTTCTTAAAATTGATATATAAAGATAGATAAAACTGGGCAAATGTTTCATCCAAATCGGGTAACTTTGGCCCACGATACAAATAATCACTCCAATAACTATAAATTCAGTGATTTTAAAGTCTTGGCAACTTTTCTTTATGTTTTCATATACTCTGTACATAATTGAGAGGGGGAAAAATATACAAATATTTACAGATTAGTTATACAAATTGAAAATATGGCTAATCCATTTTATTTCAAGAAACGTTTTTTAGTGGTATTTTATCATTCCATGCTGACAGCTTACAAATTGAACAAAAAAGCAAATTATGTAGTACATCAATTTATATTTTTACCACCAGGGGCTACTCAATAACTTTGTTTAACTAAAAAATATTCATATGCCATTAGTATTATCATGGTATTATAACAGCACTTTTTTTCCATTTAGTGTGCCAATCTTAGACCGATGGGCAAACTTACCCAAATTGATGGTATTTCAAGTGATTGTTTTTCAAGAATTTCAAGAAAATTGCTCGTATTGTTGAGAATTCTTTGTCAACAATATATAAACCAAAGTGCAAATTGATCGAACAGGAGCTTCGCCTGCCATTTTGAAAAATCCTTTTAAAAAACACGCAAAACTTCTCATGTCAGTATTGAAAAAAAATATGAATGACAAAATATCAAAGTTTTTTGTTCTAAAAAATTTTGATAGGTTAATAGCTATTTCAGCTCAACGCCATCGTCGGCGTTATCGATTCCTCCCTGTGGTATTATATTTTCATACTTCAGAAACTAATCGAATATCCGAATATATTCACATAGTTTCAGTTTTATTGTTCGATATTCGAATAGTTGATAATGACGAATTTTTGGAAACCCTACTTAGGATGCTTTTGTTTTTTAACCTTAGTTCGTGATGTTTGAACGAAACTGTCCACAAGCACGTGGAAGACTCGACATGAATCTCGGCGAAGGTATAGAAAAGCCGTCGCAATGGGCAATAATGAAATTTTATAAGTAAATACTTGGAAGCTTTGTCTTATTGAATTATACTGGTGAAGAGCTAGTGTTTGGTTGATATTTATTATTGCGTAAGTTTTTTGATGTAACTTTATTGGTTAGTTGCTGTCAGTTATTGAAAAAAATCACCGCAGAGTTCTGGTTTCTTCTTCAACAACAAAAATATATGGCTGCAGAATTCAGTAACTAATAAAACTTAATTTTAAACATTACTGTATTCTGCAAACAATATTTTAATTAAGATTAAAAATAATACATAAATATCAGTCCTACTTGAATGGCTTAACTGTTCATTTTTAGTGAAAAGTCTTTACAATACGGTAAAACTCCCTCCCACCCATCCGATCCTAAAAAACTGGGCGTAGCGAAAGTGATTAGGTAATCACTAGGCCTGTCCTAGCCCTATCCTTCTATCTCTACTATCTTAAAAAAGAGAGGTTGAGCAACTGAGTAACAAGCAGTTCTCATAGAAAGCTTCTATTGAGATACTTCCATTAGGAGGCTATATGCTCCACGTTAATAGCGGATATGGTAAAAAAATATTCAGTTCCACAAGAATTTTATCAGTTTGTTGTAGCTATTTTAGCGAGAAGCCATCGTTTAAACTTTATTTAGCTTAGCTATATATACTGTTTTACGAGAGATATACAATATTATATAATCTCACAAAGTTCTTCCAAGTGAATCCCAACTCAATTAATAGACATTATATTTATTTAATAAAAAAAAAAAATTTCTATATTTGAGGACGTTAAAAGCAAAAACGCCAAAAGTCGAAAATTACGTATGAATTCATAAATATCTCCATATTTTTGTGTACAATGTATACAACTTAACAGATCAATTGCAATATCCTTAGAAAACAGTAAAAATACATGTATGAGTTTACATGAAAAATAGATGCAATGGACATTACCTCAATATCGGTTTTATTTGATTTTTCACCATATAACTTTGACGGCGTTTTTCCATGTAATGTTATCACCTGATAAACATGTGAAATAAGTGCTACGTGAATTCTTTTATTTTTATAAACTGCTTTATTGCTTTTAGTCTCACGATTATTAAGCATTACATAAACGTCATCTACGTCTAATATCATGAAGTTGTTGTTCGACAATACTTATGTGGTCTGGTATCAAGAGTGGTGAAATCCCTTTTTATAGAAAATAAGATAATTAGAAAAAAATCGTTTTATAAATTAACACAAGTTTTAAGAGAAGCTTTATTTTAAATATAGCAACTATTATTTACACGTAAAACGAAGTAATAATGAGTGCTTTTTGTATTATAGATGATTTAATTTTGTATTTGACCACTTTTGAAACAAAATCGTGAGAATTTATTACCTTTAACACAAAGTTTTTACTCTCCCACTTCAAGTCGTCAGCCACTATTGTTGATAACTATAAACTATGCCTAGGCCATGTGACACTGTTGGTGAATGTGGTTGGTCGGATTTGACTAGATTTGATTTGAAAAAATATTTAACTTGTGTTTTTCATTGAATAATGTTGGATATGTTCAAGTTTGTTCCATTATTATTTCTTAGATTGTATACCAGATTTTACACTGCATACTCGATTGAAAAAAAGCTAAATATGGATTTGATCAATTATGATAGCAGACAACACACTTATAACATGGAAAACACTAGTGAGAGGAGCGATATTTTTCTCAAGCTTTAAGATAATGGATGCCTACTTTAAACTCAATTATACTCAAACTATTCACTACAAAAACACTGTCTTATAAATGACGCCACAAAATATTCCTCACACTTTTTTTGTTACCCACAGAACGTGTTACTTAAAATAAATATTGCTGTAATATATCAACGGTCAATTCAGTCTTTGTTATAGTTACTACAGGATGGCCATTAAATTCGTAGTTCAACCTATTAAATGTTCTCATTACTGTTTTCAGATATTCAACGTCATACATCTCGACAGAAGAAAAACTTTTACAAGATAGTAGTGGTAATATAAATAGTTTGAACATATCTTTGACACTATCAAAAGAAAATAAAAATATTCCAATCTCAGACGAAAGTGTAAACAGTACTGTAAATAGTACATCGATTACTGGCAATCAAGAAGGAATCAATAATTTGACATCGCACGTGTCCAAAAAGAGCTTGTCTCGATTTGAAATGAAGAATTCGCTTCAAAATTTCTACTATCACAACAAAGGCATGCTGAAACGTAAGCTGATAGTCGAAGACAACGAAGACGATAAAGGTATCAGTCTAGATGATGATTCAAACGCGACAATCATTAGTTTCTTGCGATTCGATAAAAGCGATGAAGTAACGGCAAAGGTCAAGAGTGAGTATGTAACGAATCTCAATTGGAACAATGTAAACAGCTCGGCGGAGATAATAGCTGGAGATTACGGACCGACTGTGGCCAAGTACGAAGCAAAGAGGAGTCCCCTGAATGACATCGTATCAAAGAACATAACAATACTCTTGGAGAACCTCTTAAAGAATTATGAAAATTCGCAGCTCCCCACTCATGGTAAAGGTGGGTGGTTTTTAACTTATTGTATTCAAAGCCGCAGAACTAAATATTAGAAATTTTGAACAATACATAATTCGACGGTGTTTTGGCCAATTGATATGACCACCAAAATTGAATATTTTTGTATTTAATATTTGCATTACTTAATTAATTATTCGTGTCAATGGCTCAACTGGGCTTCTTAAAGTATACGTAATATAATATTCTTGTAAATTTCACGAAATTAATCCTAACGTGTCCCTTACTCAGTCATTAATGCTTGGTATAATTATTGAGCTCTTGAGAAGTGAGCCTAGTGATAAAATGGTGAAACATATTTATTGAAAGTTTTAGTTAAATGATCGATCTTCTTACTTTAATTTACACGTTACTTAACTTAACTCCGTTCAGAATAAAATACTTCTACGGCCTGTATTTGCATAGCTCGGTTAACTTTTAGGATACTTTATGACATATCGACGGTTTTTTGGATAAATAAATGTAACTCTCAAAATTGAAATTGTTCAGAATAGAGCAAAAACCGTTTTAATCGAAAACATCTTATGGTTTTGCGTTATGAATCTTTGAAATGCACTTCTTTTAATTCTCATGTTTGTAGATACGGGATTATACGTAAAGAGTGTCGGTATAATAGTGGCTTACATCAAGTGGCCGAGACAGAATTTTTAAACCAAAAACTAATATAAAATGATGTTTCACTTCGAAAAAGTGGTCAATTTATTTTTCTGATTTACATCATTCGGCTGAGACATGCTCTGTCGACTTTAAAATGAGATCCAATCATTAACTCATTTTCGTATTTTTAAGAGTAACATTGATTGGCCAAAAAACCGTCAATATATATATTTTTAAAATAAAACACAATTAGTTTATACTAATTCCACGTGGTTCCAGGACGGGTTTCTCTCATTGCAAGCATTAACTGATAAGATCAAAAATGTGGAAGTAGTACAAACAAATTGTGTTGCATTTTTAAAATATAATGCCTTTCCAACAAGAGTTACACAGTTAACACCAAGTGAATACATATTAATATGTCGAACCCGTAGTGCAGTGGTCAAAGTCAATGGCTTCGGTAACGAATGTCTCGGGTTCAAATCCCGGTACGGACAATTGTATAAAGTGATTTTTCCATCGATTTATGAATTTCTATTCGTAGGAATGGATATTTGTGTTGCCCAGGATTCCCTCCTACCCATCCGATATTAAAAACGGAGAGTAGCGAGAGTGATTATCTAACCACAAGTCCTGTTCTAGCCCTATCCTTCTCTCTTCGATAAAGAAAGGTTAAGCAAATGAATAACAAGCCGTCTTTTAAAATACATCCATTAGGAGGCCATATGATCCACATTGGGATCGGGTATGCTAAAAAAATCTTATGGAAGTTTACTAAACTTGAACGATACAAATATAATATTCGAAAATTCCCTGCCTACGGTATCGCCTGGGTGACCTTTAATATTAAAATATTGTAAATGATATCAGAGTATATTTTTAATACTTTATACAGGTTAGGCATTTCTAAAAAAACAGTGACTTGTAATAATTAATGATGGCTTTTTCGAACATCTGATCGTGCTAGATAATTTGTATTAGCAAAAACCGTTCAGTGCTCCTCAAAGTGTTAAAAACAATATTCGTTACACAAGGCTTTACATAACATAAGGAAAATCAAACGATTGAATAGAATAATAATTATTCATATGTGTTTCATAATTATTCTGCTATAGTATTTTTAACAACACCAAAATTTACGAATTTGAATTTAGTAACTAAATTATGTATCTTAATATGTCAAAGTTCAGTTTTTATGTACGTAGGTATTTATCGAAATATCCCGGAAGATTTTCATCATATCGATACTAGGGCATCCAAACCCGGAGTCTTTTTACGATCCCGGGATTTCGGGATTAAGAATTTCTCAATCCCGGGATTGGTCATTGCATGTGTTAAATTATGATTAAATATTTGTTGGGCATTGGAATGATTTTTGTTGATTTGAAAGACAGTCATTTACAAAAAAAATATTGTATTTTATTTATTGTATCATTATGGTAGGTTTTAGTGTTCTAACAAAATGGTATCCAAAAAGAGGACATGTCCTTCAATTTGACTTTAAAATATTGTCCTCCATTTCAAATTAGCTAAGAACGGCTGTTACGAAATATGAGAAGGAGGGAGACTACAATAAATTCATATTAATTTTATAGGTTTTATAGAAAAATTATGTATGTACATGAACAAACCGAGGTACACGTTGTAGTTAATCAGGAAGTTTTGATTTGATAGATGAATTATTTTTTACCATTTACCATGAATCTCGGGATAGTATGAATATCAATCCCGGGATTGCGGGATTTAATAATTGACAGGGATTCCGGATTCCGGGATTGGAAACCCTAAGCAATACCTCAGTTATAGAGTGTAACAACTCAAAAACATTGATATAATTGGAAAACATTTCATGCAGGTTTAATCTCCTACTGTACATCTAATTTTTGTAGATTTTAATGAAATTCTAAAAATATCTAAAAAATATATTTATAATTGAGGGTTCTTCTGGTATCATAACTAATAATCTCCAGCATTAGCAAAAAATGAGTTATGAATGCAACATTGTTCTTCGTGTTCACACCTACCATTTAAATTATAAAATGTCTTTCGAAACATAAAAACCCCCGTTTAAAATGAATTTGAAAATGACTGAACTGAAATTTAAAAGTGGACATATCGGTTTTTGCTTTTAGGCGCTTCATTTGTACTATGCACAGTATATTTATAATACATATTATCAAAATCTAAGGTAAGTGGTAGAGCTTGACTTTTGCTATATCACAACTAAATTCAATAACATTCTCGAGAAACACTTTTGAAAGCATGGTATATTCCATAAACAAACTCAACAGATTTTTTTAGTTATTGTTTATTACATGTGATG
Source organism: Himalopsyche phryganea (assembly GCA_022494535.1). NCBI lineage: Eukaryota > Metazoa > Arthropoda > Insecta > Trichoptera > Rhyacophilidae > Himalopsyche > Himalopsyche phryganea. Next base: position 3,564,338 of record JAGVSL010000065.1, on the reverse strand, counting down.
ATTTCAAAATGGCCGCCGTATAGATCATCTACAACACTGTGCGCCACAAAAAATACAATAATAATAATGCTTTCAAGAAAATTTTACCGTTTCAATCACGATCGCCATTTCAAAACTAATGAATCTGATTGAATGCTCTTTGATTACGAGAGTTTAAATGGTCATAAAAAATTGGGATACGATTTAGGCAAGTCACTCAATAACAAAATTGATTCTAAATATAAATATGTTTTATAAAAGAGCATTCGTTTAATTAAGATAAAAATCAATGATTGTGCATGTATTTAATCTTTAAAATTCCAAGCATTTTTTTCCACTAATTTACGTGTAGGCCAGCTATTTTTGGAATAAAATAAATCGCTTAAAAAAATCTAAATAGGCATAAAATGTTGTACATTTTTGAACATTTACCAAATCAACACGTTTCCTGAGACTTTCGTAAACATTTTCACACTAAAATGATAAATACTTTTTCAAAAATATACATGAATAGAATTGTGCAACCTCATAATTTAAATCATTTTACCGAACTAACCACTATCAAATGTCAAAATAAACATTTAATGGCTTGCTATGAATATGATAAGAGCTCGCGAGTTAACTCGTCAATGATCTGACGCTACATACAGGCTTTGGCAAGTTAAGTCGCTCATGACACACCGTAGAGGTTAAATTGCTACAACTATTCACTACCAGACTACTTGCAACGCTCTTGTGTTAACATGGCAGATTGGATGAAAAATGAACATAAAAATACTACAGAAGTATTTATTGAAATTACATAAATACTATAAAGTATCCACCAAGACTATAAAAAAACGCTTGTTACAATATTCTCAGAATTGAGAACAAATATACTGAAAATGAAATAGGAATGCCAATTTAAAGCTTATTTTCTTTCTGTTATACAATTTTAAATCTATGAAATCAAAACTTCTATGTACACATAATATGATGATGATCTTTCATGATTGGTTAGCGCAATAAAAAAGATTTATCTGTAGTTTCATCTGTCAATTATAGAAATAGATATAGTAAATTTATATCTAGTGAATTATCTTGAAGCTCTTTCATTATCATCTATAACCTTATCATAAAAATATGTAAATGCTCGTAGAAAAACAACTGTTGCGAACGCAAACTAGCACTAAGTTAGGATGAATTATGAAACTGGTCTTATAAAAAGATAAAATGAATTTAATGGATGGTCAATCAATCATAAATGTTTATAATTATATAAATGATGTTCATAACTATAAAAAGATTCTATTTATTTCAGGATTTCCAACAGTTGTGAAAACTAATATTTTGATAAGAAGTATGGGACCTGTTTCAGAATTAGACATGGTAATATACTACTTTTATTCATAGACCAAATCCACTCCCTGCTTAGCTGATATCACCATCACGCGGTACCTTCGTATTTACTGTCTTCCACCAATCGTTTTGTTTCCTCTCTGGTTATCCTAGTAGTTTCACCGAATTAATAAGACATCGGTATTCCATTGGTTGGAAAATAGTCAGGCGAATTTCAGGTGCTCGCCAACAGAATGAACGAGTAAGTCTTGATGCATATAAGACTCACACTTATCATAATTCTTTTTGGCACAATTAAGTCCCAAGCTTGAGTGGACATCCCTAGTAACAGTAGTAACTAACCGGAAGCGCTTACCGCTTCTGCACTTCAGGATACGTCCCATGAAAATATTGAGGAAACAAAAATGGAAATAGTGAATACATCTGAACATGTTATGAAAATGTAAGTAATATGTCACTGGCTTAACTCGAAAAATACGTGTAAAATTTGCGGTTGAGAAAATGGGTTATAAACGAAATGTTAATTGAAGATATTGATTACATCATATGTATTTGATTGATTTTCGTAATATAAAGCTTCTTATTAATTTACAAGCCTTAAACGTTTGTCTAGTAACGAAGTCAATCAAGTAGAGCCAAATTCGTGGACTTTCGATTCCCTCCGAAACATAAATATTGACTACAAATTCATATTATTATATTGTATTAGTTACACCGACATTGTATATATCAATGTTATTGCTAATTCTATTTGTATTGATTCATTTTCCAGGACTATTCAATGGACTGTTATTTTCGACAATACTGGAGAGACGCCAGATTGAGTTTTCTCGGCCCTATCAAATCATTGTCACTTTCCATTAAGATGCTGGAGAGAATATGGCGGCCGGACACGTATTTTTATAACGGAAAACATTCTTACGTACACACAATAACTGTCCCAAATAAACTGCTAAGAATCAATCAAGATGGTGACATCTTATACTCGATGAGGTATAGAATACTCTTATAAGTCTTAATGTTACTTCGCTATTCAGTTTCCACAATAAACATCGCAAAAGTCTCGCTTTGAATATGACTTATACTGAAATTAATGTTCTATTTTCAACATCTATCATCTACCTTTTGAAACGCGTTCTTTCGAACCAATTCAATAACAAAAGTACGTCGATGTATTAATGGGCTCGGTGAAGCGTTACATGTAATCATAAATTTATAATAATACTACTTGTAGTCAGCAGTTGAATATTTTAAATGAACACAAATCAGATGAACGCCTTTAGTAACAGCTCAGTATGAATGCCTACGATCAATAGTTTCGAATTTGTGTTGCTGATGAAATGTCATGACATAATTTACTACAAGTTATGCGGTTTATTGTATAATGTAAGTGCATAACGCGTTCAGCCACACCAGTGTTAATCAGCTCTGGAAATGATTGATCAACGTCCAGACCTCGTAATATTCCACCTGACCGACTTTCAAATGGGACTTGAAGCTTATGCGATTGATTTTTCTGGACAACATGTTTCTAAATAATTTAATATACAGTAGTCTAGACTTGCACAAGAGCTTTCTTGGAGAGGTTTTCGTGCATGGCGATCTATATAGAGTCAAACCCTTAACTATCTGCGTATTAAAATTAAGATACAGCTTAACTATTGTACTGCTGTACTCAAAGTCTATGTTACCTCATTTTTATACTTAACAAATTTGGATCTTATAAAATTTCCCCTCTCTTTCTTCGATTTCAATAATTTTTATTCTAAATATTTCCAAACTCTGACTTTTTTTTCAAATAGTTTATTTTAATGTACAGTTGTAAGCAGTGAGTGCATCAATTCTTAATGCTCTTTTTATGCTATACAGTAGACACAAAAGTCACGTCATCACAAGAGTATTGTTTATTTATTTGACCTTACTTTCAATGTTCTTATTAGAATGGACTACTCAGACAGAAACTCGGCTGATGATTTCAGTTCATCTTCAATTAAAAATCGCACGAAACGTCTGACATTTAACTGATAATTTAAAATCGGCAATTATAATCAATTGCGCACGCCCATATATTTTCACTCTTTTTACGCTTAACACGTTTATAATGGTCGATAATACCGCACCATCAATGCAATCAATTGAATGTAGTTTTACCGTGATCATATCGTAAAAGAAAATGAACCGCTTTACCATGTACTAGATTCAATTTTAAATGAGCGATTGTGATTGATATTATTTAATGAACCGCAAATCTTCAATCGAGTTTTACATATATTTCCTTTAATATAACAATTTTAATTATTCTGATCAAGTAATTGAATATGTTACCCCCTGTAGTAACTCAATTATACACGTTTCCTCCGCTAACCCGTAAACCAGAATCTGATTTAACCCAGCGAATTCCAATTAAGCTGGAAGCTTCGTCGTAAGACATAAGTTTTGTACAAAATATTACGAACATTTTTCTGATATTAATTATATTATAAAATTTTGACCTTTTGAAAACATTACAAATAACTTTTGTTGATCAACTATTAAGTATGAGTAACAAAAAATCCCACTTTGTAAATATATTAAAATCAAACGTTGTATTTCGTGGTATATACTAACGTGACGCTGATTTCCTTTTCTTATTTTATCTGTATGGCCCGTTTTAGGTGTTTTTGTTTTTAAATGATTGTTCATTTGTTGCCGGTATTAGATACCGGCATTACAAAAAAGTTATAAAAATGAGGTTATTTTAAATAATTTATTACGACCATCACTGTATTGAAAAACAGCAGTAATACCGGGATAACGGTGTCGGTAAAAATATATTTCAACCCTTAGCTAAGTATATAATGTGCTTTATAAGCGTAGTTAACTTTTTATCATAATAAGAGGATATTTATTTTATTTTATTATACGAAAGAATGTATAAATAATCTTTAATTTCCTAGACTTACCATCAAGGCCAAGTGTCCAATGGAGCTCAGAAATTTTCCGATGGATCGACAATCATGCCCTCTTATACTAGGAAGCTGTGAGTAAAGCAGTAATTAATTATACACATTCTTTGCAGTAATCAATTTTTATATTTAAAGACTAACTATTAATCAAGAATGAAAATGATAAAGTAAAACAATATTGTTGATGTGACGAGTCCACGAATTTCAAAGTTGATCATTTTAGTGTTCTTATTATTTATTCAAATCATGATGTGTTCCAAATTTAAAATTTGATTGTTTTGGATTTGAAGTTATGAAATTATAATATCTTGGTTAACATTCTAAATTTGAAATTGTATTTAACTTGGATTTAAATTCCGAATTATTCCAGACGAAGCGTTATGTAGACATAAAAAAAACTAGCATTAACGAACACTCATGAATCTTTTAAATTCTAGAGGTGTTCTGTAAGACGAGTTTTTGAATTAATACAACGCCGCCTAGTATGAAAAATATTTACTATGGATTTTTTTGACTATTTATCGAAAACATCATGCATTTTCGTGTATTTCAGATGCTTACACGAATCAACAGTTGGTTTATCAGTGGCAGAATGCTGAAAGCGTTACTTTTGTTCCAGGAATGACTCTTTCTCAATTTGATCTCATGAGTTTTCCCTACAGAAATTTCACATTTACTCGCCGAGAAGGTAATAGGTTTAAAAAAATATTATCCTTTATATCCGCTGTCATAACAAAAATAGGCTTACAAAAATGATTAAATCCCAAAAAAATTATGGAAACATTAGACAGAATTAAATGTTTAAAAATATATTATATAAACTAACGTGATTAACAATGTTCAACAGCACGGATAATGTTAACCATTAAGTGTGTGAATCTATTTATAATGAATATTTTATTAGTATTAATTTATTATAAGCGTTTTTCTATATCAGCAGTTGGCAACCCGGGGAAGCATTGTAAGCCATTTTGAGTGCCCGTCGAGTAAAGAGTTGCCGACCTCTGTTATATATACTTAATTTAAAATAATATGACAGCAACGGATTGAGAAATATTATCAACATCCCATACTGCAATTTACGTGACGGCTTCATAGCTTGTTGAACTCTTTAGCAAGTTCTGGGTTTACATCCTCGAAAAACCTGTTATAATATGTGTTTATGAATTATTTTCTTTTCGAGTTCATCTTGACTGACTTTGTTACGATTTAAAATTCTCCTCCATTTTGTCTCACGAGGTTTAAATATTGACAAATATCTTCGGCAAATCAGTTTGTCTTTTCAAAATATTATTAAAACATACTTGGGTTGAAGTTGATAAACATAAACCTTATAATATGTTTATATATTTCGTATAACTCGATTATATTGTATTAATAATTTAGACAATAAAAAACAATGCATTTAGTTCTTCCGTTTCGATTGTAGAATTCTTAGTCATTTTAACCGTTCAACTAAAATTATATTATTATATAAATAACGCTTTTAAATGATACTTAAAAATAAAAAATATTTATTTTAGGTGACTTCTCTGTTCTTCAAGTATCCTTCAACCTTTCCCGCCACACCGGCTACTTCCTCATTCAAGTCTACGTCCCTTGCATTCTTATCGTCGTCCTCTCCTGGGTTTCTTTTTGGATCCATCGAGAGGCAACGTCGGACCGAGTGGGTCTCGGCATCACAACGGTGTTGACACTTTCCACCATAAGCCTGGATTCGAGGACTGACCTTCCCAAAGTACGCTATGCCACGGCCCTCGATTGGTTTCTTCTGATGAGCTTCTTTTATTGTATTGCGACTCTATTAGAATTTGCTGGCGTGCACTATTTTACCAAGGTAATTATTTCAAATGAGAAAAATCATACTGTGCTGTAAGGCTGTTATTTACGCAGTAGATAGACTCTACGAAAATACGTAAACATAAATCATTCAAATCTCGGCATAAAAAAACATAAGATCGTTTCCATAACTGGGTAAGATTCTAAAAACAGATAATTTGTCAGAAATAAATAATAGAAAACATTTTTAGTTAAATTTTTAGGTTATGTTTTCCCCAGTTAAGTTTAAAGGGGTTTTTATTGACGATTCTATGGTATCAAAGCAAAACAATGACTGTTCGGCGAACCGCGTCGCTTTCCATGGTTTAAGAAGTATAAGTAAGTTGGATTGTTGTGTTTGTAAAATATGCGACGAGACTTTGACAAACCAAATTTTTAATGTCATCAAAACACTGTTGTAAACATAATAGATTGTAATTCAATAAGCACAGAATGACGTCAACAAATACAAAAATGGCGACTGAGATTTTTTATCCAGCTCACCTTTTATATCTCTCACACCGTAGTTTCTTACGGTTGACCCGTAACAATTAAAATAGGTAACAATAATTTTATCCGTCGAGAAGCAAATGAGTAAGAGGTGTTCGAAGTGTGCGGGTATACTATGAAATTGTGGGGCGCGCAATATCCACATGCTTCAATACGAATACTAACTCAACAATTCCACAAGATTCATTTTCCTTTAGCGATCAGCAGAGGCTTATCAAACAACACAGGTCCATCTTAAACAAAATTACGTCAGTCTAAACCCACTTCATGCTTTTTTCAAACCTGTCTTTGAATAATATTATGTTTAATAATAATTCTTAAATTGTTTAACCAACCGAAGATCGGTTGTGATTTATTTCTTACATGACAACACAGCTATCCAACCCGCAATTATAAACGATTAATCGTGTTACAAACGGCGATTATCATAATTGCTGTTAAGAAAAGTTATCCAAATAAAATTAAAAATTGCTTACTTATAAACAATTGTAATTATTACTAAAAATAACCGCCAATGTCATATCTTTTCATTCGATGTACGGCTTTGTATAACATATCAGCTTTTGTAACTTCTCTCGCGCCTCATTGTTAACGTATCTATCCTTTTTCAAGTAGAATATTTTGATTAACTTATTCAAGAAATGTTTACATGAATATTGACTTGAAAGGTGGGCTCCGGTGAAATCCCAATCGACGACGACGAGTGGGAAGAACTGATAGAGGAAACCGGAGGTGATCCTTTTGCAGCCCGTCAGTTGGCAGCGAGACGAAGGAGCAGTAATGTTCCACGAGCTGCAATTATTGTAAGCTAATCAGCATATTATTAATCGCTGTCTTCCTTTGTCCATCACTCGTACTACAATATAAATTTGTCTCGATTTATCTATCTGTAACAAAGCGCATCCGCACATACACACTCTCTCTGTCAAAACATGCGCAGAGAGAGAGAGTGTATGTGTGAGCGTAATTGTTGAGTAAATGCTTAATGCACAGTTCACACACATACACTCTCTCCCGCATCAAGTATATTGACTGGTGACTGACCTTGTAAGGTATTTCTAGTGGATATAACTTGTCTTCAACCAATATTGTAAATGTTTAAAAGTTTGATAGCTTTTTAATTTACAATATCCTGTCAAATCAACTCAGCTACTCTATCCCAACGATAAGATCCCCGTTGAGCGATCAGAAGTGTCCGAGTTCAATCCTTGACTGGTGCTTCCACGCGCGATCGAGTAGTTTGTGTGCTTTAAAACTGGGACTCGATTGAAAGCGAGAACGTCACACAAACTCTTTCTTATTTTAAAGCATACAAGTCACCCTATCGCGTGTGAAAGCGCCTGTGTATACAGCCGGCTAATGTTGATTCGTTAATCACAATTTTGAGACAACATTGTCAACAGGTCTATCGTGTAAATGTTTATGGTATCCTTTCATCTGAGTTGTTTTAAAATTTATTGAATTTTACTTGAGCTTATTGATTTAACAATTTAAAAAAATGTGAATAGATAATCCGTGTCCTTTTTTTAATTATTTTAATTTTCGGAGACAAATTTAATATCTGCAATATTTTCAATCATTGCCCCCCCTTCTCTCCGACGTAGAAACAAAACTAACAATCAAACCGTTTTATAAAAAAAAAGCATTTTTTAACAAAAAACAATTTATAGGTAAAAAAGATATGGAGCGATTGTTCAATAACGTTACTTCAAAACCACTAACTATTTTAAATTAAAGGAAAATATGAAAGTCTTATTTAAATTGTTGCTATTGAACAGTTTATTATGAAATTTAACAGTAAGTAGAAACGTGTATCGTAGTAAGTCCCCTAATCTTTATTTTATGATGTATTAAAGATCAATCAAAACATATTTGCTTAATTCGCAATGTTGCCTGATTGAACTTCGACCGCAACCCTCTTTGGCCCTTTCATTACTAATTGATCTAAAATTTGAACAACGCCCTTAGTTAACTAATTGGAAGGATACACCTTCATAATAATAATTATAATGACGTGTAATCGATGCCTAGATTTACACGTTCACATTAATTTTATTCATATCGTTTACTAACTAAAAGCGGCCCTCGACCTTCGTACGTTCTACTTTCGAACAATTCACTATTATAATTTAAGACATCGACTGAGGGTGCTTGATGGAATTTCAATATTAAATTTGGATTATTGAGATTTTGTACACTTCCATGTATTTTGTCACTAACGACCCGGGTTTCGCCTCAGTTCGAGTCCATTCGTGTGCTCGAATGCCTGAAGATGCCGAAAGGCGAAACCCGGGTCGTTAGTGACAAAATACATGGAAGTGTACAAAATCTCAATAATCCAAATTCACTATTACACACATTTCTTAAAATATAGATTTCTGTATATAGTAGAAAAACTGTGCGCTGTCATGGAGTTGCTTTTCTCTCCTCTGCTCCCTGTCACCTTCTCAAATACGTAGACAAGTTTGGTCTTGCGTTACGAAGCGTGCCGATGCGTTGTGCTTTGTCAGTCTATTTGTTTATGTATGACATATACTTGAAAGAATGTGATCCCAATGGAGAGCGTATGTCTAGGGCTTAACATAGAGCAAATAATAAAGACACAGCATGTTATAGAACTCTTTATCAAGAGAAGAAAAGGAGACAGGTAATCTATCTCTTGACAAGTCTATAAAGAAAACACCTGAGTGCTTATACGCCTCGTTAACTTTATGTACCCATTGAAAAATAACTATTTTTAAATACCCTGTATATTTTTTTTTACATTGCTTTACTTTCGAACATTCAACATTAGTCCACATTTTCAGGAACCAATTACGTACGAAAGTCGAAGGCCACCTGTATTGAAAAATATCAATGCTGGGAAACAGAATTTCATCACATTACTTTAAACTTTAACAGTATTATTAAATTATATTTCTCAATTTTATTGAATTGCTAGTTACATTTTTACTACTCAAAAACACGCCATTTGCTATTTTACGCAGTAAATGTTTATGTTAATATAATAATTGTTGAATTTCATTACAAGCTTAATTATCTCGTAATTATTAAGTAAGTGTTTACTTCTATTGTGTTAATACAAGGCATCGTTTTAGTGTCTTAGGTATAATAATTATTATTTTATTATTATAGCTATTAAAACGTTTGAATTACTTTAAACTATGAGTGCCTGATGCGAAGTATAAGTTTTCTTCTCTCCTCTTTAAGTCCGCTTAAGTTATTTGAAACTCAAATATTTTTTTCAATAATTCAGTGGAAGGGACTCGTTTAAATATTTATAAATATACCATTAAATATTAAAGATAAATGCTTATGTCTCAACTGTGTATTGAATTTAATGTATTGATATTATTATATATAACAAATTAAGATTTAAAAAAATGTATTATCAATACAGCATCGAAAATAATCATTAAGCTTTATAAAATAGAAACGTGGGTCGGGATAAAATAGAATATGTCGGATCCGTGGTGCAGTGGTCAAGGTCATTGGCTTCGGTCGCGGATCTCACGGGTTCGAGTCCCAGTTCGGAAAGTTACATAAATTAATTTTTCTTGGAAGGGGTGAATTTTTTCGATATGTAAAATTCCCTCCCACCCATCCGATACTAAAAACAAGGTGAAAGTGGTAGTGATTAGCTAACCACTAGTCCTGTCCTAGCCCTATCGTTATATCCCTACTCTCTTTGATAAAAAAAATATAGGTTGAGCAACTGAGTAAAAAGCAGTCTCGTAGAACAACTTCCGCTGAGTTACTTCTATTAGGAGGCCATATGCTATATATTGGAAGCTGACATAGAAACACTCCACATTAAATATCTTCCACATTAGAGCGGACAAAAAAGATAGAAACGACAAACTAGGAAAATGAACAAAGTAGTTCAAAAAATAAACAAATATTTTTCAAATTTCTTAATGTAATTGATAGATAACATTTTTTCCACCAAATGTAATGAACAATATTCTTAAATATGTATAAGTCTCGTTAATCCTGCCGTTAAATTTACAAAAAATCATAAAATATTTATTTCTCAGGCCGCATCACTATTCAATGGTGCCGCTAGAGGTGCGGATGATTCAGACTTGGGAGCAGCATCAACCATCCGCCTGACGATGGAGAGAACCACACAGACCGAGCGAAGGGTTCCTCAGTGGAAGCAGCTCCTCTTCTGCCTCATGGGAAACGACAACTTCAGGCGGCAGAGGCAACGAGAGGCTGGTAAATAAGTCATGCGTCTACCCAATCTGAAAACTGGGAAATTAATCTTCATTTCAAATATAAATTATGTAGCATAAATATAAAATTACTTTTTTATGTAATAAAACTAAGTATGTCACATTAAAATTGAGTGTTTTATGCTTTTTAGGAAAATGCAACAGAAGTATTGCAGCCTTTCGGTATTTGATGTTCGCTATAAGATCTGGTTTATTGGCTTATTAATAATTTAAAAATCCGCTCGTGAGAGATGTAGTATAACTTAACACTCCGGCTCTAGGGTGGCCATGATGTAATATTTTTTTTTACATATGAGTCGCTGAGTCGTTAAACACGCTCCTGGCAATTTTTTCAATAAAATACGTTTTTAATGTACGTATGTTCTCTATCGACAGATCAATCAATTTTTCCTTTTGCAAGTCAAAAATTTCTTCTTATTTCATTCTCTTTCAGTTAAAAAATTTTCCAAACATAAAAATGCAAAACTTGAATTATTGAGATTTTGTACACTTCCATGTATTTTGTCACTAACGACCCAGGTTTCACCTTTCGGCATCTTCAGGCATTCGAGCACTCAGAATTGACAGATAGTAAACATTGTCTAACGTTTATATACAAGATACAAATATGACAAAATTTTATTTATAAGATAAATATTTACATACTCCAAATCTACCATAAACCATAAGTAATGTGGCTACTTAATAGTTATTTATGAAGATTTCGCTCGATTATAAAATTTATTTTTGAGTCATTCTGTAAACTCTTTGTGTATTTTCTAAATTTTATATTTTTTATTCTTGAAACTAGCAGAAAAAAAATGACACTGGCTTATCATGATGGTGTGCTGATTCACACACATTAAAAAATCTATAAACTAAGAGTTATCACAGTAGTCAAATCTTTATCATCTTCTAAATCTACTCATTTTAAAATAAATGTAACTTGAATATCAAAGAATTTTATATTTTCAGTATAACGATATCCAGTTCAGTCGTTTTCAAGTAGAAGATGATAAAATGTTGCCAAAAAATAAAAGCAAAATAAACAATAATGTGAAAAATAAAACACCGAAGCTGCATTTCTCGCGCTATTCCCGTGTAACACAATATCCTTCCGAAATGTGTTTACTTCAGCGGCGCTTAAACTTCTTTATTATCCGGATATCAGGAATGATAAACCTTTAGATTTAATTTAATAAGCGCTTCCTAAATAGGCGTGCTATTTATTTGTTGCAACAAAGAACTGTGTTTCCGACGACATTTTTGCAACTATTATAGTGATAAAAACAAAATAAAATTTGTATAGGGTTAGTATATTCAAAATTAGAAGAATAACATTCGACGAAATCAAAAAATAATGGAATAATATGTACACGTGACATTTTGTATGAAATTTACTCATGGAATTGAGTGAATCAGTTTTATCACAATTATGAAATTAGTCTTGTTTGCCTACGATGGTTTGAATTGGGCAAGCGAAAATGTCTATGCGCCATGTATCACTATGGGATTTAGAATTTTTGTATCAGGCATTCGAGCACACGAATGGACTCGAACTGTCAGTTCGAATAGATTCGTGTGCTTGAATGCCTGAAGATGCCGAAAGGCGAAACCCGGTTCGTTAGTGACAAAATACATGGAAGTGTACAAAATCTCAATAATCCAAATTATCACAGTTATGTTTCGTAAACAAAAGGAGAACGTAGTCGTAAAATAAATTCCTAATTTCGACCCGTTGATTTTAAATAGCTGATATTTGAGCATATTAAAAAAAAGAATACTCTTTGATTTATTGCAGAAAATGGCCAACACGGAGCCAACCGTCACATAAACAGCGTATCGCATATAGATCGAGCAGCTCGAGTTCTCTTCCCTGCATCATTTGGCTTCCTGAACCTCTTCTACTGGCTGGTATACGTGACATACCAAGAAGACTTCAAGTGGACCGATCCTCCAATTCATTCGCTGAGCCACTGAAGTGGCAGATCTATCTCGCGAGACGCTTTTGCTCGCGTAATACAATCGTTTTGTATTGTGCAGATGCGCAGACTTGTAAGCAATGTAATTAATACTTACAGATTATTGCTCGTAATAATCGTAGCAATGTAATTAATACTAATACTAACTCACAGATTATTACTTGCAATAATTTGAGAAAATTTGAACAAGTAGGTCACACTTTCGTTTTTAAAGAAACATAAAACAACCAGCTGCATCTACTCGGTATCTGTCACTTTGGTAGCACAACGTCATTTTCAGAATGGTTTGTCTAACGCGCTAACTTTTAGTTTTGCAAAAGGATTGTTGATGTTTTATTAATAAATAAATTATTCATTTGAAGTAAGCAAATATTTAAATAGAAATTTATGTACCATATTTAAACTAAGCAAACTGAAAAAAATAAAATAATTCCCATCAAAATACGAATTTTGACGAAACGGTTATTCTATGCAACAATCTTGGTGTGGCGTTTATATTCATAATTTACAAAATTATTAACATTGTTGGAAATTGATTTTTCTTTGATTTAATATTTAAACAAAATGAAAGTGGAACATGTATTGGAATTTGGATTAGACAATATTTTTTTTTTAAATATGCATTAAATTCAGTCTAGTATCTAGTATTAGACATAATATAGGTTATTCAGCTGAGTGTCTGTTCATAAAATTATGTGTTTTTTATAATAATTTATAAATAGTATCAGTTTCTTGAAAAATATTTGGAATTACTGGTAGCTATCAATGCGTCAATCACTTCACACAAGCTTGACGAAAAAAGGCATCGCACATAACACATAACCATGCCCAATATCTCAAATGTGAACTTAATCAACAATTGATTAAGCTTGCCATGACTTGAAACTGGAACTTTTCTGCCGCTTAGCGAAACTTGCCACTGGGCTGCACATTCTGAAATAATAATAGGTATATGGTATAGCATATAACAATTATTTGCATTGTTTCCATATTTTTTGACAGTAAAATGACAAGCAGAATTATAGCTGAACTCATTATATTAAATATGTTTGATATTCAATTAATACGAATCCGTCGCATAAAACATGTATGAATATTTTTTTCAGCCGTGTCCCTTTTCACCTTTTAACATAACGTCAACGTATTCCTTAAGCGACAGTTTTTATCAATACTTGAGTATGTCTACGTCCATTTTTATACGATCATATTTGACTGAACTATACGTCAAGTTTGAATATAGAATATATTCTTCTTGATTCAAACTTGACATATAAAATTTGAATATAGAAGACTCGACAATCACTATTTCTGTGCTTCTGATGGATTGAGTTTACATTATTTTTGATTTTTGTTTATGTTTAAAGTGTTATAGGAGTAATCGGTAAACAAATGCCACATTTCCGCAACTAAAATTTTACGAATAATTTATTCTTGGAAATTACGGTTGGCAGCTTTCCTGCCAACTAAAATAAATCAAAATCGGCAATAATTTAATTTCAGAGATGTATCATAGCGATAGAATTTTCATGTTGCGCTATACGTTACTGGTGTGAACATTCAAACGGCCTTTCATATTTACAATTTAGAAATAATTGAAAATATGTAATGAAAATAATATAGCAAAGTGAAATCTATTTTTAAAATTCAGAAAACAATGGATGCATTATTGTATTGCAAATGGCGATAATTCATTTTCAAGATTGCTTTAATAATTGATTATAAGTTCCTTTTATTTCTTGACGTCATATTTATGTAGATACACTAGGTATTTATTATAATAATATATACTGTATTCGGTAACCGGACAAAACAGAAAACGATAAATCAGAAGAATAACAATTCAGAACAGGGGGAAAAAACCTAAAACACAACATTTTTTCGTATCACAATAAAATTTTAAAGAAATACAAATATTTAATATAATAATTGCAGGTTGTAAAGATAATAAATGTAATTAATAGATATTTCCCATAACTGAAACGCGGAAGGTCTGAAATTTTCAGATATAGTTTTATTTAGTACTTATAATTGTCATATGTATACTAATTTTGGACTTATGGTATCATTTTAAAAAATCTTTTTGGAACATGATACAACAGAACACGAATATACATTTAAAACAAAATTTAAAAGAAATTAATATACAATGGATTGAATTTTTTGGAGTTTCTTTTAATAAATATATCCATTTCTTCTTAAGTATTTTATGATGTTAAATGAATTATATTTTATGAATAAAATAGAATGCGTTGTGTTAAGTTAAGTTATAGGCTATTACCTATAACGTTATAGCATGATTCACTCAGAGTCCTAATCTGTATAGTATGAATTAAGAATATCAATAAAACTTTTAAAAATATAAAAAGCATTACTTTGCATCTTACTTACTTGTAGGTCACCAAATTATTTAACCTTATCCCCTACAATAAATTACATTATTCTGTGTAAGGATCCTCAGAGCTCGTCAAAGAAAATATCACATTTGAACAAATTAAATAAAAAATCATTAACAGTGTATTTATATTATAAATATCATAAAATACTTTATCTTAGATCAGGGGCTTCCAACCGGTGGGGAATTTTAAAGTTCCAAGAGGGGAATAGCTGCCTTAAATTAAAAAAAAATATATTACATAATATGATATTTTGCACATAAAACACATTTAGTAACACCCAGTGGAATAAAAAAACTATCCATTTTAATTTTATATCAGAGTTAGACTGTCTCCTTCGCACTTTGTAAGTAGGAATGGAAAAAAAATGGTTGGGGGTCCCTGTTTTAGTATATTATATAAGATTTTTATTGTCGTGAAGCCCTCCTAAAAATGAGGTCCATGGCATCTATACCTTCTGCCCCCCTGTATGGGCTTAAGTATCTTTATTTTATTCATATTATGTATAATCATAGACAGCTCTGATGGGTTGGCCACGAGGGCATGGCTTCCCTCTTCGACGAATAATTTTAGGTAATATTACGCTCAAGCCATGTACACATATCAGCCACGAAAAAACGCGACGCATATTTCACCAACTTTACATACAGTTATTGTTATCTTAACTACTGAGTCGATGTGAGTTTGCAAGGCCTGCTGTATAGCGTGATATTCTAAAATCAATGGCTAACCCCCTTGACAATTTTGTAGGTCCACTAGTGGCTAGTATATTCATTAAATAAATTCAACCATAACAAGCAATGCCTATAGTAATTCAAAAATTTGATCATCAAGCATCTCATCAGTTTTGTGGGCCAACACTTAACCAATAAAAATCAAAATGAAATAGGTACTTAGACAATTTTCATTGTCTGCGACATCCTTTGGCTAAATATTAATTTGTGTGGTACACATAAATATATCTATTAGAGGTCTGCACGTAGCCGAAATTTCATAAAATTACCCGGTCCGAGCCCGTCATCTTCAGGCCCGGCCCGGCCAGAGCCCGACTTTCAATATCACACTAGTTACCCGAACCCAACCCGAAGATATTCATAGCACATGTGAAATAAATTATTTGAATTGTGAATACTATTACCTTATGGCTGACTCATGACCCGAGCGTAGCACGAAATATTTTTCTTAAATTTGAATTCCTTACCCGGACCCGGCCCGAGCCCGAATCTGAATTATCTTTACTCACTCGAGCCCGTAAAGGCCCGTGGGCCAAGCTCGGGCCCGTGCAGACCTCCAACATCTATACAGCAGTGGCGTTAATAGGGACTGTAAAAATAAAATATTATCATCTCATGGACATCTTTTACCTTAAGTCAATATGCCATTATCGCTATATATCCAAGACATATTATTTAAAAATAGATTTAATTAGATTCCGAATCAACAATAATTAACAGTTAATTTATTCAGTGCTAGCAAGAGATATGTCACATCACTCACAATGAAATTTTTTAACGATTCATTGAAATTCAAATATGAAATAAATGTAATTTTCAATAGTTTGCAAATTTGCAATATGGACAAAGTTGTATGGTGTATGTACCTGCATAAACAAATTTTTTTGTCATGTCCGCTCCCAACGTGCGTCATATAGCATCCTAATGGAGGTATCTCAACAGAAGTTTTCTAAGAGAACTGCTTAGTACTCAGTTGCTCAACCTATCTATTTTCGAAGAGATAATCGTTCTCGCTACGCCCTGTTTTTGAGAATCGGATTGGTAGGAGGGAAAAATTTTAGACATCACAAACATGCATGACTACGAACAGAAATCCATAAATCGACTGAAAGATCAATTTATGAAACTGTCCTCACCGGGAATTGAACCCGAGACATCAACAAACTGAGCCACGCACGTCGACAAACATAATAATTACCAATTTTTTATCATGACAATGACAAAAAATGATAATATTATTATCATTTTAGTAAACTCTTCTCAAACTAATACTCCTTTTTTAGACAAAATACAATACAATAATTTTACAATAACTATTGTTCACATTGCAGAGTTAAGAGACTCATAACGAATTACAATAAGAATAAAGTAAGCATTGATAAAATAGATAAACGTTGTGAATAAATACAAAAATTATTTATCTTCATTGTGGTAAAGTTAGGCTGCGATATTTTCGTAGATTTACTACTTTAATATCAAATTATATTCATGTAGTTATATGATATTAACACGAATAATTTACTAACATTACAAAAATAAATTATTCACTTTAATCTGTTTATATTTCCCGCTCAAATGTGTTCTTTCGGCCGCTTGACGCGATTGTGGTTTGCGATAATAATTATAAATATATTTCGTCTTATTAAGTATGCGCATTCGGAATATAGCCAAAAAATAATAAAACGTTATCTAGCAGATAAAAAAATATCTTGTGAGATTGTAAATATTAAAAAAATCTGTGGCTTGGGATATTCCAAGTTGATTTTTTTACACGGCGCTCCGAGCGTTTCGCGTAAAAAAAATATCGTACATGGCAACCTTGCCCAAAAAGGAACAATATTTTTCTGTGTACTTCTGTGCTTCTATTTGTTTTCCATTTAAAATATTGCGTTATTTTCGATTGCTTGTGACATAAACTCAAATAATTCGGTTCTGAAAATATGTAAATTATCAATTACCAGTTGTGTTTTCCAGTTTTACGGCCTTTCTGAAACAATTCAGGTAACAGCTGACAGTTGCATTGGAATAGTCCGCCTAGTTCGCTTTTTGATTTGCACTATTTCATAACATACTGTGAAGTCTGCGATTTTATATGATTTTTTAGTAATTGCCTAATTTATAATAATAAGCATTTATTTGTTTTAGTACGGTTGTACACTCATAATAAACATTATTTCATTCTTATGCAGTGTCCAGTGAATCTTAATATTTCATGTTTGTTTATAAAATTAATGTTTTCAAGACACCTGTAATAATAATTACGAACTATGCACTCTCGCTGGTGCTCTTATTAGACGTATTTATTCTCTTCTTAAAATTAATACATGTCATTAATATTTTATGAATTTAATTAGCGAAGTCTGCACGCTCCTTGTCTTATTTATTCAACAATCAATTATTAACGGAGATAATAACGAGGTAGATACGCGGCATTGGATTAGTTGGGATTCATTTTTTAACATAAAAAGTGGATTGCAGCAATTGAAAATAATTATCATTTATGTGTCATAAGTGTGTGTGAATAATCAAACAGTAGGTATTGTAATTTTTTAAATATTATCTATGCAAGTATTTTTATTTAAAATTCAAATTACTTTCATTAAATTAAACCATGAATAGTTTTTTTCCATTCTTTTGCATTTTGTGACCATTTATAATTTTTTTGTATTCTGAACCTATTAAAATACCCTTAAAATATTCTTCTATATTATTTCTCTGTAGATTTTCATTCACTCTTTAGGTACATTTCAATTATTTTGTTGCAAGAAATCTGAAATAATTTATTACATTATTACGAAGGCACCCGCCTTGAAACACTGCTGCCATAAATCAACATTCAGGTTGTTGCAAATGAATCCTCACCATCCTCAAAAACACAAAAAAAACTACTTTTATTACTATTGTTAAAATGAGTTAATAATATGAGGAATTCTTTTGAAGGAAATTAAAATTATGACAGTCTGGATTAATTCATAGCAACTCATTTTTACGATGACTATTTTTTTATTATAATAAAATACCAAAAGCATACATTATTATTATTAAGAATCTAAAATATTATTTTATGATTTTAATTTATAAATACTTTCTATGGAAAGATGAATTTAAATACTGTGCTAACAAGTTTAGTCAATACAACTAACCATGACCTTTTAGTCTTTATTTTATGCCATACTTCTCTTTGGTGATAATAATTGTATGTCGCCCTGCTTGGTTACACATTCAAATTCTAATCCAAAATCTTTTTCTCATTTTTGCCATTCCGTTTGTCGTAGGTATAATCGTTTTCATATCGTGATCTTCTAACCACAGCGATGCGTCATCAATATTTACCAAAACATCGTTCATTTCAAATTTTGGTTCTTCAATATGCAATAGAAACTATATATATATATGACTATAGAAAACGGTGTTACCAATATTAAAGTACATTCGATGATTGCTATAAATATAACACCTATCTGCCGGGTGGTAAACTTTGGCTTCGGTTACGGGTTCACAGCTTGGAATCCCAGTATGAACAGTTTCATAAATTGACTTATGGATTTGTAGTCAAAGGCAGGACCCGTCCGATCCGATTAGCTAACCACTAGTCCTTCCCTAGCCCTATCCTTCTACCCTTACTCTCTTCAAAAAAAGACAGGTTGAGCAAACAGTTGTAGTAAACAATTGTCGTTGAAATAAGCGTCATTAGGATTGCATATTCTCCAGATTGGGAGTAGACATTGGCTCAAAATTATGGTGTTAATTATTTGTTGTTTTTTTATAGATGCTTTAATGCATTATAAAAATAAGTTAACAGTGAAATTAGCTGCCATATCTAAATACCTATCACCTTTATAAATTTTTTTAATCCTCCAGAAATTTTATTTAATTAATATTCACTGTTACAGTTTTTACATGCTTCAATCCATTGTGGCGTGTGAGGTATAATTGAAAACACACAGTATGATACAAACCTTTGCTGAAATGCTTGCATGACAAAAAAAAAACAGAAAGGTTACAGATTCATGAGTCATCAAAATTTCACAATACTTGTTTCCGACAATATATAGTCAGCTAATATCTATTTTTAATGAAGTTATACTTTTAATACTAGCCCACTGGGTAATTGCTAGCACATCAATTTTAAATGACCTATTTAAAAAGCCAACGTTTCATAATATTATAGATTGTCATAACAGCTTGACGTAAATAATAATAATACAGTGGAACTCCGATCCAACATTCTTGCATTCATCGTTTTCCCACACGTAAAGATTATTTTTTACAGTTCCGGCAAATCACAAATAAGAACAATGTTAAATAATCCCGCATTAATTGTTCCCCAATCTATCGTTTTCCTCGATTTATTGGTTAAATAAATATTATCGTGATTGATCGTTTTTGTCGAAAATTTAAATCCCACTCAGAAGAATACGCAATCCTATTCAACCACTATCGTAAAAAAGACTAAAACTGTAAGTCTGCAAGTGCCGTCTTTTTGCATCCTGAGCACCTATGTGCAGACTGTCACTGAGTCAGTCAGTGTTTTTATTGCTTAGTATTTTGCATCATGAATTTTTCTAACTTACAACTAAAATGCCCCCTATAAAGAAAGCTACGACTAACTCAGAGACTGAAAATAGTTATACAAGACTTTCCCGCGTTAATCGTTTTTTTTCATGGTCTGTTAAAAACGAAGAACCGGGGCTCCAGTGTCAAATTGTCTTGTATATACATATAAGACAATTTGACAAATATAGTGTAGAGAAAATTTATAGCATTATCAACAACTTAAGCATCCACTCAAAAAAGGAATTGAATTGAATTATTTAGGCAGTGGTCGCAGACCACTGCCTAAATCTACAAGAATCTTTAATGGTCCTCAAGGTTATTGCAGTAATGTAATTGGATTGGGTTAAATATAGTTTAAAGAACTTATCCTTCTCTAAGAATAGTTTCCAGATATCATTAGAGATATGAACCATTAACCCTCGCACAACCGAGTTGGATGAAAACCCTAAAGTGTTACCACCCAGCCATGTGACAGGCAAAAACTAACATCTGAGATATAAAATTGTATGAATCAATTCAACGAATCATAAATTCCATTTTGGCAATGGCAAATTTTACAATAAATTTACACAAACCTTACAGCAACTATTTCTCATTTTGTAATATTGATAAGAAAAATGATTTCTCACCTCTTAATTGCTAAATTAGCACCTTATGTGATTTCAGTAGAATGCAGTTACTTCTTTGAATGTAATCATAGGCATTTAAGATTATTAACTCATTTAATTTTTTTGTTATTTAGAGAATATATTTCCTTTCAGAAATATACCCAGCATGGACGATTCAGACGAGCGATGCGTTAAACATGCGTGACAGCGAGAAGCGTTTGTCGTCGGTGAGCTTTACGCGGCATGGCAGCGTCCGGACGGGGGGCGAAAGCGGGACGGAAAATGAAGAGGACGAGCTTCACATGTGCATGGCACCGCATGTGCAAGCTCTCCTGGCGAGAGACGAGCGTCGGCCGAGCTGTTGCGGCCTCGCCGTTCCCGTTCCGTTTGAGAGAGCCGCCCCCAATACCTTCTTCAACCCCAGGTTCGACTCGGAGATCTTGGAAGGGCAGTACAAGTCTAGCTCTTTTCCACAGATCCGGTTGAGGTTCAGGTAAGATCACAAACTCTTATATAATTCACTAATTATTATTCAATCATTGTCAATAAATAGCTATATTCTTATCTTGCCGTATGAAATCATCCTAGATAATTACTTCCTCAAACAACAACGGTATTCAATATACAAATTCACTGCGATAGTTGGTGTCTTATTGACTATTATATTATGTCGTACTGTACTCTTGACATGTTTTTCTCCAATAATAGTTAGTCATAGTTTAATAATAATCAGCTTCAAAATCTAATATTCAAATCTTGACGCAGTGTCAATCAAATGTTGATTTCGCTGTACGTTAACATTTTGATCTAGAGAAGCCTTGGTCAAATCACACCAAAGCCTGCAAGGCTTACCTGCGCTGTAATTTCGATATTAAAGCATTACTGCATCATAAAAAAATGCACATAATTATGGCCACGTACCAACCATTGTGTCAAATAGGCTGTTTTTAATGCATTGCATACCGTGACTCATATTTGTATTTATTTTGCCATCAATTAATAAAAACAAAATATTTTTAAAAAAGTTATTTCTCATCCTTTCATATTGGAGACTAAAAATAATCCTCAATAAAAATCCACAACTCTTCATCTTCAGAATGGATCATTCATGAAGTTTTAAAGCTTCATACCATATTGCATATTGCCATTGAAAATTAAACAATATTGCAATTTATATTTATCTAACATAGTCGTTTTAACTCGAATGCGATATATGCAGCTATCTTTTAAGCTTACTTTATGTTTTGACATGTTGACGCTGTCGCTTATTTTAAATTAAATTTTCCGGCATAATTGGAATATTCCTCCCCAATTCCAATGTCTATTTTTACCTCCCCTTTTAAGAGTTGAATAATGACATTAAATCCCAACAATTTCCTTTTAAAAATCATGTTTTCCTGTTTCTTCTTTTGCTCATTTCACTCTAAAACATACCCATCTTCCGGCTATACTGTGTTTCAATCACGACTTGCAAGAAAATACTGATAAATTATTATTTGTCTTTTAGTAGTCGGTTCTGTAGCCGAGTGATCAATGTTGTTGAGTTTCGCCCTTCTCAGTACCTGTGTCACAAGCTCGAATCCCCGAAGAGCCACTTTCATACAATCAATTCTTCAATAGATTTTATTTATTTGTATCCAAAGGTATGGACGTCTGTCTGATCCTTTTAACAAGGTGTAGAGAAAGCTAACTATCTCTTGTCCTTCCCTTCATCCATCCTTCTATCCTTACCCTTTCTTGAGATATTGATCCAGTTCTTGTTAAAGAACTTCCGTTGAGATGCTCCATTAGAAGTTCATATGCTACACATTATTTATTGAAGAAGCATTATGTTAATAATACTACTTAATCATCTGTACAGTGCACGAAATATGTTATTGCATAATTTGAGTAAACAAAGAAATGAAATATTATCTATTTCAAATATTATCTATTGCAAACCTAGTATAAAATGAAAATTGATAACTCTGTTATTCCACTGGTTACAAACTGTGACACGTTTTTCGCGTCTTTGAGAAACATCTTCAGACTATCATTATAAACCCAATCATAATTGATATTTTTCTATAGTTATTGGGAAAATATTCACATTATTTATTACAGAATTTGTATCATAACTATAGTACTTTGTTAACTTATTATGTCTGGCGATCCTGTTAAGGTATTAATGACTTTTTTTTTATTTTTCATAAATGTTCATTTACCTAAAAAGTGACTGTTTTTTAATCTACACTTTTGATTTTTGTGTTTTCCGTATCGGGATGTTTGATTTGATTTGAATTACTCATTTTCCTCTGCATACTCTCGTTAACTATATTTGACTCGATCAGAGTTAAAGATCTGTGTGTTCAGCTCTTATCTTGTATCCTCGTATCTCTTTTCTGTGCGGTCGGTTTGTGTTTAATGTTGATATGCCACACTTCTTACACTCTACCCACCGATGTTTGTTTGCAATTATTTACATTTCATTAAAATATTTTTAATTACATCTCACTTGATGTTTTTTAACATTCGCAATATGTAGAAGTTACTTTTGAGTCTATATTTAGATATTGTGTTTGCAGCGATGCGAACTTGCACATTATACTACCGTTTCTTATTTGACAAGATAATTTACTATCCGTTTGTGAGCTATAACAGGAAAGGCAAATATTTAAAGAGTCGAGTAAACAAATATTGCATACGGCCAGTCATTGTTTCATGCGTGCAGAATCTCCGTTGCGGATCATAATGAGATTGTTTTTGTTTCAGATACGCCCTGCTCTACATAATGATGTTCTCACTCGCCTGGATATCCTATTTCTTAGCTTTCGGTCTAAACGGATTAGCCGTAAACTGGCCCGTATTATGCACAATTTTTTCCGGCGTTTTCCTCCTGACTCTCCTAATTTTACTCGTAACTTTCACCGATTTTTATAGAATACACATGTTCAGTGTGTCTGTGATAATTGCCTTGCTACTCTGTGCCCTGAGCCTGTCTCTAATTGGATTTTTTCCATATAGAACTCTCAAAGATGTAAAGTTTATAGGCGACATCAGCAGGGATGTCAATTTTATCGGCGATATTAGTCAAGCCGGTCACTTTGTGATGTGCGTCGAGGTCATATTGATCATTTACACAGTTATACCTCTCCCTCTGTACCTGTGCATCGGCCTAAGTCTGTCGTATTCGGCCGCATTCGAAGTCATGAACATATACATTCATACAAAAGACAACACTCTGTCGTATTCGGGGTTGATAGTCAGGGGTCTGCTGCAGATATGCATTCATATTATGGGCCTTCACATATTACTCATGACAGTCGTCAGAATGAGAGGCACATTTATGAAAGTGGGTCAAAGCTTACTCGTGAGAAAACAACTCGAAATGGAAAAGCTCCTCAAAGAAAAGATGATACACTCTGTCATGCCGCCCAAAGTCGCAGACTGGCTCATGTCGGAAACGGGAATCGAATCCGAAAACAGCCTCAAAAGAAACAACAGCCTGTATCCTCGCAACTCCAATCCGGGGGCTTCCGAATTGAAGTCTCTGTTTAGACCTTTCAACATGCACTGCATGGAGAACGTCAGCATACTTTTCGCTGACATCGTGGGCTTCACTAAAATGTCCAGCAATAAAACCGCAGAGGAACTAGTGACCATTTTGAATGACCTGTTTGAGAGATTCGACGATCTCTGCTCGCTGAACAACTGCGAGAAAATTTCCACCCTGGGAGACTGCTATTACTGCGTGTCAGGATGCCCGGAGCCGAGACCCGACCACGCCAAATCTTGCGTAGAAATGGGCCTAGGTAATTTCCCCTTTATCTATCTCCTTGTTTATTTTTGTAACATTAATTATGCAGAACAGTATGATCTCTTTTGTGGAAAACAATAGTGCAATCTCAGTCAACACGGGAATTTCTTATGATAAGATAAAAAAATATATTATTATTATTGCGGATATGGTCTGAAAACATTATTTGAATTGTGATAAAATCAAGAAAAGAAATTGTGAATCACTAAACAGCAGATGGGAGGTTCAGTAATTTTTAGGGCAATTATCTATACCTTTGTTTGCAATATAAATATAGCTTTATAACAGAACATTTTTATTTAAATATTATAGCTATCAAAAATTTTCATGAAAGCTAGTACTCATTTTTTCTCAACTGTATCTTGTCAAAATGGTACACAATGGTTCGACTCTTAGTCGTTTCAAATAATTGGACTAAATCTGCATAAGTTGATAGTATTTCTTTAGCCATCCCGTACAGGGTCAGGTATCGGATCACTCCCTCTTATTTTTCGTTATAATGTACACCGGAATAATTTGTAATTTGTATATTGAAAAGTGGGAAATTTTTCTATATTATGCTGAAATTATACCGTGATTGAATAAATAGTTATTAAAATCATCATAATTAAAATTAGCATTTTATGACCAAGCAAGGAATGGTTAGTGGAGTATTAGAAAGAAGCTTTTTTTGTGGACTGCTTGTGAATCAATCACCCGACCTCACTCTTCAGATAGTATAAGATTGCAAATGATGTTTGGAGAACAAATTATATTTGAGATAAATTGTAGTATATACATAGAAGAGCAACATATAACGGCATAGAACAGAAGCACCAATATTGTTACAATGTTGACATAATAATATTTAATAGTACCTTTAATTTTCATGAAATATTTGTATAAACACAAAATTACCGACGAAACCATTGCCAACTTACAAAAACGCTCTTATTCTTTTATGCATCTTATTAATTCATATTTCAGGAATGATAACAGCAATAAAGTATTTTGACGAACAAAGAGGCGAAGGCGTCAGCATGAGGGTTGGAGTGCACACCGGTACCGTTTTGTGCGGCATCGTCGGAACAAGACGTTTCAAATTCGATGTGTGGAGCAATGACGTGACTCTGGCCAACAGAATGGAGTCGACGGGCAAACCTGGTAGAGTGCATGTTTCTGAAGAAACTGCTAGGTTCTTGACGGATTACATCCTCGAAGAAGGAGAAGACGTGTTCGGTATGTTTACTCCAATTTTCAATTATTTTTATTTCAAAATTGTAGTGGCAAATTTGTATTTCAAAAAAATTGAATCACTTTTTTTGATATACATTAAAAACGATCAATCTAAACAGCAGAAGAGAGTACATAAGGCCAGTACGTACATATTGCAAAACATGACCAATGCTATACAATGTTTGATAGTAAGCTCTCTGTACAAATTGGCTTCCCTCGCGATGTTTATCCCAGGGTATATGAAGTCGTCAATTCCAGATGTGCCTGGAAGACACGTCAATATGTAATATGACTATTTCTATATTTTGCAAACAGGTCACAAAACTTACTTCATTGAAGGCCGCCAACCCCAAATCTCCATTGACGGTAATCTCAGCCGGTGCAATACAATTCATAACTCGATGCCTCTCAAACTCATAATATCCCCTCCGAAAACCGGCGACTCCTCATCCCCTGGCATGAATACTCTCTCTCCCTGTGTGAATATATCCCTAGCACCCGACGACATACCCGGTCAGCTGGGTCTGTCCGCCTCCCTCACCCCGCCTGTGATAAACCCTAATAGACTCTCGCCTAATCCTTTCCACCTCAAGATGAAAGCCAGCTCCTTGCCAAGTATCCTGGATATGGAAAATGAAGAAGATAAGACGAATTCAGCCAAACAAATGAGCGACGAATCTTCCAAAAGCCCCACATCCACAGGTTTGTAACAATAGATTTGAGATTATTTACACATCTCTTTCAAGAAATAACACAATCACTCTTCCAAAAAACCATTACAGATGGCAATCAATCATTTGGTCAGTAACTACTTCCATAAATGGTCAGTAACTAATTCCATAAATGGTCAGTAAGATGTAATAAATGGTCGGTTAATAATTTTGTTTGTTCAGTAAATAATTGCTAAATGGTCAGGTTAGGTTAAATTAAAAAACTGACCATTTTATATAAATATCTGACAATTTTACTTTACAACTGACCATTTAATTTAATAACAGACCATTTTATATAAATTACTGACTTTATTTTATTTACTGGCCAAAAATTGAAATAGTTACTGACCCAATAAATGCAGGCCAGAGGCATATCCATTACAATCTCGATACAGGGATATTCTCAAAAACCAATACTGTCATCACTTCAACTTTGTCTTTTACTCATACCATTACTTTCATCAACTAAAACTGTATATAACATTTATTAATTTTTCATACTTAATATTTAATGCAACAAGTTGACTTTGTTATGGGAATTATTAAGTCTATATAGGAAAAAGATGTATTCCAAAATTATTTCCAACATAACTTTTTTTGCACTATGACTGTTCAATCTCTGAATCCACTAATAACTAAAGAGGTACCCTAGTATTTTTTAATGATACTCTTGGAGTGAATAGTTCACGAAATGCTTTCAATCCGGATAAAAATAAGACTAGTCAAAATCCCTTGTTCTGTATTAGACTGCTGGGTGTTTGAATGCCATGCAAATCAATTAATTGAATATATACTTGGATCAAAATAGATTTATTAATTTTAAAATCAATATATAGAAATACATTCAGCTATTAGGTATAGAGATTCGGTTGTCGACGCATTATTTCCTACTTCTTTCGTTCCTAACACATTTTCTCTCGGTTATCGACTACAGGTAGCTATGGAAAATATACTAATAAGATAAAAAACTGGAAAGTGCCAAAATTTCTTCGCAAAACCGATGCATCCAACGACAGTGTCAAAATCGAGGAACTGAACAACGTACGCACTTGCGAAAAAGAAAACATCAGCGGCGACGGACACTCGGTGCCATCCTCCAACGGCTACCAGCAAGTTCCCATCGTCATCGAGAGCGTAGAGACCAACTTGCTGAAGCCGTCCGATGCGAACCGTTGCAACCGATTAACTGTAGAGCCATACGGTCAGCGTTTTTCCAATGCATCAGTTTATGAAAATGATATCCTGGACATCAAGTCGTACATCAGTCAATCGAGGAGCGACGTTTCTCCATTTGCCAGAAGCAGTAGCTACCGATCGCAGTATGGAAGAACTAGCCACTGTGAGGTAATTTGTGATTTCCTTATTAATAAGCTATGTTTGAATTGTGAGAAAGATTCAGATCTATTTAGACTGAAGTTAGGAGTTCATATGCTCCACATTGGGAGCAGATATGGTTACAAAAAAATAAATAAACTAACAAGCATCTTAACTTTTTTGTATAATTTCTTTAATGATAATATTAATCTCAATTTTATGTCTTGTAAGTCAATGACTATCAATATAGACATACTAGAACCACAAAAAACACTGTATGAAAACAAATTACTTGAGGTTCAAACCTAATGGGATTCTCTGTGAGTCATTTGTTTATTCACTCTGCATGCTATTAACCAAGCTGTGTTAGAGTGGGAAAGCAAGTGATTGGCAATGATTCTAATATTTCTATAGAGGCAAACCGGTGAATAGTACAATACAAAGATTTAGGTCTTTGGATTTGTGTATTCGAACATAATCAGGAATTGTTGCAGACTACTAAATTAGCAGTAACTCAACAAATTAAAAACAGTTTTGTACAAACAAACTAAATGAAAAAGGTATAGCATTTCAAACCTTTGAAAAACTTTAAAGTTCAATTACTCAAAACCAATATCTTTCAGTGTCTTCTTCCAGAACAACGACGATATATATAAATAATTTTAATTGAATTAAGTGTGCATGGACTACATTTTCTGATTGAAAAAAGTAAATAAAATCTGGCAATCGATTATAAATATTTATTTGATACACAATGGTTTCACTTTTAAGTTGTTGACTGTCAATTTTTGTTGGAAAGGCATTATATTTTAAAAATAAAACACAATGGTTTATTATAAGACACATTTTGTGCACTTAACATTAAATACTTTAAATCGGATGTGATTGCTTGTTCTCAGCTCGCCCAAGCAGGACGTGCACGCAGTTCAACTATGAGTCAGTTACACGATCTACCGACGATTCCATTGAACCTTCGTCCTCTCAACACAGAAGACCAGATCAGTCTGTGTCCTTCAGTGAACAGCAGAAAAGATTCTGGAATACGTAGCACCAGTCGTCGATCTAGCATTCAGCAACAGGTTTGTTCACAAATAACACATAGATTATATTGAAATTCGTTTAAACCAGTGGTCCTAGTAATCACTAAGGTGGTCTGTGGCAAATTAAAAATAATTTGGGGGTGCACAACGTCGGGGAGTCCACCAAAGGTCTAATATAAAAAAATATTTGTGACATTTTCATTATTATGAAAGTTGAAAATAGCAATAAATAAATTTGTAATGATTTATTGGGTGCTGGACCCCTTTGCAAGCAGACCCACAAATGAGTGGAAACCAATGTTTGAACAAAGATAGGTTTTACAAATTCTGGTTACAAAAACAGATACCAATTTTATATCCTGCATTAAGGGTCGTTTTACAGAGGCTGTTAATTGCTTTCCCGTCTTCCTATTTAGTAGAACGTGGATTTAGTGCAGTTATAAATCTCATCATACTTTAAATATAAAAATGTGTTATTTATAGTTTATTTTTACATCACCATTCACCATTCAAGACATCAAAATAAAATTTTATAATTTTTCTGTAATGCAGTTATGTAAGTTATTTTACTTGGGGGTTCATGGTCAGGTTTTTGCTATAAGAGGAGCCCATGGGTTTCGAAACCACTGGTTTAAACTAACTGATCTCACAACATCTATAATTATGCTTGATTTCCTATATCTTCCACTCCAAGCGGACATCAAGAGATACACATTTCAAATCAATTGTCATGTAAACATAATCTGCATTGTTTTTTCAGATATATATGGTGAGTCAATCGGCGTTAGGAGCTTCCCAGGATCTGCGACGCGTGTCGGGATATTACACCTCCAGTCAGTCCAGCCTGGCACGTCCTTCGTTGAATCTGAACTCCGCTTACCAGCAAGCTTGCCATCAGAAACTTCGTAAGCAGTCTGACCTCCAATTGATACGTTGCGTTCAAGACAATGCCAAATCGAGATTCAGCTATTTCGTCAAGCCGCCGCTCTCCCCCATAACTCTGTTTTTTAAATCGGCCGACATGGAGAACGAATATAGGAATACGGCGCATCGTATAAACGAAAAGGAGGTGGAATGCCCGCCGACGTTGGCGACTTCTCGATTCAACACTTACTTGGATGTCGTCATTTCGGCTGTCATATTTCTGATCATATCCGCGTCTCTATTCGTCCTGTACGAACCGAAGCGGAGTATGGATCGGGCTCTTCAGTGTTTTTGTACTATTTCAACTCTTAGCCATAGCCCTATGCTTTCACAGACATTGGGTGTTGTCCCAGTCGTTTCTTCTGAAATCGAACGAGTACGATGAAGTGGCGAAACCCCTGGAAGACTTGCTGTACCGGCTGTCGGATTGGTATCCGTGGCACCTGTTCGGGGGCATCTTTCTCAGCTTACCGGTGATATCCGTTCTCGTCAATTTCTCATGTGATAATTCGGCCGTCAAAATTGCCAGCAGTGATCAGTCATATTATATTTATTTACTCTGTATAAGTATTGTACATTTTTGTAATTTTACTCAAATCAATCTGTGGGTCAAGAACTGCCTGCTGACCCTGTCCGCGTTGATATTTATTTCGGTGGCCGTGCTGTACTGTCCCGCGACTGCCGCCTCCGCAGGTATTTGCAATCAATACGAGCACGCCAGAGAGATAAGTGTGCAGTACAATCTGCTGACGGCGATTTCATCGCTGCAAGCTCACCAGTATCCTCTCGTTCAAGATAAGCCTACTGTTGATATCTCTCTGCCGGATAATATAACGAGTCCGCATTACCGAAACACTACCCCTACTGTAGGGCCTAAAAGCAATGCTATAATTAAGATGGGCGAGTCCAGTCCGATCAACGGCACCGTGAACTATGATAATAATACCAGCCCCGTTCCGCTGTTCGCTAAATCCGCCTCGCAAATACCGTGGATATCGCCTAAAATCAATCATTCCTCAAACTGCATGTACACCGGGGAGATATATTTAGATATTTTACTTCTGATAATTCTAGTTTGGTTTTTAAATAGGGAATTCGAAATAAGCTATAGAATGAGTTTTTACGGCAACATTGTAGCCAATAAGGATAAGATCCGCGTGCAGAGCATGCGCAACCAGGCCGACTGGCTCCTGCACAACATAATCCCTCGGCACGTAGCGGAGCAGCTCAAAAATACCGCCAAGTATTCGGAGAATCACAAAAATGTGGGTATCCTTTTCGCCAGTATTGTAAATTTCAACGAGATGTATGACGAGTCGTATCTGGGCGGCAAAGAATACCTCCGCGTGCTCAATGAGCTCATCGGCGACTTTGACGAGCTGCTGGAGCATCCCAAGTTTCGCACCGTCGACAAGATCAAAACCATCGGCAGCACCTTCATGGCGGCGAGCGGCCTCAACCCTCAGATACGCCAGGAGAGCCCCGACCCTCACGCCCATCTGTATTCCCTCATGGATTTCGCCATCGCCATGCAGAAGGTCATCTACGATTTCAATCAGGACCTCTTGGAGTTCAACCTGATATTGAGGGTGGGCTACAACTTCGGCGACGTGACGGCTGGCGTCATAGGGACTACGAAACTGTATTACGATATATGGGGAGACGCTGTTAATATTGCCAGCAGAATGGATTCGACAGGCGTCAACGGCAGAATTCAGATAGGCGAAGCCTGCCTCGGCGTGCTCGATAACGCCTACGAATTTGAACCCAGGGGCAGCGTCTATGTTAAGGGAAAAGACAACATGAATGTTTTCCTCTTGTCGAGGAAGAGAACTGTAGAAGACGCGTTGTGAGTCTTACATTAATATATTTGAATATGCCCTGTCAACGGTCCTAACTAGACCGCTGTGTTTGTATTTGTGACATATTTTTATACCAGTATGTATGTTTATTTATGTGTAACACCGATGATGGTTAGTAAGACTATTCACTATAGTAATAATTTTCTAGCATATTGAAATAAATTATGTTAAACAACTCAATTTGCTATCTACTAAATAATTTTCTCAGAATTTTAAATAGAGTTTTGTATAAAGTCAAATTATTAGTGAAATCTGATCAGTCTCTTTCTCGCTATGTATAAAATGCACTCTTTTGTAAATAATTATAATTTTTTTGCACACTCTTCTCTAAGTCAAAGAATTTTTTTGATAAACTGTATTAAGTGTAAATTCCTAAAATATTTACGCGGTACGAGTTTGCGCTCGTTGCGAATTATTCTTTAAAATATTTTTTCTAGACAATACAGGCCGTCGATTGTGGGGTGGGCGGCTCAAAAATGAAGTTATTTTATTTGTAATGTTAAAGTTCCTAACTTTCAGCTCCAATCTTCGATAATAATTTTCCGCTTCTGTAGATCGTTAATAACTCTACGGGTGATCGTCGGACGAGACGCATGATGCATAAACTATTATATATGAATCTTTGATATTTACAACTCTATGTCTATTTCTATAGAGTGAATTAGATATTTTACATGATGCAAAAATCGACCAAATAAATTGCAGAGATTTTTATATATACAATTTTACTATTGTCACGTTTTATTATTATTTTTACATTGAAATATAAATAAATTTATAGATTTTACAAATACTAAACGATCTGTCTGCAGATATTTTATACTCGGTCAGCTTCCCTATATATTGAATGAAGAATGCGTTTTAGTGTCATTTTTTAATATTCACATTTATTCAAGTGCCTTAAAATCGATAATGTTAGGGTTTATGATTATTATGTTGTTTTGCAATCTTACACTACAATTTATTTTGCCAACTTGTCACTTTGAATGATATTTATTTTTTTCCTCTCGATATTAACCATTCCTTATACTCTACTCAATTTTATATAATTACAGTACACCCCTATTTGAAACCATAGACAGATATTGTTACCGGCAACACCGCAATAGAAATTGATTCTTTATTGTCTCTTCCTTTTGAACTTCCATAATGTCTATGTAATATGTAAGGCATTCATTCCAAAAATAATTTGTTCCAATTTTGAATAAATAAATGTTGATAAATAAACGCCCTTGCGCTGCTTACATCAGTGTTCCGCAACTTCCGTGCCGCGACACACTAGTGTGCTGTCAGACGATATCGCGGCGCATTACTTCATTTCAAAAAAGTTTATCTCTTATATCTAACACTCTTTCCGTGCAAATAACTCTTTTAAAATGTACATTTTCTAATGAAAAACATTACCTAATGTAATTTCTGTGTATACCCTTTATATATTATAATTATTACGTGCCACGGAAATTTGGGAAAGACTTTGATGTGCTGTGGGAGAAGAATGGTGACATAGCACTGGTTTACACGATAGTTGGAAAAGAAATAAATAAGCAACAATATTCAATAGTTTATCAATATTGCCATAAATTGTTTACAATCCAATAAATACCTGCCCAAGTTTAAATTTAATAATATCTACAGCATTTTATATACATATAAACAATGTTCAATTTATTAATAGTAAATCATAAATCAGTAATGGCCTCATATGTTTTTTTTTTAAATTTCACATAATGCACATGGCACATGGCACATGGTACATAAAAATGTATGGAAAGTCGAATTTCAGTATTACTTCATATAGAAGCTTTTTCTACACAACAATAATTTCAATGAAATTATTACACATCAAATTAATTTGTAAACAATTTTAGTAATGGAGATTTTTTCACTTCTTACAATAGCTGCATCTTTTATACTTATATTGAATGAAATATATTATTTTTATGTTGGCGTGTGTTGATTTTTAAGTATGTTAAATTATATTCATATATTGTGTACATGCTTTCATAACGTCAATATGAAAGAAATATATGTATTATTTTGTTTCAATTGAATTATCCTCAAGATGCTAATGCAATCAAATCCTTTCCTATGTTATGTGTATAAAAAATAATAAATGGCAGAAGACCCAAACCGATACAGGAATTCTTGACTGTCCATCAATGCTATATTATATCTCTGGGCATAAACCGAATTGAACTATAATAATTGCAATACCGAAATACTAATTTTGAAAATGCAATATACCTTTATTACAGTATTTTAAATTATGCAAAATGTTCCTGATTTTTGGTTTAATATAAAAAAAAACACTTTCTATCCTAGGCATTCTTAACGGCACGAGTCATTTATCAACCAGATGCATTGTTTTTGTGGCTTGCGTTCAGTAACATATTGGCACTTGCAAAAATGTCACCTATTATGGAATATGTAATCATTGTGATCCCAATAAGCCATAATTATTATTTTTATCTATTTTCGTAATATTGCTATCCCGAGTTGAAATGCCTTTATATCGAATTGGGTTTATGTCAAAATACTTGGATGTGAAAAAGTGCATACAAAAATATTGTATCACTGTACAAAATTTAAACATTTTTTTATATTATTTAAATGAGGTTAAAAACCAAGTTATCTACATATTTGATTTTGTCAGAGAATGTCTTGTGTAGGAACTTAGTTGTCATTATTGTATTTTGTCTTTTTTGTAATTTATACTACACCAGCGGCTGCGAACCTTTTTCTGACCGAAAGCCTCATTCATTTATCTTATAAAACACACATTTTAAAAAAGGCCACATTTAAGAAACATACATAAAAATGTATCTACATTATGTCAAAAGGCTGTACTTGAGAGCCTATATGGCCGCAGGTTCATGACCCCTGTACTAGACTGTACTTTCCACTTGATAATTTTCCATATTTATTGAAGCATTTATTTAATGTTGCCAGCTGTTGGAAAATTTTCTCTTTAACTTCTAAATTTACATTCCCATCTTGATTACCATTCATTTTACTATTATTGGCGCATTTTATTAATAATAATACAAAATAAATATTCTTCTTACAGTTACCTGTTATTAATTTTTCTGACACTAAGATACAACAATTGATAAGAAATCGTTGTTCGATCATTTCGAAGTTTTTTTAGAAAACTTTTTTAGTTCAAGAATGTATATTTATGCATGTATTTATTGCCAACCAATTTTTCCATTTTATATGATTTTTTTCTATTATACATTCATTTTGATTTATTATTTATTAAATTTATTTATTTATGCATGGGAATAAATAGCTATAAATTATGAAAAAGTTACAGCATTATATTAAAAAAAATGTATTTTTTATGTTATTATCAATAAAAATAATTCTATCAACGGCCACAGGCATTCGAATTTTCTCAGTATTTTTATAAATATTAAAATTAATAAAATATTGTGTCGCTCATACAAGAATACTATTCACAAGATTTATTTAAAATATGTATTAAAAAAAAATATTTGTACACTATATCGGTTACTTTTCTAGAAGTATCCGATTGATATAATAACTAATATATGATATGAAATTAATAATTGTAATCAAATCTCCGTTTTGTATGAAAATTTAAATAAATGTAAGATTTAATTGGTTGTCAAAGTGTTTGGTCTCATTGCCAACAATATTTATTTACGGTGAATGGTAGATTTTTCTCACATATTTGTAATATACACTTTTCATATTTTTAGTAGATGCAA
The DNA here is from genome assembly GCA_022494535.1 of Himalopsyche phryganea. NCBI lineage: Eukaryota > Metazoa > Arthropoda > Insecta > Trichoptera > Rhyacophilidae > Himalopsyche > Himalopsyche phryganea. The sequence goes on along the minus strand of JAGVSL010000065.1, from coordinate 3,528,659 downwards.
ATGTACACTGTCCCACCGTAAATATTTACCTATTTAATATTAAATAGGTAAATAATGTATCAGTTTTCTATATTTTGTCCCATGTACACTGTAATGAAAAATATATAATTAATCAATAATAATCATAATGGTTTCCAAGCATAAACTATATAAATATAATTTTGTATTTTCGGGATTCAGCAATTCGGTATATTTTCAAGAATTCATTTTCAATATGAAATTGATAACTCTGTTATTCCATATGTTGGAACAACAAACAGAGTAACAAAGTTATCAATTTTATGTATTCATGCTATATTTTAAAACCATTTGTTTCGTGCAGAATGTCTTCAAACAGAATACGACCAAAGTAAAATTCAATTCTGTTATTATTCTTTACTCAACAAAATTTCAATAGAATCAAATTTCTAAGCGGCATCATACAAGAGAAGGTGACCAAGTTTAAAATAGCAAAATAATCAATCTAAAAACCCTTTATATGGCATTCACATTTCTGATTTAATCTTTTGATATTTGTGGTTATAGTTGTGTTATGTTGGGCACCTATTACATTCATAATATGTCTAAAATGGGCTTGATCACTTTCTCTCGGATGTCAAAAATATATTCTTTATATCCAAAACAAAATCCTTGTTTAGAAATCAGACCTTTCCATATTTGCTGTTTTATAGGTATGTTTGGGCGCATTCTATACATATGTTTATAAAATACCACGTCACTAAAGGATGGAAATGCTGTAATCAAGACAAAAGCTAAAGCTTCCACTTGCATCGGAGTTGTCAATGTTGACATAACAGAGACTTACAGCACTTGTATAGATTGAACCATTTGCTGCAAATTGATTTTTGTAACCAACGTTTGTAATTTCACCGTCTGTTTAATATGGCCTATCTATGATTTACGTTTTAAGCATCAAACAAAATCATGCAGTGTTACATTATTGCCGCAATTATGTCTCAACACTATAGGTATGTATCTCATTCAACCCATTACAGCAAAACTAAATCAATATTTCTATTAAAGTTTATAATGTCCATATATAAAATAAAAAATATATGCTTTAAAATAGTTAAAACAAATAATATTGATTGTTCCATGTAAAAATTTGATCATGCTGACAGGAGATTCAGACATAATGGCTAAAATAACTTGTAACTGCCAAACGCCTGTCAAACAATCATCAGTTTTATTATTTCTTTGAACCTGACACTGAATGAATGACTATTCTAAAGGTAAGCTATTATCAAATGGTTTTATCACACTTGAATTGTTTTTTTTTAATGATTCATTACAATAATATTTCACACAGCTTACCACTATTGTATTTTAATATGTTTTTATATTTTTATTTCATATCACACCACAATCAATCAATACACAATGTTCAAATTAATTTTTATACCTTTATAAATGAATACTCAATCATGTGAACAACACTATTGTTTTAATGTACCTATTACTTTTGTTGTATATATAACCGATTAGGTTTTCGTGTGAGAGACATATATGTAAATTTTCAAAAATAAAAGCAAATCCAATGAAAGAGCCGTGTTTTACTTGTAGCATTTCCCCGTCTCGCAATACCACTTCATTGAAAACTCTCTTCTTCCATATTCACTCCCTATGTGGAGCATATGGCTACCATGCGGCGTCTCCATGATTCCCTGTCACCCGCCAATCGCTTTGTTTCCTCCTGTAACATGCCAGAGTCCCTGAGCACCTCTGAGTACGTCCTATGGATAGTACTCGATGGTCTTCCGAGATACCGGAATCCCACAGGCTGGAAGAAGAGGCAAGCAGGATTGAGGCTCTCCGGAGGCATCCGCAGCATGTGACCCAGTCAGTTCCAACGACTCTCCATAACCACCAATATGACGGGGCGTTGCCCGGTCTGTTCCCTAATCTCCGAATTCCTCACAAAGTCAAACCACCTCACCCCCAGTATCCGACGCAATCTATTCTCGAAACTCAGTATACGTTTTTTCTGAGACTTCGTCAGGTGCCATGACCGTTGAACAAATGGCATTTGGTTTTAATTGTGTACAGCTGCGTCTGGAACTCTCGATGCAGACCGTCTGGGACACACAGCTGTACATGGATTGAAAACAGTTATGCAGAAATGCTCAACCTCCGATCTGACAAAAAATTAGAATTTACCCATCTGGCTTGAACAATATCTACTTACTTCCTTGTAATCTTGTAGGTTTATGATGAAATTATCACATCTTTTACAGGTTGTAATAACAATTATCAGAGCTATCTCAATCAATCAAAATGAGTAATTAATGTTTTTCCATTATTTATAGATGTCTACATTTCAATCTAAATCGGTAATTATTTTAATTTGATCTGAATTACTTTTATAATTTAAGACATCGACTGAGGGTGCTTGATGTAATTTCAATATCAAATTTGGATTATTGAGATTTTGTACATTCCATGTATTTTGTCACTAACGACCCGGGTTTCGCCTTTCGTCGAATTGCCCTTTCGTCGAATTGCATCCCGTCGAAACCCACAATGCTATTATAATTGTAAAATCACTGGTAATTCCATAAGAAGTTGGAAAACGGCAATTTGCCACTCTGTAAATGCGGTGTTTACAAAATAAGGATTAAGGCGATTCTCGAAATTTTAACTCAGGTATCAGTGTGGCTCTCAGACGTATAATATCTTACCTCGTAAATAATATTTGTCGTATTTTTATCTTCTATATAAACATTAGACACTGTTTACTGTCTGTCAGTTCGAGTCCATTCGTGTACTCAAATGCCTGAAGATGCCGAAAGGCGAAACCCGGGTCGTTAGTGACAAAATACATGGAATTGTACAAAATCTCAATAATCCAAATTTGAATTACTTTTGTTTAAATCTTTCTAGTAAGTAAATAATGATTGTTTAAATACTTAAATTTCATTAGTTTCTACAAAAAACGTGGCTTCAAAAATTAATTTAAATTTGTTAAAATTAGGAAACAAAGAAATTTGTATGTGCTGTAAATTCAAACCAATTTGTGTTATGGGGATAAAAAAACTCAAGATGTATTTCAATATTAGCAAAATTTACATGTTCACAAGGAAACCCCGATGTATCGGTTTTTAAAGGCCACTCAAAATAAAACGATGAATGCGGCATTATAAAACACTGTTCTTTTTTCCATGACTAAAAAATTATCTTCAATACGGGAAAACAAGGAATGCTAGATAGGGGTTCCACTTTAACCAATTTATTGCACAATATAAAAAAAACTCTATGAAACTGAAAGTTGATGGCACTTACGTAGCATCCGATTGCATTTATATTATTTATAATGATTTTTGCCAAATAAAATTTGTAACAATTGTTTTCAGGTTAGAAAACTTCAAACGAAACTTTTCAGAGGGTCGAAAATGTTGCTCATTTTCACCGCCAGGTGTCAGTGTTGTGCTTTATTTACGTGATTTTATTTTTGTTGAAATGTCAAAATACCGATAAATTGAATACAAGAATGACGCCGCGAAAAATTACATTCAAATCAGTTTTTTAAACACCAATTAATCTGAGTGATATTATCAGGTATGTTATTTGCTTGCATGTGTTTATTTACTTTTCAATTTCTTCGAAAAAGCACGGCTTTTATCTATAAATTCAATGTTTTCTTTGTGATGCGTAGTTCGGAGCATACCTATTGTTTTCATTACTCACTGTTGTCTTGTTTACATTTTTGCGCGTTAGAAATACTCGTTGCATCATAGGGCGAAAGTGCAATGTTCAATTGTAAATAATAAAATGTATATTTATTTTTATATTTCGCTACAAAACAATCGTTAGAAATACGTTGATTCAGTCGTATTTGATTTGTTCAGGCTCTCTTCAGTCACAATAAAATTTTAATGCAGCATTGCTTGGAGACATTTTCTATAGACAAACTAATAATTGTATGTATTTTTATTTTTCAGCTTAGTTTTAAGATAAATAATATGCTATTGAAAATAATACCAGTGGCGTTACTAGAGAATGCATTCTTCTTTAACGCGTTATCAGGCTTACAAATATTTTATAATAAAAATATTGAAATATTGAACATGTAGGTATTATTAAATCAAAATTGATTGAAAAAAAGACAATTTCTTATAGTTATTGGAGAGTTTTCTGTGGGCGTAACTAGGAGGTGAAAACCATCACATTTCATTTGATATTTATTTGTGTCGGTTATCATCGTAAAAAGGTCTGTGACCTTATGTATATATAATTATGTTTTCTTAATATTTGGAAAGTTCAAGCTATCAGCAGCAAAAATATCATTGTTGATCAGTCTCATAATCATTAACCCTCTTCAACTGGTGTCACTATTCAATAAAAATAAAAAAATAGCTGCAAAAATTCAATGACCTACTGAGCTCTGTACAAAAATTATTACAATAAAATTTAAAGCTACCTGTGTAGTTTTTAGTTTGCATAATTAAAGTGCAACCTTTTTATTACATATTTTTGTTTATCGGTTTACCTCAAGGCTAATTAATAGGTTGTCAATTTTTTACCAGCATAATTATCAATTAATATCATAATGTGTGGTTTCGGTTTTTCAATTGATTGGTTTTAATCAACATCGAAGCAAATATGGAACCCTTTTTTATGCATTAATTTAGATACTATTTTATCACTAATTGAAGGACATGTTTTCAGATCCTGAAAACATATTGATAATTAACCTGTTCGGTCCGTCCCGAGTAGTCAACGCTCTACGGTGTTTTTACTAGGGCTGCTGAGTCGGAGTCGTGGAGTCGCGCTATTTTGGCCGGAGTCAGAGTTGTAAAAAACGAGCGGCTCCTACCACTTTTTCTATAAAGTGCATTTTTTCAACGATTTTATTTATGCTTATAACATTTCCTTGTCCTAAACCGTATAAAACATATATATTATATGTATAATATGAAAAATTTGGCTATTTGCCGGATTGCTTGGTTGGTGTTTAATTTGAAGATCAATTGCACACTAATAGGAAAGGTAGGCGAAAAAACCTGACAAAATTAGACTTTTTTATTCGTAATCGAAGTCGGAGTCGGGCTGTTGGTCAATGTCGGAGTTTGGAGTCGGAGCCTCGTTTTTTTGGACTACTCCACACCTCTGGTTTTTACTATTCGCTTACGGTGACCTCGGGCTCAAATCCCCGAACGGACACTCGATTTTCATTCAGTTGCTTAACCTCTCATTTTTTCAAAGATAGTAGGGACAGAATGATAGGACTAGGACATGACTAGTGGTTAGCTAATCGCTTTTACCGTTTTTAGGATAGGATGGGTGGGAAAGGAAAAAGTCTTCCCATCTTACCCTCTACAATAATAGATAGAATTATACATGCCCAATGTTTTTTTTAAAAGATAACTACATACAATTATTTATAAGCCCACATAATTTTATTAGAAAATCATTGTTTACATGTGAAAAACTTGGATATGTACGTTTATCAATTTTATGCTACTGTATTTTTTTTTAAATCGGATTTTTTTTGGGCTGAGATATATAAATTTAGGCTTCGGGTCGGGCTCGGTTAAAAGTGTGGTATTTAGATTCTTGCTCGGGCCGGGTCGGGCTTGAGGTGAACGGGCTTGGGCCGGGTAATTTCATCAAATTTCGGCCCGTGCAGATCACAAATGTAATGCTATGTTATTAATTATTCGAATCAAATTTTTAATAGTATTTTTAGACTTTAGAAACCAATCGAATATCTGAATATATTCGAATATTTACAGTTTTCCTATTCGATATTCGAATACTTAGTAATGACGAATAGTTTTAATCCCTAATTCTGACACGAGATTCGCGTAACACGTTTACAGGATCAACTAAATTTCGCTGCGGGATTCGGCGACTGGGCTTCTAACGTTCTAAATAACTAAAATGTTCGTCGTGCGCTTTAGGTTGCCAAATTCTTTGTAAACACCCTATAAAAATATAGTAATTATATTCGACACTAAAAAACATCCTCTTTTTTGTTCAATTATAATCAAACAATCTTAATTTTAAATAGGATCTTTTACAACTACTAAGTTTTAATGAGACAGCACATATTCTTTTTCAAATGTTAATTATGTATGGTAATAATGATGTTTTTTTATAATTATAACAAAAAAATTTCACCTTGGTAACTGCCATTAACTATTTCCTTTTTTTTACTTGCCATACATTTTATTTACAATATAAAAATGTAGTATCGAATAGAACTTCGTTAAATTTCTCGGAAAAGTTTTTTAGAAAATTCTATTTTCGGTTTCATTTTTAATCTATTATATGTCACGATAAAAATCTTCAAAGGGAAAGCTAATTTCGGTTAGCACTTGTTAATAATAAACTTGTCAGGTCCGTGGGGCAGTGGTCATCGTCGTTGGTTTCGGTTACGGGTCCCACGGGCTCAACTCCTAATACGGAGAGTTTCATAAATTGATTTTTCAATCGATTTATGAATGTCAGCTATGACATCTCATATTAAATACGCGATGTTGGGTCTTTTGAAATATTTTATTCCACTTGTGCAATTACAGATATTTTAACATTTTTAAATAGACCAACCTTTGCGGTCGATGGTTAGTGAAAAATTATTGTCGCCTGTTTCAGACCCGTTGTCTCTACTTTCGTTAAGTGTTAGCAGCTCGTAAGTGTTGTCCTTCGTATTTATTCGTTTCCCCACAGTTCAATTGTATATAAATTATGCTCTACTATAAAAACGATAGACCAAATCGTGTTATATACAGTTACAACAAATGACCCCTCACTGACCTCACTGTACATGTATACCTATACTCTACAATCTCTACTAATACAACATATGTATCCATTTTAACAAACGATAAGTGCATATAATTAGGTATTCAGACAATCATTGCTAGCTATCAGCAACTTTAGTCATCGACAGCAAATAAAGATAAGCAGATCGAATAACAATTGCCATAATTAATCGTATTTGTTTGATGTTTAAGATAAGAGTTTTAATGAAAGATAAATCTATTCCGCCACAATTTATAACGTCATAATACAAACTTCTTTTGTATTCTTGAAGACTGCAAATACACTTGGGCTTCGTATAACACGGTTTTATACAACATGTTTTTGGTATATCACGGTTGACGAATTGTGACATATTTTTGTACAACACGCTTTATATAACACGGTTTCAGCATTTTTTATAAAAAAACCATCCTATAATGGAAATAAGTTTGAAGATCAAGAGAGAATTACAACAGATCTTGGCCCATTATCGCAAAATATTTAAAGATGTATAATACGCTAAAAGCAAACAATCTCTTATTACATAATTTTTAAAACATAAATCCAAAAATACTTAAGAGTCCTTCGATAGTGAAAAACAGTCGAACATATAGAATTGTAAGTGATAGCGATGATGAGTGATTGATACATTATATCTTATTAAAGTTTTTCTTCAATAAATATTGGTTATTAAAAAAAAAGGATTCTAACAAAATTCGATATTTTTTTGGAACGCATACTCTAATTTTGTATGAACTTCAAGCACCGAATAACAGCGATTTGTATTACACGACGTTTTGGTGGAACCATATGACCGTGTTATACAAGACCAAAGTGTATTGTTATGTTATTAAAAATTAAGTAATAGGGAAATAGTACATAATGCATTTTTATTTTTCATAAAACACATCTAGAATTACACTAACATACGGGTAAATCTCACCGTGATAATACTTGCCATATATCTCGGTAAAGCTTTGCTTCCGGCCGTCGGAAAATTGTCACCTTCCGCATGAATGAACCCCGCTGCGAAGGGCGGCGATAAATAATTCCGGAATTCACCAACATCCGGGGGCAGACCCACTTCCGCTGCATGTTTGCTATCCCCGCTGACACTCTCTTCGTAGATAATTATTATTCATTACATGGCAACACTGTTAACCTTTGCAACGTCCTGAAGTATGCATCCATACATCAGACCCGGAGATATCGTATTCAATTTGCATTAATTGACCATTTGATGGCAACGTTAAAATAAAGTACAAAGCATCTTTATTACCGTGAGCAAATGGTAACAATCTTGATTTCAGCCTCCTATTCGTTCTACAAACTAGGATTCATATTTATAGACGGACATTTGCGCACATTAATCATTCAATCTAGAGCATTCAACCCCGAACCCATTTTACGATTCCGCGATTGCTTATTAAGTGTAATTTTATGTGTTAGATTGTACATTCAAAATTTAAATTGTGTATATTATTATTGCTTCAATTTGAATGTATACCTATATGATTGAATATTTTCCTAGGCCAATGCCTAACAAAAAAAAACCATTCCAATGAATGGTTTTTTTTTGTTATTTCAAATCAAACAGTCATTTACGAAAAAAAGAGAAAAATACTAAAAAAACATTATCAAAATATCTTTACATTTTATTTTATTTATTAAACTATTATGGGTAGGTTTTACCAAATGATATCCAAAAAGCGGGCGTGTCCTTCAATTTGACTATAAAATATTGTTCTTCATTCATTTAAGAAGCGGTCCTAACTTGTCCTCCATTTCAAATTGGTTAAGAACGGCTGTTATGAAATATGATAAAGACGGAGACTACAATAAATTTTAATTAATTTTGTAAGTATTATAAAAAAACTATCTATAATACATGAACAAACCGAGGTACATTGTAGTTATCAGGAAGTTTTAATTAAATTTATGAACTAATTTTTAGCATTTAAATTGAATTCCAAAATCCAGGAATTGTTTCAATATCAATCCCGGAATTACGGGATCGAATAATTCACCGGGATCCCGGGATCAGAAGTCCTAATTCAATCTATTAATGAATTGGTATACAAATATGTTCATTTGTTCTTATCTTACCCAGCGCACTGGAATCTTGGGATATGTTCATACTCTTACTGGATTCATGACCATCTAAAATATGAAAATTCCTTTGTTCTTGAAAATGCTACACTAGTAGCGTGATTGATTAATTGTTTCTTCTACCAAGAAAAGCCAACGTGTGTGTGCTACGAATAACCGTATGAAATTCTAGCAGCAAGGTAAATGGAATGAGATATTATTAGACATCACTTGAGAAGACCCTGAGAAGATCGAAGAGACGCGAACGGCTGGTTAGCCAGAGTCCTGGAAGGGCTGTGATCTCAGACAAACATCATTTCAAATCCGTTTCAAAACTTATTTATTTTCCATCAAAGATGCAGTGGTTTACATTACACAAATATATAATTCCTAACACATAAAATTGATTCTACATTTACATTTACTTAACAACTGAATTTACTTTAAGTTATAATACAAATGACACGACAAACGATTTTAAATTAAGTCCAAAGCAAATCAAAACAAACAATCCACATCTTCATCTCCGCCGCGACGATGCCGCAGCTCGCCCGGCTCGACAGATCGTAATCAACTGTGCACACATATCATTCAAAAAACTGCCTGCATCGTCGGAGCTACCCCTTTCCATCAAAAATGGACTCGTCCAGCGGGCGTACCCGGCGGCTATTGAACGACTTGGTAACAAGTTTGGGCCGATTCTGCGAATTATTGCTGTTGCCGCTGTGTGATTTCAGTTCTGGACACTAATGAAACTCATACTTAACAAAAACCAGGGTGTGTCACACTTTTATCAAATAGAATGTTTTTAATTAGTACGCCCTACAGTTTTGTATGGTCGCTTTATAAAGTAAATTAAAATAAACTTCCGATTATCCGGGCTAGTGGTGGGAAGGTTCCACACAGATGATCCGAAATATTTTCGATCCGCAATAAACAATCATTAAAATAAAATAAAAAAAAGTATTCATGAAATGGCATGTTGTTTTCCCTGTGAACATTTTACCGGTGTATTATTCTAATTGCTGTTTTCGAAAGTCAAGCTAGCACGCAAAGATAACATGAAGTGCTGCCATATATTTATTATAGTCCGGTCACTCAAGGAGCCCGATCAGGAGCCTTCAACACCTTTACACCGAACGTAATTATTTTTGTATTTTTGCTCTATACATGCATATTAGTTTGGTACCAAACTTCTGTTTAATATCGTAATAACGACGTAAAGGAACGACGTCATTGGTAACATAACTTTTCATCACAAGAACTAAATGAGTAAAAACATTTAGAGCAAATACAGAAATCATTACGTTCGGCTTAAAGGGGTTCAGCATTACTGACCAGTATCTATTAGTGTCTGGACACCAATAAATTTGATAATAGGCCAGATGTAGAGTTAAATGATAAAATTTGAATACAATTTTTAGATTCTAATCGAATATGGTTTACAAAGATTTTTTTGTATTACATCTATATTTTGATTAGGTCCGTGTTACAGTGGTGAACGTCATTTGTTTGGATTACTGATCTCTCGCTTTCGACAATTTCATAAATCCATTTTTCAATGCATTTGTTGCTTTCTGTTCGAAAGCAGGGATGTCCCTACCTATCTGATCCTAAAAACGAGGCGTAGCGAAAGCGATTAGCTTAACACTAGTCTTGCCCTAGCCCTATCACAGAAAATATATTACGTTATTCACTTTATAAATACACAATATGATAAAATAATTGTATGCGTAGGCAGAGTATTGACAATTATAAGAGACAAGTTATTTGACTTTTTTGCAATGAAGCAATGCACAACGGCACACTTAGTATCACCTCACGGCACACTAGTGTGCTGCGACATCAATACTAATAAAATGATATACATACAATATACGCAAGATAGTAGACAATTTCATAGTATTCTCTTGTGAATACATATTCTTAACTGTTAAGCAAAAAAAAAATGAAATCGAGAAATAATTGGTTAAAAATAAATTCTCATATCATCATATTATCTTTTGACACGCAAACGTCGTGAAAACTTTTTATCATGTACCCACATAGGACTGCCAGATTTATCGACGTCCAAACCGAGATATTTAATTTAAATTGTTCAGAAATATTTTTTATCAATATTTTACTCAGATTATTTACGTTTTACAAAAGATTTTACGCCATGGTCTTTAAAAAAAAATAAAACAGGAAAACAAGAATAAAATAAAGTACATCGCTAAAGATATTACAAGAATCTTAAAGAGTATACTTTCTTCATAAATTAAATTTAAGGTTTTTAGATTATTTAATTATTGTCATTTTAATATCAAAATTCAAAAGATAAATTGAAATGGATAAGGCCGCAATGTCTATGCTGGAGAGAATTTGACAAGTAAGGAAATAACCAGACACATCAAAATTCTTCTAATACGATAGCTGGTCTACTCCATATGTCTTTACAAAAAATGGCCAGACGGATTTTAAATGTGGTGCTGTAGATGGATACTCCGTTTATACAAGACGCCTTCTCATTTTTTTTGGCCACATCCCCCGCAAGCCTACCGACGAGGCTCGTCTTCACAGGAAAGGTCGAAGGCAGTAGAATAACTGCAAGGACTCAGATTCTGAAAAATCTGAGGTGTCGTGACGGTCAGCCAGCAGTTTATTTGAAACCAGGTTTTTTAGATGTCCCGAAAGGTGTTCGAGACGCTGGGACCAGAGGCATAAAACCGGGACAATCCCGGAACACCGTTTCGTCTGGCAGCCCTACACTCATCACGAGTGACAAAATTACATAACATTATTTTATTAAAACGTTAAATAACATTAAAAATATTTTTTCTTTTAAAAACAAGTTTTTTATCTCGAAAAAACAATTGAAACTTGATAAAAATTATTCCATACTTGTTTTAATTGTGGGAGGCAATTTTGAAAAATAGTTTTCTCATTATGCCTGTTTTAATTCCTATTGTGGGATTGTATTTTATTTCAATATTTCAAATAAACTTCTTGACTTTAATGATGAATAATAAAATGTTTACACGATCACGACCCTTTGCGCGCTTTCATTTTCTACGTTTCGATTCCACCGTTGAGATTTCTCGTTTTGACATTTTCATACCTTCCTGTACACGAATTAACTCGAATAGTAATTTTGATGTTAGATAAAGCACATTTTTTACCATGTCTGATCCCAATGCGGAGCATATGAATTCCTAATGGAGGTATTTCGACAGAAGTTTTTCTACGAAACTGCTTGTTAGTCAGTTAGACAAGATAGTGGTTACGTAATCCTTCTCGTTACACCTCGTTTTTAGAATCGGATGGGTGGGAGGGAACAAACAAATAAAAAAATAAAAATAAAACGAATACATCTTAAAATTTAAATATGTCATTTTCTTCAGACAAACGCTAAGCCATATTTAATATATTTTGAACTGTGATTAAATTGTCTAAGTTCCATTATAAAGTAATAATTTAAGTTGACATTGATAAGCGATCCGTTTTTCTCTTAACTGTCTGTAGTAAGTTACATCATCTGACATCTGTAATGCTATTATACCAACGTATTTTTTTTTTTGAAATCGTATTATTGTTGTCAGTTGTTATTCTCACATTGAAATAATAGCATTCGTGACATTACATATATGTACCACAAAAAACCCCTTACGATTTTAATAAAATACCTGTACGATTTGATCAAATATTATGGTTTTAGAACATTTAAATCCGGGTTCAATATTCCCTCTAAAACCATAATGCTTAAAATTCGAATTTCGTAAGTTATCTTTTATTGTTTTGTTCTTATTGATATTATTATCGTGGTATTCGCATTTATCAGTATTCTGTTCGAAAATAGAAGAGTTATGTGGGTGTGTGAGTTGTTTTTTTAATTTATTGCTTTTATCGTAATTTTATTGTGTTACCAAGTTGTAATTAATATTTTATTCGCACTCAATATTTTGTTATCTACTACTTTCTGCGTCATCATATTAAACAATATACCGCAATTCTTCTAAAGATACAAACAATAATTAATTATATGTTTTCATATCAAAATGAAAACGATAACAGAAGATCCCTCGTGTTGTTATTTAAAATAGAAAATCGTCGTTGATACTGTAATATTTTGTATGTCAAAAATAATTAAAAAATTATATTATAACGTGTGACACGACCCAGTCGTGTTTGGTACGGCCCAGCCATGAATTGTGCCCTCCCCAGAAGCATCCCGAAATCACTTCCCCCCAAATAATTAGCAAGAAAAATAGACATTGGCAAGGCAACATAAATTCTTACATTAAATTCACTTTTATTGTATCAGCATCTTAGAGTCATGTTTACGTTGCAGTAAGAATAAAAATACAAAAATAATAAAATCATTTTTAGGTAGTCCCTTAAAATCTTTCAACCGCCTCAGCCTAAACGTTTACATACCTGGCATACCAAACAGTCGGTTAACAATTACAAAAAGGATGCACTTAGTCCTTTGAAATCTCTCTACGGCCCCAGACCAAGCGTTTGCATACCTGGCATGTCGAACGGTCGCCTACAAATTGCGAAAATAATGCACTTTTGAGGTTCTCTGTCAATTCGTTTTTGTCAGCCATCACGCTGCGATGGTGCACTTCACGGTCCCAGTGTTGGGTGTATCCCCCACACTGACCGGAAGGTAACCGTTTGCTTTTGTCACTAGCCTTTTACTGATTAAACTTTACTGCGTTTCTTTAAGTTGTGAATCGTGTAATTTTTAATCATGTTGGTAACCGTAAAATTATCAAATTTAATGTAACTTACTTACTTGGACCGAACTGGCTTGTTTTGACTGTCTGAGGCACCTTTAAAGCTGAAACTCTATGGAATTTTCATCATCATCAGCACCTCTAGTCAAGCTGAGTTTATCACTTAATAGTAGTAAAAATACATATATTAATAACGTCAGAAAGTAGTGTAAATACCCCAAAACATCTTTGGCAATCTCAAAAATGTATATTAATCTATCTTCTATCTATACATATAAAAATTAAGATTTGTTTGTTTCTTCTCTATGCATTCCTTTCCCATTCATCCAATTTCGATCAAACTTCGGTGAGTTGTTGTGCGCACACCCGTGAAGGTTTCTGAAGAAAAATTTTTAATCTAAAATCGAAAATAAAAATCTAAATAAATGAATCAAATACGTACAAATAGCGACATCTCTGAACCAGATGGAAAAACAAAAAATATTGTGCATCCAAAATAGAGGTCGGCACAGGCCCCGGCTTGGCCCGTGGACCTTTGCACAGCCCGGCCCAAGGGCCGGGTCGGGCGGGTGAAGTCAATTCAAATTCGGGCTCGGGCCAGACCCAGGGAAAGAATTCAAATTTAAGAAAAACATTTCGTACTATGTTCGAGTCATGAGTCCAGCCATAAGGCAATAGTTTTCATAACTTAAATAATTTATTTCACATGTGCTATGAATATGGTTGGAAATATGGCAACAATAACATATATTGTTTGAAAAGTATAAATGAATAACTATATAATAAAATAAATCGGGCTTTTTTCGGGATGATAAAAATAAATCTGACCTTCAGGTCGGGTTCGGGTAACAAGTGTGATATTGAGACTCGGGCTCGGGCATATGAAATTATGAAAATTCGGCCCGTGCAGACCTCTAATCCAAAAGCACTTCAATAACAAACAGAATTAAAACACAAACCCTTTCTTTCTTTCTTTGAGTGGCATTGCAACGCGTACAGGGTACTCACTAGTAGTAAATAAATGGCTACGTTTTACTCTCTTCATGAACACTTGGGGTCACTTGACATAAGACCTTTTGCAGTATCAACAACGATATAATACTATACTAACGATAGTGCCGTAATATCTTATAATTGAAGACACAAATAATGGATCATATGTTACACAATCAAAGTTTTGAGCAAATTAAGGTTAAAGTTTTTTTGGTTTATTATATTTCAGCTAATGACAATTATTAAACTAGTGATACATTCATGTGGTAACTAAGGATTTTTTACATACCAAAAACTAATAACTTACCTATATTTTCTATGGATTCGGCGGTAACTTTGTGAAAGTTCATTTTTAATATAAAATTAAATTAAAAATTGATAACTTAGTTATTCCACTTGGTTTATCACTAACGTGACTCGTTTCGCCTCTTTAAGAAGCATCTCGCCTCTTCAAGAAGCATCAGAAGCGAAACGCGTCACGTTAGTGATAAACCAAGTGGGAATAACTACGTTATCAATGTTTAATTTAATTTTATATTAATAACTTACCTGTTAATGATTTTAAATGTGTCATTTATTTATAAAATAATACCACTTGCATTATAGATGATGATTGTATACATCCCCATCCATTATCAAATAAAAAATAAAGTAACATAGCCTCTTCATCTATTGCCGCAATGTCAGAACATTGAAATTTTAAAATATTTGTAATGCATCCATATGGAAGATGGGAATATCACCATCGGGCTCTTAAACTTCTTGATATTAAGTGTGTGATTATCAAACGACCTAATAGTTATTGTCCTCTGCGTCTTCCTAAAAAATATCATCTTCTGTGTCATCAAAGACAAAGGGTTTGCAGCATTTCTTAAAAGAGTATTCCTATTTTGGAGTGTTCTCCTCAGAATCTAGCATCCTTCTTCCTCCGGGGTCGTCACGATTCCTACATTTTTGACAGGTAGTGTAAAACGCCATAGATTATAAGATGTATCCAGAATTTGGAGACACCAAAAAAGGAAAAAAAACATTCATCTATAATTGAGGAAACACGTTATTAAATTTTCATTGGACTATTCTGCAAATTGTAGAATAACCCAATTTTGTATGCATTCCTATTATTTGTATAACGAATTTTCTGCGGTACATGGAAAACGGTTATTACTGTAAATATAAAACTAAACAGCCTTATTTAATCAGTATGATAATGTGTATTGCAAACGGTTTTTCTTTTAAATTAATGATATATTTTTAGTATAAATATAATTGAACAAATATAATCGCCTATTGACTTAACTTTCAATTTAAGGCCATAAAATAATGTTGACGAGATATACTTTGGATATACAAATAAATCCTTGCTGTTTTGGAGCGTTCGTTAATATCTTATGGTACACGTTTCTAAGTAGATTTGTTTGTTTAACCATAGATAGACTTGTCAAAATGATGATGATATTTTAAATACTTATCGAGAGAAAGTCAAACTGACCCAATAAACGGTACAATCGGCTCAGAGTTCTTCAAACTTCGACATGACGTACCAAATCCACTTTCTGTGGGGCAATATACTCACTAATGTGTATATTCAGAACAATAAGCAGCACCGTCAGAATGCGTGCGTTGAAGGGTATCCAGGAAATGGACAGGCTGCAGAGCAACTCGTAACACATTGGTCTCAAAGTCAATGCGAGCAAAACCAATGTGCTCTGCAACAGTTTCTGTCCGGACCCAGACTACCCTCTTGCGGGTGCGGGGCAAGACATCCAGAGAGTCGACAGCTTCAGGTACTTGGGGGTACACATCACGGCAGATGGCAATCCGCGTAAAGAGCCCGCAATCTGATTAAGGATAGCTGGACCAACTTTCAACTCAATGTGGAAAGTCTGGGACTCACGGTTGTACTTGGACAGAACCGAGTGCCACCTATATATTAATTAAGACAAATTAAAAAATCCTTTTTGCTATCGTTTTCTTTTTATATTTGATAGTCTGTCTTGGATTAATACAATTAAAATATTGATTTTTTTTAAATATACTGTCGTTCTGAAAAACTCTTCAGCAGTTGATGCCGAAGTATTACATCTGAATTGACACCTATCCGCCGATTGAGCGATTTTATTTTGCCTTCTTCTGAGCGTGAGTACACATGATTGAAGGAATCCTTGTCAAATATTTTTTGATATTCACTGTCTATTTTTTTTTTTTTTGTAAATTCATTCAAACTTCAATTGTGTTGTCTGCGTAAGACTTGGCTTTTTTAGATCTGTATTAACCATCTGTAAATATATCGACAGTGATATTGTTACGGAGAATAAATTATACATAGTTGAAAGATATATAATGAAATTCGCTTTAGCCAAAAAAACATTTAAATCAGAAGATTTCAAAGGTGAGGGGAAGTGAATGAGAAAAAAATAGAAATGAAAAATATTTTCAAATCCCAGGGGCGGACCTACTTGACCACCCACCTGTATGCGCCCATCTCACAAATTAACCACAACTTATCTTTCGATAACTTAGATACGTCTATTTGATTATATGTCATCGCACTAGGGAGTATCGATCACAATAGTCAAGTAGGTACCAACTACCAAAATATTTTCATAAAATTTTATTTCTCAGGAAAAACGAAACTTAAATATTATATGTAGTTGCAAAATTTCAATATTTCCGCGCTAAATTTCGAAACAAATTAAGAGACTCATTTACACTTGACAAAATACGACATTATTGCGTTAAAAAATTGTTAATACCACTAGTAAGTTTAAATTTTATTCCAAAAAAATTGTTTACCAAATTCCTTGCGGTGTGGAAAATACTAAATTAAAACGTTATATAATATTTTTAAAACTTGTCAGACGTGATTCTATGTATATTTTTTACGATCATTTTTTATCGATTTATTCTCTGTTATAATATAGTATATTATAATACCAAAGTATATCATAATACTGACTAATTATGACTAACACTAAATTGTTCTTAGACAGGGTGGTCTCTCAAATCAAATTAAATAAATACTCATTAATAAACATTTAAACAATGAAATTATTACGGTGATCGATAATTTGATTATATCTGCAAGTTTGGTATGGATAAACGCGTGAGTGGCGTGAGGTACGAAAGGAAATGCATACATATGTGTGAAAAATGAGAGGAAGCAACCTTATGGCTGCTCATAAGCAACGTGGTCTTATAACTAAAAAAATCCTTTTTTTTACCAAAATTTTTTGATTTATCGCAAAAACCATAATCATGAATTGAAAAATATTGTTTATTTGAACAACATATCTACGAATATCATAAGTTTACTGTTCAGTTTCCATACCAACCATAATGACCATGCTGAGTAAAAAATTGATGATTTAATCCAAGGTCAGGCTCATACATCATTACAAACAGATAAAAAACATTTTCCTTTGGTTTGCTTGATGGGTCACGTTCAAAATATTTTAATTAAATACTTAGGGTACGTTTTTTATTGCATATTTTCATTGCTTTAAAGAGTAAAAGCGGCAATTATTGGCATCTTAAAAACGTTTACTTTGGAAAGATTTTAACAATGCAGTTTTAACTACTCTTTAGGTGTTAACTGTCAATCTTTGAAGGGAATAAAACATATTTTTTTTGTACTGATGACACATTTTATATATTTTATCAGGATCGGTTTCGTTTATCAAGAGTATTATCAACTGATCAAATTATTTGATAACTTTGTTAGTTCACTGGATAGTGTGACACGAGCTTCGACTCTTTGAGACGCATCTTCGCAAGACCAATTATGATTACTTTTTCACAACCCGCGTTTTATTTTTTTTATTATTTGAAATAAAATACTTTTTGTTAGTTTGACTACAAAAACATAAATTTCAGCATATCGTATAAATTTAAATTAACGCATAATACCTCTTCAGTGATACACGATAGTAAAAAACATACGTTTTCATGTGCAGTGGCGGACTGGCTCTAAAAATATTGATTACCCGGAGTCAATGGGGTCTCCGGTACCCTATTTGATAATTACATCTTTTTCAAGGAGAACGATTATTTACTAAAGCAAAAAATATTCATATAGCTAAGCAATTAATTCGCTGATGATTTTATTTGTATTATTATGTTTATTTAATACTTGCATTACTTAATTAATAATTCTTCCTCGCAATGGTCAACTGGGTTTCAATTAAAAAATTAACATAATATAATATTCTTGTATATTTTACAAAATTACTCCTAAAATCTCCCTTGCCGAGTCCGTAATACTTGGTATAATTGAGTCCTTGAGAAGTGAAGTAAACCGAGTGATAAAATGGTGAAATATGTGTATTGAAAGTTTTAGTTAATGATCTTCTTACCTTAATTTACACTAATTTAACGTTCTATGAATAAAACACTTTTGCAGCTTGTATTTACTTAGCTCACTTAAGTTGTATGATACTTTATGACATATTATATAATACCAAAACGCACCTAACTCATTCTTTTCTAAAATATCAGTTACCTTACTTCACTTCTCGTTGGCTCAATTGTCTAATCATAATCTATATGGTTCTGTTTACTAAAAGCACCACAAATTGGTGAGGATATCAGCATCTACTGTGTACTGGTTTAAGGCTTAAATTAAGATAAATTTAATGTAATTGGTTGTGCTCAAAACTTGATAGATTCAGGGTGCAGGTGAAATAAAATCGGTAACCCACTGTTGAAACAAAATGCAGAATAACCGAAAGATTCCTTATAATTTAGTAATAATAGAAGATGAATGTTTTCATAAACATTGATTGAAATTTATAAAGACCGTGTAAGCTTAAAATCAAAAAATTCTATAGGACCACGGATCTTCTATTGCAATTGCGACTCTTCTGATAATATTCTGATGTTGGTATCAGTTTTTTTGAATTCCTTCCTAAGATTTTCCAATCAATGAGGAAGTAAAAATAAAATGTAACTCCCTTGAAGAAACTGACTTTTTTAATCAATAAATGCAGAATCGTTGAGTTAAAAAGTCAAAAGTCAGACTCGTTTTTATTCCACAGAAAATCGTTGTTTATTCCTCCCTTACAAAAAATGGCCACCCACTACATTTTGGTTTAAACCAAAATTAGTGTCAAATAGTCAGAAGCAAAGTCAGACTTCTTGGTGTGTGACAAGCAAATATATCTTAGTAATGTAATAAAATTAGTGACTTCTAAAAGTTAAATTTTCTTTGAAATTCAATACTCTCTTCTAAGGTATACCACGCATGAATTTAATTAATTTGTAATGCTCTTGATCAGTTTTTCACATTTTTCTCAAAACCACTTTCGTGGTAGAAAGCTGCCTTTGCTTGTATACCTCTCATAAGCAGCGGCTACTCACTGGCTCTCAACTATTTAATGATTATATTAAATGTTTATGTACCTACGCATTAACCAATGATATACCCAGTTATTGGCAGGTAGTGTAAGTACGTAATATAATTTATTTGTCAGAAAATCTCTCACGCTGTATTAAAATTATAAATTCAAAACACTTTAAATCTATTTGAACTTTGGGTAATATATACGTGACATTAAATCCAAACATTATTAAACACACACTCTTGATTCACCATTTTATCATGTGAAGCTTGTTGGTGTCCATATAAGGTAATTTCGTACGGTTGATTTTCTCATTTTTATAGAAAGTACAGATGGATAGTATTTATATACTTTTGTTTTTGGATACCGTTAAAAAGAAAATGACCATTTTTTTAAGTAACCGTGTCCCGATCCCAATGTGGGACATATAAACTCTTTATGGTGCATCTCATATGAAGTTGTCTTACGGGAATTGGTGTAATTAAGTACTTCAATCTATCTCTTTGGCTTCTGTTAAGACACTACATTTTATAAAAAAAAATATTTACATTTATCAGCGATTAGCTTACCACTAGTCCTGCCCTAGCCCTATCCTTCTATCCCTACTCTCTCTTTGATAAAGAGAGGTTGAGCAACTGAGTAACAAACAGTTCTCGTAGAAAAAAAATCTGTTGAGGTACCTCCATTAGGAGACCATATGCTCCACATTGGGAGCGGACATGGAAAAATTTACTTAAAAACAACTTCCTTAGTTATTTCTTTCAGTGAATACTTTTTTTAAATATTTCTTTTAAATGAATGATTAAACAAAGTGTAGGAAATTCATATTCAACAATTTCGTATTATAATTAAACCCGACTAAAATTGTTTATTTCGAAGTGATATTAGAAGATCAAATCCTACCAGGAAAAGTTTTTAATAATTTTGTTTATTATCGTCAACAGTTTTTTTACGATTGTTTAATTACATACGATTTAAAGTATTTAGCTGTTCCAGTCTCCATTATTTTAATTCAAACATTTTTGATCTTCAATGATTGCCGGTGATTTGATAGAAGGCTTTTCAAACAAATTAAAATTCTTTTATTTGCTATATACATTCTTTTACCACAAAAAATCTAATCATAATACGGAATTGGGAATCCCAGCAGGTATTATATACTTTTTATATTACATTATACTTCTTAAAAATGTATTCAAATACTGGAAGTCATTATACAAATCAATATTTTCAGACGGGAAATCTTTATGTTATATGCAATGGAATACTTGAGAAAAGTTCCCGGAAAATATTTTCAATAATATATTTATTCATGAATCTATTTACGGAAATTTGTAATTGCTTCAGCAGCTCAAAACAAGTATTAAATAAATAGCCTTCGTCGATTTCTTTTTTTATAAAACTAATTTTAAGCACATACAAAATAATATATTAATAAGTGAAAATTCATTTTCCTAAGTTTTAGAAGTATAGAAAATTGATCCAGATAGACAGATGGTTTACTACAAAAAATAACACATTTTCGTACTTTTCAACTCTGTCCGTTGTACTGTTTATAATAAAATCCGTTGTAATAATAAAATAAAATCTAGAAAGCTTGTTACGTTTTAACTTATTGGATTTTTAGTTGATAGAGCTTCAATGAAACTACATTTTAACATGGTAACTTATTATTAGATCAATAACTTATTCCATAAATTCTCAGTTAATAATTATGTTCGGTCAGTAAATAATTTCCAAATGAATAATGGTTAGGTTAGGTTTAATTAAAAAAACTGACCGCTTTGTATAAATTTATATAAATTACTGACCACGTATATATTGACTATTTATCGAATTAGTTACTGACCACTTATTAAATTTACTGACAAAAAATTAAAACAGTTGCTAACCCAATAAATGTAGACATTTAATCCTTTCAAAACCGTTGAAAATACAATATAAAACCGTCACATACCGTCATAATTTTAGAGAAAAAATGGTTGGGTTCTTTGCTAACACAACAGTATTAAAAGTCTTGTAAAAACTTCCATAAGTGCCCTTATACAATTTAATTAATCGCGACCCGAAATCAAAGCGAATATTAATTATCTTTATTTAATTGTTGAAAATTAGACCCGGAAATCTTTGGGTCCGGTAAGAAAAGGGTTATGAATAGTGCATCAGTTCTCCAAAAAGTATTATAAAAATGATCACACGTATGATTTATGCACAGACTTATCGATATTTCACGTAATTTTGATAGCAATTATTGCATCCCATGCTGAGTTGCATATTATTTGTTACTGTTCTCAAATACTTTTTACTCATTTCATTATGATAAAGCACTATGTTTCATATTAATTTCCCAACTTTATTAAATGATCAGGGTCGATTTTGCTCATTTTAATAATATTGTTTTGCATTTTCAGCTCAACTCTGCGATGTTAGTTCGATATTTTGTACTTCAAATGTACACTCCACAGTCCACGCTATTGTCAACCGTACTTCTTATTTTTTTTAAACCATGTTCGCTCCCAATGTGGAACATATACAATGCTAATGAAGGTATCTCAACATAGCTCTTTCTCGAGAACTTCTTTCTTTATCGAAGGGAGTAGGAATAGAACAGAGTGAGTACAGAAATAGTGGTTAACTAATCGCTCTCGCTAACCGCTTTTGGATCATTCGGCCGTGACCTGCTCTGTCGTCTTTAAAATGAGATCCAATCGTAAACTCATTCTTGTATTTTATAGGGATTTACATCAATTGGACAAAACAGCATCGATATATAAATAATATTTCGAAATATTTTACTAAAGTGTAACAAAAATTAATTTGTTTATGGGTTGAATAGCGAATGGCAGGTAACTGAACTGTTTTTTCCACAAGAAACTATTCATTTAATGCACGATCATTAAAAACGAGTTAGATACAGTTGAGACGTCATTTGAGTTTATCGTATGATAAATGTTCTGCAATCAATTTCCTATATAATTATGTGGTTCGGTGTTCAAAATAGCAGTTCTAACCTTTTGTAACGCCGAAAAAACGCATCAGGAAAAGAAATTAATAACATTGTTGTTCTTTTAATTTAGTCAAATACGCTTCCTTCGTTTAAAAATAAAGTGACACTGCTCAAAAACTGTAGGGACCAAAAAGTCCAAACATGATAGCACAATAGCCACGTTCGTGTTTTCTGGCGAAAAAGTTGTTTATGAACAAATTGGTGCCAGTTGAAGTTTTGTGTTTACAGTTTTCTAATAATTTGAAATATTAAGTTTGTATTTCAACGTGCTTAAATTAAGCTCATCCACCACGTAGATGTATGGATTAATAAGTAAAAATACTAGTACTTTTTCTCTATTCGTTTAAATGAAAACATGCTCGGGTTCTATTTGTTTTTTAATTGACCGTGTTAAAATAGCGGATGAAACCCTTCCAACGCTAGTCGTTTTCGCACGAATTTATTTTCAGTCAATTGATCTGTTAAAACGTTCACTATGGCTAAAAATAGATCAATTTCAACAATAAAAAATTATGTGAAATATATGTTTGTTATCCCAAATACATCAAGACGTAAACTAAACTCGTCGCATTCGTTCATTCGCTAAAATAAATCGAAAAAAAAAAATGATGACGCTGAAAGATATATAATTTTAACACGCGCACGAGCAAGCGCATAGCTGCATAATTATGTGCAATACATAGGGCTGACGATTAATGCTGCGTATCGGCAATTCAAAGCTGAAATTCGAAAGACTGAATATCGAGAGCTCTTTTCAAAAATATATTTCCATGTGTTCTAATTGAAATGTTCATGATCGGTTGCCTAATTTCTCTACCTAAAGGTTTCAACTATTTTTCAAACCATATATCCACAAGTGTTTCATTCTAGTTTGGCCGAAAATACGAAATAAAGTCTTGCACATGTAAATATGGTAATATTACTGATGGTGATGAACCAAACAAAAACACACTCTCGCATTCTACCTAGCTATATATATTATGTCGGTAAAATCATCAGGATCAAAATCTAAAACATGGTTTTAATTTAGTCTAGCAAACAAAATATTTGAGTGGCAATGCGGAATATCTTAGTATTATTCAAGCTATTTGGGTGGTGTTTGTTTAGTTTGAGAAAAAATGTTCAAATTCGGTTTAACTAAGATATTTAATATTCAAGATGCATTCTTACTGATATTTTAGTATGCAAATAATTAACATAGAATTTATCAATATTTTTAATTAATCATGTTTTGAATAATTACACTTAACTGGTAGTTTTCGAATTCCGTACACCGTCATACTCATCGACAACCTCAATGACACATATTTGTTCTGATCTTCGAATGTCACGCACGGCATTCTATACATTATTAAAACACAGGGACAGCAAATAGAATTTGATCGGCATGCCAAAATAAGCCAGTTTTATTTTTATTTCCTGGCACATGCCATTCCTATCTAGGTACATTTTTGGATAAAATAAACTAATGCAATATTAATGCGTATGTAATAGAGGTCTGCACGGGCACGGGCTTGACCCGCGGGCTGGGTTCGGACGGATAAAGATAATTCAGATTCGGGCTCCTGCTGGACCCGGGTAAGGAATCTAATTTTCATAAAAAATAGTTCGGACTATATTCGGGTCGTGACTCAACCATAAGGAAATACTATTCATAACTTAAAATAATTTATTTCACATGTGTTATGAATATCATTGGAAATATGAAAGCAATAACATAATATGTTGTTTGAAAATTATAAATAGATTAATATTGAATATAAAGAAATCGGGCTTTTGTCGGGCTGAGAAAAATAAATCTGGGATTCTGGTAACAAGTGTGATATTGAGACTCGGATTCGAGCCGGGCCGGGCTCTGACCGGATAATATTAGAAAATTTCGGCCCTTGCAGACCTTTAGTATGTAGGTATTTTGGTAATGATATTTTTATTAAATATGTGTAAAAAAAAATATACACATGAAATGAAAGAAAATAAGGATGCATAAAAACATTTAATAACACACAAATGTTTGTTTGAGTTTTTTGTTTCACTTTATATGCGATACTGTTGTATATCAGGTTGATATGTTGTTGATTGAGAATTTATACGTGCTGCAGAATCTTTCTTCGTCAACTTATTTCTAGTCTTTGAATGTACATGATTCATTGCAGAAAAAATACTTTCACATGAGTACGTGGAACAGAAAATTGTCAACAGCGAGATTGCTTATTTTTTAACAGATATAAAAGTATCGGGGATGCTTTTCCATGTTTTTAATAATTTGTTTTCGATTCGACATTCCTAATCTTTAATTTGAGAAAACTGATGACATTCCAATTCTTCAATACTTTTCAGCATAATTGCATTTTTTTCTGTCCAAATAAGATTAAATTTTAAATCGATAATTTCTATTTTAAAATGTCACAATGGTGTACACTACATTACAGTTCCTACTGTTTAAAAAAAATGCGATTCTATAGCAGGATATCCAAAACAATTCTACGTAACCCTAGGGTTTAAAAATTATATACTAGAAGAATTTATAAAGTCAAGTGTGAACGCAGCAACTATTTTATTATTTAATACGTACATAACGATTTTATTGTATTATATAAAAACTGGCATTAGTGTAAGTTTATTACATGTTGTTCACCAGTCATAAAATGACTGACGGACCTCACTGATCAAATCAGACTTACCAGAAATAATAA
Source organism: Himalopsyche phryganea (assembly GCA_022494535.1). NCBI lineage: Eukaryota > Metazoa > Arthropoda > Insecta > Trichoptera > Rhyacophilidae > Himalopsyche > Himalopsyche phryganea. The sequence continues at coordinate 3,503,077 of JAGVSL010000065.1, read as the reverse complement.
GATCGAAAGAATGCTGTTTGCAAAATAATGATGTCACATTTTTTTCCTTTTCTTCTAATTAATACTATTAATAATATTTTCATAATTATATTACTGCATAATATAATTTTATAAATATGTCAATATTGTAGTTGAATCTGATCGAATATCACTTATAATTGTTTTATTTTAGAACATTTTTTTTTCGTACTATTTCCACATTTTTATATTGGTTCTGTCGATCAGATGATAATGCTTGCGATGAGCGAACCTGTCATGATCATTATAAAAATGTGGAAGTACTACAAAAAAGGTGTGTTTTAAAAAAGGGAGGTTGAGCAACTGAGTAACAAACAGTTCTCATTGAAACCCTACGTTGAGATACCTCCATTGGGAGGCTATTTGCTCCACGGATGTTAGGAGCGGACGTGGTAAAAAAAGGGAATTCAAACTCGAATATCACGCCTGTTTTAAGCTATTCGATATTCGAATATTTGGGTAACTATTCGAACAGTATTCGTAATAATTTTTAATGAAATATTAAACAAAATCGACGAAAGATCATTCTCCAAATTTCAAGAACAATAATGCATACTCAGGGTAGTGTTTTTTTGCCTTCACCCAACTCGGGCGCTTTCAATATCTTATCATAATACTTCAGTTTGACTCGTGGCTAAAAAAAAACCCTTTTAACATGCCGTAATTTCAGTAATTGAAGAAATACCGTTGGAGTAATCCACCGCAGCTGCAAATTTTAAATACTGCAATACAATGAAGCGGTATAAGAATGTGTATAATTTATATTTTCTCTGGGAATGGAAAGAGTGGGATTTAGTCGTTAATTATTATAAAATGTAGCTATCTCACCCTTAAGAAAATATTACATATAAATATATCAGTTATTTAATATTAGAATAAATGTGACGTTTTATTACAAATTTGAATATACTATTTAATGTTTTATTTTAGTACAACCGTACCCGTCATAAATGACGGGGAAATTGAAATACTGAATTTTTAAATTAGCTACTACGTCGGAACTATGTATCCATTGCATAACATTTTATTTTATATTATCACCGCGAACCGCGACCCTTAGGTCATGAGAAAATTTCATACCTACATGTGATATGTGATTATAATAAGTGTTCGGCCAGAGTCAAAGCGGGGTGGGCGCGGCGCTAAGAACTTAAATTCTTTTGCAATGTCCGTAGTCAATGCGCAAGGACTGCAAACGCGCCCGTCTTGTCTTGAGCGGTTTTGAATTTCACTTCATAAGATATATAAAATTATAATGTATGTTATTAATTATTCAAATTGATTTTTTTATGTTATTTTCATACTTCAGAAACCATTCGGATTTATATCAGTTGAAATCTCTAATAGCAGCACAAGAAATGATTTGTCTTTACTAAATTTCTAAATCAACCTGCCAATAAGCGATGTTTCTACATAAACGTGAGGGTACTGTATTCAAAAGATTTGAAAATATACATCGTCAATTTGTGTTGTATCATTTTATATTCTTTATACATATGACTTTTTATTTGTCGAACAATTGTAATGTCCTTTTTTAGAAATAGATTAGCAAATGACATGGCACATATACTTGACATTAATTTCGACATTGCTCATCAACTGTTGTTCCCACGCCTTCTGGCAGCAATGGTACTCTTCAGGTAATTTTCTATAGCGAGAATATTAAAAATATTAAAATTTCATACACTGCCTGTGTTTGACTATCGAGGTCATCTTATGTTTTTCAATTCTTTTAAAATACGTTTATTTTTGTCGAAAAGCGAGTTTTAAAAAAATCTACATTATAAACAAACAGAAGTCGTGACTTTGACAACGTAACGATCGTATAAAAATGGCGTATTAAAACACATTTCACGACCGCGCACTATGGGCTGAATTGTCGATTTTTGGGCCAAAAATCTGTAACTTTGTTTCCATAAAGAATAGGATTCTAAAATTTGGAGTGAATATAGGTGAAGATGCCTTCTTTTAAATCAACACCAAAAGTACATTGTAGTTATCGGTAGAAAAACGTTTAAAAATGACAGTTGTAACCACAAAATTCTGATGACATCTAAAACTCCAGTCGACGTTTAAGTTCATATCAATTATACAAATATGTAATTCTTTCGAAAAGAGAAAAAAAATCGGTTTAAATGATAATAGTTTGTATATTTTGTAAATTTCATTAAATACACTTAATTTTGGTGTACGCAAAATTAATGTGTAGTGCAACAACCGGAAATTTTTTTTGCTCACGGGCCACTAAATTTGTGATTTTAATCTAACGGGATTTTTCTGGTAAATTTTATATTTTGAAAAATAGTGATCAAAGAAGAAAAAGCACCTAATTTATAAATTATAACTGGTCGTGTAAAACTGGTGGTATAAGTCAATTATAAAAGCTCTCCTAGTTAAATAAAAAATGTTACAACATATATTTAACTCAACTCGTCCGTAAGCCGCACTTTTATGACGTAAAATGAAGTATTATGTCATGTTACAGGCTTGAACGTGTGGAACAAGTCCGATAAGAATTTAAAATGAGAAGTGAGTTAGACAGAACATGTGGGATGCAGCGAGCTAGACGTGTTACGAGATTCAGATGATTTGTTCTGGGTTGGTTTTCTGTGCATTACACAATTCAAATAATTTCAGACTTTTTTGCGGACCACCACTTTTTCTATCACCGGTGTAGTGGATGGCTTAAAAAATATTCTCAATTGAATGCAGTGCTCTGAGAATGGCTTATTTGCATTCATTGCTTACAGTTGACTTTGTAGCTTCATTTCATGTAAAATAATTTTATTATAAATATCTCTTATATATGCATACATATATATATATATGGAAAAACTTCAATGTGTTATCCTTATTTGTCGTTTTAATTTTAGTTGTGATTGCATTTTCACGAAAAGCATTTTTGGCAGAAAAATCGATGCTCCAGCCCATAGTGCTGCTTGTTAAGTTTTCCGGCATAGTTCTCCTTGACAGGTTAATGAATATTTTATCTAACTAAATACGCTTCGTTCTACAATCGATATTTGTTGATATTATAAATTCAACGATGTTAGTGCCCAGTAAACATATTTAAACTGAATAGCTAAGAGGTGCAGGCTTGACTATTGTAGTTAGTATAAGATTGATTTGATAACGTGACAGCTGTTTACTTTTACATCGCATTGTATTTGTAGTGTGTGAAAATTTGATGAAAATAGCCGCACTATGTGTTAGTTGTTCAGCAAAATCATAGAGTAAAAGTAGAAAAATCATAATAGGTAAGTAAGTAGGTATTTTCTTGTACGACAAAGAGCACATCAAAATGGCAACTGTTTGCAAAGAAAAATACTTTCAAATATGCACTATAACCTTGTAATACCCTAAAACCTAATTCCATGAAGATTGAAAAAGATAAACGAGCAGTTTAAATTTTCAGATTTGAATTGATTTTTTTACACATTTCCTTCATGTTTTGGTCAATATCAAAATTATCGCAAACAAGACTATAGCATAATCATTAAAATGCGTCAAGTGATTATCTAATAATATTTTAATCTTTTCGTTTATTTCGAGGCTAATATTTTGAGCATTTTAATATAAATGCTAAAAATATGTTAACTTATGCGAAAATAATAAAATATACGAATAGTGATGGTAAAATGAATATTTTAAATGTTAACATTAATAACATCAGAGAATATAATATAGTCAATGTTGAATGAGACATTAAGTGAACAATTCGATGTCGTGTATTTGTAGTGGGTTCAAAATTTAACTGATTTGTTATTAACGAATACATAATACATCGTCATTGTTCTGGCAGAAGGCACTAACTGAAAAATACTAGTTTTGAGTAATTGGACTTATAATTGACTCAATATGTCATTTTTTCGATTTAGTGTTTTCTTCCAGAACAGTGACGATATAATAATACTTTATTCTTTGGTAAAAAGCATAACATTCAGTGCTACGCAACCTTTCCGCACCCAAGGCACACCTAAGCACTCATTAATATTTCGCGGCACACCATATGTTAAGATGTGTATATTTCATTAGCAAAACTTACAATTTATTAATTTATTTTTATTTGATGAATTTGAAATTGGTAATAACTAATATATTTTTTAATAATAACCAATTAAACCCTCTTACCTTTTCAAAGTCATGGAACACTTAACACACAAAAAAATACATATTATAAAAAAGCATTTATTAAAAGTTGTAATTAAAAACACCAACTAAGCTTAAATACATTATAAAAAAAAATCGAAGATAAGTTGAGTGAATAAAAATTGCCCATTTTTTTGTTTACCCAAATCTAAAAGTCTTCCTGTTTTCAATAATAGTCTCGTTGGTCCTTCGAACATTTTAAATGATCCTAGTTGTAACTCGCTTTGCCAATGTTTGAGGTTCTGCTGGAACCCGTTCTATTTGTCAAAGCGTGCCAATAACTATTCATTTCGGCCTTTCATTTTTTTGTTTAATTCATCCAGGTGTTCAAAGTTCATCAAATGATTATTTTTGAAAAGTTGATAGAGTTTTGGCATGTTTTAGTTAAGTAAACAATAAATATTCTCAGCAAATTTCAAATAACCTTACCAAAATTTTGCAACTGGAAAAATTGATAGATCTATCGATAGAGCACATACGTACATTCAAAACTTATATTATTGAAAGATCGCTAGGAGCGTGTTCAGCCACTCAGCTACTCGTATATCAGTGGATTAGTTTCAAAGTATTGTAGGTACAAAATGTTGATTCTTGGGGAATCTAAAATATAACTTCTTCTTTGCGCATTGCGTGAAATTTGCTATCTTGTGCGGTGTTTACAACGGTTGTGCGGTTGACCACTGCACCACGGGCCTGCTTTATGTGTTTTACATGATTTTTTTACACGGTAGTCTCTGGAATGTTCCCCCCGTGCAAAAATAAAAGCGGGTTTACCTGTCAAATTACTTACGTGTTAACAAATGACTGAATAAATATAACAAATAAAAAAGTAAAATTCTTTTGTCATTTATTTAAAGCCAATCATTTTTTGTGGTTGGTTATTCCGCACACGATAATAAAATCAACACGCACTTAAAGCACAAAAACAATATTTGAAGTATTGTGGTTCAACTCCAATGGCGTTGGATCGGATTCCATTATGGCCTTCATTCAATAATATTACACTGTTCGTATTAATCATTCAGGCAAGTGAACAATAAGCAATCCAAATGTCATCACATGGATTGTTTATTTATTTTGTCATATTTCTTAAAAGAGATTTGAATATAAATCAAAGAGCGAAATTGTCAAAATATTTTGGTCATACATTATTTTGTCTGCAATAACACATTGTAAATAATACAATGTTTCGCTGAAATTAAATAAAATATATTATTTTCAAGGGCAGAGTTTCTCAGTATGCTTTGAACCGACCCCTTTCAATAATCTTGATATAAGTCTTCGTAGTGCAATAGCAATAGATATTTTTAGTTAATAAACATTGTAAAACCATATTTTTTCAATAAAACTTAAGTCTAATTGTATTTTTAAAACAATAACTTGCATCACAACGCACTGAAACGATAAATAGGGGGGGGAATTTATTCTTATTTTTAGTATTTTAACTCATATTATATAGCTAGAATGCCAGTGTGTGTTTTTGTTTGATTCATCACTATTAGTCAGTATTAATTACATGCCCAAGACTTTCTCGTATTTCCGGCCAAACTAGAAGGAAACACTTGTGGAAATATGTTTTAAAATAGTTCAAACCTTTAGTTAGAGAAATTAGGCAACAGATCATGAAAATGTCAAGTAGAACACAAGGAAATATATTTTTGAAAAGAGCTCTCGATATTCAGTCTTTCGAATTTCAGCTTTGAACTGCCGATACACAGAATTAATCGTCAGCCCTATGTATTACACATTCTTATGCAGCTACGCGCTTGCTTGTCTGCGTGTTGAAATTATATATTTTTCAGCTTCTTCATTTTTTTCGATGTATTTTAGCTGGAGCTTTAGCTATCTTGGAGGTGTGTATATGAAGACTGGCCGCAGCCATTTTGCTTGCAAAGTCGTGGTTTTCATATTTTTAAGCTTCTTCATTTTCTTCGATTTATTTTAATCAGATTTCAACGAGTTAAGTTTACTTCTTGATGGATTTGGGATAACTAATATATATTTCACATAATTCTCTATTTTTTACTGTTGAAATTGATCTATTTTAGCCATACTGAGCGTTTTGACTGATCAATTGACTGAAAATAAATTCGTGCGAAAACGGCTTACTCTTTAAGGGTTAAATAAAATCTTAAGGGGTGCTAACATTTTTTGTAACATAAAAAACATATATTTCATTAAGTTATTAGTTAATTTGTATAAATTAATTAATTAGCTATAAATAAATTAATTATAAGTTCTGTTTTAACCTATTTTACTTTTGAATTTCACAGAATTCGTAGAATAACATTGGTTAAGGCGAATAAGCAGGTTTTATTCTCATTTCGCGATAATCGTTTTCCGTCGCCTGAAAAACTTTAAATATCAGTCAGAAAAGTGTGAGAGAACGAACTCTTTGGTAAATTTAAAAATCTTTATAGAATCGTTATATTCAATAAATTGTAAATTCCCTCCCCATTACTTTCTTAAAAATCCTTTTTTAAAAATTTTATCTCAGACATCAAATCTTGATAACCTACAATAAACCATAATCTAGTCACGGCGTAAAGCAAATAAAAGCATTTCTGAAAAACAGGTGTCAACTCTTTGCTAGACAGGCTTCAAAACTTTACTATTTCCATTTAAATAAAAGTGCAATAATGTAAACAAATACTTTGACAGTGCAATTATTAAAAGAAAAAAAAATATTTCGACGTTTCATATTTTTTAGGCGACGGAAGACGATTAACGATTTTCGCGAAATGAGAGAAAAATCTACTAATTACTCTTAAAACTGAATTTATTGAATTTTAAAATTCTCCTGAACATTTTAATGGAATGTAGATACACAATTTGCTTTTTTAGCTGACGATATACATATGTAAAAGGAAAAAAATGCATAACTAAATACTCAACTCGAATATTTTACGGCCCCACGTACGGGTACGCGGTCCCTATAGTTTGGGAAGCACTGAATTACAAGAATAAGGCTCCGTGACTTTTAGTTTTTAGTCGATGTTTATTTTACCCAAGTTTCTGAAACCGGTTTTGGTAAGGTATGTAGCATGAAAAAGGATATGCACAAAAGCTCAGCCGCTTTCCAAAGGGCTTTTATACAGCCGCAAATAATAATATTTTAATACGTTTTTTATTCATTGTCATTTTGAAGTGCAAGTATTTATTTTTCTCTTCGACAAGAAACCCTTTATATAACAGATAAAATTAATTTATTATTTGGTTAAGAATTTTAAAATACATGTTCCATATTTGAGGGGTTTAGTATCATAACTCTAAATTGATTTTGACAAACCTAAAAAAACCGTTTTCATGCTACATTTACAAATGAATAGCTTGATACAGATAAAACTGTGGAACAGACGCTTATACCATGATATGTAAACAAACAATATAATGCTGCACACTCATTGGCTAGAATAGTGATTATAGTTTAGAGAATTTTAGAGCATTAGAGAATATGAGTTTTCAAAATGAACATCATTTTCATATTTATTTTAGATGGGAGTTTTGTTAGTTTAGAAAGATGTTTTATAATTTAAATGGTATGTGTGAATACAATGATGCATTCATAACTAATTTTTTGCATATGCTGAAGATTATAAGTTATGATACTAGCCTCCTCATTTGTAAAGAGACATTTTTCTAATTGTGATACGAATTACGTTTACAAGTTAGCTAATATGGCCAAGTAACGATTTATACATGACATGAATATTGAATTAATACCACAATGTCCTCCTTGAAGCACCTCAATGCCTTGTTCAAATTATAGTTTAATTAACATGGTGGATAGATGACGGCAAGTGATGTATACTCAGATTAGTAGTACAATACAGGTGGAGGACTTATTGTATCTAGTTTCATAACTGCATTTCACAAAACAATTTAGTTACACCTTTGTTCAACTGTTTTCGACGACCGAAAAACAGACGTCCGATAATAAATTACTATTCCCAATAGAAACATAAGACGTATGCTGAATAACACTGATATTTTCTAGTTGATTTTTGAAGGGACAATTAACATAATCGTGCAAATCAATTTCATTAAAATCATTATAGTATGAATAAATACAATAACTGTGTTTTCAATCTTAACTATCCACCATTCCTTTAGAAAAACAAAATAAGTGTGCCAATCCAGCCAAACACCATACAACTCTTCTGTAATCTGACTAGAAAAAAACTAATATTGATATTTTAATATACACGCGAATTCGTATCTACCGGTCGGATTTGTGTACTGCTTCCATTTCCAAACACCGTAAATTTTAACAGAAGTGCTTTTTTTTAATTTTTTACTCGTTACTTCATAAAGTAATAAATTTGGCGACGTTGCTACATCGAGTATATTTCTTCTTTTCGCGTTTAATGAAGTTAGATGTCTGAAATTATATTGTATTGAGGCCAGCGTATTTTTTCATGTTTATCAATTTTTACGTCAAAAATTTTCCATTGTTATTGTCATTATTTATCATGCATCGATCATATATTACACGTCATTACCAAAATGATCATAATATCATCAAATCCATCTAGGAGTTACATAGTGTAACAGTGAGACAAACGGACAGAAGCTAAGCAATTTGATCCTCAGCTATTAAGCGAACACTTCCATCTTGTGTTTGCACTTGCGTATGACATGAAAACATCTTCCGGTGGAAACACCGAATAAATACGTTCGAGCAGTCGAAACCTCTGTGAAATATGATTTTTAAGCGCAACAGGTGCGCGAAAAAGGTACATGAAAAAGTTTTATTTGCAACCAACATAGTTTGGTCAAACTTGTAGACTTTCTATAATGTATTTAACGTAAACACCTTCTTCCAGCATACTTTCTCAAATTTTGGTAGATGTAGTGACATAACTTTTTTTAAATTTTTGACCTTTTGTTTTTATTACTAAAACAGGGCTGACAGACACGTGGTTTAGGAGCAAACGGACAAGTATATTAATGACTTTTTCAATAATTTCTTTATTGAGTAATTATGCAAAACAGGCCTAGAATAACGAATAGATTTTAAAAAATAAAACACAATTCATTTTTACTACTTCCACATATTTAGAATGATCAGGACCGGTTTCGCTCATCACGAGCATTATCAACTGATAAAAATACAAACATAACAAGCCTATTTATATAAGATTGAGTTTTGAAATGAAGGTATATAAAACAGACGGGTCATGAACTGAGACAAGAAATTACTGATTAGCAAACAAATTATACATAAATCAAATAAAATAGTATGCAATTAAAATGTTATGAATATCTTACAAATCAATAAATACTAATCTGAAATTACAAATATAACGACATTAAAAGTCCATTAACTGAGCAAAAAAAATTTATGACATTACTGATGCATTAAGCAAATAGCCGATTGGGAAAATTATAAGAAAAAATTAGTAACATCCACAAAATAATTCCATAATTATAAGGATATTAACAGCGACGATCCTTTAACATATAAGTGTAGTTTTCGCTTAATTTTACCAAGACTTTGTTTTTTTTTACGTTTTTTTTTGTCTAGATTCTGTAAAAGAATGAATATGCTACTGAATCATTTTATTTACATTGAAAATATCACAAAAACACACTAGGGTGTCCGTTTGCTCCTTTGTTACCCTACTTTGTTTAATTTCCAGCTGTCAATAAAACCAAAAACAGAGCGAATAATGTACGTACAATAATTATAATACTTATGTTGCGATGATAGTTAGGTCAAAGATAACATAATGAGTTTATAATTTTAGATGTCATATACTATTTTAGTTTATCAGAGATCAACCGCTATAATTAAATAGGAATTCTGACATATAATTAAATTGCTTATAGCAATAATGGTATATGTTACGTTGTTTGGATTCAATGCATCTTTATTCGCTATCTGTACATTTTTTTTGTTTTAACTAAGTTCCCTCTCAATGTAGAGCATGTAGATACCTAATAGGGGTATCTAAACAGTGATGTTGGAATAAGTGAGATTATATAATATTGTATATCTCTTCTAAAACAGTATATATATTTTTTTTAACCATATCCGCTCCCTATTCGGAGCAGATGGCCATCACGCGGTTCCTCAAAGTTTCTCTGCCCCCCGCTAGTCTCTTCGCTTCCTCCCATGTCATCCCAGCGTCCCATAGCTTCTCCGAATACATCCTATGAATGGTCATCAGCGGCCTTCCAGGGCGACGGAATCAGTCTGGTAAGTAGAAGAGACAGGCAGGAATCAGGCTCCCCTGGGGCATCCGCAGCACGTGTCCAAGCCAGGTCCAGCGTCGCTTTTTTATTTTGAACGTAATAAGAAGTTGGTCCGCCCGCTCTTTTACCTTCGAGTTCCTGACAAAATCAAACCACCGTACCCCTAGTATTCGCCGCAAACATCTGTTTTCAAAGCACGGTATACGGTTACCTTGTGCCTCGGTGAGGTGCCGTGACTCGCAACCGTAAAGCAACACCGTCAGGATGGATGCGATGAATAAGTGGCATTTGGTTCTGACCGAGTACAACCGTGAGTCCCAGACTTTCCGCATTGAGTTAAAAGTTGCTCCAGCTATCCCTAATCGGATTGCTAGCTCTATACGCGGATTGCTATCTCCCGTGGTGTGTACCCCCAAGTACCTGAAGCCGTCGACTCTCTCGATTTCTTGCCCCGTGCTCGTCAGAGGGTAGTCTGGGTCTGGGCAGAAAATGTTGTAGAGCACATTGGTTTTACTCGCATTGACTTTGAGACCAATGCGATACGAGTTTCTCTATAGCTAAGCTAAATTAAGTTTAAACGATGGCTTCACGCCAAAATAGCTATCAACAAACTGATAAAATTCTTGTAGAACTGAATATTATTTTTTACCAAGTTTTCTACAAGAACTGCGTGTTACTCTTGCTCAACCTCTCTTTTTCAAGTGTAAGAATAGAATTAGTGGTTAGCTTATTGCTCTCGCTACGGAACGTTTTAAGGATCGGATGAGTGGGAGATAGGAGTTAATTCTAGTCATCACAAACATCCATGCCTTTGAACAGAAATTCATAAATAGATTGAAATATCAATTTTCTGAAACTGTCCATACCGGGATTTGAACTCGAGACATCTGTAACCGAAGCCAACAACGTTGACCACTGAATTTTAGAATTTGTCGTTTTTTATTTATAACCATAATAAAGATTAATATTCCACCCGATATTTAGTTTTATTCGCTATTCAATTATAACGCAAAGGTCCGCAATCGGCAATATTATCAACTATAGATGTAACAATTTAAGTTGGCCGCTAGTGAGAGTGCCACCGTCGCGTTAGGAATGTTGCCATACTCAACCAGAACTGAAATTTCAATGAATTCCAAAACTGATATTTTAACGACGGTTATTAAAAGTCGACAAGATGTTTATTTTGCATAAAATGGCAATTGGAGAAATTTATTCTAGACTGACAATTCTAAATCTTCATAGATAATATTAATAACGATGCATAACATAATCACCTTTATGCTTCAATCTCGTTTCACTTTCTTCTACGCCTAGTCGTATCAAAATCAATTCATTTAAAAGTATGATGTATAATTTAAAATAATTAAGCAATGAAAGTATTCTTGAAAAAAGTTGTAGTTTCTGCAGTTTTAAACATAATTTTCTTGTCACGACGTAAGTCACAATAGTGAACATAAAATTTAATTTAAAATTGATAACTTACTTATTCCACTTGGTTTATCACTAACGTGACGCGTTTCGCCTCTTTAAGAAGCATCTTCAGACTAACCGTATCGTAAGGTTAGAAATCAATAAAACCATTAACAGTAATGGAGGATTAGTAAATAACATTTTAAACAGAACAGGCGGCTCGCCATTATTAAATTTATTCCCTTTGGGTTTTTCACATCCAGGTGCCAGTAATTGATTTGTTTATAGTGTAACAATGTTTATAGCTTTCCCCTCTTCCACACGTCCAGTAGGATGTAATAAAACCCACTCCCACCCTTTTAAGGATAAAATCATCGTTTACCTTAGAAGTAAATAGCCTTACGATACGGTTAGTCTGAAGATACTTCTTAAAGAGTCACGTTAGTGATAAACCAAGTGGAATAACTAAGTTATCAATTTTTAATTTAATTTTATATTAAAAAATGAACTTCCACAAAGTTACCGCCTAATCCATAGAAAACACAACAGTGAATATAAAATATTCCAAAAGAAGTTGACACGGAAAGATCCTTACAACTTTTGCGAAGTACTTTAGTGATAAAACAAAACACAAGGCTTATCAAATATTCTTCATCCGTGACACATGTTCTGTGTGATCTTTTATTTAATTAAAATGTAGACAAATACGATATTAAACAAAATTTATTCTGCATATTTTGGTGTCTGACTATCAGAAAACGGCTTTACAAAATGTGACCCTGCTATTGATCAAGGATTAATGAAATGTGTTTGACATTCATACATCGATTATAAAAACGTGATATATGCGCTACTATCCGATTTTATCAGAACAACCAAAAATGTTTTCCGAAAACATGCAGATTGTTAATTTATTGTTGGCATCGGATATACAGTTGACACCCTAAATAACGTCATTGCATTTCTCATAATGTTTTCAATTAAATGCGATTTTTGCAGTTCGGTTTATATTAGTACATTTTGAACTCAGTTTTCCAAATTATTAAAATAATTAGTATTTCATTAAATTTAAAAATCATTCATCAGTTGCAACAGTTTGTGTTTTATTTTTCCTTGTATGGATTAGATTAGGTCAGGGGTGACGAACCTGCGGTCTTCTATGATCTCAAGTGCGACCTTTTAACTGAAATAAACAAATACATAAATAAATAATTTCCGCTGTATTCCTTCATTTAGAAATATACATATATTTTTATTTATGTTTCTTAAATGTGGTCTTATTTGATTTTAAGATAAATGAAAGTGGACTTTCAACAGGAAATGATTCGTCGCCCTTGGGGTAGGTATTGCTTTAATCCAGAGCGTTTGCTGTATTTTCTATAGAATTGAAAAATAGTGATGGCCACTATATAAATCATATTTCCATTCTTTTTAATTGCTTTTGGGAATAAACCTGCATCGCCAACAATCATAACATAATAATAATGAATTATTATATATTTTTCGTCACGATAATTTTATGGAAATATAAAATAAAAAAAAACGAAATAATATAACTACACTGTATTTTTTTAACTTTTTGATGCTAGCATATCAATTCAGACTTGATTTGATTCATTAAATAATTTTGCAGAGTCAATATAAACGATGTTTACCCATCATAAATTATATAAAATAACTTCGTTGATACTACAAAAGGTCGCATGTAAATAAAAACTAAGTTTTCGGGAAGCGAGAAGAACGTAACCATGGCTACTAACCATTGTTTATTTACCACTAACATACATTTTTGAGATTGCCAATGATTTGTTGCTGTGTTTACATCACTTGCTGACCTGTGATCCTTTAATATTTCGTGAAGAAATTTATTTTGATAAGTATAACGGTATAATATTATAATTTTACATTATCGTTGACAAACGACATTTTGCAGTATCAGGAATGATAAGTGAAATGTTATTTCTTTTAATTTTAATTTTGAAACCGGTAGAGTATTTTTTTAATATTTCCGTATTAAAGAAAATTACTACAAATGTATAGTGTCATAATCACGATTGTTTGGCGTATTCAATGTCGAATTGTTAAATATTTATCACACAAGTGATCTTTCTTGCATTAACAGTAAATAAATAACAGTATTCATTCTTGGATACAATATTATATATTGTCGACAACTTATCATTTATGCAAAATAATAAAATAAAATTTCGTCATATTGCATTAAGCCCCATTCACCATTTGTATCTTCAATCGTAATTAGTGACTGGCACATTCTACAAGCGTGTGTTTAATATATAAAAAAATATTAACTTGCCATCTTTTATGTATGATAAACGGTGGCGGATTAACCACTTGTGATGCCACAGGCGCATTATAATGTGGGGGCCCGGATAATAAAAAAGCGTCGCAAATTTATTCAAGTGTTCCAGCGTATATGAATAAAAAATTTCTCCATTTGTGGTTTCTTGTAATCCCAAATATCTCAAGCATTATGTTTATTATTTTTTCAACAAAAACAATTGTTGCAATATTACTAGAATTTCATCGAAAATGAAAATAGATATTGATAACTGAATTTTTAAATGTCGTCACCTTAACTCTATATTTAACTGCTTATCTACATTACAGCAAAATGTTATTCATATAACATATGAGAAATTCAAAAATAACTTTGGTTAAAACTGAATTTATTCAGTTTGTTAACTCTCCTGAACATTTTTCTGTAATGTAGATAAGCAGTTTACTAGTTAAGAAGACAATATTTGGGTTATTTTTGAGGCCCCAAAGATTCAAGGCCCTCTCGCACGCGCCATTTGGGGTAATCCACCTCTGATGGCAAATCCTAAATTATACAACAGGTGAATGAACTTCATGCCGGATTATTAAAATATAATATATTTTACATTAAGATTGTCCCTCAATTGTGATCAAGGTTATTTTTTTATAAATCAACATCATTATCCTGTTTTTTATCATTCTCTTTCCTAACGTAACCATAAAAATGATCGTAAAAGTAGTGCTGCAACCTTGAAAAGGTTTAATTAATGGATATGTTATGTATAGCTTAATTTTTTATTTGTAGCAAGTATATGCATATTTTAACTAATAAATAATATTGTATGAGAACAGATTTACATAATTTTGATAGTGATAATACTTGAAATTAAGTATATCTATTGCCAAAGAGAACCAGAAAATATTCTTCCTCACACGATATTTCTGAATACTCCAAATGACGAAGGCTGCATACCATTAATTCAGGAGATATTTGGCGATAACTATTATAATATATATACACCCGATTCTCATTTTGCCAGGCATTTTAACACCGAATTTTTTTACATTTACACAGTTACAAACAAACAAAAAATATTATAACAGTATATATTTATAAACACTTCGGCTCTACGGGTCCCTAGAGTATTATCTTTCATTTGGTAATAACCTGGCATTTGTATTTCATCTAAAAATGCTAAAAACGCAATAGCTGTATGATGATATGTAAACAAACAAGGAGCAATTTAAAGTTTAAAATGGCTCTCCTGAAGATTCAAAATTTTACAGGTAGCAGCTTATGTCCAAACAACAGCGAACAACTGTCAGTAGAAGAGGTTCGAGATATGCAATATTCATTATTAGAATAATGTATTAATATAAAATAAATAAATGATCAAATATGCCTCAGAAAGTTTCCTTGCGTGAATGAAAGTTGTTGCAAATAAATTTCTCCTGTCAAACCGGATAAAAAAATCTCTTTTCTTCAAAACAAATGCCGAATACTAACATAGTATGCTTTCATTTATTCGCTATGTAATAATATCTATTATGCTTAGAAGACACTTAGATAAAAAATATATATACTGTATATTGTGTATTAGAGCAGCTCTTTCCAAACGTTTTCATGCCACGGACCCCTTAATCTGAAAAAATACTCTGCGGTCCCCTAAAAAAACATATTTTAGTCGTCAAAATTTTTATTTGATATTAATCATTACTATGAATACAAACATGATTATATTTTATCACAAGAAATAGTAATTTACTTATAAACAGTTTTTAAAAATAAAATAAGAAGAACTATACATAACGTAAAGTTTACAAAACAATTTAGTGAGATGTATAGGGTTGCATGTTTTTACACAACAAATCAATATCTGGTTCAATGTCAGAAATGCTAACTCGCAAGGATTTTTTCAACGTCTCCATGGAAAGGCATGATCTGTACTTATCTTTTATTAAAAGTATTGACGAAAGTCCTGTTTCACGCAGGTGCAATAAACGGATATTCTTGCTGCTGCATCATCCAAAATACTGAAATACTTAATAAAAGTACTTCCATACTAAAGAAGAGTGCTCTGGTTTTTTGTCATAAATAAAAAATGTTCGTAAATAAATATTTGTACTTTCTACTGAAAATGTTCGCGGACCCCAGTTTGAGAAGCACTGTATTAGAGGACTGCGCGGGCTTGAGTGGGTATATCAATTGAGATTTCGTTTTCTAAAAAACAATATCGGATCATGTTATCGAGCGATAATACTATTCATAACAAAAAAATTATAAATCAATGTATAAGAAAAATATCTGCAAAAAATAATATGTTTGTGTAATAATGATTTTGAAAATATGTACATTATTATAAATGTCACTTAAAACAAGTTTTTAATTAATATTTTTACGCAGAATGCAGTATTTAAAAAAAACTTATTTTCTAATATGAATACAAGTTTAGTGTCTCACGGATGGCTACATAATCATGTACGGGTCGTACGTCCAGTGGTATATATTGGGGTATCTAATCCCGGACCCATTTTATGATAACGAGATTTCGGGATTCACAATTTTTCAATCATGGGATGGGATTAAATTGTGTATTTCAATTAAAATTAATCCCCATTCTTGCTTCAATTGGAATGAATATAATATGATTTTATACGTAACGGGATTGGCTAATTGACCGGGATCCCGGCATTGGAAGCCCTTAACTCAATCCTCTGCGTCACACACGGAATAATTATATTATCTGCATTAAGTTTTATCTTATATTGATAATTATCATTGTGTACGTATTATAGTTTCATAAATATTTAGAACAATTGAATTAAATATACAGTTGAAGATTCACACTCAACTACCCATCAATCATGTATTACACAAACATAATACGATGATAATAATAAATATCCAACACGGCAAGTGGCGATTGTTATACTATTAATAATATTATTCTCTCAAATCTCACGGTAAACACTTAAAAAAGTATTAAATGATAATGAATCATAATTGAATTACTGAATTGAGCAACATAGCATTTTGAATTAATTTGCCTCTTCTTCTTCTTGGTGCTAAAGCACAGTTGGTTCCTGTGAAGTATCTGTATTCATCGAATCCGATAAAAGCAGCTTTATTCCAGCTTCAGACCTCCAAAACCATCGGTCGTTCCTGTGTCTTCTTTTATATCAGCACTGACCTGAAATCTAGATCGATTTTTGATTAATCCATAAGTATATTTTTATATCTCATTTCTTTTCCATCGCTAGTTGGCCAACACCGTGTCTTAGGTGGACGAAGTTCTTGCGAGCGTGAGGCGGCGCGGCAGCGAGGCGGTGTTTGACGCACTTACCGTCGTATTATCGCGCCCCGTGTTTTCGTCACCTCTCACGTAGGACACCTCCATTGGCGGAGAACGATTGATATTTTCGAGCTACGCCGCGCCGCCCCACGCTCGCAAATACTTCGTCCACCTTAGACGGCCTGTAATGACCAGTACTTATTCCTAAAATAAAATACAAATGAAATATTTTGCATTGCCCTGTTTGGTCAAAAATAGACGTCAATATTATCTTAGCAGTGATCCTATGATCTGCTCCTTCCCCAATTAAAAATATGCCTATGTTTCAACATACTCTTAAGAATTTTAATTTCGTAAAGAATGGTTCATAAATTACAAAAAATATATTAAATAAGTAAACCATGTCAAGAAGAAGTGTTGCTTCCTATAATAATCATTCTCCTATTGCGGCATTAGGCTCGAGTACAACCGAAGGTTACGGACGGCGGGCCGTAAGTAAAATACTATTATTAGAAACACGCATATTAAAGTGGAAAATGAATTTCATCTTAAATAATGAGTGACTCTCTAATAAAAAAAATTATTGAACACATAGTGGGCTACACAAAAACACGTGTCGGGGCGCACGTAGTCAGCGGGCCGTAGTTTGTCCAGACCTGCTATTGACAGTATAAGTATTTAATTTTCGGTGATTATTTTCTATCGTTCACTTAAATTTAAAAAGCTGAACACTACATAAAAAATAACCTTTTGAAAAAACCTGTTTAAAGCTAAAGAAAAATTTCAGTTTTTTTTTCGTATATTTATAGGTAGAAATTAGTTTCATAAAACGTAGTTTCTTTACCATACTTAGACATATTTCTGCAAACAAGATCCGACCAACAAAATGGTCAAAATTGACTTACATATACCGACGCTTAGAGAAAATTGTAGTCCAGATTCTGCAAAAACGATCCAAGGTGTACGGTACGGCATTTCTGTAAAACGATATTTTGAGAAAATCTGGTTAGCAAAAAATAAACATTACTCCGGCTAGATCCAAAGCGCTATCTATAAATTTCTCTTTTTGTCATATCGTTGAGTAATATGTTTAAACAACCTGTATATGTTTTCATCAGATTGGATACTTTTGAAAAATTAAATACTCACGACTCACACATACTTTTTAAATCAATACTTTCACAAATATTTAATTATTTCAGAATAGTACAAGTGAGGGCTGAATCTTGTTTGTCCATTTATGATACATAATATATTATGTGAAAACTCAATTTTAAGCATGAATCGTTAACAGAATATACAGATAATATTTATTATGTATTATTAAAAGCAAATTACCTACGGAACTTTCTGAGGAAATGCAAGGTTGTTCACACAGCTTTACGGAATGCTTGAGCGTTGTCACAGTGGTTAAAAGATAATTTAATATTCATTTTGTTTCAGGAATTCAGGAATCCTATTCCAAATAATAAGCAGATAATTTTAACTTGTTAGCAATCCGATCAAAAAAACCGGACTTGCTAATTTATAATTACATATATAATTTGCTAATCATAATATGACACACCCTGGTTTTTGTTAAGTATAAGTGTCATTAGTGTCCAGAACTGAAATCACCCAGCGGCAGCGGCAATAATTCGCAGAATCAGCCCAAAACTTGTTACCATGCCGTTCAATAGCCGCCGGGTACGGCCGCTGGACGAGTCCATTTTGACGGAAAGGGGTAGCTCCGACAATTCAGGGAGTTTTTTTTGTTTTGTATTTGTAGACAGTCGTTTACGATCTGTCGAGCTGGACGAGTGCGGTCTCGTAGCGGCGGAGGTAACGTGACGATGTGAATTGTTTGTTTTTTTTTTTTGATTTGCATTGGACTTAATTTAAAATCGTTTGTCGTGTCATTTGTATTATAACTTAAAGTAAATTCAGTTGCTAAGTAAATGTAAATGTAGAATCAATTTTATGTGTTAGGATTTATATATTTGTTTAATGTTTTGAACCGGATTTTGAATGGTGTTTGTCTGAGATCACAGCCCTTCCAGGACTCTGGATAACCAGCCGTTCGCCCTCTTCAATCCGGGGTCTTCTCATTTTGGCGCCCAACGTGGGGCCATTGACGGTTTGTGACACCTCAGGATTCACCCCCTGAGGACTCATGCTCTGAAGATGTAGTGGCTTTGAACTGTGGTTCATGGCGCCCAACTGAATTTTAACGTAACGACAATGACAAAATATCATTTTCCCCGCTGTTGTTCTGTATAGCATAGTATTATATATATCAGAGTTTTATTATTTTGACCCTCAACATTGAACCCAAATTAAACGAGGTAATTATATCGCTTATGATTCCACGACTATTTCAACTTCCAGCTTTACAAAATAAAAAAATGCATAATAACTATAAAAGACTACACTAGATAACGACAAAAAAGATTATTGTCGAAAACAATCTCGCTGTAGCATACAATAAATGTTTATGATTGTAAATAAAATAATCGTTGAAATTTGGCCAATTGATGTAATGAGTTAATGATTGGATCTCATTTTAAAAACGACAGAACAGGTCTTGGTCAAATGATGTAAATTAGAAAAATAAATTGACCACTTTTTGGAAGGAAAATATCATTTTACATTGGCTTTAGCATCAAAAATTCTGCCACTACCACTTGATGTAAGCCACTATTATATCGACATTCCCTACGTATAATCCCGTATCTGCAAACATGAGAATTTAATGGAGTGAATTTAAAAGATTCATAATGCAACTCACCAAATTTCGATAAAAACAGTTTGTACTCTCTCCTAAACAATGTCAATTTTGAGGATTACATAAATTGGCCAAAACACCGTTGATGTTATGTTGTTAAGTAATATTTCAATCCAGAGTTTGTTAGGTCCGTGGTCGAGTGGTTGGTGTCGTTACGGTGCTCGCGCGTTCGAACCCAATTACGAACAGTTTCATGAATTGATTTTTCAATCGATTTATGAATTCCTGTTCGAAGACATGGATGTTTATATTATCTTAATTGCCTTCCACCTAACCGATTCTAAAAACGGGACGTAGCGAGAGCAATTATCTAATCACTTGTGTTGTCCTACCCCTAATCTACTCCACATTGGGCGCGTTCAATAATTTGTAAAATTAGTAAGTTATTAATTTCCGAATTAATTGCACACATCTATATTCTTATTTGACCACTTCGAAGTAAAAAGCTTTCAATATTAGTTGAATTCACAGACGTTTTTCTATACATACATAAATTTATTGTTGTGATCAATGGATGTTTCATTTTGAAAGTTAGAGTAAACTTACATTCATTTGAAAAAGCTACACGCCAAGAGTCACCGAGAACTATCATTGAATCAACAATATGTTCTCTAACCTAACCTAACCCATCGCTAAAAACTAATATTGGAATTATGATAATGTAAACTTTTAATGCTCAGGACTGTGTAGGTCAATTTAAAAATACTTTTAGATACATCCCACAATATTGATATATGACACATGAAGTTTATTGTACAACTAATTGGCCCAAAACTTCTTACGCTCCTGTTTTATCACAAAACTATGTTATCATCATTTTCGAAATTTATTTATTATTACCCTTATAATATTTTTAGCACTGCAGCTTAAAATAATAAGACACAAAAAATGAATACGAGTTGAATCAGAACTACTACAATATACCCAACTGTGTTTAATTTTAAACTTTTATTTCGATAAAAGAATGTCATTTATGAACATCGAGCTTACTGCGCGCGATTTTCTCAATTATGCCGTTTATTAATTAAGTTGATGCATATTATTTAAAACAAATAAATTATTGCACGCGGACGCCCTTCAACTTTAATAATGAATCAGCAGACGGCTCTCAGCCCAATATAATATAATTTGTTATATTAATCTTATTTTTAAACGTCAAGCAATGTAATCCCTATTGGCAGTGATGTAGTGGGGCCAGGGCGCCGCCCTGCCACGTTTTTTGACTTGGAACTTACTTTTCTAGTATATATAAAAAAATATTTTGATATGAAATATTGTGGGTAGAATTTTTTAGCACTGTATCAAAACTTGTGCAGTCGACTGATATTACGAGAATGCAAAAAAAATATACACCGTGAAAAAAATGAAAACCCCTCGTTCTGGAATCTGAAATTTTCGGCGGTAAAAAAGAAATATTGTTTTATGTATACATAATCAATGACAGCTATATTCCATTTGCCGTGTTTTCTTTCGTGAAATTTGTGCTGTGCAATTCGCTGACAAAATTATACTCTTTTTGGGGAAGCATTTTTGAAAATGAATAGGAAAATCTGCAGGTAGGTAGGTAATAAATAAATAAAAATTTGTTTAAATACAGAATCAACCTGCCCGCCGCAAGCCCGCTCTGGTAGGTAGGTACTTTTATATTTGACACTACACACTTAATCCTATAGGTACTTGTTTGCATAAACTATTGTTTACTAATAGTGCCTCAGTTACATTGTTAAAAATATGCTGTTCATATGTCATAAATATGATTCCGTTAAATATTGACATATATTTTCTATCAAATATCTGCACATATTTAAGTGAGATAGTAATGAGACGACATAACTGTATTGGAGAGAAAGGAGATCAAGCTACGATTCAACACGTTCATGTTTATAGGCCGAACGCTTCGAAATAATTTCAGTTGGAAATAGCATTTCGAACGTGGTTGATGTGCCACTGCGCGCGCTCCGATAATAACATTATTTAAAACTTTATCCGCGGGATTTTTTAAGTTTCCTTGTTAGTTAAGTTGACAGCAAACATTATTATGACTTCGGGAAGCATACCCAAGAAATCCCAAAAGTTGAATAAAATTGAACGTAAGACGTGATTTTGTTTGTAGAATAGAATCAAAAGACTTCCTTACAGTAGATAATTATGTTGTGCAGTGTATTCAATTTTCAATTATTACATCGTCCATTTGACGAATACTTGAGATGTGACGTGAATTATGACAGCTATAAACTAACCATCAAGTTGTTTCACATTTTCAGCAGTTTCGTTTGGTTTATATATATATATATATATATATCTTTAATGTGTCTTTGAAACTATTTCAACGTTATCCAATTAAAATCAAAATCTAGTGTCGGTTTTGTGTTTAAATGTTTTGTTTACGATTTTCTTTCCTTCATTTCAGAAGATAGCATGTTTGATTCGGATGGGGAAAAAGGTGGTTTCAAAAACGGAGGAGTGCAGGATCAGCAATCCTCGAAAGGATCCCAGCGTCCTGCTCTCCTTTCATCTCTGTACAGTGTGTTGTTTGTTATTGGATCTGCGCTCATTGGACTAACGGCAGCTAGAAATTCACTAACATGGTTCGTATTTATAATAATCATTTTTATTACAGTTTTCGAGAATTTTACCGGCGGCTATGCGGATGTTAAATAACTGCGTTTATGTTTGTAATATTTTTTTATTATAGACAAAATTTAAAGCTGCCACATGCTCGTAAATCTGTTTAATTATTCATTCTGGGTTTGTTTGTGTTCCGCAGTCAATATATACCGAAACGCGGTCTAGGTATTATCTTTTTTCGTATTAGAATTAATTTCTTCTACCTACGTATTACACTTTCTTATAACTTATTAAGTTCGATTAACAATTTACCACTTTGAAGTACAAGTTGCCTAGCGAATACGGTGAAGTTAAATCAGAATAATATTGAAGATTTAATAAGCTTATAAGTAGGTACCTACCTATATACTATACTGTATTTCTATGCATGGCATGTCATCAAATTTACGTCCGGTTAGTTTGGGGACAAACAATGACCACTTTGTATATCCAACATAACAATAATATTGACATTTGAAGTTTAGTACAATTATTGATAATGACTAGAGACACTATTCTGACCATTTTACCGTAGATACTAATTTATGCGAAAATAATAATGTGTGCGAATAGATGCTGAATTCAGATATGAATGTAAAATTGGTTCATCTTTTTTAAGCAATGTTAAAATATACTTTTAACATCATAGCACACATATTCAACGCTGAAAGAGACACTAAGTGAATTATCCAATCCGTTTATAGCGGATTCAACTGTAACATACATGTGAAATAAACAGTTTTTGTTATGAAATAAACAGAGGCACAATTCATAGAAAGGTATGATCATTTCTCTAAACAACTGTTAAGTAATATGAAAAGTGTATTAAGCCCGGATACATTGCAATTATTAATGGCCACACAAATTTTATACATCGAGAGAATTTGCTGCTAACAGATCAATTTGATGTTCGGTAAATAGAGAAAATTATTCAGCAAATAGTTATTTAATCATAGCCGATCGTCGCATTAATCGGAAAGAATTCTCCGTCGAAACATGTTCCATGCTTAATTTTGATAAAAAAAGATATTATTATTTTCAGTAAAAAACATGTTTTTCTCCTTGTATTATTTTTGTTTTTATATACTTATATAGTATTTACATAATTGTGTAAATAACAATTATGTTTAGATGAATTGAAATTGATAATTATGTCAAATAAAAACGGATGCTAAAATTGATAAAAATAGATGCTCAAAATACGTGTAATAATAATCACCAAAAATAATGTTTCTCAAAATTGATAGTTCTGACGATGAAAGTAAACCCAAAAATCAATCTATAACTTCATATTGTATGAATTTAATTCAAATGTGGTGGTAAATTTTCATATATTATTTTAGCCGTTTTTTAGAATTGTATAGTAATGCGGAAGTCGTAATGTGTAATATACAAACATTCTTTGTGTGCCCACTTACATCATTAATGGATTTGAATTTTATTTACAAATTATTAATTCTTCATATAATTAATAATTATGTACCTCAATTCATGTTTAATTTTCCTTTTATGTGTTTTCGATTACGAGGTCGCTCGAAATGAATCGTCTAAATGAGGATACGTTTTGGTATTTTATCGTGTCCATTTGAGCAATCGATCGTGTAAAACTAATGCGATTTGTCCATTCGTCTGTTATATTTAAATCTATAGTGCAAAAGCGTTGAATAAACTATGATGCATTTCGCATAGTAATAAAATATATAGGTAGTGTATTATTATTACACAACATGGATGCAAGTCAAAGAGACAACCGAGACAGAGTCTGGGATCCGGATCACGACGGTAGCATCTAAATACATAATAATGACCGTATCATTTGAGTGAAAGTGAAAAAACAATACTTTTCCTGCCGATTTATATCGCGTATCGCATTTTAAAATAAAGTGTTACAACTTAATTTAGTACACTATCTCATTGACGTGCGTGATTCTGCTTCATTTGTGTCACACTCCCGTACGTTTTCAAGTTAGTACCTTTGATTCGTAAGCAATCGTAACTGCATATCACATGCTTGACTGCATGTAAATTATTGTACAACGAAGAGAAAAAAATATGGCGGCCGGTATATAAATATACCTATTTAAAAACAAATAAATCAAACTTTTTATATGATGGAATGAAATTTATAAACGTTTGGATCTTTTCCAAACTATACTAATTTTGAATGTGTGTTCGCTACTATTATACAAGTATTTTTTATGAAAATGTGATGTAAATCGCGCTCTACTTGGTTACTATGGAGGTGGATCGCTGCTCGGAAATGTTTGAGAGCCCGTGGTGTAAATCAAAAGATAGATGCAGAAAGTCGCTTACTTGTCTGAAATTAAATCAATAAATAAAAATCTAAAACAATTATTAATGAGTCATAAAAAAACTATATATTTCATTAATGCAGCACGTGGAGCAACTAAATGAACTTGTTTTGATGATAAAGCGATTTCGCCTCATTCATAAAAAATGAAACGCGTTTTTTCATATCTGAATTTCCGTGTTCGTAATATATTCAAAAAGAATAAATTAAAAATGAAATGATAAAATATTTTTTTAGTGTGTGCTTTAGAGGCCTGCACGGGCCGAAATTTTATAAACTACCCGGTCCGAGCACGAGTTTCAATATCACACTTGTTAACCGAACCCGACCCGAAGCCCAGTCTTATTTTACCATAAAAAACCCCGAATTTTTCAATACAGAAATTCATTTATACTTTTCGAACCATATAATATGTTATTACTTCCATATTTCCAACGATATTCATTCATGAAATTTGCTTAAAGTTATGAACAGTTACATTAAGACCCTTACCCTTAATTAAATTCCTTACCCGGGCCCGGCCGGAGCCCGAATCTGAATCGCCTTTCCTCTCCCGGGTAAAGGCCCGTGCAGACCTTTAGTGTGAGCCATACCAACGCACCGACTTATTTCCTATTCTTTTATTTATCAAATTTATTGTCAACAATAACATAGTTGATGTCAATATTTTTTTCTGAACAACCTCCCATGCCAATAATTGTCAAACTTCTTCAAACCCCCTCCCTGAAACTCCATTGGGTCCGTGGTGCAGTGGTCAGCGTCGTTGGCTACGGTTACGGATGTCTCCGGTTCATGTACCGGTACGGACAGTTTCATAAATTGATTTTTCAATCAACACGGGGGCATAATGTTTAACCGATAAATCAAGGATAGCGATAGATCGAGGGACGATGGATGCGGGATTATTTAACACGGTGAATGTTTGTGACGGGCTGTACGAACAACAGCCAATCGAGACGAACTGATTCCTAGATTGCAAAAGGAAAGACATCATCATCCATCGTCAGCTCCAACTTTATTAGTTCGCACCAACATACTAATCATTTTATTTGGCATCCTTTTAAACTCCATGACCTCCTTATATTATATGTTCACGATAGTAAATAGATAAAACTTATAAAGTCTACGCGGGTTGATCTTAAATTTAATTATTGTAAAATATGCAACAACACAACAAACAAAAAACCACTCAAAACATTCATACTGAAATCGAATTTATACAAATCTGATTATATTATTATCTTCTGATGATTTGTCCGGAGATATATACATAATTAAAAGCAATTTTCAGTAATCATATTCTGATATACCTTGGATTTATCTGGTTAGTATTTGATCTCTAGCATAATTTTTAATTTTCAGTTGCGATCTTTTAGCATTAGAACACCAACATATTTTTTTTTATTTAATGCAATTTTCACACACTCAATCATATTGCGCAACTGCGTTAAGTATTCTCTATTATGTAAATTTGTTTTCTAACGAGATCATATTATTTTGAATGATTTGTATTATAAAAATAGTACGTATTTGTAATATTTGCAGCATTTTACCTAAATGAAATCATTTGATTTTTTCTGCTTACATATTATATAACATTATTATAATTTTACTATAAACAGGGAACTCAAAAATATTCTAGATTATTTAGGGGGCCGCGACTGCTTCTCTCGTTCTTGTTAAATTAATGATATATCTATGTAGTATGTGGGTTAGGCTAAAAGATTACTAAAGAAATAGGCGCGGAAAGTCCTAAATGACGATATATTTTTGATTGACAATACATACATAATTAAGTTGGTTCGTTTTAGGGTTTCTCTCCCGGTCCCCGAGATCCCAGTGAGATGTAATTTCCCGGGATTTCAATAAACCAATCCCGGGAAATTAAAAAAATAAACAGTTAAAGAGTTAGACAGTTTTATTTAGTATAAGTTTTGAAGGCTATTCGTACTACTATAAAATAAATATTTTCCAGACTTTTTATTGACGTCAGAATTATTCAAAATAAAGTTTTAATACCCTTATTAAAAGTACAACTTCGACTGAAAAAATAAATATGATGTGAATAACAATCATAGAGAAATTAAAATGTACGAAACACGTGATAAGAGCGATTTAAAACATATCTTCATAGCTATATTAACTATTAAAACCCACACCCGTTAAGTAAAAAGAAATATTTCTGTGGCTGGTTTGTTCGTTATAAAACGTAAAATTTTAGCTGATAGCAACATGTATTTGCTATGAAGTTTTAAATAATTGTAATATATTTATATGAAATATATTTTTTTAGATTTTATAAATATATCTTTTACTTTATTAATTTACTGTTTGTTTTGTCCGTATGAATTGTTTTTCTTGTCTGCTCCAATTTTTTTAATTTTTCGGTATTTTGTAAATTCCGGAATCCCGGGAATCGGTAAATACCGGGAAATGAGATACCCTAGTTCGTTTCCACCAGATCAACAAGGAATGATTTTAGTATTGACCTTACATATCCTTAGATATGGCATTCATGATTATGATAATATAAACACATGCTACTATGTCGAATAACAAACAGGTGGATGTTTTAAACATAAAATGGAACGCAAGGTTTTGCAGCTAGTAAAAAATTTATTAGCAACATTATTACTTGAATTGGTGAAAATTTATCTTGTGTAATTAAAAAATAAAATGTCCCCTCAGTCGGCTATTTGGAACACATATTTAAATTTGAATAAATTAAAACTCCTTTAATTTCGTATGTATAAAGTTACTTAACCTGCTTTTAGCATGCGAGGACATGTTCATTTATTGTTCAAAAATGAAAAAAGTGTAAGAGAATCCATGATATTTTTTTTAACGATAATAGTACATAATAGTTTTACAATAATTAAATCGCTAAACACGCTCCCGAATAGTTTTGAGTGAAAAACTGTTATGGGCAGTATGATAAGAAAAGTAAAATATTCTTTTACAGTGACATTTTATCAGAGCGCGTCGACCGTGTAAAACGAGGATCGAGACGTGTAAAAAAACGACATTTTTAAGTTTGAAAATTTTTTGAATTTTGGACATTAGACGAAATAGGAAGAAATTTTAGACTTGCAATTGGAAAAAATGACAGATCTATCGATAGAGCACATACGTACATTAAAAACTTATTTTATTTAAAAATCGCAATGAGCGTGTTAATCGACTCAGGGACTCAATTTATCTAATATGAAATATTTTCTTTTGAAATTCTCTTTTAATAATACATTTTATAAGTGCGTGCAAATTAAAAACTGTCATTAAATATTTATTTGTTAATGATGATTTTATTTTGAACTCTGTGATGTTTGTATTTTTATCAGTTGATAATGCTCGTGATGAGCAAAACCGGTCCTGATCATGATAATGTGTTTTATTTTAAAAAAAACATAACGTCGCATTTTATTGTTTTGCTACTTACTTTTTTAGAATACCAATAATAAAAAAATATATTTTCCACTGATGTTTATTTCGTATGTCCACCTGTTTTTTCACGCGTAATTCTGTGCCAAACAGTACATTTGTATTGTAAACTTATTTAAGTAGTATATACATAATAGGACAGGTACTCGACGATTACTTTAAATGTTTATTTTCTTGTATTGCAATTACATGTTTATTCTGTCATTAAATTTGCACACTGGAATGTTGATAGTTAGGAAATCAGCACTATTATATCTTATTCTAGCTTACTCCCAGGTCAATGTCCCTTTTGAAACCAGGGCAGAAAATTTTTCGGACATCTTTATATATATTTATAATATATACCATAAATAGATAATAATTTAATGAAGTGGAAAATGAAAATTAAAAAAAATAAGGAAATTTGATTATGTATTCACAATTTCGATTGTATTTTATGAAATGAAAGGAATCGTGCGCTGCAGGTTTATTTCGTCCTTCCAGTAGAGTTTATTATATCGACGGAATGAGTTAATGATTGGATCTCATTTTAAAAACGACAGAGCAAGTCTCGGCCAAATGATGAAAATTAGAAAAATAAATTGACCACCTTTTGGAAGGGAAACATCATTTTACATTGGTTCTAAAAATTCTGACCCAGCCACTTGATGTAAGCTACTATTGTACATCGACCTTCCCTACATATAATCCCGTATCTGCAAACATGAGAATTCAAAGGAGTGCATCTCAAAGATTCATAACACAACTCCATACTCCAACACCATATAATGTTTTCGGTAAAACAGTTTTTACTCTCTCCTGAACAATTTCAATTTTGAGCGTTTACATCAATTGGCCAAAAAACCGCCAAATTATTCATTTATTTTGTATTTGAGGAGAAACCTTGGCCGCACAACCGAGTGGGACAAAAGTTTTAAAGCGTCGTCGGCTACGGCAGCATACTACGTTTAACAAATCATAAAAAAAACACACTTTATGTTACGTTCAATTTATGTCAACCTGTATGGATATGTAAACTGGTATATGTCAATCAAGTACTAAATAAATATGCTATTTTTAAATATCATAAAATGTATATGTTACATAATATTATTAGCAATATAAAGCATATAAAAAAGTATTGACTGTGCCAACATTCTGTTGAAAAGAGAGCACGCTATAGAATATTGGCTATCAAACTATTTCTTGTATAATAATCCAAATTTATTTCTTGTATATTGATTTATTTTTATTGTTATCTTGCCACTGCTCCAGACATCTTATTTTTATATATTTATTGGCTGATAAAATATATTACTAAAGAATATAAATTTACAATATCTAAGATAGCATAAAAATAAATATTTTTATAATACACATCTTTTAGCCTATTTTGACAAATGATAGGTGGCAGTGGTGGCACTATTATCCGGATTTTTAATACAGGCGGCTCTCAACTTTTGTATTAAATTGATTCCTGTATATATGACGAATGTTTTATGTATAATAGTAGAACAATTAAAATGTACACTCTCAATTGGAACCATAGTTTCCATGACGGCCAAATATTTGTCAAGATACATGCCGGTTTCATTCATATTTTTGATTGTCAAAAAATATTAACGATTAGTTTATCAGCTTCTTCTACAATTCATGTTTAAATCATTCATTTGGTTGATTCTATTACAGTTGTAATATTTTCCCGAGCTCCTTTAGAATCTTCAGAACTATTCATCATTTGTGGAGTATCACTACCTTTCATTATTGCATTATATTTCAGCCAACGAGTCTCCAGTATTGTTTTTTGCATTCCATATATTACTTGTTCTAAACGTCTTTTAATTTAGGCCTGCCGTACTTGTCAGCTGGTTGCAATAAGGCTCATAAATTATTATTAACCTCATATAATATCACTTAAAAGTAGTAGCTATCACGTTTTAGTATAGTAGAATAAGTAGAATAATATACATTAGGTTAGGTTCGGCTTAAATGAACCCTTACTGACCGGGCACTGTTAGCTTCCCGACACTTATAAATCTAAGAATAGGACCGCTAATATATTATATAAGTATTCAAGAACTTAATTTTTAGAAGTCCAATACTAAATGATTTGACTCAATTAAAATATGTGTTAACACATCGATATCTGTTGTCACCTAAGTGTAAAATACGATTAAAATAATAATTGTTTGTCATTTTGACATTTCAATATCAAAAGGACATTTGGACATATTTTAATGTGAGTAATCAATTTATAAAACATAATATACATATATATATATATATATATATATATATATATATATATATATATATATAAAATGGAATTCATTGAAAAAATAGATTCCTGTGTTTATCATTATGTCCCAGAATGATAATGAAATAATTATCTTTTAAAAAATTAAGGTTATCAAACTTTTAAGTATTAATCTAAGCATATTGTTCACATTGTATCCATTATCACTTTTATTTATGTGATATTATTTTAACAAATATTTATGCTTTATATTCGCCCAGTAATAGCTGGCTGGCACCATATTAAATTCAATGCAGGCAATCTGGATCAGAGATGGGACCTTTACATGTTGGAAAGGTACATTACACTAATTGTTACCTAATAGGCTGTGTTGAGGAAACTTCAATTAGACGCTCTTCATAATTGACTATTTTGTATCTAAATACTCCGCTATAACTAGTTTTAACACATTCACTGCTAATTAAACTACGCATACATTGATGCCACCCTAAGAAATTTTGATATGTAAGTGCTAATATATGTGAAATAATTTATAAACCATACTTCAAATTCTGTTCAATGTGTTATGTTAGTGTTGTTTTTGTAGTTGTTATTTCCAACGGGCTGTGATTATTTTGTTTAATAATTGTTGATTGAATTGGCATTGGTAGAACTCCATTATAATAGGATAAAATAACAAAGTAATTAGTTCTACAAATTTTTAGAACTATTTAAAACTATCTAAAATTTGTAGAACTAAATACTTTGTTATTTTATCCTATTATTGTTTAATAATAACTATTATAAGGTGTCTGTATGGTATACAGTGAGCACTTCTCTTGAGAAATACTATGTACCATATACGGGCTTAGCATTCAACTTGATAAAACCAATCAGTACGCAAAAATATTTACAACGTTTGTTAAAGGTATCCATCCTATCCTTAAAAAAATATCAATTACTTATGCCTTGTTCCACGTTTCTGATTTTTCTTTTTTTTCCCTTCTTTTCAGGCACGTTCAAAGGTTTTGGGGAGCCTCTGGTGATTTTTGGCAGTCACAATGGGATAATGTCTTAAGTATTCTTGGTAAGTAAACTGGTGTTATTGTTATAACATTTAAAATCGTAATAATAAAATGCAAAACGAGCGGGCGATGCTGTCTTATTCGGTTGCAGTTTGTGGACACCCATCTGTTGGGTTTTGAATCTCCATTCGGACTCTTTCATGAATCAATTTGTTCATGAAAGAGTTCGAATTCACTTTCATGAAATAAATTTATGTTCAAAGGCATAGATGTCTGTGATATAACGTTGCAGTTTCAAAATGGGGCGTAGCTATAATAATTAGCTAGCCACTAGCCCTATCCTTTTATCCTTACCTTCTCCAAAAAGCAGATACTGAGCAATCGAATTAAAACTGGTTCTCTTAAAATCCGCTCATGTTGAGTCCGCATGCTGAACATTGCGAGCGAACATGGCTTGTATAAGGAAAAGAAAACAAAAATGAAAATTAAAAAACCACCTTGTTTATTTAGACATCGATTTAGCGACACATAAATACAATGTTACATTAGTAATGACTAGGAGAAGGAGTAGCTTCGTAGGAAATTAGTATTTTGTTTTTTCTATGGATTCGGCGGTATTTTGTTGTTGTTGGAGTTTTGCAGACTTCGACTGTGTTGAGAGAGGTTTTAAAAATTACTTATGTCATAAAAAAATCGGAATAATTTTGTGATTAACTTTTTTGTCTATATGTTTTTTAGTGTATTATTTAGCAGTAGACGACCTTCTTGAAATCGCACCCACCAGTTATATACCCAGGCAAAAACTTCTGAAAAATTATCCCCTTGTGAATCAATTAATTAGCTCTGCTCTGCTTAAGACATCCTTTACCATTTGAAGGTCGCCACCGTAAAACTCACATTATATGCATGGTTATATTATAACAAACACTAAAGTTGGTAAATACTGAATGCGTGCATACAAAACTTACACTGTTAACTATGGTTGATTTATTACTTTTCAGGCGATGATCCTTTGATTCTGTGGACAGTCTGGACTCCCCTAGTGACAACCGCCGTATACTGGATATTTGGCGGCATTTACACTCTCATGGATATAACCAATAAACCTTCGTTCTTGCGGAAATACAAAATTCAACCGGGAACAAACGAGCCCGTCGATACTGGCAAACTTATTCAGGTAATTTTAATAACCAATCGAAAGAAGTTTGATCAATAAAAAAAGAAAAATTGTTCTGTTAACTGAGTTACCGTCCAATATTATAATTTAAATATGCCGCTTACTTTGTCATATTCAACAAACTTAAATTCAAGCCTATTGACGGGTAACAAACCAATCCGGGTAGCAATCATTCTGAAAGTAAATTTGAAGAAGAATAATTTGTTACCGTACCTGTGATGGGGTTGACAGGACACCGACCAGTACAGGGCAGATCATCAGGAATATTGACAGAATATTGAAGTCGTATGTCTCAGTGTACACATCCAGGAAGTTGCTAACCTGAAGAAAGAGCTCACTATTCACTTAGGAGTAGTCTAGGCCGACACTTGCATTCTACCAGTGTTGTTTTACGGAAGCGAAGTAACCTGAAGGTGGCTGAAAACAAAACCGTATACAGTGAAACCTCAATTCTTTGTTTTTCGAGGGACAGTAAAAGAACGAAATGCGGGAAAGCATAAATAATATAAATAAAATAAATTTTAAATAGTTATTTATTGGCCTTTTTTTTATTATAAAACATTTATTATAAAACAAAAACTCCTGCTGAGATACCTCTATTAGGTGTCCATAAGCTCCACGTTGGGAGTAGATATAGTAATAAAAAAAGTGTTATAAATAGTTGCACTTTGTGTTAGATAGTATTCACTTGGTACACTTGAACTTTTATTTCGATAGTTTGCACTTTGGATTAGATAGTATTTACTTAGTATACTCAAACTTTGATTTGAATAGTTTCCACTTAGTCACGGATTTTTTTAACAAAGTGAGTTAAGTTGTAGTAGGGTAGGGTTGGTCTGGTTTGGTCTGTGTAATGTATTCTAATACGTGGAGCAAAGACAATATAGAGGCTCTAATATAGGGTAGAAAAATAAGTGACATTTCATTACAGCTTCATGTAACTATCGGTCCCAAAGTGTGAGTATTTATATTGAGTGAAAACTATTTTATCTTTGTGAAAATATTTTTTCCAAAATGTAATATATTTCTGCAATGTTAAAATATATGTTTTTATGTGGGATCACTTTATTTTTAGTGAAAGAATTTGTTTTTTGTGAAATGTTTTTGTTATAAGTGAAAATTATTTTCTTTAAAAGTGAATATGATCTTAACAAAACTGCATTTAATTGTACGCCATAAAAAAATCTGCAATTGTTTTCTTTATCTTGATTATCATTTTTCCATTTTTTTGTTCCAGGCCATAATGTTGGTGCTCTTCAACCAATTTGTCGTCGGCTATGCTATAAGCTACATCATATTTACAACATTAGGGGATTACATCGGCATGCTGACATCAGATGTTCATGAGCTGCCAACCTTCCACTGGGTCTTGTTCCAGCTCGCTATGCTCATTTTGATAGAAGAAATCGGATTCTATTATTCTCACAGGTGAGCTTTAAATCAATTGTATATCTCAAAAGTTCTATCAATCCTGGCTTTATGCTTAAAACGTGCGTGCATACGATACACCTGGTGTGTCCATACGAACATTGCAGCCGTGCGTCAGATCACATTTGGTGTGTTCACTTTGTTTTTAACATGTATGAGATTGAACAATAGTTTATATTGATAATTCCTGTTGATCGGTCGTGTGTAGCATATTTCATAATATGCTCATATAGAGACTCATTTACACATGTGTAAACACAATTCGTATGGTGAATGAATTATTATTTTTGGAAAAACATTTATTTTGGCCACAAAACAAACCTTGAATCGACAAAAGGTAAGAAAGTAATATTTTGTTGAAAATAATTATTTATAAATGCAAAATAAGCGTACATTTGGCATGGAATGTTAAGCACTTGATTGGCATCATCCGGTTACGATACATCGCTAAGGCCGTGTTTTTTGGGGAATGGAAGGAATAAGCTAGTCTAGGGAGATTAAATTGATAATAATTTTCGCTTATAAACAAAGTTATAGGAGTTCAAAGATTCGCGAATTTTCAGCTACTCTGTACTGCATGAGATATTTTATATGCAGTGAATGTGTTAAACTAGTGTTTATTACCCGGCTTCGCCCGGGATAGATTCAAACTCGTTCTTTAATTGTTACATGTACATACCGCTTTGTACATACTTTCTACCAAATCACAAATATGTAACTCTTTACTTGACGCTTCTATAAATAGAATGTTTGTGTTCTATATTAGAGTAGGTAGGTCTACTGCTCTGCTTCGCCCTAGTTGTATTGAACTTCTAAATGCAGACGCATCAGCTTGCATTTGCTGAGGGTGCTTGATGGAATTTCAATATGAAATTTGAATTATTGAGATATTGTACATTTCCATGTATTTTGTCACTAACGACCGGGTTTCGCCTTTCGGCATCTTCAAGCATTCGTGCGCTCGAATGCCTGAAGATGCCGAAAGGCGAAACCCGGGTCGTTAGTGACAAAATACATAGATGTGTACAAAATCTCAATAATTCAAATTTGAATATTATTATTGTTTTTATTATTGTTACTGCTGTTATGTTTGTGTAATGCATGGCGCATTGGCGTCAGCTGTAATGCCATGCATTTCAATATTTTAAATTTACAATAAATAAAAAAATATATATAATCCATCAAAGAATAAAGCTCGAAACAATAGAGATGTAAGTTGAAAACAGCACAGTTGAACAAGAAATGGCAGCCAAAATGACATGTAAAATTGAACGTCGCTACTATTCACCATTCACCGCGAGGATTTCTTGTGACGGACAGATTTATACATGCCATATAGTAGAGAATGTATAATAATTATTCACTGAGTAATTATTAATAAATTTTGTTATATTACCTCACCTTCTTTTTATAGATTCAAATTATTTCTGAGGACTAGTCCATTTACAACAAATACTCTTATTTATTTTTCAGATTAATGCACCACCGAATTTTATACAAATTCATTCACAAAAAGCATCATGAGTGGACTTCTCCGATCTCCATCACTTCCATATATTGCCACCCGATCGAGCATGTAATCTCGAACCTGCTGCCTCCTCTAGCGGGAGTGTTCATAATGAATTGCCACGTTGCGACAGCCTGGCTTTGGTTATCCATCGTGATCACGTCTACGTTGAATTCGCATTCAGGATATCACTTGCCATTTTTCCCGAGCTCAGAATCTCATGACTACCATCATCTGAAGTAAGTTCTGACTTATATTGATCTATCTGTATCCGAGAAGCGTAAGCAAAATTTGAAGAAATCAATGATGTCAAAGTATAGTTAATTACCATGTTTATCAGTGGCTCTCAAAAGAATGAAGAAATTTCAAAATAATATCTTTCTGCTCGCACACTCTTTCATGCTTTCTATGGAGTTGAATCCCATTATTCATCCGCAGTGAGTCAGACAATAAGCCTTATTTCCTCAGTTTTCTTGCATTAGAATTTCTTGCGTGTTGTCCCTTTGAAAATTGTTCGATGGCTCGTGGACCCTTTTATTAAAAAAAACAAAACTATTTCAAGAAAATTGGGGGCGTCACAAGGGTGCCACATACCCACTGCGCAGCACTGCATATAGACTGCTGTGAATAAAACATTTTTTTCACAGGGCGTTGAGAGCGGAAAGGCATTTGGTCTAAAATAAAAGTGTTATGCTTTAATGATGGTAACTTTGTTGAGGCAGAAATTCTTCAGCTTGGAGACTCGCAGGAGTTCCAGGGAGGAACGGCAAGAGATGAGCGCAGGTGGTTTGTATATGAGATCGACTGCTCGCACGCATGTCATCGACCAATAGGAAAAGGGCCGTTTCCAAAATGATGGAGAAACGATGCAGTGGCAGCGAATAACAGAACAGTGGATTAGTGGGCGAGTCTTGGTGTGATGGGAATAACAACAGAGCTCAGTCACTTACTTCCCCTCCGATGATAAAGGTCAAAAGAAAGGAATGGGGTCGAGTTTTTGGAGTTATGGCAATGCCATGCACGGTCCCTAAAACATATTAAATCTATAGAAAGAGAAATGAACAGAATATAACACACCATATAACCGTTGGGATAATATACCCCAAGAAATTGTTACATGATACATTTTAAGGTATCAACTGAGGGTGCTTGATGGATCTTTCAACAATTCAAATTTGTTACATGATATACAGTTTGAGATTTGCTGACTTAGAAGAAAGCCATGTCACCGATATTTTAATAGAGATCTACCAATTCAATGACAATTCGAAAAAAATAATAATTTTATACAATCTATTATCGATTTTATTTTTTCCCAGGTTCAACCAATGCTACGGGGTACTGGGTGTGCTCGACAAGTTTCACGGAACTGACTCAGGTTTCAGAGAATCGAAGGCCTTTCAGAGACATATTACGATCGGCCTCACCCCAGCCCGAGAAATGCATCCCGATGATGAGAAGACATCGTACAAAATGAAATCATAGTCTATAATGAAGCTTGAGGTCAATTTGTGTGGAAAATTTTGTTTTCAGAACATCCTTTGGAGCACAAAAATGTAAAGGGGATCTGTAGTAATGTCAACAGAATAGCTAGTAAAGTAATACCTAAGAATTTTTTACTTTTATAATAATATAATGATCAATAGAAAAACGATGTGCCTGAATATACCTGTATCAATATTTTCATAATAACTAAAACCATATAAGTCATGAATTCGCTTCACATTATAAATATGTTACAATTATCTTTTCCGTACCATACTAAAACCAGATATTTCGTCATACCAGAATCGGTTTGAACTAAGTCATTTTTACCTGTTAAAAGAAAATCTGATTTTAATGTTGAAATATCCTGTTATAAATATTTACCAAATCGACGATCCGATCCAATCAACTCAGCTAATATTTAAATAATTGTATGTACGAAATACAACATTAAAGCCAGATGTTCTTTGATCAGGTAAAAATGACTCGGTTCAAACCAATCCTTGTATGATGATTTGTGAAAAGAAGAAATCAATGCCATAAACCAATATGCATAAAAAATTCTGTTTTTCATATAAAGCATATCGACGCTAGGATCAATTTTAAGTAATGAAAGTATTTTCAAGATCAAATCTCCATATCGCTTGACAATCCAAATATCTACGAGTCTCGAGTATTTGTGACTAGTTTTATATTCACAATAATAACACAAAAATACTTTCATTCAGTGGACCTGGATTCAGTGCTTTTATAATGGTGAACTATTTTGGGATTTGGTTTGTATAACTATAAACTGTACATTTATAATTACATAGTTTTCTCATTCTAGGGGAAGTGTCACGTTAAAGGTGTTGACTTTCAATTCTTTGTGGAAAGGTATTAGATACATTTATAAAAATAAAATACATTTTTTTTTGTACCAATTCTATGTAATGCTAAGGGCCTGCTTCGCTCATCACAAGCATTTCCAATTGAGTACTGATTATTAAATAATTTTTTATAAAAAAAAACTTAAGTAAATTGTAGCAACTTCCAGTTGTGTGCAGTAATATGCTACAATACCAAGTGCCCCTTATTCCATGCATACAATCTGACGGTACTTTACGGTTGGTACACCTCATAAAATCTCAGGGTGACTGCACACTGAGTTCCAACTATGAAGTAAACATCTGAAACTTTATTATGTACAGCATTGAGTGGTATACAAAATCTTTTTCATATTTTCAAAATAGATGTTAAAATCATAACATAGGTAGCGCTGCAATTATCTGAAATAAATTTCAGTTAGAAAATAGCGGAAGGGATTATCATCTATAGATACAAAAAATTAAAATAAACTGCAGCATTCCCAAATGTTTCTCTTCATTAATTCTTTGCTGGTGTGGACATGTACAGGTCAAATTATTGCAGGAAAAGGGTTAAAAAACTACATCACCTTTGCTTATGATTTCTTCTTTTTGAGTGACATTAATGAATATATTTTTTATTTTATTAGGTTGTCGGCAATAAATGTGAACGTGAATTAAATGCAATAATTATTTAATGGGTGAAGGCCACACTTTCTAAATTCAATCGCCAGTCGTAATAATTCGGTAATTTAATTACCTACCTTATAAAGTTGTGATGGTTAATGTAAAATTTTGTGATAATAGCCATACGTTAATGCATTAAATGCAATGTAAATATTGATTGATGCGTTATCAATACTTGTGATAAATGTCATGAATACCGTAAGTGTTAAAATGATGATGAAATGAAAGTGTATGATTTTCTGTTTTTTTTAATTAAAAATCAACAATAACATTACATACATGCTACGCAATTATAAAACCAATGGGTCTAAATGCATTTAGTTTCTATAGATAACACTTTAAAAATATTATGTATATGCATATAGGAATTTTAAATAATAAGATTTATTAGATTTCTAGAGTTATAATAAATATTCTTAGTGCGCAATGTGAATTTCTTACAAATTAATTTTGTGATTTTGCACAATTTAAAAAGATGGATATGTTATATACATATTTCTTTTTTAGTTGACATATTTGTTTTTAAGTAGGAATTAAATACTAAATGGGTGATAAAATGTAATCAATTTTGATAACTTAATAAAAGAATTTATAATCTTTCGATGTAACAGTTTAATACCAGAATGTACCTTAAATGTTTCTAACCTCAGTTTTTCAGTTGTTTCGCGATCTATCTGCATTTTTTCAGCAGCCATTTTCACACTGAGTCATCTGTTGGAACGCAAGGCATCTCAAAACTATCTGCATTTGCTACTTTTGGCTTTCCACTTCCGGAATCATCCATCACATCTAGCCTAACTTTGGATCTCTTATAGTATTCAAACACTGATTTTCATAATACCTTCAGCATATCGATGGTGTTTGTTGGGATCAATTGATGTAACCCTCAAAAAATACGAAAATGAGTTAATGATTGAATCTCATTTTAAAGACGACACAGCAGGTCTCGGCCTAATGATATAAATTTGACTTAAATTTGAAAACTTTTTGAAAGGGAAACATCATTTTACATTGGCTTTAGGTTTAAAAATTCTGATCCGGCCACTTGATGTAAGCGACTATTATATTGACACTCCCTATGTATAATCACGTATCTGCAAACATAAGAATTTACAGGCTGAATTTCAAAGATTCATAACGCAACTCACCATATGTTTTCGATAAAAACAATTTTTACTCTCCTGAAAAATTTCAATTTTGAGGGTTACATCAATTGGCCAAAACACCGTCGATATGCTACTTTCAACAGCTCTAACATCACATTATTCTTTTTTTCTGATCTGGTTGATAGATTAACACAAAAAATTTGATGGAATTTCTTATACCGTTATAACTGTAGATTCCTGGTAGGAAGAGGCATAATCAGGGCCGTCAATAC
The DNA here is from genome assembly GCA_022494535.1 of Himalopsyche phryganea. Lineage (NCBI taxonomy): Eukaryota > Metazoa > Arthropoda > Insecta > Trichoptera > Rhyacophilidae > Himalopsyche > Himalopsyche phryganea. The sequence continues at coordinate 3,462,862 of JAGVSL010000065.1, read as the reverse complement.
GCACAGACAACTCGCCTGCAGTGGCAAATTTCAAAGGGTGGCCGATGATCGTCTTTGTTTCTTTTACTGGTCGTGAAAAGGTGCAAACATTACCAATACTAAATATTTATGTGTGGGGAGGAAGTAATTTTAAAAGCAGGGTGCCAACCATCGTGTTTAAAATATTTACTTTATATAAAATATATACTTTAGCAATCTAATAATAGATTGCTAAAGGCTTTTCATTAATTTCTAAGAATTTTGAGTTATTTATTTTCAATCCGTTCTTATGGGGATACAGATAGTCTGAAGATGCTTCATCCACAAAAAAAAAACGTACAACTGAATCTATAATGAAATATATTTATTGGAATAACAAATAGGTATAAACATAGAACATACATAATAACTGTAATCAAATAGTAATAATCATTGAACGCCACCAAGTGACCAGATGATAGGAGTATAATAATATGACAAATAATTATTAATTAGTAGAGTAGATATTGCTTCTCATTGTAAGATATAAAGGATCTGGATACACAAAATAAAGAATCAAGATACAGGTCTATGTATTTATGGTATTTCTGACCTATTTTTATTATTATCAAATTAATCAATTAAATGGAAATTAAATACAAAGGCAAAAGAAAAAAGATCATTAAATCTTTTTTACATTGTTAAGATCAGATTTTTACTCAATAGATTTCACATAGGCTGCACAGCCCTGAATAATGAGAAATTTTATCTCGAAATGTACCATTACATGGTATGATTTAAGAGAAGTCTGTATTCAAAAACATTTTTCCTTTGAATTGTTTCTAAAATATCAGTAATTCGTTCATACATGCTCATTAATGTTAACATGAAAATCCCATCCTGCTCATTTCAAGATTAGATCGAGGTCAATGGAAATGCTTAATAGTCGATTAATATAGATATGTGGAAAAACCTCCATACCTGATAGCTTTGACACTTTTATGAGATTGAAAATCTAATAATTTTGTTACACATTGATCAATTACTGAATATTATGAATTAATATCTACATATTTTTAAAATATCACATTGGTATGCGGATAGCCAATTTTTTAAGGCACATTTATTACATTTCAAAATCACGAATCAAAAATTATTTAATATTTCACTCTTCAATTGATACTTGAGTAGTTACAAAAGAAATTACTCTAGTTCCAGTGAATTAAATAAGTTAGTAAGTTGATTTCAATTACCACTGACAGAAATGTGGATTCAAAGAATAACATAAAATTTGTATTTCAGTTTAACAAGCACATTTTCTTTTAATTATTGATATACGAGTTCATTATGAAGTGAATAACGGGCTTTTTAGGAAACAGTTTATTCCAGCCCATTTTTAAACAAGTGCAGTAACACAACAAGTCATTTTAGATTGAAACAAATATTGCGAAAATAAAACATTCTTAGTTTGCTGCTATATAAACTTTCCTTACAAACACAAAAATCTTTACATTCAAATTAGATAGGTTTATCAAAACATTGAATGTGTGCCCAAATCTATTGGCGAGATTAAAGTTTGTAAAACAATGGATATAAAAATATTTCAATAAAAACTGTCCTGAATAAATGCAAAGTTATAAATGGTCATTTTAAATATTCATTCTGATAATTTGCTTCGATCATACCTATACTTAATAATAGTTAAAAATGTTATACATATATATATATATACATATTTTCGATATAACAATAAAGATTTAGGAAGACATTAGATTAAATTCAGGCACGTGTTTTAAGGCCTTATTTAATATAACATTCATTTAGGGTTATCACATTTTATCTCATTTTAACATATAAACAAGCTAATAAGATTAATTACAATTACACTTATAGAAAATTAGACGCAAAACTGCGGTTGCAAGCAATAGTTAACAGGAGTCAGTCGCTGATGCCAGCGTGCATATTTTGTTTTATTTTATCAAAATTTAACAATAATTAGGTATTAACCATTTACACTTTGAGATTAAAGAAGATGGTTGTTCTAGAATGCACATATAATATTCATATTATATTAAATGCTTTAAATAGATTCTGATTAGCTTGTTAGGAAGCTGCAATAGTGAGAAAAATAACAATTTCATACTGTGTTGATCCCATGATAACCGCTCTTTTATAAAGTATTACATCCTAAAAACAGGCAGTGAAAAACATTTGTTGTGAAACAAACTTCTCGTTACGAAGTATTTGAGAAATAAAGTTCTCAAACAAATATTATACATTGCATTTATATTAGTAGATTCTTTGAATCGCAGTCAGAAATATACGTTTTTTTATCAAAAATACTAACAATAATAACTATTATTAGATTCAAAGTTGTCTTTTATTTAAATAAGGGGTCATTTTATACCGAGGAAGATATGGTATATTTTTATCTTTTATTTGATAACCGGTTTCTTTTCAACAGTAATACAAAGAATAGCGAGTATGTTCCCGGATATATTAAAAATTTCAAGTTAGATATCAAATTTAATTGTATCATTAAACAACATATATTTAAATTCCATACCCTATGTAGTAATTGAATGACTTTAGAAGTAAATTTAATTTTTTTTTTTTTAAATAATCTAGTACTTTTACATTATACAGTACATAGAAAGTATATTATAAGCCACTTTATCCGAATCTATTCCTATCAATGAAAGTTACTTTTAAAAACTTTTAAAGAATGTAGGAAATGCAGTGTAATTATAAATCTTTTTTTTATCGAGTAGGTTTTACCTACCTAATTCACAATCATCAAATAAAAATGATTGAATAAATCATTGCACACAGAAATTAGATAATGGATCTACAGTGTAAATATATATGAATAATTGATTCTTTCTACATAGCAAAAGTTGCATTAAGGCCCGTTGTATTTAGAGTGGAAACAGAAATTCATAAAACGCGGTTTTTTTTAAACATGCATTATTCGGTTTAAAAGTGGGTTGGAAGACCTAAATTTAAACTAGTGAGACATTTTTACCGCAACGTTTACGAGATCGAAGAGTGGCATTGTGATGAAGTAAAAAGTGAAATAATATTATTATTATATTAGTCTATATTGTACTTATGTGCACGTTTAAAATTTTCATAATGGGGAAGAAGGCGGTGTCCATAATTTTGTAAAACGTCATTTATATCAACAAGGTGATGCACTGTGTTGTATTAACATTGTATAATTAAATTACAACTTCTATTTATAAGTCTTAAAATGTAGCAAGCGTTAGACATCAGTACTGCTGCTGTTAACGTTTCATAAGAAAAGCAAATTATTGCCGAGTATTCAAACAAATTTATAATATTGCTCTCAGTCAACCCCCACACTTCAATAACGGGTGCGACTGTTTCATCGTAAGATTTAATCGTTATACATGCCGTCTATTAGAAAATCCATTCTCCTATAGTGACGGTTACGCCACGCTTCCTTGCCTCTGCGAATGGCTTGGTAACCTATCAAACCGAGCATCGGCACGGCTAACAAAGTAATAACAATGGGAATAATGTAACCTGGCTGCTTATGCGTATTTGGATTAAAGTATTCCCGGAATTGGTATTTTTCTTTAGTGACGTCGCTATCCACGGACTCTTCTAAGACAGGAATTATCACAGGCGTAGTACCCTTTTCTATTATATTAGATTTCTCAGATAAAGTTGAAGATGTGGCAACTTTTACAGTAGTGCTGTTGGGAGCTTCTTTTGAAATTGGAACAAAGTTTATTGAAGGCACAACATCTTCACTGTGCACTGTTATTTGAGGTTTTTTTGGCAGAGGTTTAACAGTTGTGGTTGTTGTAGTCGTTGAAGTCGTAGTTGTAGTGGTGGAACTTGAAGCTATTATTTGTGGTGTTGATTTCTCAACACTCATAGGCACACTAGGTGTAGATGAATTGTGGGTATTCATTACAGAATTAGTACTTGTCGTTGTCGAACTTTTTAATGAATCCGTGCTCATTCTGTGCACAATCGAATTATCTTCGGCTGAAGAATAGACTGGCGCCCCTTTCCTTCCGTGTACTGGCGATTTGGGAGATAAATGCTCAGCAGATAGTATATCTAGTGGATGGTCTAAATTGATTGGATTCGCAGGCGCGGCTTTAATTTCTTCTTGGATTTTCGTAACCCCTTGAATTTGCCCGCCTTCTGTGTAGAGAGCGGGATCGACACCTTCTCTGCCATGATGCGCAGCGTTGACATTACTTGTTGACTTAGTAGACTTTGCCAAATCATTATTTTGTGAAACTTCCTTATTCTTGACATCACTTACAGTACCGTTTCCAATATTGGAGGGATAAACATGTTCTTCACTAACAGCACTATATAATAATATAGCGACAAGAAAATAAACTGAAAGTACTCTAGACATATTTTTCACCAAATAATAGGTAATCAAACGTACACTGACATAAATTAAATGTTCAAGGGACAAAACGTTGAGAAGTGCAGTGTGCACCAGCGTAAAAAAATAGCAAAGCAACATTGCTGTCACTTGACAACATTTATAATGTAAAAGGCTATTAAATGTATCTGTTTCACAGCCATCTTACATCGTTTTAAAAGTTTGTTCTAATTCATTGGTACGGAGTAAATAATTCTATATCCTTATTATTACATTATATTTAGATTTCTTAATTTAGTACTTACTTTATCTTTACAAATAAATACGGAATTTCAATTAAATAAATTCATGTTAATTTGAAAATTTAATACCATGGCAACGTGTTTGACAGATCAAAATGAAGTTAGTTACGCAAAAATTTCGTCATTCAACATTGAATCCGATTGCTATCGTGTATAAATAAGACATCGCATTTATTCAGTCGCATTTATTCCATGTACCTGAAATATTGTTTATTTACATAAATGGCTTCAAGAAGCGTTCAGGTACTAATATACTTTCATGTAAAATTTTAATGAAATTTGCACAAGCCTTGGAGAGTTAATAATTAACTTAACCTCTCTTCACAATAGGGAGCAAGATATTTAGGAGCATTTCGAGTAAAAAGTCGTTTCGACAAAGGTCTAGGCTTAGAACTGCCAGATGCGTATAAGAAGTTTTGGCGAGAATGGAAAGTAATGCAGCCTGCTGCCGTTCATTATGTACCCGAAGCAGGCCGATGGAGGAAAGACGAAGTCACTGGAGAAATTAACCCTATTCAAAATACTCCTCTTCCTTTAAAGTTTCCTGCCGAAACTGATCTCGGCATTTGGGGAGGAGAGGCCGTCATCAAAGGTATTTATATATACATTTTCAATTCATTTGATGGAATGGAGACAAACAAAAATACAACAATATTCTTCAGCTGTCAAGTTGAATTAAGTACATATGTTTTTTCTTTGAAGCAATGCTAAAATTTCCATCGAAATATCTTGATAGGTTTACTAATAAGTGTATATTTTGTATCATTCATTAAAATATATATCATTGTTTGCATTGCAAAATTGTATATCTGCATAATTAAAAGTTTCGGGAGAGCAAAACAAAAATAATAAAAGACATGTAATAATATATATAGATATAACTATACTAGGTAAATATCTATTAGCAGGGACAGGGACATGGACATGATAGTTTTCTTCGAAAACTACCTAAAATGATATGTTTTAAAGTAGAATAATCTTTTATGACACTAAATGTATGGGAAATATTCCGTTCATGAAAGATTATTTTACCCTAAAATATATCATTTTGTGTAGTTTTCGAATAAAAATATCATTTTTAGGCCTTGTCCCTGATAATAGATATTTATCCTATACTATTTACGTATTTTCGTTTTAATTCGATAAAGCTGTTTTTCAAACGGTTTTGATACATCTGCATCGTAGGAAGCAACAGTTTTGAATATTTTGGCCATTTAATACATACCTACAAGTTGAACTGCGGCATATATTTATCCAGTATCTATTATTTAATTGAAATATTAAACCGCTGCAATAAGATCTTCAAAACCTCAGATTTAAAGCACAAATTTCAAAATTGTTAAATCATCCATTAATTGTCATAAATTGTTATTGGATTGCATGTTTCAAACCATGAGCCACAGCATGTAAACAGTGTTCTGCATATGACAGCGGTTTCCAACTTTAATGCTACAACGCTTTCCCTAAAAAAAAAAAATTTTCTGCGCCTTTTATTTTTTAAATCGATATAATAATATAGACACGTTTTAAATAACAAAATTTTATTAAAAAAAGAAACAAAAAAAATTGATATTTTTATTAAACTTTTCCTATTACATACATGCAGTGGAGTAGCTAGTGGTTTGCCGCACCACCCACCATTTTTCCTCCAAAAAGGATTTAAGATTTACAATAGTGTTGGATTAAGGGTGTGTTTAAAATTACTTAGTATTTATTTTAAATCATAAACCATTGCAGTATAGAAAATTGTGCCGCAGATGAAATTTTTATGTATCAATATAATTAATTTCATGAAAAATATGTACTATATTTTTCCAATCTGTCATTTATAATTCATTATTTATATGAAAAATAGAAAATTATTCATGTGCAATCCATTAAAATATAGTACATTAAAATTGTAAATTACTTTAGGACAAGATATTCAGCAGATTTTACTAACACAACATTAACTATTCGCAAAAAAAAACCTAAAATTTTTTAACTAAATTGTATTTCTTTGCTTTGCTCTTAGCAAAATCTTCAGCAACATTAACAAAATCTATTTTATCTGCCAGTTGGTGTTCTATTGAAAGTATCGCAAGATTTTTTAATCACAAATTGCTCACTCTTGATGATAAATAGTTTTTTTATTAATTTCAACCACTAAATTATAATTCAGCATCTTGTGACAATCCACAGCAATTTCTTCTTTCTGCCTGAACAGTTAGGTTTTATGATTATCCTAAGATTATTTTTAATTTTCATTTATTTGTAGATATTGTGGTATGGAATTAATTTTTAATTGAAATAATTTGCCGCCTCCCCGGCTGGAAACTACTGGTATATGATAAACATGCGATCACACAGCTCCAATAGTTTGAATTATTGGCGGGATGTGGCTTTGTCTCTTTGAATAATGTACTGTCTCATTTATTTTCTCGGTAAATGAAAAAGCTGACAAAGAAAACCTGTATTATTCATTGTTTTGCTTTGACATCTACCCTTTGGTCTATATTCGTATTTTATATCAAAGTTTTACTGTACATCCCAAGACAATGGCATTGAAATTACCAGTTTCGACAGTTGTTTGAAATTTTAAAATATGACATTGGTAAATTTTGCTACAGCTATAAATTAGGCATTTATGAAAGATAAAACATGCCGGAAGTAAATTCATCATTGATGTTTACTATTGCTGCTTCAAACTAACTCAAATTGAATCCATCACAATAGAGAAAGTTTCCAGTACTAGTTTGCTCCAGCAATAAAGCAATATGATGCCCAAACTCCTCTGAGGACAGACTTGTCCTGATATGTTTTAATTCTAGCCTTTCTGAAACGTAGGGCTTGAATTATTCATTTTCTTCCCAGATTGGGAAATATACTATACATGTAAATATAATGTCTACTAGGTCCTTCATAAATGATGATTGTAATGTTAATGTAATTTTTTTCAGGGTTCCAAAAAAGACACCCTAAAAAGAGACGAATTCCACATTTTTGGGTTCCCACATTAAGGAGATCGGTGGTCCGATCTGAAGTTCTCAACGTTCACTTATCGATCGTGGTCACAAATAGAACTTTGACACTCATTCATGACAATTACGGATTCGATCACTATCTACTTAAAACACCTGCCTGCGATCTCAAATCAGAACTCGCCCTGAAGCTTAAGCAAAAAATCCTACAGTCCCTTCAGGACGGATGTCCTGCTCACGCAGATAATCCAGAAAAACAACAAGAAATCTACACCGAATATAAGGAATATCTCAGTGCTGTGAGTAGTTTTTTTTTTAATTCAATCTCGTGATGATTCCAGAAGTTGTCAAACAAAACAAACTAACAATATCGATCGCTGTAGCTTTATCTATCATTTATGATACACCAACGTACTAATAAAAAAATTCACGTTGATAGTAAACAACATTTGATTCAAGGCTCTCTACAACTCTCTACAAACTCTCTAGAATATATCTTATCTCTCATGCAATGGAGTATTATATATTTTTTGCAAATTCCTTCTCACAAATTAGCCGAAATGTGTTTTCAGTCTAAAGTTGTTATTATTCATCCAATATAGTATACCGCTGAAGACATAGAGTGGTATGGACTGACATGGGCGCAGGCCATCCGAAAGATGAATGCGAAGATACAAAACGAAAATAAACCAAAACCGTTGAAGCATCAATACCGCTCACAACTAATAGCTCAATTGAAAGCTGCGGGAATCGCTGAAGCGCAAGACCCTCCTACGGAACAAATGTGAGTTCAATTTTATTACCATAAATATAACCATGAAGGCTACGACCGTGCTATCTTATTGAGTTCTTAAAAATATTGACATTCTTTATTTTATCAAATGTTTACTTTGCTATCTGACACCAATCAAAAATAATTTATCTGCATTATCATTCAATGGCATTATATAAATATCATATTTTTTAGATTTGAAGAGTATAATTTGCAGATATTATTTTTATGTACTTTTTTCCTCTGCGTTTAGATGAGAATCACAGACTGCAGTGTTATTTATTTAATTGTAAACTTTCTACCTACAATATTTTATATTTTCCTAATTGTCGACAATGTAAACCGCGAATTTACGAAGACGGCGTCTCGTGAGTTTTAATATATTATATCACATTCAGAAACAAACCATCGTTAAAAAATCCATCGGCTTTCATTTTGCAAGTTTGCTTAATTGAAGATATTTAAAATTCATTCAAGGTTTCGTGACATCTGTAAACATCATACATTCGTGTAGATAAATAATATTTCGAGGTGGCATATGTTTCAAAGTCATGGCTACTAAAAATTAGCTATTTTAGGAATGTACGTAACACATTCAATGCAAAATATCTTCATATTTCGATGTGTATCTTCTAAATGTAGAGTTCATAATAATATTATCTGTGTAATAGTGTTCTAGAATGCAAAACTCGTAACTCGTCAAAAGAAATCATATATTAAAACTGCTTTACTGTTAAGGAGTACAAAAACAATATGTTGATTTATAGATAAATTTCATAATAAACTTGTTACGATTTTGAACAACCGTATTTTATAAAGTTATGAGGTTTGCTGTCTAGGCTGATATATTATCATGTGACATGGCTGCCTTTAATAACATATTTTATCAAACATTATTTTGACTCTCGATGTCCTCGATAATCATATGTTTATTGGCATCATTGTTTCAACTAAAAATACACTCATTTCTGTTCCTACAACATTTGTATAGTTCATGGTTCTTCCTGTTGAATTTTTTTGCATTACTAAGGCTGAATAGTCACTTAGGCAAAACAAAGAATTTTCGTAAAATTTAATCAGTTGTTATTAACAGCTACTGTCATTCATGTGTTGTGCTTAATTTTATATTTGAAAAATGAAGATTTATAGTTATAAAACTTCATTACTATTGTGAGTGAAGTTGTGACACTATCAACCGCATTTTCTCTATGCAATGTACATAATTGTTATTTATTTCTTTCCAGTGAGTCATCCTGGATGTCTAAAATCAATCTGTTCGGAAAGAAACATGAAACATAGTCGATGTGATATGTCTAAAAAAACCCAGTAGTCAGAATGTTATTAAAAGTATAATATTATTTTGTTGAAAATGCCGAGTGTATGGTTTTTATTTTATCATAAATATGAGTAACTGAGCATATTATTGCTAATTTATTTATTAGTATGCTTAAAAATAAATGAATAAAACGGAATTTTCTTTAAAAACTTATTTATTTGTCAACAATCTATAATATAACAATTTTTTCAATAGACATCAATAACTAAAGTCAATTAATTGATAATAAAGGATGATATTACTATCTACTATTCTAAGAAAATTTCAAACTTAAAATGGCTAACTTAATACATTAAAGTTGTGAACAGTCCTTACTGTTTTATAACAGAAAACCTTAGTGTTAACTGGAAAGAAATTTTTGAAAACAAAAACAAACATGTCGAAAAAGATATCTTATGTTACACATAACAAATTAAAATTTATCTTTCACAGTTCTCCGATTAATCAGTCTAACTTTGACCTTTTTTAATTCATGCGAAATGTTTTTTAAGGTCAATAATTCATAATATAAATTTTATATTTGTCACCAATGAACGCTTTATTGCAGGCAGAAGAATTTTATTCGCCATAGAATTAATATTTTTCTGCAGATTGATTTAATCAAATATATTGATGAGCAAAAATGTAGTTAAAATTCCTGTTCAATTCTTTTATTATCATTCCACTCTCATTCCAAGGAATAAAAAGCAGTGTGACTGCATGTTTTAGAGTTTCTAGAAGTATTTCATAATAGTTTTCTTTAATAAATGATTAATATTTTTCCAGACAAAATGGTTACTGTATTCCACATTGGAACTTAAAAAATACGTTGATACCTGTTAGATATTCACTAATTCTTGCCCATACTTTTATTTCAATGAAAATCTCATTCAAAATGCATTCATTGTACGTTAATTCTTGTTTACGAATATTTTTCGAAAAATAATTATAATCATATAATTATCATATGTACAATTAGATAATGCAATTTTAGTTTTAATGGTGCTATATTTGCAGGTATGAGATTCGCAAAAGAGAAAATATTGCATAACAGCTTCCTGTATTTTCAACCTTGTGATCGTAACTTTTCATTCAACAAGAACACTTGCCTAATACATAATAGCATTACATTTGCCAAAACATTGACCTTGAATGTGCAAAATCTACGGGGGTCATTTCATTGACTGAGAGCAATATTTCTTGGCAAGAAGAGCAAAAATTCCTTGTGTTTCTTTCCCTTTCTCGGTTGGCACAACAAAACTTTTAATAAAGTTTGCAAATAACAAACATAACACTAATGAAGGAAGTCTTTTGTTTTCTTTAGTTATGTTCTTATATAGCAAACATGCAACTAATGTTGATTTCAAATGCTTTGAAAATGTACACTCGGATTAATTTTTCAGAACATCAAGGACACATGAATTGTAAATATGTCAAAAATATTCTTAATCTCTCCCTGAGAGCAACTTTCCATTTTGAAACAATCATTAGATTCAGTGTTGGCGTTACAAATAGGCGCAACGGGCCATTGGTTGAATTGGCAAATCAAAACGGGACCCTTGCGGTCTTTTTTAAGTAAGGTGGAAAAATCCAATCTTGAATGGGGTGGCAAAACGTTGAGCCCCTGAAGCAGTTACGCTCGAATAGAAACCATAGCAAGTATTGTGACCATAGATAGTCCGCAAAACATCGGAAGTGCATAGAAAACACACCAATTTAATAGTGCAATACATGCAAAATGATATTATCGACATAGACATTTCAAGTTATCTATAATTATAATAATATAAATTATCTTATTTTACCAATTCTAAACACGTGACACAGAATCCAGTGAGACTCCAGTGACAAAAACCGTATACTGTGTTTCGAGAATAGATACTTGCGTCAAATACTGGGGGTGAAGTGGTTTGACTGCGTGCGAACTCTGAGGTTAGGGAACGAACCGGACAACGCCCTGTCACATCGGCAGTCATGGAGAGACGTTGGAACTGGCTGGGTCACGTGCTGCGGGGATGCTTCCAGGAGAACCTCAATCCTGCTTACCTCTTCTTCCGACCGGTGGGATTCCGGCGTCCTGGAAGACCATCGGGTACTATCCATAGGACGCACTCGGTGGAGCTGAGGGACTCTAGCATGTCATGGGAGGAAGCAAAGTGATTGGCGGGTAACGGAATCATGGAGACTCCGCATGGTAGCCATATGCTCCACATAGGGATTGAATATGGGGGTCGAACAAGAAAAAACAAGTGATCTTCAAAATAGTTAACATGGAAGAATAACAACACGCCTTACTACTCTATTTGACTTTTGAATAAGTGTATAAATAAACTGGTTTGATTATTTATACTCTAGTGGTTATGTCGATGAAAGCTACCATTCAAAAGGTTTTCCAGTAAATACTTTGTACACTTATGAACTAACTAATAGAGCAATCTAATTCGCCAGTTTTCGGCAGGCAGTCGAGTAAAGTAGCCACCGCCCTTGTGACGTATGTCATTGTACCGTAGCTGCCGCTCGGAGCGCTGTCATAGAAGTGCTGGCAGACGTACGCGGCACCGCCGCAGAGCAATCCACCAGTGGCGGACGCTTCTCTCTGGCTGGTCGGCTTGGCGCAGCACAATGTGGCATCGCCATTGCATTTTATCTAGGAAATAAAAGGTCTCTCATATAAGTAAAACAATTTATTACAGTAATAGTTCAATAACATAATATTTGTATTGTTGCTATTTTGTATATTTCCATGTATATCGTCACTAACGACACAGGTTTTACCTTTCGGCATCTTCAGGCATTCGAGAGCACACAAATGAAGTCGAACCGACGTGGGCCATTAGTGACAAAATACATGAAAATGTACAAAATCTCAAGAATTCAAATTTGATATAAAAATTTCATCAAGCACCCTCAGTCAATATCTTAAATTATATCAATAACATAATTTAAGATATTGACTTAGGGAGCTTGATGAACTTTCAATACCAAATATAAATTGCTGAAATTTTGTATATTTTCATGTATTTCTTCACTAACGAAGCGGGTTCCGCCTTTTGACATCTTCGGGTACTCGAGCACACGAATGAACTCGAACTGATAGACAGTAAATAGTTTATATATAAAATAGAATACGACAAAATAGTATCACTAAGTCTAGGAGTTACATTGATACCTGAATTAATCCCAACAATGACCCTTTAATCCTAGCTGGGAAAACAAACACATTGACAAATTCATAGGACTTTAATGACTTAATAAAATTAGATTACCAGTAATACCCGCATTTAATAGATGGTGGTTTTAAAAAAGCAATTCGAAGAAAGTGTAGATATGCCTGTTAGTGGGTTTTGTCAGGGTGACTATGCAATGAATGTATTAATATGGAAATTTTGATTATTAATTTATGTTTATTTTACAAACTCTTCTCACGGGGAGTTCGGGAGATTAAGTTGTTCGTTGAAAATTGGTAAGGAATTTAACTGGGATCTATTGATCTCCAAAATTTCTCGGTAAAATAATTTATGATCTGCCATGTTTTGATGCAACATTTTAACCCCATCAATCCGCATAGAAAGTATGGTCCCCCAATAACAAATGATTTGTTGATGTATCTTTTTTAATCTAAAAGCAGTGAAATGTTCTCTCTAAAAACTCTTATATCTAATGTAAGTGTGGTTTTACCCACATAGAAGTGCTTTAGAATTTAGCTTTAAGATTTAGATGTATTTTGCCAGGTTTATCTAGCACAATGTTTAGACAGGTGTGAGTTTGAATATTATTTAAGCGAAGATCATAAATTTAAGAATCGACTGAGGGTGCTTGATGGAATTTCAATATCAAATTTGGATTATTGAGATTTTCTACATTTCCATGTATTTTGTCACTGACGACCCAGGTTTCGCCTTTCGGCATCTTCAGGCATTCGAGTCCATTCGTGTGCTCGAATGCCTGAAGATGCCGAAAGGCGAAACCTGGGTCGTTAGTGACAAAATACATGGAAGTGTACAAAATCTCAATAATCCAAATTTGATGATCATAAATTTAAAAACTACCAACCTGATCATCTAAGAATATTTGATTAGCCTTGTGCACCAGATGTTCAACGGCAATAATCCCTCCAAGGTTAGATGCCACATTATATTCAGCGACTAGCGTCAACACCATCAGCGCTTCGACCACGAGCTGCCTGTACTCTGGTTGAGGAATGGAATTCAAGACCGTCTCGACTGCCAGAGCAAATTTCAATTCACCCGATGTCATTTCTTGTGTCAGATTCTGTGGCAGAACTTTCCCTTCGATGGCGAGACCTTGACACTAAAAATTTTCATAACACTAATTTCAGTAATGCTTATTTACCATTTCAAGATCAAATAATTTATTGAATTTGAATCTTTCTTTTGGCACTAATGATGCGGGTTCCGCCTTTCGACATCTTCTTCAAGTGCACAGATGAACTCCAACTGACACTTTACCAACTGCCGATATATATGTGGCGTGCTACAATAACCAACGGTTAAAAACCGCGGATGTAACATTGGCGTCTTTTTACATGTACGACTTTTAATTGAACAATCGAAATTTGCTGATACTTATATTCACTATTTCAATACAATCTAAAGAAATAACGAGTGTAGTGTCGAGGCAGACGACAAAAACCGACTTAATCACAATGGAAGGTAATAGAAACATATCGCCGAAAAATGATAACTTATAATTATTATTTTTTTTGAGATCTTTTTGTTAAAAGATGTATATAATAGAATTCCTTGTTGCTCTATTTTTTTAAAAAGTATATTCAGTAGAATTCTACTTTGAATATTAGTCAGAAAAAGTGCGAGAAAATGAACTCTTTGGTACATTTCAAAAATCTTTATAGAATCGTTATATTCAATAAATTGCAAATTCCCTTCGCATCATTTTCTTAAAAATACTTTATTCTACGATTTTGTCTCAAACATCAAATCTCGATAACCTACAATAAACCCTAATCTAGTCACGGCGTACAGCAAATAAAAGCATTTCTGAAAAACAGGTGTCAACTCTTTGCTAGACAGGCTTGAAAATTACTATGTTCATTTAAATAAAAGTGCAATAGTGTATACAAATACTTTGAGAATGCAATTAATAAAGAAAAAAAAATTATTTCAACGTTTCATATTTTTTAGGTGACTGAAAACAATTTTGCGAAATGAGAATAAAACTTACTTATTCGCCTTAAGTAATAAAGTAAAGTGATCGTAACATCAATATATAACGTTTTTTTATGACGCTACAAAAAAATATTGTCTTCAAACTGAAGGTGTTAATATTTAATGTTATAAAAAAACTAAATTTTACAAACCCTTTCCAATACAGCCCAAACTTTTGGATAGAAATCTCTCGGTACTCTGTTCAAAGCTCCGTCTAATCTGCGCCTACGAAGCCATTGTCCCTGTCTATCCGGTTCAACAATGGTATTTCCTAAAAGTTTAGTTATTTTCAGATGAGATAAAAAAAATCCATGTGTTAAAGATATGGTATTCATTCTATTATAAAGCAGTGTGTATAAATATGTAATAATGACAAATAAATTTGATTACAGTCATGGACTGAGAAATTCCATGACATGGTGATGGCAATATGCATAATATCTTGCCACTCTTTTGTCACTAAATATCGCAATATCATAACCTATTGAAAAAAGTAATATAACTCTGAATTTTTAGAATCATTATTACAAAAACAAATTTACCTTCTTCTATGTTGCCCATCATTGATCCATCTTCGTTGAGTATAATACCGATTTGAGATTTTTTGCTAACCCTTCCAGACTTTTGGCTTACAACGGAAAAGTTGCCCCTTCCTGCTAGAAGATAAAACATTCATATGACGTCCAGATTGTATCGTGATGTACTTCTCAAACTAAACAATGTAAAAATTGCTTTGTAACACCCACAATGGAAACCGACATGTAAAAATTACATTTTCCAGCTCAATAAACAGTGCCAAAAATTTTGTGTATAAAAAAGTGTACTTTTATTGTCATTATTGATTTCTTACTTGCGCACTGCATCCAATTATGAACAATAAATAATATTTAAATGTTTATTTGAATTAAGTTTACGAAAACTACCATAGGTATTCCGCAACATTATCTCAATTTATTATAATTATATTTGGCAAATAAAATTAACTGACAAAAGTATGACTGAGAATATAATTTATAACATTAAATTCATAAAATGAGCTTTTAGCATCAGGTAATAGTATTATTATATGGTAGGCAATATCTACAGATGATACAATGGAGCAGTGTTCTATGATATAGAGTAAAAAGAATAAGATTGCAACTTTAACCCTTTAACCGCCAAAAGCCCTGGTCATAGAAAGTGAAGGAGTTAACATGCCATACTTCAAACCTCAATATCTAGTCAACGCCGACTGTGAAATAATCTAATATTTTGTATGCACAGTGACATTTCTTTGGAATCATGGTGAAATACTTAAACGTGATATATTGTAAAATATTGATTTAAATGAACTTCTCTGGGCAACCAGATAGTGTCATATTCACTTAGGCTCTATAATATTCCGGGAATTAAAGAATTCCCCTGTTATAATTTGCATTCTTGTTTGGCGCATCAGATTTTACTTCATATTTTTTGCAGCTGGAATATTGATATTTTTATAGTTTACTCATAGATGGATACTTTTATTTAATAATTATAATTTTTTGGATTAATAACGGTACGAGCAACGCCCTGTGTCTTTATGACGTACTCTTAATATATTTCCAAAAAACATATATTGATTATTCAGCGAAGTTTCCAACTTGCTCGGTTTCGCCACATGTATACCACCCGGCAGTTAAAAGGTTAATGAAAAACATGCCGATATTAAAACTCCATACAGGGAACACAGCTTAATGATTGGACTGTCCAAGAAACGGGTACGAATATGGTAACATAATCAAGCAGTAAATTTCACACAGAATGGTGTTTACAGCAGAGCATCTCAGCGTTCTGTCAAATGGTATTGCAGCTTGTATTATTGCATTGCGAAATAACAACAGGACAATATTAAACATTGAAATGAATATTCGACTTCAATCAAACAGTACGCGTCATTTAAGTATAACCAAGACGGGCAACCCTGTCGCCAATCGTGACATGTTGGCCATCAAAGTGGAATAAATTTGAGTTTGTTGCAGCACGACAAATATGTTTTTTGACAACCTAAGCTGTACAAAAATGTCTTCCAATTTCAATCATTGTCATTATGTTTGCATTGTTCACACTCATTCCAGCACAGAAATTTTCACAACTCTATCTTTGTATTCATTCCAATTTGATGAATTGTGATCACAGAACGGTCTAAATAACCAAAATGTGTTGTTTTCGTTGTTCGGTTGAGTCAAACAAATTCTAGATATTGCAGTAAACTTTATTACCGATTAATCTGTATCCTGCATTGAAAATTATGCTGCCCACCAATCTATTGCGGTTATATATTATGGCTACATGGGAGCATCACAAGTCAAGCAAAACGGGGTTTAATAATAGCAACCAGAGAAAATGATAAAATGTACGCATTTTCAATCAAAATACTTTGATGCATAGTTATAATATGTATACCCAGTAGTGCAAGTATAATTATAAAGGAAACATATTCAAAAAATGAATAAAAATTCTCGAAACATGATTCTGAATGACATTCTATTCACACTAACACCGCAGAGTAGAATACCATGCTTTTAAAATGCTGTAAAATGTTGCTTCTGTGTAACTTGCCTTTCCCTCTTATCGTCTTATCATTAACGATTTGTGTGAATGACTTGGCTGGAATAAATAAATAATCAAAACAGTGACTTCATCAATAATACATTAGGGGGGTACTGAATTTAGTAAACAACACTCCATACTCTAGGCCAGGCAAACATTATTTGCAGATTCAGTGCAATGCTTGCATGCATCCACAAATAGATACCTTAATGTATTAGGATGTTGGTATCGTAGTGTTTTAGATTAGAGAGCCAGAATTTTTCAAACGATATTATTGAATGATGATGTTTAAAAATGTTGAATAACAACTTGAGACTCGCTGAGATATACTATAGATCGACCATTATAAGTTGTCTGCTTGAGAGAGCGCTAGTTTCATGAAAGTGATGTCATACTACTTGTCATGGGCACTACGCGATCCACGATTATTGATTGGAATTATCAATGCATTTTTGAGAACTGTCAGACTTTTAGAATAACCTCCTGCACATCCCTAAGAATTGTTTTCCAAACAATTAAAATTGTCTATCGTATTTATTTCCAAAATATTACTTATAAAACTGACACTCGTAAGTTTACGTTTGAAATATACAAATCTTAGATTCACTTTTTTAGTTACGGCTTCTGCTAGTAGCCAAGTTATAATGGTAGATCAATAATTTATACTGTACGTACAAATAAATACTAATTATTTCGGCTCAAATTTTTAGGTTATCTTTACTGTGCTGCAAGACTACAAAAATGATGGCATCATTTTAAAAATTACAGTTGTAAAGATTTCTGTCTTTCCCGAACAGTAGTCAATTGATTGGATGTTTTAAAATAATATAAACCAACAAATTCTTTCGTCAAACGAAGACTTTGAATGGAAAGTAGAGGTTATACTTCTTTGCCAATATAATATTTAAATTTTATTCTTTGAATGTAATAATAACAGTTATAACATAGCCATTAAGATTTTTATTGTCACTTGAACTCTTACCACTGTTTATAGCAAATTCCTTTCCGCTGAGAATATGATGTAAAAGGTTTTTCATCTCAAACGGGGACAAATTGAGCAGATGTTCAGAAGCTTCTTCGCCGTCACACGACAATGTCCTGGATAATTCTGTGGCCATCACCTACACATCAGAAGAAAGAAATTTCTAATAATATTGCAATCAAAAACAATTGCTAGGTAGTGTACAATCAGTTGTAGTGACCGAACAAAAGTCATTATCAATAAAATAGAATATTCCATATTTATATTAATTGTGCGGTCAAGGGTTTTATTCTTCAAATGGATGATGTTATCATCCTTATCCGATCCTGAAAATAAGGGTGATTAGCAATTGGCTAACTGCTCATCTTCACTTCACCCCATCAATCTATAACAACCAGTTCATGTTGAACACCATACGTTGAAGACAACCCAGATTGCAGACATGATTAACAAAACATAAATATAAAATCATTTGCGATTCAACGACTAACCTGTATAATGAGGCCGACACGAAGTCTTAACATTTCCAAGAACAACTGTGGCTCCGTACGAATAAACATGGCCAAATAGACGAGCAGTTCCTGCGTTAACATTGCGGTGCTTTCATCATCGCCGTAAGCCTTCAATTAAATAAACAATTAACAACATTAATATTTGATTTTTCTTCTTGCAATAAAGTTCAATTGCACATAATATATAATAACTCAATTTTTTCTTTTTCCTATTTGAAATCAGCTATCTTATCGAAAATACTTTGATTATATGAGGTAAGTAAATTAATTTACATGTACTCGACAGCTGACTTCCATTTAAAACCTATAAATTGCATAAAGAATTAATTGTGAAAGTTTAAGACATCGACTGAGTGTGCTTGATGGAATTTCAATATCAAATTTGAATTATTGAGATTTTGTACACTTCATGGAACTGTACAAAATCTCAATAATTCAAATTTAATTGTGAAAGGTCAACTAAAAACTGTTATGGCAGAAGCATGTGCACTATACATTCCAAGAGTGTGTTGCTTGAACGTTTATTTTCGATTATGAAGATTTGCTTTGATAAATTGGTACAGAACTTGTAAAACAGTTATTGTGGAACGTTATCAATCACTAATTTCAATTGTAAACGATTTTAATGTCATAATTTAATCGTTTTGTCATCTCACCAAATGAATGAGATGCCTCAATTCGTTTTCCGGCAGGGGTGCCGTAATCGTATGTTCATTGGACGGCGGCATCCCGACCGTGATCTGCTTCTGTCTGACGAGAAGATCCGTCACCGCTTTAGCGAGATCCTCGACTCTCTTACCCAGCATACCCGCAGTGTGTCGCACCAAGCCCCATAACTTTTGCTGGCATGCTTTCTCATAGAGACCCTTGAGCAAATCTTTCACGGTGACGACTCTTCCCATTTCAAGCATACCTGAAAAGCAAACGAATGATCTTAATCATAATAAAAGATTTGCTTATTTATTCTACAATATAAAGATAATTTGGTTCGTTTACTTTAGGTTTACTCATAAAATCACGCATCAATTAAAATAACCGTCAGTCAATGAGCTGTAAAGTTTTACAAATGATCTCACAGGATTTGTATTTATTTTCGATGCATGAAAAAAGCTAAGCATCGCCTATTAAAAACACAGTTATATTGTAATGTTTTTTTTTTTGTTGCATACAATGGGCTCACAGTCACCCCTCGCAATTCACGATTAAATGTTTTTTTATCCATGCGCATCAATTATACCAGTGCTCCGCTACAGCTGGCCTGCGATGCAAGGTGCGCCACATCGCATTGCTTTTTTAAAAAAAAAATGGTATAATGCGAACCTTATAACCAATTATTTGACCACATATTATTTTTTTATAATGTTTATTTATCAAATGAAAGATATAACTTAATGTAATAAAATTAAAATTGATAACTCTGTTATTCCACTAGTTGTGTTACTAACTGTGCATCAATGGGCTCAATAATGTAATTGTGTTTATATCCCTTTTATATAAATTACTTATGATGTCCCGTTGAAATTTGGGCTGTAATGTGCATAGAAGAGAAAAGGTTGCTGAGCACTGAACTATATGGTTATATGAATTATAAGTGAATAAACATGAAAATAAAATGTAGAGGTAGTATATTACCCACATCAGCGTGTTGTATATTGTGAACATTTCAAATAGGATAATTTGTTAATATTTGTAAAATGAGTTTGTTACTGAACATTTGAACTGGAATTCGACCCCATGAATAAGACATTAAAATAATTTTTGTTGAGTATTTATAGTGCGTATCATATTTTAAATAAAGATACGTAACTCTAATTTAATATGTGATACCATTTATGTGCATGATTCCGTTTCCCAGATGACACTTGTTGCACTCATTTTGAAAACAACTGTAACAGTGAATTATAAATCAGGGTCTTAGAATTGAATCCAGAGGGATGAATGGCCTTGGATATTTGAAAAATTTCCATAAGAGCACTAAAATGTAATGAACAGAACAAAAATACATGGCGCAGAATATTTTATTTCCATGGTGATTTATCATTATTTGTTTTTCTGAATAATTGATGCATTTTATTTTTGTAAATTCAAATTGAAACTCAATATTAGTCAAGCCGTTTATTATTATGATTATATATTTTTAGTAAAGAAGTATTTTTTATTTCTATTGTCTATGGTTGATTATTTAAAAAAGAGAAGTTATTTTATAATAAAGAAGACCTAGATCTCTAGACAGGTTTTTTTTCTCAATATGTAGACAAGATATAAAAGATAATATTTAACAATTTTATGGGTGATAAATATGTTATTATTTACCAATGAAACAAGCCAAACATGCGATTTTAACATTGATTGATAATTTGTTCTTATATTATGGTGAAATGTTCACATGCATTTCTTTCAATAGAAATCAGTTGATTAGTTAACAGAAAACTAAAATTTTCTTAATTCAAAAATGCCAGCTGATAGTTATACAGTGTTGCCGCTATCATTTTTCGATTCAAAGTTCTTTGATGAGATTTCGGTGGACAGGAATGCCTGATTTAATTTGCATTGTAATTTTCTGAAGTTACCTAACTGAGATATCAAATCTAATAAAGATATGAGAAATTGTTGATGGTATAATAAACAATGTATTATATGAAAAGCAACCAATTTCAAGAACAAGTGGAGTGGCAACGATGTTTTTAATTATTTTTAACTGAATGTTTTTTTGTGACAGGTGTAATTTATTCACTGACATTTTAAAGATATAGAACTCTTCTGTAGAGAGTGTTCAAATAATGAAATCGATAATTCACGCGATTTTAAAGAAATAGCAATTTTAAATTTGGATTATTGAGATTTTGTACACTTCCATGTATTTTGTCACTAACGACCCGGGTTTCGCCTTTCGCCATTCTCAGGTTCACAGATTAGTCACTATACCTCTAAATAAATTTAATTTTGAAAACGAACTAAACATTATTAAACAAATTGCCATTAATAATGGCTATGAGGCGTCTCTTATAGATAGTCTTGTATCAAAAAAACAACGTAAATTAGCAGAAAAGATGCTATATTTCGGGAACTTGTCTAAAGACATAGACCGCCCTAGAATCTGGCATAGAATTAAGTTATTTAGGTTGCACAAGCTTTAAAATTAAAAAACAACTCGCTGATAGTGTTAGACCGGCGTTCTATTGCAAAAACTCTCTAGGCAAATTACTTATTAACAATAAAGATAGAGTAAACTTTAAGAACAAATCTGGTATTTATAAATTACAATGCAATGATTGCCAACATTTCTATGTGGGTAAAACCACACGTACATTAGATATAAGGGTATCAGAACATTTAGCTGCCTTTAGATTAAAAAAAGAAACTTCGACATTCGCAAATCACTTGCTAATGGAGAACCATACGTTTGATGCGGATGATGGGGTTAAACTGTTGCATAAAAACATGGGGGATCATAAATTATTTTATCAGGAAATTTTAGAAATTAATAGAGCACAGTTAAACTCCTTACCAATCTTGAATGAGCAGCTGAACCTTCCTAATTCTCCGCTATTATATTCGATACGTTGAAACACCTAACAGATGTCACTAAATGTGGAATGATTGTATATATTTACCCATTCGTCGAATTACATCCCGTCAAAACCCACAATACTATTATAATTGTAAAATCACTGGTATTTCTAAAAGAAGTTGAAAAGCGGCAATTCGCCTTCGGCAATTCGCCACTCTGTTAATATGGTGTTTAGAAAATAAGGATTAGGGCGATTTCCGAAATTTTAACTCAGGTATCGGTGTGGCTCTCAGACGTATAATGTATTGCCTCGAAAATGATATTTGTCGCATTTGTATCTTCTATATAAGCGTTAGACACTGTTTACTGTCTCTCAGTTCGAGTCCATTCGTGTGCTCGAATGCCTGAAGATGCCGAAAGGCGAAACCCGGGTCGTTAGTGACAAAATACATGGAAGTGTACAAAATCTCAATAATCCAAATTTAATATTGAAATTCCATCAAGCACCCTCAGTCGATGTCTTAAAATAGCAATTTATATGGATATCTAGGAACTGATACCGAGTGTATTTAATATGATGGTCTTGATACAATTAATAACATAAAATGATAATTACTAACTCTGCTGAAGTTGCATATTATTCACGGTGTCAGGCTTTTGCACTGTTTTTGATGCTCCTTCCCTGTCTGTCACAAAATCCGTGTGGCTCTCTAAAGGAACAATCCTCGCAATTTTAGGCACAAAAAATACAAAAACCACAAATTATTTTTCAGTCACATACTAATAATTATTACACATACACATTGATTTACACTGGTGCAGCTAACCTAGCAGTTGGCGTTTCTGGTGATTTCAAAGTAATGTTCCAAACGGAACAGTGCTGCCAGTCTTAAAAAATATTTACCCCAGTATTTATATTATATTTTTATTCCTTTTTTTAAGACTTCATATTATTCAAATATGAATTATGAAAAAATCAATAAGTTTGTCGGAAAAGCAACAAAGCATATTGGTAAATTTAATTCAGCATAGTAAATTTATAGTCATTATCTAAGCATTCTTGAAAGCAAAGCACTGCTTGAGTATGAAAAATGTTTTAGCTTATGACAGCGTAGCACATATTTTATAATAGTTGCCAAGAAGACTAAATATATATTTTTCATAATAAAGTATTCCATCAATTTCCCATAAAAAAATGAAAATAATTATAAATTCAATCACCCTATTCTCTATGCTGTAGGATTGTGGAAAACAACTACTTGTTCTGTAATGACAGCGTTCATGCAATAAAAGAATACCATATTCGGAAATTTGGAACTCGTTAAAAGGGTATAGATTGTTAGTCAAAATACTAACTAATTCACTGTTAAAATCTACAATAACATAAGATACAAAAACTCTTCAGTCATGTACATATGTAATTTCAACAACTAAACACTTAACATTCGCCGAATGGATTCCCTTTGAATTTGTTGACAGGAAATAAAATCTCCTTATTTTCCTATCGTAAACACTGTGAGAAAATAAAGATTTCAATGATAATTAGAATCATAACGAAATAGTAACTTCCATTAAACGATTGCTAGGTGACATTGCTGACTATTAAAAGCTTACAATTTTTATTTCAGCACTTCTATATTTGTATTTCCTTTTCCAGTATTAGATATTAACGTAATTGCACTTTTTATATTCCATTGTAACAAATTGCAAATGTAAGTTATTACCTTTTATCCATTAGCTATCTATGTCATATCAGCAGTTTTTTGACATAACATTAATAAGAGATTATAAGTTTAGAAATATCAAATTTTATTCTCACTATTTGAACTTCGAAAGATTAAGGATAATCCCTCTCAACAATCTTACACAGCATGTTTTAATAATTACTAAATGATAGACTGAGGTCGCGACCCTCACCAGAGAAATACGACTAAAGAAGAAGAATTATGATACAAAATCTGGTGGTAATGGATGAATTCTTAAATTATTTACTTTAACTTAAACTGATAGTTTTACTTCCAATGGATTCGTTACCAGTGTTGAAGTCTAAGCCGTGAGTGTCGACCAAATATTGCAGAATATCGCCTTGCTCTTCCAGACTGTCGCCTTCTCGCAGCATGGCGAGCAATTCCGCCACTTCCTGCTCGGCGTACTGACTCTGGGCTGGATTTGTTCCACCACTATCGGAAGCGCAGCGATGTCTAGATCCTGTTACTCTCGGCGCAAGATTAACGGTGGCTGCAAAGCAGATATGAACAGCATAATACAATGTCTATAACAGACATATACAGTGGAACCCTGATATATCATTCTCGCGTTCGTCGTTTTAATAACTTTTCAGCACAAAATTAGAATGCCTTCTCATAAATCACACAATAGAATTGTTTGAGAGGTGCCAAATATGATAGTCTGCGCTTTCAACTGACTGGGCCCAAGCCCAACATAAATATCATGCACAACCAGGCAGCTTTGGATTATCACATGCCCAATTGTGTCAGGGAAAATCGAAATAGAATATCGAAAATAGAATATCACAGATAAAAACATGATTGCGATCAAGGTATAAGAATATTGTCTCCGTACCTTTGAGAGTGGGATTTACATCTTTGGCTGGGGATTGAGATTGCGCTTTCTCTATATTAATCACAGGATTCAAATCTTTGTTAGGTGATGCAGTCTGTCCCAAATTAGTTGTTGAAGTACCCCTAGATATGAAAAATGAAGATATCAAAAAAGACACAAGAAGAATGAAAACGTGAACAATGAGGCAGACAATTCAATGTATAATTGCTATCAACTATATCTAATAATTGTCACAGAACTAAATACTTCGATAAAATATTATATGTGACAAATCCATTTATACAAAACAAACTTATTAGTTTATAATAATCAAAACTTTGTATTCCTTTCGCTACAGAAAATTGACTTGGGAATTTTCTCTGCAGTTATAATTTGCTTTATTGTCTTTTAATAGATATAAAATATGTCCATCATATTTCACGAGTCACCCAAAACGCTGATAAATGTAGCATCATAAAGCGGGGGTAGTTTTGAAATGGTCATCAGAGAGTATATGTGGATCTGCAAAATGGTAGACGTTTAGTTCATACCGGTTAACAGCTCTTTTCTTCCAGTCGTCGGATGAGGGCGAAGGACTGCGACCCATCCGTCCAATGGAATCAACATCGAGCCAAGAAGACTTCCTTTCTAAGGTAGGAACCACACACTCCCCTTCCATGCCAAGCGTATCAGCTTCAATAAAATACAACACTCGATCAATAAATATGCAATGATTTCTTCCATAGAGAACTGTAGAGTTTAATTTCAATTCAGCGTAAATTTAAAACATAATAATGTTTTTTTTACTTACAATCAACATTGATGGATCTGGTCTTTTTTATAGCCCCCTTGACTGACATTTTTCTACGGAGAGTTCGAACATCTCTTCGACCTCGCGGCTGAGTAAGAAGACTCCACTTGTGGCTAAACGACCTTAGCAAATGTTCTTCTAAATATTGCTGAACTTGAGGATTTAATTCTGAAATAAGCAAATAATCCAGTAACACAATTTTATAATAATATGTGTGAAGAATTGATTAATTTTCATGCAGCAAAAGCACCTGGAATCAAAAGATTACCAGTACAACTGCTGCAGTTGTATAATGCAGTGTTTCTTAATGGGGATATAAAACCTCAATTCTGGGAGTTATGTATAAATTTGGAGAGCGTTATGTCTTTGGCATTTGGCTGTTGAAATCCCAGTGAGCAATTGCGTACTGCAATGATATCAGTCAACTCTTGTGATAATTTCTTTGTGACGGTATATCAGATTTCTTGGGTATTGAATATTATAGTGATGAACCGATTTGAATATTAATATTATTTGCAATAAATACATAATGTATTTTATTTGTATTTCTTATATTTTTCTACTTTCTACCACTAAATTCAATGATTGAAATACATATAAACAAAAGTGTAATTATTTTGATATTCGATTTTACGAGGGGGCAATGAATAAATTTACTGTGGAAAAGAGGGCGGAGCAATGACATGAATATTGTTAAGAAGCACTGTTATTCTGGTGTTAATAATGTTAAAAATTTACAATATTGATAAATATCTCACTGTCGGGGTAGCCATCTTCCTGACTGCCTAAGAAGCTCAAGTTTGTTATAGCTGATGTACTTAAAAAGTCTCCTAAATTTCCTAACGTGACACGAGTACCGTTAATGTATCCAGATTTGAGTTTTTTCATTGTAGTTATCATCGCCATTGGTATTTTTCCTTGTTCTGAAAACAGGGGCAATAATGTCAAATTTTAGTTTCATGAAATTGTGAAAATCACATAGTTACAACTTTGATCATAAATAAATTGGCATAGAATTTTCTATATTATTGGGTTTAAATAGATGAGAAATTCAATTTGAATAATTCATTTACCAAAATAAAGCAATTCTAAATTAATTAGATACAATGAAAACAACACGACTTTTTGTAAATATTTCATAATTTTTATTCAAACAAAGGACCTGTTTTCAGTATGCTATGTCTTTTTACAGAGGATTAACAGTTAACAAAATTGAATTTAGTAGTATTTTTAGAAACAAAAACAATGTAGAATTTCAAAGCAGTAAGTATTTTAGTAATTGTGTTAATATAATATATAAAATTTGGATTATTGAGATTTTGTACACTTCCATGTATTTTGTCACTAACGACCCGGGTTTCGCCTTTCGGCATCTTCAGGCATTCGAGCACACGAATGGACTCGAACTGAGTAAACAGTTTCTATTATATAGAAGATACAAATGCGACAAATATCATTTACGAGGCAATACATTATACGTCTGATACCTGAGTTAAAATTTCGGAAATCGTCCTAATCCTTATTTTGTAAACACCATATTACCAGAGTGGCAAATTAACTTCTTTTAGAAATACCAGTGATTTTACAATTATAATAGTATTGTGGGTTTTGACGGGATGTAATTCGACGAATGGGTAAATATATACAATCATTCCACATTTAGTCTCTGTGTTATTATAATAGCGGAAAGAAGGTTCAGCTGCTCATTCAAGATTGGTAAGGAGTATAACTGGCCTCTATTAATTTCTAAAATTTCCTGATAAAGATCCCCCATGTTTTTATGCAGCAACCCCATCATAAATGTTAGCAATCATTGCATTGTAATTTATAAATACCAGATTTGTTCTTAAAAGTTTACTATCTAAATTTTGCCTAGAAAATAGAACGCCGGTATATCACCTAAATAACTTATTCTATGCCAGATTCTAGGGGCGGTCTATGTCTTTAGACAAGTTCCGAAATATAGCATCTTTTCTGCTAATTTACGTTGTTTTTTGATACAAGACTATCTATAAGAGACGCCTCATAGCCATTATTAATGGCAATTTGTTTAATAAACATTGTTCACATGCATTTCTTTCAATAGAAATCAGTTGATTAGTTAACAGAAAACTAAAATTTTCTTAATTCAAAAATGCCAGCTGATAGTTATACAGTGTTGCCGCTATCATTTTTCGATTCAAAGTTCTTTGATAAGGAATGCCTGATTTAAAGTTACCTAACTGAGATATCAAATCTAATAAAGATATGAGAAATTGTTGATGGTATAATAAACAATGTATTATATGAAAAGCAACCAATTTCAAGAACAAGTGGGTGTTTTTAATTATTTTTAACTGAATGTTTTTTTGTGACAGGTGTAATTTATTCACTGACATTTTAAAGATATAGAACTCTTCTGTAGAGAGTGTTCAAATAATGAAATCGATAATTCACGCGATTTTAAAGAAATAGCAATTTTAAATTTGGATTATTGAGATTTTGTACACTTCCATGTATTTTGTCACTAACGACCGGGTTTCGCCTTTCGCCATTCTCAGGTTCACAGATTAGTCACTATACCTCTAAATAAATTTAATTTTGAAAACGAACTAAACATTATTAAACAAATTGCCATTAATAATGGCTATGAGGCGTCTCTTATAGATAGTCTTGTATCAAAAACAACGTAAATTAGCAGAAAAGATGCTATATTTCGGGAACTTGTCTAAAGACATAGACAGAATCTTAAAGGTTGATGCATTGTTAGACCGGCGTTCTATTGCAAAAACTCTCTAGGCAAATTACTTATTAACAATAAAGAAGTAAACTTTAAGAACAAATCTGGTATTTATAAACTACAATGCAATGATTGCCAACATTTCGTGGGTAAACCACACGTACATTAGATATAAGGGTGTGAACATTTAGCTGCCTTTAGATTGCAAATCACTTGCTAATGGAGAACCATACGTTAATGCGGATGATGGGGTTAAACTGTTGCATAAAAACATGGGGGATCATAAATTATTTTATCAGGAAATTTTAGAAATTAATAGAGGCCAGTTATACTCCTTACCAATCTTGAATGAGCAGCTGAACCTTCCTAATTCTCTGAAACACCTAACAGATTTCACTAAATGAATGATTGTATGAATTGTAAAATCACTGGTATTTCTAAAGAAGTTGAAAAGCGGCAACCGCCTTATTGCAATTGTTTACAAAATAAGGATTAGGACGATTTCTGAAATTTTAACTCAGGTATCGGTGTGGCTCTCAGTATAATGTATTGCCTCGTAAATGATATTTGTCATTTGTATCTTCTATATAAGCGTTAGAAACTGTTTACTGTCTCTCAGTTCGAATTCGTGTGCTCGAATATACCGAAAGGCGAAACCCGGGTCGTTAGTGACAAAATACATGGAAGTGTATCTCAATCCAAATTTAATATTGAAATTCCATCAAGCACCCTCAGTCGATGTCTTAAATTATAATATATAATATTTCTGTGTTTTAAAGATTAAGAGAGTACAGTCTAATTACTCTAAATGAACTTATAGTTAGCAGAGCAGTGCCATAAAGATATGAAGAAGTAAAGTAATTAAAGATTAAATGAACATTGAAATAAATATAAATAATAGTGATATGTTTGCCTAATTTAAAAATATATGTCGGAATGTCATTTATTCAGAAATTACGCATTTCTCTTTAAGACTGAATTTCTTATTCTTTACGCACACAGGTACAAGTACCGATGTTAACTTAAGATACGCCTTGGTGTTATACAATTACTAAGGTAAAATGAGCATGCATTTCAAGATGGAAAACAAGCAAGTTGATTGGTATACAAAATTAAAACATTCATTTATTACTACACACATCAACCCAGTAAATAACCCATTTAAAGATGCAAATAATCAATATATACAGATGAAACAAAATATTTTTTCACTGTTTGAATCTTGAATCTGTGAACTGAAATTTTGAGTTAAATTAATGAAATTGTTAAAATTTTACGAGTTGTTTGTAATAAGCTAAATTGTTCAGAATATTTCTAGAAACTCAAGTGTTTTTCTGTGTGTTATGATGATTCTGTTAAATTGAATTTTCAAAGCTTTTTATCATTTATTTGCAAAAGTCAATATAACAAGGCATACCTGAAATTTTATTGTTTGATAATATCAGTAGCTTACAAAATTATTATTTTGAGAAGACACTGTACCACGATTACGGAAAACTGTCGACATTTCATATTGTGGTGCAATAATTACAAAATGATGATGCAACGATTTTTAAACATTGGGCGATTTTCACTATCATAATGTAGTGAGTGTATTTCCAAAATAATAATTTTATAAATACAAATTGTAAATGCCTCTACTATCTTACATTTACAATAAGCATGAGAAAAAAAAGATATGCATAAAAGTCAATTTAGTTATTGCAATTCAATACATTAGAATGGTAACTCTAAAGTAAAACTTCAAAATATTGTTTTCTACCATCAATTATTTGTTGTAAATATCAATTGTTCAAAATTCAAGTTCATCCTTACTTGAATTTTGATTCAAGACTTCATGATTTTGCTTCAAGAGCAAAATTTCAATTTTTTTTTCGATATCCAATGGCACAAAAATATAACTCTCCTCCCTTTTGTTATCCATCAGGGGATCATTGTTAACGAAACTGCCTTCCAAAACGATAGAATATATTTTCAATTACTTCAGCCTTAACTTTGTGGAAATCCAGTTTTGTTATTAAATTAATATTGATAACTTACATTGGTTGTGTAATACGAGTTTTGACACGTGTGATCGATCGGATCGGATCGGATGATTTTTAACTCTAACACTGTCATTAATTTTCTGAATGTAGAATAATGAAATAATAAAAAACAACATCTAAATCGAGAGTGGCAAAAATGGATAAGGCTCATACAAAACACATGAAACATAAGCCAGTGGAATAAAATAAACAGTTTTAATACAACTGAATATATATGGAGAGAAAACTTAATTTGACGACTGTTATACAGCAATAAGAGACTTAATAAGTTTTACATTTGACCGGTGTTTTGTTAGCTAATCGTTTAATATCTGTTTATTGATATATTCAAATTGGGGGAAAAAAAGATATTTGCAGATAACACTAGTTCCAAGTTAACATGGAATTAGATGCTATTTGAAATGTATGGATTTGCAATAACTTATCACTGTAATGAGCAGTGCATTAATTTCCCCGATAGCGTAATTAGTAGAAGCCAGAGTAAGTTACGTGAAAGTTGTTTACCTAAGAGATAATGCGTCGCCATTAGGGTAATAGTGGGGCGGCCGAGCATTTGCTTCCAACTCATGCCGAGGAATGCGAGGTTGGCCGTAAAATTGCTCGTGAGAAGGTCGGGATCGCGTGACGTGTAGTACTCTTCGTAATCAAAGTTCTGCACAAGGCATTCGGTGATTCAAACAGCACAAATAGCATTACCACTACCAGAAAACTAATAGACTAGATTTTATGGAAACTCGATAAAGAATAGTGATGTTATGTCAACTCTACCAAATGATTTAAATGACAATTTACATAGTTTGTATGATTTGAGAGTATTTAATGTCAAACAATCTTTTAAATTGTTGTTACCCATTTTATATAAGCTTTAAGATGTTTATACTATTTAAAATATGAAGCATTAACAAGAAAAAACGGATATGTTCACTTTGAAATATTAGTAGTGAACGATGTTTTTGTGTTTGAAATTTAAATTATAATTGGGCATTGAATGAAAGAAATAATTAATTTTGAAAAGAAATTTTCTAATAGAGCCATGCGACGCTTGGCAGTCACTGCAATTGATGTTTCGCTTTATACTTTACAATTATTCCGAAAAAAACTTTATACTTCTGCAATTATGACTAGGACATATTTTTTAATTAAATAATGCAAAAAATACTCTCTCGTGACAAATTACTCGTGAAATAAATATTAATAACTGGATAAAATGATTCACAGTTAATGGCAGAATGACACTTAGTGCGACACATGCGTAGGAAACATCATTAAACCTCAGTGCATCCTTGAAACAAATCCAATTTTGTGTCTCTATATTGGAAATAATACAATAACCGTAAAAGCCTAAAAACCTTGTGCTACAAATGCAGGATTGATAAATCCTAACAAGCCGTGGTGAAATAACAAAATAATATAACCATTTTTCATATGAAAAGGATAGTCGAAATATAGTGATATTTCTGATCACAAATGAAATACTTCAATTCTATTAAATAATTTAAGATAGTCCACTCAATTGGTAAAATGTAGTTGGTGCTTTCATTGTGGTGAATATGAATCTAGAGAAAACAAATTTTGAGAGATAGATCAAATTATGGTTCTATTTTCTAGCTTTGATTTGATTACGTCAATTTCATAATTAGGTAAATTTTAGGTTAGGTATTAGTACCCAATCTCTTGCATTAGTAATGTTATGAAACCTAATTTGGGTAAATTTCCCTCATTATTTTTAGGTTGGCTACACTCACTACAATATAGAGAAAAAAAGTCATTTGATCGTTTTTCTCTGGTATAATTTTGTGCGTAATAGATTTATATTTATAGTTTCAAAACTGATGAAGTTCAGTCGTGTTTTTGTTATTACTAAAACATTACGTAATTTTATCAAAACCTTACCCAAAACCTCAAAAATTCACTAGCAAAAGTTTTACCAATTTAAGTTTTATTCCGTTATAATCCGTCATAAAAAGAAAACAATTTTACCTACTTAAGCAACCTACTTATGGATTGACTTTCTTTAAAAAACAAAGGAAACATATTTTATTGAAACATAGAATAATTATGTCAAAATACCTCAGCACAAAAAACCCTCAGCATATTGATTATCCAGCATGTATTTTTTAACCCTTTCCCAAGTCACTTATTTAATTCTTTATAATGTATGTTTATGATAAAGAATCAAAATGTTTATTTATAGTCATGTTATGAAAAGTTTGGTGAACAAATTAATGTAAAAAGTTGCAATGAATTTCAAAAAAACTATGGCAAAAATGTTGATGCGGGGAAAGGGTTAATAAAAACTTAGCGCAATCATTCAAAAACTGTGTTATTTTACCAGGATTCTATTTTTCACACTCCCCTTAAAACAAACACATCAATAACACACTGAAGTAAACACTTCAAGGAAACACATAAAAGTAATGATATTCAATGACCCCATGGTGAAAAATCTATATTCTTCACGAGAATCAAAGGAATAATCAGAACAGATTGGATAGCATCATTCTAAAGCCCCAATAGTCACACTGGAGAAATGAATACAAGACCTCTAAATAAAAGAATACATTGGGGTACCTAGGTGCAACTGTTTCAACGAGAGAACGACAAGTGGCCGGCCTAGGAGGTTTTGCCAGGACGACTTGAGGAAATTTATTTCCGACTTCAGGATATCGATCATCAGGTCATAGTCGGAAGCTATGTAGAATCGTGTCATGTCGGAAAACTACACATGAAAAATACTTAAAAATGTCTGCATTTATACGAGAACATTGGCTATGCAAGATGAGCCTGTTGAAAAAATTATATCAAAACAAAAAATAAAAAGGAATCAAAATTTCATAACTGTTTTAAAAATTTGAGGCATCAAAAAGCAAAGACCAATATGTTCACTTTGCAATGTGAGTTTTACATGCTTAAATTGTCAGTTTGGCGATAGCTTATTTTTCCCCTTGAATTTCATTTCCAATAGATAACAATATGTCAGTAAACCACTAATTGCAATAAATATTAACAAAATAAAATTGTACATATCACCATTTGCTTTGAACTATTGACTTCATCGGTTTCTGCATGTTAATTCCAAGACAAAAAGAACACGCACAACATAAACAATTAGCAACTGATGGTATTTTTAATTTGTATACACTCCCTGATCGGTGCAGAATCGTCCAGCCTTTAAATAATTAATGCAGGTACTTAATCAGATCCTGCATGTCCTGCATGATCCTGCATAAGAGTTTAGAATTTTTTTTTTCATATGCTTTTATCAGATTTTGTAAGTTTTGTATTATTACACAAAGTGTGAAATAAAATTATATCTATGTACGTATTTGTTTTTTGATTTTGACAAAATGTGGACTTGTCGGTTTTTGCTTTTAGACACCTCATATGTTCTAATATTATTTTTCAAAGTGTCGTAAAATGGAAGAAATAAATGAGAATTAAACTCATAATTAAGAATGTCTACTAATAATTCTATAAAAATTTCGAACATACCTGCGGTGTAAATGCAAATATTCTGTCATTCAACGAGTAGAGTTTACTGGTGCTTAAAATTCCTACATCTCTTGACTTTCTGCCGGAAAGACCAAGCTTCTTGTTTCGTCCTTGATGTCAATCAAAACATTAAACCTTTATTAAAAAATGTTCAATTTCTTGGGTACATAAATAACTATACTTTGGCGTGAAACAGTGTGCATTTTCGCAAAGCCTTCTCATCAACTACACTGACCAAATTGGATTTAATTATCTTTTTTTTTTCTTCCATGTCCGCTCCCAATGTGGAGCATATGGTCTTCTAATGGAGATATCTTAACAGAATTTTTCTACGAGAACTGCTTGTTACTCAGTTGCTCAACCTCTCTTTTTTCGAAGAGAGTAGGGATAGAAGGATAGGGCTAGGACAGGACTAGTGGTT
Source organism: Himalopsyche phryganea (assembly GCA_022494535.1). Taxonomy (NCBI): domain Eukaryota; kingdom Metazoa; phylum Arthropoda; class Insecta; order Trichoptera; family Rhyacophilidae; genus Himalopsyche; species Himalopsyche phryganea. The sequence continues at coordinate 3,428,365 of JAGVSL010000065.1, read as the reverse complement.
AGCTAATCGCTCTAGCTAAACCCCGTGAGGATTGGATGGGTGGAAGGGAGGACTCAGACTACTGACAGAAATCCATAAATCGATTGAAAGGTCAATCTATGAAAACCGTCAGCACCGGGATTTGAATTCGAGACATCCGTAACCATAGCCAGCGACGCTACCAACTGCGCCATGGACGCCGACATTATCTTTCTTAAGTTTTATTATATAGTAAGAGTTGATTACCTTAGTAACAAACTGATATAATGAATCTACACTGTCTTGTAAATATATTATATATTTTAATAATACCTAAGTAAGTATACAAATGGCTGAGGACACGAGCAGGCTGGACTTCGATTGGTGCAACTTCAGATATAGTCTGAACAGAGAGGTCGTGCTCCATCAATTTGTCTCGAATAATATTATCCTCAGCAAGAATGACAACCTGCACGACCACATCTGGTTTCTTCTCGGAACATAATCTTCTATTCAGAGGATCCAATTCTCCGGCAGCTAAGAATCCCTATAAATAATATACGTACAAAATAATCAGTATCACATTTCCGCAATTGACATTGTGAGTTTTGAGGTAACCTTTACTGTAGGGTGACCGACTGCCTCAAATTGACAGAGTATGTTCGAGTATTTAATGTGATGTCCATCTTTGTCAAGGTTCCCAAATAGTGGCTAATTTTATTGTAGCAGACAAAATAAAGACATGAAAATTAAAAATTAGATTAAACTTTTTTCTGGGAGGTGATTGAAAGAAATTTATGCAAATGGAATGGATAACATTGAAATTGACGTGGGATTGTCTATAATTACCTCTTGTAAAAGTTTTCCCAATATATACAGCGACTGCCCCCAAAGAAAAGGACATCTTCCAAGCGGTATTCTCTCCTGACTGCCGGGATCCTTATATTCCCCGTCGACTTTATTAGCGGGCACCGCATACAGCTCCGGAACTAATTTAATACCGTCTTCAGACTTGATCATCACTTCGTCCAACTTTTCTGAATATTCAGTTATCGATTGCTTGTCCCCTTGGAAGCAGAAGTCCAATATGAGATAACAGAAAAATAGAGGCCAATCGCACTCGATATTTTCGAACATTCTAAGTTCCCAAGGCTCATAGTACAATCTGTTAAGATCTTCTTTAGGTGTACGGTGCCCATCCCGCAGGAAGCGTTTACATCCATATTTCCCTTTCAATTTTGTTATAATGGCTTCTCTTGTTTTTATAATTAGTTGAGGATCATCTACCGCAAAAGCTGGAAAACTAATTATAGCAAGCAACCCGGAATCTAATTCTTTACTGTTAGATTCTCTGGGAAGCATCGATTGAAGGACGGCTTGACATTTTTGCGCCTCGTCTGCTAAAACGTGTATAACACTAGATGGACCGCCCCGAGCACCGAATAAATCTAACTCATTCATCGCTTCCAAAGCGGCTTTCGCCATTCCAATTGAGCTGGCATTCAATTCTGGCAGGCCGTGATTTGTTTTATCACCTCTTTCCCAAACACCATAATCGGGAATACAATACGCAGACTCAATGTAAAAAACAAGATTTTGGATGAATGAAACTTCATCAAGGGAAAATACAATCTGCAGCCCGGATGCAGTCATTTGAGCAAGTACTAATAAGTAAAGGGATATGGCATCAATTTGCAAATGTCCCCATTCCCTGTCACCGACAACGGCTCTTCCGTTAATTGATGAATACTTAGCGTGCAATGCATCCAATGGGTTTTGAGTCGTCTTGAAGTCTTCTACTTTCTGTTTTTGCTGCATCATTGCCATGAGTAAACCTAAAAATTTATTAAAGCAATTATTATATAAATGTGCAACTATATAATACTAAATTAATATTTTCACAGTTATTCAAAATCTTTCGACTACAGAATGCTAAAATTCTTTTTTAAGATTCTGCGATGAATAATTAAGAGCCTTATCAAAAACATTTGTTGCAGAGGCTAGATTTGTTATGGCTGGCCAATGTTGATGCTTATAAAAGTAATTTTTTATTGTAATACTTAAATAATTGATTCTGTAGCCGAGTGGAAAAACACTTTTAGGCCTTCTTCCTATTCGGTAGCAGGTTCACAGGTTCGAATTCCCAAATGGACACATTTGTATTTCTGTTTTCAATTAATTTATGAATTTGTGTCCAAAGGCATGGATGTCTGCGATGTTTACACCCTTTCCTACCCACCTCCTATCTGACCCTAAAAACGGGCCATAGCTAACTACAATTCAATGCTTAGCCCCATCCTTCTACAATTACCGTCGTTTTCAAGAGGTTGAGTGGCTGGTTATCAACCAGCTCTCGTAAAACAAATTCTGTTGATATTTTGAATTAAGAGTACAAATGCTCAACATTGGGAGAGGACATGGTATTAACAATAAAAATAAAACATAGCGTAAACTTTAAATGGTAATAATTATCAATCCATTTATAAAAAGGGCTTCCCAAACACATGTTTAACCTATTGACCGATATAAAAAAAAATGTTTTACAAACCTCTCATTAACTTGACGCAACTTTGCTCGAGTTCATAAGTTTTAGCACGATCTTCGTCTTGGTCGGCAATTTTTTTATATGCCATGGATAATCCCCAAACGGCAAGTATGCAATAAACATTGTCACGAATCCAGGCATGTTCATTATCAGGACTGGCAGGAAAGAGTCCAGTTACTGGTTGTTGATGGTCCATAATAAGTTTATGGACTACTCGTTGATAATAATCTAACCTAACCCCAGAATTACTGCGACTCCGCATTTTGTTTGTTTATAATGTATTTGAGGAATATCTATGATTAAGTCTGCCACTTATTTCTCTGACAATCAACACTAATTTGTAGCTACCATTATTATATAAAAGAAATAAAAATTTCTTCGCGAACCATAACAATCTAAAAATACAACCAGCTGACAAATAGTTGCAAATAATGTGCGCTGATAAGTCAATTGAATGTCAAAAACATAATGTGATAGAAAGAGAAAGAAAATAGAACGGTGCTGCCATTACATCACACCAGAAAATATTATCGTTGACTTGTTATTAAGTAGGTACCTATCAGTTGCGTGCCGTCCATACATGCGGTAGATGTAGCGCATACCTAAAAATTTTAAATAAAAAGTCTTTTTCCTCTTTCTTTAAGTTATTAAATATTTATTTTATGTAGGGATGAAACAAAACTACTTCAAAGTTCCACATTTATGCACTATAATTTAACAGTTGCTGCAACCCGAGTGACGTGTTTTTGGATATAATCGACCGTGCGTCGGTTACCTACCATAAAAGAGCGTTACCGTTACCGGCTACCAAAATGCGTTCGACGGTTTCCATTTTTCGCCCATGCGCAAATGATAAAAGTCCAATTTGCACTATAGATTGCGCATGTTGTGTTTTTGGTTTCTATGAGCCTGCATGCACTTTCAAGTCTGCTTTTGTATCAATATTGTTTTATTCAATGAAAAGAATTAAAAAAAAATCTAGAAATAGTCAAATTGAGAAGAGACTTCTGACTTTGGGATAATATCAATTGAAAAAACTTTTGGAAAATTTAAAGGTTTGAAACAGGAAAATAAGTTTCGCTTATTGATGAATTTTGCAAGAAAAGGCAGCAAATAAAAACTATTTTCAAAAGCTAGATAAATTTTACTTATCAGCATCAAAAGTTACCGCATGCCACTGGTACCTACATAATCTTTTCACTTTTATCGAATAAAATTATTAAATGGTTTTACAACAAAATTAAAATTCAAACAATAGTGAAAGTGAAGTCTTCAGTAAATTTTTTATTTTGTTATTACTTCAGAAAAACATATTTTTAATAAAAAATATTTTATGAATTAGGTAGATTATATGATTATCAAGATTTTTATGAAAGAGAATTTTTTTGTTTATACTTTATCGTTACTATGTTCAAGACTTTCACAGAATACAATAATTAAAAATTTTCTGAAGATGGAATATTATATCATAATAATATAATATTGTTGTTCATCAAGTATAATAGAATCTGAAACAGGCAACTAAAACACTTGATGTCCGATTATAAATATCAGTCTTTGGGTATCTATAATATGATATAATATATGATAGTTACTATAATGACGCTATCTCTACTATAGCCGTGTTTTATGAAACGTACCTATTATGAATCTAAAACATTTTCAATTATTATTTGGAATAAACAATAATTTTTATTATTGATATAGATTTTTATTACTGGCAATAGCTGTCATTAGACTGACGTGTTGGCAATATGGGTACTGACGAATATTAAAATTAATAAATATTTTAAATGTTCTCGTGATTGTTCAGTAGTTTTTGCTAGAAAAATGAGTATAAAAATATATAAAAATAAAAATCGTAGGTACCAAAGTCTTGGAAATCACTTAGTTCATCAATACAACATAAAATATTTGCATTCCTCATACACTTACCTAAACGTCATAATTTACCAAATGAAACTTTTAAATTCAAAAGAACTAACCAAATACAAGGTTTTATCAATAAATATGCAGTAAAACCAAATTGGCAATTTAAAAATATTATATTGAGCTTGTCCTTCCATGGTTTTTGTTGCGTGTGTAATAGTAAACAAACACCATTTGGGTCAGATGTATTGAGCAACATTTATGGCTGTTAAAGTCACACAGTGTATTTTAATATGTTTAATGCCCTCTTGTAATTGTTTCAGATATTCTTTTGTATAGTTAATGAGCGAAACAAATATGTCTGATAACGACCCTGTAGGCTCAGTGCCTAAAACGGATGAAGAAAGCAAAAGATTTGTTGGAATGAACCCAAATAATCTGCCTCCAACAGACCCTCAACCTCCAGAAATGGATGACCTGACAGAAAGATTTTCACAACAGCAGGTTAATATTCTTGATAATTTTCATAGCTAATTGATTGGAAAAACCTGTTACAAAACCTGCTAACATTTTCTCAAAAGTGAGTTTAAATACACTATAAACAAGGTTTACATGCTACTCTTAGTAAATATGCTTTAAAACATGCTACTCTTTTTCTGACCGTAAAAATTACTTAATCCTGCTAAAAACAATGTCATTCTTTAAGTAATTGGCAAAAAATTACACATTGGAAGCAAGGAAACTAATAAATGATGCGTAATACGAAATATTGTTAAGAAAATTTGTCAGGCATATTTCAAATTTGGTTAAATACAACATGCTACTTTTTTTTCTGTCTGAAAAATGACTTAATGCTGCTAAAAACAATGTCAATCTCTAGGGCATTTAATTTCAGATGGAAAATTGGCAAATAATCAAACATTGGAATCAAGGAAACCAATAAATTATGCGAAATAAGAAATATTATTTGTCATCAAATGTCAAATTTGCTCTATGGTTTGTTCTAAGAAGTTCCATTTGATATCTTACGGTAACTTTTTCATAATGATATTATATTCGTATTGCATGAAAAGAGTTGTATATTGTATAGCATATTTACCCAAATTTGCTCTATGGATCAGTGTTCTTCAACCTGTGGTCCGTGGACCGGCATTGATCCGCGAGTATTTATTGTCGGTCCGCGAAAACTTTCACCCGATTGTACCACTACACTATTCGGGGAATTCCTACTGTTGCAACTAACTCCATATAAAAAAAAACACTGGACGGTCTCTGGCAGCACTTATTTGTAGACATGTGGGTTTGCAACCCCGGGATCCCGAGCAATTAATCAAACCTGTAATCCCGGGATTGAAATAATAAAAATACTGGGATTTCGGGATTCACTATAACATATCAAAAATTAATTCATATTTAAAATGTAAATTATTAACCGATAAATTATACGAATAAAAAACGTTTCCGGTGTAACTTATTTTGATTTATGTATATATATCCCCCCCTGAGGGGTTAACGAATTATTGGCATTGTGTTAAATTTTTTCCAGTCCAACAAACAACAAGACTCACAAAATCTCAGCACCTAAAAAATCGAATGAGAGATGCATATAATTTTTAAAAAATATAAGAACAATATTTTATGTGATTGCACGTGTGTATAATTATTATTATTTTGTAGGTATAATACCAATAATATATTCTAATGCAATAGTAAATAAGTATCATAAATGATCTTTTACGCATTTTTTTGGAACATAATCACACATTTTGTACGAGCTCCATATCCTCTTTTTTCACAGTTTTTTTTTTTTTTAATTTTGTATTAGCATAATTATTTATATCTTTTTTTCACGGCTTTCATTTGCACAGTTTATTATGGGGTGTGTCTACTATGTAAATCGAGGCATGAGTGTATAAAATATAAAAAATTCAACCCTTAAATCCCGGGATTAGAAAAATAGTCCGGGATTGGATGCCCTACAAACTACCCACTTTAACAGGTGAAAATAAAAATTGTAACAATTATCATATGAAATTTATGAAACAAAATCTATATGTTCATCTATTGTAACAATAATTTTTATTGTCACCCGTAAAAGTGGGTAGTTTGATAAAAAATATTTTGATGTTGTGTAAGTAGGTTTTTTTCGTAAATTTCATATAATCCCGACCAGTGGAATAATAGAGTTATCAATTTTAACTTTCATGGTAAAAATGTATTTCCAAAACGTTGCAAAGAATCTGTTAAAAAAATCATGCGTAATTGATTATTATTTTTATTTGCAGGTGATGATGTCTCAAATCAGGGAGATGGTCATCGCTGAAGAAGCAGCTCGTAGCCAAAAAATGGCTAACACCAGACTTAAAGTGGAGAAATGTGCATCGCAACTTGCCCGAATCAGAGACCGGGCCAAAATGACTAAGCTTAAAAGTTCTTCCGGAAGTGCTGCATCAAGTAATTATGTTCATATCGCTATAACCTAACCCCGATTCCTTCAGATACTATCAAGTACAGAATATTATATAGGGTTGCATTGTTTATATAATTTGATATATATCAAATTACATAAACAATGCAATCACTTGGTTCGAACTCCTAAAATTCTGAAAATTACATTTGAATCTAAAAAAAAATATTATTACTTTAAGACATCGACTGAGGTCAGTTCGAGTCCATTTGTGCGCTCGAATGCCTGAAGATGCCGCAAGGCGAAACCCGGGTCGTTAGTGACAAAATATATGGAAGTGTACAAAATCTCAATAATCCAAATTTGATATTATTACTTGATTTCGTCTCCGTCAAAATCATACTGATGATATTTTTGATATAAAAAAATATGCTTAATTTTGGTAGATATGCAGGTACTTGGCAAATATATTTTTGCTGTATTTTATATAGATACAAAAAAAAAAAAAATTTAATTACTACTGCCACATTTCACTCAAACCATCTCTTTGACAAAATTAGGACTCGAATGTGTTTTGACTGTTTTTATTCACATAAATATTTTGCAACAACTTCAAAAAATTTATACTCAACATTATGATGACAACAAAATTGTATTGTTTATAGCAGCCTAATTGTTTGCAGACAAATACAAAAGCAATGGGAAGGATAAACTTATGACTTCACAAGATTTGCACTCTAAGCTGACAACGTTCAGTATTAATAATAATCCTTTGTATTATTATTAATACTGAATCAGGAAGGAAGCAAATGATTAATTATACTGCAGATTCAACATCAAAATTTTTATCAAAAACATTTCTTGAAATCCATGCTAAACAAAACCATACATTGAATAGTAATGGAGGCAAATTGATATTCTCTGTATGTGCAAACGTTATATCCAAAGTAAACACGTGAAGTGTGAATTTCAGGTCCCAGAGCCCAATCTGAAAATATTTCCAGTACCACCGATTTGGATAGAGACAGACAACTTTTTTCCGACTCTGACGATAGAACTTCAGATAGTCAAATTCGTAGCATTTCCGTCGACAATAAGACACCGCTGCCAACGCCTTTGCCCAGTTTACTAACGCCAGCTAAAGACGGTAAATAAGTAATTAATATGTTCATATTTTCAAATTATCATATTTGCAAATCTCTTCTAAACTGTGGCAGTCTTTTGAGGATCTGAATTTGTTTGTTTTAGAATCTGAAACGAAATCTAAGTCTAAGACCCCGAACCGAGAAGTTACCAAAATTCTTTACCATCAAATCAGAGAACACAAAGCTATGATTGCGGAGAGAACTAAAAACGAAAAGGAACTGGAACTCGCCTTGGCTAAAATAAAAAAACAACTCGAAGAGAGTCAGAGTCAGTCGGCTGATATTTTGCAGGTAGGTTTTCTTTTGATTGATTCCGCGGTCACTTTAATGCAATCAATTATCAGCATGAAATTAAAAATTGGTTCACACAATAGTGAAACACATTCTTGTTGCTTATACTGATGCACGTTTTCATGTCGATATAATGTACGAGCTTCCAATGTTTTACAAGTCATGAATTGTTTTTATAATATCAAAAAAACCTGTGACCTGACACGTTTTCATCAATAACATATACCATAACTTTTTACATTTTTTAATGTGATGCTCGTGCTTGCATCTGGGCTAACATCAAGTTTTTCTGAAGATCCGTTCATTTTCTTGCATTCGATTTGAAATGGAGAAGTAATGAAAATGAACTCTTGAAGAAAATAGGAAATCGAAACTTCGCATAAGTAATCTTTCATAAAACACTTATTTTCCTAGCGAGTAAAGATTAGTGAAATACCACCAAAATTACTTTTCAAGCAATTCAAGGTGCTAAGTAATCTCTATCAGATTTTATTTCAGTGCAATCTGCTATTTTACTTATGATGCCTGCTTTGCATTCTTCAGTTGGATTACTCAAAACATATAGCCACCAATGGAAAATATGATTTTTTTGATTGAGTTTTGCATTGTAGTTAATATATTTTTTCAGTTTACTACTGAATATGGTTTTCTTTCTGAACATTCTCTGGCGAATTGTGATAGGTGTTTGAATCCCGGGATATAGAGCATTGTCAGACTAAAATCATTTTTATTGAGAAACTTTTGTACAATGATAGGTCATGTACTTGTTTCTATTTTTTATTTTTTTTCTAGCTCGGTCAAACTAAAATTAAACCTGAGATGACGTCTTTAACAGCAACTGAAGATAAATCTGAATCGAATAAAATAATTAATGAACTGAGGAATAGAATCATTCAATTGGAAGGAAATATTTTGGATTTACAAGAGACTTGTAAGGAGAAGGACTCGGTTATTGACTCGAGGACAAAAGCAATAACTCTTATGTCAGCTGATCTTAGCAAAAAAGGTGATATTTTGTCGCATCTGTTGTTTTGAAACATTGTTTGGATTTTCTTATGCATAAAAAAGTTATAAATAATTGTTTTTTTACATTTCAGGTAAAAATACTTTAGATTTATTAGACGATACTAAAGAACAGATGCAGGCGATGCAGCAAAATTTCGCTACCATGGAAAACAATATGAAACAAGAAAAACAACAAATAATAAATGAATTAGAAGTTTGTAAAAATAGAGTAACATATTTGGAGGAGGCCAATTCAATATTGGAAGGAGACAGGTTCAAACTTAGCGTGGAAAACTCTTCGCTCGAAGAGCGCTTGACTGCGAAGAACGCCGAGATCGAACAGCTGAATGTCAACCTGAATAACTATGTCGTAAAAATAAATGAACTCGGCGCCAAGATCAACGACTTGAGTGATTCGGAAACTCCCAAAGAGGAAGAAAAGGGCAGTCAGGAAATATCGCAGATGGTAGAGCTGTCTGACAAAATCAAAATCCTCGAAGACTTAAATTCGGTTCTCAGAAAATCTAATATCGAACTGCAAGAAAAATTATCACCCTCGCCGTCTCCCGAAAAAGAATTGCCAGCGTCGCCTAAACAGAGAGAAGAGTCTCCGAAACCCGCCAGAAAAACGAGTAAACCGCCTCTCAAAGGAAAGGGGGCGCAAAAGTTTAAGACCCCGGCTGTCACTAAGCCTGAAGCTCCAGGAAAATCCGCAGAAGATAAAGATGTCAATAAGGATTTATTGGAATCTGTTAAAAAAATGGAAACTATTATTCAAAGTCTTAACAAACAAGTGTTGGATAAAGAAATCCTTTTAGTTCAGAAAGACACAAATTATAGAAAGTTACTCGAGCAGAGAGAGAGTGAAATCATCCCGAAAATTGTTGAGGCAGAAGAATCTAAAACTCAAAATTTTGTTCCCGGTGACAGTGAACATTCTCCAGATATTTCTGCTGTCGATTCTAATGAGTCTTTGAAAGAGCACCAGAACGAGGGTCAGATAAAATTAGACAGTCTAACGAATGATCTCAGCGTTGCATCAGGAAAATCTGCAGATGATGAAGATGATGATAAGAATTCAGTGGAATATGTTAAAAAATTAGAAACAATCATTGAAAGTCTTAACAGACAAGTGCTTGATAATGAAATCCTTTTAGCTCAGAATGATGCAAATTATAGAAAGTTACTCGAGCAGAAAGAAAGTGAAATCATTCCAAAAATCATTAAAACAGAGGAATCGATAACTCAAAGTATTGTTACCGATGACAGTGAACAGGTTCCAGATATTTCTGCTGCCGATTCTAATGATTCTTTGCAAGATCAACTGAACGAGTGTCAGATAAAATTAGACAGTCTCACGAAAGATCTCAGCGTCGCTAATAAAAATATGATTGAAGTAAAAGCTTCTCATAAATCAAAAGTGAAACGAATGCAGAAGACGATCGACGATTTCAGCAAGGTGTCGGAGAGCAATTCGGAAGTCGTCAGACTCCAAGCCGACGTCCACAGGCTGTCGCAGAAAGTGGCCGAGCTCGAGGAGGACAAGGGAAATCTTCAGCTCCATCTGGTAGACTACGACAGCGGCAGAGGTAAAAGTTTGTTCCTCTCGTGCTAAAAAAATATTTCAATAGTTTCAAGTCCGTTGTTGTTTCATAATTGGCAGTAGGATGAATAAATAATTTACTTCGATGTGTCAAATAAATGTATGCTATAATTAAAATTGATTATTACAGTTTCTGATTCACAATTACATGCAAAGCTTCTGGAGACTGAAATGATAGCCGAAGAGAGGCTTAAAGCTATCGAAGACCTCGAATCGCAGAAGTTCGAGTTGGTTCACGGTATGTTTGAATGTGTCTGATATTTTTCATCTTCATATTCTTGGTTCTTTTAATTGTATTCAATTGGGTGCCATTTCCAGTTTGCATTCACCTTTTCTTCATCTAGTGTATCTAAATACTGTAACAATAGCTTTCAATTCTTACCATGAAGTGTGTACTTATACTTTCACTACGAGGCGGCACACTTGGCTAAATCCTCAATAATCATGCACCTGCTTTATATCGCTTTTATATTGATATATCACCCTTTTTGAAAACAATGGTTTTCCAGAGTATTTTAAAAATCTTGTTGGAATTAACTTTACTCTTGAGTATTCTTTACTTCGTTGAATATGCATTGAAAACTTGATGAAACTTCAATATCAAACTTGGATTATTGAGATTTTGTACACTTCCATGTATTTTGTCACTAACGACCCGGGTTTCGCCTTTCGGCATCTTCAGGCATTCGAGCACATGAATGGACTCGAACTGAAAGGCGAAACCCTGGTCGTTAGTGACAAAATACATGGAAGTGTACAAAATCTCAATAATCCAAGTTTGATATTTAAGTTTCATCAAGCACCCTCAGTCGATGTCTTAAATTATACTGTCTTATTAGTTTTACATTGTTTAATATACTTTTATTTCTATTTTCAGAACTTCACACATTAAAACAACAAATTACCGCTTTAGAAGACAAGGTTGCAGACTTGACATTCTTTGAGAGCGAGCATGTCACCAATGAAATGAAATCAGTCCAGTTGGAAGAAAATTTGGACCAAATGAAGGAGGAAAATGCCAAAATGCTGAAGGATATTGACGTTTTCCGAGTGGAGAAAAATGAATTGAATAGTAATATTGAATCACTTATGAAAGAAAAGTCAGAAATAAGCAGTAAATTGGAGCATTATATTCAAGAAAACATTGAATTGATCGATAGGCTAGAAAAATTGAGCGCCGAAAAAGTCAGTTCCGCCGAGTCCATAGAGATGGTGGAATCCCTCACCTCCCAAGAGAAGATGGAGATCGAGCAGTATGAGAAGACATTTGAATCTTCACAAGCGGAAAAACCGACCCATTCCGAAACGCATTCGGAAGTGTGTCACGAACCGGCAAGACGAGAGAGCTATTCTAAGAATACACCCGAAAACGCAGAACTTTTGGCTAAAATAGATCTTTTCATACAAGAGAGGCATGAAGTCATGGATAAGATTGATAGTCTTAATTCAGAAAACAGTTTATTGAATTCTAAATTAGATAATCTACTTCAAGAAAAGGCCGATTTGGAGGAAAGTTTCGAAAACCTCAAACGAGAAAATGTCAATGCTGTCGCCAATGTTCAGTTAGAAGAGGAACAAGTCACATCGTTAACTGTGAACGTCGAAACTCTAACCCGTGACAATCAATCACTCAAAGATCAAATTCAGGAATTGATCAATTCAAGAAATGTTAGGACAGAAGAGGTGATCGTATCGGAAACCGTCGAGGTGGAAGATACCATCGAGAAAGAATTCGTCGAAATTCCAACGCAGCAACTTCAATCTGTCGAGGCTAAAGACAAATCTCCCAAATCTGGGGGCGCCGGCAATAAGAATGCCAAGAACTTCACCAAAGAAATTCTACGATTAAAAAATGTTGTGAAACATCAAGAATCGGAAATTAGCAAGCTGAAGGTGCAACTTGAAGAACATCAGGAAGTAAAAATTCAAAGTGACATAATTTTGAATGAGAAGTTGTCCCTTGCTAACGATTTAGAAAAGTCTTTGCTGGAAAAGAATTTCCTCACCGAACAGATATTAATGTTCAAAGAAGAAAAAGTAGCCTTCGATAGCAAGATGATAGATCTTCAAAACTCCAATAAAAAGTTACTCGAAGAGCAGCAGTCTTATTTGTCGGCGAACTCCGCCAACGAGTCGGATATACAATCATCTCTCGAAGAGCAAATCAAGTACCGAGATGAATCTCTCGCTCGGTTGAACGTTTTATTGCAAGAAGAGAAAAATTATATTGCAGGATTAAACGACACGGTAGGCAATAAAGATAAAGAAATTTCCGAAATGAGCATACAAATTTCACAGCTCACCGACGTGAGCAATCTTCTCAAATCTCAGCTCGACGAAGAGAGAACTAACACTCTTCGTAATATTGATTCAATGAAAAGTCTCGATGCCGAATACAAGAGATTGCAACACGTTTTGAATGAATCCGAACTGAGATCTGCCGAGTTGGAAAAGCAAAAGTTGGAAGCCAGGCGTTGCGAAGCGGAATTCACGATGCGATGCGGTGAGGCAGAAAAAAAAATAAAAGAATCGGAAGAAGCGTTGATCGAGAAAAATAAACAGATACAAGTCGTCACTCATCAAATCGACGGCTATCTTGCAGAAATCCAGAAGTTGCAGTCCGAATGCTCCGCTAAAGATGAAGAAATACATGAAATCAAGCTGCAATTGAGAAAAGAATCGATCGAAAATGATAAATTGATAAATAGTATGAAAGAAATTGAAAAGATACGGGACAACCTGCAGACGGAAACTCGTCAGTTGAAGGACGATTGTTCTGCGTATACTTCTGATATCAGTAAACTGAAAGAGGAATATTCCGCTCTCGATAATAAGTTCAAAGAGCAGCATGATAAACTGAAAAAATACGCCGCCAACTTCAAGAAAAAAACTTCTCTGTGCACGGAACTTGAAACAAAAATTACCATTTTGGCAAGTGATCTGCTTTCTTCTCAGAATAAATACGAAGATGCCAATGCGAATATTCAAATACTCCAGCAGCAGCTGTCGATCGCTGATGCAGAATGCAATCGAGTAAAATCAGAAGTGCAACAGACGGCTTCGAGCAATAATAGCTTTTACACTGAACAGATATTGAGTATGGAGAATGAAATCGCAGATTTGAAATCAAAATTTGACCTTGCCCAAACTGAAATTAAATCATACGGGGCTCAGAATGATCTTTTGAATAGCAAAATAACAGAACACGAAGCTCAAATGCAGAAGGCTATTGACGAGAATAAATCGCTCAATGACAAAATAAGAGATCTATACAATGAATCCGATTCACTAAAGGCTACAATGCCTTCTATAACAAATCTTGAATCGGAAATTGCAGCTAAAAAATCTGAATTAGCCAGTCTGCTCGATAAACTGGAAGAGGTTCAGTCGGATTATAATAATTATAAATATGGACACGAGGCTAAATTACAGGAGAGCCATGCGTATATTGAAAGCCTTCAGACGGAACTGGAGAAGCATAAGGATAGGATATCTCGCTTGGAAGACAGCGTGTCCACCATGGAAGAGAGACGTTCGTCCCTGGAACGGAAGGCGGATCATCTGGTTACGAAACTCCACGAAAAAGACAAAGCTTTCTCGGAATCTTACATGCAAGAAGATAAATTGGAGAAGAGGCTGGGGGCTCTGATGGCGCACGACGACCTCATTCAAAAGCAGTTGGAAGAAACTCAAAATGAAAACTTCGATTTATCCGATAAGGTGAACCGACTATCTGAATCTAAAAAAGAGCTACAGAGCGAACTGGACGTTTTGCGCTGCGACGTTACCGCTCTTAAAAAAGAAGCTTTGGAATCTCACGCTCTGCAAGAAGAGCGCTCGCAAGCCATAGATCGTATCGCTTATCTGGAAAATGAGCTCAAAAGAATGTCAGTTGAGTATTCGGATATACTTAAAAACAAAGCTGCAGAATATGAGTATTTGGAGTCCGAATTGCATTCTCAAATTAAAAACGCCGACACGCAGAGAAGAATGTCTAAAGAACACCACGACGAGCTGCGAGATGAGATGAAATCGCAAGAGAGCAAACTGAAAGAAGCGCTGGTTGAAAACGATTGGCTCAGAACGGAAAATGAAAATTTACATTTGCAAAAACTTCATTTTGAAGAGCAGAAGAGTCTCTCCGAAACCAATTCTAATATGATGAAAGAATTTGCCGAAAAGGAGGCTGAGAAGGAACAGCTTAACAATTTACACATGCAAGTTAACAAACTGTCGGCAATTATTAAAGACAAAGATTCAGAACTGGAAAAATATCAGCAGCATAGTTTACAGCTCCAAATGGCTTTATCTGAAAATATCCCCGGTAAAGCTTCTCGTTCAGAAAGTGAATTGAAATCTTTTCAGCATTTGGAAACATCGTTAGCGCAAAAAGAAGAAGAGATCGTGAAACTGGATTCTCAATTTAAATCTTGTCTATCGCAACTCACCGAAGTTGTGGAAGCGGAAAAAGCATTGAAAGATCTTAATTTGCAGTTGACGAAAGCCATCAGTGAGAAAGACGCGTTAATAAGCAATTTGAATACGCAGATCTCAATAAAAAGTGACCAAACATTACTGCACGCGATCGAACCTGAAATGATTCAAGTGAAATCCGCAGCGCATCAAATGGCCAGTCCTCCGATCGCCGCCCGCATCCCTGGTGAAAGCGTGGATGCGGATATTTTAAAATATCTAGAGGATCAAATTATATCTGATGAAGTAGAACATAAAAATATTTCAGCCACGGGTTCTCATATGATTCGAGGATTCCAACATGACCCGCCGGAAGCCGTCAAGATTGTTAAAAATCAGTTTGAAAATCTGACAAATGCAAATGTTGTCGTCGTCGAGGATGCGATCCAGCCGAAGACGACATACATGTGCTTCGAGGAGAAGCAAGACGTGTCAGAAAAATCCAAAGATAATATTTTCGATGGCGAAGAAGAATGGGGCTGGGGCGGTCGAGACAGCCAGCCGGAAGAAGAGCATTTGATATCTCAATCGGTCGGTCAGAGTATGAGTCGAGGTGATGACGGCAGAGCCATAGAGTTGGAGCTCGTAATCAAATGTCTGACAGAAGATAAAAATAAATTATCCGAAGATCTCCTTCAGAGTCAGGAGAAGTTGACTAAAGCTATGAAAAAGTTGAAAGAATTCAAAGTCAGGAATGACAGGCTCACGAATGAAGTGAAATCTCTCAAAGGATCATCCGGCGCGAACATGTTGGATGACGCCATTCAAGATGAGTTACTTTTGCAAATCAAGAATTTTGAAACCAAAATAGATGAGATGAAAGCTGAGATAAGTAAAGAAAAACTTGAAAAGGAAGGTCTGTTGAAGAGAATCGACGTTCTCACTTCGGCTAATGAGCGACTCTTGGAAATGAAAGAGAGACAAGATATTGACATGCAGATCTGTAGATCAAATATTAACAGCCTCAATGAGAAGTTGCAAAATTTGGAGTGGAATGTCGATTCGACAAGTGACCAGCAAGAATCTACAAGAACTGAAATCGGCGGTAAAAGCGAGGAAAACAAAGAATCTGATTCAGTAAGTGTCAAAAAAATTACTGACTTGAAAGATAAAATCAAGGATTTGGAAGCTGACAATGAAGAACTTCAAGCGATGCTGGAAGAACAGCACGCCAGAAATAGCGTACCTAAGACTTCCGATGTAAATGAAAACAAAGTCAAAATTATCTCCTTAGAGTTGGAGGAAATTAAGAAAGAAAATATTAATTTGAAAGAAACCATGTCTCTATTGAAGGAAGATAAAAACGAAATCAATCAGATATTAGCTTCTGCGCAGAGTGAAAATCTTGAACTTAAAAAAGATCTAGAGCTGCAAAAAAGTAAAGCTTTGGAAAATTTAGAATTGGAAAATATCAGAAGCGAAAATGGTGACCTGAAAACTAAACTTGAAAGTTTAATAAAAGAATACTATGAATTCCAAGATAAGTACAGTGAGATTGCGACCGATAGAGATCGACTGGACTTGCAATTCAGCAGTCTTCAGAAGGACAAAGAGGTAATAGAAATGCAAAACAAAACACTTTCCGAGTATGAAACTATGTGTAAAGCTGAATTGAATAAACTAGTCTATGAAAAAGAAGAAATATCTGAAAAATATGAAGCCTTGTTGAAAAAATCTGCAGAGGTCGCAGAAGATGCCGTCAGCAGTGAAGAAGTCATAAGCTTGAGCGATCAGCTTCATAAATTGACCGAGGAACTGAACTCGAAAAATTCCGAACTGATAGCTCTCAATCGACTATCGGAAGATCTTATTTCTCAAAAAACATTCCTGCAGTCTAACATCGATAGACTCAATGAAGAAAATACGACGCTCCTGTCCAATTTAGCCGAGCTGCGAAATAATGTAACAGACGCCATTGATCAGCGGGGCACCGAAGTCGCCGAAATGTGGAAACATCATTTAGCAATGCGCGAGAGTGAATTCGAAAGTGTCGAAACCGCTCTGAGGCAAGAAATATTTGATATGGGAGCGCGGCTGACTGAAATATCAGATAAAATGAGCAGTGAAAATGTCATCTCCAATGTTGAAAACGTTGTGCTTCTAGCCACTTCCGAAAGTGAAAAAATGGACTCAAATAAGGAAGTGATTGAATCTAAAAAGTTCCTCGAGGATGCCATCGCCGAAAAGAATGAATATAAACATCTGTGTGAGACTCAGCTCCCGTCGACGATAAAGAAATATGAAAATCTAGTCCAGGAACACGAAAGACAAAATGAACTTGTAAAACAAAAAGATGAGGAATTGGCGCTAATCAAAGCTAAAATGAAGCAGTTAGAAAATGTTATCTCTTCGCAGAATATTTCCAGTATCGATAGCAACAATGAGTTAGAATCGGTGATCCAAACGCAAGAGGCCCAGCTGAGAAATTATGTCACCGTTATCCAAGAATGGGAAACCAAGTTCAATAATAAAGTTCAAGAATTTCATTTACTTCTGCAGAGCAAGGATGCTGAATTTTTCAAACTTTCCCAGGAGTATGTTCAAGCCCGACAGAAATACGAAGACTGCGATATGTTAAGACAGCAGTTATCGGATGCAGAGATCAGACTTTCCACTGCCGTCCATGAAAATGAGGTCGAGTTGGCAAATATGAGGTTAAAATGGCACGCGGAAAGAACTTCATTCGAGAATACTATTTCAGATCTGACAGAAAAGGTTACGATGTTAGATTCCCAACTCGAAATGAAGATTAATGAACTCAAATCGGTCAACATGAAAAATTCCGAGCTGCAAATTCTCATAGACGAAGAGGCCAACCAGATGTCAGAATTGAGAACCGCATTAGAGAACCAAGAAATCGAAATAGTCACATTGTCGGAGAACCTAAAGGCGCAGATGGGGGCCTACGAACAAGTTTCAGAGGCCTACAAACTAGAGAGAAGTAAACCGAAACTGGAACGACACGTTTCATTTTCCAAAGACACGAAACCCGGAGATCCCATCGACGATCGGCCGAGACCGTCGTCGTCTGAAGTCTCGCCTGATATGAATCCTCGAGCAGACTT
The DNA here is from genome assembly GCA_022494535.1 of Himalopsyche phryganea. NCBI lineage: Eukaryota > Metazoa > Arthropoda > Insecta > Trichoptera > Rhyacophilidae > Himalopsyche > Himalopsyche phryganea. The sequence goes on along the minus strand of JAGVSL010000065.1, from coordinate 3,410,004 downwards.
GGATTTGGCTCTTTACATGTTACACCAGCGGGATGTGAGATGCGAAGAGCTGACCGTCGAACTCATGCAGCTCCTCGAGGAAAGAGACACGTTGCAACTGAAGCTTTCTACTTCCATAAGATCTAATGAAGAGTTGCGTTCACAGAGAAGTCCCAGTCAAAATAAAACATCGGAAGTACAGCAGACGACTGACGCGGGGCCGTCTAAAGATGAGGGAAGTTTACTACAAGTACCACACAATGTTGAAAAGGAAGTTTCCGGAATCAATCCTACGATCGTAGAAAGCTCAGTGCAAGCTGATAAAGGACCACCATCTGAATTAAAGTCGTTGCAGACAAAGTAAGTTAATTTTATTTATTTTCTTGTAATATCATTTTTTAAACACATATTCTTTTCTAATGCATTCGCAAAGAATCATTCGTCCTGTGAATATTTAATTTACGAAATACCATATTGTAAATAGGGATGTTTTAGTATTTTACTCACAATTGTGGTTTTCTTTTAGGTTATCTCAGCTACACAATGTTGGACATTCGAGGGATGTACGGTTAAAAGATGAAAGAGAAGATCGGCAAAGACAGATGGAACTGCTTCACCGCGATGTACAAAATCTGCCACCAGAAGCTGCTGCTCGTTTAAGAGAAGCACATTTTACACTAAGTAAGCTTTATTTAATATATTTGACAGGTTCAGCATTTTATTTTCAAAATTGTTCACAATAATTATTCTACTTATTGTTTAAAACTTGCTTCACTTTGAAAAGCCTCTTCAAACTAAATGTATTATAAAAATTCATAAGAATTGAATCTAATTCTTATACCAAATTTGGATTATTGAGATTTTGTACACTTCCATGTATTTTGTCACTAACGACCCGGGTTTCGCCTTTCAGCATCTTCAGGCATTCGAGCACACGAATGGACTCGAACTGACTAATTCTTATACTATTAAACTTACCTTGACCTTTTAACAGCTTATTATATATAAGTTTCTCTTGAAAATTTTATATATTAAATGTGAAAGATTTTCATTTTTGTATTCACTATTACAATTTTCTTTCCAGCACGGGATACTCAAAGCACCTCCACTGTATTACTGAACTGGTTATGGGGAAGGACGACGCCCAAAGTTGTCCATATGTAGCATAGCCGCCGTTCTGTTTCTGACACTACCATTCCTTTTTGCAATGTAAAATTACGAAATACAATGAAATCCTCTGTATTTTAACAATACGATACTATGAATCATTTTTAAAAATTGGTCAAATATCAGTGATGTTATGTTACTAGATGTTCCCAGTGGCTCAGTTCAAATGTGACTCCTGCAACAAATGTCGCTAATGCAACGTATCCCACAGTTCGTGATCTTGATTGGTTATTCAGATATCAAAAGGACCCATTGCATATAAAATCAATATGCAGATGGGCCTTTTTGCCATTTGACTACCCTATTAAGGTGTAATCTTTTAAAATCATAATTGCATTGTTATACTTTTAACCTGTGCTGCATGGGTGTCGAAAAATCTGAGTGGGTAATTGTGTCTGCATATTGCGATGATGCAATCAGTTGTTATGTGAATTCTTTTGTGGCGGGCACATTCATTTCTTTTCTCCTATGTATCCGAGTTAATCTGCATTAAAATCAGTCGATTACAAATTGAACCGTATTCCATGAAATCCATCGCTTGAAATACATGTAAGCAATATTGTAATTTTGAAGTGTCATCAAATTATTAAAATCAGCCACTCCCTCTCCTGTCAAACTTTTAAATTCAATTCAATGAATACATTTGTCTACAATAATTTTGGCTGCTAGATGCAAGAAATAACAATTTGACCAATGAATCACTATTGTCTCTTGCATTGCTAAATTAAGGGCTTGCTCAGTATTTGTATGAATATATTATTAAATAAAATCACTACTTCAATTTGAATTCTGACTTACAGCGTGTATATAAAATCATCATTCAGAATTTCATCGGTGATATAGGGTTTCATTGTATTTGCGTCTATTTTCACAATATTATATTTGTTGGCATTTTATTTATGTCTTCTTAAAATTATAATGTTTTATATATGTTATTCCGAATACATTAACACTTCAGTCTTGCGACATATTTCTCCATGCTGTAAATAAATTATTCCAACACTACAAAAATATTTCAGGATAATAATTGGAATCCTAATTATGACATCCATATTAAAAATGATTTTTATTTATTTTAAAACTTTATTATATGTAAAAATTTAAACTAATATTTCAACTTTATATTTTCAATTGTTTTTTTTGTGCAACCTAATCAAGTTTATACAAACTGTTCTTTCAAAATTATTGTAGCAATGTTTTTTTGTATGGTTGTTTAATCAAAGGAGTATAAAAGACACACAGGTGCCTGATCGCAGATTGATATTAACTATTTTTATCTTAGTATGTATAGTTCACTTTGGCATTTAATATTTTATTATTTATCTATATCAAAAGATTTATTTGAGTTCAATTTATAATTTATTTATTTGTATATAAATTATATTTCCGAATATAACAAATGTATTGTCTTCCTTTGTGATTGTTATATCTCTTGGGGATTATTCATCTACTTGTGAATGCTTTGAAGAAATAAAATGTTAAGTGAGTAGTTGTATAAAAAAACCTGAAGATGTCGTAATGCTGACCGAAGGAGCCGGCAATACTTTGACGGCTCCGCAATCTTACCAATACAAAAAAAAATGGCAGAACTTAACTTTTGTAACAATCGCTGTATAAGAGTATAAGCTTTAACCAGATTGTGCTATAATGTATATTTTACCTTGAAATATGAATAGAGAATAAAGATTTTTCAAGAAAATAGTGTACAATGTTTTTGTCGAAAGCTGCTTTTTACAGCAATTTGCAGCTGATCATGTGGTCCGTGCATAAAATATCAAAACGAGATATTACTGCCGTGTTGTACATACTTGCTGGCAGCATGATTGGATGATAGTTTGAATATCGAACACAATCGATATTACGGCAATATTGACAGTAGTCTATTCCCTTCTCGCTCTATTCCATATGTGTGTCTGTTCGAGATCTGTCAAGTTGTGTAGGTCTGTCGACAGACGTCAGATATATTCTCGATGTCACGTTGCGTTATCATATTTTATTACATTTTCAATCACTTAACGAAAAATGAACAACACTCCAGAATGAGTAGTTTATTGTTGTAAGTAGTTGGCGAAAAATGCAATGTTCCATTATGTTGTAATACTGTTGAAAAAAATATTCTTTAAAACATAAGATTGGCTCTTAGTAGTTTTATAATGTCAATTTCATTTCATTACATACAATTGTAACCTAAAAGTCGTGTGTAAGTATCATAATTCATCTTGAAATTTACGTAATTTTGAATATTTCAGACTTGACTACTTGCGGGAAATAAAAGCGAAAATGCAGGTATTAAATGTACTCTAAATTAAGTGGGACTACAGAGATTGCACTCAAATAGCGGAAAAACGTGAATTCCGGGCGTGTTAAATCAAAATTACAGACAGCTGTCAAAAAGCAACGAATGTCGGCCATTGCTATTTAACTGACTTCGCGTATCCCCAGAAAACCGTAAGTATACACGTGCTGCCTGAGACTACAGTAATAGTATTGCCGAAGACGTCGCATCATCAATTCAGAAATCTTGCCTGCCATGTGCAATTTTTGATGCTCGCTTACAGGTGCCTTAAGAATTCAAAACTCACCGTGGATTCTCAGTCTATTGTTTAAATTTTAAATTGAACCAATGAAAATAGCAACCTTCACAAGAGCGTGCATCAGGCCTGACTTTTTCAAACAGCTGATGATGTTGCTATTATCTTTCTCGCAAGTCAAATTGTATCACTGTCCTAGCCATGCCTCATGGTAGTGTATGGGTGCACTAAGCTTCATTTGATTTGATCGATTGAATTGGCATTTAAATAAGTAAATCTGCTTTACAAATAAGGTAACAATAACGAAGTATTTGGTTCCATAACGATTTTAATATGGTGAATTGGTATGTGTTTTGATTCAATATGGGTGTTTTGATTCAATATGGGTGTTTTGATTTTACAACAATATAGTGCCTTCGTCATAACCAAGCGATTCGGGTGCCCATCTCAATTAAAATATTGCCAACCAACCGGTGTATGGAATTTGTTACATTTCTATTTTTTTTTCTATGGATTCGGCGGTAACTTTGTGGAAGTTCATTTTTAACATAAAATTAAATTAAATTAAATTAAGTTATCAATATTTAATTTAATTTTATATTGTTACATTTCACTCGTTTCTTCATTTTACGCTGAAATAGTTTTATCGTGTATTGCAGGTATTTATTTATTGAGGTAGACCTTCAGCTTTGAAATAACAAAACGTCATTTATATTTTAATATTTTTTATTTGTATTATCAATAAGAAACACATTAAAAGAATATAACTTTTTTTTCTTATTTATTTTAATTAATATACATTTTGAAACAATCGAATTATTGTAAAGAAGGGATGCTATTGAACACTAAAAAAATCACATTTTTTCCTCAACAATATTAGGTAGGTATCTGAATATGTAGAAATCTTACAAATTAAAGATTTAATTATTTTCTTAAAAATTAAAAATATATAAGTGTTTTGGAATCTTTCGAATACATTTTTCGAAACAATTAATCACAAAGCTCGATTACAGTATGTATTAAATGTCCATAAATCGCTGATAAACGATAAGCTAATAAAAAAAGCAAATAATTTTGGTAAAATTTATTCATTACAAAAATAAAAATATTAATTCAAAAGTAATCGTTATGCCATCAATTTTAACAAACTTTTTTTATTGCATTCATACTTCCTTAATCTTATGTTGATTCATTGAAAAACTTAATAATTACAATATAAAATCTGACAAGCTTTCGGTCACTTCACCGTTGCGGTTTACATTTTAGTCTGTCGTAGATAACTTTGTCGTAGACCATTTTTACATGAAAGATCACAAAAGTGCAATGGAAGTAATTTACAATTTTTTTTAAATATAACACGAACGCAGGCGTTTTAATGAAATGGAAATCCTGTTCCTACTACATAGTTTATTTTATATGACAGTTGTGGCTTTCGGCAATGGCACTTATAAAAGTATTACTAATAAAGCATAACTATGGAAGCAAACAAAATTGTAGACATCCTAGATGTAATTATAAAATATTAAATTGCAAAAATGCATATGAACGTCTTCACTCGGATGAATGAAATAAATTTCTACGCAAATATGAACAATGAGAATTACTTTGCTTCAATGTAATTTTGAATGCTTTCATAGTCATTTGAAATTCCACCGAGCACCTTCAGTCAATAATATTAAATTATAATACAATATAAATTATTAAAATATTCTATTGACTTTTACATAATTGGTTGCAAATAATAACTAATAAATGAAAGTGTTCAATATACATTTTATGCTTTATAAAAATGGCTTTTATTTTATATAAATCAAGGCAGTAATTCTAAATAGTTTACCATTCAACCGAAGCATTTTATGTAAAAATTTAAAATTCATAAAATGTATATTTGGCAAATTTCAAATAATCCTTAACCCTACAGTTACATGATATTTTTAATCGATACTGATTATTTTTATAATGGAAGTCAATTTTTCAATCCGTCAAATATATTATATCCCTGATTGTCGGGCGTTCAATATATAACTTTCTAAATATCGTTCATAATGACTAAAACTTTTACATATATCGCTATATTTTTTTATAGCTTGGTATTTACATGGAAGACTATATTATTAATTATTACATTCATAACGATGTTCATTATCTATGTGTCAGAAATATCTATACCAGTTTGTAGAATAGTTAAGGGCATAATGTTTCACGGAGCAGTCTTTTATTTCAACTAATGACTCGATAATACAATAAAACTGAGGTGATATAACAGAGACAAGAAATAAACATGATTTTCATTTTCATAATTGTTATTATTTTGAATGACAGAGACACAGAAATGCTCTTGCTGACAAAAGTGACGACGGTATAGTTAAATACCACATGTTCATGTGATAGGTGTGGAGTTAGGAATATACCACCGAACTTTAAAATAATGTTTATTTTCATTTAATGTGATCATAGAATAAAATGTACAAGTGAAGTTGTAGTTTATAAGTATGATGTCTATATGCTTTTTAAGTAAATACAATAATTATTTCCTAGAAATAGAATCGTAATAGCTATACGATATGATTTAAGCGAAAAATTTTCATTACGAATTATTATATCAAAAGATATTATACACTGTACCGTATACAGTTTCTGAATGATGCAAAATTTAAGTGCGAGATTCTGGTGACAGATCTTTAGTATCTCAGAAAAAGCATTCGAGGTTACTTTCATCACTACATCACGTCATACAAGTTATTTTCACTATGATCGCATATCAATTTTCCCGTTGTGCTTATTCATTCATATTATTTAGTCATTGATTTCAACTTTACAGGAATAAGGCATGCAACATAAGATGTTGTCCAGATCATCAGTTCAATTCTTAGATATATATAACATTTGAGAGTCATATTCAAGGATTGTGAACTGCAATCGAATCGAATATTATCATACAGAATGACGACAAGAGCAGCGTTATCAGTTCATTCTGCTTAATTATTACATAGGAACCCAAATGTCAATAGGTTGATCCTTATTTAGATAACAGAAACTCCCGTCCGTCATGCTTTTACACGATATCACTAAAATCTACATTACTATAATTATACAGAATATGACTACCGAATTTCAAAACTACAATGTAAGTATTAAAATAATTTCTCAGCAATGAAGAAGTATTTCATGTAATATAAAATTAAAATAACTACACTCAATGCCGCTAAAAATAAGGAACACTTTGTGCTATTAATAAAATTGATAGCGATATCTTAAAACATTATAATATAAGCGATCGACGAATGATAGAAAATATGAGTTGGAAAAAAAAAAACAGAATTTCAATTTTGTAATAAAAAAATAAAGACTTTATAGAATAATCTGCTTAGCCTACTTATAATTATTTACAAAATGACAATTTGGATATAATATTACTGCGTAAAAACTTTTTTTTTAATTTTAAATATTTTATTATAAGTTAACTCCGATAGATTACTATATATAATTGTTTTATTTTACAAACAAAATAAAAACTCTCAATACATGCATTTGTTTATGTATTAATAGTTTATATTAGAATAAGCAGTTTTGCAGCGTTTCCCATTTACCGCAGACCGATAGAAAAATAAAAATTGACAATGTAAAACCGTATATATATATATATATGTTAATATATAGATTTTTCCCAAATTCTCAGTTTATTTTGTGGTAAAACCTTGATACCCAGTCCACTAAATAAAGAAATATGGCTTTAAATACGTTCTGCAACCAGAATCAATATTGCTAACATTGTGATTGTGACTGTGGAAAGGAAAAAGGATGTAAACCACACAAAAAAATTGTATAGCCCAAAAAAACGTGTATTAAATTGAATACATTGTGATTATCGAAAAAAAATACTTGGCCCTTTTGCCTTTCTAAAGTCGATATATTATAAATCTATATATAAATATAGTGTATTAGCACGTTTTGTGTAAGTTATACACAATATCTTTTGTTGTGGGTTACGTCCTTTTTTCTTTCCAAAGGCGATATGTAAGATATTGTTTACAGTCACATCCATCTGCAAAAAGTGCAAAGCAAAATACCTGTCTGCCATTTCCATGTAATATTCGGAAGCACAACGTTACACAGATATTTATTTTAATATATCCAACTGGCTTTGTTATAATAATTTAAAAGACTATTTGAAAACTATTTCTCAATTTTGACCACATAAAAAACAAGCTGAACTGCATATACACAACTTATACAACCTCAAAATACAATGAAATTTTCCAGTTGATAGAAATGTTTAATTGAATGCTGTATGTAATATTAAAAACGTTAATGTATTTATCACTCAGATCTCATAACCAATGTTCCCTCTAAGCCATCAGAATCTACAATCTAAACAGATAAAGAATTGTAATATGAGTGGACATAAAATGTAAAATGTAGTAATGTGCAATTGCAAGTGTAGAAAAAGGAGGATATTTCATTAGAGTTCTCATTAGAACAGTGATTTCAATCCGTGCACAAGATTTTTCCAATTTGAAAATTAGAGGGAAAACTGTTCATATTTATATTTTATAATAATCATCAACACAACATATTCATCAACAATTTCCGTTTGAGTGTAATAAAAAGATGGTATCAATTTACATCGCTAAATATCACTAAATACTATATAAAAATAAATATATACAATGTCGAAAAGTAGTTTCTTTAGCAATGTTGGAATTATCATTATAATTAAGGCACAACTATAAACTTAATTTTATCTTTATACAAAAATAAAAAACATTTACTCAGTTATAAAGCGTACTGTATTGCCTTCCCCGATTCAAACCCTCGCAGAATATAATGCTTACATTAAGTTTTAAATAGATTCGAATAATAATCTTCATCCGTTGAAGTCACAAACTAAAATTGGAAACAAAATATCAACTCTACAATATAAGCTATTTATTCCCTCTCTTCGAATGTACATCATAAACAACCCTTCTAAAAGATTAGAGTTTTAAAACAATAATTGTTAACTGGCCACACCAAATTTTCAGTGTTTTGATTGTATGATACACAAAGAAAGCTACAAGGCCGAAGGTTGTACTTATTTGTCATAATTTTCACAGTAGATTATTTTAAGTTCCAAACTATCTAAAAGTAACTGGATACTCTTAAAATATTATCAATTAGACTTTATCAATTTCTTCCTTTGCTCTAGGTTTTAGAGAACACGATAAATATAAAAGTTACAATACAATGTTATTCGAGTCATATGAATCTAAAAACCATTATTGTAACTATTTTTTAAATAATTATGGTTGTAGTCAAATAAGGCGAGATATTTCAGGATACTTTAAAAATCACCACTTGTGAATTCTGATAAACTGAAAATCTTTCAATTCATTTCACTTTACTCTAAAACTAGACGGCAAAGATGAACTGGTTACTCTAGACACATTTTCACGCACAAAATTATCAAATCTGTGCATTTTAAACATTGTTGAAACATTCATATCATTGAATTTGATAGTATATAGGAAACATAATTATTAACCTGAAATTAAACTTTGCATCCTCGACAATACAACTAAATTTCATTATCATTTCAACTTAAGAGTTCTGAAGAAGACATGCAAAGTTTCAAGTCATCTGTTCCACTGATAAGATAGTTAATTATTCATCATCACTTCCATAGGAAATATATAAATATGTTATTTATATAATTTATTATAATGCGTTTATACTATAAACTTGTATAATAACTAAAAAAAAACTATATAATAGTTAAAAGTCTGCGGATATGTACAATTCATTAGATGACCTATAAGTTCACACATATGATTAAAATTTATATGTTGTTTTTTTATATATTTTTATTTTATTAAGGTACGAATATACACGATTTTTTTATTACTGTTCATTTTTGGCACTGAGGCGCTTAGTCTATGATCGGTGAACACACAAAACTAGTGTCTTCCGAAAAGGTATGATCATTTTTCTCACTAACAACTAAAAATGTCAGCAATAGAGGGCACCGTAAGTAATACTGCATTTGCATCCTTCTCTTCTTTCTTGAAGTCCTCGGAGGACAACAATATTTATGAGATACAAGTATTTTCATCTCGCTGAAGACTGTTTCATGCATCGGATATGTTCCCAGTGTAATCATAGAACAAAGGAAAGTTTCACTTGTTTCAATTCTAATTTAAATGCTACGGTTGCTGTTGCACGATCCGATCACAGCACCATTTGTGATTTAATTATAATTGTTCTATCAAGTCACCTCGTGGTCCACAGTCTTATGTGCGGTTCACTTTTTCCGACATTGAAGCGTGATGTCCCTCGTGAAAGCCGTGGGGGGCCTGCGGAGGGGTGCGGGTGCTAAAAGTGCACGTCTCTGACATCAGTCGGGGTCTTGGCCGTCCCCGGGATCTTGTTGTTTTTGTCGTGTTGGTGTGTCCAGTCTGCTGTCATCCCTCCTCCCGGAGTGCTCCCCTCCCCCGTCCATCCGTTTGGGTTGCCGCTCGCTCCCTCTTCGATTGTCTTCTGAACCATCTGTTCGATCTGTTCCAGACAGGTCTGCAAGTAGTCCTAGAAAAAAATACCACATTGTAATATGTCAATAAGTAAATTTTATTTCTTCTTCAAAATTGAGCCATTAATGCTAGTTACATGTTGGGTAGATTCAATTAGATGGTTTGGGTGAAATTTTACTATTTCTATAGTATACCTATGTGTCGTTTCCACAAATTACTTATGGGTATATGTTTTGTTTCACTAATGTTTTCCTTAAGTGGCGTTGTCGAAAGAACTCCAAAGAATGTCGAAATTAGTTTTTGAACATCTTGTAATACTTTGGTAAATTAACGCGTGGTTATGATTACCTAATATTATCATATCATGCTGAGCAGTTTAATCTAACTTCAGTCGAGGTCGAAATAGCTGTAAAGCCTGTTTGAAAGAAGTCAACGGCGCCGAAGGGGTTAATTGTCATTTTATTAGGCGGGACAACTTTGGCAGAGCGCAGAAAAGTAAATATGGCGGCGATAATTTTGACTACTTATGGGTTCACTAACGTCAAGTGGCAGGCACATGTTTGCTCCACAAGTTAATAACAGCTCTCCAACATGTTTTAAATACCATCCTATCCGCGAAGAATTAGTAGAATGGTAACACTTTTCAAATTGTCAAACAGGTTGGATCCGTAAATCCGTTTATTTCTTCTATTTTACGAAGTATTCAAACCTATAATAGCCGTCTTGAAATATGTATACGTAAATCATATTTCGATGACGCCATTGATATACGAAACTTTACGAATTTAGTTCGTTAAAACCGAGAGTATTAATTGATAATTCGTATTACGTTGGCTATTGGAAATTATATATAATCGCAGCCATTAGAATAGTTTTGAAAGTCATCGACAAAAACATACCAGTTTTATTGAAGGTATACGCCCCGCAATTTGGCGATCATCCCGATACTAAGTAGCTACACAAAGTGAAGTGCTCTTGGCGCAAATTTTTAAGTATAGTAGATGATTACTTTGTATGTTATTTTTATGATTGCGTCAAGCATGGCCAAAAACATGAACAAGACATATATGTCAGCTTGAAACGCCCATTTATTTGAATTTATGATCTCGTTGGTCATAATCGCGATCAATGACATCAACGAAATTGTGTGACATAATATTCTGGCCAGCTGTACCGACTAGCTTTTTCTTAGGTCATCTTATAACAGTATTAGTTACTCACTGTCTAACACCAATACAATTAGGCACAATTTCTTGAACGGCAGCAAAGTATTTTGTCTAGATTGTGTTGGAAAATAAAATACAAAAGAGACATCGATTTTTCAGCACGAGTATTTACAGGAATACGGTACATAACAACGGGATAAAGTTACCAGTTAGTGTAGGATAAAAGGACACGTTGTTTTTACCTGTTCGACACCAGTTATATTGTGTAATCTGGCGATAAGTTCTGAAAGAGTCACATCAGCTCTCATGCCCCATTCTAAGCCTTGGAGAGCCGCCGCTACGCAAGCTGCCGCTAATGTACTCGATGTGTACATTGTGAAATTGTAATCTGGAAATAAAAGAAAGACAATAAAATCGATAAAATTTTAAACAAATCAGAATCCACGTGCAAGAAAAATCGATTTAAAAGAGTGGAAAAGTATTATTTCGATTTACGTAGTTGGTGGTATGAATATAGCAACACATAATTTAGTAATGTGACAATAATTATTCAAAACATTAATATCAACAAATTTATAAAATGTACGTTGCTGGTCAAATTCGCTTGTTTTGAATACGGAATGTGAAGAAAATAATGTTAGATATTACATAACTAATTTCAAGAGAAGTCCGATTATATTTATAATAATCTTAAATTCTTTTTTAATTTAAGACTGCGTAAGCCACATAAAATTATTAAGTTGATATATCTGTATAATGAATATTATGGGGGCTGCATTATTCATTAATCAAAACAACGTTTCATAGGGCCATTTCAAACTATTAGGTAAATGTAAACAAAAATGGCATTTGCTACTTAACTAGAAGAAACCTAGAAAAATAACATACATATGTATTGTTGAAGTATTATCAGATATGGAGGCCGTAATGAGTGTCGTAGAAATTCATTAGCGATCGCCATATGATAGAGCCATATGCGATGGGGTTGCGGCAGAAGTGATAGCCTAGAGCCCGAGTTTTTCTGCAAGCCATTTGTTTACACGGAGAGGCAGTTAGGTGTGCTCGGCCGTGCCTTGCTCCGACCTTACCATACTGGAACGAGTACTAGTTTTCCTTGGTGGAGATCGTGGAGGAATCTTTTCTTTCAATTGAATACAAACCGTACAGCCTGCGTCTCTACACTGTGAGAGTTGTCAAATGTAAATCACGCATTCGCTGATACGGGCATTACATTTTTATAGTAATAAAATTCGTTGAAAAAACGCCCATATCGTGTTACTAAGCTGCAGAAATAATAATGCATTCAACCCTGTAGTCACTCGAACGCTACGATCTTAAGAATAATTAGGTAAAAATGAATTATCGTGCGAAACTACCTCTATAAATATTTCGAGAGTTATACCAATTCTTAAAATTTGAACTTTATTTCTCATGCGGGAGTGTCTCTGTCGGAATAATTCTTTAGATTATCTAAATCAACTGAATAAGGTAGAAATGTTATTTTGATATACAAAAGCTTCGGACCTGATCTAATGTAATATACATAAGAAATTAAGCTCGTACTGATACAATTTAATCAATTTATTCTTAATATATAGAAAATTCTCAGCTAAAATTACATATTTGCGTATGGGTACCGAGTTGATTATATCGATAAAATAATTCAGCAGAATTTACTATTCATAAATATTTGCGTTCGATTAGTGAAGGGAGTGTTATGGCGCCATTTATCTGAAAAAAAATTGTGTACTTGAAAAGTTTGTGTGCTTAACAAATATAATATAAAGCGAGTGCAATAAAAATCCTAACACTTCGACGTAATCGTAAATAGAGACGTGGTACCTCATTAAAAAGTTATTTCTATCCAATCGGGTGACGACTTTCTTGGCTTGAACACAACGAGATTCAAGAAAAGTTTTCCGCTTTACTTTAAAAATAACGAATCCGGTGAGATATGATGATTTTGCAGATGGCTGGAACTTGCGAAAAGGCATAGCTTTGCAACAGTTGCATGCTCTTCATAAAGACTTGTATAAAACTTGCGGTGGCCTTCAATGTTACAACTTGACCGTTAAATCAAAATTCATACAATTGTTCTGCATACATTTTCACTTTTATCAATTGAAAAATAAGAAAATCGTGTCTGATAAAGTTACAAGTTGAACACCAAATCTATGAGTAATATATTTTATTTAAATTGGATAAAAGAAAATTCAATTTAAATAATTATTTAGAAGATGTTAAAATTTTGATAATAGAAACAACAATTCTATGTCAACATAAACTATCAAGATTATATTGTTTAAAATCCACATTCTCAAAGAAAATGGGAAACTCCCACTTTAATTGTACACATTACTTAGAATAACTACAATATTATTAATAAAAAGAAGAATAAAAATAACTCCACCATATTTTTACAATTAATTTTATCATTTTATTAGGCCTTTTGCATAACTGCCTAACTTTTTAGGATATAATCATATATTTCGACACAATTAAATTCATAATTCTAAATGCACTGTAAGATATTACTATCCGTCAATTGAATTTCCATTAGCGAAAATATTCTCTCCACGCTACCATTATGACCTGGTAAGGAAAAAATATACTCGCACATACGATATAAATCTTTATATTGCTCCGGAAATTCTTTTTCCATCTGAGAAAAAAACAACGACCAATTTTTCTGATACTAATTTTTTGTTCCAATCGGGAGATTGCATTCCTTCTTTTAATATACCTGAAAACGGAACATTCGGGTGTCCCGAAAAGCTCGTTCGGGACACTGGGACAAGAGGCTTAAAAACGGTGACAGTCCCGTTGAATGGGGACGCCTGGCAACCCTAAATATAAGGGAAATAATTCATTTTAATGAGGGAAAATACGCTATGTACATAGATTGCAATGCTGGTATATTCTGTCTGCGTAGGGATTTTCCACGTAGAGGCTTCGCAGGAGTTTCGCAGACGGGACGGCTTTTTGCAGAGCCTCCGTCCGTGCGATGACCGCTGTTCGTTGTCCAATGACAACGAGATTCTCGGTATAAGTCACTGCAAAAAACCGATCCATCCGATGATGCATTCTGAACGGAGAAGCAAACTCGACTGCAAGAAGGGCGCTCGGCGAGTGAAAAAAGTCGCTTCACCCAATTAGGAATATTAATAATAACGCAAGGCTGCGGGACTTTTATTGTGACGAGGAATAAAATAATTCTATTTGCAGCATTGGAAAAAATAAATATGCTACTAGGCAACGAGACGTCTTCGCCTCGATCGTAGAATACTTACACTCTACGTTCCGGTTTTCTATTTCTGTGCGACAAAAGACAATGCTGTCTTAATGCTATATTTATATACGAAATAGCTTTCAAATACACTTCACTTCAGAAAAAATATTTTTTAGGTCCACACAAATTATGCTATGATTAAAAGAAACGACCAGAACACCCTGATGAGATTATTCATAATTCATATGGACAGTGTACAGTGGTTTCATCAATTCATAAATGTTATAAATATGTCATTTTAGTCCGTAAAAATTGTAAAAACATATTTAGTAAGTAATGTAATAATGATTCATGATCAACATTTTTAGACAATTTGAACCATCTCTGATAGAAGCACGGAAGCTTTGGAGGTCAGCCACTAAACTACCGTTGATGACAATGTGACATATTATAATATCATATGACCAGCTCAACATAAAACCATGCATTTATTCTAAATCTACATTTATATCAGGGTCGAGAGTACATCCGTTGTCACCACGAATTTCGTCAATGAAATGTTTGATAGTGATTTCCGAGCATTTGATTGCTCCCGCCTGTCCTTGGGACTCGATTTCATGGAAGTGGTGCGATAAGAACGATACGGGCTGTTGAGATAACGCGGACGTCGCTAAAAGAAGAAACGTTCATGTTTCGATCGATGTTGCATTTTTCTGCAGAGCGTGCAACTTTTACACCGCAGACGTCAAAAACTTCAAAGTCTCATCACGCTAATTCGCCTTTCTCACGCGACGTCATGTAAAGACGTGCAAATTTGCCAGAAAATAACTATTTAAACACATGATGGGTAATTATGTTCGAACATTCATTGTAAAGTCTGTATTGATCTGCGGATATTGATTACGTTCTCCCAGAGTACATCAAAGATGATAATTATAAAAGATGAGAGTAAAATAGCTTATATACGACATCGCGGTGGATATAGTATTCTGAAAAGTATAGTTTTCTATACTTTTCAGACACGTTGGTGCTGCCAACGAAAAGACGATGCTGTACAAATAAATGGAGATGCCCATACACACTAGCCATATTCTTTACAGTACCTATTCATTTGTATGACAATAAAAAAATCATCAAAATTCAACTATTTATAACATTATCGTCTGCTGTGTCACTTTGCCATTGTTTTCAACTCATTTTACAATTGACGAATTAATAATACCTAGAATCGCAGTTCCAACTAGACATTTGATAAGTCCCACCCACGTTCCTGGACCTAGGCAACAATGAGTATTATAAAACAATATGCAAAGCATTCTTGACGTACTGTGCAGTTAGTAACATAGCTGTATTTTAATGTCATGTTATAAACACTGATAACTGTGTAGATATGTACAGAAAATATAAATGCAATAATGCCGTCATTTGAAAAACTCAGGAGTGCAAATCTTAGATAGGTTGATATGATAAGGCGTCGTCAAACTCCCTTTACAATCGATACGCACACAATAATTAATATTTTTACGAGATCCATACATATATTTTTACAAGTATGGCTAATTTAAGTGAATTGATATCATATTATAGCGTTAAGGTTTCCCGAAGAAAGTAAATTGAACATTTAAACAATAAAAAATTAAATGGCATTGCCATTCTTGACATTACAAATTTATATAATTTTGCAGAAAATAAATTAGATCATCTACAAGTATTCCGACTCACGTGAAGGTTTCCTAGGTTGCAATTCTGCGTTATCTAAATATACTTACTCATTATATTATTCAAAAGTTGTAATGATTGTATACGCATACATATGTTCATGCCACACAAAAAAAAGTTGTTATATTTCTACATATAATATTTTTGGAGAGCCGCAAGCGCGTGCCTATGGAGCCGTAAGCTGCTCACGAGTCGTGGCTTTCCAATGCGCAAGCCTACTTAGTATGAAGGAATAAACTTGTTCACTAAAACTATTACTGTAGAAATGTCATGCTCGGCTGCATAAGGGCATAAACTTTTTACTATCGGTAAGTACAATAGTTTTATCTCGTTACATTATCAAGCACAGCACTCAATTGAGATTTTTTTTAACAGTGCCGTAACTACTGTCTTTTTCAAAAAATAAGACACTGTCTTACTTTCTTTTTTGGTCCAAAATACGTGCTAGGGCTTACTTCTCAAGTACAATAAGTACATTTATATATTTTTGTTTAATATTTATTTGTATATAGGAATTTTACATTTATTACTTTTCAATTTAGGTAACATATGTACATTTTAGGTACATTTAGGTATATTTTATGTGTATTTAAATTTATTCGAATATGTACAGTCATGTGATCTTCTTCTTGAACATCGTCATTTTGAATTCCGTTCTGATTTTCTTCCAAATCCATTTCCCGTTGAATCATTGGCCCGAATCTCTCATGCCCTGCCTTATATTGTTAGATTGGTAAATTCTACACTCTAAATTCCAGAAATTAATTTCGGCACCTGCGAGTGCATTGCTTGCAACGAACTGTAGACGTTAACAAGGTATTATTCGGATTTTTTGTTCCCAACTGTGCATTTCTCGGAAATATTAGCCAGATAGAGGTACTAAACTCAACAGCATTTTTTAACGAATTATATTTTTCACATTATTTTAACTAGGGCTTATTTTTGGAGGATGTCTTATTTTCGGAAAAAGACGGTACTACACACGGTTGAGAATTTGACGTTGTAACTTGAGGGTATGAGGTGTTCAGGGTTAAATATCTTAAAGATTGATTTACTGTGGGCCCAGTGGTGAGATTTCGGGAGGGAGATATGTTTCTGCTCAATGGTCGAACTATCTAATTCTAGATTCTAGTGTCTAACATTATTATAAGTAATGAAATATTGCAAGCATTCACAACCGTCAGACGACTAGTCGGACAGCTGTTACTAATTCCACTTAACCCTAAATTGCCGGTCACTTATTTTCTATGTACCTATATTGTTACAAATAATCCTTTGAAAATGCTCACTAACTGTGCGAAACCAGTCTTTTTTTTACAATACACATGGTGTTTCACTAAGAATAGACAACTAAATACAATTAATCATTAATATTCTATTATATGTATATAATGTTGAGATATATCACGAACAAAAAAAATAAGTTTTAAAATGAGCATATCGCAACACACAGTTCGGTTGGTAGCAATAAATATTAAATTGAAGAGGCTCAGCACACAATATTACATTATTCATTTAACTGGAATACCGAAGTTGGTAACTTGACAACAATTAATTTTTCATGACCTGCAGTTATTCGCAAATATTTAAAACTATCCCCCAAACGGCGATAAGGCCGCCAAAGGAAGCTGTTCGGATGGACCTATCTACAAAACAACAATTCTCCAGACTTCAGACCATTGTGTTGAACGTATATGGCCACCACGCAGGGTCAACAGACAAAAGAAAAGTCCGAATACACTAAAAATATGGTAATACGATTAAAGAAAAGATTACTCTCGGTATGGCGGGTGGATAATTTAATAATAGATAACAGAATAGAAAAGACCCACACGATGAAACTTTCCACGCAAACTTGCAACAGAAAATACGCCTACATTATTTCAAATTAGAAATAATAAAGAAATATTACAGGTAAATAAATCATTACTGTTTGTTACAAATTAAATTCAGTTTGAATCTATGGCATTTATTAATGTTGGCAACCCTTTCTTTCAATACATTTCAGAGTGAGGATATTTCTCACGGACCGGATTTGGCGAAACTACATTGGGGTTACAATGAACAATGCTACTCAAGCTATAATCAACCATTTGTGTGTTCATTATTCGAATTACAATAAAGCGCATTGCTTTTTACCAGTCTTCATACAAACTGATATCATAAAATTGTTTTACAGAGCATTCTGAAGCGGATTCAAGCATGAATAGATCGATTTACTTTTCCACTCATCTAAGAAATCGATATTCTAGCAGAAACAAACATCTTTTTAATGATGTTCTTTTATTACGTATTTTAAATAGTACAGTATAAAATGGCGAATTGTGAGTGTGGCCAAAATAAAAAATTCGGCCACAATTCGACACAAAATTATTAATGCATTGACGTCATAAAGATAAATATGTAAAATCGTCAACATAAGGTAAACGTGTCTGATAATAGAGGACATTATTTATGTATCGATAATATTTAGAAATCCATATTCAAGAGTGACAGACAATAAAATGTCAGTCTTTTGATGCGCCATTGAAAGTGGGAAATACTTCGATAGCATTGTTTAAAATGGATACATGTCAATGATCGTGTGTTTATTTTAGCAAAACTGTCAAATAAACCATCGCTGTAAATATGGGCGACAATAATATATTTCGTAACATTTATTACCAATGATTATTGTCTACCAGAGGTGTTGCTAACATTTATTAGTGATATTATGATCACTGAATGAAAAATAATTTTACATAGTCATTTAAAATGTGGCTATCATATAAAAATGTGTCCAGTTGATAAAAAATATTGCACATGTCATGTTGTCTGGTGTTAAATAAAAAGACTTCTTATCCATACATAGATCGAAAAGAATAGAAGAAGCCATGTTAGACTTTTGATTTCAAGTGAGAAATTGATGGGAGGTACATTTTTAATCGTGGGCAAAAAATCTAAAATATACAATAGCCTCATTTGCGAGACATTGTTCCTGATGGAAAAGTTCACGTTGAATAATACGTTTGATAATTATTAAGACTGCAGATTTTGAAATTTATTTGATGCATGTGTCGTTTTCGCATCTCTGACCGGCCGAAGATCAATCAAAGATTTTCACATTTGAAGCCACTGATTACGAAAAGATGAGCCGGTCTTTTTATTACTGGGCAGTGTACCTACGAAAATGTAGACAGAATGAGAAATTTGAGCTGGCCCCGAGTTCACAGGATCGACCATAAAATATGAAGCAATTATTCTTTTAAAAGAATGCTAGACGTTGTCAACGAATATACCCAAATATTACCACTGAATCACAGCAATTGGTTGAAAACAAAAACTATCATAAAGCTATTCGAATAGCTGTATTGTGAATTTAAAATTAAAATTACCTACCTATATACAATGTGCAACTCCCTCTTTTCGCAGTCACACTTTGTTGTGATATTTAAATTTTGAAATTAGAATATCGCTTAACCTAAAAAGTTCGCATAAAAATCAAAGATCAAAAATAAACGGTTTTTTACAATGTAAGAACCTTTGTGTTCGTACCGATTTCGATAAAATACTACGAAAAAAGTAAAATTTGCATAATTCGATGCTAATCGAAATAAACAAGGGCAACAGACATTGTGCATGCAAGCAAAGGCTTTTGGGCAAACACAGATGGAAACAGATAAATAATACGCAATTGTAAAAAATATTTATATTAGGCGACCATGAAATGAGTTCATAGCATCATTAAACTCAAATGATCCCTTTATGTCAAGAATGTTCACTAATAAAATAAGAAAATCTAAGCAAATTTCATTTATCTATAATTGTTATTTTTATTTTCAGATATGACACGTATTACTAAATATATATATATCAATTAGTAATACTAAGGTACTAATATCTTAAGACAAAATATTTCTAATGTCTCCAATTCAACTATTCATTTAGTCAGTACATTTTAGGGTTTATTTATTTTTAAAATCAATTTTAAACAAATGGCTTATTATGAAATTGAATGTGCGATTCAGGATGACAGAAAGTTGATGGCCGGTTAAAAAAAATACATAAATACAACTTTACTTATAATCCATGTTCAAATTTGAACAAAAAATGTACATTCTTAATTTTATAATATAAAAAAACAGATATAACATTGTCATAGTTTAGACAAAATATTTATCACTGTCACTTAAAATTGATTATTTCACAATTTTTATTTATATTTCCTACGAATTTTAAGATCGTGAGATTTTTCATTCATAAATATATTATGTAATTTTGTTTTAAACACGATAACGTTAAATAATTTAGATTCGACATTTTTTTTCGTTTTAATAGAGTTCTGTTTGGATAACCTTGTTTTGTGGCGTGTTGTTTGAATGTTTAAAACATATTATTGCTGTCCATTTTTCATTTGCTTTCTATTCGCAATAAAATCGTTTTTTATTGAAGCGATCAATTCCGCTCTTTAGATTGAATAATCTTTATGTGTAATGAGATCGATACACTGCGACTATTGCATTTTTTTATATTTATTTTACGATAATCTTTATTTTATAATACGGGAAGTGTTCAGCGAGATGAAACCGTATTTTCTAAAACCATGCCCGTACAGATTGGATTTAATTTATTTCATGCACCTAAGAACTTGACTAAAGAAAATATTTACTTAGTTTATGTCCTCGAGCCGGATATACTTCCATGATGTAGGTAAACAACTATAATAATTGGGAATACGTAAATTTTAATGTTTAAAGTTTAAAATGAAGTAACGAATTATATACCATTTTAAGCTCGATGTGTATCTCCTTCAATGAACAGTCTTACATATTTTCACACTCATCAAAAAAATAATTTAACATTTCATGTAAATATTTCATTCAAGTTTTGAGTACCTACTTAAGCCGACGACTGAATGATGTTAAGATAGACACATGTTGCGAATATGACCATATGCGATTTTAATAACCTTCAAAATTTTAACAATCACGTAATTTTTTTAACAATCTTGCAAGAAACGTTTTTAAACAATGTTTGTCCACATTGTAATAGTTAGGGTTGGGAAAAATGATCATAATACAGCCGAACATGGTTGAACGTTCTTAAATGATAATGAAATCATATTCAATAAGAAACGGTCTGTCAAAATTTCCCCGAACAATTTATAACATTATTACCTATATCGATTTTGTTTGATTTACTTAGAGATTGAAAAACCTGACTACAAGATAACTATTTTAATTGTGAAATACACTTATGGAGAAATCGTATTAACTTTTATGGCATATTGTTGTATTTTATCAATGTCGTAACGGCACATTTCGTATAGGTAAGGTGTTGCCTACGAAAAGAATTTATTGTTTCTCTAAAATTTTTCATCACGCGTCCCTAATAAGTAGTGCCAATATGATAACGAGGAGTTCATCGACCTTGTCATACCTAAAAAAACTGACAGTTCTGTTACTCACACGTTTCATGAATGCCAAAATATATAAATGGAACATACTGAAAATTTTAACAACGACTATGAAAAGCGCCATCTTATTTAACACATTTTATTCCGTCCATAAAAAAGTGGGTGGGTCTACTTAAATAACTAATATTCGATTTAATTTCAATTAATACCATGATTAGGAATATAAATGAATTTAATTTTACACATAACAAATTTTGACAAGTTCTTTAGATGGTCCCATTTTATTTAGAACATAAAAATATTTACATATCTATAATATATATTACGGAAGTCTTAATAAACAAATACATCGCTAACAGCGATGGAATCTATGTCTACTCAACATAATGTGAAATTAAGAATTATGATTCCAAATATTGCTACTTCTTAATAGTAAAATAAATGTAGTGATTTTGGTAGATTATATCAAAATGAAACATAATTTATTTCCCATTTTTTCACATGAATAAATATGCCATACACTTACGTATAATGTAACATGTACACTATTTTTATGCATCGGTGATACGCCATTTACACATGACTATAGAGAAAAAAACTAACAGATATGTGCTTACGTGCTTACAATAGACAAAAAAAACATTTGAAAAAATAACAGATGGCATTTATATTGATAAGAATATGAGCGCTTTGTGCTGGAATATTTAACTATATCAATAAATAAATTCAACGCCAAAACTTTTTTTTAATGTAGCATACAAAGTACTATATCTTGTCCTGGGTTTATATAATTTGACTATCTATTCAAAATTGTGAGGCGTATTTGTTATCACGGGAATGTTCTACCCCATGCCGAGATAAAAAAGTGCCCGCAGATGACATCTGTTAAAAATAAACCTAATTTATACAAAGAAAAAATATTATATTAATTATTTCACTAGAAACGCTCTGGCTTAGCAACATTGCATAAACATTTATCAAAAAAATAAGTCAAACATTTAGCCATTACACCTAATTACACTTGATAAATTATTTCTGTATGACAAATTTAATTTTAAAAAATAAAACATTTCTTTTTCATAAAATTGAGTGTAAAAATGAATACCTTCATAAATAAGCCTGTTTGTATTTTTATCAGTTGATAATGCTCGTGGTGAGCGAAACCGGTCCTGATCATTATAAATATGTGAAAGTAGTACAAATGAATTGTGTTTTATTTTTTAAAATATAATGTCTTTCCACCAAGAATTGACAGTTAAAACCTTAAAAGTGACAAATTTAATGTTATTCCTGGGGTTAGTGACATTATTTGGTTAGTTTGTGCATAACTGCTTTACAAGAGAATCTTGGTTTAGTGTTAAAATCAATAGAATTATTTTACTCGATATTGTAACTTTGAAAGAATATCGAAATATATACATAAAATATGATTTAAATGCTACTGATATCATTTATTTACTTTTGAAACATGAAAGTATGGTTTTATCAATATCGATTAAGTATGTTTTGTTCGCATTCGTAAATAATAAAAATATATTTCATTAATTAAATGAAATGAAGTATAAATAACTATCGACAGTGATTATTGAGTCTCGTAAACGATTTCTATAATGCAATCGCTTAAATTTAATGAATCGGAAAGTCGTTGTACAGTTATTGCAGGACAGCTTCATGAGAAATAAATACCAAGTTTATGAATAAAATTGCGAAATTCGTTATAGCAGATGTAAAAGACGGCATTTCGAGGAACGAAGATCACACGGTTACATTTTCTTACGTCATACATAAACTTAACACGAGAAGTGTAGAAAACTGCTTTATCGACAAGATGTCGGCCGATCTTTTGACAGCATTGACTGATTTTTTAAATACAAAACTTGAAAGTTGAACGATAAGTAATTCAATTTACTTATGTATATATCGTTAGAGCAATGCTCAACGCCTATTTATTATTAACTATCATGATTATTTTCGTTCCGTTGTTTAATTTCGACATCTTACGGATTCAGAGAATACTGAGATAGAAGTATGATACTAATTGTAACCATAGATTGAATGAATACATGGTAACGGCAAAATCATGTCGTCAATGATAAACGAATGTTCGGAATGAGCTGCTTCACACATAGTGTTTTTTTTTTGTTCTCTAAACCTCTACTGATGCTACAAACTTACGTCAATTATTGATAAAATTGATATGTTTCCCAGAATTGGCTAGCTCGCAAAGGGTTGTTTAAAAAAACACGTGAAGATGTCGACCATGATGAGACGATGTACAGCCGTCTTTGGACACCAGTAAAGTTTTTGCACTCTGCTCAGTTCAAATCTTACCAATTGCAATTATTGACTGACGATTGTATTAAAAAAATATATACTATAATAATGATGCCACATTTAAAATGATTTGTAGGCCTTCACGAAGCCCTTTTTGCCGTATTCTTAAGTTATTGAATGAAATATGACTCGACGACAAACATAATTAAAATACATCTAACACCTGTACGTTGTCATGCAAGATTATGAAAGAAATAGATATTCTATTATGTTTCTGATATGTTCAAAATTCCCCATAGTTGCGAGGAAATTATTAAATTTATTTGTTTATGTCCATGAATCTATAAGGTAATGGAAAATTTAGGTTACGTTTAGTTTATTACTTCTTCTATGTTTTCTTTGATCAGGGTAGCGGGAGATTAGATTGTTTAGGTCTAGATAGCAAAATATTGCTAAAAGCCATTGTTGAAAGTCATTTGAGCTCGTCATGTATGCAGTTTTATCACAAGTGATAAAATAACCGTAAGAAATTCCTGCTGAGTGTATAATATCCAAAATGGCTGTTGTTGAAAATATCTTGAATAATTGTTGTTATTATTGAAAAGTAAAAATGAAAGGAATTTCAAACGTTCATTTTGAATGTTTTGCACATTTGTCATTTACATACATTCGCAACTGTTTTTCTGACAGTTTTTATGCACAGAAATTATGTGTTTTAGTTATAACAGCTGAGAATGATGAAGTGTCAGTTTGGAGACTGCATACAGTTGAAAGTTTATTGCTACGTTGTTCACATTTCATTGAACAGTGTTTGAACATTGTATGATACCTATTAATCTATATAAAATTCAGCAATACTGCAGAAAGTCTCCAAATGGCTGCATTTATATACAATTCCGTGAAACATATACCATGAAAGCGCAGCGTTAAAGTCAGTCGAACTAAACAAAATTATGCTCTCGTGTACTTACACGTACATCAAAAAAAATGTTTTTAGCTCATTGAATTTTGACTATTATGCAGAAGTATTGGTAAATAAGCGTTTTTATGTAGGTGTACACTATATTACTATATTATGAAGGTAAATGTACCTTTACACGGTATATTCATTCTTTTAAAGTTACGTGTATTTATTTAATAAGCCATTGGATCTGTTAATTTAATCGAATGTGAGTCAATCATTATTCATTTTAAAAGTTATTTTGATCGACACAACAATGGATATCAATTATGAATAATGTGTAGTATACGTTTAAACCATAAAAAATATGTTCGGAAATTAATCAATGTTGTATTACAATAAACATAACTTGAGTGCTTTGTCTTCAAAAAGTGCCGCGAATAACTTTGTACTTTGTTTGTATAAAATAATACAGTTTTTAAGTCTTGCCAGTTTTCAGTTCATGGCAATTTAAAAGCTGTCGGGAAGCTGAGTTTGTTGAATATTGTGAATTATCATTCAGTGTATCTACAGGCAGTATAATTTTTCGTTATCGAACATAAGATGGCTCTTCATATCTTAACATAATAATATATACCTAGTATGAAAATAAAATATACGATGCAATATGTATGAATGTTACAAAATATCAATAAAACATGGCTATGCGAGATTTAAACAAAGTTCGAGTAATTAATTTTCGAACACTATGCAATAAACAAATATACTATAATTTTAATAATGCTTTTAATTGACACATTATCTATGACAATAATAAAAAATCCCAAGAGTTTAAGGGGTCAATGTAACCTCCGAGGTATCTAATGCTGACAATCATAATAATTATAAATGTACGTGCAAAAATGGCACTGCAAAAATTATTCTTAAATAACAATGGTAATCGTACATAGTTCACGAGGCCATTAGGACTGTATATACTTTTTAAAAAGTGGCAACGTACTGAATATTAATTATCATTAATTTGAACTGTGTGAAAATAATTATGTTTTAAAGAGTTGCCTTAGTTCAAAAATCGATTTATGTGAACTGAAGCCGCAACCAGTTGAACGATTCAAGTATTAGGGTAGCATAAAGATGCAGCGGACAAGATGCAAGACAAAGAATCATAAAGATTGCGGATGCCCAGATTTATTTAGCTGCATTTAAAGTCAGGTATACTCGGTCAGGTATACCAGAAATTGTCGATACAATAAAACACAGAATTGAGTTATTATTTGTTAGTATCTTTTTTGAGTTGGCTCCTAATTAGGCAGACATAAACAAGCCCAACTAGTTATAATAAAGCAAAAATATTGGCAAATTAGAACGGATAAGTATATGATTGGTTAGGGTAAAAAACCGTAGCAGTTTCTTGTAGTGTTTTTTAAAATAGTAGTAGCGGAAGATGAATTACGTTGTGTGGTTGTAATTTGGTGAGTTACGTTGTAAGTTATTGTGAATTATGTTACAATCACATCATGGCATTGTGAATTGCGTTTGTCGGTTTAATAAGTCAATGAAATAATTTTATGTGCATATATGAATGACTGCAATAAAGCTGAAACAGTGATCCCGTCGGGGTTCCGTTGACCTGCAATATGTGCGATGTGAATAATTGTACAGGTACTGAAAAGCGTTTGCATCTGATATAGACGAAAGCTCTTGTTTGTTTGTTTGCTCGAGTAGACAGGATGTGAGGAAAGCGAGAGTGGGGCCTTTGTATCGGGCGCTCAGGAATGCGGGCGGGTCGAGAGGTTCTATGTTTGTTTCCTTTGGCGCAACTCTGTCTGCGTACGGGGTGATTCGAGCGCGCGATGACTCCCGCGAGATTATGCTCTCCCGGTACTCGACTGGCGCCTAACTTTGCGTTTGAGGATACTTGACAGAAGAAGAATGAATGAGCGGAATCCATCTGTCGCCGACTGACGCCATTTCAATTCTTTTCGCAAGGTGTGACGATGAATTGCAATGAATAGCTTAATCAGATACGGCGGGCAGGAAATGCATAATACAACGGTTTTATTGTTTACCTCTATCGTTGATATTGCATATTATCTCCATTTACAAGAAGCACAAACAAGCCAGATTCACCAGCTATAGAAAGAAGAATTTATATTAACTGTCCCAAGAAATGTAAACGAATACACAAATAGAATAAAAATATCGAAACAGTTATTACGTTAATATAAATAAAAAATTAAGTAATTAAATGGGCATCTATTGGGAGATGAGTTAAAAAGAAGGCATTTACATTAATCTCAATTGCCTGTCTTTTGTTTTCCTTTTGTTGTGATTTTGTTTTATTATTACTTGTTCTTTTCCCATGCGGCGAAGCTTACGACGAAACGTTCTGAGAAAAATCATCAAAATCATGAGTAGGTACGATTCTTTTTATTGGTAGAGCGGCACATTGTAAAACACTGAAGCCACATATCCAATAACTCCTAAAAACTGGTCATGTTGAATACAATGAAGTGTCAATACACAAGTATGCTAATAAATAACATATTGTATATCACTCTACTGGAAATGTGGGAATTAAACTAGTTTAAAAATTTGGAGGTGGAAAAATTAAGCACTTTTCAGAATTTTCATAAAATTTATCTGTGTTATTCCATTGATTAAGGTACAATGTCTTCATGTGTTTCACCTCTTCAGAATCAGGAACTTTAGAATTACTTATTACAAGATTTAAAATTAAAGCGTAGACATTGATTCGAATTGTAATTGAGAAATTAAGAGTGGAATTTTATTCTTTTACTGTGCGCGAGGATGGGGAAGATATAAAAAATATAATATTAATTCCTTATGATTAAAGAAGATATCCCATAGGAAATCAATTGAAAAGCGGGATGCCACCCGTCTTGCTCAAAATGTTACCGACTTATATTAAGATTTTTATTGATTTATAAGAATGCAAGAAGTTATTAATTATCATTCTTTATTATATACTCGTGACTGTGTTCGATAAGAAGATTTTCAAATTGTTAATATTGGTAATAGACATCTTGTATGTTCTTTGATTCAACTATCAAAATTTCTACGTGTCTGTCCGATATAAAATGATTGACAGTTTACACAAGGAGTTCATAGATACCACACTGGCACACTGATTTGACTTCGTTTTGAATGGCGTAGCAGTATCGAAAAGACTATCTTCTACGGCTATGATTGCGTGGGGTGCGTGTTTCACTCTTAGTTTCTACACAATTTTCTACGCATTACAAAAATTTACGTGCAGTATCATAACGTTCACGTGACGGCCGTTTGGCGCTCAAATTTGAGCGCAGTATAATGGGCTCCGTTTAATGGCCAGACCCGCACCGAGAGTGATCGCATATTCGTGTAATTTGTGGCAATTTCGGGCGTGAAGCAAACTGGTTTTCGCATGAGGGCGCCCCAAGGAATTAACAGCATTCCTCGCACATGCGCACTCACTCAGACGATGCTATGGAAGGAAGCAGGACCGGCAAAATTAATAACAATATTACTAACTGATTGTGGATTAAAAAGACGAACATGTTGGATAAGAATTGAAGAGCCACAAATCATAGGTCATTTAAAAAAGTCTTATTTGAATTAAAAAGCTGAATCGATTAATTTTATCAAGATTATTAATCAACTGAGATGATCTTCAGCTGTTTACAAACGTATAATGAAGATATTTCACGTACTTTTATATGCAGCACAGCACGTTCATTTGTATTATAAGTAAAGAAATAATAATTTTACTAATCGGTAGGATATACTATAATTGGTGCTGTATTTCTACTGCCAGACCTGGTCGGACCTGAGAGAGACCTCCTTGTGTGGCGTGCGGACTATTATTATCAACAGGATCTCCAATCAACTAAACTTAATAACTAGATTAAAGAGCCGATTCCGCAGAGACCTGATTCTTGATTTTGAATAATCAGCAAACAACTACGGACCAGCACTATCTGACCTTTCCTTCCTTACATATAGGGTATAAGGATCGAATTCATCAACTTTTGTCATGATAAAAAATTCGTCATACTCTGTGGGTTTTTCTACTCAATTACTAATCTGCATATATAAGCTAAGTTTAGTTTAGCGTAGTTTTATTAATATAATTTATTAAAATAGCACAATATTCAGAATTCCACTATTTTTGACATTTATGTCGTCATACATATTTTGATGAAAATTTGTATTAGGGCAACAGAAATGTAAATAGGGTGTCAGACAATGCGAGCGCCGAGCTACTAAGAGATGAATGAAGAGAGCGCTTTGAAATTGGAAAAGTATCCGGGCGAGCAGCAGAAGGTGAGAAGATAGGTACTCAACGAAATGCACACTTCGCCCGAGGCTATGCAGCGTAATTTGATGGATATATCGCAGTAAAAGAAAGCCGACTCTGATTATACAATTTTATTTTCCCCTAGCAAATTACGAATTTCGAGACGAGATGGGTGGGTAGCGCCAGCGACGCCCTGACGGCGAGACCGCACACTGATGACGGGAAGTACCTATTACTTTAAATTCCAATTTTCCCATCCCAATGAAGATGACTTGAGCATTTACGTTATTATCTACCCATTCGTTAAGATTTTAACAACTTTTTATTGCTTTAACTGATTTAATCACGACTAATAGAAAGATGCATTCCAAATCTTTAATTTATTAAATAGTAGTATTGATAGATAACGTTTGAAATTGTTATTGAAAATTGAAAGGTATATCACGGTGGAAATCTTTTTCTTTTTAACACGTTTGATATTTTATTACCAAATCTTGAAATAATTAACAATATCGAATTTTTTTAAGAATTGCAGGTGATGGGATGTCATATTTTTTGACCATAGTCAATATTTAAGAGCATATCTATTTTATAACTTGGATACGGTGCAATAATATCGGCTGTACAACATGGGTAAAATCATCAGATTATTTTAATATTCTGACGAATTATATAAGTACCTATACAAAAATAGCCGATATGCACGGACTCCTGCTTGAGCCCCGGATCGGTTTCGGACGGGTAACGCCACTTGTGATTTGACATTTTAGGTGCACATTGAGATGTATATTTCGTAATATTTTCTGGTAGATACATTTATAAATTTCACCTAGTTCAAAGAAGGCATGCACTCAGCTTGAAAACTATTTAAATCTTTGTCTTATTAACCAGACATTGGCGTAGCCCTGCGATTGACATTTGAATGGGTCATGAATGGGCTTACCAAAAGAACCCAACGGCTTTCAAATATTGTGAATCTGAAAAACGTTCCCACAGACTATTCAAGATCCTCCCAAAATGAAAACAACAACACTGGCAAAGGGAGCCCGCTGATTACGGTACAATAATATTATATGAAAGGATGCTCGTGAATACTTCTCACTCTCATGTACTCCTGATACAATTAACTTGCTTGAAATTTAGCGAATTTATTTGATTTAAAAATAAAAAACGTTTGTTTTCTACTACATCCACATTTCTTATAAAGATCCGGACCGATTGTCATTAGTTGATACAAAACAAATTGTGTTTTATTTATTTTCAGCCAAGAATGGACAGCGAACTCAATCCTCAACAGTGAATTTATTTGAAAATCAACATATTAAAATTTCAAGAACATTAAATTGTAATTGCAATTAAATAAAGGCATGACAAAGTCATCATCTATAATAAATCAAAGAACATTTGATAGCTATTTTTTCTTTTTAACGAATTGCTGAGGCAAATATTTATATACTGATGACCTTTTCAAGTATTTTGTAAGTATTATTAAAATGTATTATTAGTGTGATATTTGCAGTCAGCTGATAAAATATTATATTTGACACTGCTGACAACAATATACCTGATATCTCGGCGGCATTATGAGACAAGAATGAGACTATAAACATCACTGGAAATCCGAAACATCAAGTTGCAAAATAAGGAACGTATACCATTCTGTAGCAGAATTGTATCGCATTCCAGAAATACCTATTAGTCCGTCATATTTTATTGTCAAACGATAACGTTTCTCATCCACTACCTGGCTCCAATAACCGTCTCCATTGTAAATACTACAATCTTTGTCATTCGATCGGATATATTTAGAATAACATCGAAGCCTTCGCAGGACGATCAAAGAAAGAATGAAAAAAACGGTCTGGGGTCAAAGTGAGTTCTTTTTTATTATGTTAATACCATAAATTTTGGTGACATCGATGTGCTTCCTTCTATTCCAGGAAAGCAAAACCATTCCAAGATATGCTCTACCAAATAAGTCTACAATAACAGGTATCCGATGTTATTTAAAATGTTGAGTCTACAAAAATGTTGGAAATTCTGGAAGCAAATTTTCAATTAGTAGAAGAAAACTTGATGTAAAATATTGTGTGCAATGGTATGGCTCGTGAGTCGATGTTGATATGTCCCTGTGTTATACATAATGTCAGTTAATGCAAGAACACAGACCGGAGGAATGGTTTATATAAACATTTTTAAACCATAATATTCCCATAAATTTTGGCCTCCATTGTTTGCGGAATCGCTAGCTGACTGTATTTAAAGTAATACAAAAACAAAGAATTCATTTGATTATCGGGAAACTATATTTGGTTATGTAAAATATATACATTAACGCTGTATAAATCAGCAATATGCAGTGACACATGTTACATTAAAACAAACTTAATTTGCAAGCATTTAATTTTGTAGTTTTAAAACTAATTAGGCAAATGGGCAACTGTTCAGACGATAAAGCGAAAAAATAAAATGATATTGTATAGTGTCATCAGGCATTTTTAAAAAATGTTTCACTGTTGAAAAACAGATAAGAATGGAATTAGTATTTTGGGATCATTCTTAATACGATGGTCTATCTTTATTTTTACGGAAAATTTTAGCATCGTTGGACGGAACAAGGTGTAATGCATTCAAATTCGAGGCGCTGAAACGTTTTCACTTCATAAAAATAAGTCAAACTGTAAGTAATGTCGAAATAAAATGAAATTACAGGCTACATTATTTAAGATTTTAAAAATTGAATTCAAATGATTCAAAATTGAATTGATTATAAATAATCATTTTAGAACACAATATACACCCGAATAAGTAAGATAATATACGTTCATATCATGTCCAAATTGCACCACATTATGTTGGGAGAATTCTGTGTTTATCGAATTTAAATAATTGAACGTCTAGTTTTCTTTTGTTGGAATAAAAACGCGTTACCATGACATTTGGAGCGTATTTTACGCGGCCTCTCAAAAGGCTTCGGTTTGACCCTCGTCCGCGATTCGGAGGCCTTAGGGTTGAAATCGCGTTCCGATTAACAACAGCCTCTCAACACCTTGAGTCCAGCAACTACACAAAAAATCAACTACACAAATGCTGTCAGAAAAATCATATATCCTTTACAATGTTGGTTTCGTCTCAAATATACATATAATATTCATAAGCATTATTTGTGTATATAAACATGGTTAACTTCTTTTTGGGCTGATATACATGATTAATTATTTTATACTACAAAAGGGGTGGTCGAAGATTTATTGAAATTATTCAATCGAAATGTAGTGTTGCAATATATCAAAATATTGGATATTATTTTAGCAGTTTTTTTGTTATTTATAATGGGCGATTCATATCTATTTACACACATGTACTGCGTATCTCATTAGTACGCAATTGTGAATTCTTACAATATCGAGTCAGTAGTTCAACAGGCATTGACTGTAAGAATATAATAACAATCTTAACTTGTAAATATTTATGACATAAAGTTTGAATAGTTTTATTATAATGAAGATGCATCGAATGGTTTGAAATGTTTTCCGGTTGTCTTATCACTAAAGCGATCCTACTGTCTGTCTGTGTTCCTGATACTTCAAAAGCCATTTTCATTCATAATACGACGCGTTATTACTCTGTGACCTCCATTTTTGTACTTCGACTGTGCGTGTTAGTAATAAGCTAATATCGCCATACTCTTTTGTAATTTTTGATTCCGTATGGTAATATCTGATAATTTTTAATACGTATGTATAATGCGTGTGTTTTCATAAGTAATTTTGTTTCAATTTGGCCTACTAGACGCGTCGGTATTTTAAACATAGGACTAAGTTGGCACAGCCATTGGCTCCATCTTTTTTTATTATACTCACGTCCCAAGAAATGATTAAACGTTTTCGAAGGATGTGCCACGAGAAGTTCTTATAGATAAGTGCGCTTAAATTCCAACAAATGGCATAAACTATCAACCATCAAACAGGTCACTATCATTTCAGTTAACATTTAAATCTGTTTATCTTTCGTACATCAAAGAACATCCAGTTTTAATTTTAAAGGGGACATTTTCTGTTGTTAGATTCTAATTTTCAAACGATAAAATTGATCTTCTATAATCACTATTTATCATTATTGCCATCTCGTGATACTAAATATAACAATAATAATTATTGCATATGACCCTGGCGGTCAAAATCCGAACCAAGTAAAACAAGATGGCATCAGAGAAATTGCTGTTTGAAATGTAAATAAGAAATTATTATTTGATAATAAATTAATGTATACTATTTGATTGAAGTCTGAATATAACATTATAATACAGTTTGTCTATTTATGAATTACTACTGAATGTCTCTTTTGATTATCGGGAAATGTCTTTTAATGGTGTGGCGTAGTATCCTTGCGGCAATATAAAGTAGGCAATTTGGCAAAGGAACCATTGAAAAGAGCTGCTTAGCCTTGAAAGCGGTCGTTGTAAGCACATACAAACGTTCAGCATTCATACTTCAGAGCAGTGACATCATAAATGTGGGTTCAAAAAAACGCCGATCCTCATAAAGCTGAATAGTTTATCGCCAAAACGAGATAAGAATTAATTTTACCAAGTAAATGGGTGAATTTATAAAATGGTAACACCCCAATTTGAATAATGTATGTGCGTAAACCA
Source organism: Himalopsyche phryganea (assembly GCA_022494535.1). Taxonomy (NCBI): domain Eukaryota; kingdom Metazoa; phylum Arthropoda; class Insecta; order Trichoptera; family Rhyacophilidae; genus Himalopsyche; species Himalopsyche phryganea. The sequence goes on along the minus strand of JAGVSL010000065.1, from coordinate 3,376,183 downwards.
TTGAAAATTAGCGTATACTTAAAGAGTATGTTTCAATTATCTTCTCATAAGTCACCTGGCATGTCGTTTCCTGTTAACATTAAAAGGTATGTATGCAATGTGAACCATCGACTATTATTTTAGAGAACACATGCTTATGGAATCTTATTTGAGTTTTATCGTAGATAACAAGATAAGTTAGGTACCGCTCAAAATGGTAAGTACTTATCTCCGACCTGTAAGGCTTCTATTGACATTTACTTTATGATTGATACAGTAAAAGTTTGTCGGAACGATAGTATGATAACTTGTCATAAGTCAATATATTAAAAATGAGCACATTACTTGTTGCGCTTCATTGTTGTACAAATAATAAACCAACCTATAGTGACGTCATAAAAATACTAGAAGTTTAATTGATTTTTTTATATAATAGAATGGATAAAGTTAACTAACCTTTTGCTGCAAGGGCAATAAAGGTCTGCGCGTGTCTGACAACCATGTCAGTTTCCACAAATCCACCGAGGGGTAATCTTGCTATCAGCAACGCCAGAAAGTCTTGAGGAGTTACAGCAGCCATGTCCCATTTTAATTTTAATAAAACTAAAAGCTCCCATCTCTGTAACAAAAGAAAAAACAAAAAAACGTTAGTACTGAAAAAAAGTCGCAAATGTAACATTGCTGATAATAAACGGAAATCAAGTTTTCATAGTTGAAATTCAGTCATTATTTTCCATCGATATTATCTCATTATGGGTCTAAGGTTAAAGGTAAAAGGTTGAATAATATTATACATCATTCAATGGAAAGCCGAACTAAGGATTTGGAAATGAGCGAAGATCCTTGGTATTTGGCTAACTTAAAAAGAAGTTTCAAACAAAATATTTAAATACATGAAAATTTATTGATTAAAAATGATAATTTTATTCCAAGAAATAATGTGGCCAAAGCTATAAAAATAGCGTATGGAAATGTTTTTAAAAGGCGTGGGAAAATGCAGGTTTGTAAAAATATGCACGTAAGAAAAAATATAGATAGCAACATACCTATTATATTTATTTCCAAAGTGTAATTATTTCAAATGTATAAGTCATTCATTTCAATTAGGCACGCATATTATATAATAATTATAAAGGATTCCTTCCAAATAAATCATTGATCAAATGAATGAAGTAGTTCGCAAACTTATACCAGTTATAAACCAGTTCTAACTATGTAAAACTCAATTGAGATAATATAATATATGTAAAGATTTAGTAAATTTAGTTTAAACCATATAATTACGAACACAAGTTGATTGTACGTTATTATAAATGGCTACAAGAATGTAAGCCGGCTTTTTTGTTTTGTTCGTCTCCATTCAAGTGATTCAACGAACATTTTCACACATAATTAACAAAGACACTTTGCAAATACGTATAGCTTACATACATTAGCCACACGTTAATGAGTAATCAACTCCATAAAATACCAATTTGAAGTTTTATTTAAACTTCCAAAGCGCTGCCTTTGAACTTATCAAAGAAACATTTCGATAATTTAATATGACTATTGTTTTTTTTACTGACATTATTATACATATAATTACGATCGAGTTAATTTTTTGTAGACCTTCATATAAGAACGACTAATTTTTTTATACATATAGGTATTCGTGTTTATTTTTAATATTCAATATCATCATTGCCCGACTATTTGACCGAGTAAATTGTGTCGCTAAAATCAGAATACCCTCTACGAGACTCTACGCCAATGCAGTTTGTTGGTTTATCTGTTTAAATACAATACTTATTTAGATGCGTAAGAGGTATTTACATGTTACGATAACATGGTATCACCTATAAAAGTATAATTATAAAGATTTATTTTTGAAAATGCTATATTGTTCGAAATGAATTGAATTGGGAGGGTATAAAATAAGCTTCAATAAGGAATACATTTTTATTTAAATATTATAGCATTAAATGTATACTTATAATACAAAAGAACACATATTTTTACATCATTTAAGACATCGACTGAGGGTGACAGTTCTGTCAGTTCGAGTCCATTCGTGTGCTCGAATGCCTGAAGATGCCGAAAGGTGAAACCCGGGTCGTTAGTGACAAAATACATGGAAGTGTACAAAATCTCAATAATCCAAATTACATATTTTTACGTAGGTAATCATTTAGAAAATCTTTTGATTGCTTAAAATATTATTAATTAATATAAAAAAATATTTATAAATACGTGGAGGACAGCTTTTAAAAATACATTACTTAGGTATTTAGTTGTTTATTTTATATTTACACATTATAACAGTTTATTTTACATGGAAATAAACTAAGCCGAGGGGCTGTCCCGTCAAAGGCTTCGAGGAACATTGGTCTCGCGAATTGTGAGGGAGTGATGAGGAGCTAGAGGGGTATCGTGAGACGGAATGCTTGAGGATGGCAGCACTCAACAAGGTCGAAGCGCGGCGCACCACACCCTACTCCCTCCCCTTTTTTTCAACACCGTAAAAACGCCGATAAAGAGATTAAATTGTTATGATGTGCGATATTGGAGAGGCCCGCAGAGATTGATTAATATGATTGGCACCATGCAGTAGAAGTCGCTGGCAGACGTCTACACTGAATGTATAAAGTTCCTACTTGCATACTAAAGATGCTGCATTGGGATACTTATTCATAGCTGACAATTATTTATGTAATGCTGTCATCTATGACGTTATTATGCTTCCTAGAAGGAAGCATGCAATTCGACGGTAAAATATCAATTGGAAGATGATGTTCATTCGTTGAATTAATATTTTATTTTGAAAATGATAATTCAGCCATGATCCGAGATACAATTTAGCAGCAATGCATAAATTATCTTACATATAAAAAGCCCTGAAATTTAACAAAATAATATTGTTTGTTATAGATGTACCAATTTAACTTGGACGCTAATGGGGGTGCCACCGTCACACGTTGGGAATGTTACCATACTCAACCAGAACTGAAATTTCAATAAATTCCAAAACTGATATTTTAGCAACGGTTATTAAAAGTAGACAAGATATTTATTTTACATAAAATGGCAATTGGAGAAATTTATTCTACACCGACAATTCTAGTTCCAAATTGGGCGGCGGTCAAGTAATGTTGGTAAGGATTTTTATCTTGATTATTTACAGTAAAACATCGATTCCAATGGAAACATTTATGTATAGATGAAAAGCGATACTTAAATTACTAATTAATGTTTAATATTATATGTTTACTTAGAAATTCGATTCTAGATTATTTTTTTATAATGTTGGCATGTTACATTATACTACGTGAATTGAATCAAAATAAAGACTGAGACAAAATGTTGTATCCTACAAGATTGTGGCAATAGGTCAACAAAAGAGGCTAGTTCGCATGTCTATGACGAAGGCATGCCATCCCGCCATACCACTCGTAGGTTTATAAACACCTACACGGTCCAAGGTAAACTTCTTGGACTATTCATTTTTCTCTGAATGAATCTGGTTTCATTTGAATTTTTCAGACGCGCCTCGGAAACGTGTAAAGATAATATTTTAAATCTTATTTATGTTGTACGCGTCATGTAGATTTTTTCTCATATTTAAGAGGAAACCAATAACTAGCTAGTATAATGCAATATCGTCGTTTGCTTTATTTAAATATTATTCACAAACGAATGATGTTATCTTCGTATTCCAAGAAACAGCAACTTTGTTCTATATTTTTGACAAGATAAAATAATCTAAGCTTTGTCGGAGGTTATATTTGAATTCAATGTATGGTGTGATATAATACACTCTTTTGAGAACGAGTCAATCATTGTTAAGTAATTAAAACAAAGCTATGAGATGAATTAACTAATGTTCAATTATTTAATTGTAAAAATAATTGTTTGATGACGAAAAATACTCGATTATCATCATTATTTTCATAAATAGTTTCGAGGAAGAATTACGCCTTTTACTTATAACTAATTAAAGCTATTTTCTACAATTTTTCTGTTTGTATATAAAGATTTAGTGCGCCAAATGTTTGTTTGTGGTTAATACATAATAATAAGCAATGCGTTATATAATATATTGGCAATGGTACATCTTTTAAAATGTCGAATTTACATTTATCCTCGTGTAGGTTTATTTATTCCGGTACGCTAAAATCGAAAAGCACACAAGATGTGAAACGGAGATTTCCTTCTCGGAGCCTGGCCCCAACGTGATATAACGACGCAGCCCGAGTCAAAGCCTTCGCAGGAATGCTTGAGCAGAGGCATACAATTTGCAACGAAGGAAAATCGTAAAATGCATTCCATAATTTTCAGCTGAACTTACACTTCTTAAAACTATAAAAAACCCGATTACAGTTAATATTTATTCTGCTTATAATTTATTATGTAAAATATGACCTTTACTAGTATATAATCTAAGTAGTAGATAAATATTAAATCTTTTATGTACAATTCATTGATCTATGTGAAGTTATAAATACTCCATAGAGGTAAATAATAGAAAGTAAGTAATTTATGAGAAAGTATTAATTATTTATAAACAAATAGAAGATGGTACGATGTGTTTCGTTATGTATATCAGTACTCCGCAACCTTTTTTCACACGCGGCACATCTAAGAATTCATTGTTATTTCGCGGCACACCACAAATCAAAATATGTAAACTTTATAAACATAACTTACAATTTATTATTTTTTTTTATTTGATGAATTTGAAATAGTAGCTAATATATTTTTTAAGGTTCTTGATTTGATAATGTGTTTTATATTCGTTCATTGGTAATAATTCTTGTGCCAGCAATGCTTACCAATATATGTAGCAATGTGTTATTTCTAAGGAAGGAATTTTTTGTTTTACGCACGAGACAAACCCAATTTTACTCCACATTTTGGATTGGCACTATCCGGGTAAATACGAATACAATTATTCCATTAAATATCAAAATAATACATTTCTCTCAACGAGAATAAATTAAATGGGGATCTTAGCAACCGAATAGTTTAATTTTTTTCTACGGTTGCGGAAGACTGATTTATATTACCAAACGATTAATACTTACTAAAGTAACAAAGTTTTAAAGCTTAGGTAACTATAAAAAACGGTGTGTCCAGTGTTCTCATGAGAGAATTATTATTTATCATTTTATGTATTTGATGATGTATTTATGAAGTAATTACTAAAGAGCACGAAGGTAAATTAAAAAATGAAAGTATTTTGTTAAAGCGTATTATGACAATCAAACGTGTGCTTCAATTACCCATTAGTGAAGGCAAAAGTATAATGGAAGAGCACAGTCAATTACTTAATAAACTGCTTTATGCTCCGCAATCGAAAAGTATTCCATAAAAACTAACATAATTCGATCGAGTTACAGATTAAAATATAATTTCATTACCAATTAGATAGCTGCGGGTCGATAAAAGGAGCTTTGCCTATCAAAGACTGACTGAACTGAACACTTCGCATGGTGTATTGCGATATGGCAAATGCACATTATCATTGTATTGTGTAGCAGCCTGTGAAGTTGATTTACATGCCGTTCTTCCAAGGAGTTAGCCCGCCCAGGATACATTCTGTGACCATCAATTCTTTACGAAGCCAGCCGGTGTCGACTTGCCAATAATTATAACCCTCCATAGCCGGAATAATGACTTCATCCAATCTGGCGGGTAAAGTAATTTTGTTAAATTATTAATCTAAGCTTTCGCTGTGAAGTATCGAGCCAATTCTGAGTGACAACCTATTATCGATATATGTAGTGAAAGTGGGAGCACCAATACAATGATTGTTTGTCATTCACGACATAAAATGCATGGGAAATAGAGCGCAGTTAATCAATTTCATTTTATACAAAAGAAGTGAATCAACACTTTTATGCATATGAAATGGGATTATAATTCTATATTGTTTATATTTATTAGATTAGAAAGTAAACACAATCGATAGTTTTTGTTCAATCATCTATTATTAATCTACTTAGAGATTTTATATTAACATGACTATTCTCTAGAGTTTAAAGCTTAACAGTTTTGAACATCACGAAATAGTAAAATACCAAAATGGGACGGATTTAAATAAGCTTTGAATAATATATGTAAGTACAGGTAGTCCTCGACTTTAGAAAATATTAAAAAATATTATTTTTTTAAATTTTACTATTACATTGGCGCCTGTACAAAATAGGGTGGATTGAAGCAATTTATTTTCTGTTTTTTGAATTTATTGATTTCTGAAGTAAAACAATATTGTAATCAGATAGGAATTTTAACGCAATCTTGCAGGCATAACCTTGTTTTATCCACTTGTTTTACAAGGCAAATAATTAAATTGTGTTCACATCGTTTTATTCTCTGTTTTGTTTATTAAAAACAGAGGATTGGCGCGCCAATTTGCGATAATATTGTGATAGTCGTTTGACAGCTACAGATTTGAAAAGCGCGCTTTGATGTGTTAAAATGTATCCGTACCATTTCTGGTTGCAGTTGCTTTATTTCCAAAAATGAAATTGACGCCGTTAAAAGGACCTGAACCGAACGACCGATTCAACTTGCGACCAAAGTTCAGAGCGTATCTCGGTCGTAAGTCGAGGATAACCTGTATTACACCTTACAATTTACTAATGACAACATCAAATAGTTCACTACATAACGATGTAGTTGGTTTGGTGTTTTGCAAGATAATCATAATGTGCTATCAAATTTATTATTGGGGACGTAAGCGTTGAATGTTGGGTCACTGTTGGGTTAAAGACGGCGAGCTATAAAATTTGTAAAAATGATAACGACTCTGTTAATTGTATTTGGTGGATATATTTTAAGAGGGGTTGCGTTTAAGTACTCGCCTATAAATATACCTGTCGATGAATTCCTGAATAGCCAGTTAAATGCCAACGGCAAGCTTTCAAAGTCGCAGTTTGGATCGATCCAGGCGCCATAAATTATTGTTGAGATATCAAAGGTTTTATTGATATTCTTAGAGTGGTACTATGAAATTTTATCGTCACATGCAAGAAATATGTGTTTCATTATAATACAGATCTTTATAATAGACATATTTGTGATTCTTACATTTATTTGTTCAGTTTGTATACACTAAATATTTTATTGTGGCGTAGCTAGAAAAGGTTTCAAATATTTCCCATTTTTTAATAATTTCAATAATTTCCGTCATATAAAGTTTGTTACATATATTTGTACACTTGCTAATGGAGAACCATACGTTTAATGCGGATGATGGGGTTAAACTGTTACATAAAAACATTATGGGGGATCACAAATTATTTTAGCAAGAAATTTTGGAAATCAATAGAGCCCAGTTAAATTCCTTGCCAATTCTGAATGAGCTGCTGAACCTTCCTAATTCTCCGTTATTATTTCCTATACGTTGAAACACCTAACAGATGTCACTAAACGTGGAATGATTGTATATATTTACCCTTTCGTCGAATTGCATCCCGTTGAAACCCACAATGCTCTTATAATTGTAAAATCACTGGTAATTCTAAAAGAAGTTGGAAAGCGGCAATTCGCCACTCTGTTAATGTGTTTTTTACAAAATAAGGATTAAGGTGATTCTCAAAATGTTAACTCAGGTATCAGTGTGGCTCTCAGACGTATAATATTTTACCTCGTAAATAATATTTGTCGTATTTGTATCTTTTATATAAACGTTAGACACTGTTTACTGTCCGTCAGTTCTAGTCCATTCGTGTGCTTGAATGCCTAAAGATGCCGAAAGGCGAAACCCGGGTCGTTAGTGACAAAATACATGGAAGTGTACAAAATCTCAATAATCCAAATTTGATATTGAAATTCCATCAAGCACCCTCAGTCGATGTCTTAAATTACATATATTTGTGTTAAATAAACAGGATTTAGAATACACGAAATGTACACGTACTTCCCATATTGATTATATTTTGTTGAAAATCTACATATACAAGATTTTAGAGAAGCAATTTTAACTAAGTTTGCATAATAGTTCAAATGCTTTGTGTATACATTGAACAGCATGAATATAAACTGATACATTGCTACGAAAACAATTGCCAAGTCGGGAGAGGGCAAAGAACACAGACACGAGCACCGAAAGAAGCAGTATTATTAAAGTATATAATATGTACTGGGATGACTTTGTCGGCCAATATCTGAGGAATTTGCCCGGAGCAGGCCGCTGGGTTGGACGGTCACGATTCGCCAACTGGAGTGGAGGACGAACGCCGCCTGAGAGTATGTGTGAACCTCCGTGGAGCTTTAGAGCCGTGCCATCATCATTGAGATCTCGTAGCGCCGAATTTTACCTACAGCCAAGTATGTAAATCGTACATGAAATGAAAGTAAAAGCTTGCTACGGTAGAGAAATCAATACTTGCGCTACTTTGTGTACAAGTCTGTGGAATTGTGAAACAGCTTTATATCGGAAAAATACAACATAAGAACAATAAAGTAAAACTGACGATATATATGAAAGAAATGTATGACTTTGGCTGAAAAAACTTTAAGGAAAATAATCAACGGTACATACTTAGTTTTCTGTATTAATTATTATCTTTTACTGTCAAGGTTTGCTGCGTATATTTATATCCCAGTTATTAAGAGATGATTCCATAATATAAACACGTGTTGTTTATATTTACTAATCTAGATACGGTAATGAAATAAATACTGGAAAAGTAATGAAATATTAAGGTGAATAGAAGGCATTTTGTCACGAATATCAAAATGCATTGGTCTTTTGTTAAAGTATCATTTACGTAAACATTCCCATCAACGAATTGCGGCTTTCACACAATTTAGTGATTTTTTGCGCAACAGCTGTGGCAGGTGATTTTGATTTTAAAAGAAAAAATAGTGTTAATAAATCATAGCGCCGCCATGGAATCCATTTCGGACGCTTTTTACCTTTGTGCCTTCAAATTTCTAAGCCAAACTAACCAATACTACGTCGGATGGACCTGAACACACAAAGGTTTATAAAAGTCAGCGAGACGCAGGTAAGGAATAGATATCTTGAAAAATCTTTGTCTAAGATTGCCGTTGTTAATTTTTTTTTTCAAAGTCCAACAGGTAGACAATTTTATGATAAATACGTTTTTCAGAATCGCCGAAAGATAATACACACACAGGGCCATACAGAGGTGGCCGAAGGGGCCATCTTGTCAAGGTCTATCAGAATACAAAACACGGGGACATCGAGAATTTTAATTCACTTTTAATGAACATAGCGTTACATCAGAAATTAATAAATGGTTAAATCATAGTTTGACATCGCATACACCGGTAATGGTTAGAACTTTAATCTAACCTTCATTCACCACATTTAATTCAAATGTACTTTTCACATAGTTATTACCGTAATACAATACGTGACAGATACGAGGTAAAAGCGTTTACGTTACAAAACCAAAAAGTGCAGGATGGTGGATGTGATATTTAATGTTTATTAGAAATATATTCAGTTTGAATATTTTGGTTAGGTTTAATTTAATATAACATCGATGGTTTATAAGCGGAATCGTCTAGATTAAAAAAAATACCCATCAGTAGTGTTTAAATTTAAAATTCCTCGCCCGTGGAAGTAAACAAGACGGTCGGCATTTTGGGAAAAGTGGACGGGGATGATATATGTAGGGCGTCTGTGTGGAAACCGACAGACCCTTAGCTATCAAAAACAACCCCATTTCCAAGAAAACGTACGAGAACGGGACATTGAATTTTTTACAGCTTTATAGCTTTTAACTTTATACTGTCTGTCTCAGCATTCTTATCGCATGATAAGGAATTGATAAATATACGAAAGTGTAACTATGTATAACCATAGAATTGTATTAAAAGCTATATATGATAATAATTATTATTGAATCACGTGATTTAAAAACACAACTTGTATTAGGATTGGTGTAGTTTCTTTTTAAATATTTCAATTAAATTTATTATGATCTGTTTTAAAAACAGATCATAATATTAATACAAAAATGTACTAACTATTACCGACTTACAACAACGAAAAACTTAGCTGTATATCTGAATAAGTACTGTTAATATACTGGTATCAATGGCCTATCATGGGTTGTAAGTTCTAAGCTACTTTTATTCAACACTAAAATACCTCCGTGAAGTAAGAACTGAAAGCAATATGATTTGGTTGAAGTTTGCTATTTTAGTGTTAGAGAATGTAAACAGAAAATGAAGTTCATGAATGAATCCTCAAATCGTGTTGAGATATCAAGTGTTTCATTAAAGTAAACAGGTGGATGTAGCAGCGAACGTGGAATTGAGAAAGGACGAGTAAAGATAAATATTTATTTGTTTGACAGCGTGCGATCATCTTCGCCGGGTAGTTTTCTCAACCTCCGTCAGTGCAGCGCCACGCCAGTATTCAAACCCAGCTCTAGCGCCAATACAGAATTAGTCCAAGGATAACAATAACAAACGCAGGCAATAAATGGACAAATCCTAAGTACTGGAGCGCTTCCTGTCAAGTAAAATTAGTTGAAAGCATCAATACAAAGATCATATAATAAAGCTAAAGTTTGACTAGCACTTTTGACGGCGATTCAACATGGCGCCAGTGCTTTTCAAAACATAACTAAAAATTGAAAAGATTTTCAGTTATGCAGCTATTACCTCCGTGAAATATGAGTTTGTATAAAGATGAGGAAAATGTGGAATACTGTAAAAAAAACATAACGAAAGTGTTTGATATACAATCATGTATGTTAAGATAAAGTGTTTTTACATTTAATTATAAGAACAGTTGACATTGTAGGATGAAGTATTTATAGTTACCTATTTGATTATCTAAATCTATTTTAATTTAGAAGAAAGGCGCTGTTCAATTCAAATTCAGTGTATTTAATATGAATTGGAAAATATTCTACAAAGTGGTTTTATTTTATGAATTGTCTTAGTTCTTTATAAATGATAATTTTGAAGAGAAATGAGTGACGGCGTAATCCATATTTGCCGCGGCTCGTCCGTTGAAAAGAACTGTTAGAAAAAAGGTTTATAAGGTACGTAAGTTCTGAAAGGCGCGCACCCAAACTAAAGACCACCAGAATGGAATGCTTTCCGAGAAAAGCTCGGTGAATCCAGCCGCCATTTTATGCGACAACGAATAATATAAAGTTTGCTTTTATTTCGAGGAGGTCTGTTAGTATTCGAAGCAGAGATCACTAGCTGCAAGGTACAAAACGTATGTACAAATACCTATTAACTGAGTCCATTATCATAAAATGTTTTGTTGAGAAATTATTTGCAATCACGCGTAAAATTACCCGTCGGCACGGTGTCAAATGCGTCTCAACTCGCAACAAATTACACGTCTCGATCGAGACAATAAAATAAACGCATTTAGATTTTTTCATACCACACTGTGATATTGATGAAATTACTTTTCAATTAAATTATAATATGTTCCTTAAGCCATATTATCGTATTGGATATACAAGAAACATTATAATTTAAAATAAGAATAACCGTTTTTAAAAATCGATCGACATGGTCTTATTTAAAAGTATAAAGTGTTAAACGTATTCAAAATATTTGATTAGAGTATTTATAGGTTACTATAAAGTACCTATCGATATACCCGAATAATACTCAAAACCATTTAAATGAAAACTATAATAGGTGTGTTTGGGTTTAACAAACTCATAAATTTTTGTGATCTTGTTTTGGTATCAAATTTGTATAGTAGTTAATAAAACTCGGAAACAATATGAAAAAATTATTAACTATCCATGTTCTACATGCCTTTTAGGCATATTTCATCAATAACGACTTGCTATATTTATACATAAAAATCCCCTTTGAAATCTAGATCTTAAAACGACTATAAAAAAAGAACAAACATAGTCAAGGATGTATGGGACACACGCAGAAACTCACACATTTTTTGCATATATTTGTCGATACTGTGTTAATATGTTAACAATAAACAGGATATTGCAAGACTCCTTGGAATGTACGAGAAGAAAAAAATGGTACCTCGCGGCCATTTTTACGTCACGTAGATGAAAAAAATATATTGTCCGCCGATACTTATGTCGATCATTAATGGGCCTTTATCTATAATTGAGATTGTGTGAGAAAATTACTGTGATCAATCGATAAGTAACTTTATTTATTATGAAATTCAAAGATTAAAGTTACATATCTTGTATAAGTATGTATATAATTAAAATTAAAAGTTTTAGTACATAACTTTAGTTAATCGATATTTTAGTATCAACTAATAAATGAAAATCAAATGACACGAAAAAGCATTTGAGATATTAAGAATTTGACAATGAATCGTTTTTATAATCAAATAATTCTGTATTGTCTTAAATATTTGCAAAATTTATCACAGATGGAAAATAGCTAGATTCAGCGGTTACATATGTTTAATTTAAAATTATTAACATTTGTTGTGTAGTCCAGCCCTATGGACATAATGGAGAAAATGCTGTGATGACAAAATGGTGTAATTATGTAAAATGTTTAATTCATTTCACATCTTAAATTCAAAACATTTTGTCCTTACCATTATACCCACAACATTTTGTCTTGTCACCAAATGTTTATTATCCGATAATACTTTCATAGCAAGTTATTGGAATACATTATATAATATTTACATTACTAATACGTAATACATCACCGGACACTGGGAGTTACAAATTTATGTTGCGAGATGCCCTGGACTGAGTTTTATCAGTTCGTGAGAATCCGTTTAACGTCATCGCACTAGTTTGTAGTACAGTTTGCACTAATGTGTATAAACATGAGGCAGGTCACAATATTCCCAAAGAGGAAGTTACATGCTTCGGGTCACCGACTCATCTCTTCAACCAGTTATCTGCCATATATCTACTGCAGTTTGTGTTTCATTTCTATGAGGCATTGAACCTGCTATCAACACAAAATTCCCAAGATATTTCTACATAATTATACTAATAATTTTAAATCCATTTAAGTTTAGAAAGTTTTCATTTCTATCTGATACAACAGATCAGGACAGAATAAATCGTGTCTTTAAATCGACGATGTTTTGGCTAATTAATGAAACCTTCAAAATTGAAATTGTTCAGGAGAAAATAAAACTTTTTATTGAAAACATTATAATATAGTGAGTTGCATTATGAATCTTTGAAATGCAATCCTGTAAATTCTCATGTTTGCAGTTATGGAATTATACATACGGAGTATCGATATAATAGTAGCTTACATCAAAGTGGCCGGGTCAGAATTTTTAAACCTAATGTAAAATGTTGTTTCGTTTCCAAAAAGTGGTCAATTTATTTTTCTAATTTACATCATTTGGCCGCGACCTGCTTTGTCGACTTTAAAATGAGATCCAATCATTAACTCATTTTCTTATTTTTTAAGTGTTACATAAATTGGCCAAAACTTAGTCGAAATGGAGTATGGGGATGATATTATTGACCACTCTACTTCCTCATCATTCCATCGCAATATTTTGGATTTGTAGCTAACAAAGAATCATAAGTACGAGGAGGTAAATTTTTCGATCAGACTGGTCCGTAACAAATTTTACAACGAAATAACAACGATGACCTGGCGAATTCTTATGTACTCCTGATACATCTGACGCAAAAAGCCGAATGGTACAAAATTTTCTTACGTTTTATTAATCTGGCCGTATGTTTGTTTGATGTGTGGTCTACGTTTCTGATAGCCTAATAGCAGGAATGTTGTGATGATATAAGAAATTCCTCTTCTCAGATATAGCTTTCGAAATTATTGGTCGAAACTACTATTAATATTTGGAAATAACATAATTTTCCGATATCAAAAATTATATTTTACTTCAACTATGCAAATTATTTATTATTAACATACATTGAACATTAAAGCAACTAAAAATCGCTTGTAAACATTATCTTGAAAAAAACCGACATCGTATCTTTAGCCAGCAATACAATCCAAAAGAGACATATTTAAAACAAGCCGCAAGCAAAAATCAAGCTGCCAGCCTAACCGATGCGAAGATTTAAGACTTGTTATTGTCTGCGCCTCCATTCTTATGCGTCGTATCGATAGCGGAGGATCCTCGGACGTTTTCATGAATGGAATGTCGCAGAGACTGGACCCCACCCCTCCCCGCAGCGTAAATTAGCCCTTCTCCTAGGACGTGTTCATTAATACTATTTATCAGCTGATTTGCTTCGGGATTCGTATCTCGCCTCTTCGACTGGACACGCACACATGCACGAGTTGCGTTTACATAATATTATTATTTGACGTATTTGCATACATGTTCATTTTATTATTGTGTTGCGTGTAAAGATACGTAAGAGAACATTGTTTTATCTGTATGTATAAATATGCCGGTGATAAGTATTTGACCATAAAATTAAATAATTTATATTTTCTTATCGCTATCAGGTTTTTATTTTGGATTGATGTTAAAAAATTATAAACTTATAATACAATGTTTGGTTAATTTACCAGAGTTAACCCAAATGTATATACTATATTAGTGATTTCAATGTTATTCTTAAGCGAAAACCTAAAATTCGCTATTATATTAGAATATTTTTTTTTTATTTGTATTATATTTTATTCTATCTAATAAATTAGGTTTATTATTAAAGTTAATTATTTATTCGAAATAAATTTTATTTAATGTACATAATTTATAATTAATTTTGACAAATTGTTGTTAATAAATAATTTTAGTAAATCATAAAATCACATAAACCTACATTTTTAGTGTAGTGAATATTAAGAATTTCCCATTATAAAGATAATTATAAATAATAATTATTTATATTATCTACAGAGAAGTAACATTATTTTTTATTATGCACGTTAGTCATTCGATATGTATAGATTTTAAATACTTATTTATGCAAATTCTATTCGTTATGAAAAATATCTGGCATATATATATATATTTAATAACCTGCTGTAAAATCAGTATATTGCATACGGCAGTTAATAATATAAATTGGTATATAACGTTTAATTTTATTTAAATTAATTTAATTGTAAAAGATTAAATTAATTATGGTGTTAAATTTATAAGATTGAATTAGTTTTTGTCAAGCAACTGAGATTTAGAAAAAATGATTAGCGATGTCATCCAAAGATGCAATTTCGAAATAATTATACAATAAGGTAAGAATGAAAATACTACGGTAGGGGTACGGCGAATTGACTTTGTCAGGACTCCGATGCAAGAGAGAGAACGGACCAGCCCCTTGTCACGACCTGGCTTGGATACATGCTACGGATGCCCTAGGGAAGCCTGAACCCTGCCTGTCTCTTCTACCAACCTGATGGATTCCGTCGCACTGAAAGGCCGCTGACAATCGTCTATAGGATGTACTCGGTGGCGCTACGGGATGCTGGGATGACCTGGGAGTAAGCAACAAGACTGGCGGGGGACAGAGAATCTTGGAGGAACCATGTGATGGCCATATTCTCTGAATAGCGAGCAGATATGGTTAAAAAACGATATTTTTTGCCATAATATTTTTATCAATCTTTTGATGGCCATTTCTTCTTCACGCCATCGCCAGAACTAAATAGTTAGTGAATAGTCAACAAATTGATAAAATTCTACTGAGTAAATGCCTATCAATCAATGACATTTGATATTTCAGAGAGAGACATCGCGTATTAAAACATAATTCTCCTTGAAGACAGATGTTCGGTTGTCCAAGATGGGGAATGTATAAATTCAAACAGGTCTTGAGAGAAAAACTCGATCGCCATGTAAAAGCATTAAAATTGGTATTAAAGAAATAATGAGATGTTTATAAAACAGCCAGCTATTGCGGAACGATTCTACATTCACTTTAAAATTGTTTTTAAAATTATTTTACGCAGCGAGTTTATCACGCTGTCGAAATAACGAAAAAAACGCAGCGATAAAAGATCACATCAGATCCATCAAAGGTTGGGAACACGACACACACCTGGGAAAATTCTTAATAATAATTGCAAGTTTTTAATAAGTGTACTAACAGAATTTAAATGACTGACAGACTTTGCTGCCATGTCTGAAAATAGTGCACGGTTATTTAAATAATTCCTTTTTCACGAGACTATTGTGTATAATTTGAAGAAAGGAAGTTATTAAAAAATACATCGCTTAGAAAATAAATTAACAATTTTGACTGCAATGAATACATTAATGAATATGCAATACTATTTTGTTGTATTCATGAGTCGAGACGGGGTCAATAATTGCAATATAATTTCGCCACTATTCTCTTAGGTTTAATATCCCTTACCTGTACGTTACATGAGTTAAATGCAAATGCATAATTGACAGGATTGTTAGTGCAATAATGTGCCGCATTCCTCGATGCAGGGGTATTCAAATAAATACACTTCTTCGCCCAAAGTTTAGCAGGCGGTACCCCGGATTATAATTATTAAACTTTCTCCGTTTTTAAACTGTTATTTTTTATGTTGTTATGTTTTAACTTATTATTAAAATATAGTCAGTGAAGGAAATTCTCTGAAAAATAATGACATACGACATTTATATGAGAAACGTGATGAGGAAATGCTAAAACAAATTTGTATGTTTAAAGGGAAAACATTTGACCTACATGATATTTTTAAATTACTTTTTTAAGGATGTATATACTAAATAATTTAACTAATATAAGTGATCTGTACGTAATATATGGAAAACGTTATGGTAAACAATGTCAGGTTGAATTCCTTAAAAGTACTAGGCAATCATAAATTCGAAGAGGTAGAATAATGGCGTGATATTGTCTTTGAAAACTCCTGTCACTTGCGATGGGTGGCCGCGTCGGACATCTCAGCGCATAATAACAGTCACCATCCAAGAGAGTCCTTTGCCATTTCAGCCGAAAAAGAAACCAGTCGCGAGAAGAAAGATGGATTCCGAAACACGTCGAATTTTCAAACTCGACCTATTAGTAAAAATAAAACATAAATACAATGCTCTCATGCTCTGAATTTTGATTATCTGCAAAGAGCATGTTATCCATTACAATCTTAATGTTATTGGTTGCAAATCGTTATTTTTTCTACCTCTTCAATCTTATGAACCCTTGATCTCATCTGGAATAAAACGACACATATTATATTTAAATTAAGAACGATAAAAACAAGGTTGTGTTTTTCTAATCCATTTGAAACAATTTATTCATCTGCAATATTTTCGATTTTGGTTTTAAGTTTATGGCTGTTAAAATAGTGAAGATACGCTAAATATACTCATTAGTTCCCGTACAGTGTATGCTCGCATTCTCTAGATAACAGTCCTGATGTTTTGTGTCTGATGAGATAGATTTGTAACTAAAATACGAGTGGAAAATATTTTCAGCAAATGGGAAGTTATCCCGAGATAGCAGGCCGTTAATTTGGCCGCGGAAATGATAAAAATATAATATCGGCGTATCGCCCACCTAACCACACATTATCGCCGAGAACGATTGCCATACGGTGGCAATAATGTATGTGTGATCTTCGTGGCTCTGCCATCGTCGGGCCACTATGGCAATAACCAAACAGGTGACTTTATAACCACCACTACTAAGAACGCCAGAACAGACAAGAATCCCCAATTATTTGCAGGCTTAGAGAACATTCAAATAAATACTTATAAATAAAAATTATGCATTCACTGATATAAATCAATAAAGAAAACTCAGATTTAAAAGTTATACTTCAAAACACACAGTTAAATTTCATGTCATATTACTAAATAGCACATTAAGATATACTACTCAAACAAATGATACAATTAGTGAATTGTTTGTTTGAAGTTTTTTTTAATGTTGAAACTTGGTGACACAAGCAAGAGAGGATATCATTTAGCAGTCGATTGACAGTGCGTGACGAGTAGAAATATGTGAAACCAAATCGTGTCATGATTCCATATTTTAGACTAACGTTTATTGCCATTAATTGATATGTTTTTTATTACGATTCGAATCGATTTCAATAAGCACGTTTCATGTGTAATAATTTAATAAATATCCATTGTCCATGTAAATATAATAATTATTAAAGCGTGGCTACCCTACAGCTTCGATATCAACGGAGAACCGCACCAGTTGCCTGCTGATTAGAGGTCTAAGATGGGGTTAGTATATACGAATGATTAATGAATAATAATGGCTAGTTTTCATTCATCTAATGAGAATCTTGGTTTTCAAAGGAAATAAATATCCGGTCGGGGTCACCGTCTGAATGAAATATAAAATAATACATGGTCAGTTATCAACATAATACTTACGTAATCACATACGATATTAAATGTATTACACAACCCGCGAGATTGCTTTACTTAATATATAATAGATTATTAGAAAATATTGTACAGCTGTCGTAAGAATTCAAACGAATATTCAAATTATAAACGATGATATCGCTTGAAAGAAATTGCTGTGTTCAAATTATTTTTATCGATATCTTTAAAAGGTTTATGTTAGATTATTACGAACGAATCGATATTTAGTCAGTCATGAGTTTAAAACTTCTTCAAGCTATTTTTCAAAGAAAGAATTTGAGACTTAAAACAGAAGATGAATGTTGGACTGAAGGTGAGAGATAGCCAGAATAATACGGACGTTATATACCAGATGTGACATTAAAAGATGGAAGAAGTTAAGGTGGCAGCGTCATAAGAACATTGTTAAAAAAATCAATAAAGCAGACTTATTTTACGATTAAAATACAATCGCCTATCAATGAAAGCAGATGTACGAAACGGTCTTGCACTGGTGGTGCAAATGATATTTGTGACTGTATCATTTAAATTGATACACGGAATAGTTTAATAATGAAATTTGAAGCTTTCTTGTGGATTTAAGCGTCACCACGTTCTTATATTATATTTTTACGAAACTTTCCCCACACGTATATAGTTTTTATACATTTTATTAAACTGTATAATTGTTGCCAGCAATAAACTATTGATAATGTTTGATTTTTATTAATCTATAATTTATTTTGTTTGCTGTTTGTATCGATAAGCTTTATGTACATTACAGGTGCTTGAATTAAGTTAAAAAAAAAATGATATAAAAATGGAGAACGTTTTATTGCGCAGTGGATTTTCTAAGGTTGAGCTTCCTGCTTTGATAAACGTTTACATTCAATTGTTTCCTTACTAGGTCACTTTTATCTTGAAAATATAATAAACACATCAAATCAGTCACTGCGTTTTTCGAAATATCAATATGTATCGAATGCTTTTGAAAGCTGGGCATTGCACAGGTGGATATTGGATAGTTCCATAAACAATGCATGATTATTTCATAAAATGTCGGTGTGGTATTGCAATAATTAAATAAATGCGAGTTCGATATCGGTCTTTACAGTAAAGTTATATTACCCAGGAATTAAAGGCGGAGAAATTGTATTGAAAACTTTATATTAAAATAATACAATAGGTCACGCATCGAATCCGTGTGAAACGAATCGCTGATTATAATATTATCGCTGAGCTACTAACAACGAGATTTAGCTCAATAATAAAATCGTTAACGTTCTACAAATACATAATTTTCCCGAAATTACATATATCATAGCGATATGATACAAGGACACTTTACTCTTATGAAAAGTATTGAATTTAGATAGAAAGGTTAATTTGTTTAAGATATGAAATCAATTTTAAAATTATTACTGGTAATATATTGACATATCCTTGGCGCCGATCGCCTTCTTATCTAAAATTATGTAAAATTCGTGTTTTAATGTACATTTTTTATCTCACGCCTTGTTTGCACCACTATAATTTAAAATTTTATTGAAAGTTTTTTTCCGTTACGTTACTAAGCACATTATTGACGATTTTAAGTGTTTAAAGCGGAAACGGAGAAAGCTGATGTAAAATTAATCGTATACAATATTACGTTTGGTTGAATTTGTACAATTAGTTATGGCTCGCATTTTTCTGGTCATAATTTTTAATACATTGGTCAGAATTTGTATTAAATGGTCATAACGTATCGGTCAGAATTACAGAGGGCAGAATTTATGGTCAGTATTTCTAAACTAACCTAACCTAACCTCACCTTTTATTCTGACCGTATAGTAATTTTGTCAATGTCGGCGTCCGTGGCGCAGTTGGTAGCGTCGCTGGCTACGGTTACGGATGTCTCGGGTTCAATTCCCGGTGCGGACGGTTTAAATAGATTGGCCTTTCAATCGATTTATGGATTTCTGTTCGCAGTCTGGGTCCTCCCTCCCACCCATTCCAACGAGGCGTAGCAAGAGCGATTAGCTAACCACTAGTCCTGTCCTAGCCCTATCCGTCTATCCCTACTCTCTTCGAAAAAAGAGAGGTTGAGCAACTGAGTAACAAGCAGTTCTCGCAGAAAAATCCTGTTAAGATACCTCCATTAGGAGACCATATGTTCCACATTGGGAGCAGAGATGGGAAAAAAAATAATTTTATTCAGACCGTTCATATTCTTATTCTGACCAAAAATTGATTTAAATTCTGACCATTTTATTTATTGACATTAATTACTCTTGACAAGTACAATCAATGCAATACGTGCTAATAACATAATAACTTGGTATCCAAGAGTAGTATGTACTTTAGTCTAAATTTTCCTTTCAATACCACATTAAAGCATAAAACCGGTAACTGTCAATGTAAATACACAATGAACGTAAAACAAATAGATATTTGCTAACACTCATGGGAATGTTTGTTTCTCTCATGCTGGGGATAAATAAATACTTTCCCTGTAGCGAATGATGCTTACAAGGATTTGAGTCACACGGTAGATGTCCCCTCGTCGTGGATACAAGTGTCATATAGCAAAGAGCAACGGCTAGAAAAAAGCTCGGTTCAATGAATGTATTGGTGAATGTTATTGTTTAGTTTTTCTTTTATAACTTACCGCATAATTATCACACAAAATATCATATTAGATAATAAAGAAGAATACTCGTTCTTTAAATTATGGTATTGTTTGAATGTACCTACTGTCCTTTCAGACGCACTCTTGTACTCACAGAAAAAAACGTTGTTTACGTAATAAAGTCAAACTGTCAATACTATATTACTATCAAAACGAAAGATTATTTATGGGTTTCAAAGATGGTGTTGTATGAAAAACTAAACTGAAGATTCATAAAATAAAGATATTTCGTTTCATCCGATGACAGATTGAATAATTTATATTTAAAGAAGTGGCCGACCGAAAATGGCTTTGTTGAATTGGTCATATTAGATAATTTATATTCGTTGAAATTGTAACTTATTACATAACGATTTATAAACGAATAAAGACGTTAAATTGTAAATGAAGCATGTTTTTCGTTAATAAAACCTAAAGCATTAAGGAAAAAAGTTGAATCAGGATCCTCGTTGTCCTTGCTTTATTTTTTTTTATGTTGACATCCAACATCTGTTGATATAACATGTATCACTGAGAAAATATCTTATCCGGAGGTAAATCTAACTCAAAACAAATTTAAGAATACCAAAAGGCAAGATCCAAGTTCAAGGTATTTTGTTGAACTTGACACGAGGTCATTGGAAAACGCAAAGACTAGCGTAACAATTTTTAAATACGCTATTAATTAAATCACATACCTACGGCTTATTGGATCTCCAGTGGAGAAACCAGTCGTATTTATTTCAGCTAATTAATCAAATTTCTGATAACGAAATTTAAATATTGTAGTCAAATTATTTTTCGCATTATGAAAAAGAATACTTCTTAAAATGTATTAGGAGCTCATGATAGCTGAAAGGTTTAAATTATGTTCCAAATTTCGAAAGATTTCTCCAACGTTCCTTTATGTTATCCTAATCGTTCTCGACAACAGTTGATAAAATTTGCCCCAAATAATTTATCGCAATTTGGTTAGTAACACGTGCATGGATCGAACAAGTTTATTTTGGGCAAACAAAAAATAACCGAAAACGAAAAAGTCGATATAAAATTCAGTTCCATGATTCAAATATTTGATAAGAGTATTTATGCATCGATCTGGAAAGATCTATATTTTGTGATTTAGTGAAGAAGCATAGTTACTATTTGATCAAATGGTATTGTTGTATGTTTTAGGAATAAATTTATAATGACAGTTTGACTGGTTGAAATACGATCGTTTGGCAAACACGACTATAAATATTATTAATTCTGCCTTTTTTATTAATTTAAATATGTTAAATTATTAAATAAAGGCGGCCGTAGAAAAAAATAAATAATTGGTTAACTATAATAAACTGTAAAAATACAAATAATATTGATAAATTAGAAATATTGGGTGAACTGAAGAGCTATTTAAAATAAATTGATTCCGTTGGTGTTTCTATCAATGAAAAAATAGCAACCAATACTTTATTTGTGATTTTAATAACGTGACGCATCAATTTCGTTGGTTGCAATAAAGTTGCGTAGAGGGCTCTACGGCCTACGACAAAAATCCTTAGCCTTTACAAATTACACCTAAATAGATCTGAAGACTGAATTATGTATTTTATTTTGGTGTACACCAAAATAAGATTTTTTTATTAAATTACACGGCAAGTGGAATTATTGCTATTATTGTGTAATTGTTTTTTATAACTTTATTAATAATGCAAAACATTTTTTTTTAATAGAATGAACATAAATCTAACTGTTTCTTCTTTAGTCTGTAATATTTTGATGTGAAATTCGCATTGAATAAATGTAATAGTTTTATTTCTTTAAATTAAATATATTCATTTGAGCTCAGCCACAAGACTGCCACATTGTAACTAAATAAAGTACAATTATGTAGTGTATTTTCTTAAATAATATATTCTGTTATTTTATCCATAAACGTATATTAATTCAATTAAAATGCCTAACTACTCGCGGCGCCGGGCGAAACAAAGCGCACCATCTTTGGTTGGTTTTTGTAATCGGCATTTTTGATTTTCATTTGGCAGGACCACCGCAACTATGGTTTTTCACAGATGGCCATTTAACCGATGCAGAGGTCGAGAAGGACAACGCCGAATTGCCCCGATCGATTGGTAAGCTATCGACGTCTGCTCTCAGAGGATTCCGCGACGCAAAAAACACGACCAGAGAGAAGAGAAGTAAATAAATGAACAGGGCCAGCGTGAGACTGAAACAGCTGTTCATTAAAATTTGTTTACTTCGCAAATACCACCTTTTAAATCGGGAAATATTTATGAAAGGAATTAAATCAACCGTCATAGCACTTATTGGTGAAACGGTTTACTTGAAATATTTTAAACAAAAGATCGAACGAATCTACACAAAATTGCATTTTATTTATTACTATTTTTAAAAATATTCTAATCCTTACTGAATCAAATATATACATTTATTTTAGTGAATATTTCCGACCGCTCAAGACGTATAATGAAAAAAAACGATTACATAAGAGCGTTTGAAATCGTAATTTTACATGATAAAATAATTAATCTTACATACTTCTTATTAATAATTTATTCAAATTATAAAAAAAATACAGAGATCACGTAACTGAATAGACAAAGTTTGTGAGAAACAAGGGAAAGCTTTCTCCAGCTGTCTCAGGCAGAGAGTGTTCAAAAATAGATACTTAAGTTCAATTGAGTATTTTTCTTGTAAATATCACAATGCGAGTGTAACACGTGTCAATTGATCAATACAAATAAGTAGATACTACTAAGTCACCATCATTTAAACATTGCCCAATCACCTGATTCGATACGCAATTCCTCGATGCGGTACTGCCGAGATGCCAAATTCGAGGGCAAGCCGCGGTCCGGTTTGAGGAGAACCCAGCCGCATAGCCCAGTGTCCAGTCACCCCGCTAGTGCCTATCTCGCGCTTGCCATTTACCCCGATGATTGCTAATTGCCCGACAGTGGACATTCTTGCACACAAATCAAAGGGGACAAGCTTCCCCCATATGGCCGGCGATAAGCAAAACCGGGTGCGATGGTGTAACAATTTTGGGGTTGCCATAATTTTGACAAGTTGTCGTACTCGGGTTTTGCGTTACGGTATTTGGCAGCACTTTTGAGTTTCCAGGAAGATACTTTGAAAACCAAGAACAGTATTGAATAAATAACACTTATTTTGTTACAGCAATCGAAAGAAGCTTTATTTGAGCTGTTATATCATATAATAGTTGCGTAGTTTACGATGTTGATGGGTACCATTTAAATATTAAGAAACAATATATCTCGACTCTCATAAAAAAAATGGCTGTGTATTGAAAATTCCTAGTACAACACAAATTAATTACACACTCCCCCTCGGCGTAGCATTATAATTACTGCAAAGTAAGATTTTTAAAAAAAACTGTGGCTTCTTTGTAGATAGCTTGAATATTAGCATAGTAAAGTGCAAGATTATTGAAATAAATTATTAACGTGGTATTCCCGTTCGACGGAGTTCAGTTACCTGTGAAAATGCATAGACACGAAAGCAAAATATGAACATCGCTTAGAGCGGTGCATAACTTATCTTCGCTGGTGATATTTTATAACACAATATCTTTTCAATGATTGCCATTATTTTTTTGCTACACTAGTATAACTGAAGTGTTTTTAGCACACTGAATAAATTCTACTAACAGAAATTAAACACTTATACGTTAATTGAATTCATGTAAACGTTATACGAATATTAAAAACCTTAAATGACTCGAAGTGGCTTTGATCGCTTAAGAATTATATAGATAAACAGTTGTTTAATACTGACAGTCATGTGTCATGTCGAATGGCGTAGTTCGTCCTTGAAATGACGTGTCACTTAGAATAATAGCGGTTTTTGAAGTTTTCAGATATTAAGGTTTTGTAAAGTGATATAAAAATAATTAATTGTCTTTTTTATTGAAGAATAAGTGTACCATCATAAGCAATATTATAATGTTAAACATATATAAAAATGAATCATAAAAAGTATATTTAACGAATCTTCATTCTTTAATTCTGATATTGGAGGTATTTTACTGTTTATATGGAAATTATGATTAGTATGGAAGTGTTCAAAACCGTCTTTGGCAAGAATAAGACGTGTTTACGGGATAGAATGTACGTTATACTGATATAGTTTTAACATGTTTTAGGTATACATCGATTTTCAGTAAACTTGGAGCTACTCCAGTTTTTTTCTAAGTGACACATACCTATGTACTGTACCTATATCGACACTCCCTACGTATAATCACGTAATTGCCACACACGTGTTCTTACGTCTTTTGTTCTTTCATTACCTACGAACTCAGTTTTATAGATAGACCCTCAAAAAACATTGGGAAAAGTATCAACTTCACAATTTTTTTCGTTAAATATAAACACGTTACTTATAACGAAAGTCTTAGCTTTAAATCTAAAGTCCAATGTCGTATTTGTAATATTTCAAAAACTATGAATTTTTCAGAAAAAACTATATGTAAAATAAGAAACTCGATTTAAAATAATATCACCGTCCCAATTGTGAAAAAGATAGATGCAGCTGTTACTTAGCAACTGCGTTTTGAATCTTTGACACGCTCCCCTGTGAAATGTCATGTTTACGGAATTATACGTAAGGACTGTCGATATGACACGTGCGAAAAGAAAAAGATGTGCTTTCATACAGTAGTGGATATTATAATATCACCATTGTGAAATATAAAATTGGCATGGGTAAATTGAGCTTCGGTTGATTTTACCTAGATGGAGACCCTGTAAGCTTTTATGTTGCGTGTTTTTGTATGGCCACGCTGTCGAGATTCGCTCCGTTGGAACGATAAAACTACGTGACCGGCTTCAAAGACATTGGCAATATTTCATATTTCACGGTCTGGCTTTCCGCTGATTGCCACTGGCCAATGATTCGGACGCACTCCTTTCAAGGCGAGAACACACTTAGCGAAGTGACTGGCAGGACGTGACGTCATCCGAGGATGTGATGTTGGCTTCCTGCGAGCGACTCGAGTGCCGTTCTCGAGATTACCAGGATCTGGCACTTTCAGGCGAAACAAGGAATCGGATAATTACGGCGCTGTTGATATTCGACAGTTAATTCATTTACAATTTAAAAATAATGATTACTTTGTGAATACCAATTGAATAAAATATAAGACACTACACTACACATAGAATTCAGTAAGTCTGAAAATTATACGCAAAGAAAGGAAGCATGTGTTTCGTAAGTTGAACAAAAATTGGAATCTATAGTGATGTTTATTACAGAAAATCAATCACCAAATCCAATGAAACTATATCCACTTAATCCATGTAAGTAGTAAAAGTCTAATAAAAAACATAGAATATTATAACAAAGCGTTTTAGCGAGCAAGATGTTTTGATTTAACTCGAATTTAAGATCTAAGATTATTATCGATTTATTTGTAAGGGTGTCTGTACATCGTAAATCAGTCTCGAGTGTGTTCAATCATTGTTGAAGTATCCATATTACTAATTATAAATCACCTGGCGTTTCATGAACGCTGGGGCAATGTATCATACATATTAAGTTTTATTAGAACAATATTTTTAATGATGTGTAAATGCCCAAATTTTATTTTCTGCACGCACAATAATCCTACAGCATAGTTTCCGACATGGTAACACTAACATAGTTTTTAGCTACGCCTGATTTTGCCCATAAATCAACCACGAGATGGTATGGAAATCGATGTAAAAAAGTTTATTGGTAAATCGATCAAAGACCTTCGGCCATAGATCTGAGATCCAATGATCCTTTCCAAGGTGAGCCTTTTTATTTAAAAGATTACATTGTTTTTTTTTTATTCGGGATTTTAATTCTAGCCCACCTGTCGAGGTGCGTATATTAATTAGGCTATTTCAGAAAATTTATAATATAGTAAGATGAAAAATATATTTTTTTAGGATGTGTAATTACATTTATAAATCATTTGCTTCCTATTATTATTTAATACGATTTATCTACGTTAATACGTGCTTAACCGAGAACATTCTTCATTGGATAAGTATCAAATTGTAATATTAATATCTTACAATATAATATGAAGGCGGATACAAGTTAAGATACTGAATACCTAGTAAAGTAATATTAGCTCAAAATAAATGGATTTTAAATTGAGAAAAGTTGTTTGAATAAAAAGAATATAAAAGAAATTAAGATTATTTGTTAATTTTCATTTCTACCAGAATATTGTGGTTGAAGTATTTGGATGAGAGGGCAACAATTATTTTAAGGTATGCTTAGTTTGGGGTTCCCTTACATAAAACAAATAATTCTATCCTACCTAAAGGGGTGGTAAGCGATGATTCACATCACACTTCGTCAAATAATAGCAACTAGTATGTCTAACCGAGTACTCTTCAGAAAGTAACTGTACTCTTCAGAAGTGAAAAATATAACCTTTAATTCCATTGCCGCAAATGTGCGTAAATTGATATTTTAAGTCAATGTACTATTTTATTGCGTTCAAAATAAAGCTATTAAATTTTAGTAGTACATATATACATATATATATATATATATAAAATGCTTGCTAAGTGTCAACGTCCATTAAAGTTAAATATAGCTACGATCCTATGAATCATACAGATTCTTCAAAGTGCTGATTAAGATACAGCAACTCTTCACAAAGAAATAAGCGCCGATGGTTAATAAATTGAAAGAGTATACTGTGAAACATAGCATAAGCTACTATTTGGATGTGCGAAAAGTATTCATGGAAATTTAAGGAGCTAGCGAAGACTCACTACGCTATTTCCTATTGATTACTTGATATATTTTAAAAATGAAATCAATCTACTGTGTGATAACTTTATTTACTTGCATAAGTATTTCGTTGTTTTTAAGTGGTTGGTAAGTTTTAAAAGCCATTTTAGCTATCCTTTCATATAACATAATAGCACGACTATAGCATAATCAAGTATAGAACTAAGAAGAGAATGACGAAATGTTTGCGTACACTAATCAAGCATTGAGACTTTTTTTTTTAACAAAAAGTTGATTGTTTCTTATGATGTTTGGTTAGGGGTCGACTTGGGAACACACAGCTCATTTTGAATTAATAAACAAACTTATTCAATACATTTATTCCGTGACATTTTACAAGTAACTGATTACAAACTAATTTATAAGTACTTGCGTGCTCACACTTGCTATAACTTGCACTCGCTGTAAACCACATTTCTTTGTCACGTTTGAGGTGTTACTGTCAGTTCTTGGTGGAAAGTCATGACATTTAAAAAAATAATAAAATAATTCGACACCTTCATAATTATCAGGACCGCTTTCGTCCATCGTGAATATTG
The DNA here is from genome assembly GCA_022494535.1 of Himalopsyche phryganea. Taxonomy (NCBI): domain Eukaryota; kingdom Metazoa; phylum Arthropoda; class Insecta; order Trichoptera; family Rhyacophilidae; genus Himalopsyche; species Himalopsyche phryganea. The sequence continues at coordinate 3,348,003 of JAGVSL010000065.1, read as the reverse complement.
AAAACGTATTTTTCAGAGCTGCGGTGTCGGAGTCCCGCTTGAGTCAAGTTGTAAAAAGCGAGTACTTTGTCCATAAGTGCATTTCTGCGTCTATTAATGTACTTGTTTCATTTTTGTTTCTGACTTATCTTCTTGTCTTACAATATACATATATATCATCGGTGTGTGGTGGAATTGTCACTATGCCCTTGCATCTCGTTTACACCTTCACTTTTCATGTGATTGAGCGAGAAAGAGATAAAACCACCGCACGCGCTTGATGTATATATATATATATGTATAATAATATGGAAAAATTGGCTATTTGCCGGATTGGTTGGTTGGTGTTTAATTTAAATTACACATAAATAGGAAAGATAGAAAAATAGCCTAACAAAATTAGACTTTTTTAGTAGTAATCTGAGTCGGAGTCGCAATTGAATTCGGAATCGGTATTTTTTATTAATTAATTAAACGAAATCAATTGATTTGAATTAATAAAAAAAAATGGTAAACATGCATTGTTAAGGTAATTCATTACCGATACTACGGTTTTTAGATTACGTGTTCTGGTGTTCAAAACACATATTATTTGCGTGAAGTTATTTGTTTGCAATATTTGAATCTTTAGCATTCATTAATAGTGAGTCGCCGATCCCGAACGCTGGCGAAATGAATGAGCGAATAAAGAATGAACGAATTCGCTGGGTCACACGGCCGCCACAATAAGGGTTAATAAAAATGGCCGGGAAATATGTACATATTATGTTTACAATGTGTAAGAGAGTCTTTATTATTGCGATCATCATTATTATTATTTGTCTTGCGAGCAATTTCATTTCGTTCCTCCTTCGCATAGTTAATCGACCAGCGACATCATCGAATGCATTGTTCTCTGCCGAAAATAATTAGGAGTTTATTTGACACAAGATGAGTCTCGCCAAAGTTTGAAATTATTTGCAACGGCGAATGAGGCTTTGTCGCTTTACGATTTGCTATTCAATAGTGTTAAAATATATATACGATAGGGATTGTTATTCCAATCAAATACTATTATAATTTTATTTGTCATTTATATTATATTAATAACAGAGGTCGTCAAGCTTTTTATGTTTTACAAAAAAAATCTTTACCAACATCGCTGTAAATCAATCCAGTGTAAGGATGCAATCATTTCTAGATGGAGGATTTGAAAAAAAAAATTGCCTTTTTATTTATCCTGTTTTTATTAAATAAATAGTGTGAATTGAAAAAAAAGAACTTGATTGTTATCGTTTTTTAACTATTTTTACACCATTTATTCAATACATGATACAATGCAATTTCATGTGTGACGTTTACTCTCACAAATCTACTGTGTTTACAAACCAACAAGTCAAAAGTCGACCGCTAGGCCAGAACTTGACAAATATTTTGTTTTATTTGGATAGGTATAAGCGAGAACGGTAGAGAAAAGGTCAAAAAGACCCCCATCCCTATGCACCCCTACTTTCGGCCGTCGAGTTAACGTAGCGAATTGTCTTCAGGTAAACTTTGCCACAAGTCGAGTTCAAACGATGATTTCGATAAAAACCGACAAAAAAAATGAACGGAAGTTATCAACATGGAAGCGTTGATCGCCCACTAGTGGGCCGTACGGATAAGGTTGATGACCACTGGTGTAATAACACGACCCACATTTAACAACAACCATTGAAATTAATAATGCGGTACGCGTACAGAAGAATCTATGGAAAAAAATTGTCCATAAATTTTATTTAAAACAGAAACGGTTTCGACATGTTAATTTGAATTATCAGCTATTTTAGAAGAACGCATTTAGACAAGCAAACTTAAGCTTTAAAGGTTATTATGATTAATGATATTTATTCATTTCTTCATCAGGAAAACGAGCTGCACTGTGATCAATATTTAAATTACACTTTTACTGTTTAAAAATATTCAAAGCATGCAGTACAGGGCTGAAGAATGTTGAGGCAATGACCTCTCGCCAATTACTGGTATTCATGTTCGTATCTTCGCAAGAAAATCAATAACACAATTATTTTTGAATTCTCGCTAGAACCAATTAAATTTACAATGATTCACGACTCGTAGGAATGGCGTGAGTATCCATTAAAACATTAAAAATATTGCAATGGGGATATGTAGTACCCGATGCGTTTTTCTTTAAAAATGCAGACAGACCATCATAGCAGAGCTTTCACTGTTTCGTCAATTTCCATATTTTATTTATAATTGCCAGCATACCTTATTTAAAATGATCGCGGTTCACGGAATTTATCATGGTACATTACAAGAATATTTAAACAAATAAAATCAGCACTAGAAATTGTGTTTTATAATTTAAAAAAATGCTTAAGAGTCGAGATTTGACGGCTAACACTATTCGAGTAGAGTATAATTATTTATCATTGAGCCAATAATAATTAGTATGTATTCTGAAAACAAACCATCATAAAATTTCTGTGTCAACATTTCAGGTAGGAAGAAATTGATTTTCAAATAATTCAAATACCGTTCATCAACTTGTAAACTCCTGATACTTTTTAATGTTACGTGAAAGATATTAAGGGTATACTGACTGAAGGCATCAAGTCATAAAAACCTAGTTCAGAGATAATCTTATTTAAAGCATTACTATTTTTTCAAATACTCCCTTTCTCCCAAGTACAGTTATCTCAAGTTGTCTGTTTAAAAATAATAAAATCGTATATTATAAAGAATAATATTTTTGCCATACAAATCATAAGATTTCGTATAGATGAGTTGTATTTATATCATACGCTTTGCCAGAATAAAAAAAATTAACAATACTGTTTTTTTCAGTCATTATATCCTATGGCTCCATGCTTTCCATCAGTATGTAGAGTAGGGGGTCTCCAAACTACGGCCAGCGGGCGAACATCGGCCCTCGAGCTCTACCAACCCGCCCACCATAGTTTATTTTGATTACATTGTAAAATTTACAAGGTAACTAAATCATACAAAATAATAACATGTTTTTATTGTGGAAATTATGATCAGCGCCTTCATATGCTCAACAGTTAATTCGGATCTGTAAATATTGTTTGTATATTTCATTTTGGAGAATGTTTTTTCACACAGAGTGGAAAAAAGCCACGAGCAAATTAATGCGACTGAACAAACTGCGTGTGTGGTATGATGAGCTAGCTAGGTCTCGACCCTTCGGACTTACGGGCTGTCGCCGTATCTTTTCGTCACCTCTCACGTAGGACACTCCCATTGGCGGAAAACGATTGATATTTCGAGCTACGCCGCACCGACTCACGCTCGCAGACTTCGTCCAGTCTTAGTGGAGGAGTCAGTGTGGTCGTTAGGCTAAAAAGTTTGGAGACCCCTGATTTAGATCGTGAAATTGACTACATTTTGACATTTAAAAAAGAAAATCATTAAAAACTGACTTAATGTGTTCTGTCAGTATACTTCGATAAAGTATTTTGTAACGCCTTTATCATTGTATGAAACGCAATGATATTTTTTCCATTTAAAGCGATAAAAATATCGCTGTAATAATTCGCATGTCCAGTACTTCAATCGGATGCACTGATTAACGCTCGTCGGTTCTTCCATATTAGAGCATATCCTGCCATTTCAATAATGTAATATCAACAACAGTAAAATTGGTCTCTCGTCTGCTTCTTTCATTGTCCTTACACACATATAGAATAAATATATATAGAAATATTAATAAGAGCTCACACGCTGAACAAATCATAATCGAGGGACACATTTCTTAAGCTTTTCAATTAACTTGGTGTTCGGAGATAAACGCTGTTTCCGTGGGTGACAGGTACGGTAAACTCGCTGAGAATAAATAAAGTAATGTATTCTTTGTAACCGCACAAATTCATTTGGAAATCTTAAGCTAAGTATATAATAATTAATTTAATTTTTTAGGAATCTAATACAGCAAAATAAAAATTAGCAATATATGTTGTTATTCGACGATTATGCTTTTATATTATTGTACAATAACTGTGATTATATGATTTTTTATCCACTTGTACATAATTATAATATATATAAATTAAATCAACCTAGGTATTTTATCATACGTTATTTATTTCAAATGATATTTCATTATGTCAAGTTCAATAGTTCGAGTTGTTCACAATTAAAATAAGAAATAATATTGAATAAGTTTTCACGGTGGCTTTAAAAATCGAGGTAACCTATTGCCTATTCTACTAATTTAACATATTATATTATTACGAGTGAACGACAGACAAACCGTATTTGTCAAGATGGTGTGGAGCCGAAATAACTGTCAACAATATTTGACAATCCTTAAACTAACTTAAACACTATTATCTATTTTTTCACTATCAAATTAATGTTTTTTCACAGTTTGAGATTTTCTCAATTACTTTTGCGTTTTTAAAGTATAAATAATAAACTATACAGTAAAAAAATACATATCTTTCAGTAAACGAATACGCGAATTCGATATATGCAATGGAAAAGTAGGGTTTTTCAATGTTGTGTAGGTAGATATAGGTAATGTATTTTTAATGGTCATATTTATTTATTTTACATTTTCCCATCGTTTTTGATCTGTTGTTTAAGGTCATTCATAATTTGATAGTGGTTTGAAATACACTAATTTCATCAAACTACGTAAACATAACTTTTTAGGCGTATTTTTTAATTGAACATTAAATAACGAGCGAGGTAGTAGAAGACTTTTCAATAGAGATTAAATTAATATAATACTTGAAAATAATGGACCGAATGCATCATTGATAATATTAATTTGTGATATCTGGTTATAAACTTGTCACAATTAAATTCGGGTCATTCATGAGAAAGAAGCGATTAAACGGCAAAAAAATAATTAATTAAATATCTTTTGACAAATATTAATAAATTTTAGAATTCAATAATTCATTCCGAACATTATTTGATTGCATATCACATAAGGTGGCAACCTGATGCGGAAATAATTATTATTTAGATATTATAAATGACGTATAAACGCATTATCATTAAGAATTGAATTAGTTTACATTCTTTAATTGAGACAAATCATCAAACCATTGAGACGCTTTCACAAGAAGAAAGTATTTTCCCTGGTAGATAAAACGTCACTTGATCATTTGTTCATATACAATTGTATACAACATGGCAAGTATCATGGTATACATTTTTTCAACACGTGTTGATTAGGGATAACTGGAGCAACCTTCAACTCAATGTGGAAAGTCTGGTACTCACGGTTGTACTCGGTCACAACCAAGTGCCACCGTTTCAACGCATGCATTCTGACAGTGCTTCTTTACGGTTGAGCTATGGCACCTCACTAAAGCACAGGGTAATCTTATACTGTGCTTTGAAAAACAGATGCTTGCGGCGAATACAAGGGTTACGGTGGTTTGATTTTGTCAGTAACTCGGGAACAGGAGGTAAGAGAGCGGATGGACCAGTCCTTTATTATGTGCAAAATAAAAAAGAGCGAGGATGGACCTGGCTTGGACATGTGCTGCGGATAACCTAGGGGAGCCTGAATCCTGCTTTTCTCTTATACCAACTGTGCGAATTCCATCGTCCTGGAAGTCCTGGTCATATTCAAAGGAGCTACGAGACGCCGGGATGACCTGGGAGGAAGTAAGAATACTGGCGGGCGACAGAGAATTTTGGAGGACCGTGTGATGGTCATATACTCCGAGTAGGGCGCGGATATACTTTTAATACTCCATCAGAACCGAGTTAAATGCGTATTACAACATCCAACTAATATTTTTCTACACTAACTTATTTAATAAATTTATAATGTGTGCGTAATTTTACAAGACTACAGTAACAGTACAAATTAATTTAAAGGCAAACCGTGCATCTCATAAGACAAAGTTCACTGTTTTAACCGCTTTTCTTAATATAAAATGCACATAACATAATTTACTATTTATTTCTCAATGATGTCATATACCGACAAGATTATCATTTCGACATGCAAAAAAACTTTGAATAAAAAGATTTGCATATTTTGTACGAGGAAAAATGCAACGGATCTCCGTATGGCAATAGATTATGACTATGTGTAATAAAGAAAACAATAAAAATGCTTGAGCAGCATTCCAAAGCTTCTTGGAAGGTTTATGATGTTGACTGGTTTTCTTCATAAAATGTAACGGAAAGTGGCGGTACAGTTTTATTTTTCTATGAACATAACACCAGTACACTTTTAAATACAATGGCAATACACCAAATGTTTATTCTGAAAGTGAAAAAAGGTAAGCACTCTCGTAGCAGTTTTATTCTACAGGTTTTCTATACGTATCAAGGATATACTGACAGGAGGCACTAAGTCACAAAAACAAGTTCAGAGATAAGTGCAATTGTTTGATTTTTTATGTTATAAAGAACTAGTGGGTCATAGTTGACGGAATTGAAATACTGAACGTCTGTTGTTGTGTGTTTAATCGAAATACTTCATGAAAGAACTTCATGGCAAAAACATTTTTGCATACAAATATTTATGAAATAAAAGTATATGTTTCTTACAAATGCATTGTCGTAAATTGGAATAAATCTTTGAATGGAATCATTTAGTTGAAAAAACAACGTTCATCTTTATTTTTTTTATTAGTCATAATCGAATTGATTAAAAAATGTATACCTACATGTATATGTGATATATACAACGCTTACAGAACAGTCTGGGCTATTATCTAATAAATAAAAATCAATGTGACTTTGTTCTTATCTTATGCATTACCATACCGTTAATCCAATTCCGATAAAACTTTTGTCAAGTTATTGCTTGTACTTGCACGAAGGGTATAGGCTGATTGTAATCAGGCCCGAGCCCGACTCTCAACTTTTTAAATTGTAGTTTACTTATTATATATTATATAAAAATGAATCTCAAAATCCAGATACATCTAAAATCTAAAAAACAGTGACATCTCGGAAAATCTTCCGTGTACGCACCAGTAATTTATTCGTGTACGCACCAGACAGGAAAACAAAAAATATTGTGGGTCCAAAAGCACCTCAATTAACAGAATTAAAACACAAAAACTTTCTTTCTTAGTGGCATTGCAATGCATACCGGGTACTCACAAGTATATTGAAAAAGCATAATTTTTTTGGCATACAAATCATAATATTTGGTATCGATGAATCATGATTTTGCCAGAATAAACAAAATAACAATATAACTAAATACTATTTTTTTCCACAGCCATGACCTCATGATGTGTTCTACCACTACGTAGAACGTTAAATTGTATATTTTTTGATATTTAAAATAGAAAATTATCAAAAACTGACTGTGTTTTGTCAATATAACCTCGATGTAATCCTTACAAATGTTATTATAAATGTACAGAGTATTTCCACGCGATTTGAATTTGTTTTTAGCTTGTTATACGAGTGTTTGATTAAGCTACGCATTTCTATAATTGCCATGTGATAAATAACACCATATCCGTAAAATCACCTCTCTTTATTGTGCATACTTTATTCCGTTATAACAACCGACCCAATTGGTTCACAATAAAAGCCATGGGAAGTTACAGAATTATTAAAACCGTTGTTTATTATATTTTATATCGTGCATTGATATTGAAAATACGAAATTTAAATTGCCGGATGTCCGGAAATCGGATATACGTAGCTGGTATCCGAATATGGTGTATGGCGTCGATGACATCGTACTGGCTGATGCCGAATCGAGTTCAAGGACTGTCTGCGAAAAATGGTGCGTGACGAGTTTTGTCTCGTTGGCCAAACGTTGTGCTGGAGTCAGGTTTTTCTTCGTAGACTTCGGGATCTCTATTACTACACCGAGAATTTAAAGAGCCAGTAATTTAACTATTTATTTTTTAAGGTACTTTATCAGCGGGATTTCCCGAATGGCATATCGATAATATCGAGAATTTATTGGATCATCAATCCAGTGAACCATCAAATCGGAATATTCAACTAGCCATGGCGGAATTTCAATACAATGCAATTTTATGGCGACAATAATGAATTATGCAGTGGAACACTTTTCAGTAGAATTCATTTATCTTTGTAGAGTAATTTAGGCAATAGAATCGTTTTATCGAAAAATTACAAGATTCAAGTATGAGAAAATCTATGTGCTTTATAAGGACGATAATTGTGTAGGTTGTGGTTGATCCTATTGCATGATGTTGTATTTTGACAACACCGTTATCTTACCAGCTGTAAGTAAAAATTAAAATGACATTATATTTGCATGTTAGAACTCTATTATAATATGTTAAAAATAACAAAGTATTTAGTCCCACAACATTTTTATCAATTGGTTGATAGCTATTTCGGCTTCATGGCACCATCAGAACTATCTAATAGTGTTGTAGACAGTAGAAATATACCACCCGAGAACAACGAATGTAACGAAGTTAACGAATGAATAAAAATACTCACTTTGAAAGTAGTGAATATTGAGTGCAGTATCGTGATAGTGTGAAAATTTCAGGTTTATATGTCAACTTGTACTAGACATTATCATGAAAATAAAAGAATATTTCTTGTTTCAAGAGTAAGCTTGCTTAAAAAATCCGGTTTTAGTATTTTATCGGTCGGTTAATTTGGAGTCATTTAAAATAACATTAAAAATAAAAAGGGCGACGATTAAGTTTTGTTGAAACATTTTTAAATTTGCGAAGTGAAACGATCCTAATGGTGATGGTTAGTATTACGTGTTAAAGGTCACATAATCCTGTGGCATCTGGAATATTTTCTCACTTCGTCTGCTTCCTAATTAATTAAGCAACGTGGTAGGTACAACATATCGCAAGATAGTGGTTGCGCAGTGAACGGAGTCGCCGTGCCAATAATTGTTGCGAATGCCACAGTGCTTCCTTAAATAATAATCTAAAACTCTACAAACCACAAAAGATATAGCACCCAAGGACTGTTTACCGAACAAAAAAAAAAAAACCAATTTTAGTATCAAGGAATGGTAAAGACCGTAAATAAACATGCAACTTCAGAAAAGCAAATAAGATGGTCGAATAAAGTAAATATTATATTTGAAACGGAAACGTCTTGCTCTTATAATCGAGAAATACTCATAAAACTTTAATTATCAACACCAAAAAAACAACTACATTACTATGTTCAAAAATTACACTAAACGTATAGGTACATACAGTCTAAACCAGTGTTTCTTAAGCTTATTGAAACAATCTTCTCTTTATCACAATTAAATTACTCAGCGACCCACTCAAAAAGCAAAAACGACTTTAATATTTAATCTATCGTTATATATATTTCATTACATAGGGACTAATTAATAATATAATATACTAATGCAAATAATAATTGTCATAAATGACTGATTATTTCATCCAATTATCCATTTGGATTTCTGCAGCGCCCTCAGATACATTAAAAAAACGTTCCCTAGACCACTGTTTCTTAACCGGTGGTTCGTGCAGATTTTCGGGAGGGACAAAAATTGTCTTAAATTTCAAGTAATAAAATATCAAGCATACGGTGTTGCAGAATTAAATGTTTTGAATAAAAAATCAATTATATAAATATCTATTATTTTATTCCAAAGTTGATGGTCCGCAAAAACATTTTTTGATTTTTTGGTGGTCCGCGTATGTAAAAAAAGTTAGGAAACAGTACCCTAGGCCGTTAAAAGGCTGCTTTTATGCTCCCGTTAAGAAACAATAGTATAAAATTTGGAATTAATGTAAATTAATGTAAAATAAACTATTTTATTCTACTTACAATTATTGAAACTGAGATAAAGTTATTTTCTGTCTAAATACAGTACGAACGAAATACAGAACGGCTCGATTAACTTTTTCATCCATTCAACATTAATTATTTGATTAAATTGGTTTGAATTGATACTTAAGATTTGACAAATTTGCATTGCGTAATAGATAAAGCAGAAATAATAATTCCACAAACGTGCAGACGTCATACGATACATCTGCTAAATAAAAATAATAATCAAACTATCGTTTTACACAGTGACTTATCTCAGCTGTGAAAACGGAGATAGTGTGTTATGAAATGAGCACAGTGGGGCCGTTTTGTGGGAACTCGAGGCAAAGATATTCGGGGGCAATTGAGGGTGGACAGTTTGGACGCAGCACACGTTTCGCGTTTCGTGTGACAAAATTCAGGAAAATTAAGCATCGCGCTTAATCTAGGGTTGCCCTATCAAATTCAATTTCGATTTCCCCAAACGAGGAATTGAACATTTTGACACATACTTTACAATTTGAAGTATTTTAACAACAATTAATAACAAGTTTTCAATCTAATCCTGTTTTTTTAAAAATATATCGAAGCTGTCCTGGAATAAAAACACAAGATCGAAAATATTAAATATCGTCTTAGTTATACCAAAATGTTCCTTATTTCAAACTCTACCGTAGAACACACTTATTTTTATTGATTTAATTGGCATTTACTTGGTAGAACTCCATTATAATAGATAGACATTATTTATCCTATTACACTTATTTTTTTAAATTATACGTTTAAAAACAGTTTTGTACAAACAAATTAAATGAAAAAGGTGCGTTTCAAACATTTGAATCCAATTACTCCAATTCCAATTACTCAAAACCAGTATTTTTCAATTAGTGTTTACTTCCATAATAACGACGATCGGCGATATAAGGCTCAAATAAATTAATAAGAAGCGTTATTAGAATGAGAGTGTCGTTATATTATATTTCTATGCTTTGTCTTATAATAGAAATAGTTTTTATAAACATACCTGATGACAGATTATTTCATGACAATGAATAGGATCGAATTGCCTCAGATAACTGACAATTTTCGTTTGAAAATAAATTAATATTAATAGAAATATAATTTAAAACATCGACTGAGGGTGCTTGATGGAATTTCAATATCAAATTTGGATTATTGAGATTTTGTACACTTCCATGTATTTTACCATGTAAAATACACGGAAGTGTACAAAATCTCAATAATCCATATTTAAATTAATAGAAATATTGTAATGTTGCACAATACTCTAATTGTATAAATTAATTTTGTAAATTGCAAAATGTACTCATAGCATGGAAATGTTTTCGATATGCACTGGCAACCCTGTATTTTTTACACTAATTTTTTTCATGTTCGGATCGTCTCGCCGATATTGTATACAATATAACGACTGTCATTTGTCACGCAAAACCGTATATTAAAAACAATCAATACCACCAAAGAAGCGTCACATCAATGTGCCGTAATTAGCAATCAAGGCATTAAAATGTTTGCTGTATATTTATGAGGAATTTATTTACTGAATATATATTGCTTTACCGTTTACGCGAAGATAACGTTTTTTATAACAGAACACAGTAGCGTTGGTATAAATTCGGCTCCCCTAAATTTTGAAAAGAGTTGAAAATGACTACAGAATTAAAGTCGACGAAAACAGGTACACATAATACTATTTACATTGGTTGGCAATTGTTTTTTTTTGCAATCAGATGTCCATATTCAACAGTGGATTGAAGATTATTCAATACAAAACATTGTTCTATCAGAAATTTGGTAACTTTTTACTAGAGTACTTTTAAGTTTTGGATCTTGGTATTTTTATTGAGCTTTTACATTCTTGGAAACTGTAATTTGAAGGTCATTTTTGTTCAATAAACAATTTCCATATTATATAGCCCAAATCAATTATTTGGCGTACTCCTTTTGATGATTAATTAAATGATTCGAATTAATTATTTACAGTAAAAAATATAAATTATGCGCAGGAAAATTACTAATGTAAAATGAATGGCTTTGAAATTTAATTTTGGTTTGATTACCAAACATATTACAATACACATATACCTACATTTATTAGTTAACTTCTGTGCAGGCCCCTAAGCTTCGTTTACTGAGAAACTTACGCAACTACGCCGCTGAATTTAAGTGACAACGTGAAATACGTTGCTTTTTTTTACGAAATAATGATAATAAAAAGCATCATTGGAAATCATCATTTTATGTACAAAAGACCAATATGCCAAGGACAGCAAGATCAAGAGAGTAATGACTTTGGATACTTCAGCTGAAAAATGAATGTGCGAAAATTTTTAACGACGATATAAATTATTCGGAATATTTTAATCTTTTCCGCGCTCGGCCGGTTCTTAAGTCAATAAAAAAATTATTTATATTAATTATACAAGGGATTTAAGTAAAATTAAAAAAAAAAAGCATCAAAACTAATTGAACAAGACAAATGAAACTGTCACATAAAACGATAGTTTATACACAATTAATAATGCCTTCTTACTTGCAACTGACATAAGCATAAAGTTACGGTCTACCAAATTATTCACGTATAAGAATATAAATGCAAATATTTGAGATAGATGAAGACATATGAGAATAAAAAAAAACTCTTACGTATATCATTTTTTCATTTCGTGATTCTATTTTTTTCTATGTCCGCTCCCAATGTGGAGCATATGGTCTCATAATGGAGGTATCTTAACAGACTTTTTCTACGAGAACTGCTTGTTTCCTCTCCTTTTTTTCGAAGAGAGTAGGGATTGAAGGATAGGGCTATGACAGGACTAGTGGTTAGCTAATCGCTTTCGCTACGCCCCGTGAGGATGGGATGGGTGGGAGGTTGACCCAGACTGCGAACAGAAATCCATAAATAGATTGACAGATCAATATATACCATCCGCACCGGGAATTGAACCCAAGACGCCCGTAACCGTAGCCAGCGACGATAGCAACTGCGCCACGGACGCCGACGATTCTATATACAGAAATAAAACTGGTACTCGTATAGTACATTATTTACTCTGATATGAATATTCTTGCTGAGTTATCGTAAATATTTATGTACTTTAAATTATCATATATTTTAAAAATTCCAAGAATTTTGATTTTGATCAATTTTATTTATAAATATTTATATTGAATAAACTGATTTGATAAAAAAATATTAAGTTGGCGGTTTTTTACCATTTTAAATGTGAATCCATAGAATGGAAGATCTAAATTCCTGTTGTCGATTTGAGCTAACAAACAAAAAAAAATGAATCATATTGCTATGGGGGGCGAAGTTATTTTTCCATTTTCCTAACGTACTTAATTAAATGTGAATCCATAGAAAGGAAGACCTAAATTCCTGTTGTCAATTTGAGCTAACAAATAAAAAAAAATGAATCATATTGCTATGGGGGGCGGAGTTATTTTTCCATTTTCCTCACGTACTTAACAGATTTTCAAAAATAGATATTTTTATTAATTGTGAAAATGGCCCAGTCGGAATTCGAGTACAGTGCCGCTTGCACGCTCCTATAATGCGAACAATACTTACACTGTACTATAAAAGATGTCATAGAATAAAATATGTCAATTATTCAATAAATAATTGCTTATAAATATTTGTATAATAATGATAACTATAATTAAAACATATAGGAGTTACGTTGCATAATAACCTCCGTTTTTTAAATTATAATTTTATGTTCGGACATTTATTTCACAACATCCAATTACGAGTAATAAACACAATATGCCTTAAGCGAGCAATTGATTTTTTTTATATTCATTGCTAGTATTTTTATAAATATTAATTAATTAATAATATGCCACAAAATGCGGCTCTGCTTTATTACGTATTAATAATAATTTTTAAATTCCTCTTCTCAATTTTTCGAATAGATTATAAAACAAAATAAATGACAGTTGACACAATATGACGATTTAAATCAAATAAAATGCACTTGCCTTAATGCACAATTTAAATTAACGATGCACAAAATGTAATAAAACCTTCAAATAAATTACCACAAAAATTGTTCATGAAAAAAAATAATCAAAGATAAAAGGGACCTCTAAATTGTTTGCTGATTTAAAATCATGTGCAAGAAAGATTTCGACGGGAGAAAATATTATAAAATGAATGCTGTGAAAAATGAAAATAGTTATATAAATCATTAAATAATACACAAAAAATATTCACGAATATAGGAAAAATACTGTAATATTAAATTAATGTCAATAATAATATTAAAAATTTGCAGTGTTAAAATTGCTTTAATATATTTTGCAGCGCTCTGCCGTGGTGAGTCGCACTTGTTTCCAATTTCAAATCGCACAACCGCAAAAATACAAACGTCAAAATCAGCATTCCCATACAAAGCGCACACGTTTATTATAAAACGCACCAATACATTCAAAACGATCATATGGTTGGCTCAGACGCACGCACACCGGTATAGCCGTCTCGTTCAGCTGTGTAGTAGAAGCCTGTCTGAGTTTCACAGCTGTTCACATATTATACACATTAGATCAGCTGAGTCGAGAAACGGCCGGGCCTCCTTGTCAGTGTTGCCAGGACGGTGAATTAAATCACTCATTTATTTAATATTTTTTATTAATAAAAAAATATTATACCTTGTTATTGCAATTTTTTATGACAATTTTAATATTGATGGCGTATAAACTAATTCATATTTTTTCTGACTTACTTATATCAATACAATTTTGAGCTTTCAATTCAAATATTTTCTTATTTTATTTCGGGATAATACCGAATGGATTGGTAGACTTAAGGTTCTTTTGTATCAGCGGTTATTGATCCGCTGTTCAATATCACTTCCGTCTTTCGTAAAAATCAGTCACAGTGTTCTGTATACGTTTCACATATTTTTTTGAAACCCATTATATATCTTTTAGTCTAAGAATATTTGTGGTTACTAGGCGGTAATTGTAACTTTTTGTCTTCTAAGAACGGATTATGAAGTTACAGTTAACAATTTATGAAAGTCTTCAGTTGTTTCGTAGAAGATCTACCACGTGTCAAATTATATACATTATTATTCTTGTTTTTGTTGAAACGGAAATAGCTAATATTAATTCCAATCTGGGCGTGTCACGGGGAGCTTTTACTACAATATCTTATTTTAATAGTAGGTCTTTTATATGAATTTATGTTAACAAAATAGAACCACACACGTTATGAAGTAAATGAAAATTAAATGATTAAGACTTTTGCTATCAAAAGTCCTTGAATAAGCCGTAAACCATAAACGAACAACTATAATAACTCGCTTTATATAATAAAATAACTTGGCATCTGGAATTTACTACAGAATTCTCACGATTGGCGTCCGAGGAGGGAAAAAATCCATGAAACTGACCTTGGATGTTAAATGATATGCTAATTTCTTAGAGGTCGATGATCTTTTTTCTATTTAATGACATATTACCCAAGCCCATGTTAAAGCTACCTTTTTGCGAAAATTCAATAACTTATTGTATAGACGAAAGGTCTTGAAAATATCCCTTTATTAAAATGCCTAAAATATTCAACTGTTCAATAAATAAACGCTGTTACTAATGTTGTGTTTGATTCGAAATAATATATAGATTTCCATGTAACAAAATCCCTTTTTGAATTACCGAAGCTAATGTTTTTTACGTGTAATCATAAATCTTGAATACTAGTTTCGGCAATGTACAAAAATACGTATTTTGACTACATCACCGTGTTTTTAATTAAAAATGCGATATTTAAAACATAACAGCTCAATCATTATAGAACACCCGTGGAGATGGATTATTAAATATTTAGTAATTCTTTTATAATTTATTTATTGCTAACTTATTATTAACAAGTGTTCGCGAAAAGAGATACAAATCATACGAAAAAATTGTTTTACTAGGATTATTGATATCAAAAGTAAAAAAATTGATAATAACCACGGATGTACTATTTGAAATTGAGTTGGAAAAATATAATTTTTAATTGCTTTGAAGGCAAAACCTGAGTATATTTAAATGTTGCAGGACACGAGCTAGTATCATATGTGATGAATTGCATCACGGTAGTGCATATTTTTCCTGTAGTTCTGATGAAGAGTTGAATTGAGGAAGAATCAGTATAAAATAAAAAAATAGTTGCAAAATTTCCATTCCTACATTGTAGATGACTTTATCGAAGCGTTTAATGACCGTAAATATTTATCACTCTAAATAAAAATAAAAAAAATGTTCGCAGTCTTTGATGCAGTGATCCAACGAGTGGTTTCCCGTTAAAAATGCCTCAGCAGGTGGGTTTATCGCATTCCGGTGCAATCCGGGACATTATTTTCTCTTATAGCAACACTGCGGCATTTCGCGGTATCAAAATTCCTTTTTCAATTTTCAAACAGTCACGAGTTGGAAAAAAAGGATATAAAATTTTACCCGTGATACCGAAATGATTAAATAATTCTGTTGGGATTTTATTGTGTACAGAATTTTACAGATATAATATTATGATTTTGCACTTTATAGACAATTGCTGCAATGAATAATTTTAACGATGTTAATGGTATAAATGTATTATATCTATAAAATTACACCACAATTTGGTTAATAAAAAGGAAGATAATGCAAAAAAAATATAAAAACCATAATACGGACAATATTACTATAGCGGAATTACCAAATTTATTTTATAATTCTTGTGAAACTAAATAATTTGCTAATTTTACCGTATTAGTAAAAATATAATGTTTTTCGTAATATTTATTTAAATTTCGAGCAGCATATTGAAAATGCGGAATAGATTGATATACTTTTAAAATACTCAATAAATAATACTGAGTCAACTCAGATATAGTATCTGCACGATTAGATATTTATTTATTAATTTTGTGTATTGGATGAAAAGACAAAAATTAATTCAGTAAAACCGTTTGCTTTAGATTCAAATTGTAGATTGAAATTCAAAAATGTTCCGCGACTGTAGATTCAGATTCAAATGTTTTCTCGCCCGGGCGTGATCCATGCACACATAGACAATGTTGAATAATACCGTGTGCATCGCAAGAAGGGTACTTGGCGTTCATCTGAATGCCAAATCACGACCGGCAGTCTTGGAATTCTGGTTCAAATCCGGTCACTCACCCGTTAAACTTTTTCATTCATTCAAAATCGCAGTGGCTTTCCAAGTAGAAAAAATTGGCATGGCCGTGAAACAGTCAAAATTTGAATATCCCCCCGCCCCGCCCCATAAGATGACGTGCTCGATGAACAAACAAACTGAATTCACTTCAATTTTACATTTTCTCTAGTTCTAATATTTTTTGCATAGACATTTACGTAAACAATACGATTGTTATCACTTTTACGATGATAACTAATTAATCAACAACTATTTAGGTATCATGTCATCGTCACCACTGCATTCAATAATGATTCAACTTACTTATATAGTGCTTAACCTGGCAACCGGATTACTTCCCACTTGGGAAAACTGTAGAAAAAAACTTATTATTGCATAAGTTAACATTAATATTTTATTTCATTTGAAGGAGTATAATATTCGATTTAATTCACAAAAAGCAATTATTAATTATAACTGAACGCAATCCATTCATAAAAAGCTACGTATAGGATTGGTAGCTAAGCACCAATGAAATGACAAACACTTTTATACGAAGAATAGAATTAAATTGCATTTATTTTAAGTGCAATATTAAATTTGAGTGACACAACTATGATTTATATTTGCAAGCAACGTTAACTGTGCAGGTTTTAAAATTATATCTGAAAACGATAAAAGTATACCGTATTTGTCAGACGTAAACGTAAAATTACGGTCACTCGATGCATAATTTCGAATGGCACCCATAACGTTGAATATATTGAATCGCTGTTTACTGTTTACAGGAAATGCATCGTAACGTATGAAAAACGGTTGCGAAATTCTTAGAAGATGCATAATCTTCTGACAATGCACATTTTATCATGTAACTATATTCCTAGGCGAAGGTGCGGTAGCTCGATTGGTGAATAACAAAAAAGATATATAGAAAAAAGGCACTTATGGGCGGGGGGAATGATTCAAATATAAAATATTTGGAATGTGTAGTATTATTCTTTTGAAAACTAATTGAAGAAGCCGGAGGTGAGGTGAGGAGAGTGATATTAAGTTTTTATTAGTAATGTATTTATTTATTTCATCGCGTTTTTTGATAAGGTAAGCGATTAATTCAGTTAAAATTTTCCCAATTAAGTCGGACCGAGAACGTTCAAGTCGGACATGGTAATGTTAGTAAGGATGAAAGCTGTGCGACTGCAGAGATAATTGTTCGTAAATCATTCAAGTCCAATATTACTATTATAACCGTTTCCGTAATAGACGACGGTATTGAAATTAAAATACTGAATATCTAAAGCAGGTAATACGTCAGAACTGTGTGTGCATTGTTGACACCGCGAACGTTTACGTCATGAGAAAATTTCATACCTACATATGATATGTGATAATAATAAAGCTTATACAGAGCGGTATGGGCTACTACATATAAGAAAGCAGCTCTTTATGGCAGATATTTTTTTCACGTGACAAATAAGACACACTCTTATGTGGTATTTATTACGCATTTTTATGGTTTCCACAACATTGCAATAATTGTTTACGATTATCAGCTGAAAGCGCCAGCAAAACCGGCCTTAATCATACTTTTAAAATAATGGAATATGTAATGTCATTCTGTATTTTTTGTAATTATAATGTTAGGAAAAGTTACACTATTTTCAAGCGGTCGACTTACACTAATGGAAGTTATGAAATGTATGCACTGAGAAAAAATAGCCCTCTACGAGAAAAACGTGTATTCGTCGTAGATTGACATTTAATTTTGACTGACATGAGATTTATTTATGATTACTTTATTTACACTGTTAGGTTGAATCGAATGAACCTCGCCCATTGAGCGACATCAAAGAAAATACATAATTTAGCACTGATCACGTGTTACGTAACAATTCTGCAATAGACAGCGCTTTTGGGGGGTCAGCTGGTTTCGCGGATTAATACGCAGCCTCGCGGCCGCCCACGGGCCCCGGCGAAACGTGGGCGGGGGAGGGACACCGCCCGCCGGGGCTCGAACACCGACCCATTCGACTTGTACAAACAACATTATTTTCTCACGATTAAGCCGATCAAATATGCGTGCTTCAATTTTATAACCCGAGTCTCTGCGGCATATATGTATATTATATTATCAACCTCGAGTATGATAACTTGAAGTCTCTTTGAGCTATGTAAATCGCCGCGTACTTAAATTATTGTGTTACGTCTTTATGACTCAGTGAAATATTTGCGAAACAATTGTCGACATGACGATGGAGCAAATGATCCTCCAATGTCACAAAACATTGCTCAATGACAGAAAACACTAATGAAAAATGAATTTTCCAAAACGAAGAAAAATCTATGAATCTATTTTCAGAGTTATCTAAAATTAAAAAAGAGTGTGTTTTTTAAGTTGATAATTAAATCATTGAAACTGCAAAGTTCAAATTCTTTATTTAACTGTTCGTCAATCTAGATAATAAATATTTTATTTGTAATAGGTACTCAATTATTAACTGATTGATCCCTTGGCTTATTGTTTATCATATACACATAAATAGTGGAGAAATCTAACCTACAAATAATTATGTTTTATCTACCGTGGTAAATTTATTAAAAAGAACTACGAATAGAAAAATTTTCCGTTCAAAATTTGATAATAAATAATAAAGAATGATAAATTTCAAAGTTTAACAGCCTGCTTCCCAAAGAAATACGATCAAAAACCTTACACACCTTGCTGATTTTTTACATAATTGCTTTGACTCCATAGTTGTGGTTTATGAAAATTGTTTCAATAAATCTGCGTAAATCATTGTTGTAGCTATAGAGTGAATCAATCCGCTTTGTAAATCAGCAAGCTTTTTAAAAAAAGTGTCCATTTTTATGCCCCGAGGCTTAAAAGTTCGATGCCTATTGTGTTTTAATACCAAACAACGCATCCGCGAGATGAAAAAATCTGTGCGTGGACCCAAATAACCAAGTAACTATCATTAATAACGAAACCAGAATTCACCTTGAGCGTTTCTATTCAATGTTTAATAGTTATTTTCATACCTTGTGTTTCATTTACCGACTGAATAACAGTGTGTGGTCAGCAGGTTTCAAAAGTAGGAAAAAAAGGACCGAGAGAACAGGTAAATTTTCTATTCTTCGAATAATTAGATCGGTAACTGAAAATGGGGAAATAAAGAGAGTTTTTAACTACCAAGATTCGATGGCATAATATGTAAAATACGACAACAAAAAGTTGTGGCTTAGCTACTCCATTTAAAAGGAAAATAAGTAGGTCTATAGGCCTGTAATTACTATAAAAATTCTTGGTCGATTCATATTCCAGAAGTTTTTTTTATATCCATGAACAGGACTGATTCCTCTTAACGAGTATAGCTTGCCATCAGGTAAGTATCTATATTTTTGTGGTTACCATTAAAAATTGTTTCAGGTAGTATTCAAACGAATAATTAGTAATACTTTCTAATCATTAGACGATGAATAATTTTGAATAATCGTTTCAGAATATGAACTTATATTAAGGGTATAATAATATTTACCGCGAAGCTCAAATTTTTTATTCTTTTGGTAGTATAATAATTACAAGTTCTGTTTTATAATTTTAATATTACATTAAAATTGAGTGCGCCACTGAGGGTGATGTAAATTCATTAAAATTGGCACATACTTTGTACAAAATTATTATGGTCTAATGTGTGCGATACAAACAGGCTTCGAAGAGGACGACTTACGTACTCGCAAACGAATATTATATAAGATATTTTTATTACTATATGATGAAAAATAATCTAAAACGAAAAGCATTTCAGCACATTTGGGACGCGAGATAACTTCTTCACCAAGTGCCAGGCCATGCTGATAGCTGGGCGCGTGCGTTATTGGTGAAGGTAATATATTAATAATGAAATGATTCAGTATTTTTGCTGTATTTTTAAGATGGCGTGCAAATACTTTGTATACATATATGGCATAGTAAGCGAAACAACATAATGCCTGTTTCATCTGGAAGGAACCAAACTGATTTGCGGATGTGGAATCAAAATCAAATGTTCTTGGGCGGATATGGCAAGATTAAAAACCGTAATGAATCTTTTATTTTTCAAGCTTATTATGAACAAATGTGAATTAATAATATACATATTTTTAGTCTTCTGTTATTTAAAAAGTGAATTATCTTCAATATTATTTTACACCAGAACACGAGAAGCAATACTGAAAAGTATCAGTTCAATATAGTTACATATACATATTGAATTGCAAATATAAAGTTCGTATTTCGTGCCTGTTCCGAACAACGTGATACGTTGGGATCCCTGATACGTTTTAAAGGAAGTTTCAAATCACGTTTAATAGGTTTGACCTGTTAGTTGATAATATGCAGATAACCTAAATTGATATGGTAACGTTGGAGGGAAAACTACGTTAAATAATGCAGTTAAATGTTATGTTGTGATTTTAAATTATCGCCATTTAATTGTTGTTTTTCACTTAAATATTAGTACCAGTAACAAATTATATGATGGCGCCACTAGTAGCCAACAACAACTACTGTCAAAATATACATCAAATCTTTAGTTCTTATTTTCGCCACGAACATAGCTGCGAGATGTCAAAAGTAGTGATACATTATAGATTAAATTTTGTGTCATATTATAACGTTAGGAATCAAATATTATATATATCAGATATCTTGCAAAATCGTTTTATGTTTCCGCTTGAATAGTTCCTAAAAAAACAAACGTAAAAAATATTAACAGCTGCGATAAATAACAATAAAAATATTCAAAATCGGCAACAATATAATAAATATTCTTTACAGAACAGCACTAATATTGCTGTTGCTTCTTGTATATTATATTGTAGCCACACACACGATCGCAATATAATATACATAGTGGTAAAATATTATCGTGAATATTTATAAATAGGTATTCAGAATCACAATCAATGAATGGTTAGGTACATCCGCCAACCGATTCGGCGTATACGACGCTTTGGAAATGAACGAGGTGAGTTTTTTCCCCGTCAGTACGTCAAATCGCCCAGTGACAGCGTGTATTTTCGTCGAGTAAAAATAACGAAAACATAACATAAAACCATATTTGGTGGTACCATTCAACATTATTTGGTCAATTTCTACAAAGATTTTTACGATACAAGATTTAAACGCGGTTTCAAGAATGATTATTAACGTTTTTAAAGATGGTACCTATTTTTTCTGAGAAGAAAGATATATAATCCAAATTTAATTATTATCAATAATCCAAATTTAATATTGAAATTCCATCAAGCACCCTCAGTCGATGTCTTAAATTATATATATATAAATATATTACAACAGTTGTAAATGTTTATAGAGGAAACGCGAAGATCCTAGTACAAAAAGTTGATATAATTTCATATCAACAAAGTTAAATAACATACTATAAGAACTCAGAACACGTATTTTCATATTTTCTCGTGATAGCATTTCACTGAATATAAACAGTCGCCAATAAAACATTTATAGCGGTTATTTTTAATTCATAGCTAGTTCAACTGATACGCATATTTAAGTAAATCATTGAGAAACAGTGATTGATTCGCTGTAGCAAAAATGTAAGTTTTATCAAGATTGTAGATCAATTAATCAATGTTGTAGATTTCGATTCGACGAAGAAACAGAGCTCGCATAAAATCTTTAAGCGTATAGCATTGTGTTCATTTTGAAGGATATTTTTATTTCACATAGGTAAGGCCTTTGATTTCGGGCAATCGATCCGCCAGTCCATCACGAAGCAAAGTGCTAATTGCTAGGCAGCAGATAAACTTGATCAAATCGCTAAAAGAGTAAATCAAAAGAATTAAAGTGAGGTCGTGATATCACGGTCATTCTGCTCCTTTACAAATAATAAAAAAATCATGTTTTTTTTTTACAATAGCAATGTTATTTGTCTAGTGTTGATAATGTGGCAACTCCCATGATTTAGGTCGCAACAAAAAAAAAAGAATTGAAACTGATGAGAAAACGCGTCGTTATTGAAATTAGTTTCTAACCTAAAAAGAAGCATGGTTGCTTACTTCACGCTATAATTCTTATACTCATAATAAAATTTAACTATCTTACGAACTTTGACTTCAGATTGAAGATTGAAATCCAACGCAACCATTTCTAAATTTCATATTCAATATTGGTAATATTGAATTGCGAGTCATAACTCTCAACTGGATTTGGGGCGGCAATGTACGCGATCTTGATTAAAATTCTGGCAGTGCCAAAAATTATTAATGATTTTGTTTCCCCCTCGATACCAGTAAACAACCTTTCATTATGCAACGGGTGTTAATCTAACAAAAGTAACTCGAACTAAATCGTAATTTAAAAAGCCGGTTAATCTTGTTAACTAAGAATAGATAACACACTACTTCCTTTCAACATGCTTGATTTTAAAGTTACTTCTAGTTTGTAACCGAGGTGAATTTTTATGTTTTTTTATTGCGTTCGAAGAATGACGCATCTAGATTACAAAAAGGGAACCATTCATTCAATATTATCGTAAAAAAAAATAAGATAAACGATCGCCGTGGTCATGTCAATATGTATGGAGATTTGTATATTTTTCTCACGTGAACAACAAATACTCAGATGAACAAAATCATTGAGATATCGCTGTGGCCTAAGGCAATACTTTATATACTCACTGAAATAACCAATATAATAAAATACAAGTGAATATTGATCACTTTTAATAAAATAACTTTTAACATGTGAACAAGTCTTGTGAGTGAAATAGTAGTAAAATGACTTACAACCAAAGAGGTTTTATCTTGACAATCAAACATCAAAATGAAAGATTATCATATCACGATTTTTAAAGCATGTTTTTTTTTCAATATAAGATCTAGATTCAGTCGTACACCCACGCGCGAAGGAACTGTAGCATGTAATTAAACTGTGTGCTCAGTATAACTTTTGTAAAAGATATTAATATCATTCGTCACGTCATAGAATGAAATAACTGCACGTTTTTCGTATATGCATTATAGCCCATTGTAATAGAATTATACAAGTAAATTTCTTTCAAGTGACTTATGAATAACTACTACATATTACACACGAAAATCCACAGTAGAATTTATATAGATATGGAAATATAATGTATTTAAAACTCGCATGAGTTATTGAAGCTGTATGAACAACATTGCTTTGGCTTAACAGTATAAAAAGAGGTGGAAAAAATCTTTTTTTACGTATTCTAGTGTTTTGAAATCAGCTATCCATTAGTCGTGTAGGTTATGAATATTTTAATAAGAAACGTCACACACTTCTTTTGTTTCTATCAGCGTGGTTGTTAGTTTCTAGCACCGCTATTTCAAATATTATTTCATAATATTGAGTACAAGGTATTAAAAGTCTAATGATTTAAAATACTCACGCAAAGTTCGGGTACTGTGATGCTGTTGTCTGTGTAGAATACTAATATTTCTGCGGGCAGTCCTTGTGAGCTGGGCTCCCGTAGTTTGGAGGCAAGGAGTAGGCAGGCGGTACCGAGGAGTTGGAGGTGTCCTTTGCCGATGCAGCAGACGCTTAAGAATCTGTCTACGTACGTCATTGCCAAGGTGAAGACTTCTTGCTGGCATTGCTGCTCTTCGCAAACCTGGAGACAAAAATAAAACAGATGTGAGATAACATAAATTAACCATTAAAAGATGTTAACTAACACGTACTTTAAGCCAATGTTTTTTACGCTACGCACAGCAGTTTTAGAGCCCCCGAGCACTCCAATATAAACTATTCCAATTACTTTTTGTAGAAAAATACACAAATGTAATCAAAATTACTACAGTTAAAATATTTATATTAAATAATTGTTTTTTTTATATATAAGTGTCATATAATGTAAATTTTAAACATTTTTTTTTATAAAATATATTTATTTGCATTAATCTATGCCGCGCATTAGTTGGTTTGACCTGTTCAGCCATTGTATTTTCTGCGCAAAGAACCTCTTTGTATCTTAGAGGGAACATCACTTCTATCCCAAAAATTATGGTATTAAAATTGACAAAAATTTGTATACAAAATAGCAGGACGCTTTCCAATATTTGTATGATAATGATAATTTGATCTTGAATACGTTAATTTACATAAATTATAAACAAAGAACTAGACACCACGCTGAATGAAGACTACGAACAATCGCTAATATTTTTGTAGAGCGAATCCGTTGACAAGAACTGACGGAGCATCCAATTAATTTTCAAAACAAAGAGTTATGCCAGCTTTTTGAAGTCGGCGGTGAAGTAAAAAAAAAATACACGAGACAAGTGAGGTACGCCCATGACGAGACTTCTACTGTTAATTAGGGATGGCGAATCGTAATACCGATATTACCAAAACCGGGATCCCGATATATCGTTTGAAAAATTAAGCAAAATCGAAATGTAATTGATTCATATTTTGATTCTGGCATCATCCGTGGCTAATATATAATATGAGGGTACAATTCTTTGTCCAGTCTGACAAGCGTTGAATCTGAGAGAACTTTTCTTGAGCCTGACATATTTGCAAGAACATCACAGGAAAATTTACAATTTTTAAGGTCATATTGTAATTCAAAGAAATAGTAAGCTTTAATATTAATCGGTATTTAAAATTAAATACCGGTACTAATTTATTCGTCCGGTAATACAAACCCTACTTGCAGACATACTGAATGTTACGGTTGCTTACCTGCATGGGTTTGCAAATTATAATCAGCAAATTCTCTATTCAATGAACAGCTTATGTTTTCTATGGTCAGTTAATTCAGTAATTTTATATATTGCTTAGTGTTATGAAATATATAAGTAATTTTATCTGATTAAATTCAGACTAAGTATTACGGAAGACTGAGTATGTGAAAGAAGGTATCATCATTAGTTGAAGTCTAGTCTTTGTGGGTTTATACTTGTAATACAATACCGAATGAAGCTTTTAATTTACTGAAGCAATTATTTGTATAATATGAGAAATCTTCTGTCTTGTGGATGTAATATTTCTATGCGGACATTATATAGTAATTTCCCTTTATGCCGACACTTTTCCAAACAATAATTAACGATATTAAGATAACCACTGACGTCGCTTTGAAGTAGATTTAGTAAATAATCTTTAAGCAGTGATATTTTGTGTTTTAATTTACGACGAAATTAAATGAGATAATTAAATCTAAACATAGTTATTTTACCAGAATTCCCATTCCAATAAAAACAATGCTTTTCCTGTTTTAAATAAAGGAATATATTTTTTATGTCAAATTGAGTGAATGAACAGAGAGACTCTCCGAGAAACGCGAGTTGTAAATACCTGGTCAACGAAAACGAGGGAAGGATATTGTAGGGGTCAAGGGGGGGAAGGTTTGTAGGCTTTAGTGGGAAAACACGAACTATGAAGGCCGAGAACCGCCTATACATGAATGGATAATGAGCTCCTCTCGAGAATTAAAGTATATATGCAAGAATGTGTTAATTATCGTGGAGAATCAAAATAAACAAATTGATTATGAATTATTTAATATGATTGACGTTTTGTAGATATTGCTGTGATAAAAGTATTCATTATATGTGAATATGGAATCATTGAACTTTTAATGTGAAACGATTTTTTTTTGTAATTATAATACCAATTAGATTCGATGAATATGTTTAGATTTGAGTGGCAATTAATGTGTTATTTAACTTTAATTTTTATTATTCCAGAATGAAACATTATAATTATATTGAGTACACAAAAGTGAGAAGGTGGAACTATGTAGAAAAGAAACAGCATCATTAGGGATGATAAACTGGAGAATAAAGGGTTTGATAGCATTGCCTGCAGGTGATGTGGTAATTGGCAACAAAGAAGTGACAAATAATTAATTTAAATTTTATTGACTAGATTTGATAAAGTTTATTGTACTAGAAATACATTTCATTATTCATAAAAAAACAAAAAATGTTAATAAACCATATGTATGGCGTAGAGCCTCTACGCCATCGTAGACGCACCGCAAAATTAACAAAAATAATATTTTAAAAAAAATTGAGCGAAAGTAAAGTATAAAATAATTAAAGATGCGTTAAAATTATTAATCGAGTTGAAACTTACTACACTGTGATTACGGCAAGTCGTTACCGTGTTGGTACATCAGTAGTAATTTTTTTGAATTAATTTTATAATGATGAAACAGCTACTAATGCTATACTATGTTAATATTCGCGCAAAAAACCTCATTACTGTCAGTTCTTATTAAATCAAATTGAAAAGATTATTACTTTGGATGTATGCTAATATCAATTAATTCAAAGCGAGGTAGAGTATGTATTGAAAATTTATTCACTTGTCTCAATGAAATATTCATGTGTAGATATAATAAGTTGAAAACAAAGCATGGCCATTAATCTTCAGTCTTTATTTAATTTAATTGTTTACTTATAAAGTTTCATTATTTGTTTATTTTAAAATAGCTATGTAAGAAACTGCTTAAACGTTTCTTATAAGTAGAAATCCATTTTTAATCCTTGCTACAAAACGTTGACCGTTGTCACTATTAAAATAATTTAGCTACGTGCCAACACGTGGTAATGTAATGCATGTCTATGGAGTGTGGAAAGAGTTCTTTCAAACGACCAATGGGTTAATGACGGATGCAGATAGTAGTAGCAGATAAATATACCATTAAATAAAGCGCCTCTTACAACTGGCATGATTTGTAATACATATTTTATTGATAACTTTTCCAAATAAGTATTTAGCGACGATTTAACTATTACATAAGTTTGCTTTTATATTATTTGGAAGAGCAGCATGTAGAGATAGCTAGCTATAGAGATAGTGGACTGAATTGTAAAATTAAAATTGGTAACACGTGTCACAAAAGGGAGCGAAATACTTGTCAGACTACAAAAAATCAACGTAATAACGTGGTTATAATTTTTAATTTAATATTAAAATATATTTTTGGCGTTATAATGTGTATTTTTAATTAAATAGTAAATGTTATGAATTAAAAAGACCGGCTGAAATAATTGCCACGTAAACTGAATACTTATTTTCAAAGCCACAAAAACAATTTGCGGAAATGTTAATCTTGTAACATTCAACCGCAAGATATCTGTGATAATATAAAAGCAATTTTACACTGTACATCTAAATATTATAATCTTTCTGGCGTGTTCGTATTTTTACTAAAAACTTTGCATAATATATGTATGATTTTAAATTAGTGACCAGGTGATAAAATAGCGAGGAAATCTGCACAGGATGTTAGCATACCCTGTAATATAAAAACAAAATTAGAATCCACACAGCGACATGGATAAGATCTCTATTCTAAATAGTCCTTTCAGTTTAGAGGCCCATTTTCTGAATGGGCTGTATAGACGTTTTTCAAATGTGTTTTGTGAGCTTTTAGTATATACATATTTTAATAAGGTTAATACAAAACGTAGGCTAGATGTAAACGAATTTGCTTCCCACACCTGAATCTTTTAACGAAATCAGGAGATGATTCTATATTAATCTATGTTTAAAATATAAACCACCAAAATTAAATCGTTTATTCTAGGTTTTTGCGTACGCCAGAAATTTCAATACGTGGTCACATACGTAAATACCTATTTTTTAGTAAATGAATGAATACATAAATACTCACTGATCTCCGTAGTATAATAAAATTGTCGAACAATTAGGTACTTACAAGTGTCATAAATATTTACGATCATCAACATTCATGCAAACATTGATAGAATTAATACAACAGTTTATGAAAATTTACACATCATTTAGATTTGAAATAGATAGACATTTACGGTGATAAATGACAATTATTAATAGTTTCATTCAGCACCTTGGTATCGCTTAACGATATTAAATGAACAATACTGGTTTATTGATAATGATTAATAAGCAATTCATAAAAAGTAACAGGTTACTTTGGCGCACTTTGACACTTCCTTATTGACTGACCGTTAAGTATACTTTGAACGAGTGCCAAATATAATTCAAACAATCATCTCATGAAATATGTATCTCTATACAGAGTGGTGATGGCTATTTGTTTAGTTTTATTTCTTCAAGTCCGTTGTACCTACATAATTCATCATTACACTTCAAAATAAACGACAACACTGCCACTTAAAAATTAGACCAAGTATGTTGTCAGCATCTACGATTTTATTTTTAGCTAGCGTCTACGATATTTCTGGCTGAAGTCGCACACTGCGAGATTATTTACAATTTACTGGCCTTACGCACTTATCCGATTGTTATTAAACAAATGTATATTATATTCGATGCCGATATAATCTTATAATCATGTATGTTGTCAATCTGTGATGACCGTGTCGAAAAATATTTATATATAGGTCAATAAGTTGTGTATCTAATCTTTAGTGCTAGTCACCCAAGAACGAAATTTCATATAAATGAATTATCAATTCAATGCTGTGTTTTTAATATAATTATATTCAATTCCTCGGCCTCTCGATTTAGAAATAGTTAAATGAAAAGAAGAATATATTGAGACGATATTGTTAGCTTCTGAAGCCATTTATTACGAACAAACAATCATGTTGGCTTATAATATTAGTTTTAGAGATGATTTGCAACGCAACAAATACACGATCATCAAAAAATAACAGTCGAAATACTATAACCGAACGTCCACTTGTCCGCCGAACCTTAATATTAGAATCCTTCTCGGAACATCTTGTTGAGGGGTCATTTCACTTTAGACTGGTAGAACGCAATTCCGTTTGAACTCGTTAGCGAATAAAATAAACAATTTAAACAGGACCTACAATGGGTAACAGGATGTGTGGATATTAAATATAAATACCTACTTAAATGATTATTGAGCAATCAATAATCTTTTGTGTGAAATATTACATACTATTAAACGCCAATACCATGCAATTTTGTTAACCTTCAATAGGTACACAGGTATAATGAAAACACAAATGTTACTTCATTTTCTGTCTTCAATTTATATAAATATACAATGATAATTTAAAAAAGGTGTTCCTCCCAGGTCTTACAATCTTTATAATTGGGCGGTATTAGAAGAAAAACAGAAGAGAAGAAACTATAAGGAATATTTCGGAATAATATAAGACCGAAGGTCTTCACCATTTTGCAATTAGAAACAAAACAATCTTCTGGGTTAAAGGGTGAAATCATTTTATCTACCCGTATGAATTTGCGTATTGAGTAAAAATTACACAATTTGTCATGCAATATGTATTTTTTTTTAAACGATGGATCATTTAATTTGTCTACATTTTGAAAACGGCCGACTGGATACGGGCGTAATTCTTGAAGAAGAATGACTCTGTCGTTAATGTTGTTGTTTTCATAATTTCATACATGTACATCGTGATTCATGCACGTCTGCAATATTGTCACTAACAAGTGCCTGACATATGTTCGGATCCCTTGCACCCCAGACTCGCAGGCTCAGAGCAGGGCGGCAGGGGGGGTCAAGGGCTGCGTTCTCTTCAATGAATGAAGCGAGATGGTTTTAATAACGATTCCTGCGAATGCTCATTTGGCTGGCGGAATTCTCCGCTCGGCGCTTATCACAAAGGGGACATCGGGGCTATACTATACGAGGCGCTCGCTGGGAACGGCCAATTTTTTTTATCCTTCTTGTCGACCCATTAAAAACGGCGGGCGGAATTTTTTGCACACACAGGCGCTTCTTATGAGAGGAACCGTTGGAACCGTCATCATTCTTATATCTAATTATAAAATATCAATCTTTTAAAAATTCGAATTAATAATACTCAAATTACGTATTTCTAGTTTAAAGCACCAGGTTAATCTATTAAAAGAATATTATGTTTAGATTTCCACAAAAAACTTCGCATAAAAACTGTTATTGGTGAAATAGCCAGACCAGAAAATGTGTCAATGTTTTGATACCTTTAACAAATAAGCACTCTTTTGTGCAATTATAAATTATTAAGTAAAGGAAATTATGAGTAGTTTAGTGCGAAATGAGGTTATAACTTTTATCAGCTTATAAACATCTTTTAGTTGACGCACGCACGGGTGGCCAGCCGCCATGCGCCTAACCGCCTATCGTGTTCTATATGAAAAGTGGCTGGCCGCCAGTATGTATGAACTCTAGTTGCAGTGTGTATAGTCACTTACTGACTAAAATGTTTAAATCTTCAAAGTGCCAATTTGATTCTTCGGAATGAAAATTCGAATATATTGGACAAGTTACTCTCTAAAATATCTTGGGCCACACGATTATTATTGTTGGAAGTAATTATAAAAACATATAAGTTTAAGTCTATATTTATATTATACCTCATTTATTTATCTCATTGTGTTCATAACAAATTTCGATAATGGACGCACATATTCTTAAATTTGTTTTATATAATCGTAACTTATTATGATGGAATAATAATGTACAGGAAATAAATGCAGTAACTTATAATAATTATGTGCCAGAACGTGCCATAGACTGTGTGTGTGACATTTATTTTAAGTAACCATGTATAATTTGACCAAAAAATTATTATTGTTTATGGTATTAAAAATGGCGACGGGCCACCGGCTCAGCTGTTTAGTCTCACGAGTCTCCGGTGTGGCCGTCTCTTGGCAATTATACGCGATACGAATCGGTCCATTGTTCTCAGTTCATTTCA
The DNA here is from genome assembly GCA_022494535.1 of Himalopsyche phryganea. Lineage (NCBI taxonomy): Eukaryota > Metazoa > Arthropoda > Insecta > Trichoptera > Rhyacophilidae > Himalopsyche > Himalopsyche phryganea. The sequence continues at coordinate 3,316,493 of JAGVSL010000065.1, read as the reverse complement.
CAGGTAATATCAGCGTCGCCATTTTTTGCAATACGTAATGAATAAATCTTTCAGGGAATGTTGACGTTATTCAGCATTTTTGTAAATGTATTGTTCACCTTATACTTGGTACAGTACACACTATCGTCTCGCTCCCAGTAAGCGCCGTTTGACATCTTTTACAATTTCAATTGAGGCCAGTATATAATCATTGTAAAACACCACAGATTTTTAAAGAAATAATTTCATAAAATATACTGTTTTTACAGCGACCAGCTTTTGCAAAAGCTCTCAATCTTTGAGGTCTGTATCCGTTTTGGGTCTGGCGGTGTCGGGTTAACGCAGTACTCACGCACCGACTCGCTTAAATACCAACTAGATCTCTACAATGTATGAAATTTAATTTCTTTCACTTTTACGAGACGGTTAACCTTACACAAAACGTTTACATTAATTAAAGAATGAAACTATCCTAGAGGCTTCTGAAATGATGTCAGAAGAGTTTCGACGAGTAAAACATGTGCAGAAAGCATATATAATAAATTATATAACTTTTAATCATAGGCTATAAATCCAGAGTTTACATACATGCGAGAATGTCAACATTTTTATTGTCAATTTACGAAATATACATTACATTAGTGATAGTAATCTGCGTTTACAATTAATGTCCTCTCAATTCTGTTATGTGTTCAATATTAATGGAGGATTTATTGTTTGTCGTATTGTTTTATTGTTACAATGATTCCGGTGTGTTGCTATTGACCAATAGATCGATATTAATGTGCAGGTTTTAAGATTACATGTATATATATTATGATTATCGAGTGTTTCTTGTTTGCGACTGCGTATGTGAACCAAAATACAAGCCTCACAGACCGCACAAACGGCAAAGCTACCACCACAAGCAATTCGTGACCACCGCTCCCAGCAATGGGCGCACATAAATTGCGGACACTTCTTCTTTCCGAAATGTCCGCCGTTCTCGTTGTTGTGATTATCTAAGATCTGGGTTTCGTGACGACTCTCAAACGAGGAGACGACATACCAATTTGCACGCTTCGTTTTATTATTGCATAGAATGTATCGGGAGATTGGCGAAACACGAGGGAAATACATATTGTGAATCGAGAGCAGCTGGCGTGTCCTTGCTAGAATTTCTACTGAGTAGTTATTTGCATTTATTCCTTAAAACGTCTACAGGAAATCTCAAATTATTATGTACATAGGTATTATATTAAATATGAAGAAATTTCTCGATTTACGACCATTCGCACTTACGATGAAAAACAAATAAAGTTATTGAAATCAGGTGTACAAATAATGAAGATACTCCAGAATGGCGGTTTCTAATATATCATATCTTTAGATAATAATTAGAAACTTCAAAATCAAAAGTTAATGAATTTATCGTTGAAAGATATTTACATAATCGAATACAAATCTGTAAGGGAAGAATAATATGGGTATATTATAACGACGCATTGGTAACCACCTGCGCAATATTTGAGAATCAGTGGTAATATTTTAAAGCCTACGATGGGTTGAGATATACCTAGTCTATGTCGGTTATAACAATAAAGTCATTAGTTTAAACGATTTTTTATAAATGGGTTTTAGTCCTATTTACAATATTGTTACTAAGATTTAGTAATTAATTATTTTATTTAAAAAAGGGTTCGCAGCTTTTACTTCACATATTTATATTAAGCATTGCCGTTACACAAAGCGATGGGTGGCTTCTTATGAAATAAAACTGCGTCGTTTATGGTTATGCCTGTGTTGTTTCTTCTTTTAAATTAATATAATAATAATTATATCTATTGCTGTGTAAAGTTTATCTTTGCGTACGTAATTAGAGTTAATGTTATTCACGACGGCAATTATATTCATCAGAATTATTTTTTACCAATTTGACCGTAATTGTATTAAACTGCGCTTAATTGATGTAAAAAAACAAGCATTAATTTATTATGGACGAAGCTTTATTCTAATGGGCAATTTTGCCTACCAGAAGTTATATATTTAATTACGCAATCTCGTGTTTTATTGCGATATCGTTCAAAACTGCAATGCTCAGTTTTATGTATTTACAAGAGTTAATTGAACTGAAAAATCTTTACCGACACTTCAAAAAACATGATCGAAATTTGAATAGCCGCATGGGTAATTTTGTCTATGGTTGAAGATGAATCATACGTAATAATTATTAATTAATATTACCAATTTTATGCTAGTAACATTACATTATTACTACATCATAGATTATCTATCAATTTACTGAATCTATAATCAAAAAGAATAGCTAGTGTATACAAATCAAAATTATTAAATAATTGTGTCAAATAATGTAACCAATTTTAAATGAGCCTGAACAAAAGAGTAAGATTAATGCAGAAAATAAATCTCATTTTAACATTATATTTATACATTTAAATTTTATGATTGTTCGACATATTTTTTTGAACGTGTCGATTTATAGAATTCTTCCACCTGGTATTCCTTCGCACATTTCACGGATTATAAGTGATTTCATTCATTTTGCAGTAAGGGGAACATAGTTATGTTTAAATAAACTACAGGTGTACATTTAATATTAAATATTATATTTAACTAGGCAACATCATAGGTATCTTGAGTGGCGTAGGTATATTGATAGGTAAAAAAGTAAACGCCTGGAAGAAATGATACGGTTAAAACTTATGTAAATACCAAAGTGATAACGTTTTAAAATGTAATGGTACTGTGACAAATTTATTGATAATTGCGTCGTAAAAAAACTGCTTCAATATCAATCGGACCACCATCATACCTGTCTTAAAAAAAATAAGCAGCTGCCTCAGAGCATTGCCGGATAAGTGCGTTGAAAAAATTAATCGACTTCTATCGAACTGTCAATAATATGCATAATAACTTCTAACAATTTTTCGAAGAATCATCATTCATCATCGAGTAGAATATTAACTAGGCATATTGAAGACATCGTATCGTCCGAATTATTTTATACTGCGGTGGAAAAAAATTTGAGCTATTTAATAATGTTCGTAGTCTTGTGAGAACGTTCTCTGCTTCTTCGTTCTATCATACCAGAGGTGAGGAATCTTTTCATCTCTGAAGAATATTTATTTATATATTATCTAATTAAGCAACATCCATAAGATAATACCTAACAATATTTGTACATTATTTTGTAAATAAAATGATAAAAAATACCTTGAATACCTAGAAGGCCGCAGGTTCCCTATCTATGATATACAATGTCAACATCACTGCTTGAAAATTGTTTTTATTGAGTTTTTAATCAACAACTACCAGTCCTCGTTAAATACTTACCGTTGATTTACTTTAAAAATTTTGACGGTTAATAATTTAACTATCAATACTTTTGGAGCAGTTTTTTACTGAATGTATGAAAAAAAGAAAAAATCTTTAATAAAATATCATAAATGGAATAAAATAACTAGGTCTGGGAACCTTGTTAGTGAAAACAAAAAAAAATACACCAACATTTTTATAATTAAGATAAACTAAAGCCTGTACTCATTACTGTATTAAAGCGTCTTTCTGTTCATATTGAAAAGTGTTGTAAAAAGAGCCTCTCCAGCTGACTACGTGACTTATTTAATTTGCATATAAATTTATAGAGGGGCAATTGTGTGACGTCATCGCCGAGGAATGCCGAACAATTACGAAGCCATGGCTAATAATGGCGACAGTCTTCTGTATCAGCTGATCATATTTTTATTATTTGTTTTAAAATGATTAGTCTGGGGCCGCAGATAAAAAAAATGCTGTTTTAATATTTGCGAACAATTAACAATACGCTGCGCTATTTAGAAACTAACCTAATCTTCGAGTCAATATTCTCTGTACTTTCGTGCTACAATTTACACGACATCGCATTATATATACCTACTAACGCAGAAGTAATTCATTATTATGATTTAATGTGCATGCAATGTCAGTTTAATTAAACATACGCTGTGCTATATCATAATTATGGAAATGTGCTACAATCAAGCGAGCACTCAAAGAGATACTTCACGAAAGACGATTCGCGAGAAACTGACAGGACATCGCGTGTTGACGAAAATGCCGGCCGCGTGTCAGCTGATAGCTGTCAAAATAGTTCAGCTGATCGCCGCTAGATGCATACAAATTGTTGCCAGGTACACGTAAAAATATAATTGAAATATTTCTTTACTTATTGAATTTATGGCCGTTGAATATTTGTTATGTGTACATTTATTTTTCTTTCTCGACGTGTATACTTGAGTAGTACACTTATTTTTATTTCATTTTCATTGATGACGAATTTTGACGACAAATGCCTTAACTGATAACAGGTGTTGGATAGAGAAGCCAGTAAATGATTTTGTTTTATAAACAATGCCATACCATTGATAATAATGAATTTATGTTTGAGGGTTCCTATATTTTAAGCATAAATATATCTTATTTTGGTTTCAACTGATAAAAATAGTAGAATACCAACACACCTGTATACAACACATAAAACGTGTAAAAGATAAGTGGTGAGTAATTAGAAAACATTTTCAGGATAAAGAATGCGGAACATTGGCGTTAGTTTGTGTTGGTGAGTGGGGAAGAAAATAAGTATTTTAGTACTAAAATTCAGACATCTGCTATTTATTTCAGAATACTCGACCACGAGGCGTCGAAAAATGGTTGCGTCTGTGATAAATGAATTCAAAGTGAAGCGAACAATGAACATGGCTCTGTCTCGTTCTTTAAGATAAATCTAAGAGTTTTTTAGCATACGTAAGCAGTGTTCAACTACGTTGAAAATGTGAAAAACATGCTTCATTTTCCTATACATTTTATTCAATTAAACCGTGTTTTTATTGTTATAGTAATTAGTAATATATGCGTACTTTTTCTTTATGGCCTAGTAGGCCACTTCTAAGACTTAATATATATTTTTTATTGTATAGTAGCTATTTAATACAATCAATGAATGTAACCCATGGGTTCAAAAGGCCACCGATAAACTGACACCAACGTAAATAAAGTAAAATTTGTATACAATGTATTTCCTCTAATAATGTAGGACAATATTTAAAAAAAAAGAACTATTTCGTTATATGCTGACTCGGCCAGATATAACAAAAGGACTGAGCTAAGCCAATAGCTCTACGAAATATCAAATTTTTAAATTTTTAAAAGAATGATAACTGTAAGATGTATACAACAAAACAAAGCGAAATATGGGTGCTAAAATTTATTGCTTTTATAATATATTTAGAAACTAATATGTCATATCATTAAAAATTCGCTAATTAATGCGTCAATAAAATAACTAATAACCTAAATCCAATAAAAGATAAATACGTATGTTGCCGCTTACAAGGCTCGAAGGTGAAAAACAGATTTGTTTGCAATTGTTTCCAAAATTTAGTATTTAGTAAAACACCTTCCAATAGTAATTAAATGTTGCACTGCCTTTCAAAAGCAAGAGGAAATTTTGTTATGTTTGTAGTTCATGCTAGCTAGTATAATTATTATGTATCGTATGTGAAATTACTTTCTGACTGCTGCACAAGTCCTGTTATCAGTGCATGATAGCTCGAAAGAAATAATATTGTCATTATTTACGTATTGATGTACATTGTTGTACGAAAATGTCGAAGAAAGAATATTCCCTGCGGTGCCTCTTTTGTGGAGAGGCTAATATTATGTAATTGACGATAAACGAATGACTTGTCCGCCATATTACCGAAATAACTATTGATAAATTACGTAGCCGGTATCGGTAGACTTTAATTTGTCTTAAGATCACGGCATTCATTCATGGGGACATATGATCCAGCATTATAATAAATGGCGAAATGACTTTTATCGAATAGTAATAATTACTGAAAGAGAGCAAATAAATACTAAATAGAGGAAATAAATGAATGTTGAATATTTCTACGGATCATATTCTGTTAGTAATAATCAAAAATTATTTTTGGAACAATTTATTGAAGTCCAATGAAATCATAAATTGTCCTTTTCGCCAAATAGTGTAGGTATTTGCTACAAATCAATAAGAGGCTTCCAGCCAAACAACTTTATCTAAGTAGGTAGGTATGTAGGTACGTCGAGTATTTTTACAGGTAAGTGTCAATTACTTATCTTCTTTTCCGAAAAGGCAGCCAAACAAGAGTAATGGTTTTTAGACATTTCTCGAAAAACGGATTATTGAAATGTGGCAATGTCAAATAAAAAAAAATGATAAATATTTTATTAAATTTTAGACATATCATTATAAATTAAATATTGACATTAGAGGGTTCAAATATTAATCACTCCAGCCAAACCAGGCGCCGTCTGATCTGTGTAAAAAATGTATTGTCGGCAAATTGAACGAATGTACTGGTAAGAGTAGAACAGAGATGGGCAAAGATCACGTCGCTTTCGATCAATATAAATGAATACTGATATTTTATAATTACATACGATTTCAACCATATTCGAAAGTGTTCATAATATAGGAAACATTTGCATTGTAATAACAAAACACAAACGAAAGGAAAGTGCACTTATTGACGAGCATATTTTTATAACAGTATTTGAAAGTTATTTACGTTATCAATATATATAAATAATGTTAGTTAATACTGGCAACACTCAGATAGTTTGCATTACGCACGTGTCTTCATTTATTGTAGAAAGATAATTTAAGTTTTCTCTCTCTTTAAATTAATATAAATAGATGCTTGCGGAGAATACTAGGGGTACGGTGATTTGACTTTGTCAGAAACTCGGAGGTAAGAGAGGACGGACCATACTCTTATTACGTCCAAAATAAAATAAAAACGATAATGGACCTGGCTTGGACATGTGTTGCTAATGCCACAGAAGAGCCTGAGTCTTGTCTGTCTCTTCTACCAACCGGATGGATTCCGTCGCCCTGGAAGGCCGCTGATGACGCTGGAATGAACTGGGAGGAAGCAAGAAGACAGAGTCTTGGAGGAACCGTGTGATGGCCATATGCTCCGAATAGGGAGCAGATATTGTTAAAAAATTGAGATGAAAGGGTTATTTTCAGATGTCTGCAACTATTAAATTAATTTAAAAAAAACTACTAAATATTATACATATCGTCTCGCGTAACGTAAGCAATTGTATCGTTTACATTATAAATTATACAAAAATACCGAATATGTAAAAGATATATTTCAGTGATAACGTAGCCCTTAACGTGCACTCCGATAATGAACTTGGCATAAGGGTAAAACTAAGCTTATCACGAGACGTTCAATAAGTACATACATGAAAAAAATACAACAGTTTGATAGTTGAAAGAAGCTCTAGTCACCTAATTCGTTATCGTCAGGAAGACGACTATAAAAAAATATAACCATGTCTTCTTCCTTACAAAACGTGCGGACGGTTAGAATTTAGTCAAACTCTATTACTTTGCGTCCTAATGCCATATTTGTTGTTGAGACTTGATCTTTTGTTTACAGCATTGGAGTTGGCTTTTAGTTTAATGACATACGAAACTCAGTTTTGATTTTTTTAGCATTTGAGCATTTATTTAATTCAAACCTCACCAGTGACGCTTGGCGGGTATCTCAGTTTCCTACTACATAATATGTCAGTTTTAGGTAATCGAGATCCATCGACCACAATGTTAGAATAAGTGTTGATAATTGAAAGCATGCATACGAATACACGTACGATATAATTATGCAGAAATATTTGAAACTAATCAGTGAAAATTTAAAATTCCGTATGCATTAACAGATGTATATTCATAATGGCTTAATCTGGCGGAGAGGAGACAAAAATAACAGCGATAATGACATTACGTACAAATATTGCCCACCCCTAACGAGAGGCCCAATCGTTCATTTGTGTTAATATAACATATTAATGCATAAGCGATTTTTTGCATCTGTTCAAATGTCGCGAAAAAATTCGCCAGAATGTGCAATAACTAAAAATAATAATTCTTATTATTTGCGGTGGCCTTTTCTTGCGTCCCCACATGGAAGAAGATAAGTGGGATTATTAAAAGTTCGGCCAAATGTATCAAATAGTTGATTCATAACATTTACTTGTGACTACAATAAATAATAAGCAATTATATTCATTCATAAAAGAATTATAAGATCTAAAATTGTCACACTTCTAGGAATAACGGTTAACAAATTGCATGCAACTAAATTTTAATACACGCAAATTGGGACAATGAATCGTTTATACAAATTTTGGAAAGTTATAATAACTGCATGATATGTTGTCACCAATGTTAACATTGTATATTTTACCTTATGACTATCGAAATTTTGATAATTCTAAGAAAATTTGTTATGTTTGTTTTATAATACATGTAAGTACCTTTGAATGAATTCATAATATCAATGTTAAATACAAGCAAAACAAATTTTTGTCTAAGAATTGGGAAAAAGTATTTTTAATAATGGCAATAAAATTATAAATGCTTTAAAGATAACGGTAGCATTTAATGCATATTATTATTTAGGGTGATTCGTTTCCAAGTAAAGTTTAATCTTTCTTTTACACACAGGTAGTTGATTAAGTTATTTCTTAAAACGTTTTCTGCAGGTAGATGAAGTAATTTTGACGGTTTATTATTTGTACCTGTATTTTGTTACCTAGGTGTGTTAAAGTAAAGATAAACACAATTATTGTATATATTATTATGAAGTAACAGGCGAGAGTATTTTAAAGAGGCTTCAGCTTTTTTGATTTCAATTTATAAATGACACTATTTAAAGGGATATATGCTAATAATTATCAATACGTTGTTATGTTTTATTGAAAGAATAGTGCATTTTAGTGAAATTTCAATCGGTAGGAGCGGAATCTGTCTAAGTTCATAATGAATAAATGTACCTTCTGCCCGATAGCTGTTATAAAATAAAGAGTTAGGTACACTTTCGTATAAGTCACAAGCTAGTAAACATCTAGTTCATTCACCTATTCATTGGCTGGGACAGTGTGATACGTACAAATGGCTGTGTCAAAACGTATCTTCGCTAATTCGCTCTATGATTTTAGTACGCAATATCCTCCAGCGGAGAGTCCGCCCGCGCTAGTCTTAGGATGTGTCAAAATCAGCTGTTTGATAAAAATAGTACCGAAGTGCGGGGCCAACTTCGGGTGACGATGTACTGTTGCTCTTCCTACGAGAATGGCTGATCGTGTTCGATCGTTGTCGCTATTTTCGTACGTAAAATACGTTCGCGGTGAACCTCGTAGGTTGTCAGAGAGGCCCGGTTCGAATGCCGGTCGCTGTCTGGTGACTCTATAAGAGGCCCGTAGAATTATATTCCAGGTTGATACTTTTTATAAGATAGCTATATTTGTCATCGCTATCTCATTGCAATTGAAACATACCGTTAAGTTTAATTTTTTTATGGATATATCAGAGTTGATTTATAATTGTAAAAATCATTTCCAATAACTGACAAAGGTTTTTAGAATTTAAATATATTGCAATTGGTATTCATTACAGTGTCTAAATATTGAAAGGTGACTTTAAATCGTCAGTTCAAAATATAAATTACGGCATCAAATGGTGTTCTTTTTCATCTCCACTAAAAAAAGATTATTATAACTAAGTATCGTCAGTAATAAAACTTCAGTCACCAACACAGCTAAAATAGTATGCTTCTTGTATTAGTAATATAATAGTAACTAGTATGTAATCTGGACAATTCAAACATAAACTAGATCTATACGAGAGCAAACGATCTTAAGGCCCATTCTTTGTGGCCCAATCATTCACTTCCTGGCCCAGTCATTCACTTCCACAACTGTGCTTGACGATGCCTGCATGTTATAGAATGAATGTCAAATAAACAAAATTATAATAAATCTAATTAATAATTCATTTATTTTATTATTAATAAAGCAAATAATGATGCATCTACTGTTTTTGCACTTGGCAAGTAGATGACAAATAGGGTTGTCAATTGTTATGGACAAAAAAGGGCATTTAACAAAAAACGTTTTTGTATTTTTTTTTATAATTAAGTCATTTAAGGTCCCAAAAATACCAATAATTTATAAGGTAATCGTAAAATTCCACCAGTACAGGAAATATTATACAAATTAGGCGAAGAATCATAATGAATAGATATATTTAATGTATTATTAAAATATTTTTTAAAACAAATTTATGCAAAAGTTCAATTAAATCAAACGAAATATTATATACGTTATTCCACTTTCATAATAACCGATACAAACATATATGTACATAATAATAGTTACGAATATGAAAAGTGCGTTTAAAAATCAATTGCTGAATTTAATTATCTTTATTTTTATACTCAATTTCATAATCTCTGTTGCTATATTTATCTACACAGCTAATATGGTGGAAAATTTTCTTTTATATCTATATGAAATTCGAAACATGATATATTTTTATAATTATATACTATGCTCAAAATACCCCGGACAGTGGAAATTTTCAAAATTGAAAAAGAGGACATTTTGGGTATAATATAAAAAGATAGAGAACATGTTTTCTTAAAAAGAGACCTGTTGGCAACCCTAATGACAAAGATTAAGAATAATGTTATTTTACACATCGTTGCGTCTGCATATTTCTGTGACGTTTTGTATCAGGAACATTCAAGTGTGATAATTTAGAAACGAAACTGGGCTTCGAAAGAGCTGAAAATAATTTCATTGATCGAAACGTGGTCAGTGAAGTTTCGGTGTGTAATTCGATAGACCAGCGACTTACAATGCTTTTGTTAAAACGTCGATTGTTAACGTTACACTTCGGCGTAACGTTCGTCACAAATAAAATACATTTAATTCGGACTCTCAATTGTTATTCTACTGGTTTTGTTTTTTCGAAAACGTGCTAGCGCGTCTTGCGACTTGCAGCCAACTCCTCGGTCGCCTCGAGCGCAAAATGGTTGAAAATCAAGCACTTGTATGCGCAACTATAATCATATAATTTGAAGACGCGGTTCGAAGATGCATAGTATTATCCAGATCGATAATGTTACTGTACAAACGAAACTTATTCTACCCAAATACGACAACATATATACACACTGTAATATGTAATTCAAACTTACTGAAAAGCTTCTAGTGAACATTAATGCTAAACTTAACTGTTACTAAAGATTTTAATTATCTGACGTAAATATGACATTGTTACAATATACCCTACCCTTCTTGCAAGAAATTACAATTGAATTTCAATCAAAATGTTCCTTTTTTCAATTTCTCTCATCGTCTGGACAATACACAAAAAAGTTGTTCTTGCATTCATTGTCCAACAGTAATTTTTTCGATAGTCGAACAATACATTGTTTAATTGTATGTGATTGACATACACATATTTATACTCAAACATACATTAACTCAAAATTGGCATTTTTTTGCGACAATGACGACGAAACGAGGAATAGAATGTCAATGAAGGATAATGATATATAGTAAGAACATTTATACAAAATAAATGTTTAAAAAACTCCAGAAGATTACGAATATGTTTTTACGGTGATCATATTGCCTTCATGTTTATGAGGAAAATCATTGATTATTTTGATGTTCTTTTTTCTCTCTAAAATTGTCATTGTGCGGCGCGGGTGTTGTTGATAGGCGTGTGTAGTTGCTTGCAGATTATATGTATTTGACTAGGTGTGTAGTGTAAAATTTGGGGATGGATTTAGTAGACATTTTGACGTCGTGTTATTATTACGTATATTAGTCTATGGTGTAATTAGTTGTTCTAGTAAATCTTGCAAGTAGATAAAGAAACATTTTTTTATTGTACCCAAAATAAAATGGTCACCTTATGTATAGCTCAGTTTCTTTTTAAAATGATATAAAAACGGTTATAAATATATTTAATTTCTTATGTATATTTGGATATTCATTTTCTGAATAAAACAATTTTTATTTGAAACTAATTTAATTTATATATTTAGGTGCGAATGGATATATAAACAGCACGATTAAATAAAGTCGTTGAAATAAATTTTATTATAACGGATTTAAAAATAAGTATATTTCGTGATTTTAATCACAGTATTTACGTAGCTAGACAAGTTGGCAATCGTTTGGTTAGAGAACCGGTCAGGGACCTTACCTTAGACGCTTTGGTAAAAATCCATTCTGACGAAACTCGCTATTTGATCATAGTTCAAGAGCGGATGATAATAATTCTATCCGTTGGACCGGATGAGTAGTCACTAGATCCTTATAAAGAATCGACCACGCTGATGATTGTGCAATAGTAGATTTATACAAGATGACATATTTTTTTTACAATACGTAACTGAATAAGTAAATTGAAACAGACAATTATCGATCTATATCGCGATTAATATATTTCGTCACTAAAACAACGAATTGTGTATGCAATTTCGAGTAATACTTAATAGTTAAATTGAAAGTTTTCGGGGATGAATCTTTTTTTAAAGTATCAATTCATATACAGCACATTGCAGATTTTTATAATAATTGATTCAACAAGAAATGAGGTAAAATGATTATATTAAAATTGATATAAATATGTATGTCCAGGTAGAGTATACGCCGCATAACTTTGCACTTTTTACTACACTGATATGCTTTCTGTATAATACACAAAACGTGTCAGTGTATTATTATGTATAGATCCCGTGTATGTATCAATATGGATCCTAGAGCCGGAGTGCGAAGTAATACAGCGTACATCCTACGTGAGCAATGTAATTGCGAAAGAATGAAAAAAAACTTTCCTGTCGTCTGCGATGCTATGAAGTTACTTATCTTTAATAGCATTGAGTATGGTGGAATGATGGTGGTGGTGACACAGCACGTTTTACAGCATACCATCAACATCAATAGTACATTTTTCGTGCGAAGGATGCTCTGTATATAAAAGTAAAATAGTCCCGTGTAATGAATTTTCAAAAATCCAATTGAAATAATGTCCATTTGTATAATTTGTAGTGTCAGACAAAAACGAAACGCTGTAGAGCGGATCCAAATTGCTAAAAATCAACCGGTGTTTTAAAAACACTTGTTTATCTTCGGATTGGGCGAAATTCATCAGGTAGGTACCGGTTAACCCGTCTGGTGCCTCACAATGACGCAGACGTGCACAGCACAATGATTCATTTTGCGATCTATCTAAAAACTGCGCTATTTCAACGCCTCGTATCCAATTTCTGGCGATTGAAATTTAGCTGGTTCAGTATTGAATTGTGCCAGCTCATGACATTACTTCCCTTTGCTTCTCGAGTATAAAAAATATATATTTGCGGCAATTATTAACAATTGTGTAAAAGCACTATCAACAAATGTGAAGTTACAATTACATTTTTTTATTCAATTATCATCCAAATGTAATTCAAAATTGAATAATGAAATAATATCAGTTTCCATAAAACAAGTAACAAACAACTTCAAATAACTTCCTGTACATAATTTAAAAGTTTTCATTTGCTGGGTTAGGTTCTTTTTCAAATGAATAATTCGTACATATCCACATACAACGTCATTACAATTGCCTGAAGGTTTTAAATGTCAAACATTTCACTGTTAATTTAAAGCAATAATATGCACTTTTAGTAAACAAATATTCTTTACATTGTCGTTTTTTGTAGTCTATTATTGCCGATGCATCGAATAAAGAATAGTAACAGGTAAATAATACTGCGAAGTGAAACGAAAAAAATCAAAACTTCCCAAGTCAGATTTATCAGCTATCTAATAACGCGGTGTTCATCGATGAATTCATCGTGTAAATTGTATTGGGAAATTGGTACAAAAATTGCTTTAGTGAAATTTTGATGAACGTGGTAAACTGATTGTCGCTATGAGGGAGTGGAAGTGTCATGTTTAACTAGCTTTCGTTACAAGTTCAGCACTCAGCAGTGTTTTCATGTTATCATATTCAACGCTCACTGATATCTCGACAGTTCGTCACCATAAAATTAAATAAGAAATCAAAATGCTTGCATTGTTACTGAGGGGTTTTGCAGATTTTAGATAAGATTTGGAAGGTGCATAAACCTTTGCAAATGCTTGAAATATTAACGCAGTAACAATCGCCTTTATATGGGTAGCCCGGTCAGTTTCCGGTAGCGCATTCTGAGTGTTAAATTTACTTGCGCTGCTTGTATATTTCCGGTTCCGGTTCGCGAGGTGTTATCGACTTGTTACCATGTCATCGAAGCAAAAATGTCTGGAAATTATTTCGGCCTGTGTCGAGACAGCGGGATAAAGATGTAGTGTAGCCCAGTTGTAATGAACCATGATATTAGATTGCTATTCGCTAAATGAAGCAGCGATCTTTTCATAGAAATGTTCACGCTATTTTGTGAGTTACTATTCCAATTTTTTTATGTTTACGTAATTCGAATTTTAACAGCCACAATCCTCATAATATGCAACGTTCATAGCTGATGAGTATTTCAGTTACAAATGTTAGGTATGTGAGGATTAGTTGTTTGCCTCTTATTCATGACGTACTTATGTGATTCCACGATATAGGATGTGTGCATAAGATAGACAGCTGTGTTTTACTTTACATATAGTAATTACCGATAGTCTTCTACAAAACGCATGGTGAAAATAAGCTACCGATTAAAACGCAGCCTAGATTAGTTGCCTGTACAAATGCATCTAATAAAATGTTTCACTTAGATTAAAATGTGCACAAATTATCATGAAATGAAAAATTATCTGATTTAAAAAAAAAATACATGGCTGATAATATATATTTCTACAAGATTAGTTAGATAGCGAAGTGGAGTGTTGTTAAAATATTTGTAGTGCCCAAAAAGATAAAAATTTAAGTCACGTATTGTTAAAAAATAGTCTGCCGTTGGCATTGTAAATCACTGGCAACCCATAATGACGTGGTTATTCCACGTTGCGACGATCCCTCGAGGTTTAACTCTATTGTGATAAGTCAAATGTACATTGTATAGGTAATTTAGCAACGCTGAAGAGACAGCGATGAACTTTTAATATTAATAATCATTTGATGATAATATATGCTTGCTACATTAATTATTCGTGTAATTCAGGTTCTTCGTACTGCAGCAGCATTCGTATTTTTCTTTTATATAAAATAACAATCTAGCTAATAAGTCAGTAATTAATTTTCAGATAAGATATACGACAGCAGTAGTGATTGCAAATTATAAATAATCATATACACGAGAAAACTTTATAATTAGAGCATTGCCATGTTTATCGCAATAAATAAAGCTTTTTATCTGTAAAGATCGCAAAAAAAGCTCTTTTTATACAAAATAATAAGTATGAAGTCATACATACGCTACGGTGAGTGAGTCCATAATGAATATCCTCATGTAATAAAGCGCTTAGTGCAATTATTGCGCGCGTGTCAGAAGTTTGCAATTACTATTCTAGCCGTCGAAGAGAGAGCATAGCAGGAAGAGAGGTAAAAAGCACAATACACTTGCTCACAAATGAATGCTGCCTGAGTGCCAAATGACTGAGACACGAGGTCTTTCGTGCCCAGCCGAAGAACTCCGGCGCGACGCCTCGGCCGATTTTCGCGGATTTTTTCAACATGTGGCATGTTATTTTTTGCTTTGTACCAACAACGTCACTTTGAATAGACTCGCTCGTTTCGTATCGTCAAGCAAATTCATAAACTCTATTCAGAAAATCGTAATAAGAAGTTAAAGAATTTTAATCGACAACGCCAGACGACATAGTCTTAGCAAAAAATTCTGTCAATTGTCTAGCATTAAAAATAATGATAACAAAGGTGTTACATATGATTATTTTTCAGCGGAATTGTACAAATTACGAAATTGAAATTTAAAAATACTATATGTTATGTTATATTATATCAATATTAAAAGTAGTAAAATCAAGTCAAGCTGTAGCTTAGTAGGTAGATTAAGCCTGTTCAATAATTATAATAATTAGTGAATTATCAAACCAACCAGGGGGAGATAAATCGATAAACGTTATACAATAGATATTACCGAAACATCGGGTCATTGGGAAAATGAATATTAATATTGAATGCTTAGGTATATAGAATTTTATTTTGATCGTTATATAATACAGTAATGTATTAAGGTGTCAAGAAGTTAAAAAAAACTTAACCAAGGATATCTTCGAATTTCATAACACTGACATTGTATGATTAGTAAATTTGGATTCTACGCAATACTCATATTTGGCAAAAGCAGCAGAGTCGATTTTTATATTATTCCACCTACGTACGTTTGTTGAACAGCTGGTTGGTATGTAATAATTATTTGATTCCGCGAGAGGCCATCAGAAAGAGCATTATTTCAGTGGCTTTACCAGTAAGGAGGGTAACGAAGGCACTATTATTTGCAAGAGACACCTACAATGCCTAGTACGCAACCAATCGATATCACTAACGTAAAATAATTATCAGGCTAAATAATATGAGTGTTCTAAAGCCTCTCTCGTAAAGATGACCTTTGTAGCATAGCGGTAAAAGACCGCTTAGCGATTCGAAATTCCGGATTTGATCCACGGCCGAGTGAAGTTTCAAATACAACATCGATTTTTTTAATTTAAAGTTTTTATCTGAGCTAGCATGTACTTCTGTAATGCGTTTTGTAATTGAAAGCGTAAGTTAACTACTTTTCGCAGTCACAATAATTATGCATCTCAGAATTTTTATTGTTATCTTATAGAATTGAAAGTAATGAGCAAATAAAAACAAAACTGACATCGCTTTAATTTTAGTGATGTATTTAAAATAACTTGTAGCGAACAAATATGTGATTTAAAAATTGATACCTACACCTTTGCAGTGAATTTATAATTCTTCAATAACTTAAGCCAGATTTGGTTTAGCTGCGCCGTTCCGTTCGCTATTATATCTATTCGATATTTAGTCACCTTGGGTAAACAAGGTTCTATCTGCAAAAACTAAAACTGTTCAGGAGAAGCAATTTTAGATTTCAGAAAATGAAACTTTTGGAATGAAATACACTTATGCATTGACATACGTGAATGAATGAGACGACCACTTTTGAGACTGTGATTTCCTACACGCGGTATTTCTAATTATATATTCAGATTGAACCTTGATGCACTGTAACATTTATATGTTTTTCAAATATAACATTTTTCTAATTTGAATTTTGATGGATTGACGGACAATTGTAAGGTTTTTTAAATTTGTAATGCCAATAGAACTGTATTTAAAAGTGATTATGTAAAAAAACGGCAGATGGAACCTTGTTTACCTGAAACGACGATTTATATTATTTTCCATTTCATACAATTCGTTGTGTATTACATAGGGCAAGTGTTTCAATTGAGTCTAGTGAATCTTTAAAAGTAGTATAAGAGCGGCAGTATTTTGTATAATCTTTTCTATATTTATTAAATACCGAAATAAGATCAAATTTAATGATTTACGATACAAACACGGCCGTCCTACATTGGTATCCAGTTAGATGTTGTGGTTTTTAGATAGATACCGGCTGGATTCAATCTTGTCATGGTATGAAAACGAAATATTGAGGAGAAAACACAAACGAGACGTGGAGACAAAACTAACGAAATATCTCACGTTTTCTTTGTAACTTTTTTGTTACGGTTGAGCATGATATTAAAGCTTGCGGTGCCACTGGGTTTATCTATGTTTGATGATAATGAAAACACGTTGCTGATGCGATTCAATGACCTGCAAATAAAATAGTTAGTGGAGAAATAGTTGTCGGTGTTGTCACCTGCCTTAGCCTCCACTTGTGTACATACCTACATATTTAATTATTAGTTTGTACGCAAGAAACTAAAAAAAAACGGTATTTAAAACATTTTTTCGGACCAATTGAAAAATACTATTTTTTTCAGTTAAAAAGAGTGTATTATTAGATATAATATCTAGTATTAGATATAATATTAGATATAATATCTAATAATAAAAAATATAGTAGTCAGGAATATTAATGTTTGTGGTAACGGTATGATGACCAGTTAGATATTGAGATGATATGTAAAAATAAATTATTTTTTAAATACATATTCAAGTAATCATAATTTTGGGAACTCGCTGTATACCACACATAGAGCTCATTACGGTTTTTCGTTTCTTATTCCTTTTCCCACTTAAAAATTGAAGCCCTATGGACCCCCGCATCGACGTTGCATGCACCTTATAATAATGCTATTGACAAACTTGAAAAGTAGCAAACAATCAAAAAGAACTGTTCATCGTGGTATTGACTCAAACTAACTGCTTTATCCTTTTTTACTTGATAAAAATTTGCGTGTAATTTTTTCGATAGCTTTCTTTTTCATCGTGGTGTTATTTCCGAAGTTATAAACCTTCCATACTCTGATTTACAATATGTGGTGTATCGAGGACCCGGCGGTGTATCAATCTGTCCTAACGAGGCGTTGAAATGAAACGATTAATACTGTACTGTTGTTCTTGTCCGTACAATCGTTTCATTTACAATACTCCTTCATACTTTTTATAATTATATCTTAAATTTTAAGTATATTGGGTACTAAATCAATTGCAGAAAATCGTTAAACACGTATTGCGATAATATAAATAACTTTTATGCCACGTAAGCAGATCCTTGAATTGCGCAAGCTTTCAAACTCGTTTTCCATTTCAGAAAGTATGAAGTATTGCTGATAAAATAAAATTAATGCCGGAAAGATTCGAAAAGTATGGCTGAAATATCATATTTAGAAAAGATGACAGAGTTATAAGTCATACAAACATGACGCGACAAGTTATTTAAGCTTTTTTTTTAATTGCAAGGCTCAGGATTGTGGGTCTTTACTAAACTACTGAGAGGCTACTTTGAAATATGGATTACTCTATATTGTATTCGATAAGTTTTGGAAATGGAGATAGAGTAATAAATTTCTAAATATTCATTCGAGAAGTTTAATAAAATTGTTAAGTTATAAACGGCTGATAAATGCACGGAAAAAAGTATTATATTGAGTCGTAGATATTTATTGTTGTTACAGATGAATATAATCGTTATGAATAAACCAAAGCTGTGTTGTAAGTTTGGTTAAATGGGAATCGAGTTTTATAAATACTGCATGCGGTTTGCTGTACGTGTTGGGAGTACTGTAATAGCACACGTTTTTGCCTGTTGGAAGCCGGCCGGCAGAAAAAGTTTTCGAGTTGAATTACTATTGTAGGAACTTGGTTTATTTTTTAAATATACGTTGTTGGTTTACTTAAATAGGGTCTACGATACCGCGCAGTATGTGATTCAGATGTCCGAATATAAAAGCGATTCGAATTACAGTGCGTGGTTATCTATGCGCCCTCTACGTCCGTAGCGCGCTGATTATGTGC
Source organism: Himalopsyche phryganea (assembly GCA_022494535.1). Lineage (NCBI taxonomy): Eukaryota > Metazoa > Arthropoda > Insecta > Trichoptera > Rhyacophilidae > Himalopsyche > Himalopsyche phryganea. Next base: position 3,297,211 of record JAGVSL010000065.1, on the reverse strand, counting down.
GAATTTAAAAAATCGCGTAGTAGCAGAACTCAGATAACTTTAATTTTTTAATGAGATAACACTGATAAGAGAAATCATTCATTAATGAAGACTTTATATGTTTTAATGAATGTAAGGTTAAGCCTCTTGAAACGTTGGTGACGTATACAATGAGTGTACAAAATCGGCATACCTCTAACATCCATTCCGCCACGATTTTCCTCATGTGCGGGGTAATCTCGTTCTGAACGGTGCCAAAGTAGCTGGTAAGCGGGGAATGTCTTTCTTCGGCCCTGAGTAAATTCTCCAGGACACGGTCTTGCAGGAAGGCAGGATCCGCCAAGGCCTGCCTGTTTGGGCGCTCGTCCGTCGCTGTCGGCCTGAGGGCGGTCGGGTTGACCGGTGCTGCATCAGGACTCGTCGTGGAGGCCGATCCGCCCACAGTTTCTCGGCAGAGAAGGTCCATCGCCGAAACTAGATGATCAGCTACCGACCTGTCGTTATTATTATCACAATTCGTATTCACACACGACTTTTAGGCAACGAAGGTTCATACAGTCCGTTTGATTTTATATTTTACAAAATAAAAATGCACTTGGTATTATAAACACAGTAAATGTCTTGGTATATTTATATTTTTCTTGCTAATTTTGTTCACTTTAGATTTAATAATGTTTCGTAAAATAAACAAAAAGCACGTTTTATTTTTAGTGTAGTAAAGAGTAATCTTGACAATTAATGTAAGTACTATTTTTAACGAAATACGACTTATTATTATAATAAAAAAAAAAACACTTATAAAATATTAGTCGTCGTTTACGAAAAAAAAACAAAAAATAACTTATAAATTAGATAGAAAAGGTAATAGATTCGTTGCTTGCAGTTGATGATAACTTGTTTCTTGAATGTTGCTGGAGTAACTTTTGGTTTGTTGAAATTAGATTTAATTTTGTAATACAAACAACGTCGGCATTACGTATATTTTGAATAAGCGTTTATGTTCCCGAGGAGTACGGCGGCGCGCGCGGCCGGCCAAAATGTACTACAATCAACAATGATTCGACTTCTTCTCCTTTCCTCTACTCCACAACTGATCGCCGTTTCGTTTACATGTAACAGCTGCGACGCGCAAGGTTGCCAGACTCGTCGAAAAATAGCGACACTTTAATATTATTACAATATTTTTTTTAAATTAATTATGTATTTAGGAAATTTACCAAAAACGCGCACGTATCATTCATTGACAAATAACGAATTTAATATTATTTAGTAGGTACATCATTGTTGGAAAGATAGAAATACAAAATATAATCAAATTATTTATATTCCAATATCCATATTATTACATCTTTTTTAAATCAGAAATAAATTTAATATTTTTTTTATTTTTCGTACATTTATATTCATTTGGTATATGCATACGGTAAAACCCGTAAACTACGTTCTTTAAGACGAACAAAAATGTAATTTGCGGGTAATGTATAATTTATATTTCTTACGCTTATGGAGGTATCTTCACAGGAGTTTTTCTATAAGAACTGTTTTTTTTCGAAGTAGAGTAGAGAGTAGGGATGGTGCTAGGACAGGATCAGTGATTAGCTAATCGCTCTTACTACGCCTCGTTTTTGAGGATTGGATGGGTGGGAGGGAAGAGTTTTAGATATTACACACATTCATGACTGTGAACTGAAACCTATAAATCGATTCATAAAACTCTCCGCACCGGGACCTGAACTCGAGACATCCGTTACCGTAGCCAACGACGTTACCAAGTGCGTCACGGTGCAGACATATTTAGGATTGCAAAAATAAAGTATGTAATGTAAAATATTCGGCATAGTTTGTATCATAGTCTTTTTAACGTTTTTTCTTTAATATATAACGTTCTTCGGCGGTAAAAATTGATTTGAAAAACTATGAAGTCGATCTTGCAGCAATTAAAATATTACAATAGGATTGATTGAATTGCACTTGCAATTAGTATAAAATATTTTCAACAGTTAGAGAATTATCATACAGCATACTCGTCAGAATTATTTTCCTTGTTAGTGAGATGGCATGATGGTGGGATAGCCATCAAAAGTATTTGAGAAATTTTTAAGCAGAAAATTCGTTGCTATTGTATCTTACGATAATAAAATGAACTGTAGGCTTTTGATATTTATGTAAATGTAGACAGACCTACGTGTTTAAATCGGAAAAAAATGCACCGGATTTAACAAAAATAAAAGTTGAACTGAAACGTAGAATGACGACATAGGCAACTATCGACCACAGTAAAACGTTGACTGAATTCATGCGTCTGGAAAATGTTACAAAATTAAATTAAAAACCATGTTTTAAATATTTCCTACGTGAATAGAGTTACAATAACAAGTGTTCAGGCGCTATCAAATAAAACTGTATTGTATTAATCACATGAATGACACTTCGATATTTTATTTCACAAGCGAAGCGTAACGTTTCGGTTACGAATGTTTCGAGCTCAAATCCCGGTGCGAAGAGTTTAATAAGTTGACGTTTCAATCGATGTATGGATTTCTGCCCGTAGGCATGGAGCAACTGACTAACAAGCAGTTCTTGTAGAAAACTTCTGTTGAGATAGCTCCATTAGAAAACCATACGCTCGACATTGGGAGCAGACATGGCAACAAAAATATGTTAATAACCAATATTTATTATACGATTTTTGAAATTTCTGAACGAACTGCAATATCTTCTAGCTAATACATTACAACAATAATTAATTCGCACGTTATTTACGCGGAATAAACGACTACCACTAACGATCATATAGAGCAGTGTTTCTCGACCTTTTACACCTGTGGAAAACTAAAAATAGAATACATATTTTGCGGTCCATCAACGCAGGAATGAATGTGAAAAAAAATTGATATTGAAATTCCATCAAGCACCCTCAATCGATATCTTAAATGAGACTCGAAAGTTTGTTTACCAACTTACCATCGTTTTAAATGTAAATTGTATGATGGATTTCGATTATCCAAATGACATGGCTCATTAGATGATTTCGATGATATTACCGAATAATGTGTTTAGAAATCATTACACGAGGCACATTGGACTTGGAGACTATGACACCAATGATCCGAGGTAACTTCGCCTACAATACCAGGGATGGCAAATAGTTGATCACTGAGCAAAATTATGGTAAAAATGAATTACCTTTTTTTAACTTTTTCCACAATTTTATATATTGATCAGGAGTATCATGAGCGGTTTCATTCATTGATCACTATATAAAAAATGTATTTTATTTTTGTATATATTATAGTATATTATAATGGCCGAGCTTTCGTTTTTGTATTCCAATATAAAATTATTGTTGATAACTTTGTTATTCCTCTGGCTGTGTTACTAAACGTGACACGTGTTTCAATTCTAATGAGCCTCAACGTAAAAATGAAGGTTGGAGTGGGATTATTTTCTTCTACTGGACGTCGGGAAGGGGTACGACACAAATGATAATGGTACTAAACACCATATCACTACTAGTTATAACAGAATTAATTACTAGTTTTTGTCGGTAAAAATACAAGGGAAATTGATTGAACAGTGGTGAGCCACCTGTCCTATTTAAATTGTTATTTACTAACTCTTATTTAGTAACACAAGCCAGTGGAATAATAAAGTTATTAACTTTAATTATATATTAAAAACAAATTGTCATATAGTTACTGCCGAATCCATCGAACACATCATTTTTATTTTGTGTAGTTAGTTAGTCATGGGCTTGAGTCGCAGTTTGCACAGTTTCATAAGTTAATTTTTTAATCGGTTTGTTGACTTTGCCGGGATTTGAATACAGACCACGATTTGATCGCTTGGGTCGCTCTTACCACGAGACCACACAGCAAAAAATTTAATGTAGGGTGATTGTTCCTAAAGTCAGCCGTCGCCAGTAGTCGGCCTTTTGAGATTAAAACTTCAATAATATTGGATATATTTAAAAAAAAACAGATTTTTTGACTTGTGTAGGTAGTCTTACCACTTGCCAATGTATATCTGCACTATACTGACCTATATGATGCAATACGCAATTATAAAAAGCACATTTTTACTTTTGCACAGTTTCGACAAATTCATCTTATATGGGGATCGCTAACAAAATATACTTTATATTGTCATGCTTTGTATGCAATTCATCATGTCTACTATCAGTAGATTATTCCGCGATATTCATGAAGTTTCATAGTGATGGCCGAACATTGGGAAACGAAAGGCCGACTATTGGATTTTGGGGGCCGACCACTGGGACAATTGGCATTTTTTTTTGTAAACTTCTATTATTTTATGCTTGGTACAATATTAACTATTTTATTTTAAGTTGTTTACATTGCTTAATCCCTGTTTAATGGAATAACAGCGAAAAAAATTTGTATTTATCATTCATAGACTCAAAATCCCTTTTGAAAGTCCACCTGTCGCTTAACTGGCTGAGCACTGGCAAAACGATTCTTGATGATTTTTTTCTTTTAAATATCAAAATTTATGCAATTCAACGCTCTACGTACTGGTAAAGATTCTTAATAATATTCTTATTTTTTTATTCTGACAAAAAGCATGATATAACAATAACTCATCGATGCCAAATATTTTGATCTATATGCCAAAAAGATTATTCATTATAATATACAAAAATCTATTTATTTGGGAAAGAGAGTGCTTTGAAAAAATAATAATACTTTAATAGCGATTATATCCGAACTTGTTTTTATGAATTAATACCCTTGTCAGTAGACCCTCGATATAGAATACACACCTTCGGCACTAGCACTTGTGTCACTTATTGGCCATCCCAGACCTATACCAATAATATTAATGAAACGTAGCGTAATAAACAATGTAAATGTATGTACATGCAACATAGGTACTATCTGTTCTAAAATCAACAATATTCGCACGTCGACCGGCTTTTTAATGATGATTATTATTTTATTGCCGATGTACTATTGTACACCACAATGGGAGAAAAAATACGTTTTTCTAATGCGTACGGCGTATAGAATTGCAACACACAATTGAGGAGCTTGGGATCAAAAATTATAAAATCCACTTTCTCCTTAACAGAGATAAACACTCTTTTCTTATAAAAACTTATCCTCGTCACAAACTGTTTAATTTGATGTATTTCTTTTTAACATTGCTGTATCATTAATTTGGGTATGTTTACCTATCGGTCTAAGATTCGCCCACTACATGGAAAAAGGTGTTGTTATACCATGATAAAACTAATGCCATATGAATATTTTTTAGTTAAGCAAATGTATTGAGTAGCCCCTGGTGGTAAAAATATGAATTAATGTGCAACATAATTTGTTTTATTGTTGAATTTGTAAGCTGTCAGCTTGAAATGATAAAACAAAATTTAAAAACTTATCTTGAAATAAATTGGATTAGCCATATTTTCAATTTTTATTATTAATCAGTAAACCAAATGTTGTATATTTTTTCCCATTTCAAGTATATACTGAATATATGAAAGCATAAAGAAAAGTTGCTAAGACTTCAAAATCACTCAATTTATAGTAATTGCAGTGATTATTTGTATCGTGTGCCTAAGTTACCCGATTTGGAACGCAAACTTTGGCCTAACTTGTTTTTATCTATATTTACATATCAATTATAACAATAAATCTATTTATGTTAATTAAAGTTCATCTCTATGTAGAACAATACCACACATAAATGTAATGGAGATCCGTAAAAATACAAAAACACTCACAACTGGTAAAAGTTACCCAGATTTACCGTGTTTTAAGGAATATTTTAAAACTCTTAAAACCACACATTAACATCGCAATACTTCACTTGTGTAGGTTGAGTGAAAGCTGACTGAACTGTCATGATTAACAAATTTAAGCATGCTATTGGCTGATTTAGGATTTGGTCGATCATGATACAAAAACTCATGGTAATATTTTGACATTAAATTGCATGGATACGAGGATTTGAGCGACGTTGAAAATTCAACTCTGTTCTTTTGAATTTGTCCTTTAATACAACAGCAATATTTCGTTTTCTCTCAAAACAGGATTTGAGCATGTTTGATCCTAAGCTTCTCAATTATTGTAGCTCGTGGATGGTATCAGGGAAGCGATATTGTGCTCGAAACCCAACAGCCATTTTAACTTACGACATAGCTGAATGTCACGCGAAACGTGCTGTTGATATGATAAAAAGTTGTATTACTTATATTTGGCACACTGGAACTACAATAGAACCTCGATAATCCGGACAAATTGGGGATGATTATCCAGATAATGAGAAATCCGGATAATCGAAAAATACATATAATTATAATTTATGACATCGACTGAGCGTGCTTGATGGAATATCTATGTCAAATTTGATATGTATAATTGACAGAAAAGTACATTTAGTATGAATATTTTCTATTACAAATATATAGGTATAGAACGTATATAAATAGCTTTCATTTAAAATTATTTTTTACTAAGAAATTCAATTACTGATGTTTTCGATGGTTTCGGCAACGTTAACCTTGTGGAAATGGTTGTGTTACTAAATGTGACCCGTGTTTCGCCTCTCTGAGAAGCAATAGTAAAACTATCGCCAACGCGGTATTGCGTGCCAAACGAAGATATGAAAAATTTCTAGCAAAAGAGGCCTCAAAACCTTATAAAATAGTATTTGTCCTTCACTCGTGTCCACGCGGTATGTGTCAACATCCGAAATGATATAGTTGAACATTCTTCCCATTGACAGACTCATTCCACGCTTTAGGAAACGTAGTAAGTAGTCTGTGTTTACGATTCTTTAAAAAATGTGTATGAACATTTTTGGTTGTCAATGTAATGTTTTGTATTTCGGCCTCAATTTCGTTATAATATATTAATTAAATCCTTCGTTTCTTTTTGTATGATTCTCAATTGTATCTATTTTTTCTGGTTAATAAAATATGTAATGTTTAAATATGTAATTATTATTTTAATGTCAATTATACATATATTATGTATTAAAAAATTATGCTGTCTTGTTCTTTTCATTTCCTCACAGAAAATTGACTTCGAAATTTTATTTGCTGTTATAATTGAATGTCGCCAATCCAAAATAATGTCAAGCTAAGATAATGGCACTTTTGCAATCACATGAAATGAAAAATATATGAAAATTAGTGCTCTTGGCTATTTTTAAGATGATAAGATATAGCGATGATTGAATCTTATTTTTATCAAATGTAAAATATAACCAATTGACTGACAGTTTATATGAAATATTATGATCTATCAGTTTATTTTAATTGTTAATAGAGTAGTAAGACTGTTACCCGAGTGCCTGAATTGTATGATCAGCATAATATGCATAATATTTCCAGAGTGTTTTATCTAGAGGAAAGCTTCACGCACCTGATCTATATTTATGTTATATTTAATTTTCTTATTTTTTGGATAGGCTAATTTTCGCATAAGTACGTCCGATTTGCATATGTTGTAAATATATACATACATATTTTTTCGTGAATTCTCATTTAAGTGTCTTACAAATTATTTGGCCAGAGCATAATATAGAAGCAATATTATATATAATTACAGCTGTCGACTTCCATGCTCTTCAAAAAAGAGAGATATTGTATTTTTTTAAATTCAATTTTATTGCCAAGTATAATAGTGCGTAAATATAAAAAAATGAAATGCTATACCAATACTAATGGATGACCAAAGGTCAAAGTGTAATGTTTTATTATTACACTTCGGTGCGATGAAGGATGAAGCTTCAGTGATACATTTTTTTTATAGATTTCGTAGTATATTGACTTATCTACGCACCCAGAAAGCCTTCAAAAGAGGCCTTCACTTTTGAAGCGACGTGGCTGCTATTATACGACCACCGAATCGGACACCGTGACTGTTTATAAGTTATATTATATATATATATATATATATATATATATATATAGTTTTCTTTACCAAACATGAGCTGCATACGCACTTTATATTAATTCGATCTATGAGATTGTCGTCTTATCTCCAGCTATAGTAAGTTCTGCTATTCTGGATAGACCACGCTACAAGTCCAAAGTCTGCGTATTTTTTTTAGATATTAAAATATATTTGACATTAGTGATAATAATGGCCAAGGCACCAGATATTTTTGAGATCAACTCGAAAAAAAAATATGTAACAAACACCCATGGACCCATGATCTCAAATGTTAGATTAAAAAAAAAAAAAATTGATATTGAGCTTGCCGTGACTTGAGCCCAGACCCATATGATTGCTAAGGCTTAGTACTTATCTCTAGACCAGGGGTTCCCAAAAAGTTCCAGATGAGGAACTGATTACGTGTATTATAAATTACAAATATGTAATATGCATATTTGGAAAGCACCTTTTGAGTTGGAGTTAGATTATCTTGGGAAAGGCAGATTTAATTATAGTTTGAACATTCGTGAATGGGGGAATGTACCAAAAATGGTTAGGAAACCGTGTTCTAAATACCGATAACAATAATATTTTTTTTCATCAACAATTAATTGGTAATATTTGAGTAGAACTCCATTATAATAGGGTATAAGTGTTAAGTTTTGCAAGGATTGTCAAATATTTTTGTTAACTAGATCGTCAGAACGAAGTCAAAACAAAACTTTCAACAAAATTTGACAATCGGTACCCAACATCATAAGTTATAATATTTTTAACTTATATAAAAGATACCTCCATTAGGAGGATATATCCTCCACATTGGGAGCGGACATGGTAAAAAAAAGTAGCGAATCATGTGTTAGATTAAGTGGAATAACAAAGTTTCTTCCGTAACCATGAATTTTCGTGTCCGAATGTGTTAAGCTTCACCGTATTCGAAGATGTTTCATATTATCTGGTTTGGAGACCCACATATTTGTCTCTATTAAGCATCTTTGGAAAGTGAGTTTTTAATTTGCTTACTATGAACAGGTCTTAAAATAGTATGTAATTTCGATTACATCGCATCTCGCAACAACCAATGTTTGGAACAAAAATACGAATAATATAAGTAAGAGAATACCTATGAATTTTTTAATTTCAGAGATAACCGTACACAGTTTTATCGTTTACCTGTTTTACCACCTAGATACCCGAGGGCTAACATATTTTAACTGACATCGACGACTTTAAGCGCTTAGTAATTATTGACATTATATACTCGCATGAGTAAGTAATACACAAATTTTAAATATTTATAGTTCGACTTATAGCTTTAATCTACACCTACAATATACACGGAAATAAATGTGTTTGGTAAATATACATTACAGCATACTAGGTACTCTTTATCTGCCTGAAAATAAAGATTTAATGCTGCTGTAAACAATGCAATTCTGTAGGAAATTTAATCGCGGATCGGATATTGTCAAAATGTTAAAAAATCGAATCAAAGAAACTAAATTCACCGCTTTCAATATAAATCGATTAAATTCAAAATTTTCTATATGCTTTGTTCTATTAACCACCACTTAACGTATCGAAACTACCAATTTAAGTGTAAAATATGTCAATATTTTCTATGGATTCGGTGGTAACTTTGTGAATGTTCATTTTTAATATAAAATTAAATTGAAATTGATAACTTAGTTGTGGAAAAATGCTTCTTAAAGAGGCGAAACGCGTCACGGTAGTGATAAACCAAGTGGAATAACTAAGTTATCAATTTAAATTTAATTTTATATTAATTTTATAGTAAAATATGTCTTTTGCATTTTCGCTATCTACGCACTCAGTTCTATAGGTAGGCATCCAACAACAGAAAAAATTAGATATGAAATAGTAGCACTGTCCCAATTTTAAGGAAGATACATGTTGTCGTCACTTTGCAATTGCGTTATGAATCTTTGAAATGTTCTCCTGTAAAATCTCATGTTTGCAGATACATACAGAATTATAAGTAGAGAGTGTCGATATTATGACGACTTTTTCATAGTGGGATTAAATGTCCCGTTAAGTACCGGTTTCCCTGATTTCTATTTACGATGATTTGGCGTTTTAATAATCGTAATTAAATTTCCTAAAAAACTACAATGTTATTATCTGTATCACGTAAAGTTTTGGGAGACAAAGAGTAGCAAATTTACCATTCATTTTCTATAATAAAAAAAGAACAGGGTTTTTCACTTATTCGATACAAGAAACATTATTACTAACGTAATGAAGAATAAATTTGGATTATTGAGATTTTGTACACTTCCATGTATTTTGTCACTAACGACCCGGGTTTCGCCTTTCGGCATCTTCAGGCATTCGAGCACACGAATGGACTCGAACTGAGAGACAGTAAACAGTGTCTAACGTTTATATAGAAGATACAAATGCGACAAATATTATTTACGAGGTAAGATATTATACGTCTGAGAGCCACACTGATACCTGAGTTAAAATTTCGGTAATCGCCCTAATCCTTATTTTGTAAACACCATATTAACAGAGTGGCGAATTGCCGCTTTTCAACTTCTTTTAGAAATACCAGTGATTTTACAATTATAATAGTATTGTGGTTTTTGGCGGGATGTAATTCGACGAATGGGTAAATATATACAATCATTCCACATTTAGTGACATCTGTTAGGTGTTTCAACGTATAGGATATAATAGCGGAGAATTAGGAAGGTTCAGCTGCTCATTCAAAATTGGCAAAGAATTTAACTGGGCTCTATTAATTTCCAAAATTTCTTGATAAAATAATTTATGATCCCCCATGTTTTTATGCAACAGTTTAACCCCATCATCCGCATTAAACGTATGGTTCTCCATTAGCAAGTGATTTGCGAATGTCGAAGTTTCTTTTTTTAATTGTAAAATCACTGGTATTTCTAAAAGAAGTTGAAAAGCGGCAATTCGCCACTCTGTTAATATGGTGTTTACAAAATAAGGATTAGGACGATTCCCGAAATTTTAACTCAGGTATCAGTGTGGCTCTCAGACGTATAATATCTTACCTCGTAAATAATATTTGTCGCATTTGTATCTTCTATATAAACGTTAGACACTGTTTACTGTCTCTCAGTTCGAGTCCATTCGTGTGCTCGAATGCCTGAAGATGCCGAAAGGCGAAACCCGGGTCGTTAGTGACAAAATACATGGAAGTGTACAAAATCTTAATAATCCAAATTTGATATTGAAATTCCATCAAGCACCCTCAGTCAATGTCTTAAATTATAGAAGAATAAATTAATAACCAAGTTGATTAAATATGATCATATTTCAATGATAAATCTGATGGCAAAAGTCGAAACAATTTTCATGATTAAAATCGGTAACCTAAATTCTATCAGAAGGCCGCATGTTCTATCTCTGGATAGTTAAAATATATTTTAGGATTTGCGATCTTAGTTGTATGTGATTTTTGTCTTCTTCGTGTTGATCGCGAGTTACATTGTTATTTTTTTCAAGCATGTCCGCTGTTAATGTGGAGCATATAGATTATATGGACTCCTAATGCACTTGTTTAGTTATTTGTGAAATAACTCAAGCGACTCATATTTGAATTCGGCGCATATGCAACGCTGCAATGCCATTTTGTAAACTTGAAATTTAAAATATCATTTTAGGTATTCATTCCACAATTATTTAAGCAATAATTTTACCCTCATTCAATTTAACACATTCGCAACGGGGGAAATATTACAAAAAAGATCATGGTATTATTTAAATCAACATAACATTTACTTTAGCGGGAAATATGTGCAAAAAATTGGGTCAAATCGTTAAATCCGCAATCTAATCAAAAATTCTTGTGAATAAGGTTATAAATATGGCCCTTCTAAATAATTTTTAATTGCGATAACAAAGAAGCCGCCGAAACAACCGTTTCTTCTCCGTCAATTGTCTAAGCCCGCGATGTTATCGATTATTATGTCTCCATTGTTAAATCAGTGGCTCTTTTTTTAATGAAAATAAGTTAAATAACTCACCGAGTAATATCGTCTGGCAGTTGGCATATGTAATAGTGCACTAAACTATATAATATTTCCAAAACATAATTCAAGTATTTGTTCTCAAGTCACGTAAAACGAAACACAATTATTATTTATATACCAAGCAAAATACATGTCATCTATTACGTAAGATAATATGTTTTTTTCAAGTGATTTCATTTAAAGAGTTATGAGGGATTAATGTCGCCTATATCGAATGACGCGTTCCCCGCCACAATACAAAAAACTTCGCGACTCGGAAAACGCGTTCCCAGGAGCTAACGTGCTAATATATTATTATTTTATAGACTATTTTCAATTCTTTACGGAGTGGTAGATATTTTTTATATGTGTATGTACTTACATATTTTTGTCCATGCCTAATGTTATTATTTAAAATAATATGGACTCCTAGTGCACCATTTCAAAAGAAATTGCTTTACAATTGGTTGTTGGTAAGCTGATCAGCATGCCTCTTCGGAGACGTAAGAAAAGAGGAACATTATTTGAAACACATTTCATGATTGGAATGGGAAAAATTAGGAAGGTTTGATAACATTATAAGCATCCATTTTTTGAATACAAATCGATCAAAATATTAATGCTTCCATGCCGGGAATTGAACGCGAGACTCTGCGAACCATTCGGCATTCATTCCGATGAATAAAATGTCAGAAATAATTGATAGTTAAAATTATTTAAGCGATTGGAAAATATTATGAAATGTGCTATAGCTCAGATGCGCGGGATTGAGCTCTAATTAAATTAGGGTTATTGCTCCATTCTCATGGACTTGCAATTATCATTTTATTTCTAAGTCATTAGCAATCACCTTTAGCCATTTAATTTTAACACAACTGGAAGTATTATATTCCCACGATTTAAGACAAGTTCAAGTATATAAGTATATTAATTGAATCTTTGATTGGCGAGTGCATTAATGACCAATGTCCATTAATAAAAGTGTTGGGAAAACAGTAAATTATTTTACTTCAATGCTGTTCGATTTTTAGGTGGGGATCGAAATACACTTGATTCATCTTTGGATTCAACGCGGAGTAGATTAAACTCTACCCCCACGGCGGATTCTTGGTATACGGATACACCGTGATACTCGGACTACTTACTATCACTTAAACTTAGTAGCTGAGTTTAAGGACGGATGTCTCGGGCTCAATTCCCGGTGCGGACAGTTTTATAAATTGATCTTTCAATCGATTTATAGATTTCTGTTCGTAGTCTGAGTGTTTGTTATGTCTAAAAATAGGGTATTCTTACAGTGCATGCAAAATAAACTATTAGCTTTTTACGGATAATTTTACCACAGTGTCATATTTAATCATATTAGATCGAGTCAATTATTAATGGGTTCAGGCTAATTATAACGTTATATAAACACTGTTTTTATAGAAAACATTATATGGGGAGTTGCGTTATGAATCTTTGAAATGCACTCCTGTAAATTCTCATGTTTGCAGATACGGGATTATACGAAGGGAGTGTCGATATAATAGTGGCTTACGTCAAGTGGGGCGGAGGAGTCAGAATTAAACCTAAAACCAATATATAAAGATGTTTCTCTTCCAAAAAGTGGTCAATTTATTTTTCTCATTTTCATCATTTCGCCGAGACCTGCTCTGTCGTCTTTATAATGAGATCCAATCGGTAATTCATTTTCGTGTTTTTTGTGAGTTAGAGCAATTGGACAAAATATCGTCGATTATTATTTTGTGTTCACGTATTCTGATAAGATATGAATGTAGTTTTATGCAACTGCGAAACAAACCGCTTCATCAAAACATAAAACCAACCAACATCCATCGGCGAAAACACCGTCGATATGTATGTTGATTATTTAGGAAAATAAAAATGATTATTAATTATTCTATTATCTCTTTAAAGCATTTAGGTTGTAAATTTTTGGAGCTGAATAGTAGGTCAATTTTGTAAGTATTCATTTAATTTTAACCTACACATTGTGTTTTTAATTGAACCTTTTGCATAACTTATTACCTGATGAAAACGTCGAATACGTCACTAGGTATTGAACTGTCGGTATTACCGAAACCAAGATCCAGGTATTTTGGCTGATGTTTCGCATACCGTAAATATCGGGTTTGATAAAAATAATTTTTTTTTTCAGTTGATAATGCTCGTGATGAGCGAAACCGGTCCTGATCATTATAAATATGTGGAAGTAGAACAAACAAATTGTGTTTTATTTTTTAAAATATAATGTCTTTCCACCAAGAATTGACAGTTAACACCTTAAAAGTAATTAGATAATAATAATGTTCTGGAAGAAAACACTAAGCCGAAAAAATTTAATATTAAGTTAGTTGTATCAAAATTTTCTTTATTTCAAACTCCACCGTATGAAAGAACACGCTTATTTTTATAAATTATACTGTTACTTAAAAACAGTTTTGTACGAATAAACAAAATGGAAAAGATTAGGATTTCAAACATTTGATAAACTTCAAAGTTCAATTACTCTAAGCTAATATTTTTCAGTTAGTAATGTAATATCGGACAGTTATTTTATGACTGTTTGTCTAACAAGCTTTGGGTCTTTTCTACATTTGGACTTATTTGCACGAATGTCTTATGAAGATTGACAGATTCCATAGTCAGATGTTTTGGAATCGTGTTCCTAGCTTGTATTATTACAGAGATTCAATTTAAGAATAGAGCGGCCGTCAACCTCTGCGGGCAGCACGGGCAGACCCTTGCGGTTGACGGCCAGTGAGAAAGTATTGTTGCCCGTTTCTGTTGATGGTATTGAGCGTTCTGTCCGTATATGCTTTTGTTCAACTATTGCCATTCTTCCAACGAGGCCTTCTGGCCTCGTATCCTCTACATCAGCCCGGTGAAAAATTTTCCACTTGAGGGCCACATTAAAATTTAAACAAGATTTACGGGCCGGAAGTAAAATACTATTTTTTGTTAAACAATATTTATTACCGGGAAAAAGAATTTTCAGCAGAAAAAAAATGATTATCTAATAACAAACAATTTATTTTCCACATAGTGGGCCGTACAAAAATAAGCGTTGGGCCGTAGTTTGCCAAGGCTTGCTCTCCTTGTATATGGAGACATCATGGTTGGCAGCGTGTCTCTGATTTAGTTATAGACATATACATAAATTTTTTAAGCCATATCCGCTCCAAATGTGGAGACCCCTTTATTTTAAAGTGAATAAGAATCATTGTTTACCTTAGAAGTAAATTGCCTTGCGATATAGTAAATCTGAAGAATCTTCTTAAAGAGGCTAAACTGGTCACATTTCGTAACACAGCCAGTGGAATAGCAAAGTCATCAAAGTCAAAACGGTGTCGCATCAAGGCATGTGTTGATAAAGTGACGCATGCTTTCATGAAATGCGATATCGTAGGTTGCAGATTGCAACTTGCCGTTCGCGAGCTGTTTTACATTTCAGTTTATGGAGATAGTGCTAACTTATTTACAGCAAAACGGAATTCAATAAAGTATGTTCATATTATATTGAAACAACTGAAATTCAAAAAATGACGCCCACAGAATTAACGTATATACTTTTTACTTCCTCAGATGAGCTCGGATATTTTATCTAAAAATCAATTAATTAATTCCTACGACCACATGCAATTACAACAACCTGCAGATTTAGTAATTATTTCTGTGAATATTTTACCCAATAAGATTATTCATCCTTCATTAATTCAGATCGATATCAATATATTTCCTAGCAGTGGCGGAATGGCTCTAAAAGTATTGGTTGCCAGGAGTCAGTGGGGGCCCACCCAAAAGAGGCCCATTAAAAATTAATTTGTCTCCCTACTCCCATATAACAAAATTTTCTTTTTTCCATCACGTTAAAAATCAAGCGTCCTTATTTTAGAGTAGAATCGACTGCTTATTTTTGAGGGCCCCTAACATACAGCGGGGCCTACTTGCCATCGGGCAACCTGACTCGTATGGCCAGTCCGCCACTGATTCCTAGAATTAGTGGTAATAATAATATTACTTCACATTTAAGGTGTTAACTGTCAATTGTTGGTGGAAACACATAATATTTTAAAAAATAAAACACAATTCATTTGTACAACTTCCACATATTTATAATGATCAGGACCGATTTCGTGTTTTATTTTTTAAAATATTACTTCATTTTGTTAATGCTTTTTTGATATAAAAATGATACAAACTAATTAATAATTGTCAGTTTGAGTTCATCCGTGCACTTGAATGACTGAAGATGCCGAAAGACGAAACCCTCGTTGTTAGTGACAGAAATTATACATATTTATATTCAATTGATTCAATCGATTCAATTTGAATTGTTGAAATTTTGTACAATTCGAATGAACTCGAATGCCTGAAGATGTCGAAAGACGAAACCCGGATCGTTAGTGATGAAACACATGGAAATGTACAAAATTTCAACAATTTAAATTTGATATTGAAATTCCATCAACCACCGTCACTCGATATCTAAAATTATATGAGACGATTCAAATTTTACTATGATCCGGTATTTCACTGTACCACCTTTGGTATAATCATTATTTAATATATTATATTATTTATGTCTAATAAATTTTTGATTGTTGGGCTAATAATTGAAATATGCAAATACTTAATAATAGTTCTTTTGCGATCTGAAACAAATAATATGGACTGTTAAACTTTAAAATTGTCTATCGGCTATGCCAAACGAGGTAAAAAGGTTTTCGCTTATTTTGAGCACTTGCTTGACATGGTAGTGTGTTCTGTCCAATTTTATGTGACTCAATTAGGAGAGGCCTTTATTGTGTTCAGGTGACTACACTGAGAATTATGATGTCATTAGGAATTATTTGGAACCCGTATAACATTTTTTGCGTGAGTGATGCACCGGCCGATTTCAATATAGTGGGTTACTAATTCTGGCTCTGAGCGAGCACACTCAGGCGTTTGGGGGCCCAGCAAGGGGAGCTCTGGGAAAAATGCTATGCAACACACGTATCTCTCGATTTATAATGTATTTTGATTCCTCAAAAACTGCGTGTTATATACAAAACCGCGTATATCATGATTGTCATTCGTTTTGAAAATATACATTTATTTTTCTGTTAACTTTCATGTATAAAATGGTGATATACTAATCATGTCACACATCTTTATTAATATTGTATAGTTCCAGAAGGCAAAATAGGCTTTTTTGAGTTATGGATGCAGTACGATAGATTGTAGGACGGTCTATCATATAGCTATAAAGCTTACTTTTTTACAAAAGTTAGTGTACACAATCAAAACTTTTTACTCGGGCATGAAGCGGAGCTAGTCCAAGTAGAGTACACGCCGTATAACTTTGCACTACGGCTCTAAAGTTTGGCTCTAGGGCTTAGGATCACGGGATCCATACAAGGCTCTAGGATTCATACATACCAATACATTGACACACTTCGTGTAGTATACAGAATAGTGTATCGATGTAGCAAAAAGTTATACGACCTACGGTCATTTCGCCAGTGGTCGGCCAGTTAAGCGACAGGTGTACTTTCAAAAGGGATTTTGAGCCTATGAATGATAAATACATATTTTTTTCGCTCTTATTCCATTGAACAGGGATCAAGTAATGTCACCAACTAAAAATAAAATAGTTAATATTGTACCAAGCATAAAATAATAGAAGAATATCACGAACCAATTTACTAAAAGTAGACAGAACAATAAACAACGTAATGATGCAAAGCATGACAATATAAAGTATATTTTGTTAGCGATCCCCATATAAGATGAATTTTGTCGAAACTGTGCAAAAGTAAAAATGTGCTTTTTTAAAATTGCGTATTGCATCATATAGGTCAGTATAGTGCAGATATACATTGGTAAGTGGCAAGACTACCAACACGAATTTAAAAAATCTGTTTATTTTAATGTATCCACTATTATTTAAGTTTTAAGCTCAAAAGGCCGACCAATGGCGACGGCTGACTTTAGGAACACTCGCCCTATAATATTCTACTTTGATACCGGATCATCTTCGCTCCAATCTACTGGAAAAATCTTGTTTTATTACTTATATGGTTGTTAACGCCGGGTACAGAAATTAAACTGACATGTAATATAAGACATCATTTTACGTTGAAAATATGAATATAAACGAAAACTGTAATACGATTTTCGTAATTCTATGTGTAGGTAGTAAAGGTCTGCACGGAACGAAATTTTGTAAAATCACTCGACACTTTTAGGCCCGGCCCAACCCAAGTCCAAGTCTCAATATCACACTTGCTAACCGAACCCAATCCGAAACCCAGATTTATTTTTCTCAGCACGAAAGAGGCTTGATTTTTTTTAAACATAGATATTCATTTATTCTTCTCAAACAATATATTTATAATTATGTTATTGTTTCTACATTTCCAACGATATTCATAACACATCTGAAGTAAATTATTTAAGCTATGACTAGTATTGATTGATGACAGACTCATTTATTTGTTTATTCATAAATTTAAAAAATTAAAATGCATGGTATTCCAGCTGACGCCAATGCGCCATGCATTTATGCAATAATAACAACAATAATGAAAATAAAAACATTTTTAAAATTATAAAATACAAGAGAACAAGACACTATTAATTTACGAGGAAAAAATATTTGACGAACAATACCCAGAGTTTTGTGCTGAAAATATCCAACTCTCTAGGCAATGCATTGATCAGTCGAACGACTCTTGAAACTGTGACTTAAAAGACCGACGAGATTAATAAGGTTTAAGAATAAAAAATGCTTGGTTATGGTTTCGTCCACTTAGATAAAAATTTGGAGCATGTAAATTAGTAGACTTGAGAATTTTAGGAATATAAACTCGTCCCCCAAGAAGAGAAATGCTTTAAAATCGAAAACGAACTTTGTGCTTTAAGAGAGTGAAAAGATAGCATTCCTGAAAGAATTTTGGTTTGACCCGAACATAGTCCGAAAATTTTGACTGAAAATTAAATTCCTTACCCGGACCCAGCCCGAGTCCGGGCCCGTGCAGATCTCTAGTAGGTAGTGATAGTGAATCATTTATAAGCTTCGATGCTGCATTTATTTTATTGAAAAATATATAAATTTTCATACCTACATCTGTACCCTTTTTATTGTGTCCCAATAGCATATTTTAATCAAAATACTTCTATTGGCCTTATACAACGTCGTCATATTCAATATTCATAGGTGGAGCATCAATGTGAAGAGTAACCAGTTTGATAATAAGCTTAATTAAGTTCTGTGAATAAATTTACTATTGAATTTTGTAACGGAAATTCATTTCGGATTTTTGTTGCCATACAAATTATTGATCGACAAGAAATAATATCGTCGGTATAGTGGCAGAAGTCAAAATACCTTGTTTTGAGATAATCAACTTTTAAGAAAATCACGAAATTTAAGTTTTTTATTTCTTAAGGCGAATAAGTAGGTTTTATTCTCATTTCGCGAAAATCGTTAATCGTTTTCCATCGCCTAAAAAATATGAAACGTCGAAATAAAATTTTTGTTTTTTAAAAATTGCACTCTCAAGGATTTGTTTACACTATTGCACTTTTATTTAAATGGAAATAGTTGACACCTGTTTTTCAGAAATGCTTTTATTTGCTTTACGTCGAGACTAGATTATGGTTTATTGTAGGTTATCGAGATTTGATCTCTGAGACAAAATCGTAGAACAAAGTATTTTTAAGAAAGTGATGCGAAGGGAATTTGCAATTGTTTCATATTTTTTAGGCGGAAAACGATTAACGATTTTCGCGAAATGAGAGAAAAACCTACTCCTTCCTCTTAACGATTCATTATTAAACTAATTACTATATGATATTCGTTAATCATTTACGAATTCGATTTGATTATTAGTAATTCTTTTTACAATAATATTAACTATAGCCTTTTACCATTAATAACTGTAAACGAAATTGACTTAATTCATATTCACTTTCAAGGTGTTAACTGTTAATTCTTGGTGGAAAGGCATTATATTTTAAAAAATAAAACACAATTTGTTTGTACTACTTCCATAAGTTTATAATGATCGGGAGCCGATTCGCTCATCACGAGCATTATCAACTGATAAAAATACAAAAATAACAGGGCTTTATATGAAATTGAATTTTAAAAATTAATTTATATAAAACAGTTGGTTTATGCAGTCTAGTGTGCATGAAGTTAAGTTATAAATAATAATGTTAAAAAATGGGTTAATGTTAACTCTTTAAATGCGTTGTAATTTATCAGATATGCAACCAAATTGTTACTCGGATTGTTGCTTAGTTGCTCAATCACTCTTCTTTTGAAAAGAGTAAGGATAGAAAGATACCACTAGGGTAGGACTAGCGGTTACCTGGTAGCTCCCGTTACGCCTCATTATTGGGGATCAAATGGGTGGGAGGAAATTTTAGACATCACAAACATTCATGCCTTCGAATACAAATGCATAATCGATTTATGAAACTGTCCGTATTGAGATTCGAGCCCGTGAGCACCGTAACCGAAACCAACGACGTTGAACACAGGAATAAATGCTCGGAATTGTATTATTATCTTAATTTCGGGATTCAAAAAAAACCGACCGGGATTACAATTTCTATAGCAATAATAAAAATATTTATTTGATAGCGCTCTAGCATATGACATATGAGTGTGCAAATAATTTCAAGTTGTCGTATGATGACTTTTAAAAGGAATTACATCATCCATTGACTGATAAATGGCACACTACAAAAATTCGTTTCAAGTAAGTTATATTTAGACACAAAAATGTGGCCTCTCCGAGAGCATTTTCAAGATAATCACTATTTTGTCGCTCTCAAGCTAATTATACATTAAGTCGCATATAATACATACCGGTTCGAAATTTAATATATTTAATAGAAATTCGTAAAATTGCAAATACCGATTTTTTACACGTGTTTTGATTTCTTGATAAGTACTGGGGAATCCAGCTCGAGCATTCGAATATATTCGGCCATTTTTAAAACTATTCGAATACTCACAACGACTCTACAACATCGACGAAAGATCACATCACAACTCCTCCAGATTTCAAGAACAATGTTGAATACGATTCGGGGCTAAAAAAAACCCCTTTAATTATGTCGTAGTTTCAGTAATTGAAGAAATACCGTTGGAATAATCAGACGTAGCTGCAAAATTAAAATATTGTAATACAATGGAACGGTATTGGAATGTGTATTTATACTGTCTCTATCTGGGATTTGACACAAGTAATTTATTATGAGATGTAGTTATCTTATTCTTAAGAAAACAAATGCTGTTGATCAGTGATTTAATATTTGAATAAATGTTATTTTTACTATAAATAAGCTCGTTTTATTACAAATTGTAATATACTTATGTTATGTTATTAATTATTCAAATCGAAATTTTAATATTATTTTTATACTTCAGAAACTATTCAAATATTCGAACAGTTTCAGTTTTACTATTCGATATCTGAATAGTTGAACAAATAGTTGGAATCCCTAATAAGTACGTTGAAACTGAAAGGTTAATATTGTATTTTTTACTCAGTCAGTTTTGTTTAAAATTACTTAATTGATTCACGCGGGGTCACTAATGGACATAAAATATGAGGAGGTTCATGGCTGATCTAGAATGAACACTTGTTTGTAAAATCAAAAAACAAAACTCGGGTATCACTTAAATTAAAGAAAAACAACAAAACTATCTTTATATAAGACAATGGGATGTGAAGTGAGCTAACTGTCAGTTTAGAGAAAAATGAGACGAGAAAACGTTTTGGTATTCGACATGTCATAAATTATGCATCATAAAAGTGAAGTGAGCTAAGTAATACAAGCAGCAAAAGTGTTTTATTATGTAAGAAGTTAAATTCAATAACGGGCAAATAAATTTAAGAAGTGCATTAAACTAAAACTTTCAATACAAGTTTCACCATTGTATCACTTGGTTCATTTCACCTCTCGAGGGCTCATGTAATATAATTTAAGATGTCAAATGAGAGTACTTGATGGAATATCTGTCAAATTTGAATCGTTGATATTTTATACAATTCAATAAATGTTTTCACTAATGATACGGGTTTCGCCATTCTTTATCTTCAACTGTAATTGACGTCAGTTCGGGATTAGTGTTTGAAGCATAAGTCGATTTTATCGCGTTTCAAACGGTTTGACACTCACTGTCACAGAAGAATAGAATCGAAACTAAAAAAATTACCGTGTCAACTCCCAACGTGGAGCATACGGCATCCTAATGGAGGTATCTCAACATATATTTGTCTACGACAACTGCTTGTTATCAGTCTTTTTCTAAGAGAGTATGGATACAAGGATTAGGCTAGGACAGGACTAATGGTTAGCTAATCGCTCTCGCTACGCCCCGAATTAAAGATGGGATGGTTGGGAGGGAATTTAAGAGACCAAAAAAAATTCATGCCTACATACAGAACTCCATAAATCGATTTAAAAATTAATTTATGGAGCTGTCCATACTGGGACTCAAGCCCGAGACATCCGTAACCGTAGCTAACAACGTTGACCACTGCACCACGGAGCCAACAAACTAAACTAAGCAATCCAATTTGTATCTCGCACAAACAATTACAAACTCGTGGGACTTTGTCATTACAGGCTATCTTAAGAAACAATTATCATTAAAATGTAATTGGGAAAAACATATCTACTGATTTTAAATTGGTGAGTTTTGTTAGGGTGAATATCAAATGACCTATTATAGTGTGAATTACATTATTTTGGTTGCTTGTGCAATAAACGATAAATTTGCATGCGAAATAGGTAGATTATACAAAGAAATGTATAAAATTTGAACAATTTCACTCTCAGTCGATATCTTAAATAAAAGCAAGTAACGTAACTATGAAAGCGGAACAAACAAACCCGTCAGTAGTGAAAGAGACATTCTTATATAAATACTTCAGACGCATGCTATGCATCTATCTAGTCTTCTTCTCACTGATTCCAGTGCTTCAATTGCTATGAGAGGCGATAATGGCATTGACAATCCTAGACATTAACCTAGCTGCTAGTTCAATGCGTCATGACAGTTGGTAGGCCGAGAGGTGGAAGTGAGAAGTCACGGACTGGGGCAGCAGTCGCTCGGCTAGTCGCAAGTTGGAAGAGTCCTCAAGGTGAGTCGGTTGGTAGACTGTATGCTGCGGGCATCTAGACGCGCAATCAATAATCCAGCGCTGCTCAAACTTTAAATTCACAGCTGATGCGACGTCATAAATTTCTAATTTCATGGAATGACGTATGACATGGAGTGAGCTGAATGCGTGCAGCAGCTTTAGAACCCCGCGCAATTCAATACAAACTATTCAAGTTTCATGTTTAAATAATACACGTGTATTCATGTTTTACAATATCTGCTTCCGATATGGAGCATAAGAACTCCTAATGGATTTATCTCAACAGAAGTTTTTCTACGAGAACTGCTTGTTACTCAGTCGCTCAACCTTTCTTTTTCAAAGACAGTGTGGTAGAACAATACAGCTAAGACACAAAAAAAATGATTAGCAAATCGCTTTCTCAATAAACACAATAAAAAATATGGAGTTTTTTTATGTAAGTCTATTAATTTTAAGTATTTAAAACATTTTTAATGTGTTAACTGTCAATTCTTGGTGGAAATTCATTATATTTTAAAAATAAAACAATTTGTTTCTGCTACTTCTACATGTTTATGTAGAAGTAGCGAAGTCGTCGCCGAGCCTATTATGATGCAAATACACATAATATACACTTTGACCCGTTTAAAAAAAAGCAATGCTTAATTTTAGTATCTGGCAAAAACGTGATTGTGGCATGACGTAAAAGTTTGGCAAGCGCTTTTCGCCAATTCTGGCTGAGGCCCCACGATTTTTGGGGCCCCTTTTGGAAGCGTTGACCCCACGTTCGGTAATCGCCGCCACGCATACTCAACTTATTGTATACAGAGCTCGGCAGTGGCGTTACCAATGAGACCAAGTTGATTATGTCGTGGTTATTCTGCTGAAAAGTAAAGAAAGTCAAAAAAAATGATTTCAGGATATTACTATTTTTAGTTTGTTCAGGATTTCAAATTACATATTGATTTATTGATTGAAAATATCTTTATTTGTCATCATTAATGACTTTTCATTATACAACGTCAAATTGAGATCATTCGTTTATTATTTATAATCGTCTCATACAATTCCGAGGAACGCCATTTTAAACCACTTGCAATGTGGAGCAAATAGATTCCTAATGGAGGTATCTCCACGGAAATTTTTCTAAAAGAAGGGATAGGACACGACTAGTAGTTGACTAATTGGTTTCGCAATACCTCGTTTTTAGAATCGGTGGGAAGGAATTTTTAGACATTTAGAATTCATGTCTTCGAACAGAAATACATAAACCGATTTATGAAACTTTCTTTATTGGGATTGGAACCTGTGAGTACCGTAACCGAAGCCAGCGTCGTTGACCACTGCACCATGGCCCCGGCATGGAAGATTTATCAACAAAATAATGATAGGAATTTTTATGATAAGTAATCTCTTTGTGTAATCTGGTGTATTGGCTATTGGCATATGATAAAATATTTTTTTCTTTATACTGGATTCGTTCTGAAAATTACTATTATTTATATAATTATAATTAATTTGTAATTTGAATTTCAGGACGTTTGACATATTATAAAAAAGTTATGATCACACATACATTCAAACTTAATTATCTTAAAAATAGTATTTTGACTCGTAGTATACCCACGAAATTTCAAACGAAAGACTTGAACGTAGTTTTAGTGTGTTGGGAAATTTGTCTATTTAAAAATTTATCTGCTGGTACAGTAGCATTCACTTAGTTATGCCGGACGATATAATCAACATATTGGTTGCATAAAAAGGTACATACCTTTCTCATTTCATCAAAAAAATAGGTCGTTTATTAATTAAGTGTTCTAGGCGGATAAAATAATGTACTTTGCGACTTAGCGAGGACTGATCAAAATTAGAAATACCACTTTGTTAAGGCGGATAGGCATGCAGTATTTTTATTTTGATCGACAGTATGATATAGCAGTTATGGCAAACCTCGGGCGCATAAGTCACTAAACTATTTGTAAAAAAAGAAAAAGAAAACAATCAATCATCTTTTACCATGTCCGCTGCCAATGTGGAGCACCAGCTTCCAATTACACCTAAAGGAGCGTATTTTAACAAAAGTTGTTCTACAAGAACTGATTGTTATTTTTTTCTGGAGGGATAGAAAGATGGGACTGGGAAGATCACGACGTTACCACTTGGCTATTCATAACCCATGCCACTCGGTAATACATATTCGATGTTTATAGATTTGCGCATCTCGGTGAAAGAGTTAATGAAGTATTGCAACAAAATGAGACCTGGCTTTTAGTCAATAGTGCATATCGGAGTAAGGATCGGTATTTAGTTAGTTTAAGTTATTCATGCTTGCGAAACAAATCTGCCCTTAGCTGTCCAAATTTAACATAACTAATAAAACAAAATGGTCTGCAGTCAGAATATTTTATTTTTTAATTTAAAAATATTCTGTACATTATTTAATTAAATAAATTATCTGATAATATTAAAAGAATTCAAACTCAAGCTCTTATCTCAACAGAGATTTCTATAATTTATAATTTAATATGATAAATTAGTAACTTTATAAATGATTTTTTTTTATAATTGGCACCAGTTTCGTTCTCTTGAGAAGCATCTTCATGTTGAAGAAATCGTAAAATGTTGCTTACTTCTTTAACATTTTTTACCAACTAAAGATTTTTTTAAATGGCCTTTCACTAGTCTAGGAATTAATATAATGTATTACATAGTTTTTTGTTTTGATGAATCGGTTTGTTTCGCAGTTGCACAAAACTACATTCATACCTTATCAGAATAGGTGAACATAGAATAATAATCGACGGTATTTTGTTCAATTGATGTAACCCTCAAAAAATACGGAAACGAGTTAACAATTGGATTTCATTTTAAAGACGACAGAGCAGGTCTCGGCCAAATGGTGTAAATTAGAAAAATAAATTGACCACTTTTTAGAAGGGAAACATCATTTTACATTGGTTTTAGGTTTAGAAATTCGACCCGGCCACTTGATGTATACCACTATTATATCGACACTTCCTAAGTTTAATTCCGTATCTGCAAACAAGGGAATTTACAGGAGTGTATAAAAATGATTCATAACGCAACTCACTACATAATGTCGACAATGTTCGATAAAAACAGTTTTTACTCTACACTGAACAATTTAAACTTTGAGGGTTACATCAATTGGTCAAAACACCGTCGAATTATGAATGCAAAAAGTGTTAGATCCCACGCAAACGTTGAACCCGTATGCGCTTGAACTGCGGGCGGTCGAGTTACCACTGTGCAAAGAGGGGCGATTTTTTTTGATAAGTCCAAATGCAAAAGTTCACGTGGCTTTGAATACATACACCGAAAACAAAGTAATGCATTAATAACACATCTTCTAGAGTTATGTTAAAATGAACTGTTATAAAAAAGTAGAGTTCTTCAACGGTCTTTTGTTGAAAAGATGACGTGAGTCGTTAATTCAATAACAAAGTAAACATCGCGTAACGAAATGCTTCTTTAGGCATTAATTTTTAACGTGATAATTTTTATTGCTTTGTACCTTTATTAAGCAACTTTCTATTTAAAGGCGGACTGATAATAAACATAAATATTACATCATCAAGATTACATCAGGAAGCCACATCGCCATTCACTGAGATGAAAAGGATAAGCACTATAGCTTCACATCCTCTTACTAGATTGGAGATAAATCATCATCACCAAACAAAAATAAATGGATGTCGCTTGTTACACACTTTTTTAAAATTTCACCAAATGTTTTTTTACAATACTTTGTATTCAAATGTGGATTGTTTTGTTCTTTGAACTTTAATCTGAATTATTTCCAATACATACATATTTCCGTTCCCGTTAAAACATTTTTTGACTATACTTCAAAGACTGTGTCAATCTGTCTGTACCTATGGTCACGGCAATGTGTTAGGACTAGAGTTGCAAAAGACCAGAGAATTTTGAAATGGCCTGGAAAAAACCGGGAAAGTCTGGAATAAACTTTTAAATATGATATTTTTCATTCTTTGTTCAACATATTGACTCCAGGTCACATATAAATATGTGTTTAACATCATACATAAACACAGGAACGTTTCCGTAAATATTTTGTCTTGATTTCAAATAAAGTTCCTTTCTTTCAACTATATTCTATATCATCGAACTAATAACTCACCGTAACCTCAAATTTGTGGATACTATGTTGGCATATGTCAAAAATTTCACGCTTTAAAATGCTAAAAATGAAATACAGTTATCATTAATATTGAAATGGTGTATTCTCGTTTTTCAAAATTTTCCGATGCCAGTTTATTCCCGGGTAAAAACCCAGCTTTTTCTCGGCCTCGCATCTCTAGTTAGGACCCTATCCTATGCAAATAATTATATTAAGACGACATTTTAGCAACGAGTCTTCTTAAGGTTGCACATCTTTACCTACACTTAGTCTTCCCTTAAGAGGTATTCAAGCGACTTTTCGTTACAATTTTTATTACTAAAATAATCTATTAGAGCTCCACTTGGGAAAGTATAAGGTATAAATAATATGTTTAATTAATACAGCCAATAGATAGGTTATCCGGTTAAAATATTATCTGGTTATCCACGAGTTCATTCATTAGTCATTTTACAATACATAATGTATAGTAATAATTATAATGTTTGGCATTTTTAAAAATCTTACCATATGGAAGAATGCAAAAATTTCCATAAATTCGTAATTACCGTATTGGTTTTACGCAAAGAAAACATTTAAAGTCAACGGCCGCAAAATTTAGTCGACCATTGAATATATTAATATGTTCGGCGGAAACAAAGACACTATTAGAAATAATGAAATATATTAAAACGATATTAACTCGACAAGTTTACTATTTCTTACACTTATTGTTCCATTCATTAGTACTTCTATATTGTGAAACATATGGATACTTTACAGAGCAGTGTTTCTCAATTTTTCTTTTCCACGGCACACCAAAGTTTCCTCGAGATATCCGCGACACACCATAAGTTAAAAACGGTTAAAAGCAAAAATAGTATCAATGTTTTTCATCTAATATGTACGTTATAAAAGAATTATTTTTTTTCTCTCTTACTTAGCCGCGGTACACCTAGCCATTGTCTTACGACATACTAGTATGGCGGGCACTGTCATATAGAACAGTTAATCCCAAATTGTTTTATTTCACGGCCAACAAAATTTTGCAAAAATTAGCCACGGCCATCTATTCCGAAAATTAAATTTATTTACTTTAGACTGATAGAGCAGTGCATACCAATCTAAGGGCCGCAAATTGATCCAGTAGAGCCACAAGTATTTAATAATGCATTTTGTTCCTTTTACGTAATTATGTTTTTTATTATTTTTAAATTTTGTAGGCTGTGGAATGCAAAAGTTTGGTAAGCACTGATATGGAGCACTTGAACAGAAATAGTTTACCGAGGTATATTAAGACTGGTTGTAATTCAATCATTCAATATTACGAGCAATCCTTTGTAGAATTGAACTTTTTTAAGTGATTCAAAGACAATCATTCTCGTAAGGGGTTTTTCTTACGTGTTTTTCCCACACAAAAGCCCTCAGCTGACAGAATCTCTTTAGATAGCAGTACTTAGCTAGCTTACATGCTGAAAAGAGATATAAAGACTTAGTTTGTACCCACCTTAGCACTGACTTTAGCCAGGAAATTAGAAGACAGCTTCGCGGACTCCACATAATAGTTTCAGTAGGAAAGTAAAGATAGGAAAAAAAAATAATCAGTCGCTCAACTTTGGTTACGGCGAGGGTAATGAAATAAGCAGTTATGTAAGGATTAGTAGCTATTTCCATGATAGGATAAGGGAACCGTTTCACGTTAATGCTAAATTAAATATTCATAGGTACTAGTTAGTTCTAAAAGTTTCCAGCCTAAGCGTATTAAAGTGGGTACAGGATCAAAAAAAAAATTTTTCGATGTAGCCACAGTTTCTCTAAATGTTTTTGTTCGGATTTTTTTTATCTTACGCAGTTATTTTATTTTTGTTTTTAAAACTTGCTTGTACTTACATGTTTGGACCGGAAACTTTTGAGCTATACACACTACGAGCCATGCTCCTTAAGCACCAATCAATAAATTAATAGGCATTCGAACACTTGAACGCCGAACCGAGAAGGTTAAAACCCCAAGAGCATTGTGGTCTCGGCTTAGGGACTGAATTCACAGAATAATAGTTATATAGACTTAATTATTACCAATTGTATTTCCCGAAAAACCATTTTTAAATCAAAAGTCAAATTAGCCGGGACAATATTTCGGCATTATAGGGTCTCCTTATTTGAATAATTGACTGATGGATTGACCATTTACTTAATAAAGGGGTTAACCATACTTGGATGTCTTTAAAATTGGGAAGTCCTGATAATATAATTATTTTTAACTTATTACTATTATTTTTTAATTATATCCCATTTTAGTGCTGAGTACATTGTCGTCTAAATTTGTAAATTGATTCTGATAACATTTATTATCAAAATAGTATAACCGTACCGTATTGAAATTGAAATACTGAATGTCTAAAGTAGCTAGTACGTCGTAACTGTGTGTGCATTGCATAAAATTTTATTTTATATACACCGAGAAAGCTTAAGTCATGACAAAATTTCATACCTGCATGTGATATGTGATAATAATAAAACGTCTACAGAGCGATCTGTGCTATTATATATAATATTGTGAAAATCAAGTAAAAAATACGACATTGTTTTCAAAAACAAGTTGTATCAATTTAATAGGTGCAATTTAATTATAACATTAATCTTGGTAACTTTGTTATTCCACTGGCTATGTTACTAAATGTGACACGTTTTCGCCTCTTCATTCAAGAAGCATTAAGCTTTTCGTACTATGGTTTAAAGCTGTGGATACTGAACACAGAAACCGAAGCCAACAACATTACATCTACAGGTGCAGCATGAAAATAAGAAGGTAGAAAGTTCCCTTTTCGTGGCTTTCTCGATAGCCACATGTGTAACATTAAAAGTGAGATATGAAAGGAAAAATCTCACCACAGAGTCAATTCCCCAAGTAGTTATTAAAAACAAATTTATTCATTGCAGTTGACCGATGCGTTCATTAGATTAATTGGAAGAATAGGCTATGTCACGGGTAGATAGACAAAACAATTCGATAGTTAAGAAGCGTTGCACGATGCTTGAAAAATCGAATTGTTATAAATCAACCAAGGCGCATTTAGACACGCCAGTGCGGTTTTCAGAACTAAATCATTTACAGTTAACTCCTGATTATCCGTGTGTGAATTATCCGGTTTTCGGATTATCCGTGCATGAATTTAGAACGTATTTAAAAAATAAGCCGTCAATATTAATCAACTGGTATAACCGTAACCGTCTTGAAATTGAAATAATTAATGTCTAAAGTAGCTAGTACGTCGGAGCTATGTTGTGCATTGTTCACACCGCAAACGTTTACGTCATGAAAGAATTTCACATCTACATGTGATATGTGATAATAATAAAGCGTCTGCACAGCGGTCTGGGCTATTATATATAAGATATGCATGTCAATATTTTCGATGGATTCGGCGGTAACTGGAACTGACAAAATTAAATATTTCGTGATTATAAACGCAAAAAACCAAGATAATTTTAGCCAGTGCTTCCCAAACTATGGCTCGAGAACTCGCGTCATAGGGTTTCGGCGGGTGACCACAAAATGTTCCAGTAGAGCTACAAGTATTTATTTATGTGCATATATTTGTTATAATAAATATTTAATAAACACATTATACGTGATCTTATAAAAAATGTGATTACCGTTAGAATGCAGGTATATATATATATATATATATATAATGTCAAATAAAGCTTTTGATAACTATGTTAATTTTATTTGTGGTTTATTCATTGCAAATTTTGTGGGCCGTGGAATGAAAAAGTTTGGGAAGCACCGGCTTAAATCTTTTACGGCAGTGGTGCACAACCTATTTGATAGAAAGGCCAGCTTATCCATTTTATAATCTTAGACGGGCCGCAGAGGGTAAAAGTGTTGGAAAATAATGATATACTATACTAGACAAGTTATGCGTTTTATTATTTTGAATTTAATAGTTGCATAATTTTACTGCTTTTTAATTGTTTCAAGAGAACAAAAACTAGATACCGTTGATTATTACAAACCAGAAATTAGCATGGATGCTTAGAACGATCTTAAAAACTAAATGGTTTCCACAGGGGACAGATTTCTTCAAAAGTATGGGTGGCCTCAAGAAGCTGTAGTGTTATGAAATAATGCTAATTCTAATCCAAATAAAAACATATTGAAAATGGACGACGGCCTTATATGCTTGCCAATTTTTACCACATAATGTTACATCATTAATTTACCACATGGATCAAGGGCTTGTTTCATAAATGAAACAGCATTACCGTACTGGCCTTCTTAAAACGTTGTTTAAAAAATCTATCTGATTTTACTCTGGAAAAATACGATAGATTAACTCAATCTTGCTACAAAATAAACGCAGCAAAACTAGTTCTACTGTTGAGAAAAATTCTACCAGATCTATATATTTATATATAAATGAATGTGTAAATTTGGATTATTGAGATTTTGTACACTTCCATGTATTTTGTCACTAACGACCCGGGTTTCGCCTTTCGGCATTTTCAGGCATTCGAGCACACGAATGGTGTACAAAATCTCAATAATCCAAATTTGATATTGAAATTCCATCAAGCACCCTCAGTCGATGTCTTAAATTATATATCTTAAATTAAAATGAATGTTTGTTTGTCCCGTATGCGTTCTTTTACCATTCATCCGATTTCGATGAAACTTTGGTGAGTTTTTGTGCGCACACATTATATTATAAAAATTGATTTCTTGGATTCTAACGAGCCTGTATGTGAAGTTCTTAGGGAAACTTGAACTAATATTAAAAAATCGCTTAAAGATTCTTGTAAACAAACTCTGTAATACATAATAAGTATTAAATATAATATACTGCCTTAAAAATGTAAACTAGTGTTTTAAAACAAAATAAAAATGAACTGTTCAGATTATCTATACGTTTAGACACTCCCAACCATTTGCCCAGATAATCGGGAGTTCACTGTATTACAATAATATATAAGTATTCCAAACGTTATTTTGTGAAGATTCATTGGCAATGTAAAAATGATAACTTTTGTACGCCACTTGCTGTGTGGCAAAGCGTGTCTCGTTTCGCTTCACGTAAAAAAATATCAATTAAAAATCATGGATGTTGGTTTAGTTGAAATTCCTACCGCGGTTAGTGAACTGTTCCTGATCATCATATATATATATATTTTTCAACCGAAAATTTGCCTGATTGTTACTCAACCGATCTTACTCCTTTTTTCGAAGTTAGTAGGGATAAAAGAATAAGGATAGGACAGAACTAGTGGTTAGATAATCGCTCTCGCTACGCTCCGTTTTAGGATCAGTTGGGTGGAATGGGATTTTAGACATCACAAGAACAGAAATCCATAAATCGATATAAAAATCATGTTATGAAACTGTCTGTACTGGGATTCGAACCAATGAGATCCGTAACTGAAACCAACGATGTTGACCACTGCACCACGGACCCGAATATTATATTAGTAATTCTAACAGAAATCCATAAGTAGATTGAAAAATAAAGTTATGAAACTATCCTTACTGATATTCGAACCCGTGAGACGTTGATCACTGCACCACGGACTCGAATATAATCGATGACCAGACACATCTGACAATGAGATTAAACATTAAAGTTTGTTATCGTGAAAATATGCAGTTAAAAAGTACAATAGGTGCCTTCCGTAAGTTTCAATTTTATGGGTTTATGACAGAGTAATGTGAATTTTATGAAGTAAAGCCTAATGGCCCGAAACCTGAAGGATTTTTGTAGAACCTTAATGTTTTTACTTGTTGCAGAAAAAATTAAAAATTCTATTACAAAGGCATTCACACATGCCGACAATTTGGAATTCATTGACAATATCCCAACTTCCGAGAAGCAATAAATTTTAGATTCTTCATAGGTATATAATTTATTTTAGGCTTAGAGCTTTCTCTTAAAACAAAATATCGGAATTTTGGCAGGTTAAGACCTTGTTGAAAGAATGTATAAATATTATGACTAAAAATAATAATATTATGGATTATCGTGTTGCGAATTATCCGCGAAAAACTAGCGAAAGAATTGTGAAATAATAAAACTTGTCGGGTCCGTGTTACAGCGGTCAAGATTAAATCTTTGAAAAAATCAATTTATGAAAATGTCTGTACTGGGATTTGAACCTGTGAAAGCTGTGATGACCAAAGCCAACGACGTTGTCCAATGCATCACTGATCCGACGAACCTTTTCATACTGATGTTATATTCGTATTTCGCGTACATTTTCGGTTTCCCTGATTCACATGTACGATAATTTACAATTTTTCTATTAGTGCTTAAATGACCTATTACTACAGAGCTGCATTGTTATTAACGACGTTAAGTTAATTCTCCTGTAGAAAAGTGTAGCATTTTGTAAAACATATTTAACCAAATCAATTATTGTTTTATAAAATGAATAGTTTTGACTATTCGTGACTGAGTGACAAATCGCTTGCCTAGATAATTAGCAGTTAACTAAATAACGTCTTTCCTTTCCAATGCTGTTTATTTTTAAGAATCTTAAAATGCGCTGCCGTTGTTCAAATGTAAAGTATCTAATGTGGCCTATGATGCAAACATGTTTAATATGCCTGCCCTAGAGCTATGAACGTGGGATTAAGAAATTGTCATTAGTAAAAAACTAGAGGCTGACGAGCGTATTTTGGCTTGAGGAAAAATAATGGGACAAATTTTTGGAATACCAAGTGCGGATAACAATATTTAATATTTTTAGATGTAAGTATTTCAAAAAATCTTACAAATATAACAGCAAAAAACCTTTCTTATAATTTTTTGTTGTTGTTTATATGTAGGTATTTGTTTTGACATTCCTAGTTGACATATCGTCGTTGTTCTGGAAGAAAACACTTAATCGAAAAAATGACGTATTGAGTTAGTTATGTTTCTTATTTCGAACCCCAGCGTATGAAAGACCACACTTATTTTTATAAATTATACTTTTCCTTAAAAACAGTTTTGTACAAACTAAATGAAAAAGGTATAGCATTCAATTAGTGTCTTCTTTCAGTACATTGAAAATATAAGGTCATATTTATTTTTATGATGACTAATTTTAAGCTAATCATTTTAGTGACTATGGATGGCATTAGTCTATTTTTAACTGCCATTAATTTTTAACGAATAAAATTAATACGTGGTTATAAATCATTTACTTTGATCAAGACAATGGGAACCGTCTGTCTTCTAGGTCCTCAAATGTGGCCGAAATAATTCATTTTTTTAAATTTCATTGTTTTCATTCACTTTAGGTATATCTAGTTGAAGTTCTTGAATGTGGCCTCATAACAATGTAGATAAATGAATGGACTTGGAAACGTTCCCCACCTCCACTTTAACCAAACATGTTGGTTTCGCTTTTATAGTATGTAGGTATAGAGATGAAGTTTTCTCACAGATATTCCGTTAATGGAAAAATGTATTAATCCTGTATCGTTGACTCACTTAGAAAATAGTCGAATGAATGACAATACTAATTCATGGCGTACCTATTCATTCGTGTGTATGTCGCTTCCCCCATTATTCTGTGTTTTCGTAAGTAGACTATGATAAGACTATAGTGCCGTTGCTATTCGGACAAATTCGCCCAAATATTCTTTTTTTACATGTGCGTCATCTTTTATTATTAGGTTCGGCACGTGACGTCACACGTGGAGCCTTGACCTGCCTCATTTGTGTCCAGCCTCTTCCGGTATTCAAAAGACCTAATTTATGTCACATTCAGGAAATCATATTTCAATTTCTCCGAATCCGACCACCGTTTAGTAAAGCAGGGGAGGCGAACCTCTTTACATGTGCTTGCCAAAAATCCTCGAATAATATATATCAACTGTCTGACGTGCGGAGCAGTTTTTTTTTTAAACCGTGTCATCATTTAATAGTGTGGTTCGATAAGATATAATGGGTTTAATCACTCTTCCCAGCAATTTTTAATAGAGGAATCATAAAAAAAAGAGTTTTTCAAAATTATATTTAAAAAGTTTAAAAAATACACTATAAATTATTAGTATTAATGAGATTTTTTGGCTTTACATTCGATGCCAAATACTTTATAACCGGTTCATATGTCACCACTTTTTGTAAAATCCACGCCCAACTGTATTCATCGGTGAAACTACTTTTTGTACTACATTTTATAAAATTCATTTCGAAAAATAATGACAAATACGCTAGTCGAAAAAATTAAGTATAAAATCATAAATTAAGTGTGGCTTATCCATGAGTAATATATTTAAAAATCTGTTAATTGTTACGTGCCAGCTAAATTGTTGAACTTGCCATCTCTGGCACGCGTGCCTTAGGCTTGCAACCCCTGTAGGAGACTATTAGAAATAAACATACATTTTAAAATCCCTAAATATTCTTCGATAAAAAATCGAGCACTGTATGAATTGCAACAATACGGTGAGTCACCATTCTATAACAAATAAATTAAAAATATATTATAATATAAACTATTGAAATTTGAACTGTCCAAATTTTGTAAATTTTCATGCATTTCGTCACTCGAGCTCATTCGTGTACTCGAATGCCGAAAGGCGTGTCGTTTGTGACGAAATACATGGAAATGTACAAAAATTGATATTGAAATTCCATCAAGCACCGTCAGTCGATATCTTAAATTATAAAATATTTAGTTTTGTTATTTGATCTAGTTACGAGAGTCAATATAGCCCCAGGGCAATGTTCATTTTAATAACGGACGTTAAGCCATGAGCTACCGGTAGATCGTGGTGGAATTTTTAATAGTTTGGTCGAGAAATTTAAATAAACCATATAAATACAAGGAATGTCATTATTTTCATCTGACTTGTTTTATCACCATTTCTTCATATTATAAAATCTACAGATTCGAAGCAATTTTAATATCCAATATTCAATTCAGAAGCAGATTTTAAATGCGTTTCTGATGATCTAAGACAGTTGTGCATAACTTAAAGAAGAGCCAGTTTATCCATTTTCTAATTTTTCACCGGCCGCAGAGGATAAAAGCGTGGAAAATATACTAGACGAGATATGCATTTTATTATTTTTTATTTCATAGTTACATAATTTTACTACTTAAAACGTGATGCTATTTTGGGGCGCATGTGGCCAACGGGCCGTGGTTTGTGAATCACGGATCTAAGGCTTCTGATGACTTAAGGCTGAATGTCCGCTCACAATGAGGAGCATATGGTGTTTATAACTGAGGTGTCTCAACATGAGTTTTCCTACAAGAACTGCTAGTTACTGAGTTACTCAACCTCTTTTTTTCGAAGAGAGTAGGGATAAAAGGAGAGGGCTTGGATAGGACAAGTGATTAGCTTATAGGATCCGCTACTATCCAACCTTAAGACAGGATGCGTGTGGTAAAGCAATTTATGAAACTATCCGTACTGGAATTGAAACCCGTGAAATTCGCAACCGGACTGAATTCGGCTACAGAAGCGAAAGTAATATGAAAGTGAAAAGTATGTCCGATTTTGAATTTGTTTTTGTTTAATTATTTTTACGCTAAATTTTGGTACCCTCTCATCCCAGGTAAATGAATCATAACAGAAATTGCGTCCTACACGTTATTAAGAGCAAGAAATAAAGTCCTTCTTGATAGTTGTTCTTTGTGTATGGCCGTAAGTCGCGGTGGGCTTATTCCATTTTTGGCGCACTGCCATTTTTTCGATTGCGTCTATTTCCGCGTGCTGAAGTGACCCACTGACTAGAGAATATTTTTAAAATGTGCGTAAACTGAACACACTAGCTAGCACTAACCCCGAAATACTTGATTGATCTTCTTTGACACAAAATACGTAAGCAAGTAATGACTCAACAAATTCGATTGACTAGGTAACTTGGTGGAAATTCATTTGAATGTATTTAAAATGAGAATTGAATTTCCACAAAGTCGTTAAAATTATAATAGTAAAAATAATAATGTAGAAGTACGCCATCGATTAAATAATAAAGGGATTAAAATGAATAACTGAGACTTTTTGTAAATTAATAACACCATTAAAAGTAATCAATAATTAGTACATAATAATATTTTAAATATGACTGGTGGCTCACTACTATTAAATTTATTTCCCTTGGGATTTTCACCTGAAAACACTAGTAATTTATTTTTTCAATGAAAAGGCAAAAGAACGTAACCGACACCAAAAAATATTGTGTATATTTCGCAAAAAACGTATTAATAAACTATATTTATATGTATATCGACTTTAGAATGGCAAAAAGACGTATACCTCAGTTTTTCAAAATGTTTTTTGGATAATCACAATGTATACAATTTAATACACGTTTTGTGTTGCTACAATATTTTTTGTTCTTGGGTTACGTTATTTTGCCTTTTAATAGTCGTTATGGTAGTTAGTTCTACGTATTATCGTTGGTGTGTAGCCCCCTACCCACGCCGAGTACGAAAAAATAATTCCTGTCGGCTTCGTGCTATCGTCAGAACACAGAACTCTTTTTTTAGGTTAGTTGAGTGACAGATTGCATGACCACTTTGCGTAGTTGTTGTGTTGCTAATTTTTGAAAAAAAAGACCAGCAGATGACTCTGCGCGTCCTTGCCGTAGTGCCCCCCCCTTTTGAGTAGTCACGGTACACAAATGAAAGATTCTTTTCATCCCACTTCGAAACGTCAGCGTCTAGTTATTCATGCACCGCAAAAATAAATTTGTTTTTTATTTAAATTTAGAAGCATACGATGAAGACTGCCCGGAAATAGACTCGATTAATCATTAGAGAACTTAAGATTTTCCTGGAAACTCATTTACACCTGCTGGCAACACTAGAAACGCATCCTATGAGGGTGTTTCCAGTAGTTTGATTTTTTTTTGCGAAATAGTCTCTATTGAGAATTATTATACTCATGCTCTATCAATTTAATTTTTATATTTTTTACACTCTTTCCAAAAAGAAAATTAAGTAAAATTTTAAATAGTGCTAACCATTCAATTGTATGTACAGGGATACTCAATTGATAATGCTCGCGATGATCGAAACCGGTAACATGTGGAAGTAGTACAAACAAATTTTGTTTTGTTTTTAAAATGTAATGTCTTTCCACCAAGAATTGACAGTTAACACCTTCAAAGTGGTATAAGGGGGTTAGAATCATATAAATTAATTTATAGTTTTCTGTTTGGTGACAAAAATCAGAACAGTGACAAAACAAGATAGGGAAACAATATAAAACGTAATATTTTTGTTGTATCTATTTAGAAATTAAATACATATTCAAAACGATTTCAAAGAAATGTGTAATATAACAACTGCAGGTTATATAGGTCAGTGCTTCCCAAACTGTAGGAAGCGACCCACTGGGGGCCGTAGGGCTTCTGCAGGGGGGGGAACAAAATGTTCCAGTAGAATTAAAAGTATTTAATTATGCATTTCATATATGTGTATTGTCTTTATACAAGAACACATCACTCGTGATTTTATTAAAATGTTGTCTTTCAAGCGATTGTAGACCGCAGGTGTATGTATACATATATTAGATATAATGGCACATAAAGCTTTTGATAACTAAATTAATTTAATTTTCAGGATAGTGGTTTATTTTTTGCAAATTTTTATCTGGGCCATGAAAAAGTTTAGGAAGCATTAGTATAGATAATAGTTTTAATAGATAGATATATTCCGCAACTAAAAAATATTGAAGAAGGTCTTAGTTTTAAAAATATTATTATATTTACTGCATACTTGTAATCGACCTGTTTTATTTCAATTTATTATGAAGAAAATATGTATGAAAAGACGTATTTCAAATTTCATTTCGAGACATGATATTATAATATATATATTTATTTTGTCATTGTTCTGATTTTGGGTGTGATGTTTTGTAATTGTGTTGCTTTATCACTGTTACGTATTGTCACTGTTCTGATTTGTCCAGTTAACATATTTTGCATTGCTTACAATAGAGGAAGAACAATTTGTTTTTCTTCGAGTGGTTTATCTTATTGCATATTAAATGATAATTTGTTTAAATATCGACTGTGGAAAGGAAAAACAATGTAACCCACACACCAAAAATATTGTGTATAGCCCAAACAGAACGTGTATTAAGTTTTATTTTATTTATGTACTTTGTGATTATCGAAAAAAAATATTTTGAAAAGACATGGATAAGTCCTTTTGCTCTTATTCAGTTTATACTTTATATATAAATATATTGTGTTTTAGTGAGTTTTGTGTGAGTTATACGCAATATTTTTGGGTATGGGTTACGTCATTTTTCCTTTTCACAGTCGATATTATATAAGTAAAATATTAGACAATACATACATAATGAAGCGATATTTTTGTGATTACGTATCGGTAAAAATAAGAAAAAATACGTTTTTGGTTCTTTGATTCATATTAACTATAAGTAGACTTAGTATTCTCTTCTTTTAAAATAATGTTATACAGAAACATACTTAGAATAGTAAGGTAACATGAGTGGTAGCATGTAGTGCATAACGTTCAAAGAGCGAAAAAAGAACCGATGCGTTCATTAGCAAACGTTAAACGTTAAAGTTGGACAACAGTGTCAAACAAAATCGCTGGACAAAATCACTAACTCAGTGGTAAGTGGCGAAGTTAGAACGTTTTGATTGCTGAGAACCAACCAGCTTGGAACTATAATATGTATATATATATATTTCGTCTGTATAGTGACAGAAGGCGTTAAGTCAAAAAACCTTGTAAGATAATCGAATTATAAGAAAATCATGAAATATAAGTCATTCTAGTTACATAACTTAGTTATTATTTATTGAAATAACCAGTTTATGAGATTTGTTAGTCATTTACGAATTCGATTTAATTAATTAGTAATTCTTTTTTATAGTAGAATTAATAACAGTTTTTTTGCACTGTTAACAAAATCGACTTAATTCATATTGATTTCTTCATATTACGTAAAAAATACAAAAAAAATGGTTGAGTTTGTTTTTTTCAGACGATAGACCGTCCTAAATCTATCGTACTACATTCATAGCTCAATACAGTCGATTTTCGACTTATGCGACGATATATTTTATAAGTATTAAAGGAGTTTGGGCAGCTTCCATCTGTCAAAAGTTGAAGAAGACTGTTCATCATGATAGAAAACACTTACAGAGTGTTGGCGATAGAGGTTTGAAATATACAGGATGTCTCACAATTTTCTCTATTTTTCAAAATAATCATACTTTAAATAGTAATTCTCTTTGCTCCGATGAAATATTGATTCGTAAAGCGCTGTTAGGCTGTTTAAAACCAAACGGTTTAAATTGAAGAGAATCTACCAAATAGATGAATACGGCGAGGTTCAATAGAATAACCTCGACGCTCACTAGAGACTACGTAAGATAATTTTAATTATGGGAATATATATTATAACCGATAAAGTTTAGAGTATAAAACCTGCAACTTGAAATTTTATGGACGAAACAAATAAACTCTATTTTTAGAGGAACTTCTTCCACAACGGGTGGACGAGGAAAAGATTGAAGGCCATACCGACCATCTGATAATCGGTACAAGATTTTTTAACAACTGCACGAATACGTAAGTACACGATCGTCATACGAGTCAGGTTCGTATCTTCAATAAAAGACTGGGATGGTCTAATGCAACAAAAGTAAAGTTTTCAAGTTCACAGCAACATTACGAGCAATTCCTGGATAGAATCGGACTCTTGTTAATGATTCAAAGGCAATCATTTGAGGAGAATCGAATCGAAGAAAGGCGGATGGCTGGTTATCGACGTCCTGGAAGGGCTGGGATCTCAAACAAACACCATTTAAAATCCGGTTCAACATTTATTTATTTTTAATCGAAGATGCAGTGGTAGTATACACAAAAATAATATTCCTAACACATAAAATTGAATCTACATTTACATTTACTTAACACATGAATTTACTTTTAAGTTATAATGCAAGTGACACGACAACGATTTTAAATTACGTCCAATTTCAAAACAAACAAAAACAATTTATAATTATTTGCGATGCAGGCCGGCTCCCTAGCCCAAGGACCCCGACAGCCGACTGTCGCCAAAAACAAAATTTCAGCCACTCTAGGTTCTCCCCTTTTTGTCAAAAATGGACCTATCCGGACACTTTCTAATTTTCATTGGCCTTCGGCGGTTAGAAACAGATGGCTTTCAACGACAGCAATCGGTTGGAATATCCCGGATCATGGCCATTAACGCTGAGCGCTTTCAGTTATGGACCCTAATAAAACTTAAGCTTAACAAAGAAAACCAGGCTGTGTCACATTCTCATAATGACATTTTTCTTTATTATTTTCCCCATCAGCCTTCAACTGAAAAAATCTTTTAGAAAGAAATTACTAAACTAGCCTTGATACGCGAAAAGGAAATAAAGAAAAAGTATTTAATCACCCTCGAAATAATTTCACCCAGTAATCTAGGCAACCGCTATCCAGACTCCACAGATAGTTGCAGTAGGATAGTAGAGACAGAAAAAATCTTGATTTTTTCGATTCTACTGGTTCGCGTTTCCAGTATTATGTGGACCAGAACCGTCATCAGATAGCAAACAGGCGTTGTGTAATCTTTTAAATTTTGAAAATAAGCTGTTTATAAATTAAGACTGATTTTATAATCCTTCAAATTGTGTACACATTTTTTGGGCCAACCTGTACATTGTCTTATGAAAAAACAATAACTTCTGCAATAATTATAAGGACAATGATCTGGAAATGATTTTCATTCCAGCGAATCGTAGGACATGGTCTGTTACCTCTGAACGCTAGGTATAACAGAAGCTCACGCTTCTTTCTTAAAATACGGGCTGCTATTTCTTGGATGCACTGTATGTACACATTGACAAGCGAAACGTAAACACTTGTAGTAAATTTCCTGGAATCCAATGGCTGTTTATTTTAGTCAGCAGGAAGTCGGCAATAATGACGAAGAAATATTGAGGAAATGGAAGGCTCGCAGTTCAAGTCACTTGCATAATGTACAATAACAAACCGAATTTGTATATGGTGATTTGAAAGTTTGTTTATTATGAAATTACGGATTTTACGAAACAAGTAATATTTTCAATAATTTGCGGATTTACTTTATCGCAAGTTGTTTTAAAATATAAGATTGATTCTGTTTTTTTGGATATAATGTAATATTCATGAAAAATTAATGTTGGTAATTATTATTTTAAATGGCGCTCGCTTGAACCATTTGTTACTTACACTATGACCCCCTCTCAATACCACGCTTTATGACTTCTGGAACTTAATTGAATTGATAAGTCATAGCTCGCAAGCATAAATTAACAAATACTACAATTAACACGATTTTTTCTAATGAACCTCGTAAAACAATATTTTGATTAACTTGCGACAAGGTGTAAAATAAATATTTAATCCAAAATCTCATGAATATAATTGCCCCTATTACGTGTTAAGCAAGCCATGCACGATATTTTGTGTAACTACGCATGAAAATTTCGTGCGTCACGCGAAAAAGGTTGTATTAATTTTTAATTCTGAATACATCAATATTTTGTAAGGGTCTTTAACTCTTTTAAGAAGAAAATTCGTTTCATTATTCCTTAGATATTTTTACAATTAATTTCTTAACAAGTAATTATGATATTAAATAAGTCGTTCAATAGAATCACGATTTTCCAGTCACTCTGTACTTATTTGATGTGATTGCTAAAAGGATCTTTATTCTTTTGAACTGCAGTTTTGCCCGTTTTTGTGTGTCACAGGACAAAGTTCGGACATTATCGCGTGAACTATGAGTCTTTTAATGCATGTTACCGAGTGAGACATCCCGGAAGTAATCGCAAATCTAGGAACGCTTGACGTACTTCTTATTTCATAATACTTGTTCCGATGATATATTTCTTGGCCTGAAGTTGAGTGGTAGACGTCATGGTCTCCGGTAGCGGTGTCTACGATCTTGGATCCCGGCATGGGAACATTGATATATCTATTTTTCAATCGCTTGATGCATTGGTGGTCGAAGGTACGGATAACTGTGAAGTCTATCACTTATCATGTCCCAATTAGTTAGTTAACTACTAGACCTATCCTAGGCCTATCCTTCTATCCGTACTCTCTTCAAAAAAGAGAACTACGCGACTCAATAGCACGAAGTTCTTATAGAACAACTTCTGTTGAGAAACGCACCGTTAAGAGTCCATATGCTCCGCCTTAAGAACGGACATGATTATAAAAAACTTGTTTCGTGAATTCCGTAAAGATGTACGGATTTTTCAACGATTAGCGATTAGTCTTTTTAGTCTAATATACAGTATTGGGTTATGGACGGCATATGATTGTAAAATTCTTGGTGAAAATTCATTATATTATACTAGTTATTTTAGAAACTAGATAGCAGTACGATTTGTAAACATTCCGTCAACACTCACTCTCATAATCTCTCTGTATCTGCGCATCGTACGCAAACGCAGTGTTGTGCTGTGCGTTATAAACAGACATACAAATAAATCAAGACTGAGATATTTTTATTTTTTTTTATTTCATATTGTGTGCTGCGGACGCCCCGGGGGAGCCTGAATTCTGCCTGTCTCTTGTACCAACCGGATGGATTCCGTTGCCCTGCAAAGCCGCTTATGACTATTCAAATGATGTACTAGGTGGAGCAGCGGGACGTTGGGATGACCTGGATGAAAGCAAGAAGACCTGCGAGAGAATCTTGGAGGCACCGTATGGTGGTCATATTCTCCGAGTAGTGAGCGGATATGATATAAAAAAATCCTTTCTAAATCAAAACCGCTCCTGTCTATTTAAAAAAAAGTGTATTATGCATAGCTTGTCCATTATATATCGATGGTGTTTGGACCAATTGATGCAACCATCGAAAAATACGAAAATGAGAAAGACGACAGAGCAGGTCTCGGCCAAATGATGTAAATTAGAAAAATAAATTGACCACTTTTTGGAAGGGAAACATCATTTTACATTGGTTTTAAGTTTAAAAATTCTGACCCGGCCAGTTGATGTAAGCCACTATGATATCGATACTCCCTACGTATAATCCCGTACCTACAAACATGATAATTTGCAGGAATGTATTTTAAAGATTCATAACGACACTCATCATGTTTTCAATAAAAACAGTTTTTACTCTCTCCCAAACAATTTCAATTTTGAGGATTAAATCAATTGGCTAAAACACCGTCGATATTATAAAAATACCAGTGACATTAAAAATTATCGTAAACAATATGGTATAAACTTTTTTTCTTTTGTATACGACGATTTTTATTGCAATGTGCAGAAACTAGAAGATGACATTCAACAATAAACAATCATATTTAATACTAATTAATTATTTACAAAAAACATGAGTATTGTGTTGATTTAAAAAATGAATATAAATCGTTTCTGTACTTATGTATTATAAATTGTCGAATAAGTACTGCAAATCTTTTAATTTTGTTTGAATAAATAATAAAATAAAAATGTGAAACAAATATGTCGATAATATA
Organism: Himalopsyche phryganea; assembly: GCA_022494535.1. Lineage (NCBI taxonomy): Eukaryota > Metazoa > Arthropoda > Insecta > Trichoptera > Rhyacophilidae > Himalopsyche > Himalopsyche phryganea. The sequence continues at coordinate 3,252,559 of JAGVSL010000065.1, read as the reverse complement.
TACGCATTTCATTGATTTTATGAGGTATTCTTCAGTGTGTTCACTAAGTCTTTATATCCCTTTCCCGCATGTAAGCTACCTACGTAATGCTGTCTAAAAGATTCTGTCAGCTGAAGGCTTTGTGTGGGGAAAACATTTAAGAAAAAACCCCATACGAGAATGATTGTCTTTGAATCATTAACAAAAATGTTCAATTCTTAACCAGAATTGCTCGTAATGTTGGGGTAAGTTTGAAGAACTTACTTAGCTTATATTAAGACTTGCCCAGTCCCTAACTAAAACGTGCGAGCCTGGCTCGTTACTTTAAGATTTATCTCTTAGGGCGACTTATTGAAGACCGGCGTGTCCGTCGGCCTCTTCCGCATCCACCTCCGCTATAGAAGAATTTCCTGTAAGAGAGGGGGAATGGGAGCATAAGGAGTTGGACATCGTCTTGACGAGGTTCTTGGAGGCTTTGAGTTGAAGTTTAAATTTTTGAATTTTCTCAGCTTTGAGAGTTGGAGCGAGGTGAGGCCCCTGCTTCAAACTCTGCATGAAGCTGGCGCAAGCTGCGCGTTTAGTTTAACAGTTCGAGCAGTTTTAGGACACCGCGACCTGCTGTAGGATTGGCGCGCACTCCAATACAAACTATTTAAATATATCAGTTCGAGTTCATTCATGTACTCGAATGCCTGAAGATACCGAAAAGTGAAACCTGGGTCGTTAGTGACGAAATATATAGAGATGTACAAAATTTCAACAATTCAAATTTGATCATGCAATTCCATCAAGCAGTCGATATCTTAAATTATTTAGATATATATTGAGAAGAAATGTCCTATGATGATGATTACAGAAAAGCATTACAAGCAAAATAAGAAAATTAATCAATATTTTTTTTATTAAATATTAGTTTTTTTTATATAGGTACCTACTAGTGTTTATGAGTACATTGGTATCAAAGACGGACATAAGCCATTTATGAAAATGTACAGCAGAGGTGATTTTTCATTTCATATATATTCCACACTTCATCAAGCGCGGCAGCCATGACACTTTAAAGTAAATTCTAGCTCTGTGATTGGTCAATGTGTGGATCGAAATCAGTGGACATATGTCGGCGTCCGTGGCGCAGTTGGTTTCGTCGCTGGCTACGGTTACGGATGTCTCGGGTTCAATTCCCGGTGCGGACGGTTTTCATTGATTGATCTTTCAATCGATTTATGGATTTCTGTTCGTAGTCTGAGTCCTCCCTCCCACCAATCCCATCCTCACGGGGCGTAACGAGAGCGATTAGCTAACCACTAGTCCTGTCATAGCCCTATCCTTCTATCCCTACTCTCTTCGAAAAAGAAAAGAGAGGCTGAGCAACTGAGTGACAAGCAGTTCTCGTAGAAAAAATCTGTCAAGATACCTCCATTAGGAGACCATATGCTCCACATTGGGAGCGGGTATGGAAAAAAAAAAATGTCTACTAAGTTCGCGAAAATGGATGTTTAGTGTCCGCTTTTGAAACTATTTGCGAACTTTAAACTCAAAAATCTATATGAAACCGTTGGATTTTGATATTTTTAATGAGTTTTTTGAAAAGATCATCACTCACTCACTACCACAAACATTAAAACTTGACTTTCGTAGGCTGTGGCGTTTGTCCGACTTTGATACCAAGGTACTCATATATTAGTTATTTTGATTATGTAAAGCTAGACGAAAACAATTATTATAATGAAAAATATTCGCAATATGACATATTGATGTGTGCAAAATAATAAATCATGCAGTGCATTTGTTGGTTTGGAATGCTCAGCCTTTTGATTTCCAGCGCAATACCCACTTTTTATCTTAGAGGGAACATTGGTGGCGAATATAAAAAATGGTGTGCCTGACGCGAATAAGCTTGGGAAGCAGTGGCATAGTCGATGGCCGATGGACAAAATTAATATGTACGTATAATGAATACATTTGATTTTTAGAAGCATAGAAGCTGAAAAAGATCTCACACCGCGATATCAATATCAAGATTTAATTGTCATGCGGTCACCGTAGACGTTTGACAGATAACATGCCAGTGATGGGTATTTAATCAGGAGGGGCTCAAACGAAATGAGGTACTTTGAATCAAATGCCTTCTCTGATTTCTTCTTTCGAATCACTGCGTACCGAAAAAAATGACTCAATTTTTATTTGATTTTGTTTTCTGTGTGTCTGCTATTGTCAAATGAGTGTCAAATGGGGAGAATGAGTGATAAGGGATGATTCTAATATTCCCGTATAGTATTCCCTTAACAAGCGACTCAAGTTCACTGTAGAAATTCGGCCATTGCGCCATTCGTTGATTCGCGATTGACACATGAGCTAATCGCTAATCCTACGATATTATTTACAATGAAAATTACGTTTTTTGCCAAATCGCTTGAAAAGAAACGATTTTTGGTCGAATCCTATTATAATTTCGTTGCTTTTAAGGTGTTAACTGTCAATTCTTGGTGGATAGACATTATATTTTAAAAAATAAAACACAATTCATTTGTACTACTTCCACATATTTATAATGATCAGGATGCTAATCTGAAATCACAAATATAGCTACATTAAAAGTCCATTTAGCTGAACAAATTTTTTAATGACATTACTAATGTAATATGTAATAATGAATCAGGAAAATTATAAGAAAAAATTAGTGAACCATTTAATTGAATTTTTTCTTATAATTTTCCTGGTTCATTATTACATATTACATTATTGATGTCATCAAAAAAATTTTTCAGCTAAATGGACTTTCAATGTAGCTATATTTGTGATTTAAGATTAGTATTTATTGATTTGAAAGAGGTCCATAACATTTTAATTGTAGACTCTTTTATTTGATTTGTGTATAATTTGTTTGCTAATCAGTATTTTCTTGTCTTAGTTCATGAACCATCAGTTTTATATACCTTCATTTTTACACTCAATTTTATATAAATAAGCTTGTTATGTTTGTATTTTTATCAGTTGATAATGCTCGCGATGAGCGAAACCGGTCCTAAGCATTATACATATGTGGAAGTAGTACAAATGAATTGTGTTTTATTTTTTAAAAAATAATTTGGTTGCCAAAAAACTTTGGAACAAAAAATCGCATTAATTACAGATTTTAATTAAAAGATTTTAGTAAGCTGTCTATTAAGATGTAAAATACTTTTGAGGCGGGTCCACTTTAATTTATATTAATAGCATGGACAGCACTGCATCCAGACAGACGACATTTACAAATGGAAACACCGCATATCGAAAATTCGCAAATAAAAAACTCCTTTTTATAGTTAAAAACATTTTTTCGGACAATATTCTCTATTCGAGTATTGTCTCCAACCTCGAACAGCTGTCAAACCCGTTCAGTTTCCGGCTGACATAGTACTTACTCGTTCAATCGTAAACGGTAAATACCTCGTAAATACTGAGCGACAAATACCAAACACAACAATTAAAAATACAGATTTTTTTAACGGAAATTTGTTCATTTTTAAACAAAATTTTAAGTCTTCGTATGTACATTTAAACAAAATTTTATATTTTATTCAACAATTGCTAAGATTTTCTATTAAAAAAACACATATTTAAAATAAAAAAATTATGTTGGTAGATACGAGGTATTATTATGTGTTATACTTTTTATTCAACAGTTCTGTGAAGTGGAGAAATCGTATTATTTAACCCGTTGCATCCAAATTCAAACAATTGATGCATTTTAAGAAAAATTATGGTGAAAAGTTTCTCTTGGTAATTATAATCAGGGATCGGAAACATACGTAACGATACCCGATATCGTTATAATAACTATTCAATAGGCATTATTTTTCAATAATGTAACGGTGTTATTACAATGTTCTATAACTTTATAATAACCGATAACGTTTCTGAAATTTTATTTATCTCCTTATTATCCTTTTATTTTTATAATAATTTCATATTCGACAATCGTTTGAAAACGGTGAGGTTTTTTCTTCTTGCTAATGACTCACAATTCTCGAGAATTCGTAAAAATATACTTGACCCGAGGAAAATATTGGATAACGTTATAGAGTAACGTAACAATTCGAAATGTTATCCCATCCCTGTTTCAAAGATGAGTAAAAATTATAACGTTATTAACATAACGATTCAATTTTTTTGGGCGTTATAAATAATGTTATATAACGGAAAAAATATTGGATAACGTTCTAGAATAACGTAGCAATTCAAAACGTTATTCCATCCCTGATTATAATACATAATAGTATCATATTTTTATCTCGGTTGATAAAAGCAACTATTTATTTTGAAGGCGGTCAGCAACTAATTTAATTATTGGTCAGCAAGTGTTGATGGAAACGGTCTGATTATAATATCTTGGTGAGGCTGGATAAATTAGGGTTTGGCTGTTTTTTATAGATCACTGATCGGCTAATTCAATAACTTATCACATATATACAGTGACACACCCTGGTTTTTGCTGAGTATAAATGTCATTAGTGTCCAGAACTGAAATCACCCAGCGGCAACAGCAATAGTTACCATGCCGCCGGGTACGTCCGCTGGACGAGTCCATTTTTACGGAAAAGGGTAGCTCCGACGGTGCAGGGAGTTTTAGACAGTCGATTACGATCTGCCGAGCCGGACGAGTGAGGTCTCGTCGCGGCGGAGGTGACGTGACGATGTGAATTGTTTTTCTTTTTTTTTTTGATTTGCATTGGACTTTATTTAAATTCGTTGTGTCATTTGCATTATAACTTAAAGTAAATTCAGTTGCTAAGTAAATGTAAATGTAGAATCAATTTTATGTGTTAAGATTTATATATTTGTGTAATGTAAACCACTGCAGCTTTGATGGAAAAATAAATAAGTTTTGAACCGGATTTGAAATGGTGTTTGTCTGAGATCAGCCCTTCCAGGACCACGGATAACCAGCCGCTCGCCTCTCTTCGATCCGGGGTCTTCTCAACAGGTGTTCCAAATCAGTGGGGAACTAGCGGGGAATTTAGGGGTTCCAGGGGAGAAATTTCTGACTTTTATCAATGATTTTCAACATTAGATATATGCATATTTGAAATGCACCTTTCGAGCTATCGACTATCGTGGAAGAGGGGAATTATATTCTGAACATAGGTAAAAGGGAATTGAGCAAATAAGTTTGAGAACCTGTGGAATAGTACATTTTGACCGTTTGTATTACTTGATTATTTTGGTATATTAATGACAGCTATATAATGTATTGAATTCATTATGTATTTTACTGATCAAATAATTGATTAAGATACTGACCAAATACATACAGGCGTAATATAAATCATTCAAAGATTAACCTGAGATTTCCAAGACGATGGTGAGAACAAAAAGTTTTTCTCTTGCATTTTTATTGATTAATGGTATTTGTTGGGTTTCAATATCAATATTCTCGTCGAGGCTCATTTCGGCTAGCGGTTTAATTTCAAACGTGTTCGTGTTGCGGACTCGCTGGACCGGGCTCGAGTCGCATTTCCGAATATAAAGGAAAAAATAAACAGGACCCAGCGCAAGAATCTAAGATGGCCGCCGGCTTGCTATTTGGCTATGCATGCACCAATCATTGTTAACGTTTTAATATCGGATAAAAAAACGTGTTTTTCTATGCTAAACATAAATAGACGTTAAAAAGTATTAAATTGACCCAGAAAATAGGCTAAGGGGACCAACAAACGTATCACTAATATCGATCTTAATACTTTGTATAATTATCTTGAAGTGTAAATCTATACACTATAGTAGATACATTAATATTTAAAAAGTATTCTTTTTTTCATGTATAAAGTAATTAGAAGCAACAATTACAATTAGCCGAAGACAAGGAATCTTGGAGGGGATATGGTCGAAGAAGAAGTTTGTTTTGAAATGCAACCTTAACATGCAAATTACAATACAAAGCTATGCTCCACCGGTTGTAAGATTATGTTAGCGTAGTTCAATGACTTAATTAGTTCTCTTATTTGCACTGTATAACGCTAAACTATAACCAAAGAAGAATGCAATGTCGAGACAACCAGTAGGCTGTAAAATTCACTGGCTTGAAAATTGACTCTCTTGGGCCACATTGATTGAAGGTCTAAAGAGTAGGTTTTGGGCCATTAATAAAAATAGAAATTATTTGATATAATTAATAAAGCTAAATATGTTTGGACCCGTGAGAGCCCCACTACGGATAGTTATATAAATTGTCTTTCCAATCGATTTATAGATTTCTGTTCGTAGGCATGGATGTTTTGTAATGTCTAATATTCCTTCCACCCATCCGATCCTAAAAACAGGGCGTAGCGAGAGCGATTAGCTAATCACTAGTCCTGTCACTATCCCTAATCTCTCTGACAAAGAAAGGTTGAGCAGCTAAGTAACAAGCAGTAATCATTGAAAAACTTCTGTTGAGATATCTCCATTAGGAGGCCAAATGCACCACGTTGGGAGTAGATATGGTTATTTTTTTAAATATTTGCATACTTTTGTATTACGTAACATAACTCTTTCAATACCGGTGAAAATACAATATAAAACAATCCCACATCCGCATGATTTTAGAGAAATTATGGTTTGGTTCTTTGCAAACACAACATTATTAAAAGTTTGGATTATTGAGATTTTGTACACTTCCATGTATTTTGTCACTAACGACCCGGGTTTCGCCTTTCGGCATCTTCAGGCATTCGAGCACACGAATGGACTCGAACTGAGAGACAGTAAACAGTGTCTAACGTTTATATAGAAGATACAAATACATAACTCAGGTATCAGTGTGGCTCTCAGACGTATAATATCTTACCTCGTAAATAATATTTGTCGCATTTGTATCTTCTATATAAACGTTAGACACTGTTTACTGTCTCTCAGTTCGAGTCCATTCGTGTGCTCGAATGCCTGAAGATGCCGAAAGGCGAAACCCGGGTCGTTAGTGACAAAATACATGGAAGTGTACAAAATCTCAATAATCCAAATTTGATATTGAAATTCCATCAAGCACCCTCAGTCGATGTCTTAAATTATATTATTAAAAGTTATGTACGAATTTCGTTAAGTGCCTCATACAATTTAATTAATCGCGAACCGGAATCAATACAGACATTTCCGAGCCCCGTATTTAGGTGATGAAAATTATACCCGGAAAAATAAGGAATGAATTAAAGAGGGCAACACAAAACTAACATGATATTTGAATCTTAATGTTGGAGGTTGTAATTATTAGTGAATTCTAAAAGTTCTCGTTGATGATAGGCTTTCCAGTAAAGAGACATAAGAAGTTTTGTTTTACGTTGAATGGCTGATTTTAAATGTATTAGGCACGTCTGTGTTTTTTGGAATTTTCGATCGCTTTCTTATTGTCCTAGTACCAAATTCAAATAATTATCACATTGAAAAGATGGAGACGGTTTTCGATGGAAACCAAGACCCTGCGTTTTAGCGTTCATGATGACGATGCTCAAATTTAAAATTGTGTAAATGTTGTATTTAGAGATGCAGTATTGAAGCGAAAATTTTTTGAGGCCTCTCGAACGAAAATGAACTTTTGCGTGGCTCAGTGTATTTTTACGATCAAGGTGCATATAAACGTAGTTATCACATGTAATACTAAACCGGAGTAAATCGTTTGATTTTTTGCGTAATATGACACTGTGGTATGTGCAGATACTGCACATGGAATTACTAATTAAGTAGTGTGACCATTCTAACGATCCGCTTCATGGGAATTTTTGTTTATTTTTTTAATAATAATAAAATAAATTTTCGATGGCAGAAAATCATTATTATTCCACTGGTTGTGTAACTAATTGTGGCACGTGCTTCGCATCGGTTAGTCTATTTATTTATTTTTTAAATCATATCCGCTCCCTATTCGGTTTCTTTAAGCTTCTCTGTCCCCCGCCAGTCTCCTCGCTTCCTCCAAGGTCATCCCGGCGTCCCGTAGCTCCGCCGAATACATCCTATGGATGGTCATCAGCGGCCTTCCAGGGCGACGGAATCCATCTGGTTGGCAGAAGAGACAGGCAGGATTCAGGCTCCCCTGAGGCATCCGCAGCACGTGTCCAAGCCAGGTCCATCGTCGCGTTTTTATTTTGGACGTAATAAGAGACTGGTCCGCCCGCTCTCTTATCTCCGAGTTCCTGACAAAATCAAACCACCGTACACCTAGTATTCGCCGCAAACATCGGTTTTCAAAGCACAGTATGTGGTTACCCTGTGCCTTGGTGAGGTGTCATGACTCGCAACCGTAAAGCAGCACCGTCAGGATGCATGCGTTGAATAAGTGGCACTTGGTTCTGACCGAGTACAACCGTGAGTCCCAGACTTTCCACATTGAGTTAAAAGTTGCTCCAGCTATCCCTAATCGGATTGCGAGCTCTTTACGCGGATTGCCATCTCCCGTGATGTGTGTACCCCCAAGTACCTAAAGCCGTCGACTCTCTTGATGTCTTGACTATTTTAACTATGGAAACAAAAAGCTACCTGACATATTTATGACATATAAACTATGTTTTTATTAATAGAATTGTTGTGTTTTTGCATGCTGCGTTTGCTCTCGGACCGGTTAAAACTATTTTAATAAACTCTGATCTGAAGTTAAACAAGCAGATCTATGGGTTTTGAAGTTGTTTGATTGTATGATTATCAAATTGTTTTTTTTATATCAGGAAATCTGTATTTTTTTAAGAATTAAATTCGATTAATGTACACCGAATAAAATTATAATATTCATGAAATGTCAATGGTAGGTATTTGTAAAAGTTTTCACATAAAATACATTAATCCTAGATTAGGAATCGTGATGACAAGGCTTAACTTTTCAAAATTTTCCAACCTTTGCCTTGCCGTAATCACTAAAGTTATTAAGACATTAATTCAGCCAAACGTAAACTGTGTTTATTGATATAACAATTAATACAAATAGGGAGTTCTTGTTAGAGATTAGTAAGCTTTCGCATAGAAGTAGGTCTTCTTCAATCCCTTTGTCAAAATCTGTACCATCATATTATTGATATTCTGAATGTTTTCAACTTCTTTGGAGACTTTGTGCTACAATATGGACAAACGCAGTGGCTGCCAACCGTTCAGACCTTCCTGACCACTAAACTCACTATTTTAAATCCCACGGACCAGTAAGATGTTTTTGGCGAATCAAAAACATTTAAATTAATGTATGAAATAACCATCATAGAGTGATTAGTGTGATAGTTGCCGCATGTTTTGAATAAGTTTATATATCACTTTTAAGGTGTTAACTGTCAATTCTTGGTGGAAAGACACTATATTTTAAAAAACAAAACACAATTCATTTGTACTACTTCCACATATTTATAATGATCAGGACCGGTTTCGCTCATCACGAGCATTATCAACTGACTATCATAATCATCAGTTGATAATGCTCGTGATGAGCGAAACCGGTCCTGATCATTATAAATATGTGGAAGTAGTACAAATGAATTGTGTTTTATTTTTTAAAATAAAAATAAAGTTTATACATCTTTAGTGCGTGGTGCAGTGGTAAACGTCACTGGCTTCCATTACGGAACTCACGGGCTCGAATCCCAGTACGAATGTTTATGGTGTCTAAAAATTACCTCCAGCCGTTCAATCCTTAAAACGGGCGGTCCTAGCCCCTACTTACTACGAAAAAAGAGAGGTCGAGCAACTAAGTATCAAGCAGTTCTCGTCGAACAAAATTTCTGTTAAGACACTTCCATTGGGAGTTCATATGCTCCACATTGGGAGCGGAAATGGTATAGACATGTGTGTTTGGCTCCAATGAAGTTACTGCAAAAATTACACGGACCACCAAAACTTTCTTGAATCATCGGTTGGCGACCGTTGAACTAATTGAGTGACATTAAACTGCCCTGTCCATACAGAAAAAAATATTATTTGTGACTTCTTAATAAAATTTTGTAGTTATACGATATGAATCATTCAAAAACTGGATCATCTTTGAATTCTATTATAGCTACTTATTTAATTTTAGCTGATATGTCGAGTGTTAGGCGAAGCCCACGCGAAGCAATATTTCGTCTGCTTTTTAAAATTTATATTCAATATTGTCTCAGTTGTCAAATAAACTAAATCTACTCAGACAATTTAGTATCGAGTCTGCAATAATCAATTCTAAACATTTATTTTAAGGAATCTTCAAGCTATTTTATTTGAAAGTTGTATAATTTAAAGTTACGTATAAACTCATTCAATTTTAATATGAGTTTGTAGAGAACGAGAGAATAGTTAGACAGGATCGCTTTCAGATATTCCGTGACTTGGATAGTTTTTAAATAATTATTCAGTAAGCAAACACGCCATCGCAGTGGACCGAAGAAAATGGCAAGACCGGGGATGTGCTTTATGCTTCTATAAGGAGCGCACTTGGTGAAAGGTGTATGAAATACAAAATTAGTAAGTTTTTGAATATGTACTCATAGTATCAAATATATCATTATATAGCAATATTGCCAGGAACTTTAGTTCACTAGTTAACGCTTTTGGACGCTCGTTCTTGTCGATTGCAGTTGCCATCTGTTAAAATCCTGGAAAGGACACATTCATCCTTCGATTTTTCAACCGATTTAAGGAATTATTGTTTTAAAATATATCTGTGTCAACTTTTATGCTCAAACAGTTCCATTAAGAAACCATTCCAGCGCTAGGTTAGAAAAGCCTGAGACAATCTTGATCTAGTCTAGAGGTTCCCGACCAGTAGAGAATTTCTCCTAGGAAGGAATTTTAGAGTTCCAGAGGGGGAATTGCTGCCATTTTATGCTAAAGATTTTCAATATGAGAATGAATTAGACTATCTTGGGAAGGTGGGAATTATAGTTTGAGCATTCGTGAAAAGGGGGCTAAGCCAAAACAGTTGGGAGCCCCTGATCTAGTCAGTCCACTTGACGAGATTAGTTTATAGATTTTTTTATATATACATATTATTTTTTATATATAAAATAATTACGTACAAATTGGTGAAGAAATCTACGGAGCGAGTTCTGACTAATCCTGAAACTAAGAAACCAATGCTCGTTTAAATTGTTAACTCACTCTCGTTCATCTCTAACCATTGGCAGCCTGGTTCTACATTTTGGCAGAAGAAATATATCACGACAACAATTCCTCAGCTAATCGTTAGAGATATAAATAAACATAAAGTGAAAAACTTTGAATGAATTAAAATAATGTGTAGAAAAAAGACTTCACAAACACCCATGCCCCAGATCTCAGGTGTAATTGTGGCGTAAGACTTGATTATACATATTTATTACAACTTACAATGCGGTACTGTTGAATATCTGCTTGGTAACTGACAATAAATCTTAAAACTCACCTGTCAGGTGCATCAAAAGTACTGGTTGAAAAAAACAAAGAATTTTCATAAGAAACTTACATGAAATTGAATGTCAGTACTAGATATTCTTGTAACTAATAAACCTACAGCCTTGAGGGGAAGGGGATGGTATGCAGAGACTTTCAGTTGCACCATGATCCGAAAAACAAAATGTATTTTTTTTCGTGCCAATAATTTTCTACTCAAACAATGTGGAGCTTGCGAAGCGGGCTCTTAGTTTCCTGGCTATTTTTATTTTAGTGTTTATATCCCTTTAGGACTTTGTATTCCATCCCCGTGTGTATTCTAGCTAAGTAGTGTAATTTTATTATAGAGAAGATCAGGTGGATCTGGGTTTAAATCTTGGACATGGATGTTTGTGATGTCTCTTCTCCTCGTGTTGATCTCATGTGATTTAAAAATACTTGGCCATATAAATCTTACTGTCTTAAAAATAATGATTTTGTCAGCTGAATATTTCGGATAGGCAATACAATCAAGAAAAACCCCTTACGCATTTGATACAAAAATTTCGTTTCACATTTCTATAGAATAGTGCTATAATCTACAATGAATCAAAGATTTTTTTCTTTCTGAAAACGCACAAAGCCCAATTCGCGTTAGTCGTGGACTTCTGTTAATATGTATTTGAAATGCCAACGGTTTCCAGCTTTTTTCCCGAGACCACATTTTCGATTAAAAAAATCGTGACAAAATGCATCAATGCACAAAGTTCCATGGAATGACAATAAGTATAAAAAACAAGAGCGATGACTACATAACAGATTTTTTTATTGTTTTATACCGTTGCAATTTATTTCAGAGATAAAATAATGAAATAATATATGCATTTTAATGCACAGCTCATGTTCGGGGTCACGGAACCATTTTTGAGATTGAGAATCTTAGATCAGGTTGGTGGGTTGTGCTTATGTTTTGCGTTCTGGGACTCGAATCCCATGCTAGATATTTCGATCACCCAGGTTTATTATTTAATTTGAGTTAAATATGCAGTTAAATGTTTAAAATTCAGATTACTCAAAAACCAAAGGCAAATAACCTTCTAAAGAATTAAATCTTGATATTTCTGGGATATTTCCAAATATCCTTCTACTGACTATACTCGGAAAGTACTTCGGTAGTTGTTAAGCACCTGTTTATAAAACGTATAAAACTTGGGCAAAACTCAATAATACTTGATTTATGGTGACCATTTGAATATTGCTTTATACATTATCTCAATATGGGATACATTATTTGGAGATGACTGAGTAATGAATTGGACGATCGATTTATGTATAAAACTCTTTAAATATAAGTGTAGTTTTTGCTAAACACTATAAAACTTAAATTATAAATATCAATTTGATTTTTTGATGGTGAAGATTAGTGCTTCCCAAAATTTTTTTATTCCACGGTCCACAAAATGTCAGAAAAAACCACGGCCACACAAAAATTGAATTAACTTACTTCCATCAAAAGATTTATTTGTCATGATATATACATACACCTGCATCCTTAAATCACCTCAAAGGCAAAATTTTAATAAAATTACGAATAATGTGTTTTTATATAACAAATATACACATAATTATTTAAAAAGAAAAAAAATCATAAATAAATACCTCTAGCTCTACTGAAACATTTTGTAGCCTCTCGCAGAAGCTCAGGTGTATAGTTTGAGAGGCACCGTTATTGCATACTATATTTTTGATTGAGCATGAACAATATTTATCAGATGTATTAACTTATAACTGAATGTCTCTTCATCCAGCTGGATCCATAGGATGTACTCAGCAGAGCTCCGAGACTCTAGGATAGCAGGTGGAGTACAGTGATTCTTGGAAGCATCATATGCTACTAATAGGAAGCGGAAATGTATTGAACGTAAGATCAAGAGACGTGAAGAATGAGGTGAAATGTGAAATTTGAGGGCTAAAATGGAGACCAATAAACCGGTGCAAGGACTTCCGCCGGCAATATGCGAGGTGACGGGAAAGTGACTCTGGAGTATGGAGGAACGGAGAAGAGAGGGCATGATGCAGAAGATAGTCTGATGATGATTGAATAACAGTGATCAAAATATATTTCGGTAATGAATAGTGTTGAAGGTATTGGGCCTCCAAGCTTTATTTTGTTGTTTATATTCCAATCAATTTTTGATCGTATTTGCCTAATTGTTTTCGGGAACTTCATTTGACTGTTGAAGCGAGTCACGTCTAAGCTATTGAAGCGTACTAAATTAATGAAATACGGTATGTCGAATCGCTTTTACGAAATTCACAAAAGTAAAATGCAAATACTAGTTTTTCATTAAGGAATATTGAATCCTTAGTCAACGGCCTCTAGCGCCAGCATCCGCATTAGGCGGAGCAGCCTCCGACCGTTACAAACACGTGAACTTTAAAAAACTTAAACTGAAGTTTCTTAATCTTTTTTGATGATCAGATTTTGCTCGCTTGCATAAACGCCTTAAAGATCGACCATAACAACATTTTATAATACCTAATGCAGTGTTTTCCAAACTTATTATGCCCATGGAGCCCTTCTTAAAGCAAAAGCTTGACATGAACCCCCAAGTAAAATAACTCTAAATAACTGCATAATAGAAAAATCATAAATTTAATTTTGATGTCTTGAATAGTGATGTAAAAATAAAACATTTTGATATTTAAAATATGATGAGTTTCTTAACTGAACTAAAGCCACCTTCCACTGAATAGGAAGACTGGAAATCAATCAACAGCCTGTGTACTGTGACCCACAATGCAGGATATAATCGCGCACTGACTTCGTCCACGTAAGACATGGTGTTTCCGATGGCCCTCAGAGCAGGCTAGTGCATGAGCGAGTGGCGCAGGATCGTCGAGGGAGACGAAGTTATGGCGATAAGCGGAGGTCTCAACCTTCACCAATGAGGAAAACGACCACGAAGAAGAAGAATCCTATGAATATGACAAATCCACCATAAACATGCAACAACTACACAGATGTAAGTTGTAGCTTTTTGTTTCATGGCCAAGACACGCCTATTAATATCACCCGAAATCTTGATCCAATTACCCAACTGAACGCCATCAGTAGATATTTTTAATTAGCAAAAATTCGTTTTGCCTTGAGAGTTTGCATGCAAATAATTGTATATATTTTTTAAGCCAGATTAGATTGGGAAAATTTGTTGCCCCATTACGTAATTGTGTAAGTTCGTCACAGTAACGTACCACATCCGCCAAGCCAGTGGGCTATGATCAGATACGATCGTCCACAATGTTGATTATACATCTAACATTTTCATACATAATTAAAACACAAAAATTGATGGTTGTTATTCCATAATGTTTTAGTATCAACAAGTAAATTCTCATCCACTGAGCGGAACTGATCTCACTATCTTGTGGAATTAGAACAAAAAAGTGTTGTGTTTTCTTTGAAATATAACACCTTTACATTCCAATTTGATATGTAACATTTTGAATATTGTGTGTATTAGTCTCAAATGAAATTTAAAAAGTACCATCTGCGTGTATCTCCATGTCCATCACACAACCTCACTTGTGTGTAAGCAAGTAGGATAAAATAGCAAATGCCAGCATGCTCTTATATATCGCTGGAGCCCTTCAGTTTACATGGGATTGAGCGAGAAAGACAAAATTCACTACTATCTACTTACTTTTTATAAGGCTTTCTTGAGCTAAGTATACGTCTGGACACTTAAGTCTAGTCAATCATTTGCTAGACTAAGTGTCCAAGTGTGAACAGTCAAATAGAGCAGTGTCACTGCGGTCTAGCTAGACCGTGTTAGTCTAGCTAAAATTGTAGTGTGGATAGTCAGTGTCGCAGTGTCTCAGATACTCTAGCAGTTTTTGAACCCGTTGGAAATTTTTAGCTAGAGAGCAGACAGCAACATGAACGATGCCTGACTTTTTAGTGAATTTTAGTGTTTTATTTTTCAAAATACTTATAAAACATTTCGGCGATAGTCCAAATAATAATAAAAAAAACTTCGGACTTTAAAAAAGATGGAAATAGTTCTATTACCCTGCCGCTCGGCTGAATGCAAGGTCGAAAATTTTTAACTGATATGTCTGTGTTTGTGTCTCAAAAAGTTTCCAATAACTAGGTGTGGACGGTCGGAACACTGCTCTAGCTAGATTTTTTAGCTATTTGTGCCCAGATGTAGATAGCGTTGACACTGTTATAGACACTGAATGTCCAGATGTATGCTTAGCTTTATTAGAGTTATGATTTAAGTTTTTGAATTCTAAAAATGATTGAATTTTAATGAATTTGTATCTCGGAATCTATGTATCCGTGATGTAACTTGGCAATAGTTTTTAATATTTATTTTTGGAACTCTTCATTAGTAGTCCGTTTGTTCAGATTTGATGAAAATATGATTTAAAAAAATGAGATACACAATGAACTTTGTGCTACAGATTATGTAGAATACGGCTGAATGCATAAGCAGGAGATAAATAAATACCCCCCTCATTTACGCACGCCATTGTAGTTATGTCGTCACTGGTCCTTCGCGGTGGGTTGACCTTCAGTCACCAATAGGTTTATTCATTCTTGTTTTCATATCTGCTTTATATTACATTATACGAAACACAGTAAAGTCTTACCATCACTGGTGCCAAACATTTGCAGAACCGCTTGATAATAATTTTTAGTGCCAACTGGATTCCCCACGACTCATTTTTTGTTCAAAGATGTAAGAGTGGGAAACCAAAATGATTCAAGGCGACCCTTGTTCACTGTGACAGAGATTATACCATTTAGAGTCGTTCGTCTGCGAACGACTCATGTCTAGTTGAAGCCACCTAATCAGTTTCCATATAATATCATACACGAAGAGGAAATTAGGAGAGAGACTATTAATACCATATAATAACACTTTTTTATACAAACACACCATCGACATGCTGTGGATGTAACTACATCTTTATCGCACAACGTCACTTGTGTACAAGCAAGTAGGATAAAAGAGCAAACGCTAGCATGCTTTTATATCTCACATGCGCCCTTCACATTACATGTAAGTGGGCGAGAAAGAGAAAAATTCACTGCACGTGCCTGAGACAGTCGTAGGCTTGGAAGTCGATTATTGGTGACACGAAAATCAATCAATAAGCCAATATGAATCGGTCGGAAATATTCGTTAATATGATTTGACTTATTAGGTGTGCTGACTAACTTTTTTGATTGTCGCCTCTCGTTTTAGAGAATGTAAGTAATAGATAAGATTTATGAATATGACAGCATATTTATTAAGTAAGCTTTCACATTATAAATGGATATATATTTACGAGAACTACTAACTAGCAAGATTTATTACGTCTCGGATGCCAGCGGCTGCGAAACAAAATAAATAATTAACAAGATTTATTTTCGTTCGCCAACGACAACTCCGATTTCGTGTGATTTTTGCACGAAAACGTTCGTTTGAACGATTCTTTAGATTCGCGTCTCTCACTTTAAAGATCAGGTCGTTTGAATTCGTTCGTTTGCTAGGCTTTTAAAATATAAACTACAATAATTTGTAGAATTTTGTTGATAGCTATTTTGGCTTAACACCATCGTCAGAACTAGTTCTGTCGTAGAATTAAATACTTAGATATTTTTACTTTTTCGTAACGGAGTTTTACAATGTTAATGCCAATTCAATCAATATAAATATGTAGGCATTTTATATTGTGTAAAAAATCACTCAAATATTGGTTTTACATATGTTTCGCACCACTGACATACCAACAACAATGATGTGAATTGAATTATGACTTTTAAATCAAATGACCTAGGTCTCTGAAGTACAGAAGTGCCCAAAAACAATTAAATATCCTTACAATATTGTTTCTGTTATAACATACATGTACTTAAGTGCGAAAATATAGCTCACTAATTAAAAACAGACGCTGTCAATGAAAGTTTTTTGTTTTAAACTTGACCCCCTTCACCTAAATAGATTGGGTGAGTCATAGAAATCAGTCAGCATAAAGTTATTAGTAACTGTATGAAAGTTACCGAATAAATGTGTTTATTTTATTGCGATGGAGAGTGTTATGGGCATTTATTAGATTGAAATATCCGATAATTTATTATGCACCAAAGACAAATTGGAAACTTCGGTCCACTGGTCGCATGTGGCCTCTGATAAGAAAAGATTAAATTAAGATTAAAAGAAAAAAACTATTAATAATAATTTTAAAAAGTAGAGAAAGAATATTTATTAAAGTCAAAATTCACTCAATTTAAACTTTTAAAAAGAGGAATAATTAGGTCGTCGATGTTCTGGAAGAAGAAACTTAATCGAAAAATGGCGTATTTAGTTAGTTATACTAAAATTTTCCTTATTTCGAGCTTTACCGTAAGGAAAAACACACTTATTTTTATAAATTACACTTTTACTTTAAAACAGTTTTGTACAAACAAACTAAATGAAAACGCTATAGCATTTCAAACATTTGAAAAACTTTATTATCAAATTACTCAAAACAAGTATTTTTCAGTTAGTGTCTTCTTTCAGAACAACGACGATATGCCTAATTATTTTTAGAATTCAGAATATTTTAGAATTTGATTTAAAATAGTGCATCTAAGTCGCTGCTTAAGAAAATTAACATAAAACATATATGAATTGATTGAAATTACATTTACTTGTTAAAAATAGCAACGTATTTAGTTTGTGATGATGGCGTGATGTCGAAATAACACAAATTTATTACAAATAAATAATAGACTATATATTGTAGTGCCAATATATTTCTATATTGGCACTACTTTCAATCTTCTTGTCATGCGCAGAAGTCCAATTGCGCGTTGGTTTAATTAATTTTTAAACTCATTTATTTCTTTCACACACTGTAGGAACCAAACATTGATTGCTTAGTATAGCTTTCATGTTTACCGATGATTTGAATTGTACCAGGTGGTTAATGAAACACAAATCACATCAATACGAAAAAAACATCACGCTCATCTCAAGATTCTGTTCTTCTAATTTAGATATGTTTAAGTCATAAAAAAAAGCTTAATCGTGAGTGACTGACCGACTGTTATTTCAAATGAATTTATTGGACATGGATAGTTTGACGTCGGATCAATGAAGCCATTAGATTTTATGGAATTTATTGCAGCAGTAAGTATGGAAATTTTACGACTCATCGTAATTATTTTTTTTAAACAGGAACTTATAATTTGCGTAGTAATAATACAGTCATTCTACTATTAATACACCTGTCACCGCCGGATATGAAGCTCGAATACTTTTTATCAATATATATGGTGCATGTAACCGTACTAGCAAAACAAGGTATCAAATTGGTGTCACTCAAATTTTGTACATTTCCATGCATTTCGTTACTTCAGGGATTTTCCTTTCGGCATCTTCGACATTCGAGTAAACGAATGAACTCGAACTAACAGTCTTCTTAGTCGTATTAATCACGTGTGTGGGTCGTGGCCTCTGCTTACCGCAACAACTCCATTTCCTTTGACGATCCTTCGACACTCGCTCCTGCACTCCGCCGGTCTGAGGGTCATCGGTAAGCCGAGGCCTGTGGAATCTTTCACTTGGTCGTTCCAGCGAGTTGGCCCCTTCCGCGTCCCCTTCCGCTACTTAACTAACAGTTGGCAAATAGTTTATATATAAGACAAATTAAGAAAAGAATATATCACTACGTCTAGGAACTACATTGCTATTAAAATTAATTTTAATACTGATGTAATTATAATGACTTTAAACCATATTTGGTAAAATAATCGCATAAACAATTACAAACTCATAGAAATTTGCAATTACAGGGTATCGTACAAACCAATTATCATTCGAAAGATGTATCTACTGATTTTAAATTGGTGGGGGTTTTTTAGGGTGAATAACACATGATGTATTATTGTGGGAATTACATTATTTTGATTGCTAGAGTAATTTATGATTATTTTACGAACTCATCTCACGTAATGGATACAATAAGGGGGAGTTGGAGAAATTAATTTGTTTGTGAAAAATTGGTAAACTGTTTATCTGTGCCCTGTTAATTTGTCATTAAAATATTCTCATTTTCTTGTTTAGAATACTTTGCCTTTGGATACAGAAAGATTAATATGGAAATAAAAGGGAGATGGTCAATATGAGACGATCATACGCAGAATATTATATTATATTTCTTTTTCTTATCCCTCTGCTTCTTGAGGAACGAAGCTACTGCAATAATATCTTCCACGTAGATCTCGAAATTTAGCCGGCGTGATACTGACAAGATTTTTCGTATGTGGTTGTCTCCTCTTTGGTCGCCCACTTTCTGTTGGCTGACAAATATAGTCGCCGGAGACTAATGCCAGTGCATAAGGGACCTTAGGTGCACTACTTACGTGGATGTCTGTCAAATCCGTTCCTCACACAACCGATAACAGTGTCTGAAGTAAACATTGGAATTTTTTCCCAGAGCTAATACTAAAAAGCGATTTTACACTGACTCCTATTCAAATACGACATTTCTATGGAAAATCTATAAGTATAACGCTTTTACATTGCTGTCTTAAGTTTTATCATATATAATACAAATCTAAGCGCATGAGAGAGAACGGGAAAACCACATTTTAAGATTTCTTTTGTAAACAATCACACTAATTATGACGTTATATCTTTCATTCTTAAATTATTGTCAATAGCAGTGGTTGCAAAACCATGGCGCATTGCATATTTGCTTAATGTTTTGAAGTAGGCGGCATAACTGAATCCATCTTCATATTTTCAACACCTGGATGCGCTCAGTTCAACTCATACAGCTTTCTTACTCATCAGTTCGACTCATTTTCATGACAGTTTACAATTGTAGGATACGAACAGTGTGTGTATATGAGAAAGAATGAGACGCGGTAAGATTATGAAGCGGTGTGATTGAGGTTGAGTGTGTTTGAAGCCTCGTGCGGATGAGCGGCGTAGAAGAAAATGCCTTGTCTCCAAATATTTGCACGCCATCTTGATAATAAATGGTATGATTTATGATAAAATAAAAAAAGAGTTAGTAATAAAATAGCTTCAACCCAGCAATGTCAATACAAAATCAACAGGTTTGGAAAAAAAAATATTAATATCAAACATAAAACTTGTCAGGATTGTAAAAATATAGTAGATATTTTTTAAGAAATTATATTTATTCTTCATAAAACTTTTCTCGCTTTCTTTTGCATCGTAATGGTTGCAAGAATTTTTGGTAAAAAAAGGTGGGGTGGCACAAACCCTAGCTACGTCACTGCCCCTATCCTTTTTTTCCAACCCCATCCGTGAACGTAAGAAGGTAGAAAAAGTGCTTGAGCTGTATGGCACATCTGAACTCGTCTGTGAAAAAAATGGCGCATGGCGTATATCCTAAAAGTTGGCCACCACTGGTCTATAGTAACTTTGCCCATATGTGATGTAAAGGAATAATGACATAAGACAAGCGATATTGCTGAAAACTGTATATATTATAATACATCTGGTCGAAAAGATTTGCCTGTTAAAATTACACACACGGCTTGTATATTAAAATATGTTTACTTTGCTATTGACGCAGTATATTCTTTTTTTTTTCATCGCAAGATGTGGTTATTATGTGTGACACTTCCTCAATGTGCCAAATTATTATTACTGACACATTTAATGAGTATAATATGCACAGGATACATCAGTCACATTAGCCATCAAAAATTACGCAGGTTAATACACCTATTACCTGGAGTCCTTGAACATAAATATTATTATAATATAAGCAAAAATTTCAATTAACTCATTAATTTTTCTGCTCAAACCGACGAGTAGGTATCATATTAGTGGTTTTTTCAACCTATACCTAATGTAACCATGTGGACCTCAGATTTCTGGTTTATCTACTGCCAAGGTGGTATAGGAACTATAAAATAAAGGGTTATAAATAATTGCACTTTGTGTTAGATAGTATTCACTTGGTACAATTGAACTTGTATATCGATAATTTGCATTTTGTGTTATATAGTATTCACTTGGTACACTTGAACTTGTATTTCGATAGTTTGTACTTTGAATTAGATAGTTTTAACTTAGTACACTCAAACTTTGATTTGAATAGTTTCCACTTAGTCGCGGATTCTTTTAACATTACTTAAATGAGTTAAGTTGTAGTAGGTTATGTTAGGGTTAGTCTGGTTTGGTTTGTGTAATGTATTCTAATGCGTGGAGCAAAGACAATAAAGGCGGCCTAATATATAGGGTAGAAGAATAAATGACATTCCATTACAGCTTCGTGTAACTATCGATTTCAAACTGTGAGTATTTATATTCGAGTGAAAACTATTTTATCTATGTGAAAATATTTTTTCATAAGTGTAATATATTTCTTCAATGTATATATTTTATTATTTGGGATGACTTTATTTTTAGTGAAAGAATTGGTTTTTTGTGGAATGTATCTGTTATAAGTGAAAACAATTCTTATGAAAGTGAATATGATCCAAACAAAAGTGCATTCAATTGTTAGCCTAAAATAAATATACTATACTGTATTATGATTCGGCTGCAGCTTTGTAAAACTTAATTTTTAATATAAGATTAAAATTGATGAGTTGGTTTTTCCAAATACTGACATTTTCACGGAACACCTCGTTTATTCTGTAGAGTAGGTATGTAATACGTAATTAATATTAAATAAAAAATGATAAAAATACAAGAATTATTATAAGACAATGCAGTTCTGAATGACTTCGATGATTTTGAGTCCTTGAATTGCAAATATTCTTTATATCATTCACAATATTAGAATTTTTTTTTTATTTTATATGGTCCGTGGTGCAGCAGTCAACGTCGTTGGTTTCGGTTACGGATGTCTCGAGTTCAAATCCCGGTACGGAAGGCTTGAACTGGTTTTTCGGCATGATTATGGGTAGGTACTAAAGATCTGTACCCGGCCGGGCTCGGGTGATGAATTTATCACCCAGAAAATTATTTAGCCAGCCATAAGGCAGTACTATCATAACAAAACGTCAATAACCTAAATAATTTATTTCATATTTGTAATGAATATAAAAAAAATGATTAGTTAAAAGTTAATTGCAGTTTTGAAAAAAGGCGGGTTTTTTTCGGGATGAGGAAAACAATTCTGGGCTTCGAGTCGGATTCGGGTAACAAATGTGATATTGAGACTCTGGCTCGGGTCGCGTCGGGATCGAACCGTGTAATTTTATAAAATTTCGGCCTATGCATACCTCTAGTTAGGGTTAGGGAGACAATCCCTGGACATATTACCCAAAACTGAAATACATGTAATTTCACAATATTCTCATTTTGACATTCAACCTGGATTCTGGAGAGTAACTTCAATTCCTGGACTATTCAGGCCAATCCTGAACTGTTGTTGGCAACCCGACCTCTAGTACGTATATTCGGTTCGGACAAAAATAACAGTTTTTCTGGTTTTTGGTTCAGTTGCGGTTCGTAGCCCTGGATTAAGAAACTGGGTAAAAGTTTTACTGAAACAAGTGGAAGATGCCTTACGCAGGTCTTTGTACTTCAGTTGGTAGATTGATACAAAAAAAGATTAGAGTAATATAACATATCGCCGATCGATCTTAAAAAAAAACAACAATAATTGCTATCATTATACGTTATTGTAAAAGGATTGTTGATTCCTTGGTAATTTACAAGCGAAATACGTGATTCTATTTTGTTAGTCGATATCACCTGTTAGAGATTTTGTGAAGTGATTTTTTGTGCTGTACGTATCCCGCAAATTCTTTCGCGGTCATTCAGATATATTTAGAAAATGCTGTACGCAGCTTATTTTCCTGTAGTTTTTTTACACATTCATAATTTGTTATTTAATGATAAATATTCATATACTAATAATAACCAGGTGGCTATGTCACCTGTCAAAATT
Organism: Himalopsyche phryganea; assembly: GCA_022494535.1. Taxonomy (NCBI): domain Eukaryota; kingdom Metazoa; phylum Arthropoda; class Insecta; order Trichoptera; family Rhyacophilidae; genus Himalopsyche; species Himalopsyche phryganea. Next base: position 3,229,345 of record JAGVSL010000065.1, on the reverse strand, counting down.
CTTGAATGTGACTTAGTTGTGACCAGATATCATTTTGATTAAAAATCACGGTTAAATTTTATTTGACAATAAATAATCTTTCGCACTACCATCTTCTTTATATTAATAATTTACCTCAGAGTGTTTACTTGCTTATAATTTACGCTCATTAATAAAAAACCTATGGCAAAGGGTATTCTTAAAATTATTACAATATTTCAACAAAAAAGGTTTTTATATTTCACCGTTTTATAATAAAACCTTTGTAAAAGTGTGATACGTCTGGTACATACTGCCATCTTGTTTATAATCCATGTTTATATTGGCTAATAATTTTATACTCTAAATTATAAAACCGTAATAGAAAACTGTAGGGTTCGTGGTGCAGTGGTCAATCTCGCAGGTTCGAATGACAGTACGGAGAGTTTCAAAAATTGATTTTTGGATTTATGTTTCGAAGTTATGGATGTTCGCGATGTCCAGTGGCGTATTGGCCACAGAAGCCAAGTTGTCCGATGTAAAGTGGGCCCCGCTGTATGTAAAGGGCCCTCAGTAAAATACACCATACGATTTTTATTAAAATTAAAAATAAACAGTAGATTCTAGTCTAAAATAGGCTACCTTGATTTTTAGCGTGATTGAAAAAAAATGTTATGTAGAAGGGGGGATAAATTTATTTTTGGATGGGCCCCCTTTGGGTGGGGATTTATTGACTCCTGGCAACCAATATTTTTACAGTCAGTCCGTCAATGGCGATCTCAAAAACTCCCACCCACCCATCTGATCTAAAAAACGAGGCGTGGCGAGTGATTGCTTCCACGAGTCCTGTTCTAGCCCTATTCTTCCATCCCTACTCTCTTTGAATAAAAAGAGAGGTTGAGCAACTGAATAAAAAGCAGTCTCTTAGAAAAACTTCTGTTGAGATATTTACCTCCATTAGGAAGCAATATGTTCCACATTGGGAGCGGACATGGCTTAAAAATATTGCAACGATTCAAGGAAAATGATGACGGTTTATACTAAAAGTATAAATGTATTACAGAAAGCCAGATAACCAAGACGAATATAATATATTGTAATTCATTCCCATTTATAATAAAACAGATTTTTCGATAAAATTAATTAAATTGTGCTAATTATTAATTCTCAGCGAAGACGTCATTAGAGATTAAAATATGTAAAATTCAGGTTCTTTTATTCGAGTTGTATCACTCGTGCCAAAAAAAAAGACTTGCGGTACCATTCCGATTGGATTCTTAGCTAATCATTCTTTCTTTCACGCAGTCAGCTATTGACGAAACAGCGTTAGAGTGGGAAAGTAAGTGATTCGCAGTTCAATTCTAATATATATCTATTGTGACGAATGAGTAACTCTCGTTGCATTGGAGTTTACATCGTTCTACTTCGTGGACTACGCATGCCTAATAAGTATTGACACACCATAGTTTTTCAGCTTGCTCAAAAACATGCTTTGAGCCGCCTTTGACTATTGCATTTCATTTGTAAAAGCATTGGCAAACAAATAATTTAACTTCAATCAAACAAGTTCAGTAATAGTAAAATCACGAATAGAGAATAGTTGTTTGAAATTAGTCTTAAGGAACCCTTACGAAAGTGATGCATTTTGAGTTTCTCGTTGTCATTCACGTTTCATTCGTCTCACATTTATTACTTGGTACACTTGCTATTAGGCTGCCATCAGTTAAGGGTGTGAGTGAAGCGCTTCACTCTTATCCGATAGTTTTGTCTGTCAATCGCTTCGTTGCCATTTAATTGTTGTTTCTTGTATAACGTGTATTAACAGTATTAACTCATGTATATTATATAAATATTTCTATGTTTTGTGAACCAACCAACTGAATCTATAAATAAATACGGAACAACGGAACTGACGTTTTTTAAATATTGTCCTGAAAGGTGGAATTCTGTTGACATCCAGCAACCCTGCCTGAACCATTCGTTTCAGTATGCATAGATTGCATAGTCCTCAATGTATTGTAACATCTAATAGAGAGTTTAGGGGCCAGCCCCTTATTAAGTCCAAAATAAAAAAAGCGACGATGGACCTACCTTTGATATGTGCTGCGAGTGCCCCAGTGGAGCCGTAATCCTGCCTGTCTTTTCCTACCAACCAGATGGATTCCATCGCCCTGGAAAGCCGCTGATGACCAGCCATAGGATGGACTCGGCAGAGCTACGAGATGTCCTGGAACGAAGCAAGAGGACTGACGGGGGAAAGAGAATCTTTGAGGATCCGTGTGCGATAGTGAGGAGATATGGTTAAAAAAATAGTCTGAAATAGTTAACGATTTATTACTTCATATCCACATTTTACTAAATGTATTGTCGCGTGTTTTCTAATAATAATAAAGAAGATCAAAAATTAGTAATCAAAATAATGAAGTTTAAGCAGTTCGTTCACAACATTATGTTTGCATTTGTTTTCAGTTATGGCTTCTTTGAATGACTTGCCAAAACACTTACTGTCAAAACACCTTTTGTTGATATATTTAATGTGATTCGAGTCCCACGGTTTGGTCCTTGGTGACGTCACATCGATACTCGCGACCGCAACTTCAGTCGTGTTTGACCTTTCGCCAGATATTTAAAATCAGTTCTACCAAAACATTTTTTGAATTTTATAAGTCAATGCACTCAACAGGGGACTTATACATTTTCTATACAGTAAAAAGACGGAATACTGTCTTCCCCAATGCAATTTGATATAAAATTAAAATTGATAACTTAGTTATTCCAGTGGTTTTATCACTAACATGACGCGTTTCGCCTCTTTAAGAATGAGATAGTATGCATCTTAGAGAGGAGAAACGCGTCACGTTAGTGATAAAACTAATGGAATAATTAAGATATCAATTTTATATTAAAAATGAATTTCATTAAAGTTATAGAAAAATCCATGAAAAAAAAGAACTGGTTTTATCTGACTTTTGGAAAAATGAGTAAATAGTATGTTACTTTTTCGACTGTGATTTCCATAGAACACAAATTTAATGTGACATTATAGATGACATGCATTTGTTGCCAGCAATCTGCAGATCATTCTTCATTCATTCCAAGTTTCTGGCGTGCGTAAAACAACGCCCAATTGATATTAAAATATATTTAAAACGTTTTACTCATAGTTTGAACATCGGCGATAACTGATAATAGCGAAATGGCCTTGTGACGTTTAGGATTTTTTTGAAAGACACATATGATGATAAGAGCGCTTGAAGACATAACAATCTTAATGATAAGACACGTAATTCCCAGTTCATTCTATTACACTGAGTTATAAGTTTTATTAAATATTCATTTATAGCAATAATACAGCCCACGCATTAAATAGTTGCTTTATCAACACTCAGCTTTGTATAAATTAAAGATTCCATTTGAATTATTGAGATTTTTTACACTTCCATGTATTTTGTCTCTAACGATCTGGGTTTCGCCTTTCGGCATCTTCAGGCAATCGAGTGCACGAAGTGTACAAAATCTCAATAATTCAAATTTGATATTGAAATTCCATCAAGCACCCTCAATCGATATCTTAAATTATATAAAGATTCCATGTTTATGATGTGACAACGAATCAATATGGAGTTTAAAAAAAACGTCAACTTTTCTATCGCTGTTTAGCATTGAGAAGCTGTGAGGTTTGACAGGAAACTTTTCAGAAGAATAAAATTATGGTACCTACATGGGTTTCGTTGACTTATCGATTGCCACCGTATTTTTTTGTAGAACGTGAGATGCTTCGACTTAAATCCGAGTGCTGATGATGTGGTTTCCTGGTTTTTACTTTCAATCAAAAACGCCAATTCGGTGAAATTCCTCTTTATTGCAGTTAGTTTAATGCATACACAGATTTGACAATTTAAAACAGAAACTAAAAACACAACTTACGACAAAAATTAATCCCGTATAAAATCGGTATGCGGCGACAAGTTATCTTACGGCCAGCGTCGAGGACGAACCACGTGCTCGGACCGCTCACAGCGCCTAGTTTTCTAAAACATGTAATAGTCAACAACATTTAAGGTCTCGCGCCCTTGTTTCTATTAAGGGTGGAATGCTCCCGAGGCTTGAGGTCGGTCTAAGTGGCGGATTTCTTAAATCTTAAACGAGGTCGTTGCCAAAACATGATGTACCTCACATATTTCAAAGGTGTCCCTTTTGACTTTGTTTCGCGAGAGATGATCCTAGATCAGTTTTGGAACAGTTTGCGGCTGAGCCACACCAAAAAGATAAGGGCGTGTTAAATGATGTAAATTGCATTTGTTTTGTTTGTTGCGATTTTAACGATAAGACTATTGTTTTATTTTGTATTACTATTGAGATGTAAAATAAAAATAAGCATGATAATTTAAAATCATTTTTTTAAGTTTGATATATAAATCATGCCATTAGAGCTGTGCTGTAGTGGAAAGTATACGCCTTATAGCATTTGATATATACGTAGAGATTGTGTATATTCACTGGTTATATCCAAATATTTAAACAAAAATATAATGTAATGATTTTTTAATCAATAATATAGCAATCGGATTGGTGTGTCACTGTTTTAGTTGCTTATTACTAAAATGTTTTAAATTTTTATCCTTCATTTTTCTTTTAGTTCATGCTCTCTTTTCTACGGTCAATTACACCATAGAAAAATATGTTACTATGGTAATATGTGAGCAAATGTTGGGTAGATTAGAGTGACATTAAAAGACATGGCTGTAATGCCATGTATTTTAATTTTTTAATTTACAAAGTCCATGCTGATTCGAAAAACATTTTTTTAGCCAAAAAGATTAGGGCAAACCTATATTTTAAAAAATAAAACACAATTTGTTTGTACTACTTCCACATATTTATAATGATCAGGACCGGTTTCGCTCATCACGAGCATTATCAACTGATGCTCGTGATGAGCGAAACCGGTCCTCATCATTATAAATATGTGGAAGTAGTACAAAAAATAGTGTTTATTTTAAAATATAATGTCTTTCCACCAAGAATTGACAGTTAACACCTTAAAAGCAAACCTATAGTTTAGTTTTAATTTTCCCTATTAGCTACCAAGTCAGTATGGCCTCTCAGTTCGACTTGATGAGCTCTTCCTGCTCATTCGACATTAAACGACAATCCCTGAAGATATAGTCAACAATGTCAGCATCCTGAATTTCGCCACATGTGCATGCTGGCCCATCTACTATCCAACCAAGCTTGAAGAACCTGGCAAGTAAACAACCGTACCCCGAAGAGAAATAGATTTTAGTATTTATTGATTTGTAAGAGGACCTCAAAATTTCAATTTTTTACTATTCAATTTCGTTTATATATAATACGTTTGATTACCTGTCAGACTTTTTGGACCAGCTGTTTAATATACCTTGTAATTATTAACATTCAATTTTATATAAATAGCCTTGTTATGATTTTATTTTTATCACTTGATAATGCTCGCGATGAGCAAAGGTGGTCCTGATAATTATAAACATGTAGAAGTAGTACAGAAAAATTGTGTTTTATTTTAAAAAATATAACGCCTTTCGTCGAAGAATTGACAGTGATTATAATAAGTGTAGCATTTTAATTTCGAGTTTACGTAATTTCCAATACCTAAATACCGGTATTTTTAGATAACTATTCAAAACCGGTATTTACCGAGATCCCGGTATTGCAAACCCTAGTTCTGCAGTATCCCGAATCGTCTTGACGTATTGCATTAGGTATTACGTATTGAAGATCCGCGAATATCTGATAGTCATTGTACTCGTTGAAGAATGCTGTCAGGCTGGCAGGTATTTACTCACCTATTAAAATGTATTTGCAGTAAAATAAAAACATCTACCACGACCCCAATAAGGTAGCGACCTTCAAACGCTGTTTCTGGTATTATTTTCTCAACTTGAGTACATAATTGCTATAATACATTTGGCTTTATTACCATCGTGACTCATGATGTGTGGTAAATAATTTGTTATTCTTTTTTTCTGTACAGTATACAACTACTCTGTATAGATTATATGTATAGTATTATAGTTTTGATGGATACACTAAATTTAATATATTGTAATCATGCACATACTGTACTCTGTTTTTCATATTCTGATTTCAATAAAGTGAAGGTATCAATTGAAAACTTTCTTCAGCTGGACGAAAACGGTCCTTAGCGTATTTAAAAAAAAAGTATCGTTTTTCCACCAAGTGTTTATGATGAGGAATAAAAAAATCATCACATTGTTAATCGAAATTAGGTGGTCGATAGGTCAGCTGTAAAGTGAAACTCCTGTGTTACAAATTTTTGAGGTGTCGATTTTACAGACTGTGCAAAGTATTAAAAAAACTGTGATATTATAGCGGCCTAAATTTATTATGATTAAGTGTTGCCAAACGTAGAGGAAAAATAGTTTCTATCTTTTGGACATAAAGTATGAGCATGGAAATTCAAGAAAACGACCAACTAATATCATCGAATTTGGATTATTGAGATTTTGTACACTTCCATTCCATCAAGCACCCTCAGTCGATGTCTTAAATTATCTTAAATTATATTAATATCATCGAGTTATTTTTTATCTCGTACAGCTAATTACACTGAAAAGTCAAATACTGACTAAACATTTTTTTTGAATACTCGGGATTGTTGAAGTAATTGGCAACCCTACATAAGATAAGTGGTTAATAAATGGCGGGGAAGAAATGACAGAAACAATGAAGAAAAGCAAGAACGTTAATATCCTAAGAGCATTGACCATTTAACCATGGATAAATAATTATCTGGCTATAGTGAAAACTAATAAAAAAACAGGACAAGTAGAACATTACCATCTTTCATGCTATCGATATAAATTCAAGCTAATTCCGATGAGAAATTAATGCGGCGAATAGGTCAGTTGTAGGGATTCCAACTATTCGGATATTGAATAGTAAAATTGAAACTATTCGAATTGTTTCTGAAGTATGAAAGTAGTATTATTAAAAATTTGACTTGAATAATTAATAACATAACATTATATACATACTAAAATAATAATTTAAACTTTATGAGTAAATGAGCACATTTATAATAAAAATCACATTTATTGAAATTTAAAATCACTTGCATAAATATAATATTTTCTTAAGGACCTACATCTTACAATAATTTACGACTGCATCTTTTCCCACTTCTGCCAACTCCCAGATGGAGACAATATAAATGCACATTCCAATACTATTCCATTGTACTACAATATGTTATAAAATTAGCAGCTGAGTCGGATTACTCCAGTGGTATTTCTTCAATTACTGAAAATACGACATAATTAAAGGTTTTTTTAGCCCTAAGTCGTATTACGACATGTTTATAAAGTTTTCTTAAGCACAGAGTCATTCTTCAAACTCATGTAATATGATTTACGACAGGATATTGAAAGCGCCCGAGTTGGTTGAAGACAGAAAAAAACACTACCTCGAGTATTCATTTTAGTTTTTAAACTCTTGGAAAAATTGTTTTGTGATCTTTCGTCGATGTTGTTAAATATTTCATTAAAAATTATCACAAATAGTATTTGAATAGTTACGCAAATAGTTGAATATCTAATAATTAAAAAAGTGCCGAATACCTATATTCAGTTATTGAATATTCGAGATGAAATCCCTAGACAGTTGGGAATAGAACGAAATACTTACAGAATAGTAATAATTGATGCCAGTTTGACGTAACAAAAATTTTAGATGCCAAAATATTACAGTGGAGTTGAAAATACTCTCGATGAGCGAAATCATTAACCCTTTTCTATTGATTCGGCGGTACCTTGGTGGAAATTTATTAATATAGTGATTATTTATTTTGATTAAAATGAATTACTTAATATTATAATGAATAGTTTAGAGTTTTTAGAAATAAATTAAACCATTAACAGTAATCGATTATTAGTGATATATTTTACTAAGTAAGGTGGCTTACCACGATTAAATTTATTTTCCTTGAGATTTTCACCGCCAAACACTAATAATTGATTTGTAAGTAGTAGTGTTAAGGTAATTAGTAATGTCATTGTTTATGTCTTACCCCCTCCCCACTTTCAGTAGAACGAAACAAAGCCACACCCTACCCTTCATTTTTAATTTGAGAAATAGAATTATTGTTTACCTTAAAATAAATAACCTTGCGGTATAGTTAGTCGGAATATGCTTCTTGAAGAGTCGACACGCCTCACGTTAGTGGCAAATCCAGTGAAGTAACAAAGCTACCAATTTAAATTTTATGTTAAACCATAAACCATTTTATAAAATCTTGTTATATCTGTATATATATATATATATATAAATGAATGTTTGTTTGTTTGCTTGTTTGTCTTCTATGCGTTCCTTTACCATTCATCCGATTTCGATGAAACTTTGCTGAGTTGTTGTGCGCACACCCGTGAAGATTTAAAGAAAAAAATTTAAAATCTAAAAATAATAATCAAATACGTACAAACAGCGACAACTCGGAAAAAACCTTCTGATTTATTCCAGTACGCACAAGACGGAACAAAAAATATTGTGTATCCAAAAGCACTTCAATAAACAGAATTAAAACACAAACATTTTTTTTGAGTGGCATTGCAACACATGCCGGGTACTCACAAGTTCTTTATAAATACAAACTACCTCGATGGATTTTAGAACATTCGTTTTTTTAGTTCACTATTGCATCATTGTAAAGAGCTTTAGCTAAAAAACTGTTTTCATATCGAAAGTTAATATAATTTATTGCGAGTACCCGTATGCCACGATAATTTAAAGTCGATCGTGAAGCAAGTATGTACATCCATTCCGAAATGTACAAATTACAGAGTAACTTAAATTCCTCTTCGTTCGTTCTCTTTGGAAATAATAAAGTTTAAAATTTCTTCACACCAGCTTAAAAATTCAGTATCACTTCGATCTAACTAACAGACCTTGATACAGCGGTAAAAATTTTGATTAACATCAAATAATTGTTATTTATTCTTGAATCCATGAGCCACACCTCTTTAACAATGTTATTCGTATGATAATCACACAGCTGCGAGCGTTTTAACACGTGACGGCCGATGATTTGACGTGTGCATAGCAACATCCCACCAACACTATTTTCCCGTCATGAAAGCGTCACTAACCTTACTAAACGATTTAAATAAAGAAGCTAATTGAGAAAAGCTTTTTAATTATATCAAAGGTGTTTTGGTCAATTGATGTAACCCTCAAAATTGAAATTATCGAGGAGAGATTAAAAATTGTTTTCATCGAAAACAATATATGGTGAGTTGAGCTAAGAATCTTTGAAATGCACTCCTATCAATTTTCATGTTTGCAGATACTGCTCAGAATGTTCCTGTTTTTATGTATGAAGTTGAGCTCGCAGTTGAACACATATGTATATGTGGACCTGGACTCAATATGTTGAAAAAACAATGAAAAATATCATATTTAAAAGTTTATTCCTAATTTTCCGGATTTTTCCCAGTCATTTCGAAATTCCCACGTGCATGTTCTACGTTCCACTTACACAAATTTGGCAATATGCAATTTTGAGTTGACTTACTAACGTGTCCGCTGATTTTAGACACAATTTCAACAGAAGTGTATTTCTTATGATGACCTATTATCAACACACTGCAAAGAAACAGAATTTCTACAGAAAGCACTTAATAGGTTTTAAAATTGTTACGTCGAGCGCTTTCCCTTTATTTTCATTCGGGCATCGTGGTTCCGAATTCCGAACCATACATCTAACTGACCTTATCGATGGTGGTTCATCTTCTTGGAACAAGAAGTTGGTGGGGCAAAAAAATGAAACTTATTCCGAATTATATCGACTGTGTTTTGGCCAATTGATGTAACCCTCAAGAATACGAAAGTGAGTTAATAAATGGATCTCATTTTAAAGACAGATAAGGTCTCAGCCAAATGATGTAAATTAGAAAAATACATTGATCACTTTTTGGAAGGGGAACATCATCTTATATTGATTTTAGGTTTAAAAATTCTGACCCTCCCGCTTGATGTAAGCCACTATTATTTCGACAAACCCTACGTATAACCCGTATCTGCAATCATGAGAGTTTACAGGAGTACATTTTTATTAATAGCGCAACTCATAATATATTGTTTTCGATAAAAACAGTTTTTAATCTCTCTTGGACAGTTCCAGTTTTGAGGGTTACATGAATTGGCCAAAACATCGTCGAATTATGCTTTACACTAATCATTATTTATTTAATCTTAGTAATACATGACTAACGACTTCCGTTTCAGAAGTTCTTGTAAGATTTATTTATGCAGAGTCAGATTAGAAAATAGTAGTTAAGAACAGTTATCTAAAAAAGGTTACAAGAATGTGTTATCTTCACACTTATAACTCAAATGATAACACTTGTGTTTCCGTTTAAGGATTTGAAAATCGCGTTACTACTTGTATTATTACAGAGATTTGATTTAAGACTAGAGCGGCCGTCAACCTGTGCGGAAGCATAGGTGGAAGCATCGACGGTCAGTTAAACACTATTGTCGTCTATCCGTGTGTAAAATAGTACGCCTTCTACCCATCTCGATGCTTCTGTTCCAGTATTGCCATCTCGTCTTTGTTGCCATCCGTCTTGGGTCATTTGAGCTCAAATTCCCTAGTTGGATGTTGCTATTTATCGAAATTGTAATACATATGTTTATGAATTTCATTTTAATTATGTTTTCAGCATCCGAACTAACTTACATGTCTGAGATTACTAAGAATAGGATTTTTGCATTAACTCGTGTGTGGGGTGGGGAGAACATAGAAACAATAACTATTACAATATTAATTTGTCGGCATCCGTGGCGCAGTTGGTAGCGTCGCTGGCTACGGTTACGGATGTCTCGGGTTCAATTCCCGGTGCGGACGGTTTTCATAGATTGACCTTTCAATCGATTTATGGATTTCTGTTCGCAGTCTGAGTCCTCCCTCCCACCCATCCTATCCTCACGGAGCGTAGCGAGAACGATTAGCTAACCACTATTCCTGTCCTAACCTTATCCTTCTATCCCTACTCTCTTCGAAAAAAGAGAGGTTGAGCAACTGAGTAACAAGGAGTTCTTGTAGAAAAATTCTGTTAAGATACCTCCATTAGGAGACCATATGCTACCATTGGGAGCGGACATGGAAAAAATATTAATTTGTTGTACTTGGGTGGGAAATTTCTGTAGGAATTAATTTCTTATTTATAATATAGGTAAACAATAGCAATCGATATTAATTTATATTATATTTAAAAATCTTACCATATAATAAGTATATAGAGAAAAATGCTCCTCAGAGATGCGAAACACTCGTCACAACTAGGCCTGCGAACTGTCCTGGATTTCCCGGGGTTGTCCAGGGTTTTAATTTGGTTTTTGCATGAGAAATGTTTCATCGGAAAACTAGGTATGTTTTGTTCAGAGGTATTTCAGTTGGCAACCCTAGTAACACAACAAGTGGTACATATAACAAAATTATCAATTTAAAAACACGCAAAGAAGTTTAAAAAGATAATCGTAGAATGAAGTTAAAAAATGGATCAAAGTAAGTCACAAATTTAATTTAGATTGAAGACTTATTGTTGATGATATCGTTGTTGAATGTTGAAACTATATAAATTCTTTTTTACAGGAGAGACAAAATACATTCTAGCTTTGCAAATAATATATTTAGATATAATGGAAGACATTTTACAATTAGGCAAATGAATATAAAACATTCACAGCCACTAGCAAACTGACAATACTGGAGATGCGGAGTTATACAAAATTTTGCGTACAAACCTGAGGCTATAGAGTCGAATCATTAGCATAATCTATGATGAAATTGAAGAATTCTACATTTTTTCAGATTTAAATCAATCGCAACACGGATACATATGCCACGGAACAGCCAAAAGTTGGCATTCAAATTTATTTTACTAGTTGGGAATCCCTGCTGTATGTTCATCTTTCGAACCCCCGCGCTCTGGCTCGACTTGATCCTTTTTTGCTATCTTTCGGGCTATAACTCATTAGTAAAAATACAAACAAACAAACTAAATACTGGAGAGTTGTTTGCTTCCAAGTGCATCAGTCATTACACCTTGGCCTCTAGCCTCTGTATGCCATTCAAATGAAATGATATCTATGTACGTAATAATATTAGATCTTGACTTTGGCAGTGAAACGAGTTTTTTGTACGCCGTCTTCTTATGCAACGTCGAATTCTTGAGAACCAAAATGCAATATGTATTTAGCTGCCAAATATTTGTTACGTATTTTTTTTATACAATATATTAACAAGTGTTGTATAATTTAATAGCGCTCACTAGAAATGGAAACTAATCGGTGAACTAGGTAATCATTTTGTAGTTCATGGTTGGATTGGAATTTTTTAATGTCGGAAGACCGCTTTTATTGATTTATCTGTTATCTAATAAAGCCTCAATGCCCTCAATACACGCAATGCACGCAATCAACAAACTTTAAACGTGATTAGATATACTTGAAAATGTATGAACTTGTATGTAGTACAATGGAACCCCGATTCTTCGTTTTTCAAGGTACTCTAAAAAAACCATTAAATGTAAAAAAACGAAAACGAGTCCTAACTTTCTTTTAAGAGGGAGTTTTAGTTGCAAGTCAGAATAATTCACGAGATGACTGAACAGTCAAATGTTCGACAAAACCGATCAATCGGGGTAATATTTGTGACGGCACCTTAATATTTAATCCAGTAATCGAGAAAAGCGATAGGTCAAGGAACAGATAATGCGTAATTAAGCCGTAACAGAGACTATAAAAATGAAAGATACATGATATTTTAAATGAATGAAAACGATATTAAAATATGTTTGTTCATCACTTTTAAGGTGGTAACTGTCAATTATTGGTGGATAGACATTATCGTCAGTTGATAATGCTCGTGATGAGCGAAACCGGTCTTGATCATTATAAACACGTGGAAGTAGTACAAACGAATTGTATTTTATTTTTTAAAAGATGTTTATTCAGGCCAAAGGCTGCATTTGAGGATGTTGAAAGCCGCTAGTTTCCCGCCTATGATATAGCCAATAAGAACAAATAATAAAATTTGATTCAAAGATAATTGCTAATGTTTCAGAAATTTTAGGTTTTACATATAATCGAGATTTTTAAAAAGATCATTCGAGAATTCGAGGATAACACGCATCAATAAAGCACATTACCAAGATTTTAAATGATAAATTAAATCTTCACTCGACACCGATTTTGTCCGATTAAATCTTCAACAAGAAACTTCTTGATAATCCTGATTGACAAGTGTAACCATTAGCGTTATAGTATAGAGCAGTGTTCCGGAACCACTGTGCACCGGCATACTAGAGTGCCGTGGGGAAAAGCTAGGTATGCCGAGGAGCATTGCGTTACTGTAAAAAATCAAATAAACTGCCCACGCATGTAATTAAATTATGATATATTGGTATATTTGTCAAACGAATAACATAATTTAATATAATTTCTGAGTATATTTTTTTATTTAATTGTGGTGTGCCGCGGAAATCTGGGAAAAACTTAGGTGTGCCCCGGCAAAAAAAAGGTTAGAGTCCACTGCTGTAGAGGAAGATATATGTTTTCATAACAACAGATTTGAACAAGCTGTAGATGGAGTAATATATTAGATTTGATTGAAAAGATTAGCTGATAGCCGAATACTTAGTGCACAATTTTTGATGGAGAAAATGTTCGATTTTACTTTCTGTGAAGAATGCATAATATAAATAATCAATTTATATGGAAGTAGACTATCGCAGACTGTAAAAGATATGCACATATATATGTACAAGCACTTAAGCATGCATAATATATATTATTATGACATAGTTTATGATAATATGCGGAAATATGACCACCTACAACTAGAGTATACGTTTAGTACATATGATATTTATGTATGGTTAGTTTTGCTTAAGACATTGTATAATTGTTTGAAATTTCAAACTATATATTATGTATGAAAATTTTTGACATAGATATGACTATAAACAACAACTTTTTATCAATGCGCCAACTGTCTATCCCAGCCGTTGGCAACCAGGTGCTCGCGGACACTAATTTCAAGTAGGAGTAGTGCCCGCGGTTTTTAATGTGACCACGGTCAATATGAAATATTTTTTTCACTCAAAACCCCCACACATACAGCAAAATTAAGATATAGTGCCTTTTGTCATGAGCCAGCCATTTTAAGAATAGTCAGGACTCGAGCATTATCAACTGATGAAACATAAAATAGAACAGTGATACACCAATTGTTGTCAATGGACATGGTAAAAAATGAATATGTATTTCTTCAAAAATTAAATTTGAATATTTTTTGTATTGGAGTGCGCGTCGAGCCGAAATGAGTACAGGGGGATTCTAAAATAACTGCGCGGTCTCGCACATGCGTAGCTTATTGGGAATACTGGTCACTACTTTATTTATTGTCGGAGTGTCGGATGATCGTCGGATCACGAAAGGACAATAGATAATCTAGCTGCTGGGCCACGGAAGTCGACTATAAGCTTAGTAAAAAAAAAAACTTTTATTAAAGTATAGTTCCGACTGAAAATAATGGAATATAGATGTACAAGGCCAAACCACATTTTTATCAAATGAATCTTTCTCTATTATATTTTATAACATTTAAGGTGTGGTATTATTTAATGGTATGTATGCCACTTCCTAATTTTTTTAACAACGTATTGAATTACAAATACAATGTAATTCATATACAATTGTGTAAGCCACGGGTTCTCAATACTTTTCGAATCTAGACACCCTTTTATAATAGCTTAGGAACCCCGCTATATTTTCGTTAAAAAAATATCAAATAATAATATTTAGATTTCTTTAAAAAGAACTTTTAATATATTTCATCGTGTTAACATATCATATTTTATCCTCTGTCTTTCTAATTCCAACTGGGCAGGCATGTATCTATATTATACATTGAGTATTTACTAAGAAGCGCGGTTCAAATTACTAATTATTATAAAAACAAATACAATTGTCAAGTCTTAGTTCATTGCATGAACTTTGTTTACAAACATTCACCTTGTTATCATTGGCTCTACTGATGGTGAATTTGTCCGTTGTCTGGTTGTAGCACCCTTTCCACCACATGTGGATATTTCAAAAAATCTTGTGTACTCAAAGGCTAGGTAAATGGATTTACAAATTTGTAATAATATAGGCAATCATAAATGTGAGCAGGGTAAAGTGCAGTGCTTAAATTTACTAGTTATATTATACTTTATTTGTGGAACTCAAATGGGTCACTTGAAATTATCAAATGTGTCATTTGGTGACCCGCAGGTCAAAGGCTGTCGACGCCTGGCATAGTGCATAAAACAACTTTACGATCTTCTGTTTGTGGAAAGAAATTCATCTTTCACTTTTAAGGTGTTCGCTATCAATTCTTGGTGAAAAGGCATTATATTGTAAGAATAAAACACTATTGCTGTGTGGTATGTACTTCCTCATGTTTACTTTGTTCACGGAACCGGTTTCACTCACCGCAAGCATTATCAACTGATAAGATATAAAGAATGTTAATAATTGCAAAGTAATATGGTTCAAGAACTATGACAAGAATTTACAGGTAATCAAACAAATTATGTGTAAACGAAATTGAATAGTCTACAGTTCAAATGTTAAGGACTTCCATAAATATTAATTTGAAATAAAAAATTAGCTGAAAAATTAATAAATTATTGTGTTTTATAAAAAAAAGTTCATCGTTATTCGAATATTTTGAAAATTATTAAAGGCTAGAACATTTTCACTTTAATGAATAATTGCACTGATTGAGAAGCTTGTATTCATATGAAAATTTGTGTCCAAAAATGGCTATTAAAATCAGCAACGTTTATTTATGATAATTACAATTATATATTATCACCCACGTTTTGTTGGAAGGTATTTACATCAATGGGAATGTGACCTTATCGGGCCTTGCCAAAGATTTCCTGTAGCGAAAATCAATTCTGATGATGTTTTACTATTAATCTGTTAAGGAATATAACTACTAAACGCAATTCAACATAATAGATATTATATGTTAGGTGGACTGATGAGTAAAACTCCTAAGTGCGAAAAAAACATTCCAAATATAAGAACGCTCCAATGGGACTAAGAAAATACGCCGCAGATGGTCTACAAAAAATATAATAAATATAGGCTTTAATATTTTCGATGGAAAATTATCTTATCCTCTCCCCACGTCCAGTAGAAGGAAACAAACCCACTCTACTACTATCCCTAACCTTTCTGGGAGTATTGACGTACTTGTATGTCGCCGCGATTTTTCGGCAAAGTAGTATGGACGTAAATGTATGTCAGTATGGTAATATGTGTGTGTGATTTAAGCTTTAACAAGTATTACAATGTCATCTGTGGACTTCTGGGTATATTATTTCAACATTTGAAAACAAGTTTGAGCCCTTTTGCAGAATTTTACTTCTTTCCAAAACAATAAAACATCGATATTCCATCATTCATAAAATTTTGATGTAAAAATAACTCACCCCTCATAGCACGGCCATAATCAAATAGTTACTCCTGGAAAGGTTAATTTAAGAATTATAATCATTGTTTACTTTAAAAATAAATAGCTTTTCGATTTAGTTAGTCTGAAGATGCTTCTTAAAGAAGCGAAACACGCTGTATTTAGTAACTAAGTTATCAATTTTAATTTTATAATATAAATGTATGCGTCTATTAGACTAACTTATAACTGAAATTAATTTGATGTAATCATTATTATTTTCTGGTTCAAATACTATAAGTTTGCTCATTAAATATGGTCCTATGGTCATAGAAGTACAGGTCAATTAATTATTGTTTTAATGCCATTTTGTTATACATCTATAGACACTGCTGATAAGAATAGTAAAAATGATTACTTTGTGGAGAGTAAAGTGATTATTGCTGAAAAAATGACTTCAGAATTTAGCTTTGTTTTTGCCCTCCTGAAAAACCGGCTATAAAAAAAAACTCATAAGTGTGTAGACATATCACTTATCATAGATACACTAGTTAATTTCTTTTAACTGCCTTTTTTAACCAAACGCAAACGTCATTTATCATAAATATTTTTATACGGCATGCCAAGTAACGTATAAGTGCTGCATACAGAACAATTTAAATAAAACATCAAATAAATAATTAACCGCGCAGAAGAAAAAAAGTGCATAAAGGAAATGATTACGATTGGCAAAAAAACTTGCACTATCAATTATAATTAATACCAAAGAAACAACTTCAATTCAACTGACGAACAATATTTATATTAAATATTATTTTATTCAATTAAATATCAGCACGAAATTATATTACTTATATAAGATATAATAAATTAACTATTCATCGTTCGTATACCATACATTGCATTAACAAAAAACAGGACTTTTTCGTTCAGGTAGTGGGTATTTAAAATTGATTAATGTTCCCTTCCAGAAGGAAACCCGTCGAGGGCGTCGAGTTTTCCAAAATACATTTGTTGAGTACAATATATTATATTTAAGAGTTATATATAATTGCATTTAGGATTAGATAGTATTTATTTTGGTACACTTGAACTTTTATTTGAATAGTTTGCACTATGGATTACATAGTATTAACTTGTCGGCGTTCGTGGCTCAGTTGGTTGCGTCACTGGCTGCGGTTACGGATGTATCGGGTTCAATTTCCGGTGCGGACGGTTTTCATAGATTGATTTTTTATTGGATTTATGGATTTCTGTTCGTAGTCTGAGTCATCCCTCCCACCCATCCTATCCTCACGGGGCGTAGCGAGAGCGATTAACTAACCACTAGTCCTAACCTAGCCCTATCCTTCTATCCCTACGCTCTTCAAAAAAAGAGAGTTTGAGCAACTGAGTTACAAGCAGTTCTTCTAGAAAAATTCTGTTAAGATACCTCCATTAGGATACCATATGCTCCACATTGGGAGCAGACATGGAAAAAAACTTAGTACACTCAAATTTTCATTTCAATAGTTTCCACTTAAAAACGAATTCTTTCAACAAATTAGAGTATACACCGCATAACTTTGCACTTTTTACTACACTAATACACTTGTTTATACTGCACAGAGCGTCAGTGTATTAGTATGTATGGATCCCTTGATCCTAGAGTAGTTTATGGATGCCGTGATCCTAAATCCTTGAGTCGGACCTTTAAAGCCGGAGTTATTTAGTGTGTACTCTATCTACCCCACAAACTTTAATTTTAATAGTTTCCATATAAAAATGGATTCATTTACCAAGGTACATTAACTTTAGGTAAATACGTTTTACAACATTCTTGTCTTTATCTTCCCAATTTTTTACTAAATGCTGATAATAACAATGCAATTATGTAGGAAATTTAATTTCGGATATAATAATGGCAATTTATCATAGATGAGAATAAGGGAAAATGATAATTTAAGCGAAATACGAATGTAATATCGGTTTGAAAAGGTCGTCTCAGTATGTCAAATGGTCGTTCTTAGAACAAACCATAGAGAAAAATTTTAATTAATCGGTTTGCTTTCTTATAATGTGTAATATTTTGACGATTTTCGGTCCGTATTTAAAATTTCCTACATAATTGTATTATTTTCAGCAGCATTAAGTAATTTCTCAGTTGTATTTATTTCTCAACATGTTTCATAGTTGTTTTTTTATACATTAAAATTTCTTTGCATCAAGGCATTTGAATTCATTTTATATATTTTTTATTGAATGATAGTTTTCCTCAATGTGATGTATACCGGTGGTCGGTGAGAAATTTTGGTGGCCTCAAAAAATACTCAACAATGTTACTACTGACGTAATTAGAGCGAAGAATCCATAAACTTATTTCAAACACGCCGCAACAAGTATCGCTCTGAATAAATTGTTATAATTAAACAAGTGTTAATACCATTTCATATTATATCATTGTAAATTTAATAATCACTATTATACGCATGCTTTATATTTTAAAGGAAAAAATTGTGTTAGTGTTCCGTGAGATTCAACATTGAGAAGTTAGTGGCCCGTAGGATCTGAAAAGTTAGCGACCGCTGCTATATACAAAAACTTTACAATAAATATTTAACATATAAGAATGTCGAAGCAACATTAAATAAAACCTAGTAATTCGGGAAAAAACTGGCCATGCAATTGTTAGGCTTTGTAGATTCTATTGCGTTGTCATGTGTTTGAATTCTGAATTAAAAACTTTTATGCATTGATTTTCAATCGAATTATGCATTCGAATCAAGCCGCATGGATGTCTTAGATTTTTAATACGTCCCATCTTTTTCCTACCCGATTCCCTACGACGGGTGTAGAGAGACTTGCTTTACAAACAGTTCCCATAAAACATTTTCTGTTAATATGCTTCAATAGGGATTCATATAAATTATATTTGTAGTGGACATGCTGTATAACAACTGGATGCTTTGCAATATAAAGAATAATTGTAGCATTTGATTCGGATCAAATACTATTTTTACATAATTGTTTTGATTAAAAACGGATAGGCAAAAAAAAATACTGCATAACATGTTACACTAAAAGTCTCTTATAATTGTTATTATGAAGCAATAATTTAAATCAAAAATCAGTAAAACATTCATGTATTAATTTGCAGAAAAAGTTTCACAATCGCTGACATATAATTTAATTCAAATAAATAAGTGCAAAATTAAGATAGCTAGACTGTTTCGACGTGTGTTTTTGTTAATGGATTGTCAAAATATAATTTGAGTCTAAAATGGCCGCATTTGAAACCAAAAGGCAAACCCGGATTTCCTCGTTTTTAAAATGGCGAACCTCTTTGGAGCTTTGCTGAGTGAATGTGCGATGCATTACCGAGCGGCTTGGTGGCGAGTGTACCCAATAGCCAGATCTACCGCGACAGAGATACGTGATTCACGATAATCACTCGCAAAAAAAACAATACCCAGGTTATTGACTCGCGGTTTTTTCTCTCAGCTGTTTGAATGCCAGTGTTGTTGTTATGCTAATCAAACGGACGACTATTGGCAAATTAGTGAGCGTTTTTAGACAAATTCCGACGCCCAGACTTCGAGAGGAATAATTTCCAGATTTGCAATGACGAAATATTGTGTTACTGTTATGCCAGAGCTAAATTGGCTAATTATGTTTTTAAATTTCGGCGATTGTTTCATGTTGTTTCTTTGCCAGGTGACGGACTGTAGAATATGCATATGAAAGAGTATTCAAGTTTTGGAGAGAAATTAAATCGAAATTATTCATAAGTGGTCAATGGAATGTTACAAACTTGATGTTTTAGAAATAAAACTTCATAAATTCAGGAAAACGTTTGAATACGTCACATAGAATTTTCGCTATTATCTATTACATGTATTTTGAAATATTATTATTGTGAAAGACAATGTTTCAATTATGGTTTACCGTATACCACCAACATACATAAATATTTCTTTAGCATGTCAGTTTACGAAAAGAAGCAAACATGCTAAATTCATTATGAATTATTCCAACAATGGTTTTCTTTGGTAGTTTTGACTGTGAAATAAAAGCTTGAAAACGTTTTTTTAGGAATCCGTAACGATGGAATGATGAGGCAAGGATATTGAACCATTGTAAGAGTTGATGTTCAAACCTTTACTAACATTTCTATCATTACTGTGGGCTCAAATTTCATTTACAAAAATTGGACAAAAGAATGAAGTAATCTATAGTTTTTGGATTATTGAGATTTTGTACACTTCCATGTATTTTGTCACTAACGACCCGGGTTTCGATCCAAATTTGATATTGAAATTCCATCAAGCACCCTCAGTCGATGTCTTAAATTATAAATAATCTATAGTTATTATTATTTTCGACGGATTCAGCGGTAATTGTATATTATTTCAAAGAAAAACCAAACACTCAATGATATATAGAAGATTAGAAAGAAATTATCTTCTGGAATTGTTTTTTTTCCGATGCCAATGTGGAGCATATGACCTCCTAATGAAGTTATCTCATCAGAATATTTATACGAGAACTACTCGTTACTCAGTTGCGCAAAATCCTTTTTCGAAGACAGTAGAGATAGAACGATAGGGCTAGGACAGGAATTGTGGTTAGTTAATCGCTCTCGCTACGCCCCATTTTTAGGATGGGATCGGTGGGAGGGAAATAAATAGCTGTGTTTCTTTTAACGTGATCATAATTAATGTGAATGATCACGGTCCAATTTTATAATAATTTAGAGAGTATCGATGGCGAACATATTTCCGAAAAAGTATTTTCATCCTTCTTTTAAATAAGATAAATATGCTATAAAAAGTGAAACTTTTGTTGGATTTATGAACTAACACAATACCACATGTGTCATTGGGTGTTATAGCGGCCATTTGAAAAGTAAGTATTTAACTGTGAATTTTTAAGAGAATTGTTAAGGATAGCAGTGAATATAAGCATATGCTACTTCAGTGCTCCGCAACCTTTTCTCACCCACGGCACACCAAAGTACTCATAAATATTTCGCGGCACACTACAAGTCAAAATACATAAATTTAATAAACAAAACTAACTTTTTGACGAATTTGTAATAGTGGCTAATATATTTTTTAATATATATTTGTTTTGTCAAATCCAAAATAACCTTTCCGTTTTGTCACCCGGGGCGGTCCTTGAGTTTGCCGCTAACCCCACTTTTCCTCAAAAAATTTTTAGCCAGTATGAAGCAAAAGATTGCGCCGCAGGCAGAAACATTTTGTATGTAAATATAATTTCTTGAAAAATATGTTCTATACGTTTGCAATCTTGACAAATTTTATATTTAATATTAATATAGAAACACGAAATTATTTATGTACAGTACATAAATAGATATAAATATATTGTACATAGAAACGAGAATAATTTAAAAAGAGATTTTAGCAACCGAGCGTTTTAATTTTTTTTCTAATACATATTAAAATACTGGATTTTTTCTCATTTTGGACGCACAGCACCGCGCCACACCTGGGATCGTCTCGTGGCGCAACGGTGTGTCGCGGCACACCGGTTGCGGAAGACTGTGCTACTTGATTAAACAAATATTGGTTCTAAAGGAAGTTCTGACGTTACTCTGAAAAAAGGTTGTCATGAAACCTTTTTATTAGACATGGTCAACTACTGAAACATTAACATTGTTATTAAAAATTGAACACAATTTTTTTGTGAACAAACCTTTTCCTAATTTTTGTCTTATACTATTAATTAAGACATTTGATTCATTATGAATACACTTGCTTTGTCATCATTCGGTTTTATGCTAAACGTTAATCGTTATTTTTGTTGAATTTTTTTCTTAATCGGTCAACTACTGGTACGTTTACCTTAAATCTCAGTTTAATTTTATGCCACTTTTTGAGTGAGAAATTAAGAGTCATTTTTAAGCAGTAATTTGTAAACAACTTAAGTCTCACACTTCACATCAAGGCAGCGAATACTATAAATTCTTCATGTGCATAAATTCAAATTGTAAAATACTTCGTGGCGGTCAATGAATTCAACGGACTTTAATTCAAACACACATTCAAAAACAATAAATTACTTCAATAAGGACATTCGATGTATTTTATTGGCCATCGCTTTTAAAATAGAGCTGATAGATAATCTATGCTTCACCGTACAAATATATTGACAATTCAATTCATAAAATATTTGGGTCGGCTATTTGTTGATTGAATTGGCATTTTCTTAGTAGAACTCTATTGTAATATAATTTAAAATATCGACTGAGGGTGCTTAACGGAATTTTGGTATCAAATTTGAATCGTTGAGATTTTTTACATTTCCATTTATTTCGTCACTAACGACCTGGGTTTCGCCTTTCGACATCTTCAGGCATTCGAGCACACGAATGGACTAAAATTGACGAGTGGCGGTCGTGTTCATTCCTGCGCTCGAATGCCTGAAGATGCCGAAAGACGAAGCCCGGGTCGTTAGTGACGAAATACATGGAAATTTAGAAAAATCTCAAAAATTAAAATCTATTATAATATCGTAAAAATAACAAAGTATTTAGTTCTACAACAATTTATCAGTTTGTTGATAGTTGTTTCGGTTTCGCGACATCGTTTGAACTCTTAATTAAGTTAGGTAAAAATGCTTCAATGCAATCATTTACTCATTTTCGTAATATTTGAGGGTTACATCAATTGGCTAAAACACAGTGGATACGTCGTTTTCAATTTAAGGTTAAATATTGAAAATAGTACAGTTGACCTAGAAATGGCAGCCGGAATAATACGTGAAAATTTCACATCGCTACTGTACACCGTTTGGGAGGAGTTGTTGTGACCGACAGACATACAAACACACAGATTTCTACATGTATTTTGTGCTATATAGTAGAGATATTGCTCGTTTCAAGGATTACGTTGTTAAAAATTGATTTAGGTTTCGTCAAGCACCTTTGTCTAGCAGTATTAAGATTAAAGACTTGTGTATGATTAAACGTGTGAGAGTGAAATGGCATTGAAGAATAAACAGGTAGATATTGTGTTGAACATGCCAATACAATATGTAATGAAAATGTGATTTACCTTCCCTTTGAAGAATTGAATGGTCAAATTAAAATGGCGCAAGACATCAGTCTTCGGATAATTGCAGTTACAGTAGTAAGGGCTTGAAGACTCGAAGAGTTGCAAGTGCGTTGGTAAAGTTTCTGACATTTAACACGTTAAACGACGTGATAAAATAACTTTATTATACAGCAAAGTCTTACAACGTTGACGTACATTTTTTCTCTTTCATATTTGCTCAGAATTCAGTATATAACAGAAGCTGTCTGAGAAAATTGGTTGTCAAAAAGTCATTCAATCTTTACATGTTTTTAAAAATATCTGCTATTACAGCTTACAGCCAAAGCGCCAGATATTTTTCAATTTATAGGGCACTCGAGGCGAAAAGACATCGCAACTCCATGTCAAATATCTCAAATTTAAGCGGTAAAAATCTAAATTTGACATGAACATTGCCAGGAATTGAACAGTCTCACATGATTGCTAGTGTAAAGCTCTTTATCATTAAATCACAGACAATGTGGTAACTAACCATTTTTTACAAAATATTTGTTTTTTACATACCTAATAGTATAAATGAATAAATAATGGTAATTATAATTATTTAAAGCAACACCAAAACGCTATGTTTGCAAAAGGGTTAAAATTGTGCCGCGCATTTGTTGGTTTCGCCTGCGTAATCTTCCGTGCAGGGAACTTCTCATCTAAGAGGCAACATTGACCACACATGCCGACAAATATATTATAATCGAAAAAGGCAAGAAAAGATGGATGGAGGTTAGGAAAGGTTTGTAGCTAGCCCATCGCTCTCGCGACATACCATTGTCAGGATCAAGTAGGTAACTGGAGAGGTGTAAAAACATAAGAGACAGAAGTGCCCTTTTTTAAAAAAATTAAAATCGAATAAAAAAAATAATGTGAACCCTTCACTATCTCTTACTCACTTCAAATCAGATAACACAATAAAAAAGTCACCTAGAAAGGGTTAGTATAGACTTTATTTGTGTACCATTTTATCTCATTTCTTTCAACTTAGTACTGTTTTCCTCAAGATAAAAATTGCAACCATCCTTTACGAATACTGTTTCTTCGTTCAGTGTCCAACATTTAAATATGCTCAACCGTTCAAATTTTATACATTTATACGCATTTCGTCACTAACGAGCTCCGTTTCGCCCTTAAGCATCTTCGCGTATTCGAGCACACGAATGAATATTGAAATAGTATCAAGCACCCTCAGGTGTTATCTTATATTACAATATGCTCAAAAAGTAATAAATGAATTCGAGTAAAGTTTTACCCATTGTCGTTGAAATGGTTAAATTGACTTAACAAGGCAATGCAAACAATTTCACTTATTAATGGCAACCAAAGTAAATTATATACACGATAAAATTCGTGACTTAGCTATTATTGAGCCTGTCTGCTCCTTCAGATTATTTCATTCTTGTACACGCTGGTACATGTACATCAAAATGTTATCTAGATACGTACACATGACATTGGTAGGATTGACATCAATTAAAACATTTTATTTTCTTGGGAAAATGATCATTTTTAACTATATGGAATATATAGATAAAAAATAATTATGGTAACGATGCATAGAAGGATCTAAAAATATATTTTTTAACCCAAACCCGCTCTCCACTCGGAGCTTTTGGTTATCACACGGTTCTACCAAGATTGTCTGTCCCTCGCCAGTCTTCTTGCTTTCTCCCAGGTCATCCCAGCGTCCTGTAGTATATCCTATGGATGATAGAAGAGACAGATGGATCCATCAGGTTGGTAAAAGAGACAGGAAGCGACAAGCAGGATTCAGGCATCCTTCCCTTGGGGCATCCACAGTACATGTCCAAGTCAGTTCCATCTTCGCTTTTACTCAACAACAGTAACATACTCAATGATAACGGTCAAAAATCTAGTCTCCTTCTTCTCCTGAGTTACAGTTTGGGGTGAACCTTGTTCGCTTCAATATCCTTCACTCCGCTCGGTCCTTAACCTTCCTATTTTTCCCACACCAATCGCTGGTCGCCATAGCACTTGTTGTACCCCATCCTTCTAGCGAAATCGGGTTCTTCCATTATCTATTAATTATCCAAGGCATTGAATCTTGAAAAATATCTTCTTAATAATTTGGACTTTTACGATGTTTCTATTATTGAAGTTTTTATTCAAAAATACTGTTTAATATTATGACACGTATCGAAGTTACTGTCAAGTTAAAATTATATCCCACAGGTTCATTGAAAAACAAATTTCGAAAAACAGATTCTTCAATATTCGGATTTTGATAAATACTATGCATAAATATATTTGCATCAAACGTCTTACAATAATTTATTCTTAGTTTACTGTATATTTGGTCACACAAAAAACATCCATAAATACGTAGTTGAAAGCTTCGCCGCTTTAATATTTCGACAGAGCGAAATACCACAACGTCATGATGTTATTTATTGATATGTTGGTAGAGGTATTATCGCGGTAGATTGTAGATAGTAAGTTAAATGGGAGGTCGGCTTGTTCTCAGCTGGGAGCTTCAATTTTTACGTCACATATTTCAACGATATTCTGTTGGCAACACTTTCCGAATTCATGCTCAATGAAATTTAAACGGAAATGGAATATGGCATGACCGCATAACGGACAAACATTTTTATTTATTTTCTACAACAACTTTCTAGGAAGACTGTTTTAGATTTTCTCTTCAAATCGTTGGTGACTTAGACGAGCGACAACAGCTTGCTAATTATTGGCAGAATGAAGATACATGGCGGTATACTAACAAGATTTAAACTGAATTTTCAGTTATATATGTACTATTATAACGGCTAGACACATTTGAAATGTGGTGCGGGAGAAGGATGCTCCTTATACCATGAACTGCCAAGTGCACAAATGCCTCTATCACGAAATAGCTCCAAATACAAGATAGACTCTTGTCCGTCTATACAAGATGCTTACTCGGCTTTTTTCACCACATCTCAAAGTCACAAGTACACGCGGAAGGGTCCAACTCACTGGAGCGACCAAGTGAAGGACGCTGTAGGTCTCTCCTTACCGATGGCTTTCAGAACAGCGGTGTGCAGGAGCCAGAGGCGAAGGATCACCAAAGAAAATGGATTGGTTGCGGTAGGAGGTGATTACCCTCACACGTGAGGAGGACGACTAAGAAGAATTTATGTAGTTAGACAAGTCCAGGAATGGATGGAGAAAACTTATCATTCTGCTTAATGTGATTGAGATTACTTGTAACAAGGCTCATGATACTTCAAAGTAAAGTTAAAGATTTTGTTTCTCTTCGAGACAAATCTTTTTTAAGAAAATTGATTCTTCTTATACTACAAGCCCCAATATAATGGGTCTCTTTCGAATTATTATGAATTCAATCATGGCTAGGGTTGCCAACTTTTTCTGAGACAATTGATGGATGGTTGCACCCCTAATCATGACCCATTTTTCATACCTATCTATCTATCAGCTGAATGTGTAGACAGCTTATACAAACGGACGATTTTTTAAGCTAACGACTTCCCAATTTAGATACTAGTTGATAGCCCAAAGCCTCTTCAAGGATAACTCTTGCATACCATAGTAAGAGATAACATTCTTTGTTTTAGAAAGGCGAGGCATTTATTTGATCGAAAGAAATTAAAAACAGTGGGAGTGCATTTATATACTGCCAAGAACCATGAATGACCAATCCACCCATTAATCGTTAGGAGGACAACGATGCAGCTTGAAATTTCGGCTTAAACTAATTACTATATGAGATTCATTAATCATTTACGAATTCGATTTGATTATTAGTAATTATTTTTACAATAATATTAATTATAACATTTTACCATTAATAACTGTGAACGAAATTGACTTAATTCAAATTCGCTTTTAAGGTGTTAACTGTCAATTCTTGGTGGAAAGGCATTATATTTAAAAAAAAATAAAACACAATTTATTTGTACTATTTGTAAAGCGCAGTACAATTTGACTCGTCATTTACATAAATTGATGGTTTTAAGTATAATTTAAGTTATTTTGTGTATTCCGGTGTACAACAAAAAGTAAAATATTCTTTTACTATGTCGTTTTTTCGGAGCGCGTCAACCGTGTAAAACGAGGATCGAGATCGTGTAAAAAACGACATTTTTAAGTTTGGAAAACATTTTGATTTTCGAACAGGGCACGAATTACAAAGAAATTTTAGACTTGCAACTGGATCTGTCGATAAAGCAAATAATTTTTCGTGTCCGCTCCCAACGTGGAGCATATGGCTCGCTAATGAAGGTAGCTTAACAGAGCTTTTCTATGAGAACTTATACGTTACTCTGTTTTTTCGAAGAGAGTGGGGATAGAAGGATCGAGCCAGGACAGAACTAGTGGTAAGTTAATCGCTCTCGCTACACCCTGTCCACCGGGTTCACAAACACTCAGACTACGAACAGAAATCCATAAATCGATTGAAAGATCAATTTATGAAACTGTCCGCACCGGGAATTGAACCAGAGACATCCGTAAACGTAGCCAAAGACGTTACCAACTGCGCCACGGAGCACATTCGTATATTAATAACTTATGTTATGAAAAATCCCCCGGAACGTGTTTAGTGACTCAGCAACTCAAATAATTTATTTCACATGTGCTTTGAATATCTTTGGAAATATAAAAATAATAACATATATTGTTTGAAAAGTATAAATGAAGAAAAATCGGGCTTTTTTCGGGTGGAGGAAAATAAATCTGGACTTAGGGTGGGTTTTGGTTAACAAGTGTGATACTGAGACTCGGGCTAGGACCGGGTTATTTAAAAAAAATTCGGCTCTTGCAGATCTCTAGTTTCCTTGCAGTTCTTTTTTTAATTAGGGAGGCATTTCATTCTTTTTACACGAGTGGCGCTACCCCTCACTGCGGCACCGCTCCACTGTACAAGTACCTAAGTATGTTCTAAAACAATACACAAAAGCTTACGCATTCTGCCATATCCCAACAATATTGAGGTTGTTGTGAGCGGCAAAATAATATTGATGGGTGGGTTGAATAGCATTTTGAACCGCGGTTGATGCAAGCCTGCCAATATGACCGCATATAACGTACATATTAGAGGTTTGCACGGGCCGAAATTTGATGAAATTACCCGGCCCGAGTCCGAGTCTTAATATCACACTTGTTACCCGAGCCCGACCCGAAGCCTACATTTATATATCTCGGCCCGAAAAAACCCGATTTAAAAAAAAATTAGCAGTAGCATAAAATTGATTGAAATTGAACACACTTAACGTACCTACCCAACTTTTCCACATGTAGAAAAATCTATTATTTCACGAAATGATTTCCACACATCACCACAGTCACCAACATTTTCTTTATATCGTTGAAACTCATTTTTTAAGTAGGAAGGTATTTTTTTTTATAATGAATTTTTCGGCACATGACACAGTCATCTATCTAAAACGAATAGAAAACAGATATAGAATAATATCACACTTTATTCATTAACAAACTATTTAAACCTAATATCCGTTATGCTTTAATAAGTAAAGCATTGTTTTACGGATCAATAACAATTTTATGAGTTTTCAGTTTCAGATTAACAAAATATAAAATGATTTCTCTACAATTATCAAATAAAAGACTCTATTGTGTCTAATGATATTAAAACGTAATAAATTATTTTTGTTATCAGCAGTATTTAGTTATCAAGAGTACTCATGATCCGAACATAGTTCGAAATATTTTTCTGAAGAACAAATCCCTTACCCGGGCCCGACCCGATCCCGAATAACAATTGTCTCTACCCGCCCGAACCCGGCCCTCGGGCCGGGCTTGGTAGAGGCCCACGGGTCAAACCCGGGCCCGTGCAAACCTCTAGTACATATACGTCGTACTTCACGACCCACTTTTCAACATTATTATTTTCACATTGGAAAAGCACGAAATTAATCCTGTGTTTAGTATAAATGTTGACTTCACCTTACCTGATAGTCTGTCTATAAATTATGCCACCCTCCTTATTAGTGAAAGGATTTATAAATGGCTTTTGACGAAGACTTTGGGGTGCTGTAGAATATGTGAAGTTATAAATATAATAAAATACATATTTATTTACCTTATTTACTTCGTGAAAACGATGCTAAATGCAAGTTCACATAACAATTGTTCGAAAATGTGACATAATTAAGCCAGGTGGATAAAAAGTTTTGTGAAAACATGTGACAAATGGCTTGGGAGGAGGATTCGTAATTTATGGATGGCTCTAATGAAATAAAATAACATAATACTTTAAATAAAAAAAAAATGTATTATTTTCAATTTAGCACATTAGGATGTACACGCGTTTTTTATTATTATATTACAATATTATTAAATATGCGATAAAAATTGACTTGATTGACGCGATGGACTTGAACGCACTGACGCAAAGAAATTAAAGTTACCTTATCATGATCATCCAAAGAGATTGCTGATAACAACATCGCAATATGCAATAATCAATGATAAAATCACCAACCTAACCTCCAAATAAAACACCTAAAAGCGATCTAAAACTTCCTCATAAAACGAAAAAAATCTTAAAGTGCACATTTCACCAATCGCTGTGTTAACGTAGACCTTATTCGAAGGCGTTGTGAAAGTAAAAGCCTGCAAAAGAGACGACAAAGAGATCACAGTAAAATAAAGCTCTGGCATAGCAAGTTACATAAGCTTGGCCTGCATCATTTCTTACGGTCGACAGACGTGCGGCTTTCAAAACAACTAAACTACATTCCACGGACTGTCAATAAATGTTATTGATATAAGAAGGCACCGTAAATAACATATCGGCTAGATTCCTAGACCTATTACAAGACGCGTGTTTTAATGAAGTCATTTCGGAGAATCCTTGTGATTAAGGACATTATAAATACTAATACTAATTCATAACATTCCCTGAATAAAAAAAAGAGTATTGTGATATTGTTGTGCACATTTTTACGAAAAATGTTATTTCAACATCTCTCAAATTTCTCGTAACTGTCATTTTGATCTATTTTAAAAAGAACTTCCAAAACGAGAAAAAAGCGAGTATTTTTATATTAGAATAAAATTAAAGTCTCCAAGCACAGATTTTCGTCAAAATTATTCTCGTTGAAACAAATATTGTATTATTTTGATATTCAATGGCAGATAGTATTGCAAACAGCACGGATAGTGCAACTGAAATGTTGGGGAATAAAATGGCGTTTGTCTCGTGTGTGAATCAAAAAACCTACCGTAGAAATTACAAATTCCTGAAGTATCATTGATGGTTAAAAATTTCCCAGGGAAATTATTACAAAAGAGCGAAATGAAAAGTTTTGACATGCTCTGACAAATAAAACGGGTTCAAACAGAAACTCAAACATTGCCAAAGTTATGACTAGGATGATTGAAAATAGGCTTTTATTAAAAAAATAAATTAGTTACTATTAAAATTCATCAAATAAAAACAAGTTAATAAATTTAAGGTTTTGTTACATTTTACTACGTGGTGTGGCGAGAAATATTAATGCGTGCTTAGGTGTGCCTTGGGTGAGAATAGGTTGCGGAGCACTGAACTTGAGTATCAATGTTCAATCTAGATTTTTCATTTGTCCAAAAATCTTTAGCATAGAATCGGCTAGGCTCGGGATCGATCAAATATGTAGATTTATAGATCTTCAAATATGTGAAAAGAATGACACTTTTCAAAGGAGGGCAGAACTCAAAAAAGGAGGACGGTTGGTCACCTTACTATTATTCAATTTTTGCTGCGTATAATCAGGGCCCCTTCCAGTAAGTGAGTGAGTATTTTAAACTACTTATTTATGAATAAAAGTATTATGGTAGCATTCATTCCTGCTTTGATATATAATTTATAACAATCGTCAATTCGTATGCTGTTGGTAGATTTATTCAACATTTTATTAACGATTCTCTTACGCACTCTTACCCCACGCAAAGCAAAAAGTCTCGTCCTTTGAAGTGTTCAAACATTGAGATATCACGTGAGTCGTCTTTCTCTATAATATTCACATAAAATAGACGTTGAGGATAAAACATCTAGTAGCAATTACTACCATCAGAAGGATACTGAAAACAGTGCCAACATAAAAAAGTAAAAATGAATTCCAAGCTTTATCATTTTATAATGAAAAACATAGACTGTGTTTTGGCTAATTGATGTAACCCTCAAAAGATACAAAAATTAATTAATGATTGGATCTCATTTCAAAAACGATAGAACAGGTCTCGGCCAAATGATGTAAATTAGAAAAATAAAAAGACCACTCTTTGGAAGGAAAACATCATTTTACATTGGTTTTAGGTTTAAAAATTCTATCCCGGCCACTTGATGTTAGCCACTATTACATCGACACTCACTACGTATAATCCCGTATCTGCAAACTTGAAAATTTACAGGTGTGCATTTCAAAGATTCATAACGCAACTCACCACTATAAAGTTATCGATAAAAACAGTTTTTACTCTCTCCTGAACAATTTCAATTTTGAGGGTTATATCAATTGGCCAAAACACCGTCGACTATAATTTTTTAAATTTATTTCACTTAAAGAATACATGTTGCTTACGTTGTAATTCTTAATAGCAACAATAATAATTACTAAGAATCAACAGTACCTGTATATTTACTTTAAAATTAAAACACAATTTGCTTGTTGTGTAACTTCCACATTTTATAATTATCAGGAGCAGTTGCGCTCTTAGCGAGCATTATCAACTGATAAAATATAAATCTGATAAAATTTATATGAAATTATAATAATTTCAAGGTAGATCAAACAATTGGTTCGTGAACTAGGAGAAGAATTTACAGATAATCATACAAATTATACAAAAATGGTAGGCACGTGATACGTCGGGATTGAAGAATTTTATCGGCTAAGAATATAAGATATCTGGATAAAAAAATTTTAATGTCCGCTCCCAATGTGGAGCATATGGTCTCCTAATGGAGGCATCTTAACAGAATTTTTCTACGACAACTGCTTGTTACTCAGTTGCTCAACCTCTTTTTTTTTCGATGAGAGTAGGGATAGAATGATAGGGCTATGACAGGACTAGTGGTTAGCTAATCGCTCTTGCTACGCCCTGTGAGGATAGGATGGGTGGGACCAACTACGCCACGGACGCCGACAAAACAAATTTATAAAACCAAAATCAATTCTTAGGAAAAAATTAAAAAAATAATATTTAATTCATAGATTAATGATCATTATAAAAACTTGGGAGTAGTACGAAACAAGTTGTGCTTTATTTTGAAAATGTGATGCTTTTCCATCTAGAATTTACACACAGTTAACTAACACCTTAAAAGTGAATACTTTCCTGTGTACATACATATTTGTAATTTAAACCCCAATATAATGGGTTTCTTCCAAGTTAATATGAATTCAATCAAGGCCAATTTTTCATACCACGTAAGCTCAATATCAATCACAGTGGTTCTTAATCTTTTCAAAGTCATGGTGCACTTTTTGTCATAAGAAAAAATGGCGGTGAACAAAATCAAAGTGCTAAAAAACAAAAAAATATGCAAATATAAACTTTATTATAAATTTAACATATTATACAACAAAAGATAATTAAAGAAAAGATATAAATATGTATTGTATATAAATGGAAACACTAAAATTAGCCCTAATGCATTGGAGATTATTTGATGTGAAAATTAATTAATATGAAACCTGAGCTTGTCGGCAACAGATTTCAGAAATATTAGGTCGAATATTTGATATAGCCACCCTCAATTCTTCATCTAAATTCGTAAGTGTTTCTCGTTTTTTAGTTTTCGTATTAGTTATTATTGAGAAACCGAGCTCACACAAATATGATGCTGAAAACTGTAACAAGATTTTCAGTGTCATCATGCAGA
This sequence comes from Himalopsyche phryganea, assembly GCA_022494535.1. Classification (NCBI taxonomy): domain Eukaryota; kingdom Metazoa; phylum Arthropoda; class Insecta; order Trichoptera; family Rhyacophilidae; genus Himalopsyche; species Himalopsyche phryganea. The sequence continues at coordinate 3,195,948 of JAGVSL010000065.1, read as the reverse complement.
TAGCTGGGTTGATGGCTGATTCTTGGACAGAAATCCAAAATTCATCCATAGTTACATCAGAAAATTTAATTTTTAGATTACGATTCGTTGACAAGGTGACCAATTCTACTTCTTCTTGGTATGAAAATTCACAGCTCGATGTATCAATCGTTTGAAATGGATTTTGTATCCAGCCATTTTCTATATTTAAGGAAGGAAAGTAATATACAATCTTTTCTTCCAATAAAGTTAGATGTTCTCTTATAGCGGAAATAATTCCCTCAGCAATATTTTCGTTAAGTGACGGAAACATATCTACTTTATTTTTTCATATTATTCGAAAACCATTCGACGCAAGGCAACACGTGCGATCGATTTGTCGGCTATCATAATTTCACGAAGCATTTTTTCGCTAATTTTTTAGTGTTTTAAAAGATTTCCGCAGTGCACTTGAAATAAGCTCACGGTTCACCGTACGCACCGTGGTGCACCGGTTAAGAGCCACTGATCTATCATATAAACAGTTAAATGTGTAGACAGATTATACAAACGAACGATTTTTAAGATAACGACTTCCCATCTTAGATACTAGTCAATAGCCCAAAGTCTTTTTAATGATAGCTCTTGAATACCGTATCAAGAGATAACACTCTTTGTTTCGCAATTTTTTTTACAGCAGGGGTCGGAAACTTTTTTAAAAAGATGTTCACCAGGAATGGTTTGCTTATGACAATTTGCATTGTATATTAATTAAAAAGAATTTTCTCTCATTTATTTGATCGAAGCAAATTGAAAACAAGTGGGAGTACATTTATCTACTGCCATGAATCATGAGTGACTAATGTACCCATCAGTCGCTAAACGGACAGCGATGCAGTTTGACTGGTGAGAAGGAGAATAGTTACATCCGATTAAATCTATTTTATATAACTGTGCACTGGATATTAAAATTTGTCGCAATACTGTGGTTGTCACGAAGTTATCCTTGAGTGGCCGACCTCTGCTTTACAGTTTTAATTTATTTAATCGATTATATGAATATTTATGGTGTTTTTTCTATTTATATTTGATTTACATCGTCATATAAATATCATGCAATTATTTTCACTATACTCTTAGTACTCCTTTCAAGATTATTTTAGGATTTATATGAGAAAAAGCTTTGCTAACAAACACTCGGCGCTCAGGCCAGAGGAACAAAGGAAAAATACTTCGGAGGCTTTGGGCAGGCACTTGTTTACTCCCGAGTTTCCAAATTTGGTATCAAAACCGCATTCCTCTTGCCAACAGTTCTATTTAAAACTGTAACATGTATGTCCTAGCAATAAAACAGCCTACAAGAGAGGCTGCGCAATCCTGAATTTATAGCTCCTGCGAATGAAAAGAAACAGCGAACCGCGGAGACTTATTTCTTTACTTACTTATAGTCGCAAATTGTTTTGTTCTCTACGATCCTTACAATTAATGGGATCATCTCTATCATCCGATATAAGCGTGAGATGTTGATTAAATTCTATATATAATATCGACTGTAAATTATGTCGAACGTTTTTCGATTTTTTTTAACCCGACCTCCCGTTATAAAGTTTCGTGAGTTTCCCTTTCTCATTAAAAAAATTCAAACCACATAATCCCTCTTACGGCGTAACGTCGAATATGGACGACATATATCTAATCTTATATATTTGTCACTTAGAATAGTAATGGTGTAACTCCAGTTTTGAAGTTTTGAGAAAATCATGGTTGTGTAAAATGTTCTTAGGATCAAATAACAGCCATTAATAACTGTTTATCAATCAACTGAAGAATTTAAACGTTAGTTTAGTAGCGAAGTCTGTCCGGAAACTTCACTCTTATTCTGATATTAGAGGTACTTAGTATATATGAAGGTGTACCATTATTAAACTAATAGAATAACATCTTTTGAACGTCTTTGAGGTATACATTCATTTTTCGTAATTTTGGAGTTACACCGTTACTATTCTAAGTGACACATATAGAATAGACAAGACTGCTCTGTAGACGTTTTATTATTGTCACATATTACATGTCAGCATGAAATTTTCTCATGACCTAAGCATTCGTACTAGCTACTTTAGACATTCAGTATTTCAATTTCAATACCGTCATCTATGACGGGTACGGTAATACTAGTAAATAAACTAAATAAATATAGTAATTGCTCAATTCCCTATAAGCAGCTAAGTACATATTTAGATCTTCTCATTGCCCATTTGGACAAACTTGGTAACTTAAAAGCAATACCTTCAGTTGAAATAATTCTTATCCAAAAATTTCTTTATTGATCAGTGCATATGTTACGCCGAATGTGTGAAATTGCTTATTACAAGAAATGGGCAAAATTTTGCCTAATTTATAAAAAGTGCAAGCCCATTGCCTCATTTATGAATTAGGTAAATTATCTGCCGAGTGCGTGAATACGTCATGAAATGTTTTGTCTAGTACATGCATTGAGCAAAATAGATAGTAGCACTCCGGTGGTGTTTTTTGTAACTCAATCAAATGTCATTGATAATGTAAAAATATATCAATTAATAACTACAGTGACGTTCATTTCCACTTACCATGCCCAAAAAATCTAGAACTGTAATATAACGACATATGAATTATATTAAAAGGTATTTGCATCGTGCGTTAGGTTAGGTTAGGTTAGGTATAATTAGTGCAGATTTACTCAAATGACCACACCCAGCAAATTCACTACAATCAATGACACAACCTAAGTCTGGGACTGTCCCGCATCTAAATAAATCAATCTAAATTTGACATCCGTATAAACATTACTTTTTCTCCTGTCACGTTGACAGTTTAAGAATTCCATACACTACCGAATTCACGCAATTGGTAGGTAATTTACCGAATTCATGAATGAGGCAATGGCCTTGCACATTAATTAGACTGTTGCCCATTTCATGTTATAAGCGATTTCACAATTACGGCGTAGCACATTTATTTATTATTTATTTTATTTCAAAAGCGTCGTCTGCCGTAGAAACAATACAAACAATTTTACCAACCCTGATTTATAACGGACAATTTTAGGAATAATTGTTTCTCATTGTTGCTTTTTAGAAGAGTACCTTAATAGCTTATTTAACCAAGTATTAAAAAAAAGAATAACATAACACATATAATGCATATAACGCATATAATTTTAAATAATCACTTTCTTATTTTTTCACGTACGTCTGTAAAGATAGAAGTTAAACAAACAAAAAAATCTAAGTAATACAGATGTGTGTAATGAATTACTTCATACCATGTGTTTGAGTATCACCTACTCGGCTTTCTAATTATTTTACTAACCATGAACTTTTTTTGATCCGTGCCCTAAGTATAGCTTTTATATTCCCCATATGAAGCTATTATCGGTGTGGTACATTGGTACATTTATAGATTACTCTGTTCCCAGAACATAAATGAGTTTTTGTTCCATATAGGTCAATTCTACAATCTTGTAGATTTATTCCTCTAAAAATTTCATTGAGGAAATATTTGATTATGTATTATAATATTATATTTCAAGCCTACGTTTCACGGATCAACGATTCGTTTTTGGAATAGGTGATACACACTTTAAAGATTATTATGATTTTTGTAAGTCATTTTGTGAATAAGACCGCATAAAGTCGTAGGATATAATGGTTTTGAAAGAAAACAGTATTAAGCCGTACTGTTTTTTATAAACTATATCCGCTTCCTAATTGGAGCATATGGTCATCACACGCTTCGTTCTTGCTTCCTCCCAGGGCATTCCAGCGACCTATGGATGGTCATCAGCTACCTTCAAGGGCAACGTAATTCATCCGGTTGGTAGAAAGGACAGGCAGGATTCATTCTCCCCTGGGGTATCCGCAGCACATGTCCAAGCCAGGTCTATAGTCGCTTTTTTACTTTGGACGTACATTATTTTCTAATTCTGGCTAAAATTATGATTTAACTATAACTTATCGATAACAAATCTTGATTTTTATGCCAAAAAGGCTATGCATTATAATGTATAATATTTTTTTTAAATAAAACAATTGCACTTGTGAAAAAGAGTACCTACTTTAATGCCTTCTTTCAGTATACACTCTATTTTCTTTCTTGGCATTATGATTTAGTTTTATAAGAAGTTTTTGTAATATTATTTGTTCTATAGACGATAAAATATTTATTCGTAATCTTTTCGGTAAATTTATTGCCAAGTAACTTGTGATTTATTTATTATGTTGGACATTTTTGGGGCCACAATAAATATATATTTATTTCAACTTTACGAAAACATACTGCTTACAGATTAGATGAATATTGGTTCCTTCTGTTTTTTCGAAGGTTAGAGGTGAAGGGTAGCTTTTGGGATTTCTCACGGGGGTAGTTGAGTCCCTTGGGGCGAGTCTCGTAACATGTACATCCAAAGCAAATATTATAATACATATTTTGTGACTATATTTTTCAAATCAATACATACATCGAAAGCACCAAATTGCCAGTGTCACTAAATTATTATCAATGTGGAATTAGTATTGGTAACGTGACGCGTTTCGCTTATTTAAGAAGCATCTTAAGACGCATTTCCAAAAAAAAATAAATATACACATATGTATTTATTGTCAATTTGATTTTGACGAAAATTAGTTTTTATATTTCATCCAATCAACACTTTGTTGAAGCGTATCTCAATTATATTTCGTCGTGGAACCCTTTTATATATAATATACTTTTAAAAATATGGTAAGCAATAAGGCAAATCCCTGAAATATTTTTAGTGAATCGCATAAAAACGTATTCGTCTTTTTCATTGGAAAAGTTGCATATCTGCATAAAAAAATGCATTTTCGAAAAACTTATAGACTAAAAAAATTGCCCACTTAACTGTATGAAAAATAACTCAACTAACAATAATTATAGTTAAGTACATATATTTAATATAACATGTTTTTTATTTTTGTTTTCATTCGATAGAGCTATTTTTTGACCCTTTTATATATCAAATTTGGATTATTGAGATCTTGTACACTTCCATGTATTTTGTCACTAACGACCCGGGTTTCGCCTTTCGACATCTTCAGGCATTCGGGCACACTAATGCCTGAAGATGCCGAAAGGTGAAACCCGGGTCGTTAATGACAAAATACATGGAAGTGTACAAGATCTCAATAATCCAAATTTGATATTGAAATTCCATCAAGCACCCTCAGTCGATGTCTTAAATTATATCCTTTTATATATATTTTTTTATGATGTCCGCTGCCAAAGTAGAGCATATGGCCTCCTAATGAAGGTACCTATGAGAACTGCTAGTTACTCAGTTGCTCAGCCTGTCTTTTTTTCGAAGAGTATAGAAAGAAGTATAGAATTATAATGCTAGGACAGGACTAGACAGGACTAGACTAGGTTTGCTGATCGCTCTCGCTACACCCCATTTTTATTATCAGATGGATGGAAAGGAATTTCCGAATTCACAAACATTTATACAAAGAAATTCATAAATCGGTTTACAAAATAATTTTTTGAAACTGTCCGTACCGTGACTTGAACCCGAGACATTCGTAACCGTAGCCAGCGACATTATCCACTGCACCACGGAGCCGACATGCATTTATATGCTCCCCTGAAAAAAAATTATTTTGCAGATATACAATTTTGGGATGGTAAAAAATAAATATCTTTGAGGCATTCAATTTAGTTACATGGTATCTGCAGGTTTTGCTGCCACATAGTACAATAAATAAATGCAACCCATCATAAACTTTCGCATAGAAATAAATCGTCGCTGATTCCCGTATCCCAATTCCCAATCATGGGTCGCTTCTGGCTATGGACTTTTCTAAAATATTTTTAGGTTTTAATGCGTACAATTTTTCAACTTCGCGGAATCCCTAGTTTTATCCATTTTAGAGCGGTTGCTATAGTCCACGGGTCGGCAAACTCTTGGACCGAAAGAGCCAAATGTGTGTAGTAAAACGGCTTAGAATTCTTTAGGGAGCCAAATTTTTTTTTATAATTACTTATTTAAATTAATTCACTACATTTTATTATGTATTTTTAATTAATTAAGAGAAGAAAATTTACTGAATAAAACTATTGTATATATTTGGGTTTACTTTTTTTATTGTTGAAATTATAAACGTAGAGGAAGATCTCGATATAACTGACCGATGTGGATGAGGGCGTCTGTTTAAGCAGCCGAAAATAGTAAACAAACCTTTGTTGAAAATACACTTTATTTGTATGTAGCCATACAGTTAAACAGTTATAAAACACAAACAAAATCACAATAACAAATTTGGATAATTGAGATTTTGTACACTTCCATGTATTTTGTCACTAACGACCCGGGTTTCGCCTTTCGGCATCTTCAGGCATTCGAGCACACGAATGGACTCGAACTGACGTTAGTGACAAAATACATGGAAGTGTACAAAATCTCAATAATCCAAATTTGATATTGAAGTTCCATCAAGCACCCTCAGTCGATGTCTTAAATTATATAAAAAAAAATCACAATAAAAATTGTGAATTTTCGTAAACATGATAAATTGTGAATTTGGAAAAAAAGAGCCATACGAATTGCCCAAAGAGCCACAGGTTGCCGACCCCCTGATATAGTCAATCAAATGCTATGTGACATTTAATTGGGTTTACCATATGGATACCTAATAAAATATTTCAGAATGTACTATTTGGAAGTGAATCTTTGCTAGCCAACCTGTCTACTACTTTTTAAAATAGTCTTGAAAGAACGTCGAAAATATCACTAAAAATGAAGTCATTATGCCGAAATTATGCATAAAAAATCAATAAATTCTAATTATATGACGTTTTAAATTGATATAATATTAAAGGATTTTTTTTAGTATCAATTTTAGTTTAACATATAATGCTGCAAGTAATAGCTTCTCTTATTTAGCAGCTGGTAAAATGAAAAAAATAGTAGGCACGTAAGTTTCCATGAGTCATACGACAGATTTGAGGGATCAAACAGCTTAGCAGGTTATCAAAAAACTCGGTCCCAAAAGTGCCACAAAAGCACTAAATCAAAATAAATTGAACCTCTAATATCCTCCAGACGTGTTTTTATGATATCAGTATTTTTTCTGAAAAAAAATATGCTTCGTTACCTATAGGTAAATAATATAATATCTGAATTCGTGTGTATTATATTATATTTATATCGTGAGCACCTAATGATAATTTTGGCATTTGAAATATTTCTGTGGGTGACGTTATAGTATAATGAGTGAACAAAATTAAACATATGTTTTTGCCGCCGATATTTTGCAAAATGTTCATTCATAATTTTGTATCAAGGGCAGTTCAAATTGAGATCATAATCTTTATTCCAACCAAACAATTATGAATGCTTTGTTATTTTTTTTTACCATGTCCGCTCCCAACGTGGAGCTATGACCTTCAAATCGAGGTATATCAACAGAAGTTTTCTATGAGAACTGCTTTGTTACTCAATTGCTCATCCCCTCTTTTTTCGAAGAGAGTAGAGATATAAGGATAGGGCTAGGACAGGATTAGCTAGTTTTTAGCCAGTTATTGAGGATCGGACATCACAAACATTCATGGCTACAAACAGAAGTACATAAATCGATTGAAAGATCAATTTATGAAACTGTCCACACCAGGACTTAACTCGAGACTAAGGTTTATTTTTTTTTATTATTTAAGATATTGACTGATGGTTCTTGATTGAATTTTAATATCCAATTTGAATCGTTCAAATTTTGTACTGGTTCGTTATCTGTTTTGTTCTTTGGCAGTTGAACTATCAGTTTCAGATACAGAAAAGCAAAGCCCGGGTCGTCAGAGACAAAACTTATGCAAGTGTCGATTCAAATGTTACCCTTATTATTTTACTGGGGAGATTTACCATTACGTTTACTAGGTATGTGGAACCGGAGTCATGGTTCCTGAAACGTGTCCTCTAAAACAGTGGTGTCCAAATTGTATAAATTAAAAGGTTAATTAGTACGCGCACTCTAGTGTGAAACTGTTGCTCTAAAACGAGAAGTTTTTAGTGCGTGTTTTAAGCAGGCCAAACTAGCAAATGCGTGGATTAATTTTAACTTCCGTACCAACTTCAATATGTCGTATTTGAGTTATACAATGAAGTGTTTCTCTATTCTACTCTTTTGAAGTACAATTATTAGTTTTAATATGTATTCTAATTATGAGGTAGTTATATAGAAACCTTAGTTGTTTCAAAGTTTTGTGGGCACTGATATCGAGATTAGTGCGCGAATGTGAACACGGGCAGCTTACATTGTGATCGTAGTAGTCGGAAATCGGCCGGCTTCATTTTTTGAATTGACCCTTTTTCTTATCGATTGTGCTATATTTTTGGTTTACACCTCCTCACCTTGACATATAAATAACAATACTTCGGATTCTGAGACAAAAGGATTTTAAATGACGAATTTGAGTTTCTTCATCTTCCAAATTCTTTAACCTTCTTCTCTCTTCGATATTATTGAAGTAGTAAGAAAAAGCTTCAAAGAAAGACATCGAGATCAAATATCACGAATGGTCAAATAATGAAGTAGAAGCTTAATATTAGTTTTCAATTGATTATTTGAGATACGACTGTAACTAGAACGTTTCATCACCTCTACGTTTCCGCTAAAGTAGAGTAAATAGTATCCTAATTATGGAAGACATCAATCTCCACGAGTTGCTTCCAAGATGATTATTTACCAGATATCATTGGCATAGTCTGAGGGTACTGCATAACCCATTGACGTTCGTGTTGGTAATTTGTGTTCAGTCAAGTCTGCTGCGCCTCTTCTTCTACTTGTGTCTTAAGTATTTATCAAAATCAGTTACACCAGGTAGTCATCCTAGTCATTAAACGGTAGGTTAGTTAATATTACCCTTATTTTTCCTTTCGGCATCTCAAGAGATTGAAATATATTTTTGAAAACCTTTTTGCTTTTCCAAAATGGATCGAACAGATCAACCTTTTATAGGAGCATTCTCAACGATCGGGATTTTATTGAATCAATATATCTAAATAAAAACGTATGGGAGGAACATAAGTCTGAAGATGCTTTGCGAAAGGTGAAACACGTGTCACAGTTAGTTACACAAAGTTACCGCCGAATCCAACGAAAATATTGGATTGACGAAAATATTGGATCACTGAATATTGGATTTTATAATTACTTTGGCTGTAATACATTAACGCCTATTCTAAGATATCTTTCGAAAAAGCTTTGATTACGAAACTCCTTGGGATAACCAGATGTTTTTAATTCGAAGAGCCGATGAGCTTATGAGCTTTTTTCTAGGTTCATGGACACTTTTTGTCATAAGAATAATAATGGGAGACATCGCGAAAAAAAATAAACAGACACTGCTTATAATACCTACGCACTGTGCGGTGGTTTTTGTCAGCTGGATATTTATGAATTTAACGGTTTACTTAACCCCTTCGCACCAACGGCGGCTGTAGCCGCGCGAATCGGCAGGTCCGTATCACCAGAGCGCCTTGAGCCGCGCACGAATAATTAGTAACAACACACTTAACAATTAATATAAGAATGCATTTTTGGTATCCAAATGATTTGACTACATAATTTTTAACTCGAATATTTTTTGTAATTGATTGAAATATATATACAACGTTTCACAAACAGTTTTTACTTCAATCAAGGTTATAATATATGATCTATAGTTTTACAGTACTTTATTTGTATAATAAAACAGTAGATAATTTTATTTATTTATAAAATTCATTCAATAATCCATTTTTCATCTAACAAATAATACTCTCAGCAAAGTAGTGTCAGTTAGCGGAGGTTTTTTTGGCACTAATGGATTTGTTTCCTTTCTAAATATAAATACATTATTAAAATTCGTTAATTTTTTATTTACTCGATTCGAATTCGAATAAAATAAAAACCAAAAAAAAATTTGGTGAAATTGGCATATTTTGCGCTTTTTCAAAAGCTGCAAATAGGCTAGGCTAACTCGTGCTTCAAGCGATATTTAAAAAATCTTAATAATTAAGTTACATCATATAATATATTATTTTCAGATAATATAGTGAAATATTCGATGTAATGAAATTATTAATTTGTTTAAAATTTAATATGCATCCAAAATGTTGGACAAAGTTCGTATGATATATTTTTAAACTAGTGATTTCATGACAGACTTTAAGTTAACGTTCATACTTTTACAACAATTTTGGTTTCAATTTGACTCAAACCACTGAAACCAATTATGACCATTGAGTCAAATCCATTTGACGTTTAAATTACGATGATACATATAATCATTTTTTCTGCGAGTCTGAATATTTGAAATGATTAAATTAACATAGGTGTTGTTATTTAAATATTTTTACTATTTATTTTTTACAACCATAATTTTTTCTTAACGTATATTCACAGCCTTATGGACGCAAATGAATTCTAATTAGACCGTCCCTCTTCCAGGGGTTTCATAATCCTATTAAAAACTCCTAATATCATATTATTTTCTTTCCTACGATTAGGTTTATTTAGTGTGCATGCAATCTAAATAAATGTTAACTAAAAAAGATTATGACGTCATAACTGAAACCCCATTGCGAATATTGTCTTCGTGGGTAAATTCGTGGGTAAAAATTCTCATTGGGAATTACTCCGTGTTTATTTATTTGAAAAGTTTATATTATTTATTATAATATTTCTCACTAAGTTTCTACTGACAAACATTTATCGCTTCAGAGGAATTGCGTTAATTACTTAATTAATGAAATGTTTTTGAAGGATTGCATTAATTATGAATATGAAGATCATTAACAATTAACGCGAAAATAGTTCATTGAAATAAATATCGATCAATTTATCAAACTGATAAAACCAGTATTATAATATTTTTCTTAGATTTAATTACTACGTAAAAAGTGTCTGAAAAACAAGAGTAAAGATATTCCTCCACTTTTTATTCCCTTTCAAATGTTTAAAGAAACCTGCAGTAGATAAAGAACGCTCACATGATTAATAAAAGTAAAAAAAATGTGAAATATTTTATAATTTCATTTCTAAGAATAATGTCATTCACGAGTGTATGCATTAATGGCCCTCCCGGGGGTCGATATTTATAATTGTTTTTTCTTTAGTTTGTAACGGATGTCAGTCTATTGCGAGAAATAAAATAATGTGGAGAATTTTGCATCGGAAATGCGAGAAACACAGCTGTTAAACACTCGAATCATTTTATTCTCTTTCTAATATGAATATGCAAGAAATATAGGTAAAATTAAAAGTAACTATGACTTTGTGAAAATTACATTTTTCAATACCGATTAACCGGTTTACTCCGATATGCGTGTACGGCAAAGATTATAAGGTATTAATATATTTTTTTTAACAGCTGACAGCCAATTCGCACAAATATTTTGAAAATGAGAAAAACTGGACGAGAATTTTTATAAGTCAGTCATGTTCAAGACCACAAATTGAAATTGAAAAAACTCAAATACGATATTGACCCTGCTGGGGCTTGAACCAGGACCCATCTGATCGCCAGGCAAAGCTCTTACTACTAGACCACAGAGGCCAACAAACTTAACAGACATTTGTACTTTTCTTTGGATACAAAAATTGATGACATATAAACTACAATTTTCCTGTATTATTTAATTTAAAAGGTCTTTAAAGCCTATTAGACATTTTCGGGATAGCGTGTCTTAACACTTTCATGGACACCTAAAAATGGTATACTAATCGCAATAAAAATCTATAATAAAAAAACAGATTTTTTGAAAAACATTTTATTTTACATAAATTATTATAATTGCCATTGAGCATATCAAAACATATCATGGACTCTCAAACATTTTTGCAGACGTGTTCACGAATGTGCTAAGAGGAAATTGAAGTACGCACATAAATCGATTAGTCGAGTATGTGAATATGTAGTTTTGTGCCTTCTTTGTAGAGAGTTTTGATCGATAGAAAGAACTAATAGGATGATATTATAGTAGTCTAGGCATTGTTTATACTTGGTAAATGATCCACAGATAATGATGATGGAAATCGATTCTGATCATTTAAAAATGGGTTATAAATAATTGCACTTTGTGTTAGATAGTGTTCACTTGGTACACTTGAACTTTTATGTCGATAGTTTGCACTTTCGAATAGATAGTATTAACTTAGTACACTTAAACTTTGATTTTAATAGTTTCCACTTAGTCACGGATTCTTTTAACAAAATGAGTTAAGTTGTAGTAGGTTATGTTAGGGTTGGTCTGGTTTGTGTAATGTATTCTAATGCGTGGAACAAAGGCAATATAGGCGGTCTAATTTAGGGTAGAAAAATAAGTCACATTTCATTACGGCTTCGTGCAACTATCGATTTTAAAGAGTGAGTGAAAACTACTTTTACTAAGTGACAATATTTTTTGTAAGTTAAGTTAAGTTCTTCAATGTTAAAATATATTTTATTATGTGGGTTCAGTTTATTTTTAGTGAAAGAATTTGTTTTTTGTGGAATGAGTTTGTAATAAGTGAAAACTATTTTTATGAAAGTGAATACTATCTAAACAAAAGTGCATTTAATTGTAAGCCGTTAAAAAATAATGTTTTTTTTAAATTAAAATGTCATTCCATCAAGAATTGATGGTTGACACCTTAAAAGTGATTCTATAAAATACCTGATATTTTTGACATTTTTGTATATTACGACAGCTCACGCCAAGCACGAAAGCTCATAATTCAAGAAATCGCGGAAAAAACGTAGCTATTAAGAAAATACGTGAAGCCTTAAAAAGGTACCGAAAATGAAATAAATATTCATATAAATTAGTATAGTGAATATTCAAATGAGTAATTATAAATATTAAAAAACATAATTTTAATATTGAATAATGTACAAATATTATTCATAAAATATTCTAATAAGTACCCAATAAAAATGTATCTACGTAATTAAAATTAGTAAATAAAACACCTGCAACCTGAATATGATTTTGTGGCGGCACACTACTTACAACATTTCTGCGATATTGAAGAATGCTACCAATTTCGAGTTAATTTGGTTGACACATAAATTTCACTTTTGAAAGCTCACATTCTGTAGTCAGTTAAACATCCGTGAAGAAAATGTTTCGGGGCTGCTTCTGCATTTTTAGTTCAGTACATCAATAGCAAACATAACAGGGATTTCGCAAGGTTGAATGATCCCTGGAGTTCAAAGATAAATTTCGAAAATCCGTTTTTTCGACAAGACCTGGCCGTGCGTCCAAGATTTTGAAACATTGTTGACAATGGTGTAACCGTTTGGATTGACCTGACAATTTACCAGACCTCAATCCAATCGAGATTTTCTCGTTTATATACAAAACGTGTTTTAGAAAAATGGATTGCACAACCAAAATCAAGATGCTCGAGTCGGTAGTTGAAGTGTGCTACCGAGATGCGAAAATGCATAACAACTGCAAATTATTGGTAGAATCTATGTAAAAATGCATTAAAATGGTGCTGCAGGCCAGCTATATAAAATATTAATTCCTTTGATTTTGTTTCTGATTGGATGTTTTGTTCGAATAAAACACATTTTTAAAGAAAAATTCACTCGTCCTCATTAATATGCATAAGGGTGTGTTAAGTGTTTTATTTTCCCTCTGTGTTGTTTTGTTACTGGTCTGATTTGTCATGTTCTAAAAAAAACTTAACAAGTCTACAGCATGTCGGATCCCTGGTCGACTGATTAATGTTTCTTGTTATCAATTAAATTAGTACTGTAACCTGACACACCCTGGTTTTTTTGGTAAGTTTAAGTTTCATTAGTGTCCAGAACTGAAATCGCCCAGCGGTAACGACAATAATTCGGAGAATCGACCGACTCTTGTTGGCAAGCCGTTCAATAGCCGGCGGCCACGTCCGCTGGACGAGTCCATTTTTGACGGAAAGGGGTAGCTCCGACGATGCAGGGAGTTTTATTAATTGTATGTGTGCTCAGTCAATTACGATCTGTCGAGCCGGGCGAGTTGCAGGGCTCGTGGCGGCGCAGGTGACGATGTGAATGGGTTGTGTTTGTTTTGCATTGGACTTAATTTAAAATAAGTGTTGAACCGGATTTGAAATGGTGTTTGTCTGAGATCCTAGCCATTCCAGGACGTTCGATAACCAGCCATTCGCGTCTCTTCGATCCGGGTCTTCTCAAACTGTTATTATTCGCTATTTGCTTTATATTGTTTGAATCTATATCAAATTTTAGTTGCGTAAGGGGATATTAACTAGTCGATGTATCATTGAGTGAAATAAAGAAAGTTTTTGTGACCATGGATGTAACGATTGCGCAGGGATAACAACGTCCGTGTACGTTTGTTTTCAATAGCAAATTCTAATGTTTTGTTATTATTTATTTTTAATGCAATGTTACAGTGAAACATACATCCATAACAAAAAAATCGATTGTATATTACTTCATAAATTCAGAGATTCGAACCTACAACCACGCAACTGAGTAGTACAAAAGACCAATAGCGTTTACCATGTGTCTAGTATTAAGCAACAGTAAAAACTGCCAGGGCCCCAAGATTTCAATAGCTCATAATTAATACAATGCTGTAAAATAACTTTATATGTAATTAAAAGTTAACCGATTCAAAATGCCTTACCCGTTACTTTCAAGTTTTTTTTTCCAAATTTATGAATGAGAGAAAGTTCAGCCTGCATTGAATGGAATGGAGAGTCGAGATGACTTGTTGATAAATTGCATAATAATGCATTTTATATCGAACAAAGCGTTGCACATTTTAACGATATATTATGTATGATATAAACAAGTCTTGGCAACATTGTAAGTAGTGATGCGAGGCCGGGAAAAATTGGGATACAACAATTGTAATATTAATGATAAATGTGTATCATTTTAAGCATTCGATAACACTTATTTTAAAACCGTGGCATTATTTAAATTGTATCCGCTAATTCGAGGTTACGGTGAATTATAAGTTCGATGATATAGATGTAAGTAAGGAGCGTTTTTTCCATATCTGATCACCTCTGATATCTAAATATGTATACTTGAAACCAACACAACATATTTACGGAAACGTTCCTGTTTTTATGTATGAAGTTAAACTCGGTGAGACACACGTAATATGTGCACCTTGACTCAATATGTTGAAAACACAATGAGAAATATCATATTTAACAATTAATTCAAAAATTTTCAGGGGTTTTATACGCCATTTAAAATTTTCTACATTAATTGTGACACAAGATTACATTTTATACTTTTTCAATCATTTTGTAGCGGTTCTAAATGTGGAGCATGTGTACTAGAGCATCTCAACAAGAATCTTTCTGCGAGAACTCATTTTTATATCAGTGGTTCAACCTCACTTTTTCGCAGAGTAAGCAAAGAGTTACATATGTGGGTAGAACGGAACAATAATAATCTTAAAATAATTTCAAGAGATTGTTGTGAGTAAAGATTTAACTGGAATACAAAGCGAGTACTTCTAGCAAAAAGTGTTTAGTAAATTCGCGTACGGCAGTCAGAGGGTCCGAAGATGGACCGCGGACGGTAATTGTATACCGTTTTGGGCGGCGAATAATTCCACTCGTCTGATTTGATCGTGAGCCCTTCACGGTGTCCTCTTACGGTTAGGGTGAGCCTTATTTACCTTCGAATTTATGTTTAATGATCTTAATACGTTAAGGTACTTCTTACTGCTTAGTGAGCAAAAAGGTTATGTTAGAGTTTTTTCATTGTCGTATCATCTCTTTTAAAAATATAAATATATTTTTTACCTTAACATTGAATTACACGTGTCCGTTCCAAAGATAAACGACGTACTGGTAAGGAATCAGGCTTAGAAAGTTGGTCGCGGACAATTTATCGCGCTAACAACTGAAGCGCCTAACGAAAACCAACATCTTTTTAGTACCAACATGAAGTTTTTATTTCGAGAGAACAACGTGTTATGATATATTGTAATCAGCCGACATTGCGAAACCATTGCAGTTCTCATGTTCAATTCATTGAATTAAAATTGTTGCCTGACCAGAAGTTAAATTCGATGAGACTCACGAAGTTTTTATCTGATGTAGACATCTGTATGTTTGTATATATGTCGGTCACAAGAATTCCTCCCAAACGGTGTACAGTGGCGACGTGAAATTTTCACATGTCATTCTGGTTGCCATTTCTAGATCAACTGTGTATTTTCAACGTTGAACTCTCAATTTTTAAAACACTGTATTTTGGACGTCTCAATGAAAAGCAACAGACAAAAATTATAGTAAATTGTTGCTTAGCAGCCGCTTCATACTAAAATAATCCGTCACATCGTCATAACTACTCCATGTAATATACAATTAAATTAAAAATTCATAACTTAGTTATTCCACTTGGTTTATCACTAACGTGTTAGTAAAAATTTGTTATAATACAAATGTCACAAATAATAACTTTTCATGCGGATCGTAAAATTTGTAAAAAATCATAAAATTAAGCGGAAAATTATCCATCATTTAAAATTATAAAACTTTAAAACAGTGACATCCCCATTTCTAAGGTTTACAAGAAGTAAGAGAAAAGTGTTAGATGAACTAATATAAGCGACCTCTATATTGGGCAAAGCCAGGTAAAAAATACTAGTTATATATAAATTTATTAAAACCGTTGAGAATGAGAACTTCATAATAAGAAATATCACGTGATTACTATCAATCGTATTCGTCGTTACAATATAATAACTTATTAAATACACTCCGCGAAAAAAGAACAATGTAAAGCTGTTAAAGAATTGTTTATCAGAAGGAATTTTCTCAATCTCTCTTTAAAGTAAGTTGATAAGATATCGTGGAATAACGATATACATACACGCGATTAATAATAACAATGAGGTTCAAGTAAAAAGTGCAAAAATTAATGAATAAAAGTAGTAGAGTCTCGTTTATGAAAATGTAATATATCATTTCGTCGTGATAGTGGCAGAAGGCTTAAAGTCAAAAAATTTTGTTTTGAGATAATCGACTTTTAAGAAAATCATGAAATAAAACCCTCTTTATTTATATACGTTAACAATTGTTGGTTTAACTAACCACTTTCTGAGGTTAATTAATCATTTACGAATTCGAGTTTTTTTTTACCACGTTCGCTTCGAGTGTCGAGTATATGGCCTATTAATAAAAGTATCTCAACAGAAGTTTTCTACGAGAACTTCTTGTTATTCGGTAACTCAGTCTCTTATTTTGAAGAGAGTAGAGATAGATGGATAGGAGGGACTTTTTAGGCATTAAAAACATTCATGCCTACGACCAGAAATCCATAAATCAATTTATAAAACTGTCTTCATCGGGACTTGAACCAGAGACATCCGTAACCGTAACATTAACCACTGCACCACGGAGTCGGCATAAGTACTCGTAATCCTTTTTCTGGTAACGTTTATAAAAGTTTTACTAATAACTGTGAACAAAATTAACTTAATTCATACTGATTTCTTCAAATTACATTAAAAAATGCATTTAATATGACTGAATTTGTTTTTTTCAGACGATAGAACGAGATAGACGCGTCCGAAAATCGAACTGCGTTCATAACTCAAAACAGCCGATTTTCGACTTATCGCCTTCTGCCACTTTAAGACGATATATTTCGTATAGCAGGTATTTTCTTTCTCGGCTCGATCACTTTAAATATAATAAATTTTAATATGACCTATGTTTTAAGCATAATGGAAAGAATGTATCTGTATCCGTAATTCGTAGAATTGAAGAAAGGACATAAGATTTCTAATGTCCGATAAGAATAGCTTTCGTCTGCTCTCTAAATGGTGGTCACATTATGCTGCAGTCCTTTAAGGAGCCGGCGGCGCCTGACTCCAGCCGAGAGATGATGAGAAAATTAGACCCTTAGTCTCGTTGAAACTCGCACGAATGGATTGGGTTGCGCTCTTGAAAAAAAACAAAAAAATGCAGCTATTTTGCCAAAATATATATCTCTTTTAAAAGCATGTTTTGTTCTATACATTACGAATTTTATTGTTAAAATGTAAATTTTTTCTTCCTTTTGTCTGCATAGAAGCAGTGGTGTAATAACTACGTAAAACAAATCGTCACTCTTCTGGAAGAAAACACTAAACCGAAAAAATTACATATTGAGTTAGTTTTACCAAAATGTTTCTTATTTCAAAGTCTACTGTATGAGAGAACACACTTATTTGTATAAATAATTATACTTTCACTTAAAAACAGTTTTCTACAAACAAACAAAATGAAAAAGGTATGGCATTGGCAGTTAGTGTCTTCTTCCAGAGCAACGATGAAATAATCCATGCCCGGTACTAATGGAGGTTTTTTTCTACAAAAATGTTTGTTATTCAGTTGCTCAATCTCTTCTTTTTGAGAGTAAGCATAGAAGGGTAGGAAGAGGACAGGACTAGTTTTCAGCTAATCGCTCTCGCTACGCCCTCGAATGTCTTCGAATAGAAGTCCATGAATCGATTTATGGATCTCACGGCTTCGTAACTACTATGGCCCGGGGATAAGAGGTTTATGCGAGAAGGTCTTTGGGGTCAGAGCGTCTCGTGAGGATTTACAAATATGTATGGAATATTTTGCTTTTTGTCACTTACTTTCACTAAGGCAGAACGTATATTTAGCAAATTAAAATTAACAAAAGTCTATAGAAGAGATTCAATCGGTCAATTTAGACTAGTAATAAATATTAACTATAGAATATGAAGAAGTTCAGAAAATGTCTTTAAAATACGTGAATTTTCAAATTTAAAAGAGAGGAAGATCGAAAATTAAAATGTGTTAAATAATTTCATTTTTGCAAAACAAATAGGGAGCCTTGGTAACTTTTGCATGAAGGCCAAATATTAATAGTTATTTGGAGCACACATAATGTAAGTGTCAATTGAAATTATATTGATTGAATTTACATTTACTAGGAAGAACACCTTTATAATAAGGTAAAGATATCAAAGTACATATTTAGTTCTACAAGAATTATATGAATTGCTTAATTGCTATTTCGGCTTCACGCCATCGTCAGAATATTGCTATAAACCACTTCATATAATTCTACAATACGAAATAGCTATCAACCAATTCAAATAATTCTTTAAAAACTAAATACCTAATTTGATATATTTGTGCTTTTTAGGTTATACCAGATGTGCGGAACCTTTTTATGTTGGAAGGCTACAGTAATTTCGCTACTTATAACATCGTAAGGTCAAGAAAATTTAATTAGATACATTTAAAATCAAAATAATTTATTCAAATTAACTTGAAAGGTTGGGCAAAAAATGGTAATTTTATCATTTATTTAATCAAAGATGAAAGGAATATTTGAATATGATTAAAATGATCTGTTTTGCAATTAGAATACATTCAGAAGGCAGCACATCCCAGCACCTGGCCTAGAGTCCAGTGTTTCCCAGCCTTTTTTTGCAACCCCAAAGTTATTAAAACAAAAAGTGTGTCTTGAAATAATAACAGATTTACGCTCTATTACGCGATTTCTATTGAAAACTTTGTGACATAAGTATTCAATTGACATGATTTACGGTTCAAATTTAATTTAATATGAGAAAATATGTTCATTCAGTGTCGCTACATGACAATATAAGGAGGATTAAAATCGAAACATAGAAGACCAATACAAATGTGTCAAAACAATAACAATTCATGCATGAGTCATCAGCATCGGTATCTTAAAATTCGTCAAATTGCAAAAATAACTATTATAATTTTCACAAGGGGCCGAAGTGTTCTTAAATATATACCTACATATCCTGTGTTTATTTGTAACCGTTTAAAAGCAGAACAATCAGTTAAAAAAAAATATCCGTTTTCTTAGAATGTCTAGAAAGAGAATCAGGTGTACATACATTCAATAATAAAACATATAAACATCCAATAATAATTTATGATAAGTTTGTACCAATACTGGATATTGTATTCGTTTGAACTGGCGTGACGCAGTGTCGGATGATAGAGGGCGATTGTTATCGTGTATTCTTAGTTATAAATAAAATTATTGCTGGTCAAATATTTGAGTATTTATTTTGGTCGACAGGTGGCGCATTAAAAATAAAGCCATGTCCAGGCAGAGTCGCAGCCTCCCCGTCGCGAAAGGCGATCGCTCGCGTGCTCTGCGAATGCCTTCGGGCAACCGTTCGTCCACAGGCGTCTTCTGTGACACAGAGGCGCCGCCGGCGGCGACCTGCCCCGATTTTAATTTCAGGTGGGCCATATGCCGCGCGAAAGCTTCGCTTCAGTTCACGTTCGACAACCTCTAAATAATTTTCGGAGAGCTTTTTTTGCTAACCCTTTTTTGGCGAAGTTTTATGAATGAATGGCGCGAAAGAAGCGAGAGATTGAATGGTGTGTTTTTAATTTATTATTCTAACGGACTGAAAACAACGTATGTACTTCAGTTTGTATGTTTATTGGTCTGGTTTTGTTTACTCATTCATGCATATTTCGTGAATTTGCATGTTTCGTCATCGCTTAAAAATAGCTTCACTTTAAATATTGAAAGGTATTTCAATAATTGAATATATTCACCGATCGCCCATGAAACCATTTAGTAAAGCGCTGAGTGCATTTCCCTATTCATATTAATTTACAACACATATAGAATATCATTGAAAAATATTATATTATTTTAACTCCTTCCCCTTTCATGGCTACAAATTACCTTTTACATTTGATATGTCAAAAGTTGTCTACCACTGGAATATTGTACGAAAATTCATCAGTCAGACAACTCCAAAAACATGAAATATAAGTTAAATTCATTCTGATTCAGTTTTCAGATAACTAAAAAATGCTTAGGCAGATAACCTTCTAAAGAATTAAACAAAAAAGTAGATATGTCTTATAATTTAAGACATCGACTGAGGGTGCTTGATGGAATTTCAATATTAAATTTGGATTATTGAGATTTTGTACACTTCCATGTATTTTGTCACTAACGACCCGGGTTTCGCCTTTCGGCATCTTCAGGAATTCGAGCTCACGAATGGACTCGAACTGCTGTTCACTGTGTGTCAGTTCGAGTCCATTCGTGAGCTTGAATACCTTTTCTATTTGCATTGTATATAATAATAATCCATGTGTATGGATTATCAACCCTTTTCGATTAGAATTAATTTGGATTTATGTTCGAAGGCATGGATGTTTGTGATGTCTAAAATCCATCCGATCCTAAAAACGGTGCGTAGGGAGAACGGCTAGCTAACCACTAGTGCTGTTCTGTCCTAGCTCTATTCTTCTATACCTACTCTCTTCGAAAAAGAAAGGTTGATACACCTCCATTTGCAGTTCATGTGCTCCATAGTGGGAGCGGACATGGCTTAAAAAATAATAAAAAACGAATACATCGAACTATGTCAATACCAATTAGTGGCAGACCTACAAAGAAAGCAGGTAATGTGTCATAAAAGCTGTAATATTAAGTAATATTCATTTCAAATTATGTACACCCCTGATAACATGCAGCACGACACGATTCATAATATGCCAACACAATGCACTAACTAATATCTCAATTTAGCTCTGTCAAACACTATTTGTTTTTTCATTTGCAACTTCTTGCTGGAGGTTTGCGTTGTTTTGTTTTTGGTGCAAAAATTCACTCTTTTCTCTTTTTGCGTTCGTTTTAATCAATTTGGTATTGTGGCAAAAGGTAAAAATAACGTATTAGCGGTATGTAACCCGAGTTGAGTTTATTCCACATGCTTTGTCAGTGTGATTTTTCAACGAGATTAATTCGACTGAGGACGATGGGACTTCCTCGAAAATGAAGATGTCAAATTTGCACGATGCAGTTTTGGGTTTCATTTTTGAGACTCTAATACTCGCTAAGCTGAAACTGAATACAATAGATTTATATCGTATTATACCGTATATTAAGCCAGAATTTCTATCATATATCGCATTATCGATATAGGTACATCGAGCATGCTTTTTTAAATGCTAAATATGCTTTACAACATGTTACTCTTTTTCTGCGTGAAAAATAACTTAACGCTGCTAAAAACAATTCAATTCTTTAGGAAATTTAATTGCGGAGCATAAATTGTCAAAATATTTATCATAAGAATCCAGGAAACCGATAAATTAAGCAAATTACGAAATACAACGCAGAATCGATGCTTTATTTAAAATTTTTGTCTATGATTTGTTCTAAGAACGACAATTTGACGCAGGTATTATAAAAACTTTTCTGTTCGTATTTCGCGTAAATCGACGGTTTTCTTGATTGCATTGTTAAATATTTTGACAATTTATGATCAGCAATTAATGTTTTAAAAGAATTGCATTGTTTTCGGCAGCATTAAGTATATTTTTTAGACAGAAAAAGTGTGGTATACCTACATAGGTATTTTCTTTTTAAATTTAAAAACTCAGCTAAGTTTCGATTTATCGAAAGATATTTACGAGGTGAACCAAACAATGAATTCGGGATAAGTGATATCCATGTAAAATGACCATTACAATTTATTTTTCTTTTAAAAAAATGCCAGTAAATACACATTTGCATAAAATAAACTGGAGCAACTGACGAAAAAACAAGATTTTACGACGATTGTATAGCTCTTCATATAGGGGCTCTCCAACTTCGTACAATAAAAATCGGGTGAACCTATGCTTCTTTATTTTTAGAAGGTATTGTATATATATATATATATATATAATATATACCCATCTATTTGTCTGGAAATTTAATACCTACGTATATTGATTTGAAAGCAATTATTTTAATTTACAATCATCATTCCTAATTGCAGCTTTTGGAGTAACAGTAACTTGTTTACGAACTTAGTTCCTGCGTTCATACCCAGACACAAAAAACTTAAAAAAAAAGTTCGGAGCGGAACTGTTTCTGCCGACTGCACTCCGCCAAAAACATCATAATTCACGACTCCAACAACACCTGTCAAATAAATGAATACGAATATTCTTGTTCATTTATTGTGGTGAAAGAGAAATACATCAATTTGTCAAACATGTTTCTGTTTCAGAATTTATACGATAAAATTATGTTCTTACAGATTTTATGGCCAGGGCCGTTGGTTTCCTGCGAAGGCTTGGATGCCTGTGAAAGTGTGATCCACCCACCTGATTCTAAAATAGGAGAGTACCTAGCAAGTTCTATCTTCTATCCTTCTATCCTTACTCTGTTCGAAAAATATGTTCTGCAAACTTGCTGAAAGGGAAAGTTTGCTCTATTAGCCACCAAGTCGGCATGGCCTGTGGGTCCGATAGCTGTCCGTAGAAAAATAGTGGTTGCGATAAACTCCATTAGAAGTCCATATGCTTCACATTGGAAGTGGACGTGGTAAAAGAAACGAATTTCCACAAAAATACTGTCGAATCCAACAAAATTCCTCATATTCAATTAAGTATATATTTAGTTTCTCGGTAATAGTCACGAATGAAAGTAATTTTTGTCGAAATAACTTTAATCTATCAACTGTTTATTTGAAAATCGAGTAAACTCATAATTAATGGCGTATATTATTCTTATCTATATTCATTTGGTTTTAGAATTTTTTATCTGCTATAATGGCATCGAATTGCAATGTGTCATAGCTCAAAAGATATAATCGGGAAATGGAAAAACAATGTATATGAACCAACGTACTATAGACAAGGGGCCTCCAAGTTTTTTAGTCTAAGGACCACACTGACTCCTCCACTTAGTACCAAGTGCCAAGACCTAGCTAGCTCATCATACCAACATACTGTAGTTTTGAATTACGAGAAATTTTCGTATTGGGCCTAGCTGGCGAGTGAGATATTTATGAAGTTGCGGTGGTGGACTCCGCTCATTACAATGTAATCAAAATAAATATTGTGTTGCTTGCGGACCGTAGTTTACCGACCCTGCTATATAGTAATACAAATAATATAAAACGTGAATTATCTTCTTACATATTCATTTATATGATACGATGGATTTGCTAAGAATTTACAATCTTAATTATTATTCCGAAAATTCTTAGTTATATGTATCGATATTATTAAAGTGGTATCTTGGATAGGAAATACCGTAATATGCACACTAGAGGTCCGCACGAGCTGAAATTTTATAAAGCCCCAGCCCGAGTCCCAATTTCAAACTTTTTACCCGAACCCAACCTGTATCTAAGATTTATTTTTCTCAGCCCATTTTTTTTCAATCTTGAGTCTAATTTTTATTTATTAATAATGAATTTTCTGGCATAACAAACTGTCATCCATCCAAAACCACTGGACATCAAATACTGACTAATCACACTATTTATGTACGAACGACTAATATAATAATTGGTCATTCGTAAATTAAGAAAGTACTGTTTCTGATTTAGCTTCAATTAGCCCACACGATTCTACAGGTTTCTCAGAGTCATTATCCCGAATAAAAATGATGATGACGCCATACTTTTAAGCAAAAGATGATATTGTTCCCATCTTCCAATTGTATTCATAACAGATGTGAAATAAATTATTCAAGTTATTAACGTTTTTTTATGAATAGTAGGGTCATTTCGCCGGTGGTCGGCCAGTTAATCGACCGGTGTACTTTCAAAAGGTATTTTGAGTCAATGAATGACAAATACATATTTTTTTCGCTTTTATTACATTAAACAGGGATTAAGTAATGTAACCAACTAAAAATAAAATAAAAATTTGGATTATTAAGATTTTGTACACTTCCATGTATTTTGTCACTAACGACCCGGGTTTCGCCTTTCGGCATCTTCAGGCATTCGAGCTCACGAATGGACTCGAACTGCTGTTCACTGTGTGTCAGTTCGAGTCCATTCGTGAGCTTGAATGCCTGAAGATGCCGAAAGGCGAAACCCGGGTCGTTAGTGACAAAATACATAGAAGTGTACAAAATCTCGATAATCCAAATTTGATATTTAAATTCCATCAAGCACCCTCAGTCGGTGTCTTAAATTATAAAAATAAAATAGTTAATATTGTACCAAGCATAAAATAATAGAAGTTTATAAAAAAATACCAATTCTCCCAGTGGTCAGCCCCCAAAATCCAATGGTCGGCTTTTCGTTACCCAGTGTTCGGCCATCACTATGAAACTTCATAAATATCGCGACATATCGCGATAAATATAGACAGAACAATAAAAAATAATGATGCGAAGCATGACAATATAAAGTATATTTTGTTAGCGATCCCCATACAATATGCGAAGTAAAAATGTGCTTTTTTTAATTGCGTGTTGCATCATATAGGTCAGTACAGTGCAGATATACATTGGCAAGTGGCAAGACTAACAACACGAATTAAAAAAAATCTGTTTTTTTTAAATGTATCCACTATTATTTAAGTTTTAAGCTCAAAAGGCTGACCACTGGCGACGGCTGACTTTAGCAAACACTCACCCTATTGCCGTATGACCGGAAAACAGTCTGAAATATTTACCCGTCCGAACACGGGCCAAGTATGGCTGGGTTTAAGCTCACGGGCCCGTGCAGATCTCTAATGCACACGTATTTAATAATATAATAGATAACCATTCACGAATCGTTTTACAGTTTATCATTTGTTAATTAACGATTCAATGCTTAATGTCCGAGAGCATAGGAAGACATATCTGTAATAGGAAAAGTGATGGATAGGCGATAAACGTGCAGCATTAAGCTCGCTCTTGCATTGAAATATTTATTATGTTGTGTAATGATTGACTTGTCTATCACGTATAACTAAAATCGCTTGACTGGAGGTTCAAAGAGTTTTGGTTTTTCTTAGCGTTTGAATAATAATTATAGCCCAAATTTTTACTTTTGAAAAATTTATTAGAAGAAAGTTGTTTCTTCCACAATGCTTGTTATTATGACCTACTTGAGGGACTCGATAAGGTTTATGTGAAGTTGTATCTTTAAAGCTTTGCTCGTGCGTACCGTATTAGTTGATTGAATTGGTATTTAATTGGTACAACTCCATTATAATACGATCAAATATCAAAGTATTCAGTTCTACAAAACTTTATTAGTCAGTTCAGCGGTTCCCAATTTTTATTGACTTGCGTACACCTTAACATCCCATTTCGCTAAATTGTTCCCGTATTATAATATGTTTGTATATTATGTGAGCAGTTGCTGTTTTTTGAATTTTTAGTTACGATGAATAAATAGCATAAGTGTGGCAAGAAGCTTCGTGAAGATTTGTAAAAAAGGTTGATTTATTACAAGGAGAAATTAAATTTTCTGCTATAGTAGAATTTTTACCTGATTTACCAATACTTAATAAGGTAATTAGCTTGAACCGCATTTTCGTAGACTTTATTAGCTGGCAGGGTGTAGGATGCCAAAATATCCTTGTTTTGCGCTGCGAAACGTTTAAAAAGTCACTTTCCTTGTTTTTCATATTTTTAACATTTTGTTTGTAGACGCTGTAATAGTAGGGCAGGCTTCATACTGCCATTTGACAGCATTTTCCACACGCTACACTCTGGGGCTTAGGACATTCTTCATCTTCTGTATACGAAAATCCATATTTTAAGAATTCGTCGTAGTATTTTCTATTTTAACATTATTATTATTTCTCTATGAAAAACAAGACTGCTTTTTCATTGGTTTTCACCATTCCTTAAGACTGAGTTTTAGTGTAGTGCGTCCGCCATTATTGATTTACCTTTCGCGTACTCCTACCTACCAAGCGCGTACCCTGGGTTGGGAATCGCTGAGTTAGTTGATATCTAATTTGGCTTCACGCCACTGTTAGAACTATGCCTTAAACTTAGTTTAGCTTAGCTATATTATAGGTATACTGTTTTAGAAAAGATAAACAATATTATGTCATCTTACTCATTCTATCACGACAAAATTTAAACATAAAATATTAAACGCACTAGTTGTGTTTTTGGAAAAGGAACTTAAGTGCATGGTAATATCAATTGATCTTAAAAGCAAATGCGTTGAAATTTGGTTGATTATAACTATGTAATTACGTGAGTCTCGTATAATGGAAAAAGCTATCAACTAACTAATAACATGTTGTAGAACTGAATATTTTGATACTGTATCCTATTATACCGTATTAGCACGAATATAAAAAGAATTCGTGTTATACCTATTCGGGTTCTAGTCAATAGTACATATTGAAATGTATGGACTGTGTTTCACCCCCCACATGATGCATTCCAGTTATTGCACGACCAATTTTAAATGGAGGACAAAGGAGGACCGTTTCTTAAAAATGATGGACGACATTATTTTGAAATCAAAATTCAGGACATGTCCTCCTTTTGGATACTATCCCGTAACCCTATGTAAACCTCACTGATGTTTTTGGTACAACTCCATTATAATACGATCAAATATCAAAGTATTCAGTTCTACAAAACTTTATTAGTCAGTTCAGCGGTTCCCAATTTTTATTGACTTGCGTACACCTTAACATCCCATTTCGCTAAATTGTTCCCGTATTATAATATGTTTGTATATTATGTGAGCAGTTGCTGTTTTTTGAATTTTTAGTTACGATGAATAAATAGCATAAGTGTGGCAAGAAGCTTCGTGAAGATTTGTAAAAAAGGTTGATTTATTACAAGGAGAAATTAAATTTTCTGCTATAGTAGAATTTTTACCTGATTTACCAATACTTAATAAGGTAATTAGCTTGAACCGCATTTTCGTAGACTTTATTAGCTGGCAGGGTGTAGGATGCCAAAATATCCTTGTTTTGCGCTGCGAAACGTTTAAAAAGTCACTTTCCTTGTTTTTCATATTTTTAACATTTTGTTTGTAGACGCTGTAATAGTAGGGCAGGCTTCATACTGCCATTTGACAGCATTTTCCACACGCTACACTCTGGGGCTTAGGACATTCTTCATCTTCTGTATACGAAAATCCATATTTTAAGAATTCGTCGTAGTATTTTCTATTTTAACATTATTATTATTTCTCTATGAAAAACAAGACTGCTTTTTCATTGGTTTTCACCATTCCTTAAGACTGAGTTTTAGTGTAGTGCGTCCGCCATTATTGATTTACCTTTCGCGTACTCCTACCTACCAAGCGCGTACCCTGGGTTGGGAATCGCTGAGTTAGTTGATATCTAATTTGGCTTCACGCCACTGTTAGAACTATGCCTTAAACTTAGTTTAGCTTAGCTATATTATAGGTATACTGTTTTAGAAAAGATAAACAATATTATGTCATCTTACTCATTCTATCACGACAAAATTTAAACATAAAATATTAAACGCACTAGTTGTGTTTTTGGAAAAGGAACTTAAGTGCATGGTAATATCAATTGATCTTAAAAGCAAATGCGTTGAAATTTGGTTGATTATAACTATGTAATTACGTGAGTCTCGTATAATGGAAAAAGCTATCAACTAACTAATAACATGTTGTAGAACTGAATATTTTGATACTGTATCCTATTATACCGTATTAGCACGAATATAAAAAGAATTCGTGTTATACCTATTCGGGTTCTAGTCAATAGTACATATTGAAATGTATGGACTGTGTTTCACCCCCCACATGATGCATTCCAGTTATTGCACGACCAATTTTAAATGGAGGACAAAGGAGGACCGTTTCTTAAAAATGATGGACGACATTATTTTGAAATCAAAATTCAGGACATGTCCTCCTTTTGGATACTATCCCGTAACCCTATGTAAACCTCACTGATGTTTTTGTATTCTTTTCCTTAACTGTGCAACTTAACTGTGAGAAAGGAAAAATCCTAAGAGAATTCATTGACTAGTTTTTTTTCTATTTTACCAATCTAATCGTAATTGCAAATGGTGCAGGGAATTCTATCGGCAACCAAGTTTTATTCAATACATTATGTTTACGGTTGTAGATTGAAACTGCATTTCATTCAGGGCCATCTTGACTGATTCGAAGCGAATTTCGCTGATTGCAATCTCAGATCTGAACTAACGTGTTGAAGGATGATGTTCTTCGCACGGCTGTCATCATGCAGCCCTGATCATAATTATCTTCATTATGATGACTTACTCGCCTGATTGGTGAGTGAGCCTGCGGGCGGTATTATCATGTTAAAGGTGATGATATTATCGGTTTCACGTATAGGTATGAAGGGTTACCAGATAAAAAAACCTAGGAAACGGAAGAAAAATGAGGGACATTTGAAATAAAACAGTATTAACGATGTCAATCCTATTGTTGAGGCGTTTAGAATTAAATATTTATGTTTATTTCAGCAATTTTGCTATAAAAACAGTCATATAAAATATAATTACTATTCTCTTATAGTAATATATTACATACGAGGGAGAAATAAGGTTTATTAAAACTGTATTCTATTATACTAACAACATCGAATGAACATTTTTATAAAATCAACTAATTTTAGTATTTATTAGAAAATATTTAACAATATTAGGCATAGCTTTATTATTATTAAAGATATTTTTTCTGAGATATATTGTAATTTAATGAATGATACATTAATAATAAAGATTATTGCTTCCAATCCCGGGATTACGGTCAATAATTCAATCCCGTAACCCCGGAATTATCTAAATATCAATACCGGGATTTCGAGATTCACTGTAAATGCTAAAAAATAATTCAAATTTTTAATGAAATACTTCCCAATTGACTACAGCATTAAAGTCGTTTTGTTCATGTTTTGTGATACAAATTCAATTTTAAATTTACAATTTAAAACATGAAATTACATTTAATGACCAAAACCAGGAATGAGAAATTGTAAATGATGAAATCCCGTGATTATAAAAAAGGTCCGGGATCGGATACCCTAATAAAGACAGCGTCGGCATCCATGGCGCAGTTGGTAGCGTCGCTGGCTACGGTTACAGGTGTCTCGGGTTCAATTCCCGATGAGGACGGTTTTCATAGATTGACCCTTCAATCGATTAATGAATTTCTGTTCGCAGACTGAGTCCTCCAACCCACCCATCCTGTCCTCACGGGGCGTGGCGAGAGCGATTAGCTAACCACTAGTCCTGTCCTAACCCTATCCTTCTATCCCTACTCTCTTCGAAAAAAGAGAGGTTGAGCAACTGAGTAACAAGCAGTTCTCGTAGAAAAATTCTGTTAAGATACCTCCATTAGGAGACCATATGCTCTACATTGGGAGCGGATATGGAAAATAAATAAAGACAACCTAAAAATAAGCCTCCATTTACATTCATTAACTAGGAAAAGGAGACAAGGCAGATAAAATGGATTTTCAGTAGTGGAACTCATTTATATCAACTTGGAAATTGCATTTCGTGTTGAAAATATGCGGTAGATAGATAAAAATACAAAATTTGAACAATTCGACTTTGATATTGAAACCACCCTAAGTCGATATTTTAAACATAAAAGTATAAATCGTTAATGTTCTGGAAGAAAACACTAAATCGAAAAATTTACATATTGAGTTAATTATATCAAAATGTTTCTTATTTCTGATTCTACCGTATGGAAGAACACTTATTCATTTTCTTAATAAAAGTTTTGTACAAAATAACTACCTAAATAAAAAAGATATAGCATTTCAAACATTTGTAAAACTTGAAAGTTCAATTAGTCAAAACTAGTATTTTTCAGTTAGTGTCTTCTTCCAGAAAAACGACTTATTCTTCTTCTTTTATTGACCAATTTTAAATGTAGGACTAAAAATAAACGTGTCTTAAATGGACGGAGGACATTATTTTTAAGTTGATTTGGAGGACATGCTCTCCTTTTGGATACCATATGTTATGGTAATCCTAAAGAAAGCAGAAGTGAGCGCTAGGCAATAACAAAGGAAATTCTTTACAAAAATGTTTCTGTCCAAGCAAAAAACTTGAAGAAAGTTAAAAATAAAATAGCTTGGTTTGTCAGATATACGTTTTAAATGAAACGGATTAACGGCCAATGAAAATTAAAGTTTATTTTCATCACTTTTAACGTAAAGAATTTCATCAGCCTTCAAGTTTTTACTGTGTTCAAGGGAATAGGTATAGCTACAATGTAAAAACATTATGATGAAATTCAAGTCTTTTGTCATCATTTGATAGCGTTACTAAAGCAGTTGTCTAAACTATTTGAAGATTTTGTCATGATACCATGAAGGTCAAGACAATTTTTTGTTGCATTTTTTCTATTATTGAGAAAGCAGAAATTTATTTAATCGGATATTGAATGAAAGATCAACCAGAAATTTACGCTCAAGTTTAAAAAAAAGTGGCTTCAATCATTTATAGTTGCGACAATTACATTTTTTTTATCCTAGACCAGGGGCCGGGAACCTGCAACATTTTGATATGCCTTTTGACTATTAAATTACTAACTTCATACTTTTCATTCATTTACAAAAAATAAGCACTCATTTTTAAATATACCTAGGTATCTCGTTGAAATTTTTTGATTCCGGTATTATTTGTTTACGTAAATATAGCGTATATAATGAATGTGACCTTGCAATATAAAAAGGTTTCCCGCCACTGTCCTAGATTATGGACTCTTGGAGGAAAGTAAGTTACTAATACAGTTTTTTTAACCATGTCTGCTCCCAATGTGCACCATATTTCTTCATAATGGAGACATCTCAACAGAAGTTCTCAAACTGAGTTCCGATTGAATGTCAGCGCTTGATAAGGACTAGTAGTTAGCTAATCGCACTCTCTGCGTCCCATTTTCAGGATCGGATGGATGGGAGGGAGCTTTTAGACATCACAAACGTCCTGGCATCGAAAAAAATATCCATAAATCGATTTTGACCTCGTATTTATTTGAACAGGTATTAAATCCAGTTAAATAGTTACATTTAAAAATACAGAATTGAACAGAAAAACTTGTTTTAATATTTAGTTATAGTTACGACGAAACATGATGATATATTGCATTTTTTTTTAATTTGAATATGCACGCATCTTTATTCTATCGGGCTAAGACTTGATTAAGAGATGATGATACTGAATAATGTCAGGGAATTTGCGCTAAATATTTTAGCAATATAATTTAGTTATTATGACTGCGGCATTGTTTTGTTGCACTGGCTGTGTTATTGCAAACGGTGTTATTCCACTAAAGTTTAAGTTATATAAGTCGACCGCTGTGACTTGTTATCTGGCAGAGGTTGTATAATTTGTAAAATAACGCTTCAATGTATTTAAAAATATATAGTATGTACTTAACATGATTCAAAGCAAAAAACGGCTTAATTCAGTGTATATGTATAATAATTTTCAATATAGTTGATTGTTCTTGAATTTGTTTACGATTTAATATAACTCGGTCTCTGTCAATTCAAATCAAGAAAAATCGTTTTCATGCTACAGTGACAAATGTAAACAAACACTGGTAGCCATGACAGTACAATGCTGCACTCTTTTTGGATGCCATGGAGATTATTAGCTTAGAGAATTATACTGCAAGAGAGAATATGAGTTTTGAAAAAGAAAATAATTTACACATTCATTTTAAATAGGAGTTTGTAAGTTTAGATATTTTATAATTTAAATGGTAAGAAATATGAATGCTGCGTTCATAACTCATTTTTTTGCATATGCTGGAGATTATGAGTTATGATACTAGGATCCATCATATTAGACTAGTGTAATAAGTATAACATAACCGATGTGGCAATGCTTGTTTCTAAAGTGAAAGTAGCCATACTAATCTCATTTATCGTTATTGCTATGTTAAAAAGTGAATTTATTTAAGTTCAGGTGACAAAACTTGGTAACGCAAAGTTCATTATCTATCAATAAAATAATAGCTTCCATTGAAACATTTTACACCTGCAAAATGTAAGTTTTTGAGTAAAGCATAAAAATAGTTTAAAAAAAGCTTTATCGAGTTAAAACAAAAATTTAAAAAAACCCGTAATTACTTATGTTATATATATATATATATAACTAATATTACATAGTGACACACCCTGGTTTTTTTTTGTTGAGTTTAAGTTTTATTAGGGTCCATAACTGAAATCGCACAGTGTTAACGACATTGATTCCTAGAAATCAGCCGACTCTTATCGCGAAGGGCGCTCGTTCAATAGCCGGCGGACACATTCGCTGGACGAGTCCATTTTTGACGGAAAGGGGTGTCTCAGACGATGCGGAAGTCCTTTAAGATTTTATGTGTTGTTAGTCGATTACGATCTGTCGAGCCAGGCTAGCCGCCGGCCGTGGCTGGCACCGGTGACATTGTGAATTGTTTGTGTTTGTTTCGAATTGGACTTAATTTAAAATCGTTTGTCGTGTCACTTGCATTATAACTTAAAGTAAATTTATGTGTTAAGTAAATGTAAATGTAGAATCAATTTTATGTGTTAGGAATAGTATTTTTGTGTATTGTAAACCACCGCATCTTCGATCAAAAGTAAATAAGTGTTGAACCGGATTTGAAATGGTGTTTGTTTGAGATCCCAGCCCTTCCAGGACGTTCGATAACCAGCCATTCGCTTCTCTTCGATCCGGATCTTCTCAATAGGTACTTACATTTTTATTATTAAACTATTTTATGCTCTCCTCAAAAATTTAGATTTGCAATTTAAAACACAAATGTGAAATATCCAAGTAATGAGTTTTTCAGAAACAACGACTGAATACATGAACGACAAAATAAATCAAATTTAGTTTAATTGTGTTCGATTTTATTATTTTATAAATTAGTTAGATATTCAAAGCAATTTTCAAGACATCTATGGACATGAAAGATTCAGATAAAATAAACTGAACTACATAACTAAACTGAATAAATAAAAATATCTCGTCTGTGTTTTAAAAAATCGATATTCACTAATTTTATCTTTAATTATGTTAAAGGTTGTGCATGGACTATTCTAGCTCAGTGGTCTATACAGCCTCGCTTTACTGGACCCTCATCTTCTCAGCGAACATTCCAGTCGTTTTTTGCTCTACGGTTTTCTTTTAACCTTTGTTTTTTCGTCTTGGTCTACCACTACCTGACGGCCGCCACCAGAGAGCTGTGCCTCAATGCGATAACAGCGAATATCCAACATTTTCAACAGTCACACAGGTGAGACATAACAAAAAATGCTAATCGCCTTGTTCTAGTCGATTCGCATCTACGTCGTAGGATGTCAGTGTATTTTAATAAAACATTGTTGCAAGGATAGGTTAATAGGTTGAACACTTGTGCGATTATTTATAGAATGCCTAAACACATACCCATACATTATTATAAGTAAGTAATTAAAAACAAAAGAACGGAACTGAAGGATGCTTTCATGTAAAAGTAGGAAGCAAACCAATTGGCGGGCGATAGGGAATCATGGAGGCGCCGCGTGGTGGCCATTTGCTCCACATGTTTGTGGATTAAATATATGGTACAAGAAGAAAAATTCAAAACGATGGGACTCTGTCTCTTTTCCCTGTTTACAAGTAGAGCCTGCAGTTCCGGAATTTCAAGATTCACTGCAAATTAAAAAAATAATTCATAATACCAACATCAAATTAAATATTTTCTAATTAACTAGGTACAACGTGCACCTTGGTTTGTTTATATACAAATTACATAATTTAGTATAATATCGATATATCCCTCCTTCTCATATTTCATATAACAATATATTGTACTGTTTTTTTGTTAAAAAATATGCAATTATTATATCGTCGTTGTTCTGGAACAAGACACTAACTGAAAAATACTAGTTTTGAGTTATTGCACTTTGAAGTTTGTCAAATATTTTAAATCATATACCTTTTCAATTTTGTTTATTTGTACGAAACGTATAATTTATAAAAATACGTTTGTTCTTTCATAGGGTAGAATTTGAAATAAGGAATATTTTGGTATAACTAACTCAATATATCGTTTTTTCGATTTAGTGTTTTCTTCCAGAACAGTGACGATATATAAACAACAAAACATTCCCATGCCTGAAAAAAACATACAACTCTTCCTTCCAAAGCAATAATGGGCACAGTGTTAATTTAAAATACATGTAAATTTAACAAATGAAATTACAATTATCACCAATCCCGGGATACAGGGATTCTGGGATTGAAAAATTGTGAATCCCGAAATGCCGGTACGATAAAGTTGATTCGATGCCCTAATTATAATATATGATTAATCAGACAATCAGTACCTATCTTAAAATTATCCTGAACTACTGAAATGTTCACTGAATTTGTGCGTAATTTCCCAAATATTGATAAATATATTTTTTTGTACTTATGAACGTTTGGGAGGCGCACGTTTGAAAGTCATTCAATATAGCCCTTATATTATTTGCTCTCCATACGTCGTGAAAGAAATATTTCAGACCACAACTATTTCAAAATATTCTTTTCAAGGGTATTTAAAAAGTCTGAGGGATGTCTTTTTAACAGACCCCCGAGAATGTGACAGCTAATTTTATATGGAACGCCATACCTTCACTTTCACAGACCTTTGTGTAAATTTCTCTTAGACATCGATGATTGTTCGAGGCCTGGTCTTCGTTTTTGTTTTAATTTTTTTCCAGTTGTTCATTTTTTATTTCGATAAAAGCATCCGTATGAATACAACAATTATTATTGATGAGAGATGGTTAAATCCGAAAGTAAAAAAAACCGATATTGTCAGTTACCATAGATTGTAGGGGTCGGTGACAACTCAACACAGTGACAAAACAACGCTTACAAAACAACTGAAATTATATTAAATATCGCATTTAAAACTTCTCGACTGAAATATTATGTGTTTTATTTTTCCCCTATTGTGTTTTGTCACCGTGTTGATTTGTCACTGTTTTGATTCTACGTATAACAACTTATGATATTTTAGCTTCTATTAGAAATAATCCAAGCTAAGGTATCAAATAGACACATGTTCAATAAAGAAAAAAGTAATTTACAAATCCTTCTATCCTTACTTTCTTCGAAAAAGAGAGGTTGAGCAACTGAGTAGCAAGCAGTTCTCGTAGAAAAACTTCTATTGAGATACCTCCATTAGGAGGCCATATGCTCCACAATAGGAGCGAATATGGCAAAAAAAAAATATTATAGGTAGGTATACTGTTGCAGAAAAGACAATATGCTGTCATCTTACTCATTCCATCAACAAACATTTAAAACAAAAATGTTCAACGTACAATTGTGTTTTTGGAAAGGGAACTTAAGTACATGGTCATATCAATTGATCGTAAAAGTAAATGCGTTGATTTCAAAGATTCATAACGCAACTCAACATATAATGTTATCACAGTTTTTACTCTCTCCTGAACAATTTCAATTTTGACGGCTACATCAATTGGCCAAAACACCGTTGATATGTTGCCTTATATTCGTACTTTTTTGCATGCTGTAAGCTGTAAATAGAATCTAGTATTCAATATTATTTTCCCCTTATATTTGAAGTGACATATTTATATTATATTTATAGAGTATGATAATTAAGTTCTATTTGACTGTGTTTACAAGGAAATAATTCGAAACATTTCTTGAATAATTCGAAACATTTAATGAAGTAATACAATTGACTTTGTTAATTGTTTTTCATTTCAAATAAACCATAGTGTCCTCTATTCAAATTCATCAATATGGTAACCCTATCTATCTATACATTTGGGTTTTGTTGAACTATTTTTTGTCAATGAAAGATGTCACTAGCACACTATCCTCAGCATTCAATTGCTGATTTACCTCAGAACTTTTCTTCAAATTCGTTGGACGTTACTGGCAAATGCAACGCGATTATTATTATTAAAAAGAAAAATTCGTTCTGAATGAACTGCTGCGAGATGTTTCTATGTGTTAGTCCATACGTGTGGCAAATCATATGGCAAACACACTCCTCTTCGGTATAATAATATTTTATGTTAAACATTCTTGGCGCTTTGTTGCGTTGTTCTGTATACTGTATATTTTATTATGAAGTATGTTGTGTTACGGCTCATGATGTAGACATACACTTTACACCAGTGGCTCTCAAATATAATCACTCAATGCTTCCCAACATTTTTTGAAAATTTTGATTTTTTTTTCACTTTTGTTTAACTACACCAAATTTTATTATTCTGATTGAAACCATTCTTAACCACAGAAAAAAAATACCGCTTCTCCCCTCCTCACGTAAATAAGAAAGTTCAAGCTCCGCTATTATTTGTTATGTATTTTTTTGAAATTAGGATAAATCTAAATTAAACTGAGTTTAATTTGAATTTCGCTTATCGCATAACACCATGTAAGCTCCTTTTCCAAAAACACAATTAGTAGGGTAAATATTTTGTAAATTTTATGATGTCAGACTACGTGGCATGATATAATATTGTTTATCTCTTCTAAACAGTATATATAGTTAATCTAAAATAATATTTGCTATGAATTCGGCGGTAACTTCGTAGAGGTTCAAAACGCGTCACGTTAGTGATAAAACCAGTGGAATAATTAAGTTTGGATTATTGAGATTTTGTACACTTCCATGTATTTTGTCACTAACGACCCGGGTTTCGCCCTTCGGCATCTTCAGGCATTCGAGCACACGAATGGACTCGAACTGAAAGACAGTAAACAGTGTCTAACGCTTATATAGAAGATACAAATGCGACAAATATCATTTACGAGGCAATACATTATACGTCTGAGAGCCACATCGATACCTGAGTTAAAATTTCGGAAATCGCCCTAATCCTTATTTTGTAAACACCATATTAACAGAGTGGCGAATTGCCGCTTTTCAAATTCTTTTAGAAATACCAGTGATTTTACAATTATAATAGTATTGTGGGTTTTGACGTGATGTAATTCGACGAATGGGTAAATATATACAATCATTCCACATTTAGTGACATCTGTTAGGTGTTTCAACGTATCGGATATAATAGCGGAGAATTAGGAAGGTTCAGCTGCTCATTCAAGATTGGTAAGGAGTTTAACTGGGCTCTATTAATTTCTAAAATTTCCTGATAAAATAATTTATGATCCCCCATGTTTTTATGCAACAGTTTAACCCCATCATCCGCATTAAACGTATGGTTCTCCATTAGCAAGTGATTTGCGAATGTTTTTTTGATACAAGACTATCTATAAGAGACACCTCGTAGCCATTATTAATGGCAATTTGTTTAATAATGTTTAGTTCGTTTTCAAAATTAAATTTATTTAGAGGTATAGTGACTAATCTGTGAACCTGAGAATAAAAAAAGAAACTTCGACATTCGCAAATCACTTGCTAATGGAGAACCATACGTTTAATGCGGATGATGGGGTTAAACTGTTGCATAAAAACATGGGGGATCATAAATTATTTTATCAGGAAATTTTAGAAATTAATAGAGCCCAGTTAAACTCCTTACCAATCTTGAATGAGCAGCTGAACCTTCCTAATTCTCCGCTATTATATCCGATACGTTGAAACACCTAACAGATGTCACTAAATGTGGAATGATTGTATATATTTACCCATTCGTCGAATTACATCACGTCAAAACCCACAATACTATTATAATTGTTAAATCACTGGTATTTCTAAAAGAAGTTGAAAAGCGGCAATTCGCCTTCGGCAATCGCCACTCTGTTAATATGGTGTTTACAAAATAAGGATTAGGGCGATTTCCGAAATTTTAACTCAGGTATCGGTGTGGCTCTCAGACGTATAATGTATTGCCTCGTAAATGATATTTATCGCATTTGTATCTTCTATATAAGCGTTAGACACTGTTTACTGTCTCTCAGTTCGAGTCCATTCGTGTGCTCGAATGCCTGAAGATGCCGAAGGGCGAAACCCGGGTCGTTAGTGACAAAATACATGGAAGTGTACAAAATCTCAATAATCCAAATTTAATATTGAAATTCCATCAAGCACCCTCAGTCGATGTCTTAAATTATGAATAATTAAGTTATCAATTTTAATTTTTTAATTAAGCTAAAGTGCGTTTAAGTATAGTTATGATGATGGCGTTAAGCCGAAATAGATATCAACTGCCTCATAAAATTTTGTAGAACTTAACACGTTGATATTTTATCCTATTATAATGGAGTTCTACCAAATAAATGCCAAATCAATCAATAGTTGGCGTTTTAAGTTACAAAAATCTAAAGCTTCAAATAAAATCCATTAAGTGTGGACTGATAAGAATTATTGCACTATCACGATCAGTAATCGTTGAAGGTCTCACATGCCAATATATTATTTGCTAGAAAGCATGCGGGAAATGGTTAAAAGACCAACTCTCTTCGCCCCGTCCCCCAGGGAGATGAAATTTCTAGGAAACTGAGACACGTTTCGTCTGCTCGACTTGTTTCTGCAAGTGAATATACCTAGGCTTGTTGGAAAAAAGCTTAAAATTTACATTTCATATAAAATTGAATATAAACAGGACGGGTGTGTTCGTAAAACAACTCAAGTTAATACAAATGTATATTTTATTTTCTGTTATTCAGAAGCGATGACTTCTATATCTTTCTGTGACAGGCATTTGTCTATTAAAGTACGATAATTGACTGGATTACATTAAAGAAGTTTGTGTGTGGCGAGTTTCGTTAATTGACACGATAATTGGTGGAAAGGACTGACATGTGGATATCGATGAATGTGAAATTAGCATCGAATCGCTTAGTTTAAGATGCCAAAAGGCGAAACTCGGGTCGTAAGTGACAAAACGTATCGAAATGTACACAATTTGAAGGATTCAAATGAGGAATTTAATGTTTCTAAAAATCAGATTAATTTAAAATTATGATTATAATCTCTACCAAAAAGTATTCTCACCGAAGTTTTAACTCTACTAAAATCTATTAAGAATGAAATTCTTAAAAAGATTTACAACTTAATACATGAATAATTATTAACCATAATTCATAAATCAAATTTAATAAATATTTCACCTTTTATTTAACACGAAAAAAAGGGAAGAAGTTTTAATACGTGTAAAAGAACCCAAAGCTCGGAAGCCTTTTTCATAATTCCATTTATAATTTAAAAATAATCGTTTTTTTGTTGTTAATGGTCTTATGATTATTAAGCTTTCTGGCGTAAGTTCAGAACTGAATCCGCGAAAGGGTTGAAATAAAAACAATAAAAGAGTTGTAAGGAATTTCATGAATGAATGAAAGTTCGTAAGTTATAATGAACAACTTGATGTATCGATATGGAAAAACAGTGGCGTTCCATATTACTGAGTAAATTATAAATAATATATATTGGTACATTTTTAATTCAAATTAATTTTTAGCACAGAGGGAATGAGCAATGATAAGTACACTTGATATTTTGTATTGCATAATTGATCGGGTCCGTGGTGCAGTGGTCAACGTCGTTGGCTACGGTTACGAATGTCTCGGGTTCAAGTCCCGGTGCACACAGTTTCACAAATTGATTTTTCAATCGATTTATGGATTTCCGTTTGAAGTCATGGATATTTGTGATGTCTAAATTTGCCTCCCACCCACACGATCCGATCCTAAAAATGAGAGCGATTGGCTAACCACTAGTCCTGTCCTAGCCTATATCCTATTTCTACTGAGCAACTGAGTTGAGCAACTGAGCAGTTTTCGAAGAAAAATTCTGTTGAGTCCATATGCTCCACATAGCGAGCGGGCATGGTAAAAACAATCAATTGCATAATTGTGCATAACCAAGCGCATTATTTTTATTGAGCATTATTGAAATGCTAGTTAGGTTTCTGAGGACGATGCTTAGAACTATTGACTAACAGCTGGTATTCATTATTTAATCGATACTTAACCTGTCTTTTTCGAAGATAGTAGAGATATAATGGTATGGCTAGTACAGGACTAGTGATCTCACTAGGCCTCGTTTTTGGGATCAGATGGGTGGGAGGGAAATTCGAATATCACAAACATTCACGCCTTCGAACAGACATCAGACAATATATGTCCGTACCGGAATTTGAACCCGAGACATACGTAACCGTAGCCAACGACATTGACCACCGCACCACGGACCTGACAGTCACTCGAGGTTCGACTATTACCATCTAAACTCTTAAATTAATTTCCAATTTCACGGGATATTTCAGCCTTTGGGGTGCCGCGTCATAAATATCGGTTATGGATTTAAAATGGGACTTTGATGTCTGTATTAGGGCACGCAAAAGTGCAATAGGAATGTCCAACTCTTAATGCGGCGTAATTGATTTATTGCGTTCGAGTGATAGGGACGGGTGCCTTTTCGTAGGGCGGGCATGTAATAAATAATTGTTAACGGCGAAATTATGTTATTGGTTTATCCCATTCTTCACTTGGTCTAATCAGTTAATAATATGAACCCGTGACACTTCAGTATTTTGTTAAGATTACCACCCGAGCCCACATAGTCAATATGTCCAATCAATGGATGCAAAGATATGGTTAACGTAATTACTTCTTATGTTTCTTACTTGTTACACTTTTTCAGTTTGTTTGTAGATATTTTACTACTGTTTTATTCATAAAAATATAAAATAATTATTAGTATTTAGACTAGCGAGCTCAACGTTCCCTATACAGAATTCCGCAGGATAAATTGCAGGGTTCCACTAGATTAGTGTTCTCCAAACTTTTCCTTCACTAGGCCTAAGTACTATAGTCCAAGACTCGACTAGCTCAACATACCAACACACTGTAGTTTTGAATTACGCTCGGTTGGTACTTACGAGCAAGTGTCAAGGATATTCTATTGCGGTGGAGATAGCCGATAGCTGATAGGAGAAAGCCAGCTTCTGCCTGATTTATACACTTATATTAAGTCCTTTCGACAAAAAAATTGGTTGATCAGTTGCATAAATTTGCTCGTGGCATTTTTTCCAAAACCAAAAAACTATGACGGGCCGGATACCGGGCATGTCCGGCCAGCTAGGTGGTGGTCTCAGGCTGTAGTTTGAAGACCTCTGTAGTAAAAAGTGAAAAAAAAAATGTACGAAAAATTTAATATATAATTTCATGTTTATTCTCCCATTCAAAGCCTTCAGCTTACAAAATGTTTAGTAAGAAAAAAAATGTTACTGAGATGTGGTCGAAAAGGAAGTTAAAAAATCAAATTGATTATAGCTCTATCACATAATATTGTTGCATATTGCATCTGAAAAAGTGTATGGCTAGTAATTACCTAATGTAATATTTATTTATTTTCGATTCTTTCTTCCTAACGCTCAAGCCTTTTATTTCATATTATAATTCCTTATAATAATATATTATAAACAACCAACTTTACTTTAAATTTAATTGACTGCAGGAAATAAGTCTGAAAAAGCTGTAAAAGAAAAAGAGTATAGCTAATCAATTTATACCGTTCGCAATTTCTATTACATCTGTAAGTACTTTGTCTATATATATAAATGAATGTTCGTTTGTTTGTCCCGTTTGCGTCCATATACCATTCATCAGAATTCAATGTAACTTTGGTGAGTTGTTGTGCGCAAACTTGTGAAGGTTTCTGAAAAAAAATATCAAAATTCAAAAAAAACGAATGAACTACGTATAAATAGCGACATCTCGGAAAACCTTCTGATTTATTCGTGTACGCACTAAAAGGACAAAAAATATTTTGTATCCAAAAACACTTTAATAAACAGAATTGAATCACAAACACTTTCTTTCTTAGAGTGGCATTGCAACGCATGCCGGATACTCGCTAGTTTTAAATCTGAAAGTTTATTGTTGAACTACGTTATTCATCAAATAATATTATTGTGTTTAATCTCATGGAAAATATGTTATTTACTTTATTACTCTCAATTGATTGCGTTAGGAAAATAAATAAAAGCTATGCTGTGTCACCAAATGGAGTGAATGACTTGCGTTTTATTTAAACAATTTGTTAATACTTAGGCATTGGAATTTGTTTGTTGCAATTTGTAACAACCAATATTTTATTTATCTACATGGGAAATGAGTTACACATCGTGTCGCGGATCGAACGCATCGAGTCGATTACTCTCTCCGATTCGTTCATTCGATTCGTATCACTGCAACATGTACATTGATACATACTGTTGGATATAATAGATTCAACAGTGTACATTTATCGAATTAGTTACTGACCAAATAATTAGTTGCCAAACAATATCTTTGCACAAACTTAACAATATATTAAATAATGAACACTTTTAAGGTGTTAACTGTCAATTCTTGGTGGAAAGACATTATATTTTAAAAAATAAACACAATTCATTTGTA
The DNA here is from genome assembly GCA_022494535.1 of Himalopsyche phryganea. Lineage (NCBI taxonomy): Eukaryota > Metazoa > Arthropoda > Insecta > Trichoptera > Rhyacophilidae > Himalopsyche > Himalopsyche phryganea. The sequence continues at coordinate 3,152,919 of JAGVSL010000065.1, read as the reverse complement.
CTACTTCTACTATAATGATCTGATCAGTCCAATAACATATGTTAATTAAGATCAGTACAATTTGACTCGACATTTACATATATTGATTCTGATCATTATAAATATGTGGCAGTAGTACAAATGAATTGTGTTTTATTTTTTTTTTAATTAAATAATGAATTAAAAATTAGATATTTTATCGCTTTCGAGTTATAAAACAGGGTTGTTATATCAAGAATCGTTTAATTTCGTGTATTCTTAACAAAAAACTTCTTATTGTACGAATTCACGAATTATATTCATTGACAGATGTGCAAGAACGGTAGAGGAGTTTGATTTTTTATTTCCGGTTTTCACCTATCTGCACACGATATATTTTGCACCAAATTACTCCCGGTCGCTTGTCACTGAGAGTGTCCATGAATTAAAATACGTAATTATTTTAACTATGTCAAAAATAACATCATTGGCGTTGTTTTGGAAAATTTATCTAACCCAAATTGGCCAAAAACACCGTCGATATTATATGTTACCATTTATTTTAAAATGATCGGAACTTTAATGAAGTATCTCAACTAAAGCTGTTTTTACTTGAACTGGATGTTATTGGAATCTCTCTGTTTCGTTCAGGGTAAGGACAGATTCGGAATAGATTTGTCGGATCCTTGGTTCAGCCACTCACTGGTTCAAGTGCCAGTTCGGACGGTTTCATAAAATTGATTTTTCGGAACGAAATAGTGATTAGATAACCACTAGTCCTGTCCTACACCCAATTTTAATAATTCTCAAGGTAATGGAACGAAAAAGATTTAGTAGCGTAATAAAAATCAAATCGAACGACCACAAATGATTTTTGCGAGAATTCTTAATATGTTTATAAAATTGTCACTTGGTCACCCTTTACAATCAGATAAACTACTTCCTTTTAACCAGTTCCTCGGAGTCTGCATTCCTTACAAAGCAATGATGATCAGGAGAGAGGGAATTCTACAGGGAACTTTGCTCGAGGGATAAATTCCCAATTGTTCGTCCGCCAAATCGATTCAGAATTCCCACACTTTCAACATGCCATTTTAACTTCTGTTGTAGGGTTCAAATATTGTTTATTTTTAAGCTCTTAAATTTGGAAATTTTTCACCCTCGTTTAATAAATAAGGTTTATCCATTATATTCTTGTCAAAATAAAACTATTTGTGATTTAAAAATACTTTTGGCAAATAACTTTTTTTTAAACCATATCCATATGGGCATCACATGGTTCCTACAAGGTTTTATGCTCCCCTTCAGTTTTATTGCTTCCTCCCACGTCATCCTTGCGTCCCGTTGCTCCGCCGAATACATCCTATGGATGGTCATCAGCAGACTTCCATGGCGACGGAATCCATCTGGTTGTTAGAAGAGACAGGCAAGATTCAGGCTCCTCTGGCGCATCCGCAGCACGTGTCCAAGCATGATCCATCATAGCTTTTTTTTTGGACTTAATAAGAGGCTGGTCCGTCCGCTCTCTTACCTCTGAGTTCCTGACAAAATCAAACCACCGTACCCCTAGTATTCGCCGCAAGCATCTGTTTTCGAAGCACAGTATACGGTTACCCTGTGCCTTGGTGAAGTGCCATGACTCGGAACCGTGAAGCGGCACAGGCAGAATGCATGCGTTGAATAAGTGGCACTTGGTTCTGACCGAGTACAACCGTGAGTCCCAGGCTTTCCGCGTTGAGATAAAGGTTGCTCCAGCTCTCCCTAATCGGATTGCGAGCTCTTTACGAGGATTACCATATCCCGTAATTTTTACCCTCAAGTACCTGAAGTCGTCGACTCTCTCGATCTCTTCCCCGCGCTCGTCAGAGGGGAGTGTGCGGTAGATTTGTCAAATATAACAGCGTCGTCAGTATACTAGAGGTCGCATAGCCTCAGATTGGGGGCAACGGTCACTCCTCGGTCAGGTGGAATTGATTCCTCAAAATGAAGTTGAAGATTATTATTAAAGAGGAACGGAGTTAGAATATAGCCCTGTCTAACCCCGGTTGAGACCCCAAACCATTCTGTCGTTACGTCGCCGATTCTAACACAACATTCACTGCCCTCGGGCATGCACTTGATGATGGCGATAATCTTGGTTGGGATACCGTACAGTTTTAATATGTGCCATAAGGAAGGTCTGTGCGGACTATAAAAAAGGTCTTCTCGTAATTCAAGAAGCAACACGCCAGCGAGCTGTTGAATTCGTTGTTTTGCTGTAGAAGGGATCTGAGATTATGAATTTGGAGAAAACTATCTGTACTGGGATTTAAACCTGTGATGCCAACAACGTTGACGACTTCGCCACGGACCCAGCGGGTATCACAAAGACAGGTGACTATTTTTTCCGTTATAATTTTGTAGGCGAAAGTGGTATCATTAGATACACTTACGGGCTAAGAGGTTAACGGTGAAACATTGCAATCGGCGATGCCTTCATTCCGCGATCCAATTAACTTTTCGTTTTTAACATGTTGCCGCTGAATCGATCACCATCCGAGATGAAGAAATGTGTGACACGCCACGGGTCCACGTTCAGGTCGCGGCGCGGGGATAATTAGAGGGCCGGCCTTGCCCCCCCTGCCCCCTCCTGTGCTGACTGCGCCAGGACAAGATTCCCACTGCTTGTTCCACCTTTGGTCCTCCACCACTACCCCTGTGTCCCTCTCCTCTCCGCCGAGAGGCTGTGCCAAAACAGATCGTCCTATTAAACTGAATTTATCTCCGGTATTTCGCAGCTCGTCTATTTCCTCAAGGCATATCAACAAATGAATAAATCCATTTTTTTTTAATGATTTACAAAGTATTCTTCAGACGTTTTAAAGTAAGTCGTGGAAGCTATTTCCACCCTGATCTGTGGCATAATAGATCACGGCCATCATTGACTATCTAAATTGGTAAGATTTTAAGTACATACTTGTTAGTCTGATATATTTTACTGAATATAATTTATTTTTCCTTAATTTCTGATGGGAAATTACACCTGAAACCAGTGCCCTGCAATCATTGTAACGTGGCACACTAGTGAGCCGTGGAGTGATACTAGGCGTGCGGCGGTACATAGTAAACAGTCAAATAAAGCACCTTTTTTTGTAAATAAAACACAATTCATTTGTACTTCTTCCACATATTTATAATGATCTGGACCGGTTTCGGTCATCACGAGCATTATCAACTAATGCTCGTGATGAGCGAAACCGGTCCTGATCATTATAAATATGTGGAAGTAGTACAAATGAATTGTGTTTTATTTTTTAAAATATAATGTCTTTCCACCAAGAATTGACAGTTAACACCTTAAAAGTAAACTAGATTACTTTTTATATCTTATAGTAATGAGTAAGTATGTAGTTATGAAATGAAGAGCATATTCTAATGTAATTTCTATGTATTCGTTTTTATGACTTCTGGTGTACCGCGAAAGTGTGGGGAAAATTTTGGTGTGCCTTTTGACAGTAAAGGTTGCGAGGCACTGCCTTAAACCACCCCTGCTTTGTAATTTTTTTACCATGTCCGCTCTCAACAAGGAGCATATGAATTCCTAATGAAGGTATCTCCACAGAATTTTTCTGTGAGAACTGCTTGTAATTAGTTGCTTATCCTTTCTTTTTTTTCGAAGGGAATACGGATAAAAGGATTTCACCCTATCTTTTTATCCGTATTCCCTTCGACAGGGCTAGTGGTTAGCTAATCGCTATACCTACGTCTCGTTTTTTTTGGGATCGGAAAAGTGGGAGACCACGAACAGAGATCCATAAATCGATAGAAAAATAAATTTCTGAAACTGTCCGCACCGGGGATTGAACCCGAGATATCCGTAACCGTAGCCAACGAACTTTGACCATTGGACCACGGAGCCGGCCTCATTTTATAATTTTACTCAATTCTTTTTTATTTTACAAGTTGAAAATGCTCCCGAAAACTGAAACTCGGCCTGATTATTTTATAAAATTGTGAAATCAGTACAAAAAAATCGTGTTTCAATTTTTTAACTAAAGAATAGCTGCCATGAATAATCGTACGTATTATGGCAGCAGTTTATTTTAAATGAATAACAGTTTCAATGCTCGATCGTTTTTAATCAAGTTAAACATAATTATTTTGAAACGGAATTTCAAGCTTTAATATATTAACATCGGACGAGTTATTGCTTTTCCATTGCATATATCATTTCATCGAAAACGAAAGTGTTTTTTAATTATGCACTCGATTTCATAAATAATGAAAATTATTGTACTGTGTTAGCAGTGATAGGATTACAATACGAGATACGACGGTATATATCGACGGTATTTTGGCCAATTGGTATAACCCTCAAAAAATATGAAAATGAGTTAACGATTGGATCTCATTTTAAAGGTGACATAGCAAGTCTCGGCCCAATGATGTAAATTAGAAAAATAAATTGACCACTTTTTGGAAGGGAGGCCACTATTATATCGACACTCCCTACGTATAATTCCGTGCTTTGGTGTATATAGAAATCGTAGATTGCTACGTATATGTTTGTTGTTTTATTCAACATTTTATTAACGATTCTCCAACGCACTTTTACCCCACGCAAAGCAAAAAGTCTCCTCCTTTGAAGTGCTCAAACCTTGAGATATCAAGGGAGACGTCTTTCTTTATAATATTCACATAAAATAATCGTTAGCCATAAAATATCTAGTACTCGTAGCAATTGCCGCCGTCAGAGGGCTACTGCCAACAGTGCCAACATAAAAAAATAAAATTGAACGCCGAGCTTTATCATTGTATAATGAATAACATATCGACTGTGTTTTGGCCAATTGATGTAATCATCAAAAGATACAAGAATGAATTAATGATTGGATCTTATTTCAAAAACGATAGGCCAAATGATATAAATTAGAAAAATAAAATGACAACTTTTTGGAAGGAAAACATTATTTTACATTGGTTTTAGGTTTAAAAATTTGAGAAGACCCGAATCGAAGAGAGGCGAATGGCTGGCTATCGAACGTCCTGGAAGGGCTGTGATCTCAAACAAACACCATTTCAAATCCGGTTCAACACTTATTTATTTTCCATCGAAGATGCAGTGGTTTACAATACACAAAATATAATTCCTAACACATAAAATTGATTCTACATTTACATTTACTTATCAACTGAATTTTCTTTAAGTTATAATACAAATGACACGACAAACGATTTTAAATTAAGTCCAACGCAAATCGAACACAAACAATTCACATCGTCACCTCCGTCGCGACGAGGCCGCAACTCGCCCGGCTCGACAGATCGTAATCGACCGTGTACACATACAATTAAAAAAAACTCCCTGCATCGTCGGAGCTACCCCTTTCCGTCAAAAATGAACTCATCCAGCGGGCGTGCCCGGCGGCTATTGAACGGCTTGGCAACAAGAGTCAGCCGATTCTACGAATTATTGTCGTTACCGCTGGGTGATTTCAGTTCTGGACACTAATGAAACTTATACTTAACAAAAACCAGGGAGTGTCAAATTCTATCCTGGCCACTTGATGTTAGCCACTATTACATCGACACTCACTACGTATAATCCCGTATCTGCAAACATGAAAATTTACAGGTGTGCATTTCAAGGATTCATAACGCAACTCACCATATAATATTTTTGATAAAAACACTTTTTACTCTCACCTGAAAAAATTCAATTTTTGAGGATTAGATCAATTGGCCAAAAAAATTGTCGATATCTATGATGGGTTAATTTTTCGATAAGTACGAAAACACATTCCAAATGTAAGACAGCTTCAGTAGGACTAACAGTATACGTTGCAGATTCTGTACAACAATTGAATTGTTCTACAGAATGTAGCCAATCCACAATAACGTCAAGCTGAGAGAATGGCACCTTTGCAATCACATGAAATTAAAAATGTAGGCAAGGTGTAGCTCCGAGCTATTATTTATATGCTAGATATAACGATATAAAATTAAAATTGATAACCAACTGTTACCCGAGTGCCCGGTTTGTATGATCAGTACAATATTTCAATGATGTTTTATTCAAAAAATATATTTTTTCAGCCAAACTATTTTGAGTGCAACCTAGAATAAACCTTCACGCACCTGATCTATATTATATTATATTATATTCAGACACTGCTCCTCTATACGCACTGGGGAACTGAAGCACCACCAAGCAAGTTGAGAAAAATGTAATATTACAGTATACATGAATAAGGAAGTAAGACATCTTCATGATTGTGTGCAGTACGGTTTTCGATGAAATATGCTCGAGTGGATGAAAGAGGGGCGTGGGGAGGGGGGACTCGCAGCTAGAAGCTCGATCTGAACTGCCTTTTTGATAGTATTTCGTGTTTTGTGTGCGGGTATGGGTGTGGAGGTCTCACCACCCGCGTGACATCTGTCTAAATAAAATCAATATTTTTCAAGGAAGAAATACAAGGATCAATTTTATAATGAAATAAAAATACATGTAATGTTTAATTTCAATAATTTTGATGTTAATAGTAAAATATAATCCAAATAAATATTTTTTTTATTTTAAATTAATCGCAGCACCCCCAGATATCTTATCCACGAACCGCCACTTGTATTATATTTATTTTTTTGTGGATTGGTTACTTTCCGCATAACTACATTCAATAATAATACATTTATGTTTCTATTAGACTAAATAATAACTGAAATAATGTGATGTAATTATTAGTATTTTCTGGTCCAAATGGTATAAATTTTCTCGTTAAATAAATATTTTTGCTGTCCCAGAAGTACAGGTCAATAAATTATTATTTTAATGTCATTTTTTATATATCTAAATACTGCTGATAAGACTAGTTAAAGTGGTAACCTTATGGAGAGTATAACCATTATTGCTGAAAAAATGACTTCAGAATTCTTGTTTTTGTTATCCTGAAAAATTTTCTTTTTGGACTTTTACTCATAAGTCTCACATATTCATCAACGAAAACTTATAAAAGATAAAAGACAATTTCAAGATCTGTGAATCCCATAGAGATTCTTTAAATCGTTGAGTATTGTATTTTAATGACTGATAGATTCTGAAAATAATAATAGTTTTGACGAATAAGGAAATTACTTCAATCAGTGAAATCAAAATTGATAAACTTGTTCGCAAAACAATATATCGCTATGTTTCGTTAACCCAGAAGTCAAATTTCAAATAGCACAATAGCGCAGTCATCAGCTTTCACTTTAAATCCCACCCGCCCAACCAAGCTCATAAAGCCTTATATTCCTGCCTCGTTGGCCGGGCCACTTGTTTCATTTCGATCGTGATTTTAAGTGGTTCCGATAAACAGGTATTTTTTGATACCAATAATTACACTTGTATAAAGATGACCTCCTGCATATTACATACCTCACATATTTTATAATATATTGTATAGTATGCCATCACATTCGAAAAATAGCTCGTATTGACGTAATATCTATGACGTCAGAGTGCCTGAATAATGTCCTCCGCCCTCGCATTTGCTTGCATCATTTGTATATTTAATTATCATAGTTAAAAAACGATCTTTAATTCATAGAGGTTTAGAAGAATGATAAATATAAAAATTATACCATCGTCGTTCTGGAAGAAAAAACTAAATAGAAAAAATTACAAATTGAGTTAGTTATACCAAAATCTTCCTTATTTCAAACTCTACCGTTTAGAACAGAGCCTGTCAAACTTTTTTTACCTTACGGTACACTGGGGAAAGAGGATTTGCTCCACGGCACACCAAATAAAAATGGCTAAAAAAATGTAATATTCTTTATTAACACATATATGAATAAAGAAAATGTTTATGTAGGTACAATACACAATATTGTTTTATAAACATGTAATGTAGGTGTACAGAGGTGGTAAATTTTATCAATGGGAATAATATAATTGATTTTCAGAAAGAATTATGTCAAAACGCCTCTCTAAATTTGATAAAACAAACACGTAACTTTTCATTTATCATCTTTAACCTCTCTCGTTATTTTTTATTTAATTTTCAAAAACCTTTCTGAAAAATCAAAGCGTCTAAGCTGTGACTTTTTATTTTGTGTTGTCCAAAGTTCTAATTTGTATTCATTTGTCCCGTCACACATGAGACTTCTTGCGGCACACAGTTTGGCAGACACTGATTTAGAAGAACAGACTTTATAAATTATACATTTACTTAAAAACAGTTTTGTACAAACAAACTAAGTGAAAAAGGTATAACGTTTCAAGCATTTGACAAACTTCAAAGTCCAATTATTCAAAACTGGTATTTTTCAGCTAGTGTCTTCTTCAAGAACAACGACAATATTAAATATATATTACGTAGACTTTTAAAATTATTGTAATACAAGTAATGGCAAGGTTAACAGATCAAGTCAGCATGTTTCAGAAGCTTTACTAACAAGCGCTTTATTAGATTTTAGCGGTTAGATTTTTTGCACTATTTTTTACTTTGCGCTAAGTGCTTCATTATTCACCTCTGACCTGAACTACCTGCGCCTTGTATAATAATGGTCTAGCCAGAAGTAACGGTTATAAAAGGGTACGGATTTCACTGCTGCATGAAGATTAGGAGCGCATATATCGAAACAGGTTATTTTTGCACTGCAGGAAAGGTCGGGTCGGTTTATTATATTACTTTTGCATTGTGATAGTTTTTTTGCGCACAGATTAAAAAAGGTGCCAAAGTCTAGCAACTGAAAAATAACGGTTTAATTTTTCTTAGAAATTCAAAACAGGTAATTATCATGTAGTAAGAAGATACGGAGAGACAGAACACCTCATGTTTATAAATAGCATTGTTATGGAGGACTATGATCGACCGGTTTATTTTCTAGAATAGTCGTTGCTAATGTGTATCATATATGGATTCTAGAGTACATTTTAAAATGTCTAAAATGTCGTGCATGCTGGTGAAATTGCTAGACATTTTTTTGAAAACAATTTTTATCAAAATGCTATTGAACTTTAAATTGCTGATTTTATTTCAAGGGCCATAAATTATCATTAAAAAATATGTATCACTAGAACAGACAGGGTGATTTGAAAAAAATTAACGTAACTGACACAATACAATATTAACTGTAATATAAAATATCTATTTAAAAATAATCCTGTTATTTTATTATAAAGCTGAATTTACTGACTTTAATTTATTATAATAAAAATTTTGCTAATAGAGTCGGAGTCGGAGTTGTAAAAAACGAGCGACTCCGATTACTTTTTCTATTAAGTGCGTTTTTGCATTTCTGCGTTTATTAATTTACTTGTTTCATTTTTATTTATGCCTATAACATCTTCTTGTTGTGCAATATACATATATACTTGTATATTACATGTGTAATATGAAAAAATTGGCTATTTACCGGATTGGTTGGTTGTTGTTTAATTTGAAGACCAATTACAAATAAATATTGAAAGTAGGAAAAAAATTTGACAAAATTACACTTTTTTAATCATGCTAACAACGTGGAGCATATGGATTCCTAATAGAGCTTAACGAGCCCAACGTCTCTTTTTCCGAGAGAGTAAGGATAGATAAATAGAATTAGGATTAGTGGTTAGCTATTTGATATTTTCTAGACCACGTTTTTATAATCGGACGCATGGGAAGTAAGCTAAGATGAGAGATTCTCTGCGCATAAAATTCATAGGCCAAGCCAAAAAATGCGTGGAGTAATTTAAGTATTTTTGCATAAAACAATATTTCATATTTTTTACGGTGTTCGATCCTAAAAAAATACATATTGGGGTATAGCGAGAGCCATTAGCTAACAACTAGTTATACCCTAACCCTATTCTTTTACCCCTACTGTCTTTAGAAAAAGGAGGTTGAACGACCGAGTAACAATCAGTTCTTGTAGGAAAAAATTCGATTGAGATAGTTCTTTGAGTCGATATGTTCCATATTGGTAGCGGATATTGAATTCAAAATATATTGTTTATATGTTTATATTATATCATAATTTTATATTCAAAAATAAATTTAAATAGTTTGTATTGGAGACTGTATAAATCGATTGAAAAATCAATTTATCAAACAGTCCGTATTGAACACCTCAGTTGAAGAAAGCGTCGTTGAACACTCGGCTACCAGCCCAAGAAAGAATTTTTTATGACTTTAAATATTAAACTTTAAAATTATTTTGACAAATATTAATGTATAATCTTTTTTACTCTCACTGTTGTTTGTAGGTACTATTTGTACGCATGCTGCCCGTAATGATTTAAATCAGTGGTTGGCAACCTACTACCCGCGGGTAATTGAATTAACCACTACAACATTTTGAGTTACCCGCCAAGAAAACATGATAATCTTTTTTCTCGTAAAATTATTTATTTTTGAAAATACCATGCTAATAATGTTTTTTTATCACTTATTAACGTGTTGTGTGGACTATTTGTTTGGATAATTTAACTGCTCTAATAAAGATACTAAATTATTATGTATGTTTTTATAAAGTAAATGTGTAATTATACATACAGATACATATGCAAATATACGTATTATATCGGGTCCGCGGTGCAGTGGTCAACGTCGTTGGTTATGGTTACGGATGTCTCGGGTTCGGACAGTTTTATAAACTGTTTTTTCAATTGATTTATGGATTTATGTTTGTAGGCATGAATGTTTGTGATGTCTAAAATTCTTCGAAAAAGAGATGTTGAGCAACTGAGTAACAAGCAGTCCTCCATCAGGAGGCCATATGCTTCATACTGAGAGCGGATATGGTAATATATAAATATATATCATCGACGTGCGATGGGTTTATCTCTATCACACAACGTAACTTGTGTATTAGTAAGTAGGATACAAGAGCATGCGCCAGTATGCCCATATATTTCACTCGTACCATTCACTTTATATGTGATTGAGCAAGAAAGAGAGAAATCGACGGTACGCGCCTGATATATATATTACTTTTAAGGTGTTAACTGTCAATTCTTGGTGGAAAGACATTATATTTTAAAAAATAAAACACAATTTGTTTGTACTACTTCCACATATTTATCAGTTGATAATGCTCGTGATGAGCGAAACCGGTCCTGATCATTATAAATATGTGGAAGTAGTACAAACAAATTGTGTTTAATTTTTTAAAATATATATTTTACTTAATAAAAATACATTTTTTTTTTAAATAGTAAAAAATTGTTCTGATCTTTCACCCACTAACCAAATAATTTTTTTACCCAGTCTCTCCGGGAAAAGGTTACCGGCCACTGATTTAAATGAAACGATGAGTTCACAGATTGATAAGTAGGTTTTTTTGGTTGACACGCGTATGGCCTGAATTTGGTTTGAATATAAGTCTAGATAATAGGTCATATAATTAAGAAGATATCATTTTCCCAATGGTTTAATTATCAATCATAATGTTTCTGGTAAAATTTGACGGAGCATAAAAAATATAGCAACAACACTGCACTTGACATGCTTTTTAATGTGCCTGTATTTTGTTATATCACCCAGTTGTTATTATTGCCAGATGTAAATAATAATTTTAGTAAAATGTATGTTATCAATAAAAAAACATAATATTTCATATCAGGCGCTCCCAGCCAGTGGGGAATTCACAATAGGGGTGATTTTAGTGTTCTAGGAAGGGGGATTGCTGCCACTTATTAAAGAATTTAAATATTTTGTATTATATAAATATTTGGAAAGCACCTTTCAAGTTTGAGCTAGATTATCTATTGAAATGGATAGTTATGTTTTGAGCATTGGTGAAAGAGGGAATGAAGCAAAAAGGTTGAGAGCTACTCTTTTTGAAAAAGAGAGATTGAGTAACTGAGTAACAAGCGGTTTTCGTAGAAGACTTCTGATGAGATATGAGACATATTTAAAAAATGAAATCAATATATTTATTTAAATATTATTAAAATATCCTTATTTTCTTTCAGTTTATGTGTATCGTTTTGTTAATATATTCAATAAAAAATAAAGTTTCCAGTATTAATATTTTATTAAGTTGTCATTTTTTTATTTTCAATAAATATGATAAAGAAGAATTAAAAAAAAATAACTCATTACTATTACTCTTTACTATCGCTGGTATTATTTTAGTATGTTCGTATTGATTTCAATGAATAATCAATTGACAAAAAGTAATGATTGAAGATTGAAGTTAACTTAAGTAGCGAAAAAAGACCGTTACGAAATCAAAAACGACAGCTGATGTTTGCCAATTTTGATAGGAAGCTATTGTTCGATTTCTTCTAATATCGACTACAATGCTTTGAAGACTTTGTATACAGGTTAATCACACAACGGTTGATCTGATTTGAAGATGGGAGTTTAAGAGAAGGGGTGACGATAGCGTTACTACCCCATTATTGACTCATTGAGACCTTTAACTATATTATACATTATATCTGAACCTTTCCTTTGCATAACGGTTTTTAAAGCTGAATTTGACTTAAAGATATTGCAAAGAGTTTTTTTTATACTGCATAAATCAGGAGTGGCCACACTTCTTCTAAGAGCGACTATTTGATAAAATTATCGATGGTGATCGATTGATATCACTTGTAATTACATCATGACAGAATAATAAAAACACAATTTTTATAATTAAAATATTTCTACGTATTTTTGAAAACAGATATTTTATACATATAAAAGATAATCATAAAAAAAATCGAATTATCGACGATAACATAATTATCTATTTCACTTCTAAAACAAAATTCAGGACATATAATTTGTAATTTTAACATAGCTGCACAATTTGTAATTTTTAATCTATTTTTCTGACATGTGATGCTAGTAATTGAGATGTAAAAGTCACTCATCGTCAAGTTGGGATACATTACATTTACTAGCGCATTTTAAGAGCTGGAACGTCGAGTAGTTTTGACTCGTTTTAAGAAGAAATAATAAAATATAAACCCTCAATCGACCAAAACCTTCACGATCGATCCTCTGGCCATTCCTGGTATATATCGATCGTCCTGTTCATTACTCAGACATCTTCAAATAACCCATATTGTTAAAAGCAATATTCAAATGGTCACTATAAATCAAATATCATTGATATAATTTAAGACATCGACTGAGGGTGCTGATGGAATTTCAATATCATATTTGGATTATTGAGATTTTGTACACTTCCATGTATTTTGTCACTAACGACCCGGGTTTCGCCTTTCGGCATCTTCAGGCATTCGAGCACACGAATGGACTCGAACTGAGAGACAGTAAACAGTGTCTAACGCTTACATAGAAGATACAAATGCGACAAATATTATTTACGAGGTAAGATATTATACGTCTGAGAGCCACACTGATACCTGAGTTAAAATTTCGGGAATCTCCCTAATCCTTATTTTGTAAACACCATATTAACAGAGTGGCGAATTGCCGCTTTTCAACTTCTTTTAGAAATACCAGTGATTTTACAATTATAATAGTATTGTGGGTTTTGACGGGATGTAATTCGACGAATGGGTAAATATATACAATCATTCCACATTTAGTGACATTTGTTAGGTGTTTCTACGTATCGGATATAATAGCGGATATAATAGCACCCTCAGTCGATGTCTTAAATTGTAACTCTATAATGTTTTTGGTAAGAACAGTTTTTACTCTGTCCTGAACAATTTCAATTTTTAGGATTACATCAATCGCCATAGCACCGTCGTAATGCATTATGATTTACAAGTTGAAATTCAGTATTTTAATGAACTGGTGAATACAATGATCGTTGATTATTATTCCTGGTAATGCAAGTTATGAGTCAAGGAAAATTTATGAATATATGATTTTTCCCTAAGCATATAAAACTCATAAGGTAAAAAATATTTCTCTGTGAATTATTACATATAGGAAGAAAGATAAGTCAATAGCTATTTTGCACTCACGTCACCGTCTAAATTATTGAGTGAATAAACAAAATATTAGCAGTCGCCAACTAATGGTCCGTGAGAAAATTTTGTTGCAGTAACGTCATTGGTGTCAAAAATCCATAAACTTATTTGAAACATGCAACAACAAATATCGCACTTCTTAATTTGTTTTAATTAAACAAGCGTTAAAACCATTTCATAATTCAAATATTAACTTTTATGATCGTTATTTTATATATATGTTGTAACCGTTAAAAAAACATCTCATTGGCCCGCGGGGTTCAACATTATGAGTTTAGTGGACCGTGAGATCCAATAGGTTGGCGAACGTTGACCCATATAATAGAATTCTAATCAAGTAATTGCTAATTCAATCAATAAATTAGTTAAATTTTCGAACAATGATGCGTTTCGGTATTCTACATATCATGAAGTATCATAAAAGTGAAGCTGAGCTGAAAGTGAGCTAATCAAATTAAATGACATGTAAATTAATGTAAGAGGATCATTTAACTAGCACTTTCAATAAACAAGTTACACCATTTTATCACTTGACTCACTTCACTTCTCGAGGGCTCATATAATGCATTGTTTAAATATATTGTACGTGAATGTATTAATGATAGGATAATTATAATTGAAGTAACCGAATTTATGCAACCGAAACATTTAATCAAGTACCATTTTATTATTTCAAATGAATATTATATTGGAAACATAACATGTAGGTAAGGTAGATGTACTGCTTCTTGACCATGTACCAGTACCAAAAATAAGTAGCGTAGACGTGGACTTGCTCTAAATTGTAGAATTCAGACAAGTGAAACCATCTTTTGTCGGATTAAAGAACTAAGACATCACCATGTATGCCATTGGGGTATCATAGCGGCCATTTGAAAACAACATCAGAAAGTATTTTATTTTGAATTTCTTTAGAGAATTGTTAGGGATATCAGTGAATATAAGCATATGCTACGTGGTGGTCTTACAGGAAGCTTTGAGGTAACTCAGATGAAAAGTTGTCATGAAACCTTATGATTAGACATGGTCAACTATTAAAAGAAAAGTTGTCAACTACTGGAACTTTAAATTTTTATTATTGAAATATTAACGTGATTGTTAAAAATTCAACACATTTTTTTTGTAACAGACTCTTTCCTAATTTTTGTCTTGTAATATTAATTAAAACACTTGATCCATTATGAATAAATATGCTTTGTCATCATTCGGTCTAATGTTAAACGTTAATCGTTATTTTTGTTGAATTTTTATCTTAAGCGGTCAACTACTGATATGTTTACCTTACCTTTATCTAGTGCTTATTGAATAAAAATATCATAGAGCTTTATGTCCGACTCTCAAAGTGTTAAAAGTTTATAAGGATACGCGAAAGTTTTTGCTTATGATTATTTCCTGTTTGATTAGACACCATTGTTGTCGAGTACCAATTCTTTCACAGTTCTCTGATTTTGAGTTTTATTTATGCATGGGAAAAAAATGGACCGGATTGCAAAAAGCTTGCTAGATATTTTTCATTGTTATTTTAAAGCGGTAAAAAAGGGGCAAAACTTTGTACGAGAATATTCATTACCTGACATGTCTTGACTCTCCACAAATCGTCAATTTTACAGATACTTTATTTAATGCTTTATGGAATATAAATAAAGAAAAGCTTACAATTAAATGCACTTTTGTTAAGAAAATAGGTTTCAATTATAACAAATACATTCCATAAAAAACAAATTCTTTCACTTAAAATAAAGTGATCCTACATAATAAAATATATTTTCACATAGATAAAATAGTTTTCACTCAACATAAATACTCACACTTTGAAATCGATAGTTGCACGAAGCTCTTACAAATGTCACTTATTCTTCTACCCTATATTAGGCCGACTATATTGTCTTTGATCCACGCAAAAGAATACATTACACTAACCAAACTATACCAACCCTAACATAACCTATTACAACTTAACTCACTTTATTAAAAGAATCCGTGACTAAGTGGAAACTATTACAATCAAAGTTTGAGTGTACTAAGTTAATACTATCTAACACAAAGTGCAATTATTTATAGCCCACAAAGAAATAATGATTCACTTATATACAAACCCCCCGATGTGAAACACGGCGACAGATTTTTTAATATGCATTGCAAAGCTATTTCACAACAGAATTACTCGCACATTTGCCAGCTTCGGTAAAAATCTTTGTCATATACGTATCAAAATAGTTCATCAGGAAGTTAATGACGTTCTGTGGGATTGCCCCGTGATGAATGCCGAACGATCAGAGCTGTTTGCTGGTGTCCGTCTTCATACGGGTCCAATAGGCCACGCTGACATGATCTCAACCAAGAAAAACTTTGAAACATTCGATAAATTTTCAACATCATATCGGGAGCGAGATATTCTCGATTACTCTTTAGATTCATCACGGGGTAGATTAAACTAGATTAAACCGTTACGGCGGATTCTCAGTATGTTAGCGTATATATAGGATACTTAATAATATCGCTTAAACTAAGTGGCTGTGCAAGATATATTTTCTTTTTCCCTCTCCATCTTTCCTTTTTTTAATCACTGTGTCAGTCATGAATATGATGAGTAAATTCGTTTATTTTGTTGATCGTTATTGCGTTATGGAAGGCGGCCGTGAAACAGCGGATGCATACACAAAATGAGTGGAGATGGGGCAACCAGTGTTTTTTTTTTTATGAACTATTTTAAATTAAATGTATTTTTATTATATTAAGTAGTCTATACTCTTATATTTTCTTTGTGGAAAAAGCATTTTGAAAATACCTAGAATCAAAATTTATAATTGATATTATGTATAGGTATGTGTTTATTAATGTTGGTATTAATATCTTAGGCAGTTTGTTGTCTGACTAGGTGAGAGACATGTTTTCCTTCACGCCTTCCTTACAAATGAAACATTTCCTCTATTCCATTACTAATTCCTAGTTGATGTTCAGTGAGCAAACAATTTGAATAAATTCCTTTATTTCAACTAGCAACACATAAAGTCTAAAGATACTTTTCAAAGAGGTGACACACGTGTCACACCTGTTTACACAACAAGTGGAATAACAAAGTTGTCGACATTAATTCATTTAAAATACCTACTCTGCAATAATTTTGATTCCTCAGTATCAAAGTGTAACAACTCAAATATCATAGTTCAGAGATATTTAGTAATCAAGTTTTTGGGCAGGTTCTAGTTCTATTGTACTGTAGTCTTTGTAGATTTTAATAAAATTGTAGGATTGACTTAAAAATAAAGATATTTATATGTATATTTTTTAAACCATATCCGCTCCCTATTCGGTGGATATGGCCATCACGAGACTCCTCCAAGCCAGTCTCCTCGCTTTCTACAAGGCCATCCTATCGTCCCGTAGCTCCGCCGAATACATCCTATGGATTTTCATCAGCGGCCTTCCAGGGCGACGGAATCCATCTGGTTGGTAGAAGAGACAGGCTGGTTTCAGGCTCCCCTGGATTATCCGCAGCACGTGTGCAAGCCAGGTCTATCGTCGCTTTTTTATTTTGGACGTAATAAGAGGCTGGTCCGTTCCTGACAAAATCAAACCACCGTACCCCTAGTATTCACCGCAACCATCTGTTTTCAAAGCACAGTATACGGTTACCCTGTGCCATGGTGAGGTGTCATAACTCACAACCGTAAAGCAGCACCGTCAAAATGCAAGCGTTGAATAAGTGGCACTTGGTTCTGACCGAGTACAACCGTGAGTCCCAGACGTTCCGCATTGAGTTAAAGGTTTAATTAAAAGTTAAAAGGTACTATTAATATTAATAATATTATGAACATAATCATATTTTTTTCTAATATTAATAATAAGAGTCTTCAGAGGCTCTAAATGGATTTTCGTAGTTGTTACAGTTTGAATCTAAAGTAATAATAAACACAGATTACCTCTTGTTACTTTTTTGAACTGGTAAATTTGGACTTCTCACACTTCGGAACTGAGGTATAGATTTATAATTCAGGCACTCTTTGATGGAAATAAGATTCAGATTAATGCTTGCATAAAATATACGTTTAAAATAGAAATGCGATACACAGTATTTTTTTCTTAAATGACAGTTAAACTGAATTTACCTGTGACTTTTATGGCTACCGGAACTGAAAAATTCCATATGGTAGAATGTATAATGTACTATTGATATCCTTGTGATTTTTTTGGCATGTGCTAAAATTTATGTGTGAAAATAGATTTGAATGGAGAATTAGGGGTGAAAGGTTTTGATTCGCTTTACCCTAAAAAAACTCTGAATAGTACTAATAAAACCTTTGGCCTTTTAACGTATTTCGAAGGTTTAATGACACGGCCCTTGCCCTTTTGATGTTCAATATGCACTATAAAATTATAATTATTATAATTAGGGTCAAATGAAGCATTTTGCATAACCAACCGTTTGAACCTTTTGGTTTTGTAAATAAGCGTTATGTCAGGACGCTCTTTTCAAAATATAGACATTAAAAAAAATGCGTGAAACAGTATTCATATTGCAACCGTAATATTGTATTGTAATATTGAAATTGTTTACGCTAAAATTTGTGTCATAAAAATGAGACATATGATATCGACGGTGTTTTGGCCAATTGATGTAACCCTCAAAGAATACGAAAATGTTAATTAATGATTGGATCTCATTTTAAAGACGAAAGAGCAGGTCTCGGCCAAATGATGTAAATTAAAAAAATAAATTTATTACTTTTTGGAATTGAAACATCATTTTACATTGGTTTAAATTCTGACTCGGCCATTTGATCTAAGCTATTATATCGGCAATCCCCTGTATGCAAACATGAGAATTTACAGAAGAGCATTTCAAAGAGTTTTTGATAAAAACCGTTTTTACTCTCTCCTGAACAATTTCAATTTTGAGGGTTACATCGATTGGCTAAAACACCGTCGATATAATATAATATGATCATATTCAGAATAGTGGCAGAAGGCGATCAGTCGAAAATCAGCTGTTTTGTTATTAGTAATTTGAAGAAATCCATGTGAATTAAGTCAATTTCGTCCACAGTTATACGGTATGCTAGTCATTATTCATGAAGAAGATCCATTGAAGAAGTGTATTTATTGTCCATTGTGAATCATTCATTTAAATTGAATTTTCGATTAATGGTTCATATTAATTGTGTCTCCTGTAAGCTAAGGTAAAACTGAAATATTTGCCATAACAGATTTCAGAAACTTGTTTTGTTTAGTGAATTTGCATTTTGCTATTGAAACAGCTCCTTCCCATGATAAAAAATATAGTATATCCATATCTTCGCATAGTAGTAGAAGACGACAAGTCAAAGATCCGCTGTTTTGAGTTATGAATGAAGTACGATATATTTTAGGACTGTCGATCGTCTGAAAAAACAGGCTCAACCATATTATTTTTACGTAATTTGAACAAATCCATATGAATGAAGTCAATTTCCTTCACAATTTTTCATGGCAAAAAACTGTAATCAACATTACTTATTTAATTACTAATACTTCGATTAATTAAATCGAATTCGTAATTGATAAACGAATCTCATAAAGTGGTAAGTTTAATAAATAACGGCTAAGGTATGTAAATACAGAGTCTTAAATGTTAATTATCCTTCAACAAGGTTTTTTGACTTACGGATATATTACTTGAAAAGACACAGAAATAAGATCGTCGTTTATCAAATCCTTTAAACGACAATCAAATGGGAAATATAATTATTTCAATACTGTAGGAAGTTGTAATTATCTTCACAGTTATAAAAAGTTGGCAAAATTCCTGCATGACACTGGTATGCAATGTATTATATATTACATTACTATGATAATAGGCATATGGGTAAAAAATCGACATACGGGCTTGAGTTTCCTTTCAATGTGATTAGATATCTAGCAGTAAATTTCTATTTTCTTTTCATTTCAGTTCCTCATCATCAGTGAATCCATTATTACCAACTATGTTCGTGTTATTACCTTCAGGTTGCCGTGACCTTCGCTTTCCACAATGCTTCCGGAAATCGTACTCTATTGGGTTGGTACTGTTGGTAGCAATTATGTCTTTAATACAACACTTGCCAAGTCGATTAATTCCTTCTTTTTCGAAAAATCCTGTCAATTTGGCTTCCGCTATTTAGAAAATGGTTTAACATTTCGACCTTTAGTCTTGATGGCATCGTGTTATTTCTTCTACACATTTGTTGTTTAAGTGTTTGACATCCACACATTCATTTCCCGTTGCTCTGTTCTAATATATGACCATGCCGGCCTTTGTTATACAAAAACTTCACTATTTGCAGGAAAAATGATCCGACACAGTATGTATTTGATTTATTGTTTCCTTTTACTTTAATGCAGTTGAAATTATGGTTTTTATCAGGATATTTAGCAGGATAACACCCGCAAAACCCGGTCAGCGCGTTTTGTCTTAACCACAATGATACATGAGAGATGTTGATAAATGACAAGCTTTTCAAATATATCTTTACTCTGCATAATCAAAAGAAGGTTAAGTTTAGACAAAAAAACTGATGAAACATTTATGCAGGTGTTTTAATTATAATTATTAAATTCAATCGATTTCGGATGCAACTTAGTATACATTTTGGATTTATCAATATGTACACGTGATTGAGAAATTCAGTATTTAATAAATTATATTACTTATTATCGAGTGTTCATAATGTTTTTAGTACGTAGTGAGAAGTGAGTTATCTTCAAGTTTATCAGCCCAAAGAATAAAATCAGACAATGTCAAAAGGTTTATGTTAAAGTTGTAAAATAATGATCATCGTTATCATAGATGACATGGAGACCATCCAAAATTCTTCTCATTACTTCCACATCCATTTATCTAATAATGTCATACTCGAGAAATATCAATTAAATATATTTAAAAATACCAACATAAAATGAGAAATTTGTTATTACTTGAGAATTTAGAAGGCCGCATGTTCCTCACCTCTGGCAATGGTGTAATTTTTACACCACGACCTATGGCTAAGATTGAAACGACTTTGACTACAAAGAAAATCGTCGGATTTTCCTTTCGAAGACAGAGATTGTTGAAATATTATCAGTCTTTTGGCAATTCTAATTTTCTTTGTTATCTGCAGATAATGAAGTATTTCTTTCAGCTTCCTGTCCTAATTTGACGATACAGTGATCGGTACAAAACTTGTTTTTTATTACTAATTCTATTATTTATTTAGCTATTTGGAGACACACCAAAGCATTGAAATTATGTTTAAAAGCATCCATGTTAAAAAACAGGAATAACTATTTATATAGGACATAACTAGGTAAAAACTATATTATACATAACATAATGTATTTAAAAGCTGGTTTTTTTACGGTAAGATAAAATCCATTCATTGCTCAAAAGTTATCACACTATTTTAGTGATATTTAGTAATCGCGTCCCTAACTTGCAAAGATTACAAAGATTACAATTGCAAAGATTTAACGTATGCATCTGACGGCCAATGAAGTAGTGTTGTCGAGGTAGTCCGGTTTCTGCCCGTGTTTATGTTTCTGTTCTAGTATTATCATGTTATTCTAGGTCGCCATCTTTATTGGTTCGTTCCCTACAAATATATGAATTTTACTTTATGCGAATATATTCAACATTCAACATTTCACTCAACACTATTATTTTCGTATATTATTAATAATTTTGTTATTACATTGGTTCTCTTTGAGAAGCATTTAAAAAAACAATTAAAGAGTATTTCTTTATCTAAATTTAACCAAAATTAAGAGATAGTTGTTTTGCTAGGATGTTCAACGAATAATTTTGTAAATTTCGACTATGTTTTGAGAAGCACAGCTTAAAACGAAAAGACAAGCTGTTATGAAAAATAGTTTTATCGTACATGTCAAATTGTGCATAATCATTTAATTGACAACGCCACATTCCAACTGCATACCATAACGTGTTGATAACTTCTACCTCATGATAACTTAACGTTTTTATTAAAAATATTATCATTAATATAAATAAATTATAAAGTAGTCACATCGAGAGTGGCAACACATAGTACTGTACATAGTATCAACATGTAAAGATGCAGCAATATTGATTATTAAATTATGGATGTACAATAGAACCACAATTGTGTGCAAAAATATCGTTTTTAATTAAAACCGGTAAATGGGTAAAACAGTGTCCTATTTACCAATATATTTTTTCAGAGTTTTATTTGCATCATAGATTAAAAATATTATCATTAATATAAATAAATTGATTAAGTAAAAATTGCATCCACAGAGAGTGGCAGCTCCTCAAATAGTGAATTAAATTTTGAATCATAGTTAATAAAAGTAATTTGAAGAGAAACAAAGCAAACTTTAAACGTTTCAGTGGATACAAATATGTCTCTTCAAACGGTAAATGCGTTCGTGATAAACCTTCAAAAGTTATTCAAAAGTTCTGTGCTAAAACTTGTTTTCAAAATTATTATTTGTTAAACCATGTTCGCACTCAATTTTTTTCCCTAGCTTTATTTTCATACTGAAACTATTATGTGGAGTCCACGAAGCGGTCTCCTAGATTCCTGGTTAAATCAGTGCTAGGGTGGGTACAGACTAAATCTTTATATACCTTTACCGCATGTCAGCTAGCTAAGTACTGCTATCCAAAAAGATTATGACAGCTGAGGGCTTTTGTGTGAAAACACTTAAGAAAAACCCATTACGAGAATGATTGTCTTTGAATCATTTGAAAAAGTTCAATTCTTGACAAGAATTGCTCGAATACCAACTTTCATATTGGAGTCTCTCGCTGCTTTCACAGATTTTTTGAACGCTGAATTTTGCTCGGACTTGTTTGATGAAACGCTTTTGAGAGAAATAATCACGTAAAAAAAGGAACCACCCATTCCGAAAATTGCGTAAAAATGAAATCGCGCAAATAAAAATCGCGTTAAAAGAGGACGGAGTGTATAGTCAATGTGGCCATTGAACAAAAAGGTTTGTATAGCACAGGTTTAATGCTTAATAATAACGGTAAAGATTTTTATCGCGATACTTTACCCAAACTTGACAGTAAGTATTAGAATCTTATCAATATAAATATTCGAAAGTGATAATCGGCTGTGAAGAAATAACGGTTTATAATATAAAAATTATTTGCTTGCATTTTTTTGATTATCATTGAATAAAAAATAATGTATAGCCAGAAACGTTGTCTTCGCTAAGACAAAATTAAAACTATCTTACTCATTCAGTGATGCGATTTTTTATTAAAAGTTTGGGTACGCATTGTTATATAATACCTATGTAGACATGAATTTGTCGTAAATAAAAACATGTTTTGCCGGGTCAAGTGTTTAGGTTTGCAATGGTGTAATGACTTCGGTTACGTATCTCACGGGCTCGAATCGCAGCACGGACGGTTTCATAAACAGATTTTTCAATTGGCATGGATGTTCCATCCGATCCTAAAACTGGGCATAGCGATAGCGATTAGTTAATCACCAGTTTTTTCTTAGCCCTATCCTTCTATCCCTACTTTATTTGAAAAAGAGAGGTTGAGCAACTGAGTTACAATAATTCCTCGTGGAAAAAACTTCTAATGAGATACCTCCATAGAGAGGCCATACGCTCCACACTGGAAGTGGACATGGTTTTAAAAAAACACAGTTATTATGTCGAAATTTTCTTTTTGTTACTTCGGTAAAAATCTACTAGTCGTTTAATTTACAGCAGTTGTCGTCAACATTTAAATACCTACCGCCCAGTTGTGTACCTTTGTTGATGGCGAAATTTCCTCACCGCTCACCATTGCTGCAATAATTCAAGTTGCGTCACCTAGTATTTTTAATCTGGATAGGGTTTTGTAAAAATATGTACGTGAATTCATATTTTTATTTATGATGAATATATTTAATTTTAATTAATTTTTAAATCATCAATAGAACACAGTCGCCTGTTTATACAAACTTAACTCGTGTATGTGGCTACGGAGCTCATTCGTTGCTCCTTCGTCCACGGATATACATTGAGAAGTGACGGTAAACTATTACATTCAATGTTTAGCGTTGTAATTTTAAAAAACTTTACGATTTTTTTTAAATTTATTGTTATTTAGTCTAAGCTGAAGTAATGATACTATGCTTATTATTTAACAATATGCTCTAAATGCGACGTGTATGTTTGCAAAGAGCGTATCAGCTAAGCCTTATTTGTACTGTGTTTAAGCTGAATTCAACTGATTCTACTGAATTGTGGTAAATATGCATTACAGTGGCGGCCGGTGACAGGAATATTAGGGAGTGCAAAAAAAGATTCACATATTTATGCAAGAAATCCATCCTCCACATATTGGATTTTGAAAGTACTATCAGACATATACGAAAATATAAGTCTGATATTGGCGATATCAACTGTTTCTCTTCACCAGGGTTTTAAACCTTTCCTGCGGATTAATTTCGACGGACCACCTTTTTCTTTTTTTTGGGTAGGTAATATCAATATGAATTTGAGTACGTCTAAATTTGTTACAGCCTTGGCAGCATATACAACCATTCCAGGTTGTCGCGGATGATAGTTTGGGAAACCTTGTCTGTCTTTAGTCGTGGTATTTCTCAAAATGAATTGATCCTTTTTAAATTTTAGAAGTAACACTCACTTTCGACGGAAGTCATCGATATTGTATAAATTATTTGTAATGGCTTAACGGTTTAGCTAAATACTACATGTATTTTTTATTCGTGAAGAGTTGAAGTATAGACAGGGCTCCAACGACATCGTAAAAATCTTCTCTGCTGTATAAGACGGTTAGTTCAATTTAAGTTTAAATTCGAAATCATATGTTAAGGTTACCGTATTAATGTCTGCAATTGGAATAATTCTGTATTAAGCCGGAAATTTTTCGCATAAGTATTTTTGGGAAAGTAATTTGTAGAATTCAATATAGAAGAATATAAAAAATATTAGAGGAAGGTGTATTACGAAACTGAACCAGATACACAGTTGAATATTATGGAATAGGTAAGGCCAGCCAGGTAGAAAACTATTCTATTTTAAATATTCAATAATATCTACACGGTATTATACACGATCATAGTTATAATTTTATAAATTGTATTCATCACTCCAAAGTTATAATGGTAGGTAAATATTATTCTTATTGAAGAGCGTATAGTTAAAGAATCATATTGAAATTAAATGAGCTTACTACGCTTGTTCCACTGCTCTTTTTCATTCTTACAAATGACTGTTACAGGCTTGTAAACGCAAACGTCAAGTCGCTTTCGGGTACGTTCGGGAATTTCCGCCAGGGAGATCAATGCTCAAAACAGTCCATACAAAATCCCCCTTCGCGTAGTTCATACTGTTGCAACGTCACAAATATGTCAAAATACATGGAACATTTCAGACGTCTAAGGAGTGCAAAAGAATTTATGCTCCTACCGCGTCATCGACCGACTTTCATGCGTATTCTGAATCGACGCAGAATACGTTTGCTAGTCGTGTTTATTGATCATCGTTTCCTCCAATATTTTCCTATGGGAAACACGAGGAAAATTTAAAATTAGTGAATTGGTATAATTAATTTATTTGAATATCGTTTATTAATGGAATATTTTGATGGGACTTATTGGAGTGCAGTGCACCCTTTGCTCCTTTACAAGAGCCGTCCCTGATGCATTATATTTAAAAAAATAAGACCCAATTTGCTTTGTACTGCTTCCTAAATTCTTTATAATGATAAGAATCGGTTTCGCTCATCGCGAGCATTATCAATATAAAAAATGTGGATGTACATAGTATATACCCAACAAACTGTGTTTTATTTTTTTAAACATAATGCCTTTCCACCAAGAAGTGGCGGATACCACCTTAAAAGTGAGGTTTACATTAAGTGGATTCAATTAAATGTAACTTCATTTGTCTTTCAAAGTCTAAAGAAATTCGATCAAAGTGACATTGGATCGACAGTCAAACCGGATTTGGGAGGCACCAGCTATACGAGAGTTCTAGTATCATAACTCGGAATCTCCTTCAATGCTTGTTTTTGCCAAATCAAGAAAAACAGTTTTCATACTACAGTTACAAATGCATATATAAATAAAACTGTGGAACAGACGTTTACACCATGATATGTCAACAAACACTGGTGGCCATGATAGTACAATACTGCCCTCTGAATGAAATGGACATTATTAGTTTTGAAAATGAACAACATTTTCACATTCATTTTAGATGGCAGTTTTTATGTTTATTCATAACTTATTTTTTGAATATGCTGATTATGAGTTATGATAATAGACCCCTCATATGGCTTAATATGTTTTTTACATTAAAACGCTATTTATTTGTACTTCCTACTTTTACTTCCTACAAGGTCACAGCAATCAGGATATAAAAACACTTGTTATGTACAAATAAAACTCTATTCCTATTGACTGTTGTTAAATATTATTTTCTACACTATGAGTTATGAGGTCCCACAGGACGTACAATGATAAAAAATATCATAATAACTTATGAAATGATAACCGTACATTTACGCCGTTTTACATTTTTTTTTATCAAAGCACACCTCAAAATAATGTACAATCTTGTTGCATTCCCTTATCAATTATTATGTTATCAGTTGGTTCATTAGGGTTGTCACACTGTTAGATTTATTACGTATCTACTCAAATGATAAATATTTTCGGTTAAAATCTGTAATTAATATTTTTGGATATTTTGAAAAAACCTTTTCAGATACAATTATTTAACCGAATAGTCGGCGTTCTTAGGTGCTTGTTAATTAGAATCAACTACTCTAATTATTAATTAATTCAGTTAATTAGAATGAACTAATCGGTTGCGGTCCGGGTTCAAAGCGTACGGACTCTTTCCCAAATTTGTTTTTTGATGGGATGTGTGATGTGTATGAAGGTGAACGGATAAAACCGTACAGGAAAAATCGTACAGGAAAAAACCGGATACGGAAAAAAGCGGACATGGAAAAAAGCGGACACTGAAAAAGCCGCACACTGAGTATGAAAAAGAAGTATTGACATTTAAAATACTCACTTTTAAGGTGTTAACTCTCAATTCTTGGTGGAAAGACATTATATTTTAAAAAATAAAACACAATTCAATTGTACTACTTCCACATGTTCATAATGATCAGGACCGGTTTCGCTCATCACATGTTTTGTTTTATTAAAAAAAAAAAAATTAAAATACTTCTTATCGTTTGAGTTGTGGATAAATTGTATTGAGACATTTATACAGGTAATTATTAGTCAGCGTCCGTGGCCCAGTTGGTAGCGTCGTGGTCTACCGTCTACGGATGTCTCGGGTTCTCGGTGCGGACAGTTTTCATAAATTGATATTTCAATCGATTTATGGATATCTGTTCGTAGTCTGAGTGATTGTGATGTCTAAAACTCCCTCCACACTCACTTATTCCATCCTCACAGGATGTAGCGAGAGCAATCAGCTAACCACTAGTTCTGTCATGGAAAAAATTTTGTTGGGATACCTCCATTAGGAGACGATATGCTCCACATTGGGAGTGGACATTGTAAAAAACCGCTTAATTCTAACGGTGTGATTAATATAGTATATAATAAATATTAAAACTTTTGTGTAATTCAGTAGGTATGATTCGCTTTTTGCTTATCTGGAAAGCATCTTTAGACCAATGACAATATAAATACTTAAAATTAAAATTGATAGCTTTGTTATTCCACTGGTTTTATCACTAACGTGACTTTAAGCCTCTTTAAGAAGCATCCTCAGACTAACCATATCGCAAGGTTATTTGAAAAAAATCATAATTTTAATAAAAACAATAACGTAGAAATACTAATACAAAAAAAGGTTTTAAAATAAATAGCTTAGAGTTTTTAGAAGTTAATAAAACCATTAACAGTAATCGAGTATTAGTAAATAACATTTTAAATAGAACAGACGGCTAACCACTATTAAATTTATTTATCGTAGGATTTTCACCTCCAAACACTAATAATTGATTTTTATCATCAGTCTTTATGCCTTACCCCCCTCCCCACGTCAAGTAGAATGGAATAAAGCCCACCCTACCCTTTATTTTTGATGTAAGAATTAGAATCATTGTTTACATTTGAAATAAATAACCTCTAGTCTGAAGATACTTCTTAAAGTGGCGAAACGCGTCACGTTAGTGATAAAACTAGTGGAATAATTAAGATATCAATTTTATATTAAAAATGAATTTCCACAAAGTTACCACCGAATCCATAGAAAATATATAAATACTTTTCTATGTCGGACTAATGTAAATTGTTGCTAATTTTTCGTTACATTTATAATCTTACACCTAATGGTCGGTGTTCATCTACCAAATTATGACTCACAGTGTTCTGTGAGCGCAAAAAATTCTTAGATAAATACCGACCATATGTAACAAAACTATTATGTAACAAAATAATAATGAAGCTTCAAAAATAAAGTAAATAATGAAGTAAAGAAATCTGTCGAAATGTGTCTATGAAAAACACCGCAGTGCGTTTCCGCTTCATTCATCCGAGTCTGACTGATGAATCGTGACAAGTTTTCATTCCTGGAAAATTTGGGTAAATTTATGACAGGACACTTAATGACATCTTCTCGGTTGTGTATTTGTGTATGTGCTGTGTGAGTTATCCTTTACAGCAGTTGTCAACCATAATGTTGAATACTAAATTACGATAAACAAACAAAGCTTACTTATTCATCGTATTAATAGAAATTGCAAACCACACATTTTTCAGAGGAGAGTAGCGCTTATACTTTTTTTGTGTTTCAACAACGAACGAGTAGTATGGTTTTATTACACATAACAAAAGTCAAATTTCAATTGAAGAAATGGAGGATGTTGGTTTTATGTATCCATTTTCTATATGGATGTATTAGACATCTTAAATTGCAATACTCTCTCATGGCGGTAATAGATAAAGGCTATATTTATATTATACTATGTTATGTAACTTTATTTTTTACTAGTGGGAAGGCCCGTCATAAATGACGGTATTGAAATTGAAATACTGAATGTCTAAAGTAGCTGTTCTTTAGTTTCCATACTGACCGACTGATTGTTTGTTTGCCTCGGAATTTGCATCACGTCAGAACTGTGTATATTGGTTATTTACACCGCGAAGAAAGTGAATTATAAGAAAATTTCATACCTACATGTGCATGTGATAATAATAAAACGTCTACATCTACGCCTACAGACAGGTCTTGGCTATTATATATAAGATTTAAAAATGGATCGCAGTGGGTTCATGAACTTGGTTTACTGCTTTCATCTATAATAATCATTTGACACATTTGAATTTTTTGGCAAATAATTTCTTTGTATAATTTCATGATTCTTAGTTACCATTTTAACTAGTCATACATCACACAAGTTTTGATTTTGTATCATTGCGATATACGGCTAGCCACCAATGCGTATGGGCATTAACGGTCTTCAAAGATGAAAAACGCTTGGATGTTTCCTTAAATAATGGAGTATGTGATTCATTACTTTGTTTTTGATAGTTTATCAATATCCAACTATTAAATAAACGATCATTAACATTGGATTTAAGAAATATTGAGTATGATGTCTGAATTGAAAAGATCAGGTTTATGATGACTGATCGTTGGCCATTCTCAAATATCCTAATCTATAAAACGACCAAAGATGGATTGGTATTGCAGTAAGACCGGTAAAATTTCATTCAACTGATTGGACTTGCTTGCAGCACTTGATTGAACTCATTTAGTATAAGATGATGTCGTAAAAAGATGGTTAATTCTAAAAGATATTTTAATTTGTGTAATGTGTTTCGGCAACACACAATAGCGATCGCCTAATATTCATGACAAAGTAGTTATGCCAAAATATTGATCGACAAATAAATACTTATTAATTAATTGCAATGCACAATAACGGGAATTCAAAAAATATTGCTTACCCAATTTTATCATGCATTTTTCAGTGACAAAATTCTGTTAAACGAAATTAATTTAAATTCTTAAAATTACCTACTCGCTTTTTATATGACAATAGTTCTGTGGAGTTATGGCTCAAGCTGCTATGTCCGTTTTTGTCATATTGGGTTCATTCTCACTATAAAATGTTCGTCAGCATGTGGTGGAATACATCGGCATGCTAGTCATTATCCATTGAAAGTGTACATTTAATTAGAATTTTTTATATTATTCCATGGTCCATATTTCTTCTCCTGCAAACTAAAGTAAAACTGCTTATCAACTTGTGTTATAACGCCACAGTATTCATGTTATTCGTTGGACATCTTTAAGCTCTCGATGACAATTTAAAAAAAATGTTGTTAATCACTTTTATCCATCCCATTTTACAGCTGTCATTTTGTGCAAAGAGTTTTCGAAATTCAAACTGAACTTATTGTGGATGGGCGCTAAACGTTATACAAATCATTATTTGTGTAAATTTATTGTCTTCGCTTTGGTCCATCAAGTTTCATTCAAAGCTAGAATTCGTTCCGGACGTTCAAAATGTCATTTAGTTAGCGCCCCCTTGCCATATCCTGTTTGCCTAATACAATGATGTTATCGGGCTGTTGTTTAATCCTTAGTTTATATGAAAAATAATGGTAGAAACTTTCCTTTTTTATATTTTTAACATAACATTTCGTGATCAACTTACAAATAATAAAACGATAATGTTGAAAATCTATAAACCAACTTTACTGTATTGATTTAATTGCCATTTCATTCTATGATAAAATTAACTGTTTTTTTGTTCCTATTTCGGCTGATGATTGATTTTTCGATCGATTTACGGATATCTGTCCTAAGGTATGGATGTTTGTGATGTCTAAAAATACCCTCCCACCCATTCGATCCTAACTCACTAGTAGTCCTGTTTTAACCCTATCCTTATATCTCAAATCTTTTCGAAAATAAGAGAGGTTGAGTAACTAAGTAACAACTAGTTCAGATACTTCCATTAGGAGGTTTTATGTTCAACACTGGGAGCAGACTTGGTTAAGAAAGAGATTTAGCTTAGTTCTGACGATGGCGGTATTATCAATTTCATTATGATTAATGTTATAAGCTATAAAATATAAAATAAACATTGAATCTTCTGTGTAAATAAGTAAGTGTGATTGTGTATGTGTGACACGTGTTTCGCTTATTTGGAAGGCATCTTAAGACTAAAGGTAGTATAAATATTTATCTATATATCTATTTAACATTTAGCATATAACATTATTTATTGATTCAGTATCATTACTAGATTGTAAACGAACCCGTTTTCTGTTGTTTTTTTTTGTGGCGAAAGATCACCTCGTCACTAGAAATTTTTATTGGCAGTTTATGTACAGGTATATTTTGAATAAATTTCCATCTTTTGTTTCATTGATTTTAAAGAAAAATTTGATTATCAGATGATTTGATTTAATTTTTTTAAGTTCTTTTTATGATTCTGCATAACGTGTCATAATTATTTTTAAATCATGCTGGAATTGCGCAGGCTGCACATAATGCAGTGCAATATGTGATTTTTTCTTTGGTTTAAAACTGTGTCAAGTAAAAAAACGATGTAAAAAAATATATCGGTTTTTTTTATTTTGGACCGCGTTATTTCGAATCCCTACAAAAAGAGAATTTGGTGTATTCAACATTAGCTCAGGCCTGATCAAACTTTTTGGCCAACGCATCATATTAAGAAGTCAAAATGAATAGTGGGCCGCAAGTGAAATTCTATTTAGCTTAATAATTATTATCATGAAAAAGGAACTTAAACATAGAAATAAGTGATTCTCTTAAAATAACTTAATAAGACAAATAAAACTTACATCTTTCAAGTTTAAATTTTTTTAGGTGCCGATTTTCTAGATGAGATTCTTAAAACTGCTTGTAAATGTTCATCGATGATACTTGATCACAGCTTTAAATGAGATTTATGAAAACGTTCTCTCACATACTATATAAATTGATTCAAATTTCAAAACTACAATAATAGCCAAATAAAAGTACGTGTCGGGCTTTAAACCCAACTGTGAACAGGTAATAGCAAAATTTGAGTATACACTTTTTTTAAGAGCTTTATTTTACAAATGCTGTAAGCATCGAATTGACGTCAAATAATAATATAAAAAACTTATTCATTAAAACAATAGATGCAAGACTATGGCGTCCCCCACGTGGCGTTAAAAAGAGTTTTCAATTCATTGTTGGTTTCTTTTACCAAGAAGTTACAGACAAGGTTAATTGTGTAAGAAATATTGTACTAACTACTTTGAGTTCCATGAACACTCGGACAATAGAAAAATATGTTATGGGTCTTACTATAAATAAGTATTATGATATTTCTCAGTTCTTGAGTCAAACGGGTAAACGGTTTTGAGTTTCATCCTAATCGTTTTGAGCGGTAAAAGGTTGCAATCCCAGAATATACACTTTTAAACATAAACTTATTGATAAAATTACGCACTGTATGTGATGGTTTTATTCCCCTTCTATACCCTTGCTATTTTATCCTGAAACCGGGACATGGATAGTGAGCGATAACTTTAGTACAAGATCATGTTAGGAAATGACTATTCGTATTATCTCTAAAGAGATAGGTCAAACAAACTACTTACAAGCATTTTTAAAAATATCCAATATTCTCTGTCCCTCGCCAGTCTTCTTTCTTCCTCCCAGGTCATTCCAGCGTCCCGTAGCTCGGCCGAATACATCCTATGATCGTCATCAGCGACCTTCCAAGGCGACGGAATACATGACATATCCAATCAAATTTTGAATAAGCAGGTATTAACTATAAAAAGACCGCAAAGAATACTATACGTTATTTTATTTTGCTGTGCTTTTGCTGTAGTATTCACTGTACATACCATGAATTTGATTTAATTGAATAAATTTATCTTTCCAGAAATTAACAATAAAGGGAATCTCTGAGATATATAAAGTTCACTCAATCAAATTGTTATTAAATAAAGCATGACTTCAAGGACATAACATGTAATTTACTTTTATTTACATACCTTAACAATCATTTTTTAAACTAACCATTTTATGTGATTCGTTTATCATTTACGAATTTGATTTAATTATTAATAATTCTTTTTTATAGTATTACTAATGATATTTTTTTGCTACTAATAACTTTGAACGAAATTGACTTAATTCATATTGATTTCTTCAAATTATGTAAAAAATAAATCGAAAATATCTGAGCTTGTTTTTTCAGACGTCGAGACGTTTCAGACAGAAGATTGACCGTCCTAAAATCTATCGTACTGCATTCATAACTCAAAACAACCTATTTTCGACTTATCGCCTTCTACCACTATGCGACGATATATACTATATTTTTTAATATGGCAAGGAGCTGTTTCAATATCAAAATACCTGTTCACTAAGCAAAACAAGGTTCTGAAATCTGTGGCGTTATGGCAGAAATTGATATGTCAGTTTTACCCTAGTTAACAGGAGATGAAATACGAACCTTGGTAAATTATCGAAAATTCAAATTAAATGGATCTTCTTCATGAATAATGACCAGCATACAGAATTTTGCCTCCGCGTATTGTAAATATTTTATTATGAGAATAAACCCAATAAATCGATATTGATTTTGGAGTAAATATAATATGGTAATTTGTTATTTTATAAATCTATTATTTTGTGTTATGATTGGACGGATAACCACATTTTTTTAAAATTCTGTAGACCCTAACTTGATTTAGTACGAGAAATTCAGTGAATTCCGATATATTTCAACTATTTAACTTTTTTATGGTGCCAACGATCTATAATATATATAATAGTTATATCTTATCATTTAACAATCTTCGCGCTAACATGGATTTATTTACTTTATTATCAATGTAGTCGTATTAGTTATATTTCTTATCAAACAAATAAATAACAGCTTATACAGATTAGGATTACTGGCATAGCAAAAATAATATCTGGTTACTTACGTAAGGGTAAGGGTAAGGGTAATAGTTAAATTTGTACGACAGAGACATCTATTGATGAAAAAAGTGGTTTATGTTTTTTTACAACCATTTGTGTAATGATTATTATACAGTGATAAATTAATTGGACGAGTAAAAAAATTTAATGGCTTAAATTTGAACAATTTATTAAATATTTGATTTTTAAAGCGCTAGAATTTTGAAAACATCTTATATATATATATATATATATGATTAGTGAGTCTGAAGATGCTTCTTATACAAGCGAAACATGTGTCGCATTCAGTAATACAGCCAGTGGAATAACTAAGTTTTCAATTTTAATTGTATATTATACATTTTATAGACTTTAGGACGATCTACCGTCTGAAAAAACAAGCTCGGCGATAATGCATGTATTTTTTACGTAATTTGAAGAGATCTACATGAATTTTTCATAAATTTCGTTCAAAGTTATTAGTGATAAAAAGCTTTAATTCATATGTCTATGAAAAAAAGATTACGAACTATTAAATCGAATTCGTAAATGATTAACGGGTTTTTAGTTTGAGAATTAATGGTTAAGCTATGTAAATAGAAAAATTTGAATTTAATGATTTTTAAAAGTCGATTATCTCAAAACATAGCTTTTTGACTTGACTCCTTCTACCAAAATAACTACGGTGTGTACTTAAATAAAACAATAGTTAATAACTTTCAGCAGTGGCGTGGCATTACGCCATATGTATTTTATTAAAGAAAAGTTAGGATACTTGCTTAGTACCTATATATTCTATAAAATCGAAGTTATAACTGTACATTTTTCTAAACGTATTCTCACCCCCCTAAGCGCAAACGAGAATATAATGAATTGAGACGGAGTAACTCTTGTGGTTGTTTATAATAAAAACATTATTTTAGTGAGAAATTCACCCCTCGAAGTATGTTCTTAGATGTGCAACCCTCGTCGATACAATCGCAGCAAGTTGGTATCTCGGCTAGTATGACAGATTTATGACTTTTAAGATAAACAAAAATTTCGACCAAGGAAATTTTGCCGCTAACTGTACCTATGTAACTGTAGAAAAAAATTTTTTTTTATGAAATAGTCACCAGTAGATACTGAAGCTACTTGTTATCAATATTAGTAATATATAGATGGTTCTGTTAATACTCGATATAGTGGCACAATAATTAAAAAGAAAATAAAAGCTATCAGGTATGCAATGCATGTGTGTTTATAAATTGGAAGTAACTATGTTATTTCACTGGCTTTCTCATTAATTTGACAAATTCAGTGGAATAGCAGAATGGAATAACGGCTTGTTTTCCACACTGGCTACTTTAATATATTATATGGATTCGGCGGTAGCTATGTGGAAATTCATTTATCAGCGATTTTCACTAAAAATAAAGTGATCCCACATAATAAAATATATTAAACTTAGGAAAAAATATTTTCTAATAGATAAAATAGTTTTCACTCAATATAAATACTCACACTTTGAAATCGATAGTTACACGAAGCTGTAATGAAATATCACTTATTCTTTCTACCCTATATTAGGTCGTCTATATTGTCTTTGCTCCACGCATTAGAATACATTACACAGACCAACCCTAACATAACCTACTACAACTTAACTGACTTTGTTAAAAGAATCCGTGAATAAGTGGAAACAATTATAGTCAAAGTTTGAGTGTACTAAGCCAATACTATCTAATCCAAAGTGGAAACTATCGACATAAAAGTTCAAGTGTACCAAGTGAATACTATCTAACATGAAGTGCAATTATTTATAACCCATATTAAAGTAGCCAGTCAGGCAAAAAGGGTGATTTTATCTAAAAATACTTCTTAAAGAGGCGAATCGCGTTACGTTAGTGACAAAGCCAGTAGAATAACAAAGTTACAAATTTTAATTTTATATTGAAATGGATTTCCACAAAGTTACTGCCGAATCCATAGAAAATTATGGAACTAACTCATTAATATAATTATTTTTATATAAAACAATTTCTTTATGGCATTAAATAGAATCTTTAACATTTTAATTTCGTTTATGTATAATGTGTGTACATTCTTGTCATAGTACTTAAACCAATTGTTTGATATACCTTGTAATTATTAAAATTCAAATTCATGTAAATATCTTTGTATGTATGTATATTTCATCAGTTTATAATTCTCACAATGAGAGAAACCAGTCCTGATCATTGTGAAAATTTTACAAGTAGTACAAACAAAAAATTGTTTTATTTTTAAATACATTGTCTTTCCACGACGAATTAACTCTAGTTAACACCTTAAAAGTGATTATATAAAAGTTAAATGATGGTCATTAGACAAACCAAAAGTACTTGTTTTAAGTATTATAGAATATTAGTCTGCTAAATGAACACATATGGTTGGGTTGCAGCAGGTATATCAAATATATGGGTTGCGACATCCGCTGCCATATTTCTATTATCTAAATTTATCTGAATTTATTTTAATATAAAAAAAAAGAATTTTATATGGGAAAATATTAAATTAATACAAAATCTGTGGCCGAAAGAATCAATTATCAAATCCGGGCAAGGAAAGTTTCATAAATTGATTTTTCAATCGGTTTCTAGATTTCTGTTCGAATGCATGGACGTTTGTAATGTCTAGAAATTCCCTCCCTTACATCGGATCCTAAGAATGGGGCGTAGCGAAAGTGATTAGCTAATCACTAGATCTGTCCTAGCCCTATCCTTCTATCCCATCTCTCTTAAAAAATGAGAGGTTGCGCAACTGAGTAACAAGCAGCCAGTCCATAGGGAGCAGACATGGTAAAATAAAATATGAAATAAAGTTTGTTTGGTCACAGTGCAGAATATTGCAGACAGACAGACAGGCAAAACAAAGCAAATATATCGATGGTGTTTTTGGCCAATTGATGTAACCCTCAAAAAACATGAAAATGAGTTTAGGATGTGGTCTCATTTTAAAGACAACAGAGCAGGTCTCGCCCAAATGATGGAGATTAGAAAAATCAATTGACCACTTTTTGGAAGGGCAACATCATTTAACATTAGTTTTAGTTTTAAAAATTCTGAACCAGCCACTTGATGGCAGCCACAATTATATTGACACTTCCTACCTATAATCCCGTGTCTGCACACATGAGAATTCACAGGAGTGCATTTCAAAGGTTCATAACGCAACTCACCATATAATGTTTTCGATAAAAACATTTATTACTTTCTCCTGAACAATCTTAAATTTTAAGGTTACATAATTGGTCACAACACCGTCGATATGATTTTTTCAATTTTCATTTACCATGAGAAGTTAATTTGTACGTAAAGCGTCAGCAATTTTAGTAATTAGGCCCTCGCTTATAAATAAGTTTGACAGACATGTGTAAAGAATACTTAGATCTATTTATGAATGGCCCATTTTTTCATGCAGTGTCTGCGAAACAAGTGTGTTCGGGTCAATGTGGGAAGTGAGTTTTGCGCGCGGTGGGGTCCCGCTCTCAGCTTCGTCATGACGAGAAAAAAAGGTTCACAGGTCACACAGTTGTCGGCGCTAGTCGCTCTTTGCAACGAATATCCTTTATCTTTGTCTAACTTGGCGCTTCCCAAAGTGTGAGTTGGATTACAGTACACATATATTTTTATTGATTTATCTGTAACGCAGCACACACATATCGTCACCCTAGATGTCAAGGGAGTCAAGCCACAAAATCATAAAGCTTTTGTGTAACAAAAAAGTAAAAGAAAGGCGAAACTTTGAACATAGACACTTTGTGATGTTACGCCGGAAGTTTTAGTTAACAACGTTAAGACACATAGGGTCATTTCGCTAGTGGTTGGCCATTTAGGTGACAGGTGTACTTTCAAAACGGATTTTGAGTCAATGAATGATAAATAGATATTTTATTCGCTGTTATTCCATTAAAAAGGGATTAAGTAATGTAGCCAACTAAAAATGAAATAGTTGATATTGTACCAAGCGTTAAAATAATAGAAGTTTACAAAAAATGTCAATTCTCCAAGAGGTCGGCCCCCAAAACCCAATGGTCGACCTTTCGTTGCCCAGTGTTCGGCCATCACTATGAAACTTCATAAAAATCGCGAAAGAAATTACTGAGAATAGGCAGAACAATAAAAAACATAATTATACAAAGCATGACAATATAGAGTATATTTTGCTAGCAATCCCCATACTACATGAATTTGTCGAAACATGCGATGTAAAACTGTGCTTTTTTAAATTGCGTATTACATCATATAGGTCAGTATAGCGCAGATATATATTGGCAAGTGGCAAGACTATCTACACGAATTTTGAAAAAATCTGGTATTTTAAAAATGTATCCACTATTATTTAAGTTTTAAGCTCAAAAGGCCGATCACTGGCGACGGCTGACTTTACGAGCACTCGCCCTATCACAGTCTTCGATGCAAAGTGATCATTTTCAGATTAAGGAAAATTATTGAGCAGCTAGCAAAAGATCTTTCTTAAGCCATGTTCGCTCCCAAATGTGGAGTATATTAAAGATTCCTAACAGAGTATTCCAAAAATGAATCGATCTCAACGACTCTTTTTCTCAGAGGGTAGGAATGGTGCAGCAAAGGACTATTCGTTGACAATTGGCTTTTGCTACGTCCCACTTTTAGAACTCGGTAGGGTGAGGTCACCTTTAAGTGTGCTTTAGATACATTTTTAAAAAATTCTTGTATCGATATATAGTGATGGTGTCTTTAATCAAATTGACACTATTCATTAAAATAAAAAATAATTAATAAGCTTATTTTGTATTGTCAATGTTGTAATAATTGAGGGCTCCATCAATGCTTGTTTCTGACAAATCAAGAAAAACCGTTTTCATGCTATAGTTACAAATGCATAGTTTGATACAGATAAAACTGAGGAACAGACGCTTACACCATGATATGTAAACAAACAATGGTGATCATGACAGTACAGTGCTGCACTCTAGCTTGAATGGACATTATTAGTAATATGAATTTTGAAGATGAAGAAACAATTTCACATTCATTTTAAATAGGAGTTTATAAGTTCAGACAGAAAAAAACAATGCTGTACTTATAACTTTTTTTTTTGCATATGCTGGAGATTATAGGTTATTATACTATATCCCTCAATTCCTTCAAGGATTGTTAAATATTGTTGATATATATCGGCATAAAGCCATCGGTGGGTAGGGTGTAAAAAACCGAAAATATTTTTCAATTAATTGTCATCTTTTTTTGAGTATTGAGAATCTTTAAATTAATATTTTAAGTATTGTGATTTATTTGCGCGGAGAATCGTGGGACTTGCACGAAATATTGCCACTGATTTATCATAACGCCATGTTTCAAAATCCACTCATCATTTCTAATGATCCAGAAATAATTCTGCGTTCAAAATTCAAAAAGGACCGATCGAAGATTCTCAGAATTGCGGCGTCAGGATTTTTCTCAATGAATTAAATTGTTTACGCTAGAAGCATTTAACATGCAGTTGGGTTGTGTGTAGTCGAACTACGTTTCGATTTTTTTCGTAGGAAATAGAAGACTTTACTTCCTGGCTCGAGAAGATACACATATTCCGACATTCAGTGACTGCAAATAATTATATAAAAAACACTACTTTCATATTTCATATCTTTTGGAACTTACAATATTAGAAGTGTACTTTATATATATAATGGATGCACTTTTCTTTTTTTTCGCACTAAGTTTTGTCATAAACTACCCGAGTTTTGCTTTTTGACTTGCATTCAATAACACAGATGAATAATGCATAGTCAACTTTTGGTGGAAAGGTATTAAATTTCAAAAATAAAACAATTTATTTTGTACCACATGTAAATTATATATAATGATCAGGACCAACTTTGTTCATCGCAACCATCATCAACTAACTGCCCGATTCCGTCGCCCTGGATGTTCGCTGATGACCATCCATAGGATGTACTCGGCGTAGCTACGAGACGCTGGGATGACCTGGGAAGAAGCGAGGAGACAGAGAGTCTTGAAGGAACCGTGTGATGGCCATATGCTCCGAGTAGAGAGCGGATATGGTTAAAAAAATTAACGTTAACACTAAAGAGCAAAATGGTAAATTGGTAATGAAGAATACTGTTTTCTTTCAGGAATATTCAAAAGGTATGTAAATCAAAAATATTAATATAAAAATTACAAAACAAATTTTATAAGAGTGTGTTGATACATATGCATAAATTGATGTTGAACCTAATCATATAAAACTGAACATTTTTTATCTGGAATAGTTTTTCATATATGATGCAATATAAAATGACGGTCAACAGGCAAGCCCGGCAAGTTGACATCATCTGCCAGCAGCAATTGCGATACAATATTTCATAACAACATTTTTTCATGAATCGTTTTTGAAAAGTCGTCTCCTCCGACTCTCTGAGAAATAGTTCATTGTGTAATACGGCTTCCAATCCCGACCGAGTGTTCAATCTTTTTTCCCGGTGTTGTCTAAATATAAATCTCGGGACTCACGTTAAATGCTAAAAAATAATTTATATTCAAAATTAAATATCTCCTGGTTAACTACAACGTGTACTTCGGTTTGTTCATTTACACAGTTTTTTTTATAATACCTATAAAATTAATACAAATGTATTGTAGTCTCCCTTTTTTAAAATGTAATATCAGCCATTTTTAACTATCTTGAAATGGAGTAGAAAAAGAACAACTGCTTCTTAAATGGAGACTTTAACTAGAACTTCTCAAGTCTAATCGAAGGATATGTACTCTTTTTGGATAACATCTGGTAAAACCTCCCTTAATAATGCAATAAATATAGTAAAATTAACAAAATTATTTTTATCATTATGTTTACTTTTACTTTGCCAATTAACAGTAATAAAAAAACTGAAATGGTTAGTTGTATACAGTTAGCTTGAAAATGCATTTTAAAGAAGTGAAACGCGTGTCACATTTAGTAAAACATCACTGAAATAACTAAGTTATCAATTTTATATTAATAAAAACCCATTCCAATACACATTTTTTAAAATCATATATACATTTATTACATTCCAATTGAAGCAGTAGTGGATATAAATTAAATTTTAAATACAATTGAGGAATTCTGAGGATGCCCTAGTCTCGACCTAGTTATATAAAAATGTCAAGCCATTAATGCAACAAGAGTGGATCAAAATGATATATTTTTAGATCTTTACTATCATCAAACTCGTACTCTTCGATACCTTTATCTGGATGTAGATTCACAATGTCTGATGGTAAGAGCTATGAATGACGTGCGATAATAACATAAAACTTATGACACTAAAGTTTCAGTTTCCTCTGAATGGCTGGAACTCGACTGTTATAATTTTGTCAATATTGACACTGGCAGATATATAATATTCCTTTTTGGACCGACAGCCGACCAAGGCAAAGAACCTGTACATTATTTTATTTGTGTGTTATCCAAGCTGGAAGAACAGCGATCATCGTACCTAATACGAGTCAAAGTAAGTTATAAGCTTATTGATTGAATTGGCATTTACTTGGTTGAACTCCATTATAGTAGGATAAAATAACAAAGTATTTAGTTCTACAACATTTTTATCAGGCAGTTGATAGCTACTTCGGCTTTACGCCATCGTAACGCGATAGATAGTTCTGACGATGGCGTAAAGCTATCAACTAACCGATAAAATTTTGTAGAACTAAATACTTTGTTATTTCACCTTATAAAGTTATAAGCACCAACTGTTTTAATATACCTGATATCTGTTAACATTCAATTTTATAATATAGATAGCCCTGTTTTGATAGTATTTTCATCAGTTGGTAATAATGCTCGTGATGAGGTTATCGGTCCTGATCATTATAAATATGTGGAAGTAGTACAATTAAATTGTGTATTTAATTAATTTTGTGTCTTCCGATGTACAAGGAAAATTAAAATATTCTTTTACACTGTTTTTGAAGCGTGTTGATGTTGTAAAACGAGGATCGAGATAGTGCAAAACGACATTTTTAAGTTTATATAAATTTTTAATTTCAAACAGGGGACGAAATAGGAAGACATTTTACCCTCACAACTGGAAACCTTGATAGATCTATCGATAGAGCACATACATACCTAAAAACTTATTTGATTGAAAAGTTGTTTAACGACTCATTTATTGTTTGACAATTGCTTCAAGAACTGTTGAGTATGTAGGTGGTTGGTTTAGGACAGTTTAAAAATATTGAATATGAAAATATTCTTGCAACATATTGATTATTTCTATATTTTTAGTAATTGAAATCAAAATCTCATAAAATGCATAATTTAAACAGTATATTTCTAAATGAAAGAAAGAGAGAGTTAGGTCTAAAACATGTTCGTTTCATGATAACCATTAAACACTATAGCAATGTAAGATTGTTTTTCCAATTTTATGACTATTTTAATAATACTTTTACTTCATAAATATTATGTTAAAATAATACTTTTCTCCTACACGACGTTTGTTAAAATGTCATAATTTACAAATTTTTTAGGGCTCTTTTTAGGGTTAGGATTATTTTGTATAGGATAAATTGGCCGTTGTTTAGTAATTTCTGTGAAAAAAAATATGTACTTAATTCAATTTTAATGTAGTAAAAATACTATTAAAAAAAAAACTTTTTCAAAATTTTTTCAAATTGAATTACCGTGTCCATTGATTTATACAAAATAAACCTTACTACATAATTAATTCAATATTGACAGATTGAACATATCACATTTGTTTATTTTTTTTCTGGAGGATATGGACTCCTAATGGAGGTATACCGAAACTGCTTGTTACTCAGTTGCTCAACCTATCTTTTTCGAAGATAGTAGGGATAAACTGAGTGGGCTAGGACAGGACTATGCATACGAACAGAAATCCATAAATCGATTCAAACATCAATTTATAAAACTGTCCATACCGGAATTTGCGCCCGAGGCATCCGTAGCTGAAACTAACGACGTTGACCACTGCACCATGAATCCGATATTTGTTCAAGCCTTTTAGTAATCGGCGAGGTATTTTAGGAAGTCATTAATTGTGATGATTTCCTTGAATTCATTATTTTCTTGTCCAAGAAAATGTAAAACATTGTTACGATCCACCTTCCAGACACTTTGATTAACTGTTAAATAAAACCACCGTGTAACTCCATTTTTAACAATCGTTCCTATTTCACCCATTAGTTTTTTTAGTGTAGACACAGATATAACCGGTTGGGTCCCACCGGATATCGGTGATAACTCAAACAAAAAATTGATGTCGACAGAGTAAATAAGTACATTTTTTATTGGCCTCCCTATATCTGTGCTGGGATCCTTCGCCAGGATCCGATTGGGATTTTTAATGGAACAACAAATTATAATGATGTGTTTATCTGTTTTTTTTTTGCGTATGAAAAAAAGGGTTGAAAATTCCTGAGGGATGTGTCCCACGATATTAAAATTGACAGAAGTTTTTTGAGCGAGAAAATTAATGATTTGCCTAAACTGAGGATTTATATGGGCTGTTTTAATGTGGATACTGAGAAATAGAGCACCCGGAAAGACCATTGGTTGAATCTGGAGATTGTATTTAGAATCGTGTATCTTAATACGTTCATCTCGTATATTTATCGTTTAAGATGTCGACTGACGTTGCTTGATGGCATTACATTTACATGTATTTCGTCTCTAACGACTCAGGTTTCGAATTTCGGTAACCTCACATATTCGAGTACCCGAATTAACTCCAATTGCCAATTAGTAAATAGTTTATATCGTATCTTTCAATTAAGAGAAAAGTATAGGAACTTCAGTCAGTTCGAGTCCATTCGTGCGCTCGAATGCCTGAAGATGCCGAAAGGCGAAACCCGGGTCGTTAGTGACAAAATACATGGGAGTGTACAAAATCTCAATAATCCAAATTTGATATAGGAACTTAATTGATATTTGAATTAATTTTAATACGGATTTGATAGTAATGACTTTGAACTTTGAGCCTTAATTAAGAAAATAATTGCATAAGCAATTACAAACTCATAGTGCAATTGTGGGTGACGTAGAACCAATATACACATTAAAAAGCAATTCGGAAAAAGTATAGCATAGTACCACCTACTGATTTTAAATTGATCGGTTTTGTTATAGTGAATATCAGATGAGGTATTGTTATGGGAATTTCATTATTTCGATTCCTGGGGTAATTTATGATTATTTTACGAACTCAAAACACGTAAAGGATACAATAAAGGGGAGATTAAGTTGTTCGTTCAATATTGGAAAGCTTTTTAACCGTGCTCTATTTATTTTCAAAATTTCCTGATAAAACAATTTATAATCTCAAATGTTTTGATGCAATATTTTAGGGGTTAAAATTTTGTCGGTGCTGTGGCGCAGTTGGTAACGTCGTTGGGTACGGCTACTAATGTCTCGCGTTCAATTCCAGGTGCGGACAGTTTCGTAAATTGATCTTTCAATCGATTTATGGATTTCTGTTCGTAGTATGATTGTTTGTGATGTCTGATTAGATACTTCCATTAGGAGACCATATGGTCTAC
The DNA here is from genome assembly GCA_022494535.1 of Himalopsyche phryganea. NCBI lineage: Eukaryota > Metazoa > Arthropoda > Insecta > Trichoptera > Rhyacophilidae > Himalopsyche > Himalopsyche phryganea. Next base: position 3,108,615 of record JAGVSL010000065.1, on the reverse strand, counting down.
GTTGGGAGCGGACATGGAAAAAATTAAAATACTGATGACGAAGTATATATAAATTTAAAATTAGTTTACATTTATATTCTTCACACTGCTTGCTTTTGACACTGCTAAAAAGTATAAAAAACAGTTGAACAACATATCAGAACGTACGGAAAAATCTCATTCTAACGTACATCGAATTTAATGTACAAAAGATCGTACGCTAAATTTCGACAATGTTCTGTGCATAATGATCTCTTGATTAAAGAACCACAGCAGTTGAAATGCGTGGCGGCCGATGATTTGATGTGCGCAAAGGCATGACCGGAATTGTGTTTAATTTGTTTATTAGAGTAAACGTAGCGTCCAAAGATTACGTTTAAAATATGTACAAATGGAAGTGAATAAAAATATCGTAGGTGACTAAAAGATAAACTAAAGCTGGATCAGCTGGCTGCCTCGCATATTTATGAATGCGATATTAAGTTTTGTAAATTTTTCTTTTATCTTTGTTTCTTGGTATACAACCCTTTCTGAAAAAGCTAGGTTTGTGAAATTTTTAGAGTAATGTTATGGAGGGATATTGCTTAATTTTATTTTTACAATTCATCGTTTGATTTGCTTCAAAAAAAAAAAAAATAAGATGAATAAAATTCATATAAACATTTGGAAATACGACTACCTTCGTAATCTATTCTTTCCGGGGTGAAATTTCTGGATATTTTTTTGCAGGCTCCGACCTTTTTGATATGAAAAAAATGTCTTTTTTATCTGGCTCTCACATTTTCTATCTACGTATGTATAAAAAATAGCATAATTTAAAATGTAAATGAATTGAAGACTATTTTTTTTACCATATCCGTTTCCAATGTAGAGCATATGGCCACTTTATGGAGGTATCTAAACAGAAGCTTTCTACAAGAACTGTTTGTTAATCAGTTGCTCAACCTCACTTTTTCGAAGAGATAGAGGAATAGGCCTAGGACAGGACTAGTGGTTAGATAATTAAGGTTTTTAGGATCAGACGGGGGGAGGGAATTCGCAAACATTTATGCCCACGAACAGAAATCCATAATTCGATTGAAAAATCAATTTATGAAACTGTCCTAACCGGGACTTGAACCGGAGACATCCGTAAACGTCGTCAACGCCATTGACCACTGCACCACCGACTCTTTATTTTTTTTATTATCACCTACATACTTAAATATTTACTTCGCCATACTTGTTTTCATTATAAATTATGTAAATCACTTGATTTTTATGGTTCTAGGAAAAACCGGAAAGGAAAAAAACCGCACACAGAGTAAAAAAGAAGTATTCACATTTAAAATACTTTTTATCGTTTCATGAGTTTTTCAGCTTGAAAAAATGTTAAATTCAGATTTTTAATTTTAAATAACGCCAAATAATAATTTTCAGATGCTCAGAACGTCCGATGACGAAAGATTCATTTGTTGCGTTCTATCTTTGTTTGGAAGTGTTGAGTTGTGGATAAGTTGTATTGAGACATTTATATAGGTTATTATTAGTACGCGGTAAGACATGTGTCATGAAGTGGGTTCTATCCTTTCACCGTTTTTTATACATTTAGTGTTAACTTTGAGAAAATTTCACTTATGAAACTGTCGGTACAAGGATTCGAGCCGCAATCGAAGCCAACGTCGTTGTCCACTTCAACACGGACCGTGCTATTAGAAATGAATATTTTATTTCTAAAGAAATGTCCAAAAGGCACAGATAAATAATTAGCTGACCTTCAATATCTCCTTAAGGAAGAGTAAAAAAGTTCGAATTCTAATGCAGTGAAATCAATTAATGAGAAAAAATGCTAAATATCTTTTTATAGAGATACAACTATTGGTAAACCAATCAAATTTTAGACATCACAGATATCCATTCATTCGACCATGAGGTTGAACCAATAGCACCGTATATTTCCTTCTAAATATTTAATGTTCAAAATTTGATTCAAATATATCTGGGTCAATTTCGATACACAATATATTTAGTAATTTCAACGAAAACACAAAAATTAAAGGTTTTAATTTTTTTTGTATTATATTGCCAATAATGCAACAATAACTGTGCCACGTGCCATATTAAAAGCAATAACGAAATCGCCATTATCATCTCATCATAAATGTAATAATTTCCGCCAAAAAGTGTTGTCATCTAATATGGCTCGCACGGCTTCGCAGTGAAGTTGTAAATAAAATAATTAAAAATACCACCCGCATGTTCTGGCTGCGTATTTAGACACCCCGAGCAAAAATTATTATTGTTGCAAAAAAAAAAACTGAACGGGGTTGTTAGAGGTCAGTCAGCACAAGAAGAGTTATGTCGTTTTATAAAAGTTAATTTAACAACTTAAATAATTTAATTTTTTCAGCACACTTGTTACTCACTTGTGTAAACCAGAATTTTTTGTCATAAAATAAATCGCTTAAAAATATGAAATATTTTCAAACCAAAATGATAAAAACTATTTCAAAAAGGGTTATAAATAATTGCACTTTGTGTTAGGTCGTATTCACTTGGTACACTTGAACTTCTGTTTCGATAGTTTGCACTTTGGTTAACTTAGTACACTCAAAATTTGATTTTAATAGTTTTCACTTGGAAACGGATTCTTTTAACAAAATACCACAGATTAATTTTGATAGCTTGACGTCGAAACGGATTATTTTAATTTTGTATGTTATGGACATTGAAATAAATTATATTAACATATTGCATGTCCACTTAGAACCCTGCTTCTTCATAAATACCACTCCTATAATATATATTTTTATTTTGTTTCCATGTCCGCTCCCAATCTGGAGCATATGGTCTCCTAATGGAGGTATCTTAACAGAATTTTTCTACGAGAACTGCTTGTTACTCAGTTGCTCAACCTCTCTTTTTTTTTCGAAGTGAGTAGGGATAGAAGGATAGGGCTATGACAGGACTAGTGGTTAGCTAATCACTCTCGCTACGCCCCATGAGGATGGGATGGTTGGGAGGGAGGACTCAGACTACGAACAGAAATCCATAAATCGATTGAAAGATCAATCTATGAAAACCGTCCACACTGAGAATTGAACCCGAGACATCCGTAACCGTAGCCAGCGACGCTACCAACTGCGCCACGGACGCCGACAAATATACTAGTGAATAAATTCTAATGCGTGGAGCAAAGACAATACAGGCGGCCTAATATAGAGTTGCGAAAAGTAAACTAGTCTACGGTGGAAAATCCTATGTTGCAAGTAGTAAAGAATAAGTGATATTTCATTACAGTGTTGTGAAACTATCGATTTCAAAGTGTGAGTATTTATATTGAGTGAGAACTATTTTGTCTATGTCTATAATATTTTTTTGTCAGTGTAACATATTTCTTCAATGTTTAAATATATTTTATTATGTGGCATCACTTTATTTTTCGTGAAATAATTTTTTTTTTGTGGAAACTAAGTGAAAACTATCTTTAAGAAAGTGAATATCATCTAAACAAAAGTGCATTTAATTGTAAGCCTTTCAAAAATATAGTAGGTTTATCACAACCGCATAATTTAAGTCACTTTACCAAACTAACCACTATTACTTATTACACACTTAGTTTTCTAACAAATGGTACGTCTCAAAGAAAGGCTCCACACACAATGCCACATTAATTGTTTGCATGTGTACCTTATGTGTAAACGAATTTCTGATAGCTCTGTGACATCTACAAGCTTCAAGCTGCAAAACTTATTATGATTGCAAATTACGTCGATAATATCGATATATATGGCTTCAATAGATGGAACTATACAATTTACACTACAAAAGTCAAAATAAATATTTGATCACTTAATTAGTCGATGGCCTGACACTATATTCATGCTTTGGCGAGTTAAATCGTTCATGGTACTCATGGATGTAAAAAAGAATTAGGAAAAACGGCACTATTTGAGTTCGAGGTAAGTATGAAAATATTGTAAAAAATAGCACAAAAAATACCTATATATCCATTTTCATGAATCGTTACTAAAATATTTTACTGAAATCAGGACGTATTAGATAGATAGTTTAGATGTATGTTGGTATTGTCAAAGTTATTGATCATCTTTGGTTTCTTTATAAATCATAATTTGATTTTATCGATAAAGAGTATTTACATGCCATCATTGACTGGAATAGAAAACGATTAAATTTAAATAATGTCGCTATTTTAGTGAAAGATAATTTTAAATGTTGGATATCACCGTGGACCGTATCTCATGTAAAACCCACAAAATAAAGTCCATCAATAAATGAAAAAGCTGATTGTTGAAAACATCACTGAGGACTAATCTCTTGTCATGTTATACATACAAAGCATAGAAAATGAATAAATGATAATACTAAAACCCGAAAACTAAAAATGGCATGATCGATCTTTACCTCATGTAACACTCGAATATAGTCGATCAATTGGTAATAATTTTAAATGTTAAAAATTGAAATTATCACCGAGAAACGCACGTCATGTGACACCCATGAAGCATAGTCCATCAATTAATAATGATAATTGTAATAGTGAGAAGTTGGAACCTAGAAACGGTAGCCAGAATGACATGTGTAAATTCCACGTCACTACTGTGCACAGCTTTGAAGGAGTTTCAGAATAACATTTACAGACAGACAGACAGACAGGCAGATGCACATGATTTTTTTGCTAGAAAGTATAGATTAAACTAAATAACTAGTTCTTTATTTGCTCTTTTCCTGCCATAAAGTATTTCCAAATACTGAAGAATATAAAACAAAAGAAATACTTCGAAAGAATTAATTAAATACCGAAAATTTCGCAGTCTAAATATAATAATCAATTCAAAAGGACGAAGCTCATGTTTGGTGAATCGAAACAATCCGTTTCCATAGTGATCCATCAGTTTGGTCACGTGCCGTGGTCTTCCGGTCATTGGGAGCTGGGACCCAATTACTGTTACGGATTCCCAAATAACAATATTTTTATACGCATCGAGGCACTAATAGTTTGAGAGAGTGGGCTTCGTCATGCAATGATTGCTTTCGCTGTATTTTATTTTACTTTCCTACCTATTTGATTATGGCTTACAATTACATGCAGTTTTGTTTAGATCATATTCACTTTCATAAAAATAGTTTTCAGTTATAACATACACATTCCACAAAAAACAAATTCTTTCACTAAAAATAAAGTGATCCCAAATAATAAAATGTATTTTAACACTGAAGAAATATATTACACTTACGAAAAAATATAACAAACCAAACCAACCCTAACATAACCTGCTACAACTTAACTCACTTTGTTAAAAGAATCCGTGACTAAGTGGAAACTTTTAAAATCAATACCGTGTAATCCAAAGTGAAAACTATCAAAATAAAAGTTCAAGTGTACAAGTGAATAAAATCTAACACTTAGTGCAATTATTCATAATTCTTTGATTATTATGCTAAATGAAATGATTACTATTAACACAGCAATTTATGTATGGCAAGAGCTGGCGGATAATATTATTTTTATTTATTGCATTGTCCAAATACCAGATTTGTTGGATATTTTAATCGACCTTTGTAGCCTTAAACCCAGCAAGAAAAATTGTCTTTCCAGGGCTGGCGGTCATTCAGTCGCTCAACTTAATTTTGTGCAGATGGTGAAGATATCATGATAAGGCTGTTACAAGAGCAGTGATTAGATAATCACGGGGACGTAATAAAGACATCCATGCCTTCGAACATTAATCCATAAATAGAAAGAAAAATCATTTTAAGAAACTATTCGTACTATATTTCGAGGTCGTTAACACCGAAAGTTCTGTCCTAGCCCTACCCTTCTATCCTTACTCTCTTCGGAAAAAACTGACGTTAAGCAATTGACTCACAAACAGTTCTATTAAAAAGAGCTTCTCTTGAGATATCTCCATCACACATTGGGAGTGAACATGGCTTAAAAAAGTGATTCATTCACATAATTTAAAATCAGTAATTATCTTTTTTTACCGTGTCCATTCCCAACGTGGAGCATATCGCCTCCTAATGAAAGAATCTCAACGGGAATTTTCTACGAGAACTGCTTGTTACTCAGTTGCTGAACCTCTCTTTTTCTAGTAGGGATAGAATGATAGGGCTAGGACATGACGCGTGGTTAGCTACGCCTCGTTTTTTGAGGATCGGATGAGTGGGAGGGAGGAGTTTTAGACATCACAAACATGCATGACTACGAACAGAAATCCATAAATCGATTTATGAAACTAGACAGTGCAGACGCACCGGGAATTGAACCCGGAACATCCGTAATCGTAGCCAACGACGCTACCAACTGCGCCACGGACGCCGACAAATTATCTTAATACAGATTCAGCCAATTCGACTCCCGAATCCGATTGCACAGCCCTGATAAAAAGAAATATTGTGTTTTTCCACTGGGTGATCGCATATTTTCAAGCGAATTGTGGTAATGTTATGTAGATTAGATTTGATTAAAATAATCATATAATGAGGATTTCAAAATGTTAAATAATTCTTTGAAAATTATCACCGGATACTGCAATGTTCAAGAATGTGATTATCAGGTGGAAAGAAGATTTTGATAAATTGCTCAAACGTTAGCAATTTTTGTACAATTAAAAATAATTTAGTCATGAATATAAAGTAATTTATGAACTTCGTTAAATTTGTGTTTATACTATTTTTAGTTTTAATTATAACGTTTATGATTCGCGATAATTGTTTTCTTAAATATTAAGTCTTTAAGTAGGCACATATGTATTTTAAAATTATTATTAAGTGGAAGTGCCACCTTTCAGTATATGCTCAATATGCTAGATGGGTATAAAGTAAGTGTAGATGCTTGTGTTTTGTGTTAAAGATTTACTCGTCTACAAAAATTCACACTCAACGAGAGAGAAAGTGCGTATGTGTGGCTATAAGTTAAAAAAATATTCACAAGTAAAAAAAAAGTCAACAATTAGGCTCACATGTGCACTCTCTGACAGACAGAGAGATGTGTTACAGATAAACAGATAGACAGACAGATTAATAACCAAGAAAAATATAATTATATTGCAACGGCCTCTAAAGCTTAGCAATAAGGACTTTGCTTAGCGATCAGCATCTCCAAAATTTTATTATAATTTAAAATACTTATTTTTCTTAATGTCATAGAAGTGCTTAATAATAACAAAATATTTCTGTTCTATTTGCGTGAATCCATTCGTATACAAAAACAAATTAAGGGAACGCCTTAAAACAAATAAATTGAACAGTAGATTTTGCACGCAATCTTCTGGTGTCTGTGATGGTGCACCTCAACTTACCCCCTTCCATCTGATATTGAAAATAGGGCGAAGAGAAAATGAGTACAAAACTATTGTACACTTAAAAGTCTATTAAGGCGCTAACTGTCAATTTTTGAGATTCTTATTTTATCAGTTGATAGTGTAAGCGATGAGCGTAACCAGCCCTGGTGTAGTAGAATGTAATGAAAATGTAGAAGTAGCGGAATACCAATTATACTTTCTAAACCGTACATTCTTACGATAGCATCCCCGAAGACAAAGGTTAAGCGAGTTCTCGCAAAAAAATCTCTATAAAGATTACCCATTAGAAGTCCATTTGTGCTACATTGCGAGCAGACGTTGTCGGAAACAATATGCATATTTTGTTAGGTGTTGTTATTCCTTCATGGAATTTCAGTGTACAATTACACACAAACAAAAATGTTTCCATTTCTATATTCTAACGAAGGTCAGGAGTCGTTTGATGGATTGGTTTTTGTTGCCATGGAATTGGCAGAAAACATGACCATGCATAATCAGTGCATAATTCACGGAAGTTCTTCCAAAAGCTTACGGTACTGTTAACATGGTGGTCCATACAAAATCATGGATGATGGCTCAATAATACAGCTGTATTGACAAGCATTTCCTTTGGGCATTGATAACAATAACACAAACACAGAGCGTTGAAAAGGTTTATGTTCGCGTTGCAATGTGAACTTTCTTAGAAAAAAGCTCACTACATACCAACACCGACGATTATTATTGTGCTTTTAAGTTTATAATCCGAGCTTTATCTACTACATTCCACAGTTCATTCATGGATTTATATTCATTCATTTTTATTTTCTGAACAGTTTTACCGCGTTTTATTTTATACTACAATAGACAATAAAATAAATAGAGTGTATTCTATTCACCATGTCCATTTATAATGTGGATTATATGGATTCCTAATGGAGGTTCTCAACAGAATTTTTCTACGATAACTGCTCGTTACTCACTTACTCAACCTCTTTTCTTCGAAGAGAGTACTGGGTTGTGACACGTCTCGACATACTTCTTTACTTTATTTTTTAGGCTTCATAAAATAAGATTATGTTTATAATATTATAAAAACACATATATTTTTTGTAAAATAATCCTATAATTTTATTAAAATCTACAAAAATTAGATGTACAGTAGAAGATTAAACCTGCCCAAAATCTTGTTTATTTATCTCAGAAATATGTTTTTTGAGTCGTAATTTTTTGTAACTGAGGTATCGATGTAGTTTGGGTATGGAAATTGTCATAAAAAAATGCATCTCAAGCTAAAAGGCTGTTATTATGTAACTTAACCTCCCAAAAACGAGCGTTACCGTAGGGTCACATTAACACCATCGGCCATCTATCCCAATATTTGCCCCTTCTCTTGCTGAATATCGTTGCCTTCACTAAACTTCGGTTAAAAAGGATATTTACGTCAGTTTTGCACCATCTGTTTTCGCGCCGATACTGTTCTACTAAAAGTGAAATTTCAACTTGGTGACAACATGGTGTTTATTGTGACCGTGTGGTCACTCTTGTTTCTGGAGGGTTAAGTAGTAATTTTAATTGATAAAGATGACAGTAAGACCCATGTGAAAAAAATGATTCAATTTTCACATAAATATCTAAACGAATCCCACACTGGGTCATCTTTCCAAAATTTCACGGAACGCATGTAAAAAAAAGTATAAAACTGGAACAAAGGGAGGGAGGGGTCGTGTGAGCGCGTGGAGCGGTTTTAGTCCAAGAAGACCATTCAATGGGAAAGACGTTTTATTTAGAAGTACACGTCGCGTCTTTAGAGCTAAGCATGTATTTAGGATTAGTGATTTTATTTGTATTGATGGCCGATTGCCGACCCGCTACTGCCGTGAAAACTCGGTATTGGAAACTATTGGCGTTCGGGAAGCGAAAACTTATAATTATAACTCGAGTTTTTACTAATAGAATGATGATTTTCTGCTTTAGATGTGGAAATTCATACAATTTAACGCCACGTCTTGTAATGGTTGAATGCACGAAGTCGTAGGGTATAATGACTTTAAAAAAAACAGTACTATTCATTTTTATTCAATTTTTTTAAATAAAACACAATTCATTTGTAATACTTCCACATATTTATAATGATCAGGACTGGTTTCGCTCATCTCGAGCATTATCAACTGAGTGTTATCATTAGTGCTCGTGATGAGCGAAACCGGTCCTGATCATTATAAATATGTGGAAGTAGTACAAATGAATTGTGTTCTATTTTTTAAAATATAATGTCTTTCCACCAAGAATTGACAGTTAAGACCTTAAAAGTATTTATTCACATTGTTATTCTGGTAGAAAGCATAATATATCTATAACTCATCGATACCAAATCTTCTGATTTGTATCCCAACAATCTTATTTTATCCCATATTTTTGGGTGATTTGAAAATTATGATAAAAGTGCTTAACATAATCAACCAATCCATTTGTATTTTTAATATATTTACTTACATCAAATATTCTGCTATCATTGTTTTTGAGGGCTGTAATTGTGTCGCTACTTTTCAAAAGCAGCCATATCTATGTTTAGGTATTTTTGCTTTTTTTGTCAATTGTTATCGACCTACTGGCTTTCAATAGTACCAAGTAAATAAGTATTTCAATAATCTGCCAACGTTATGACTGTGTACACGAAGAAATTGAAAAGTGGTGTTTTTATAGTTCATCCATTTTGGATATTTCTGCCTTTGAAAAGTAGCGACACAATTAATTGTGGACTACGTGAAAAAATAAATGTATGGCAATGGTTGGCAATATCTGTTCAGCCGTGGGTACCTTCCCAAAATTTTGCAGTTAAATAAGCTAGCGCCTTCAATAGTTCAATACAACAATAATAGACAACGTACGCCTCAGTAGAAAGTGAGCAATGGTAAAATTCAAAGTATTTTTATTGTAGTTTTTTTCGGATCGAACCACCCATTGATAAAATTTGTTTTCGTTGAACCTGTATTTAGGTGTTTGGCGCACTTGAAAAAAACGTAACAACAATATCGGAGTTTAACGGAAATCGCATTCCGATAAAATTATCTCACAGGAAAGTGTGTGGTGGGTAATAAATACTTGGTACATATTTATATAAATGAATTAGATACCGGCGAAGTCGTCAAGCTTCAAACTGTATTATTTTTTATTATCTTATATATAATGATGTCGGCGTCCGTGGCGCAGTTGGTAGCGTCGTTGGTTACGGCTACGTATGTTTCGGATTCAATTCCCGGTTGCGGACAGTTTCATAAATTGATCTTTCAATCGATTTATGGATTTATGTTCGTAGTCTGAGTGTTTGTTATGTTGAAAGCTCCCTTCCATTTACCCATCTGATCCTCAAAAACGGGGCGTAGCGAGAGTGATTAGCTAACTACTAGTTCTGTCCTAGCCCTATCCTTCTATCCCTACTCTTTGGGAGGAGATATGGAAAAAAATAAAATTGAATAGCCCAGACCGGTCTGTAGGCATTTTATTATCACATAGAGGTATAAAATTTTCTCATGACCTAAATGTCCGCGGTGTATGATATGCAATGCACACTCACACACACGCACCCAACAATACACACAGTTCCGACGTGACGCAAATTCCGAGACAAGCAAATAAAATAACAATAACACTCAGCCCTATATTTTCAGGTAAGTTCATTTTATTTTAAAAAATAAAACACAATTCATTTGTACTACTTCCACATATTTATAATGATCAGGACTTGTTTCGCTCATCACGAGCATTATCAACTGATAATGCTCGTGATGAGCGAATTTTTTTAAAATATAATGTCTTTCTACCAAGAATTGACAGTTAACACCTTAAAAGTGATAAGTTCATTTTCATTAAAAAATTAAAATTGATAGCTTAGTTATTCCACTTGGTTTATCACTAACGTGTTAGTCTGAAGATGCTTCTTAATGAGGCGAAACGCGTTAAGTTAGTGATAAACCAAGTGTAATAATAAAGTCAATTTTAAGTTTATATTAAGAATCAGTCCGTTAGAATGTAAACTAAAGAAAAGCGGCGTTTTCGATTACGTCACGAGCAAACTCCGGAAGTTGCAAAATCCCGGCGCGGTGTTGATGCCGATGCACACAGACAACAACGATCACAAAACACCCCGGAAGCTGCACAATCCCAACGTGCCGCTATCGTGAAAGCTCATCAAAGAGCTGAAGAGCTCGAACATTCAGTATTTCAATTTCAATACCGTCATCTATGACGGGCGTCCCACTAGTATTATATAGCATGGGTCAACGTCGTTGGCTTCGGTTAAGGATGTCTCGTGTTCAAATCCCAGTACAGAGTAAATAGTAAAATTTCTGAATTTGGTGTTTTCAAGAAACACATAGAATCGATTTTGTAAATTAAATTACTAATTGACCGAGAACTAGTAGATTTAACTTACCGAACACTTAATTGACATAGAATTTTCAGTATGTGCTCCTGAGACACTCCTAAAAATAATTTTAACTAGTACAAAGAACCTGTGAAACTAAGTACGCAAGGAATATTCGGTAGATAGTAATGACAATTCGGTGAATTTCAAAGAAATACTAAGAAGCATTTTTATTAGAGAAATCATAATAGTGAATTTTGAAACTAGACTTCCGAAATATATCGCAAGCGCGGAGAGCAATGCTCGTAACTTCATAAAATATTAATTTCTTCACAGGAAAAACGTAATAACCTCATTATAAGATTTCATTAGTCTTTCCAAAGGCTACATAGTATTGTTTTTGTTTAATGTGGGTTAGTAAATTTAATAATTTATTGTCTTTTATTAACAATTTGCTGAATAATAAATTGGTCTTTAATTTCTGTTTTCTGTATATTGGGAGTTACGAGCTTTTTTATTATTTTTTTTTAGCATCAAATTGTCAGTGACAATAAGACATAAATCAAGAGAATCAATAATTGATACAAAGATAGTTCAATAATCTTTTTGCTGAAAATACTGTTATAATATTTTCTTGAGAATTTCGGGCTCTCATGTAAAGTGAAGAAAAATTACACATTTTTTGATCCTGGGAGCCCGATATAATGATATAACATACCCAAGATATAAATGTAATACATTTGGGCTTAAGATGCTTCTCGAAAACACAAAATCAAACACACTTACAAAACAAATAGTTATCAATTTTAATTTTGGTAAATATTGTTTACATCATGCTACTCCTTTTCTGCCTAAAAAATTACTTAACGCTGTGAAAAACAATGCCATTCATTAAGGCAGGGTTTCCCAAACTGTTCTTGCTTATGGAACACTTCGCAAATTCAGAAATTTTAATGAAACATTTTATTTCTTGTGTTGTGTATGTAATACCAATACGAATTCAAACATGTATGAATTTGTTGCAGTCGTAGCAGCATATATAACCATTCCAGGTTTTCGTGGAACACTAATTAACGTTTCACGGAACACCAATGTTCCGCGGAACATAGTTTAGAGAACCCTGCTCTAAGAAATTTAATTGTGGATAAGAGATTGTTATAAAACCAAACATTGGAATTAAGGTAACCGATAAATTACGCGAAATATGATGGATTGTTTCATTTGATATATTATCAAGGTGACTTTTCCATGCTGATATTGCATTGGTATTTCGCGTAAATTGTCAGTTTCCCTGATTCCCACGTATGATAATTTGACATTTTCTTATTTGTAATTAAATTTCCTACATGACTGCATTGCTTTCAGAGGCATTTAGTAAATTTTCGTGAAGAAAAAGAGTAACATGTTGTAAAGCATATTTGCCTTGATTTTATATTGATAACGTAATATTCTAAAAGTATTTCCATTTCAGTATTTAGTATTTATCATTTCAAACAACGTTAAAAAAAAAACAAAGTCGTCGAGTATTCTATTCGTACATATCATACATAATATGCTATGCAAACAGAACTGTGCATTTTTTTACAATCCTACTTATACATAATACAATTGCAAGCTTAGTGATTTTAGTTTGTACGGAATATCTAATATCTGATTAAGACACAGGCCCACGTATATGCATATCCTAAAACAAGAAGTACGTGATCTGTTCATTCATTCATGCATAACTCAATGGTGACTAGGTTGACAAAACCGCTTCTAAACATTTTTACGTCAACATATTTTTTTCCAACAAAGTCCGACCGAAATTCTTAAAAGAGCATATCAAATGTAGTTTTTTTAACGTGAATTGGCTATTATTCGTCTCATATTCTCCTAATGGAGCATCGCAATAGATTTTTTTAATATAAATAATTGGTTTAATTTAAGACATCGACTGAGGGTGCTTGATGGAATTTCAATATCAAATTTGATTTATTGAAATGTTGTACACTTCCATGTATTTTGTCACTAACGACCCTGGTTTCGCCTTTCGGCATCTTCAGGCATTCGAGCGCATGTCAGTTCGAGTTCATTCGTGCGCTTGAATGTCTGAAGATACCGAAAGGTGAAACCCAGGTCGTTAATTACAGAATACATGGAAGCGTACAAAATTTCAATAACTCAAATTAAATAGTTGGTTGTTTTTTAGTTTCTTGAGAGTATTTATTGTTTTAAGATAAAATCTGTAAAAATATTTGAACACCTAATTTTAAAAATTAAGTATTATTTTTTTTAATAACGATTAGGACTGGTTACGGTACGGTCATCGCTAGCATTATAATCATCAGTCGATTTTGCTCACTATGGGCGAAACTTGTTATGATCGTGTTTTATTTTTTTAAACATGATGCCTTTTCACTAAGAATTGAGAGTTAACATCTTAAAAAAATAGTTTATTAAATTATATATTTGTCTTAAGTTGATTTTAATTGAAGATGCTAGCAATGATATTAATGAAAACATGAAGCTTATTACAAAATATTATATCATTGCCTTGATTTATCTAAATGTATTTTTGTAACGCACTGCACAACACTGCGCACTCATCAATTTTCTGTCCGCGTATCGCACGGATCTAGTGAATGTTGACTTAAGGCACTGCCAGATGGTAATTTATAAATTTATATATTAGCCCATACTATGCGAAGGACACCCAGCAAAAATACTTTGAGAGCTCCCCATTACTCCAGACAAAGCAAATATAGTCAAACAGCATATGTTTTAATAGGCGTTGGAATGTCTACTCTTTGAGTTTGGCTAGGTCTGGGTCGAGGAATTCAAGGTGTTAGTGTTTGCGATGTCTTCCAGGAATTCTCCTGATGATAATAAAAACCGGAGACTTTTATTCCTGCTGCTTGCTCAGATACCGTCCGCCACTGGGACAGGACTTCTTTGTTTAGGCATCATAATAGCATTGATATACTAATAGGCTTACGCGGCTCCACGACTACGTGGCCTCAGAGGTGCGAGAATCTGAATTATAATCATGTCATCATCAGCCGTTGTCAATCTTATACGCACAAAATTATAGAAATAATTCACACATGTTTAAAATAAAAAAAACTTTAAAATCATTTAGATTATAGTTTCTTAACCGGTGGTCCACGAAGATATTTTGATGGGCCGCAAAAAATTGTTACTGTCTGTTTTAATATACTTAAATATTGTTATATCAGCATACGGTGTTGCAAAATTGTTTTGAATAAAAAATCAATTATATAAATTTTTATTATTCTATTCCAATATTAATGGTCCGCAAAACATTTGGTGGTCCGTGGATGTAAAAGGTTAAGTAACAGTGATTAAGATTTTTAATAGGCTCGCATTTTTATGATCAGAATTTTAATTCAGTTTCGGTCATAATTTTTAATACATTGGTCAGAATTACAGAGGGAAGAAAAAATAATTTTGGTAGGTATTTCTAACCTTATCTAACCTAACCTAACCTAACCTTTTATTCTGAGAGTATAATAATTTTATTCAGACCGTTCATATTTTTATTCTGACCAAAAATTGATTTAAATTCTGACCATTTAATTTTTTTCCTTATTAATATCACTTTCAATAAAACAAAACTATTTTAGTTATGTACCTAAGTGTATTATCTTTTGCAATTGTTATACATACATATCAATACATCAGTTCAAAAGTGTAACAACGAAACAAGCACAGTTCTAAGATAATTAATTTTATCTTGTATATCTCTTAATATACTGCACATCTTATTTTTGTAGATTTTAAGTAAATTCAAGGATTATTTAAAAAAATATTTACATTTATAATATTATAAACATATTTCTTTTTTTATATTACTAATAATATGAGTTTTCAGAGGTTTTCGCAGGATTTTCGTAGTTGTTACAGTTTGGATCTAAACTAAAAATAACCACCGTCATTTTAAAATATACATCTGTTGAGATAGCCTTCATTATGAGTTCATATGCTTCACATTTCGAAAGGATATGGTTTTATAGATATATGTGAATTGATATACTAGCTCAATTTGTCGGGCCAGTGGCGCAGTGGTCAACGTTGTTGGCTACAGTTACGGATCTCACGGACTCTCCGATTAAGAGAGGTTAAGCAACTGTTTAGCACACAGTTGCCGTAGAAAAACTTCTGTTAAGATATATCCAATAGGAAGCCATATTTTCCACATTGAGGGCGAAATGGTAAAAAAAACACTATTTTAAAACGGAAATCACTTAAAATTGTAAGATTTTTTGTTAATTTTAATGACCACCGTGTGCAGAAAAGTAATCTCTTCAATAAGAAAATTTAACTAATTTTGCTTGGTTGTCTTAAGAGTGCAATTAATTCTGTACGAGATTTTTATGGACATTGCTTTCTTTAAATTCAATAATGAAACTAATCAAATGTTTTCTATTGAGCTTTATGTACATCTTGAGATTGTATTAATCAAATTTAAAATATGTCATTTGTTTCGATATTGAAATTGTTAAATTAGCATCATATGAATGTATTATAGAGAAAATTTAAGCACCATTGTTTCACAACTCTGTTTTTTTAGTTGATAGAACATGAGTATCGATATATTTTCAAAAAGGTGTGAGACGACACTAAAAAAACGTAGCTAACTAAACTAGTATATATCCAACTCATCTAAATTATTAAGGTAAGTTATTTCGAGACTTTACTTTAAGATAGAGAAGCGAGGCGCCTGGCAAACACCCTCTGCATTACATTAATAATAATTCAAATATTTATTCACTACGACAAAAGTCTGGTAAGCAAATAGCCGTCCGTTCACACGACTCTCAGAATAATAAGCAAGGATATGTATTTGTCATATCGCGTTAACAATAATATCTTTCATTTCCTTTCCTGGAATCATTTCCTAAGATAAATGCCATAGCAATAAAACGTTGCTTGTTTGCCAACTAATCCTCGACTCCTTTGCTAGATAGCTGTCTATTAGAGGTCTGCACGGGTCCGAGGGCCGTTAAAGACAATGAGGTTCAGGCTGGGTAAGGAATATAATTTGACTATGTTTGGGTCATGAGTCAGCCATATTGCAATAGTTATTCACATTGAAAAGTTAACATATGCTATCTATTTAACATTTGCTATGAGTACCGTTGTAAAGATAGAAACTGTTAAAACTGTGGCGAGTCATCAACATAGACGATGCAAATTCCGCATAATATTTATAAAGACTAACGCCGATGCAAATGCAGTCAGAAAATTCAAAGTTAAAAACAAGTCATCAATGCAAGTGATGCAACAATACGACCGACGACAATATAAATGGATAAGTATAGGAAAGAACCGATATTCTTAATAGATATACCTAATTGAAGCCAAATCTGAAACAATGCTTCCTTTTTTTATTAATGACCAATAGATATTACTTGTTAGTTCATAAATAAAGTGCGAATATTTAGCATCTACTTTCCATTTGCTTAAATTGTTTGACAGTTTGTCTTCGGACTTTTTTCAGGCTAAGAAAAATAAATGTGGGCTTCGGGTCAGGTTTGGGTAAGAAGAATGATATTGAGACATGGACTCGGACAGGGTAAGTTTACAAAATTTCGTCCCTTTGCAGATCTCTACAGTGTGTATAAATAAAAATTATGTATTACCTTAATCATTTTGATTTTGAACATGCCCTGTTAACGTGTATCAACTACACGACATCATCTTTAAAACGTTTCCTTAATTATAAATAATAATACTTAGTAAAAGTTTCACTTGAAACTTTGTTTTAACAGAGAAGTCATATAATGAAATAATATAGCCGGGTCCGTTGGTTGAATGGTGAGACGTTGTTGGCTTCAGTTACGGCAGTCACGAGCTTGAATCCCAGTACGGACAGATTCATAAATTATTTTTTTAGTCAATTTATGAATTTCTCTTGGATGTGTGTGATGTCTAAAAATATTTCTACGAACTGTTCGATCATAAAAAAGTGACGTAGTGAGAGCGATAAGCTAACCATTAGTCCTGTCCAACCCCTTGTATTCTATCCTTACTCTCACCAAAAACGAGAGGTTGAGCAACTGAATAACAAGCAGTTCTCGTTGAAAAACGTCTGTTGAGATACAATGTGTACCTCGGCCGTTTATGCTTTAACATACGTATAGATAGTTTTTTATAATACCCACAAAATTAATACATATATATATATTGTATTATTGTGGTCTCCCTCCTTCTCATATTTCGCATCTGCCCTAGACAGCAATAGACAATTTTGATAACAATATATTTTAATGTTTCAAAAAGATCAATTTAACTATTATCTAAAAATAAAATATTCTCAATAAATAGAAAAATCATTCCCATGCCCAAAAAATAAACCTAATATCGTCACTGTTCTGGAAGAAAACACTAAATCAAAAAAATTACACGTTGAGTTAGTTATACCAAAGTGTTCCTTATTGTAAAGTCTGCCGTATAGAAGAACACATTTATTTTTATAAATTACACTTTTATTTTAAACACGGCTTTGCACAAATAAACAAAATGAAAAAGCTATAGCATTTCAAGCATTTGACATATTACTTCAAAGTTCAATTACTCAAAATTTGTATTTTTCAGTTAGTCCGTCGAATAACGTGGGACCAATCACGGGATTCCGAAATTTAAAAATTGCAAGCCCAGAAACTCCAAGATCAAATTAAGAGTATGGGATTGGACGCCCTAGACATGCGTCTTATAATCGAAGAAATACGAAATATATAAATTGTCTATTATTGTTTGTTAATCAATCCCTTCTTATTTGGAGCATTTTCCACCACCAATAAAATATATATAGTCATCAATCAAAAGTTTTTTTAAATTGCTATAGAAAATAAAAAGAGGATTTGTTGTAGATCTTAATTTTTCTGCCTACTAGTCGTCAGCGGGTCAAGTCAGACTGCCTCTATAAAATTTGTTCATCGTCTACCTGCCTTTATATCTTGAATTCAGGACCGACTCATCAATAGGTGCGATTTAATGATTTCGGTATTTATGAGAGGTCACTTCCTTTTTTTAATTGCTGGTCGAATTCCTTTGAAAGGACTATCCTTGATCTCAAGATGAGCTGATTGATCTTTCGTTGAAGAGAATAGATATTCTAAAAAAAGAGCAATCAAAGAAGACGCATGTTCAAGATTTATCAAGATTTTGTATCTAAGCTATCTGTTCTTTATCTTAAAATAATGTATCAATACATACACATTTGAAATTACAATTTTGTATGAACATATTTGTATATTCATATTTTCGTCATGTCCGTTTCCAATGCGGATTAGGTGAAGTCTTTATTCAAGTAAATATCCAACATAACGTTTTTTGGAGAAGTAATTGTAATTCAGTAATTTCAACCTCTAATTTTCGGAGAAAGCATATATAGAAGCATGGGGCTAGGACATATAGGTATCTAATCACTTCCTCGACACCCCATTTTTATGATTAGATGGATAATAGATGGAGGGAGGGTAGTATTTCTTGTTCTTGCACCGTGATACATTACTTAAAAGATAGCGATAAACAGTAGTGGACTAAGCACTAAGAGGGCCTAGGCGCAATATTACTTGAAAACCCTGTCTATCGGAGTGTCTCAAAATTTATTCGAAATTTTTATATTACGTATGTAACATAAATAGATCACAAATACCTTATTATTAATTTCAAAAACGTTGCGATGAAAACATGAATTGAAAAACTATTTTTTAAACAATATTGTGATATTATTAGAATTTTGTGTGAAACAAAGACAAATTTTGAAAACTGAATTAAAAATATGTGGCTTGTATATAAGATATTTTTGATGTCTTTATTTGGTTCGGAGGCCCCAAGCGTGGGTCTCGTGAGCTTAAGGGGTAATCCGGCATTGTGAATGAATTAATGCGAGTTATTATTAAAAAAAAACAAATATGGTGTAGGTACTACGAATTGTAATAAACTATAATAACGCTCAACTTACTATCGGTAACTATGAAATTTTGTAATCAGTGATCATTAAACTTCTTAATAGTAAAAGTGTACAGTGAGACCATAATGAGCTCTGTCATGTCAGTCGTAGGAGTATGACAAATGACAAATGACAAGTGTGTAAGAGGACCGATTTTGATGTGAAACGTATTTATGAAACTAAACACACTCAACGCTACATGTGTTTCCTCAAATATGGATTAGTTGCAATTAATACAAGATTATAAATAATAGAGCTACGGAGAAAGTTAATTAAAAGAAAGCTATACATTTCATTGAAATTTCAGAAGAGAAAAGTGTCCTATAAAATATTATATGTGGGTAATCCTTCTAAATAAGTGACGTTTGTCAGGCCTAGATAGATTCCAAAAAAACATGAAATAAAATGTAAAATCTTTCCTTTTAAATGGTTCATATATCCAAATATATGTAATTACAAAATGTGCATTTAGGTCGTTCAACCTAGCCAAGACATTTTTTTATCCTGAAGAGACCTACGCGACGATTTACTATGGGGTAGATTGCCTGTGATCCATATAAATATTTCATATTCCCACAGAGTAAGGAAATAAATTCAGTTAGATTATAATGACTTTATTCAGATATGACAATTATCTCAGTTATTTAATTATGTGCCCATCGCTATATGATACTGTTATACTATATGGCCTTATAGCTGTTTGATTTAATAATAAGTATTTTTTGTAAGAAAAACAATATGAAATGTAGGTTTCTAGGTTCTTCTTTGTTCTTCTGAATATTTATATTATCATTTACTGTGATTGTGTTTTAAATTTTCTATGTGTTTCAGTTTAGGGTAAGCTTCTACGTAGCATACTAATATTCAAAATATATTACGCGCTGCATGAATTTTAATTGTATATAGATATATTATATACTAGGGTTTGACACACCCTGGTTTTTTTTGTTAAGTTTAAGTATTATTAGGGTCCATAACTGAGAACGCACCTCGTTAATGACAATGATTCGTAGAAGTCGATCCGACTCTTGTCGTGAAGGGCGATCGGTCAATAGCTGGCGGACACGTTAGCTGGATGAATCCATTTTTGACGGAAAGGGGTGGCTCCGACGTTGCGGAGTCCGATTTTTGATTTTTGCGGGAAGTCGATTGTCAGCCTTCGAGCCGGGAGAGCCGCCGGCCCCCGTGACCGGCACCGTTGACGTTGTGGATTGTTTGTTTTGAAATTAAATTTAAAATCGTTTGTCGTATCACTTGCATTATAACTTAAAAGTAAATTCATGTGTTAAGTAAATGTAAATGTAGACTCAATTTTACATGTTAGAATTATTTTTGTGTATTTTGAACCACTGCATCTTCGATTGAAATAAATAAGAGCACGGATTTGAAATGGTGTTTGTTTGAGATCCCGCCCTTCCAGGACGTCGATAACTGATCATTCGCCTCTCTTCGATTCGGGTGTTCTTAGGTTGTATTCATCTTGTTTGTGGTGTTCATTGGTTCGAATCACAGTACTGCCAGTTTCATTGATAATAAACATTCAACTTAAAAGTGATAGGTTTTGAATGGGCTAGAACGTAAATGAACCAAGGTTCAGTAAAATGCGCAAAACAATGTCAATAACCATACTGCATAGTCAATGTTTTTTTTAATTACTCATTACGACATGATTTTAATCAAGTATTTGATTCACGGGTTCGACCAGTTCAATTGATTTTTCAATCGATTTCTGGATTTGTGTCCGAAGGCATGGATGTCTGTGATGTCTAAATTGCCTTCAATATGTCCGATGCTAAGCATGAGGCGTAGCGAGAGCAATTAGCTAGCTACTTGTCCTGTCCTGACCCTATCCTTCTTTCCATAAGTGGCTCGTAAACGAGCAACTTCTTACGGCAATGTTCTGACAAACATGTGTAGTCGTGTAAAACACAGCAATACTTATATTGCCATCACTTTATGAGGAATATGAAACTCCTGTATGAGTAGTGTATTTTAGTAAGTACGTAGCGAACAGTGATTTGTTTCCTTTTATTTTAATTCTAAAAAAGAATGTTTAGAATTGTTTTATACAGTATAAAACTTAAGATTAGCTCTTAGCAGTTTATAATGTCTATATTATTTCATTTTATTATAATTGTAACCTTCTAAAAATCGTGTGTAAGTATCGTAATTCATCTTCAAATGTACATACTTTAAGTTGATTTTGAATATTTCAGACACGAATTGCGGGAAATAAAAAAGTAAGAACTGATATTAAATGTACTTTAAATGAAGCGGCACTGGAGAAATTGCAACCGAATAGCGGGAAAATGTGAATTCTGTGCACCTTAAATCAAAGTTTCGTACAATGTGGAAAAAGCTGTCAAATATCCGACGAATGTCAGCCATTGACGTTTTAGTTTCTTTCACGTATCCACACAAAATCATCAGTTGTACTTGTCCACCGATGATACATTGCGTAAACAAATGGCCGAAATTATTGACGGAGATGTTGTCGGACCATTCAACAATTTCTCCTTTACATGCGGCTTTACTCTATCTGAAAAAGAGTGGTTGAGCGACTGAGCAACACATATATATTATTCAATATGAAATTAAAGTTGATAATATTGTTATAGGTACTTAGCACAGCCGGTGGAATAACAAAGCTATCAACTTTTACTTTATGTTAAAAATGAATTTACACAAAGTTACCGCCGAATCCGTCGAAAACAGACATAATCATAAAAGGTAATTTTTCAAAAGTATTGTCAACATTGGATTTACTAGGTGTAAAAATATAGTAATTTTGCTTGACTGCTACTAGATATCTTCTGAATATTATATCGCTATTGTTAAACTATTATATTTCCATGAAAAATGTATCATTCACCGGAAAGTCAAAATCTTCGTTGAGATGTTGTAAGACAATGATTTGTTGGCTATTATTTGGTTTAATAATTTGTTGCATGTTTGAAATTTGTTGGCTTTGAAGGCGCGAGCCATTATTTTATTCGACTGACAACATACTATTCCTATCTTTATTTGCTCTGATGTCTCCGCATTCCGGACTAAATGCCTCTTACAGTGCAAGTAAATAGTGACACCACTCTGAAGCAGTGGTATGACGTAATAGTATAATATATCAGCTTCTTTAATTTAAAGTCTGAAGACAGCAATTCACAACGAGATAATTCTTCTTGGTCCACCACAATCGACTAAGATCTGATTGCCTTTGTCGATGTGTTCGTTTGATCAGTTCAGTATGCTGATTCTCATCCTTTCTTTCAGTTCACGCTGTCAATTATAAACATTTTACCCAGACACTCATCCCTACGTCCCCACGACTTAGATGGCCGAAGAATGAAAGAATCCATGGAAGAATACACATACTTATTTTGTGAACGTGATGCGAATCACAGAGAGTATTCAATTTACGTAAGTTTCTTATGCCACATTTCTAGTTGATTTTTCTCTTGAGGATGGTTCCATTGATATATTTGGCAGTTCAAGAAATTCTGGGTATAATTGACATCTCAACAAAATCCAATCTCTTTGAATCTCTGGCATTCTTGCAAACGTTTAAGATACGTATTGATTAGGTAATGGAATATACCTATTACTTTTTTTACGACGAATTCGGCAGTAAATTTGTGGATTTTGATTTTTAATACACAGTTAAAATTGATAATCAACTGGTTGACCAAAACAATTGCATATTATATATTATTGTGGTGAAAGAGATGCCTCTATTGTTTTAAGTGTTTTTCAACTGTAACTTTGAATTTCAATCCATTGCAATCTTTCTTTTAATTTCAGTTAAAATTAATTACACCGCTGGACAATTCTACTCTCTGTGTTTCACAACATAGCGTACATGAAATCAAAGTAAAAAAATGCAAAATATTGAATTCCACAATAATTATATAGAAACTCTGTTTAAGCATAGGTCTGACGATGGCGTGATGCTGAAATAGTTATCAACTATGATATATTATGTAATACTTCCTTTATTATGAATAAGTTTTCCTAAATAAAATAACCAACGGTCAGTATTTCAATAATTGTTTAGAATATGATATGAATTCTAATTTTAAATTGTGGTTTAAGCCTAATTATTATAATTTGTCTCGCCTGCACTGGTCTAGAATGGTCGTGTTCCCTAACCATTATTATTATTTGGAACAAAATAAACAATAAAAGCTGCGCGGTGTGATAGAGGTGGTGGTATGTGGGCTCGTAGGGGTTGGCGCGTTGTTCACAGGTCACAGGTATGTACGATCGAGCGGGATTTTAAAGGGTTATTATTTGGTGGAAAAACTACCCGCTCGCGTCGGTTGGGAAACGTAAGAGCTCCGTAGCTTAGTATTAAAATGATGGCAGAATTAATTCATTTAACATTGCTTATGTATTTTTCAAGCCCAATGAAACGACTTTACAAACTAAGAGATTAATAATCTCATAAGCTGTGGACGAATTGTTATATTTATTACTTAGTAGCCGCACATCCAGTCCACAAACAAGCCATTTGTATAACCTATTTTAAGACACGAAAGTATTCTTGTAAATATATGTGTTACGCGTTACACCGAATCTGTAACTGAAATTACTTATTTCATGAAATGTGCAAAATTTTCCCTGATTCATGAAGTAACCAAGCCCATTGCCTCATTCAAAAATAAGGCAAATTATCTTCCGAATGTGTGAATTTGGTACGAATTATTCTGCCTAGTACAAACATTTAACAAAATAGATAGTTGCGCTCCTGTGGTGTTTTTTGAAACTGAGCCAAATGCCATTGATTATATAAAAAAACATATCAATCAATAACTACAATGAAGTTCATTTCCATTTACCAACCCCAAAATATCTTGAACTATAAATTACGAACATGCGAATTTTCATTACTTTCAAGTCATTTGATACCACATTCAGTAACTGTTGCATGTTCAATCAATGACACAACCTAAGCTCGGGATTGTTCCGCATCTAAATCGCAATCTAAACAAATCAAGTTAAATTTGACATCCGTATTAAAATTTCTTCGTCTACTGTCATCTTGACAGTTTATTTCCATAGCCTGCTAAATTCACGCATTCAGCAGATAATTTGCCTAATTCATGATCGAGGCAATGGGCTTGCTTATTTCATGAATTATTTATTGCTGAAAAAATACGTTACGAAATTCTTCTTTCTTCATTGGAAGAGGACATTCCTTTTTAAGAGTGAATGTCCAGGCTTCCCATTGCCATATTTTCTTCGTCTACCAGGTTCATGATATAAGAAGCGGTGTTATGTGTTCTGTTAACTTAATATTCAGCATTCGTCACAAAGGAATCGATGGTTGGTGACATTATAATAAGTTTCTTTATATAAATTACACTAAAAAAAACGAAATACGACGGAGGCGAACTGCGATACTCAGAATCTAGGGCTGAAATAAAATAGTACCTGTTCTTTGAGAAAAAGGGTTCAGCTACCGCCAGCCCTTTATTTTTTTGTATAACGGATATGAATATTTTTATCTCCTTGTGATAGCCGGGTATCCCGAAAGCTCTTCTTATTTTGAAGCGCATATCTCATTCATAATTATTCCTTACAGATTCTTTACCTTCATTAATGAACTGGCCGCTACCACATCTATTAAGAGTATATGGGTGATGTCAAAGGGATATTTTTGTTTGTACGTGGTACATTACAGTATATATTATTTGTCTTGATTTATCTCTCTATCTGTCTATCTGTAAGGCATTTATATTTTTAGTATAACGCCGTGGTAAATATATATCTATCTTTTATATTGAAATATTTCAAGCATTTGTTTGCCAGTTTCATTACGCATTTTGTATTTTCTAGTGCAATGTTGTTTTTTTTTAATTGTTAAAATCTTATATTAAAATTCTATCAAGCACCCTCAGTCGATATTACAACGCATGATATCATATCGTAGGTAGAAGGCGATAAGTCGAAAATCGACTGTTTTGAGTTATGAATGCAGTACGATAGATTTTAGGACGGTATATATATAGTCTGGTAGAAAACGAGCTCAGCAATTTTCCATGTAAATTGAAGAAATCAATATAATATAATTTAAGACATCGACTGAGGGTGCTTGATGGAATCCCAATATCAAATTTGGATTATTGAGATTTCGTACACTTCCATGTATTTTGTCACTAACGACCGGGTTTCGCCTTTCGGCATCTTCAGGCATTCGAGCACACGAAAATTTGAAATCAATATGAATTAAGTAAATTTCAATCACAATTTTTAGTGGCAAAAACCTGTAATTAATACCACTATAAAAAAAGAATTACTAATATTTAAATCGAATTCGTAAATGATAAATGAATCATATCATGTTTTTAGTTTAATAATCAATGTTTAAGGTACATATGTAAACAGAAAAACTTATGTGTCATGATTTTCCATTATCTCAAAACATGGTTTTTTGATACAACGCCTTCTGCCACTAAAGCAACCATACGTAAATAAGATACCAATAATTATATAAATGTTTTAATTTAAAAAAATATTTTAATATATTGTATAGTATAACCAACATTACTTGACTGCCGCCGAATTTGGAATTAGAATTGTCGGGCTAGAATAAATTTCTTCAATTGCCATGTTATGCAAAAAAACAAATATCTTGTCTACTTTTAATAACCGTCGTTAAAATATTTGTTTTTGAATTTAATGAAATTTCAGCTCTGGTTGAGTATTGTAACGTTCCTAACGTGACAATGGCACCCTCGCTAGCAGCCAAGTTAAAGTGCTACATTTATATAATTTAAGACATCGACTGAGGGTGCTTGATGGAATTTCAATATCAAATTTGGATTATTGAGATTTCGAAGAACTGAGTTCGAGTCCATTCGTGTGCTCGAATGCCTGAAGATGCCGAAAGGCGAAACCCGGGTCGTTAGTGACAAAATACATGAAAGTGTACAAAATCTCAATAATCCAAAATTTGGTACATTTATAGTTACATAGTTTAATCAAATTTAATTTCAATCGAAATAAGTTCTGCTCCAGAGCTAGGCCACACCCAAAATGTGTGACAGATGACTTGCCGCCTGGTAATTTCTAGAAAAAATATTTAATTCAAGGTAAACACAATAACGATACAATTAATAGCGATCGACTTCTTATAAAGAACCGAACAAGAATTTTTCTTTATTTATTTTATTAGTGCCTGAGAACATACCTAAGTCAAAAAATACCACAAAAAAGTTCCATTTTCTTTGACAATTAATCCGCTTCATTACCAGATAATCATGAATCTAGGAAAACCGTTTTTATTTTCAACCATGGTTGTAAATTTAAAATATAAAAATCGTAATTATTTCCAAAACTCCCAATCGTACTTGGGATCGAGCAAATTTAGCATCGCGGTTGCACACCCTTGCGTTAAATGTTAATCTAGATATATAAAAAAATTAATGTTTGTTTGTTTGTCCCCTATACGTTCCTATACCTTTCATCCGATTTCGATGAAACTTTGGTGAGTTGTTGAGCGCACATCCGTGAAGGGTTTTAAAAAAAAAATCTAAAATAAAGAATAAAATACGTACAACAGTGATATCTCGAAAAACCTTAAGATTAATTCATGTACGCACCAGACGGAAAACCAAAAATGTTGTGTATCCAAAAGCTCTTCAATAAACAGAATTAAAACACAAAACACTTTCTTTCTTTTAGTGGCATAGCAACGTATACCAGGTACTCACTAGTGGATGATAAAGTTTCACGTATGTACTGGAATGCTCAATAATCAATAAAATGATTCTATAATACTAAATGCGCTACTCTCGGCGGATTTAACGAACCGGAACCCTAATGTTGCAAACACTCTGATAATTGAAATGCAACATAAAGTTTACAAATTAATATTTATTTCTAAATTTTATTGGGAGTACATCTAAGTCACCGCGTATCATCAACAGAGATTTATTTTTGTTTAAATCTATGTTCAACGTTTCCCAAATGGTATTTTTTTGATATTTTATATGAGGCAAATCGATTCCCGGTGCGGACGGTTTTCATAGATTGATCCTTCAATCGATTTATGGATTTCTGTTCGTAGTCTGAGTCTTCCTTCCCTCCCACCCATCCCATCCTCACGGGGCGTAGCGAGAGCGATTAGCTAACCACTAGTTCTCTCATAGCTCTATCCTTCTATCCCTACTCTCTTTGAAAAAAAAAGAGAGGTACAACTGAGTAACAAGCAGTTCTCGTAGAAAATCAGTTTTTAATTTTTAAGACCGTTTTCAGCACACAGAATTTTTATTAGAATTATTTTACCAAAATACAGATGGGTTCCACGGCTCAATTTAATTGGGAAACGCTGTTGAAAGGTAATAAAATATAATAAAAATGCTGTAATAAATTTAGAAAAACCAACATTTATTTTATTTTGACCCATTGCCGTAGCGTGTAATTTATACTCATAACTAATATTTGATAAAATTCCATATCTTTCCACAGACCGTTTCACAATAAATTATGTTTTTTTAAATGGAATAACGACCGTGACAAAATATTTTAATTTTATTGTGTTACTATGTGCAACGCCACGTCTTTGAGACCGAAACGTGAATGAATGCTGCCGGAGGCCAGAGCCTTTCGGGTTGTTTTCACGAGAAATATGATCTCGAGTACCGAGAAACGCGATCATGTATGTGGCAGAAAAAATACTTTAAAACATGTTGCACTTTTATGGTGTTTTAAAGATTTTGAATGGCTACCATAAATAATATACTTTGACGTTTTGTTAGGTTTTTATTTGTGTAACTATACAGGTAGGCTACAGTACAAAGTTTACTTTAAAAAATCGTTAGAATAAAGGGGGTAGCATTCAATAAAATGAAAAATTTTGCGACAAAGTGCCGCGATGAAATACACTATAGCTTTTTTTGTACGAGGTCCGCTCTCAATGTGGAGCATTTGGACATCTAATGGAGGTATCTCAACAGAATTTTTCTTTGAAAACTGCTTGCTACTCTGTTGTTAAAGCTCTCTTTTTTCGAAGAGAGTACGGGGTAGAAGGATAGGGTTAGGACAGGACTAGTGGTTAGCTAACGGCTCTCGATACGCCCCGTAAGGATCGGATGGGCGGGAGGGAGTTTTTAGATATCGCAACGAACATAAATCCATAAGCCGCTCGAAAGATTAATTTATGAAAACCGTCCGCACCGGGAATTGCACCCGAGACATACGTAACCGTAGTCAACGACGTTACCAACTGCACCACGGACGCTTTTTACTAATATAAAATTAAAATTGATAACTTAGTGATTCCACTGGCTTTATTACTAATGTAATGCGTTTCACTTCTTTAACCAACTATAGCTATATCTTAGAGATAAATAAATAACGTTGCGATCCAGTTAGTCTGAATATGTTTCTTAAAGAAGCGAAACGCGTTAGATTAGTGAAAAAACCAGTGGAATAACTATGTTATCAATTTTAATTTTATATTAAAAATGAATTTTCACAAAGTTACTGCCGAATATTTTTTCATACTTGTTACGCAGTTGCTCAAGCTCTATTTTTCGAAGAGTTTAGAAACAGAAAGATGGAGCTAGGAAAATACTAGTGGGTAACTTATCGCTCTATTTCTTAGGATCGGATAGGTGGGAGGGAATTCTAGACATCACAAACATCCTTGCTTACGAACAGAAATCCATAAATCGATTGAAAAATCAATTCATGAAATTGTCCGTATCGGGATTTGAACACGAAGCATCCGTAACCATTCGAAGCCAACGACGCTGACCACTGTACCGCGGACCTGAAAGCACTAGAGTAGTGAGAGATAAACATGGCTATATTCTCGGAATTAGCCTACTTGACCAAACCAATATAAAAGCATTGTCTCTCGTCGAAGTAATATGATGAGTTCACTTAATTACGTTTAATTATGGTACTTAAATAAATTGTTTATATATCAATTTAATATAGGTTATTAAATTGTTTATTTTTTTCATTACTGGTTATAAATAAAATACATTTAAATTATAAATAATTATATAAGACTGATTACTTAAGGAGATGAATATTATGTAATACTCTGTTTTGTACCAGGTCCACTCCCAATTGAGAAGGAGCATATGGCCTCCTAAAGGCGATATCTCGACAAAAGTATTTTTACAAGAACTGCCTGTTGCCCAGTTGCTTAATCAACCAAGTTAGGATACAAGGATAAGGCTACGACATGTTAAGTGGTTAGCTAATCACTCTAGCTACGCCTCGTTTTTATCCGTGCCTTTGAACAGACATCCATAAATCGATTGAATAACAAATAAGAAACTTACTGGGATTCGAAGCCGTGAGCACCGCAACCGAAGGTGTTGACCACTCAAACACGGACCCGACAAACAGTTTTTTTGACAACAATTTACATTCTGAAATTTATAAAATTATGTAGTTCAACGTACTATTTATAAAGCAAATAGCGATTTAAATGTGATGTCTGTGGTCTATTTTTTAACACTTGGGCTCCACGCGCCAATCACACCGACATAATTATTTAACAATTCCTATAATTTTTGTAAAACTAAATTCTTAAATAGTTTTACATTACTATATTGAAGTTCTACGAAAATAATATCAATTCAAGGAATAATTTTTAGTATTTAGTAATTTACACAACGGTAAAAAACGTATTTTAAATAGGTAAAGAGAATTTCCGTTACTTTGCTTACATTTTCAGAAAAAATAATCCATATTGTTTTTATTAAAGTACCTACCGGTACTTAAAATTCTCTTATTTCTGAATTGTTTTGCCTTGTTAGTGGCTTAAAACGCCAACTTTCTATAATATAAAACGTATGGGTCAAAAGAGCTCTGCTGCATGTCCGCCCGATGTTAAACATTATGATGATAAATATTCGCTGAAGGCGCCTCGGTAAAAAATATTCATGTTTTTGGAATTTGTGTTGAATCGTTATATTGTATTATTACGCAATCATTGCATTTGAGCAGTTCGTTTTCTATGTTGCTTAAAACATCATAGATTTATATATAATATAATAACACACTAAGTGTGTTTAATTATATTCCATAACACATTTGATGCTATATGATAATTATTTCGTATGATAATATAGTCTAACAACTAATAATCAAGCCTAACAAAATACTTACGTACTTGCGATATCAGATTTGAAGGCGAAACCCGGGTTGTTGGTAAAGAAATACACGGAAATGTACAAAATTTCAACAATTAAAATTTGATATTAAAATTAAATCAAGAACCCTCAGTCGATGTCTTAAATTATATTTACGATGTGCCTGTTTATTTTGTCTTAAAATTAATATTTTTCAAAATTACCAAAACGAGTATTTTGGATTATAATTCTATAGCTTTTGTTACATAACTTTTACATAAAGAAAACAATATTCGCGATTTTCAGCCAAGGTATATGGATATTTAAATAGTCATAGCAAAGAAAAATGTAGATGTAATAGTTTTTTTAAGTATTTTCTCCACATAGAGCATTCAGCTTAAGGAATCTTTTAGATATACTTTAGTAAACACAATAATGTAGATTTATTCCGTTGCGTAACTAAAACAGGAACTTTGGTTTCAAAATAAACAGTCTAACATTTTAAGAAATAAAGTATAAAAATCTGTAATTTTCTGGTGATCATTTTTTTTCAATGAAGCCAGTACGCTTTCCCTACCCAATTTTTATCATTGTAATTCACCGCACTATAGTATCTCTTTTAATAGCATCAGTATAATATATGTAGGCATAAGAATGCTTTTCGTAATAAAATATTCATCATCAATATCGGGGCGTTTTTGTCGTGCATTAAATATGGCAGCGCATTTACAGCGGTGCCTTAGACAGCATGCACAAACCGAACATATCCACGGACCATTTTTGGCGGAGTCGTAAGATGCGCATTGTTGTCTTTAAAATCGTCTGGGAGAAGGCGCCCAAAACTGTGGTCCTTCGTAGAATTTCGACCCATTTCAAGCGAGCATTCAATTAAGAATAAAAGTTTAGTGACATCCTAAACACTTTGGCTTGTTTCCGAGCCGACGTCTTCACAATTGATGGCCCGTTAATGCGTACAGAAAAGCTCCCTTTGAATTTCTAAGGGCGAAACACGATTAATAATGGTAATAATTAATAATCTGGCACCCTTCTTATCAAACGCACAATAGAGTAGCTATTTATTTGTCCCTAGAGCAGGTGAATATTAGCGTTTGTGTTGAACTTCATAGAACAGTTTTTATTGTATATTTTTTTAAGTCAATTTTTTTATACCTTTGCGCAAAATATATAAAAAAAAATATTCGGATCAAAGGCTCAAGTCTCAGTAAGGGCAGTTTCATAAATTGATTTACAAATTTCTGTTCGAAGTCAATGTTTGTGATGTATAAAACTTTCTCCCACCCATCTCATCCTAAAAGCGGGTTGTAGCGAGAGTGGTTAGCTACCCATTAGTCTGTTGCTAGACATATCCCTCAATCCCTACTCATCGGAGAAAGAGAGGTTGAGCAACTGAGTAACAAGCAGCTTTCTTAGAAAAAAAAGCTTCCATTGAAATTTTTTGGATTATTGAGATTTTATACACTTCCAAAATCTCAATAATCCAAATTTGATATTGAAATTCCATCAAGTACCCTCAGTCGATGTCTTAAATTCTATTGAGATATTATTGATAGCTTAGTGCAAAGATATTGTTTGTCCAGTGTTTTCCGACAATCTGTAAATATACACAAAACTTTCGTCTACATCATATCTTTGTGCCGCAAAAATATTGTACGCCCAAATAAAGGTATTTGAGGAGATACTGTATTATTTAAATGCACGATATGTCTATTTCGCTTGTATTTCTCATGTATCTCAAATCTTCAAATTCGATTTTCTCAAAACAAGTAAAACTGGACATACAATATCTTTACACTAAAGCAGTGGTCACAAAACTACGGCCCGCCAAAGATTTTCAAGTGGCCTTGCAAAAATGCCGGATTTTTGTATATAAATTATTGATATAAGAAATATTAATTTTATAAAATTTCACAGTTTGGCTATTTATTTCATCATTATACATATAAATATTTCTCTTGATTGTTTTATTTCTATCTCGATAAATGAAAAAATCCATACAATATGTAAATCAATAATTGAAATGTCTTAAAGAAACCCTTAAATTATAATTGGGTTTTATTACATTCTACATTTATATTCTCATTAGTAGAATGTAATAAAACAGACCCCCACCGTTTAAAGAATAAAATCATCGTTTACCTTAGAAATAAATAACCTTACGATACGGTTAGTCTGAAGATGCTTCTTAAAGTGGCGAAACGCGTCACGTTAGTGATAAACTAAGTTGTTAATTTTTAATTTAAATTTTATATTAAAAATGAACTTCCACAAAGTTACCGCCGAATCCATAGAAAAAAAGATAACAATTTATATTTCATCCGGCCCCCCGTTTCTCAAAAATTTTGATTGCACTAAAACATCGATATGTACACTAGGAGCGGATATGGTATGGAGCAACATGCCCTAATATACGCATATTATGCAGTAGAAAGGTAGTTGTAGATAGTATTAGTTCAGTGCAACATTATAATATACTTCATGTTTCTTTTATTAGTCTCAACACTCACGATGTAGCTCAAATAACTTGGGCCATCAACGCCGCAAATAAAGAGACACGTGTGCATTCTCCTAAATAAACCCAACCATTATTAAATTTGCATTGATTTGGTTTCGCGCAGGAGGGATGAATTACGGTCAAATGATCCCGCATGAATCTAAACGAAAACTGACAAGAGATAGTTAGGAAAAAAATAACAGGGAAACTGCTGAGGTTTCACTCCGCATGACGGGCCAGCGAATTTCGGCGAGAAATAATACGCGATGTTTTTGATGTATGAGGTTTCTCTAAATAGTAAGCGGTGGGAAAATTTAAATATCTATACGAGTCACTGAATTTTAATAATTCAGAATATTGAAACCTTAAAAACAGAAAAA
This sequence comes from Himalopsyche phryganea, assembly GCA_022494535.1. Lineage (NCBI taxonomy): Eukaryota > Metazoa > Arthropoda > Insecta > Trichoptera > Rhyacophilidae > Himalopsyche > Himalopsyche phryganea. The sequence continues at coordinate 3,075,039 of JAGVSL010000065.1, read as the reverse complement.
TAATGTTTATAAGTAACACAATGAAAAATGTTAATTTCAATTTTTGCCATTTATATAGTAGACTAGTGAGAACCCACTCAAAGAAATAAAGGGTTTGTATTTTAATTCTGTTTATTGAACTGCTTTTGGATTAGAGGTCTGCACAGGCCGAAATTTCATAGACTTTACCCGGTTTGAGCCCATCATCTTCAGGTCTGGCCCGACCTGAACCCGAGTTTCAATAAGAAAGCAGGCGTTTGTTTAATTACCCTCTGCTTAGCAACGGTCAAAAGTCATAAAAAAAGCGCAAGTTTTCATTTTAATTTTGCAGACATTCGGTTTCGGGAGGCCTCAACCGGCGGTTGCGCTGACTGAGGCGTCGCCACATCGCAGTCATTGTAAATTGTTTTGGTTTGGTTTGAATTTGTATTTAATTTAAATTTTAAATCATTTGTTTGTGTCAATCGTGTTCAAATTTAAATGTAAATTCATGTAGTAAGTTACACTTTTACAATGTAGACTCAATATTATGTTGTACTGATAATTTTTGTGTATAAAACCACTTCAATAAAAAGAGATAAACCGAAATGAAGCAGAATTTTGTATTGAGATCCTATACATCCTGGATGGTGATAACCAAGCATTTGCTCCTCTTCGACCGGGTATTCTCAGTCTCTTTTATTATACACCCGAAATAAATGTATTATACGATAAATTTGAAAAGGCAACAAAGTCTTATGTTTTATAAAGCATTTAAACCATCTACAGAAATTGCAGTTAGGTACTGATTTGATCTGAAAACATTATTTTTTCTCCCCCTATCCCCCCCCCCTCATGTGTAAATATTTAACTAAGGTTTACTACGGTTTTTAAAAATGATGAATATGTTATACATTGATCATTTATGAAAAAAATAGTACGCATTCCATTGAATGATTTGAAGCCTTGCTTTCAAATGCCATGCTAATAGATAATATCAAATTACTCGGTGTTTGACCATGTTTTTAAAACTAAATACGGCAAGTAGCTACAATACAAGCTGATGGCTACCGTGTGAAATTAGAAATAGATGGATGATTCATTTACATAGGGTGAATGAGCCACGGATGGGAAAAATAAGTGGTATTCGTAAAGCTAAAACCAAATTATGGTCTGCTTAGTTCGCAGAAAATGGAAAGGCAGTCGTGAGTTAAAATATAACTAAAGACATAGGTTGCCAGGAGCTGGAGAGAAACTGAAGCTCTCGATTGAGATATCGTAGATGAAAGCAGATATTTGGAGCGACAAAATCCATCCTGGGTCAATGAGTATAATTCACATATTGATAAAAATATGTTAATTATTCATTTCCACAAGAGCTATGTTATATTGTCCGAATCAAAAATATGACACAACCACTGTAAACCTAAATATAATACTTGGCTTTATACTATCTATGAATTCGTCGGTAACTTTTTGGAAATTCACATCGAAAAATCTTACAATAAAGATAGTCGGAAGATGATTTTCAGGGGAAACGTGTGAAACACCTAGTTCAAAACCTACAGTTAACAAAGTTATAAATTTTAATTAAATACTATGTTTCTTATTGCATTATAATATAATGGAGATTTAACTGCTAAATACTAATTCATTCGGTAATTTTTGTATCTAATGTGCTCCCGCTGTAACCGGACAAGTCAGAACAGTGATAGAATAACAAATCCAAAATCAAAACAGTGATAATACAAGATATGGGGATACACATAATATTTTTGTCATATCTATATATGAATTAAATACATATTTTTACAACACAATTTTGAGGAGAAATTTTGTATAATAAAATGATAACTGCAGATTTTATCGATAATAAATTTAAATTAACAGATATATTAAGACGGTCTTAGTTTTTTTTTTCATGTCCGTTCCCAATGTGGAGCATATGGTCTCCTAATGGAGGTATCTTAACAGAATTTTTCTACGAGAACTGCTTGTTACACAGTTGCTCAACCTCTCTTTTTTTTTCTTTGGAAGAGTTAGTTTTACAAATATAATTTTATTTATATCTTTAAATTTATGCAGTTATTACGGTATCATATTTAATAATAATTTGACATTGTGTTACATATGACATATACACATTGTTTTTAATTCATAAAAAGATACGACAAAAATATTATGTCTATATTTCTCTGGGTTGTTTTGTCACTGTTCTGTATTGTCATGTAACGATTCTTTGTTTTTGAGGACCACCTTTATATTTACGTAAAAATCAGCTACCTATCATGGTTTTAATTATTTTAACTTGAATTCATTGCTCACCGCATCGGTTATTTTAAAATAAGTGTTAAAGATGTATAACTTTTAATTAGCCCTACAAAATTGGTAATTTAATAACGTTCCAATGCTTAGACAGTATTGGCTAATTTCTCTCACTTACTTACAGTACAGTTACCTACCTAATTAGTGGTCAAAACGGAAATAAAAAATATAACGGGACGTTGAGTAATGATAAAATTTCAATTAAAATATTTTTTTAGACGTTTCGGCGGTGAAAAATCTCTCATGCATCAAAAATCCAACTGTCCAAGAGGCGTATTTATAAACCGAAGAAGACCTTGCTTTCACCATAAAACACTATTTTCAACGGTCAATCACACGAATAACAATTTTAGGTCCTCCTGAAAATAACACCTCGCTGTCGACGACGACATTTGTTATTTTAATTTTCTTTGTGATAATTAGGCTGTCATCTATTTAGCACGCAGTAAATCTATGAATGAATTCCTGAAGCCAGTGTTCGACGGTATACTACAACAGAAAATACGTGCAACTTTACGCTCTAAATTCGTACTGGTGGAACATATGAAGTCATAGATATAATTTGTTAGATTTTAAAAAATAAAACACAATTCATTTGTACTACTTCCAAATATTAATAATGATCAGGACCGGTTTCGCTCATCACGAGCATTATCAACTGATAAAAATACAAACATAACAGGCTTATTTATATAAAATTGAGTGAAAAAATGAAGGTATATAAAACTGATGGTTCATGAACTGAGACAAGAAAAAACTGATTAGCAAACAAATTATACATAAATCAAATGAAAGAGTCTACAATTAAAATGTTATGGACCTCTTGCAAATCATTAAATACTAATCTGAAATCACAAATATAGCTACACTAAAAGTCCATTTAGCTGAACAAATTTTTTAATGACGTTTCTAATATAATATACAATAATGAATCAGGGAAATTATAAGAAAAAAATTAGTGAACCATTTAAAAATAATCAAATATTAAGTATGTAATTAATATGAATAATAAACAGCCATCTTAAGTGGAGAAAGCAGAGCAGCTATGAGTATCCAATCAATTTTTAATATCTGAAAAACAAAAACAAAAACAAAGACAGTTAATACCTTAAAAGTGATAATTTGTTAGCTTATTTTTATAATTTTAAGGTTTGAAAAAATATTATTATTTTTTTATTCTGACAAAAAGCATGATATAACTAATTTGGATTATTGAGATTTTGTACACTTCCATGTATTTTGTCACTAACGACCCGGGTTTCGCCTTTCGGCATCTTCAGGTATTCGAGCACACGAATGGACTCGAACTGACAGACAGTAAACAGTGTCTAACGTGTATATAGAAGATACAAATACGACAAATATAATTGCGCAATTCGCCACTCTGTAAATGTGGTGCTTACAAAATAAGAATTAAGGCGATTCTCGAAATTTTAACTCAGGTATCAGTATGGCTCTCAGACGTATAATATCTTACCTCGTAAATAATATTTGTCGTATTTGTATGTTCTATATAAACGTTAGACACTGTTTACTGTCTGTCAGTTCGAGTCCATTCGTGTGCTCGAATGCCTGGAGATGCCGAATGGCGAAACCCGGGTCGTTAGTGACAAAATACATGGAAGTGTACAAAATCTCAATAATCCAAATTTGATATTGAAATTCCATTAATCACCCTCAGTCGATGTCTTAAATTACATGATATAACTATTATAACTAATCGTTACCCAATCTTATGATTTGTATGCTATAAAGATTATTTTTTATTATGAACTAAAAATCTTTTTAAAAAACATACAATAATAATAATATTTTGAAAAAAACAATTTTTTTATGACATTATAAGCTCGATATAATTGTTATTAAATGTGACACGTGTTTTGTTTATTTAAGGAGCATCTTCAGACTTAATATACCGATATAGTTAGTCTGTAGATGCTTCTTAGTGGAATAACGAAATTATCAACTATTTTCAATATTGATTACTTATGGTTGGAGGGTGAAATCCTGTATGAAATTAATTTGGTAGGAAGAGATGAGATGAAAAATGACTCAGAAGTAAGCAGAAATGTAGCAAAAAACCAATTGTATTTAAAAAGATTTGGGAGGAAATACGTGTCTCTTAATTGACTCACCGGATATTAAAGTGATAACTTCACCACTCTTATATGCGTTTTATTAATCTATGCATAATTATCAACAAATTTTGAGAATTGATTTTGGTCTCTTTAAATTGGTTTTTCAGATATCTTTTGAATTCTCCTCTCAATTTATCATGAATTATTTTTCTCAGATACTTGATTTTTAATGTGTCTTAATTTTTGATTTCAGATTACGATTTAATGGTTTGTAAGAGATCCTTAACATTTTTATTGTAGACTATTTAATTTTATGTATAATTTGTTTGTTACCTGTAAATCCTTGTCATAGTTCTTGAACGAATAGTTTGATATACCTTGTAATTATTAATATTAAGTTTTACACACATAGCTTTGTTATGACGTACAAACAAGTTGTGTTTTATTTTTATTAAAGTTATAACTCTTTTATCCAAGAAAAATGAGACCCGTTGAATGTTGAATGTTCATAGTCTAGAAATCTGTATACGAAACTCTATTTCAAATATTTTCATTATTAAGTGCAGATATGGGGATAACATATTTATAAATGCACACAGGCTTTCAGTTAAAAGGGTTGCCGCTCCAGCTATTTAAACAAAATTTTTGAAATATTTCTTGATGTAGATACAGACAACTTTTTTAGTTTGAGTTTTCACTAAACATAAGTAAACAAAACATATTCAAATCATGGCATTCTTGTCTCATCATCACTGTAGAATTGCCTGTGGTCTGCTTGTTGACTGGAGTTGTTAACATGTAAGAATTCTGTTGTGAAAATGAACACAAGTACAAATCAAACTAAAACCCAAAAGACCTCCACACTTCGATAAAAAAAATAGTAAACAGTGTTGTCGCACGGAAAATATTTAATACAACATTGTAATATATCTGGTGGCGGGTTAAATATAAAGTTGATTGAAGATTATTATCGGGTAGAGAACAAATGTTGCCAGACAGTATGTTCGTTGATTTATGTTCATATGACATTTATGCATATACAATGTAGCGCTAGCGTTGTGTAACGTACAGTGTTATTGGAGGTCTGCACGGGCTCGGGCTTGGGCGGGTAAAGACAATTCAGATTCGGGCTCGGGCCAGGCCCAGGTAAGGAATTCAAATTTAAGAAAAATATTTCGTACCATGTTCGGGTCATAAGTCAGCCATAAAGCAATAGTATTCATAACATAAATAATTTATTTCACATGTGCTACATGAATATCGTTAGATATATGGAAACCACATCTAAAGTCAATTCTTGGTGGAAAGACATTATATTTTAAAAAATAAAACATGATTCATTTGTACTACTTCCACATGTTTATAATGTTCAGGATCGGTTTGGCTCATCACGAGCATTATCAACAATGTGGAAGTAGTACAAATGAATTGTGTTTTATTTATTCAAATATATAGAAACAATAACATGTATTGTTTGAAAAAAATAAATGAATTACTATATTTAAAAAAATCAGGCATTTTTCGGGTTGAGAAAAATAAATCTGGGATTCGGGTCGGGTTCGGGTAACAAGTATGATATTGAGAATCGGGCTCGGGACCGAGTAATTTTATGAAATTTCGGCCCGTGCACACCTCTATATGTTATAATGAATACTGCATGGTTCATCAATCACAGAAAAGTGTATTTTTGGTTCAAATAATCATGATAAATGTAAAATAAAACGATCATTGCCAAAGCGTCAGATATCTATAACTAAAGTCACTCGCGATCAACTCGAGGTGAAAAGATATCATGAACACTCATGCCACGAATATCTCAATTTTTTTAATTCTAAAATTACCATGCCCTAATGGAGGTATCTCAACAGAAGTTTTTGTACTCAGTTGCTTAACCTCCGTTTTTCGAAAAGTGTAGCCAGTGGTTAACTAATCGCTCTCGCTACGCCCCGTTTATTACGGATCAGATGGGTGGGAGGAAATGTTAGACATCACAAACATCCATGCCTCTGAATAGAAATTCTAAGTTGATCGAAAAATTTATTTATGAAACTGTCCGTACCGGGATTTTAACCCGAGACATTCGTAACTGAAGCCAATGACGTTGACCTCTGTACTGCGCACTCGACAAAATCTAAAAAATCTCGAACCTTGAACCTTGATCTCCAGGAAAAAGTTCTTATCGCTCGATTACTATATAGGCCGATAATGTGTCCAAATTAGTTTTCGAATTGAAATTGAAAAATTCGTTAGACTCATATTCGCGGTATTTTTAAAGAGTCTGCAGTCAGTAAAAAAAATTCTGACACATACACTAAGTACAACGGAGCGAGGGCGTGAGAATCGAACTCAGTACTTTTAAGTGCTATGCAGATAACACCCACGCAGCCACATAGCTGCCAAAAGCTTCATGTAGCTACAACAAAGCTCTGAGTAAGAATCCTGACTGGATAAAGCATATCTTTTAAGCATCATCCAAGTTGTAAAAAATATCTTGATATACCCGACAGTTTTATGGTCAACACTTTTTTACATAAATATTGAGTATTTTATTGATATTTGAAGAGACTTGCGGCCTCAATTTGCTGCCGACCATGTGTGACCTGTATAAAACATCAAAACAAGGTACTATAGCCGCAACAATTCCATATTGCATATACTTGCCGGCAGCATAACTGGATGATATTTTGAATTTCGAACGCAATCGATATTACGCCAATATTGTCGGAATAAGTCTATTCCTTTCTCACTCTGCTCGATATGTACATCTCTTTTCTAGATCTGTCAAATTATGTAAGTCTGTCAACAAACGTCAGATATATTCTCGATGTAATGTTTTGTTGTTATTATCATATTTTATTAAATTTTCAAACACTTTACGATGAAGAACATAAAATTCCAGTATGAGTAGTTAATTGTAGTAGGTTAAAGTAAGTACATAGCGCTAAATGCAATCTTCAGTTATATTGTAAGTCTAATAAAAAATGTTAAAAAAATATTGTATATAACATAAAACATAAGGCGCTTAGCAATTTTATAATTTCAATATTATTGAATTCCTTTATTATTGTAGCCTCCTAAAAATCGTGTATAAGTATCATAATTCATCATAAAATTTACATAATTTTAAGTGAATTTTGAATATTTCAGACCCGAATCGCGGGAAATAAAAGCGTACGTGCCGGTGTTAAATGTACTCTAAATGAAACAGGACTGCACAAATAGCACTGAAATAGCGGGAATACGTGAATTCTGTGCACCTTACATCAAAGTTTCATACAATGTGACAAAACTGAAAGCTGTCAAATATCCGGCTTAACGCCATCGTCAGAACTATTTCTACTAAACTAAAATTTCAATGCATTTATTTTAAAGATTAATTAAATTAATAACGCCACTTCATCTCCTTTTCCAAAAACACAAATAGTACCCTGAATAATTTAATTCTAAATAAATATTATGATATTTGAATACGTGTGATGACATAATATAGTCTATCTCTTCTAAACAGTTTATATATAGCTCAGCTGAAATAAGTTTAAGTTTAGTTCTGACGATGGCGTTAGGCCGAAATAGCTATCAACTACAAAATATTTTTTTTAATTAAATTCTTTGATATGTCATCCTATTATAATGGAGTTCTACCAAGTAAATGCCAATTCAATCAATAAATTCCTTGCTTAATAACTTCTGTTTGGATGCTGTCCATGATATTATTTTTTGTGAATTGGGAGGATACAGCGTAAAAGTATGCTATGACTGACTTCCTTCGTTTTCAACTAAAATAAGCGGCAATAAAGTCTGTTTTCCGTAATAAACAACATTGTATTTCGTATCATCATTGAACGCTGTCGGTGAACACAGTTACAATATTATCACCGTCACATAAACTAAGCGACACCGAAAAGGTTAAAAGAGGTTAGCGGAATGAACCAAAACATTGAATTGTAGTTGCCATCAAACAAGGAATAAAGGCTAAGATCACTTCAATAGAATTGTTTGAAATCGTAGTCACAACATAACGGCCAACAATATGTAAGTTGATGTGGCACGATTGTGTTATGTATTTTTTTATTTCAAATTACAATTTAATTAATGAAAGCTTAGAAACAGGGTATCCCAAACTTTTTTTGTTCCATTCCACTTTTCACCACTTGACTAAAATGACCTTTTTAAGCGGTGGCTCCAGCCGGTAGGAAATTCCCCCCAGTGGGAGAATTGCTCCCGTATATTAAAAATCTCCAATATAATATTATATATTATTTGGAATGCACGTTCCGTTTGTCGTCGTCCGTGGCGCAGTTGGTTTCGTCGCTGGCTACGGTTACGGATGTCTCGGGTTCAATTCCCGGTGCGGACGGTTTTCATAGATTGATCCTTTCAATCGATTTATGGATTTCTGTTCGTAGTCTGAGTCCTCCCTCCCACCCATCCCATCCTCACGGGACGTAACGAGAGCGATTAGCTAATCACTAGTCCTGTCATAGCCCTATCCTTCTATCCCTACTCTCTTCGAAAAAGAAAAGAGAGGTTGAGCAACTGAGTGACAAGCAGTTCTCGTAGAAAAAAATCTGTCAAGATACCTCCATTAGGAGACCATATGCTCCACGTTGGGAGCGGACATGAAAAAAAAAAAAAAAAAAAAAAAAAAAAAACGTTTCGACTAAGAGCTAGAGGAATGGGGGAATTGTATTCTGAACATTGGTGAAAGGGGAAATGGAGCTAAAAGGTTGGCAGCCCCTGAACTAGTTGACAGTGAAAAGAGCTGAAATGATCATTTTGAAACCTTCCTGACCTTCAACCCCATCATCTTAATCTATATTTCTTATTTTTTACCGCGTTTGAATCCATGAAACTAAGGCTTAGAATAAATATTGTTTTTCGAGCCGGGATAGCTAACAAAGATGTTATTAATTATTTTAGTATAAAAATACAAGTTTGTATTTTTAATAATAAAATGAAAATATGAAATTCCATTTGCATATACTTTTTAATGTTTATTTGGTAAATCTCTACTATATAGCACAAAATACAAATCTGTATGATTGTAAGTCTGTCGGTCACAACTCCTCCCAAACGACGCACATAAGCGACGTGAAATTTTTACCCGTCATTGGCTGTACATTTTAGTTCAACTGTGCCATTTTCAACTTTCAACTCTCAATATTTAACTTTTAACCTAAAAATGTAAACGCGATATTTTTGACGTTTCAATGCGAGAAGAAAAAAGTAATAATAGCAGTCGCCTAGCAACAGCTCAATACTAATGTATTCTGCAAGTAGTGACAATTGAGATAGTAACGTGTACGTAGATATTTGTGTTAAATATTGAGTTTCATGTTTGTGATTTGGTAGAAAGTGAGTGGTAAATTCGTACAACTTGGTACAAGATGCACATCTGGAATCGTGATCGAGAATTAGCATATGACTCTGATCGTATGTTTAATTTGGGGCGCTGCGGGAGCCATTGTTAAATGCATCATCAACAAGCTATCTATCGGGAAGTTCTGGGGCGTCATAACAAGAGTGCAGGTGGCAAAATTGTCATCTTTTATTTTGGTTGGTTTCAGCTCTTAACATTATTATTTGTTGTTGGACTATATTTTGTGGGTGTAACAAAAGAGGCACGGTTGACGCCAATGTCTAAATTTAATAACTTAATATAAGCGTTCACCATCTTGGGCGAAGCCGGGTAAAAATACTAGTATATTATATTCCATTTAATATCGACCTTTGCCTAACAATAAAAAATCTCAATCCCACGCATCAGATATCATTTTTTAAATTCAACATTCGAATTAAATCTTGGTTTGGGTTTTTGTGATGTCTCTTCTATTCAAATTAATCTCTGGTGCTTTTGACACTTTTTAATGCCAAATGTATTTTCAATAATATAATAAATTAATGTTAAAAAGGGCACATGCACATACTAAAACGCGTCCAATCGTTTACGGTAATATTGTTTCTACATATTTTAACTCATTCAGAGTTTTTATTCCAATTTGGTTCGTTTTCCTGGTCTGGTTTTCCAGTTTATCTTTTTAAAAGATAATTATTTATTTTAGGAAATTTATGATTCCAATTACTGATTAAGTCGATGTATTCCTTTTTGTTTCTAACGGCTTTATTTTACCTTCATCTTAATAATATATATTTTCATTGCTATAGCGAATTATAGCGTTGTGATTATATCTTATACTTTTATCTACTCATGGAACTTTTCTTTTGCCAGTCTACCATAAAAACAGATTCCCCGAACTCGTTTCATTCATAACATAAAAACAGACAGGGACAGTTCAATAAAATATCAGCAGTTGAAACGGGACAGCGATACTGAACTTAAATGGGTGATCTAAAAAAGAAAAAAAATGCCCGAAAGGGCTGAGGTTTTTTTTTGTATTACGTGTGGTAAGTGTTTAAAAATGCGTGTTCCATCAACCCAAACGAGCATAAATTTCCCGCGTTCAAAAATTTGGGCGGGAATTTCCCATGATTATAATAATTTATTAGGTTATCAGTTTTGTAGAAAATTGTGTGAATTTCTAACAACTGTAGGTATGTCGTCATACAGTTTTCATCGCTTGTGTTATATGCTCTTTTTGTAATAAACTAGTGAGTACCCAGCATGCGTTGCAATCCACTCAAAGAAAGAAACGGTTTGTGTTTTAATTAAGTTCATTGAAGTGCTTTTAGATTAGAGAAATGCACGGGCTGAAATTTCATAAAATTACCCGGTACGAGCCCGTCGTCTTCAGACTTGGCCCGGCCCGGCCCGAGCCAGAGTCTCAATATCAAACTTGTTACCCGATCCCGACCCGAAGCCCAGATTTATTTTTCTAAACCCGAAAAAGCCTGATTTATAGTAATTCATTTATACTCTTCAAACAATACATGTAATTTCCATGTTTCCATATTCTTTGTTTTTCCGTATGGTTCAGAGATGTCGCTAGTTATATGTATTTGATGATTTATTTTAGATTTTGGATTTAAATTTTTTTCAGAAACCTTCACGGGTGTGCACACAACAACTCAACAAAGTTTCACCGAAATCGGATGAATGGTAAAGGAACGCATAGAGGACAAACAAACAAACATAATTTTTTATATGTATAGATTGTCTGAATTCGATAATTGTTAAATTGTGTTTGTGCAAACCTAATCAACAGTAAGTCGTCGGGATGCCTTTTGATATTGTTTTTAATCAAGATATCTTTTTTTTAATTAAATACAATTTGGTGATTGTACTGCTTCTACATTTTTTACAACGACTTGCGACAATTATCAATTGATGAAATACAAATCTTAGCAAGGCTATTTATATAAAAATAATTGATTAAAAATAGCTATTCATTAACAGAGTTATGTATTTAACAAAAACATTAAGAACCAGTTAAATGATTTTTATAACAATTAGTGAAATATCAAATATTAACAATGATTCAAAGCGGAACATAGCAATGACTAATTTAGATTCAATTTTGTATACAGAAACTTCCGCTCATTGTTAATATTGACAACGAACATCAATTGCAATTATTATGGACGCAAGCGAATATTTTTCAATAATATTCCTTTTGAAATGTTGAAGAACCGGTCAAAAATAGTTATGTACCAGAAAAAATGCAGTGCCTTAGCGTTTAGAGCTTCAAATCTCAGAATCTCGTCATCATCCGGATCAATTAGTCATTCCCGTAATCCCAGAATTGTATAAATATCGATCCCGTGATGTCGGGATTCACTGGAAATGTTAAAAATAATTTATAGTTCTAATTTAATATTTCCTAATTAAATATATGGTGTAACTCGGATTTTGTATAGAAATACTTTTTTACAATACCCAGGTACATAGGAATTTTATAAAAAATCAATTTTAACTCCATATTATCTTTAAATAAAATATTCTCAATAAATAATAAAACCATTTCCATGCACAAAAAAAATATTAAATGATAATATCATCGTTGTTCTGGAAGAAACAGTAACTGGAGAATACTAGTTTTGAGTAATGGACTTTGAAGTTTGTAAAATGCTTGAAATGCCATACCTTTTTCATTTTGTTTGTTTGTACAATACTGTTTTTAAGTAAAAGTGTAATTTATAAAAATAAGTGTGTTCTGTTTAAACGTAGAGTTTGAAATAAGGAACATTTTGGTATAACCAACTCAATACGTCATTTTTTCGATTTACTGTTTTCTCCCAAAACAACGACGATACATTCATTTCAATTGAAGCAATATTGGAGAGAAATTTAATTTTAAATATATAATTTAATGATCAATCCGGATCCCGGCATACCCGGGATTGAAATATTGTGAATCACAAAATACCGGGATATAACAAGGGTCCGGGATTGAATGCCCTTCCTCGTACTACTCATGGAAAAAGCTCTGCATGTTATTACTTGATAAATTGATTTAAAAAAGAAATTCGCTAACATTTGTCAACAACTGGTGTTTTAATGTGAGTTTAAAAATCAATATTGATTATTAGCCCGTTTACACCTGTAGCGTAGACTCCTTGATTTACATTCCTCACAAAATTATGAAGCAATTATTTTATCTTAAATATAAATTATTACCCTTTTTTGTGCGCGGCAAGATCTTTGCGGATATGAAGATACGCCTCCGAGGATAAAAAATCCTCGATACAGTAAACTGGAAGCGAAAATTGGATACATTTCAAAACAATACAACTTTTGATGAACTTGGCAATCACTTGTAATGAAATTAAAATTGAATAAAAATAATTAGTTACATGGCAGAACTCTATAATTATGAATCCACGTAAAAAATAGCCACATATTTTATTTCCAGAAGAATTTGGGGGTGAAGTTGATAGTTAACATGTCATCGTCAATACTTATTCAAACTGTATAGCGCTTTACCCAAATGATCAGATGTTTCTCAGTAAAAGTTCTGGCAAAATCAATATCAAATTTATGTTTGTGATATATTTTCTCCACAAGTTGATTTCGCGTAACCCATTGATGTCTAAAGCATTTGACGCATTGGAAATTATTAGAAGTAATACCGAATATTTTATATAACATTAAAAAAAAGTATTAATAAAATAGTTTTAATTAAAAATCCCGTTCTGGTATAAGTAGGTGTGATTTGTGTGTTGCTTCTTTGAAAAACACTTTCAGACTAATGTTAATTGCTTCTCTATTATGTGGAGTAGTGGTCGCCAAACCTTTTGACCTCACGAATCACTTTTGAATCCCGTGGACCATGGATGAAACGACACTTTTCTAATGTTAAACATTAGAAAAGTGCGAAACTATGTCCAAATCATGTTCTTGATCAGGGGTCTCCAAACTACGACCCGTGGGCTAACACCGGCCACTATGTGCCAAACATGCCCGGTATCCGGCCTGCCATAGTATTTTTTCACACAGATAAGTATTGCCGAAAGCGGAAAAAAGAAATAATAATAATAATATGAGTATATAAATCAGGCAAAGGCTGGTTTTCTCCTTGTCTGCTATCGGCTATCTCCGCCGCAATGAATTGTCCTTGGCACTTGCCCGTACGTACCAATCGAAAATTTGCGCGTAATTTAAAACAACAGTATGTTCGTATGATGAGCTAAATAGGTCTTGGCCCTTTGTACTTAGTGGAGGAGTCAGGGTGGCCCTTAAGCTAAAAAGTTTGGAGACCCCTGCTCTTGATGATGATGAAGACTTTCAGGAAAATTAAAAAAATGTCTGCCCTAATACGACTTGTGATGTAATGTGGTGTGATACGATGTGGCGTGACAGCGACAAATATAGTTTAATGAATTTAGGCGGCTTCATAAATGCGAATAATGACTGCTGAATATGATTATTAATTATAACTAAGCATAAAAATAAAGCGGCTTAATTGAAAATATTTTTTTTATGTAGACTGACTGTAAAAATATGCACGCATCCTGATTGCACATATGCAGGTAGGTATGCAAGCAAGTATTAAATGTGGTAGTGCAATTTCGGTGCACATAATGAGCCTTGTTAGTTTTGAGATAACCTCAATTTGAGTTTACCAAATCTAATATTAAAGAACTGCTTGCCGCCACACCACCTTCCAAATTCAAAACTCGAAATGCTCCCGCCTTATTTCTGAAAGCCATTTTATTTTTATTGCTTGTTTGCGATTCAGTGTGAAGGGGTTTTCAAGCAGTATTATAATAATTATAAAGATATTTTTGGTGTTGTCTACCATGGAATAGGGACCCCTCCATCAGCAGACATTCTGTGACGTATGTTAGGGATCATAGGGAAAGGAAAGATTGACAATATTATTTTCTATGGATTCGGCGGTAACTTTGTGGAAGTTCATTTTTAATATAAAATTAAAATTGATAACTTAGTTATTCCACTTGTTTTATCACTAACGTGACGTGTTTCGCCTCTTTAAGAAACATCTTCAGATTAACTATATCGCAAGGTTATTTATTTCAAAATATAAATAATGATTGTATTTCTTACATTGAAAATAAAGGGTAGAATGGGCTTTATTCCATTTTACTGAACGTCGGGAGGGGGGTAAGACATAAATAGACTAATAAATAGACTAATTACCATAACATTACTAATTAGAAATCAATTTAATAGTGGAGGTGAAAATCCCAAGAGAAATAAATTTAATAATGGTGAGCCGCTGTTCTATTTAAAACATTTTAAATAGAACAGGTGGAATAAAGTTCATTCTACCCTTAATTTTTACTGTAAGAATTAGAAGCATTATTTACCTTTGAAATAAATAACCTTGCGATAAAGTTAATCTGAAGATGCTTCTTAAAGAGGCGAAACGCATCACGTTACTGATAAAACAAGTGGGGTAACTAAGTTATCAATTTTAATTTTATATTTATATTGACAATATTAGTGAAACCCTTGCCATTTGATAATAATTAATTTGATTGCATTAATTGAATTGAAAGACAAAATTTAGTTCCAGAATAATTGCGTTCATAAAAAAAACTTTTTACATAGCTTTTGAGCTCAATTTCTATTTGGTAGTTTACAACAGATTTCAAATGTTGAGTTTTCGGTCACACGTATTTGTTGAGATTCAAAACGTGAGTGTTTTAAATATTTTTCTCCAGTTTTCACAGAAATTATTATTTGAATTAGAATTCATAATTGTTTATTTTATATACCGATAATTGGTTATTTTATATACCGATCACTGTACAAGAGAATACAGTATCAAAAGCCTAGACATAGAAGAAGTATTCTGAAACAGACGTTAATTCCTACCCAAAGGAATAGACGAACATGATTTCCTTTCCAGAGTGATTAGAATACAGATATTTATGTTAATGACTTACAATCTGTATCTATAACGAGACGGTGGTTTGCTTACCACCAGTTTTTGGCAAAAATACCATATCAGGAGTTTAATAAATGTATATATTAGGGATATTAGGATATATCCTTTTTGGGTGCTCACATAATTATATACATACAAACACGTCTGCAGCCTGTAACTATGATTTTCGTTATGCGGCGCGTCATGTTATATCATGTATGACTTGTAACAGCAAGTGTTTCGTGTATTCCTGCCTGGCACAAAACAACGAAGTACCAAATAAACACATTTTTGTAGTTCTTTGACATTTGTATAATTGTCTTGACTGGATTCGCAAACATGTGAAATTAGTACAAAAATAATGTTTTATTTTTTTATAATATGGCTATCGTGGCCTTTAAATATAACTGGTCAACATTAAATTTTTCCGCGTTATCGTTATCCAAATACGTCACGAATAAGATTGTTTTAAATATCAAAGTTGACAACTTCTGTAAAACATAACAATATGTTGTTTTTTTTTTTATAATGTGTTATATTTGTGTGCGTAAGGCTTTGGAGCGCCACATTCCTGCGGTCTGAAGGCGACTCTCGTCGCAACGGGAAGGATGTCGGAAGAAAATTGATTTTTCTTCTACATCTACCTATCTTGTGCTCGTTATTTATTTCAATAAAATATACCAAACCTATTTGAGTAATCGTAATATTTATCATTCTTCAATTTGTGCAAATTAGGTGTTTGACAAACACTGGTACAGTTTTTCCTTTGTTTTTCTTGTACATTTATATAAATTTGTGTTTCAATTTTTATTAATTATACAAAATAATCAACAGCCGAAGTCAATACGCAATGAAATTAACAAAATAAAACAAATATCAATCGGAATTAAGGAAAAATAGAAAAGAAAATAAAATAATAAATATTGCATTAACTCCGATTCAAATAAGACAAATAGGTATTAAAAAAAACAATAATCAGATTGTATATTAACAAAAAAAATACGCTGTTCTATATTCAATATAACAGTTGCAATATTATTGATTTTACTTTGTGATTTCCTTTTTTTTCTACAAAAAAGTATTTAAATTTTATAGAACTATGTATAACATCGACTCCTAAATAAGAAGACTAAATAAATACTTTAGCACTGTCTTGTTGAATTCTATAAGAAACTGTCAAGTGATTAGAGGTTTGTTCAGTATATTAACAACAGTTCCATCTATATTGATGTTACCATGCAGTATATCAAAAAATTTATGATACGACCACAAAAGTGGAAACGTTTATGGGGAGTAGAGACTTTTGCCATAATAACAGGTATTTTGCGGTCTCCTGGCCCAAAGATACGCCAATGTTCACTAAATATTTGAAATTAAACGAAACGAATATTTTTCTATTTCAGTAGCACACAACCAGTTCTTGGAATGAGACAGAACAAATATATCTATCTAAGCTCACCCTTTTTAAAATGTATGCTAGAATTATTCATTTTACTCGGTTACACAAACAAGGCTGATTTAATGTGTATTTATAAAATATTCAAAAGATGATTTCAAATGATTTGAATGTTGATTTGGACACGGTTTTCGTTAGAACACAGAAAGTTGGTTTATTACGCTGCCAATTTCCTTAGTATAAAATTTAACTCATATTTTTATTGAATTTATTTTTATTTTTATCCGCATACTTTCAAATATTAGTGAATCAAGATTATGATGAAGATTGTGGATTTAAAAAACAGTTTCGCGTAGAATTGAATAAGTTAATATTATTTACATAATTACTTGGATATTTATTATTTAGTATCCTTCGATTCGCTTTAAATAACGAAGAAAAATCATTAAAAATTAATGAAAAAAAATGATTTACAGTATGATATAAATCGATGAACCCATCAAAAGCATGCTTATATCCGGTCCGCAATTCCAAGGTTGCTATTATCTGAATTTATTTTTTAACATTCCTTATACTTTGAGTCTAACATTATACGAACATTTAAATATAGCAGTTAACTATAAAAATGACACCTAAAATTAAAAAAATCGTTGAAGGATGTAAACTAGATCCATTCGTCTTATAAACAAAATACAATTAATTTTGTAGTATTTCCACATTTTTATAATGATCAGGACTGGTTTCGCTAATCAACTGATGACGCGATGATAGCGATGATCGAAACCGGCGCTGCATTATATTAACGCCTTTCAACCAGAAATTGACATGATAAAAAATATTTATCAATACTGGTATGTTACTTGCGGCCGTTCATTAATTTTGGATACTCAATGTGACCATCAGTCAAAAAGTTTACCCAGGACTTCCCTACACGATCCTGAAAACGTGCCATAGATATAGCTATTAGCAACAACAAAACAACTTTTGTTGAGATTCCGCCAAAAAAGTTGATTACATAATGGCTGAAATGGTTGATCAGTATTCTATATTTAAGAACTTAATCAAACAATATCAACAAAATAAATCCTTTCCCAATATGTTTTCCAAGGTTTTACATACCAACAATCCTCCCTCTACCATAGTGTACTATCAAAACCCCCTATAGCTACAAGCCATGCTATAAGGCCCGTCAGTGGGTATTTTTGGAGGCGAGTGTCCATTACATTTACTGTGAAGTCATGAAATCGACAGGAGACAATATATATATGATTTTATTATGGACGATTATCACTACTTTTTTGTTATTGATTACAATAAATTATAGCATATTGTAAAAATATGAAATACTCGTTAATTAAATGTAATATGTTAAATGTTAACTAACAGTAATAAAGATGTTTACTTACGTTGAAAGAGTATAATAACGAAGCCTAGTCGTAATAAATGATTATTATTATTCAGCAATTCAAATTGTGATTTTTGCGATAAATTACAATTCTAATCGATCTAACTGCCACTCATCGCATTTTGCGCCATTCACTAGATCAGTGCTCCGCAACCGGTGTGCCGCGGCGTAGTGCGTCCAACGTGAGAAGAAAATGAGTATTTTTATATGTATCAGAAAAAAATTAAAACACTCGGTTGCTAAAATCTCCGTTTAAATTATTCTCGTTTTATGTACAATATATTTATATCTATTTATGTACTGTACATAAATAATTTTATGTACCTTTACTAATATAAATTTATCAGGATTGTAAAAATATAGTACATATTTTTCAAGAAATTGTATTAATACATAAAAATTTTCTGCCTGCGGCGCAATCTTTGTTTGTTTGTGTAGATAGATTGAGGGTATTGACAAACTCATGGACCACTCCGGGTGGCAAAACGGAAAGGTTATTTTGGATTTGGCCAGACAAATATACAAAAAACAAATAAATATTTGAGTTTATTTATGAATTTAACATATTTTGGTATACTTTTTGTAGTGTGCCGCGGGTGAGAAAAGGTTCCGGAGAACTGCACTAGATATATAATGACGACTATCAGATAGAATTTATTGATTATTACTTTACTAACATATATAAGGTAGTTTTCGAGGAGTCGTGAATTATGTAATGATAATGATAAAGAATCACAGAATAAACTCGAAAGAAATCTTTTTCAAATATATGTTATATTCGGCGAAAAACGGAGTTGAGAGTCGATCTACGTACAACCGTCATACAATCTGTTGGTAGAGACTGGAACATCTAGTACTACACCTAAATTACGAATTTTATCTTAAGTTTGCTTTGGTACTATTCTTATTAACACAATATGAATCATTTTGTAAGAATTTATAAATGTTATCCGTAATAAATATTGATTACTTTCATACCTTAATAACTAAATTTCTAAGCTTGGCTGATAAAAAAATGAAGAATGCGATGTTTGGTATCCCGCATGGAAGTTTTGTTAAAAATATGATGTATATTTTTCTGGAAGTAAAAAAATGTAGGGTCCGTTGGATTCTAATAATATGCCATTGTTAGGCGCTAGTTGCTACTCATCGTGGCCGTTCTATCAATGAAAGGTAGAGTTTGTATACCCCAACGGATAAGATACCCTTATTTGTAAATAATTGATCAATAATTTATATTTCAAAAAAACTCTACTAGAGTTCATCAAAGAACTTAAACATTAAACGAAAATTCAACAAATAAGTCTTAACACATATAGAATGATAAAACATGCCACTATGTAAACAAATTTGAGGTTATGTTTAAAAATGCGAAGAGACCGTAAGCGGAAAAAAATATCCACAAATATCAAATTAACCATGATTAAAAATGCATTTTATTACTGTCTCAATAAATAGAAGTAGTTATGCTATCTATATTGTTTCCATTCGTCGTATATATAATTCTCTAGTTCTTAGATTTTCGCGATAAATTTAATACTAATGTAACTATTATTATACTGACGAAGTTTCAAAACCGTTGCAGGTTTCATATTCAGAGGTTGCAGGACACTAAGTTCACGAGTGATGACCACCCACTAAAACACGGTACTTATATATATGCTACAGCTATAATCTATATTAACAGAAATGACATGACAGAAAGATTTTATTATAATAAAAGTAAAAAAGTCACACACGCGTTCAATTTTCACCTTGACGAGTTTTCGCGTGTATAAATAGTCTCCATGGGCAATTTTTCCGTAATCAGTTGTACCTAAATGGGTTTCGTGGGGTAGAGAGTGCTATTAATAAAAAAATTGAAGTTTTCTACAGAAATAAATAAACACACAATATTACGTCTTCATCACGCATACAATATATATGCCATTACGACTGAGCCATTATAAACTAACGCACTACTATAAAATTATTCAAATATTTTTCTGCTTCTGAAACCACCATACCGTAGCTAGAGGGTTGAATAAAATTTTCTTAAAGAATGGTACCTACTCACTTTTAAGGTGTTAACTGTCAATTCTTGGTGGAAATGCATTATATTTTAAAAAATAAAACACAATTTGTTTGTACTACTTCCACATGATTATAATGAAAATGACAGGTTTGGCTCATCGCGAGCATCATAAACTGATGAATGCTACCTACGTTCCTTTAAATGATATGGAAAAACTGATTTTACCAAACTACAATGGCTACACGGCTTACTCTGTAGCACCCTTATCATTTTTCTTTGTCATACTAATAATTTTATAATAAAGTATGCCGCTACATTTTTTTTAAAAGGGTTGGCGCTAACTTCAGACGGGTAGCTTTATTTTGTTATCCTTTTATTTATGCAAATTAATAAATCCCGCTGAGTAGATAATAATTTCACAGTGACATGATAAAATATCGACCGATTTCAAATTATTATTATTAGGCGTAGATTCAAAAGATAAAGTACCCCTTTCAAAATTACTGAACCGAGAAAAACGAATCTTTTCTTTTTTTTAAATAGCCTCTTTTCAACTTCAAAGTGGAGCACATGACATGACCTTCTAAAAGAGTGTCAAGGGAAAATATTCTAACAGGAATGATTTTTAATCGAGTGCTGGGCGAGTCTCCGCTGATCGAAAGGTAACTGCTTGCTTTGCCAATCGCTTCTTGTGTCTAAACTCCACTGTAATGTTTTTTTTTAATTTATAATTTAATTGTGTTACTGTATTCATCATCTGTTGTAAAATCGTTAATTGTAAAATCTACGATAATCGACTACAATTAATATACTTGGACGGATACAGGCTTTATTGTCCCGGAAGCTGAACTTCTGACGTCATCATAATCATCATCAGCACTCGTGGTCGAGCCGAGCATATTGAATAGCACTTAGTTTTAAGCTAAGGGTAGAATAAATAATAAAAGAGATCATATTGTTATAGCGAATTTAGTTTGAACGAATAAAATAAATGATATCTCTTTACAAGAGTGATTGATTCAATTTACTTTTAATATGACTAACTGTATTCATAAAAAAAACCATCTTCCATTAAAAATCTCATAAACATTCATTAAGAATTTTGATATCATGATTCATAATTCATTATACGAATAAACCAATCATGAAGAGATGCTGTATCAAAAATGTAAAATTGATTTTTAATAATAATTTAACATAAATCAACGTGATATAATGGCTGTTTCTCAAATATTTGAATATAACTAATAAACAAAATACCGGACGATTACTCAGAGCAATATAAACCGATTAGCATTTTTCTGGCATTATAAAGTTGACAAAAAAAAATTCTCAGCGACATATATTATAAAAATATTATCAGATAATATCTAGCAAGATGACAAAATTCAAATGATGACATCCAGAGATAGTAAGATAAGGCAGACACTTACATAACTTAAAATCGGCATCGGGATCCCACCAAATTGTGCGTAGCCGTTTTTTATTCGCAGAATCCATTCAAGCAATCTTGCCAACAGACAAATGATGTCGAAATGAGAAAAAAATCCCATGGGAACATGTGAAGCTTATGTGAACATCAATGGGAATATTGTGGAATGTTTACAAATACGTTGAATATAGACAAGTGGGAATGAAACATGATACTTCTACCTAATTTTGCTCAATGACGTTGATGATGGATATTTTGATTTATCCACTTAATTAACGTCGTAATATTTTTCTCTGTTTTTTTCTGTAGCTGGAATAAAACATATAACATAAAATAATGAGGTTCTGTGTAAATTCTGGTGATAAAATCATAGTATTATTTAGGTATGTAGAGAAATAATCTCCGATTTTTTTTTCTTAAATCACTTTCGATGATATTTTTAACAAATTAAATCGAATATTATATTTAAAAGAATAACACTATAACAGTCATGTAATAAATCATGAATTAAATTTTGTATTTGAATCTGTTATGAAAGGAACGTGGATATATTTTCGACGGATTCGGCGGTAACTTTGTGGAAATTCGTTTTTAATATAAAATTAAAATAGATAACTAAGTAATTCCACTGGCTTTGTTACTTATGTAAAGCATTTCGTTTATATATAGCAAGGTTATTTATTTCTAATGTAAACAATGATTCTAGTTTTTAAATTAAAAATGCAGGGTAAGGTGGGTTTGTTTCCATCTACTGGACGTGGGAAGGGGTAAGACATAAACAATGATAGTACTTATTTCCGTAACACTGCTAATTAAAAATTAATTATAAGTGTTTGAAGGTGAAAATCTCAACGGAAATAAATTTAATAGGAATGATGAGAAAAACGATACATGAAATGGTTCATTCAGAGAAAAGAACTATTTACCGTACAGCTGAATGTAATACAATCTTTAAAGTAAAAATAAAATACTGTAATTTTACCACCTCTATTTTGCCTTCTGAGACAACACTTTAGGCATTTTCAGATTCTCATAAAAGAGTGAAAATATTTATCAAAAAAAGCACCAATCAAGACAGCAATGTGTTTGTGTACCTTATATTTAAGATGCAATATTATTATCAAATCCGCATTTTTCTGCCGGATTACATTTGTCGGTTAATGAAATAGATACCTATAAAAATAATTATTACTACACAAGTTAATGATTGTAATCATAGAGGACGGTATATTGACAAATGGTTTCCGCCACCACTGACCGAACAAAAAACACCCTTGTGTTAAACCGAAATAAATTCAAATCAAACCACAACCCCCAGGCGGTCACGGAGGCATGCAACGTGATATTACTCCCTATGTTATGATTATTTAAGTTTATTTTGTAATACGCAGAATCGCACTTGACCGGAAAAAGGCTAAACGTTTAAAAAATCTAAAAACAAATGTTTTCTCGACTGCCTTAAACAGCAACTCGATTATAATATTATCTTTGAAATGTAGCTTAGCTTAAAGAAAAACCATTGTTTTTGTATCTTTCCAATTGATTTATTATTTGAACTCTTCCTTTGAATCTCACTATATTATATGAGTCATGTTTTTTTTTTGTGTCAGCATTCGACCGGAAAAAGGTTAAAGTTTAAGAAAACCAAAAGTAAATATTTTATTTTTGACCATCACACAGCTAGCCGATGATATTATCAGAAGTATAATATTTAGATATCTTTCCTGTTCTTTTTAATCTGATTGTACTAATCGGGATATCGATTTCAAGCATTTTTTTTCTATCCATTATTTATGTTTATTTAAAAAGGAGTCTAACATATCACCACCAAATATGTTAGATTTTTTAAAATTTATTATAATAAGTAATAAAATATCATTAAATTCATTAAAAATATGTTGGTACAAGCTAGTATTACCACCCGTTGCAGGACCCGGAGCGAGCAACCTGTCGATGTCGACCGGTCTGCTATAAGTAATTTGACACCCTCCTAATGCCGACCGATGGAATGCGCAGGTATTTATCGACTATTGACTAAAATCTTTCGCCCACTATAGAACAACCGATATATCTAGGCAGCGGCCAAGTCACATTTTACACTTATCGAGGCAGCTTTATTTGTAAATTTGAAAACAAAATAAGAGGGAGTGCTACGCTGGTAAAATAATATTAATTTTGATAAAAAAAATTATATATAAGTCTTCTTTTAAATACATTAAAGAATGTTTCACAATAATCACTCTCATTTACTGAAAGAGTACCACAGACCCGACAAGAAAGAGTATTTCTAGGCTATTTTTAAATAACTGATTATTCTGTCTGCAGACTCTTCCTATTAATGAAAATTTAAGGTAATACCCTGCTGAGGCGTTAAGGGTGGGGGTCGGATTTGTTGGTTGATGTTGTTGATTTGCAGTTTGAAGTGGGGGAAGCGCCTGCGATCCTGCCAGAGTCAGTGGAGTTCCACTCCGCGGCAAACCTGATCCCTTCGATTACGATAAAACCACTTACACAGTTTAAATTAAAAGTATGTAATTCTGTTGTGTCTAATGTCTTGTGAAACTGTAGCTAATTGCAATTAAACCAGATGAGTACACGGATAAACGACCGGGGTTTTAATGGAAGGAACCGTTGTTTTCTCCTTTGTTGTCCTTATCCCAAGACCTTGAAGTGTTGAAGCCCGCACCCCACTTCTCCCCGCTCCTACACCGTCATCCCTCGAGCGGCGAGCGAGACGGATGTGTCATGTGTCGTTTGTTTTTTTCTCCTACTCTCTCAAGTATTTCTAGGCTATTTTTAAATAACTGATTATTCTGTAAAGATTTTTCACATATTTGATATTGGCTTTTCACGGCAGCTAAAACTTTTTAAACGGTTAAACAAAATTTAACGATTTACTTTAATTATTATTCGTTACTTTTTTACTTAGCAATCAAAGTAATGAAATATTTGTGTAAGAGTATTAAATTCCACTGAATAGCTAAATTATAAATTGGTTTTATATGTCCTATAAAAAATACCAAGAGTTATAAATTGGTTTGTAGAGTAAGCTGTCGATATGTTTGTTATCACTAGAAACACAGTTAAGTGTTTGATGTGTGAATTAAAAAATATATTCTATGGATTCCACGGTAAATTCTTGGAAATTCATTTTTAATTTAAACTTAAAATTGATAACTTAGTTATTCCACTGGATGTATCACTAACGTAACGCGTTTCTCCTCTTTAAGAAGAATCTTCAGACTAATAACTTCGCAAGGTTATTTATTTATTTCTAAGTTATAGTTTAGTTAATTACTGAAGATGTTTCTTAAAGAGGTGAATCGCATCACGTTTAACAATGAATAACAAAGCTATCACTTTCAATTTTATATTAGAAAATATGTATCTGATATCGGACTAGAACTATCGGTCGCGCTGTAACTCATGCTTTTTTTCTCACCTACTAGCATTCATTCTTCAAAATATTAGACGTACTGATTTGCCTACAGGGCTGAAGTAGAAAAGAATAAACATATCTTTAAAATATGATATTGTTGATTGGTAATCGGCTTCTATCTTTCAAATTACAATTGACATTTCATCTGTTGGTTCTGACATCATG
The DNA here is from genome assembly GCA_022494535.1 of Himalopsyche phryganea. Lineage (NCBI taxonomy): Eukaryota > Metazoa > Arthropoda > Insecta > Trichoptera > Rhyacophilidae > Himalopsyche > Himalopsyche phryganea. Next base: position 3,049,536 of record JAGVSL010000065.1, on the reverse strand, counting down.
ACTGGATTCCAGAGACTTTCCGCATTCGGTAATACGCAGAGCTTGTAGGTCAAATAGAAACAATTTTTTCATTCTAATATTCTTCTCAAGCTCGACTGTATGTTTTGTTTTAAATTTTGTAGATTATGATTTCTACAGTAGTGTACCGAAGGAAACCCGTGTAGACTAAATCAATCACATGAATTCAGCTCAGTACCGACACTGTCACGACATAAGTATAAGCATCTATATTGTCACAATTTAAATGTGTCTCTTATTCGTATATATATTATAGAGAGATGCTTAAATATATATTAAGAAGACACCGTGTTTAGGTAAGTGGTCTCCACCCGTAAAACCAGTGTCCTGGGACCTCTGAATATGAAGTCTGATATTAATATTATATCAACCGCGAAATCTTTACTAGAATATTACGTACGCGACGAGTGGAAACAATGTCTTCATCTTCTTAGTCGTATTCCTCACGTGTGGGAGTCGTGACCAAGCTTACTGCAACAACTCCGTTGCCTTTGGAGATCCTTCGCCATTCGCTCCTGCACTCCGCTGTTCTGAAGACCATCGGTAAGGAGAGGCTTGTGGCGTCCTTCACTTGGTCGCTCGCTTCTGCCTTAAGACCTTTCCTGTGATCACGAACCTCTCGAGATAAAAAAAAAGCCGAATAGGCGTCTTGTATAAACGGTCGAGAGTCTATCCTGTATTTGGAGCTCTTTTAGAATAGAAGCGTTTGTGTCTAACCTCTTTATTAAATGAAACCTATTTTAAATGAATCCACAATTTAAATTGTTAAGAGATACAGATAATTTTTCCATGCGAAATTCGGTAAAATTATTAACAGTTTATGAAGCACAGTCTGTAAAATAGTTTATAAGGTCAATAACATTTGGCATAGTATGGTGAGGTGGTTACCATGAAAAAATCTATGTCAACCTTCTAAAAAATCCTACTGTAAAGCAATGGCGAAGTGTTCAAGACGTTCATGATATAACTACAGTACTGGCGCAAGCTAAGGATCCTTGCCAGTGTTGTCAGATTATTACTTACCAAATCGGGATTTTTACCTTGTGATATAAAAAAACGGGATTTTGGAGCAAAGAGCGGGACAATCTAAAAAATGCAAAACTTAAATTCAACTAAATCAAATATGACACAACACAAACTGAAGAACTCTTTAGCTATCATACAAATATCAAAAAAGAATTATTCCATACACTTGGCTATTTGTAGTTGGGTGAAGATCTTCCTTCCTGAAGAGTTTCTTTCTTTCTGCTAATGTATTATCAAAATTCATCGCATGCGTATATCATGTTGAATTCTCCAATCTGCTCCAATTTTTGAATAATGGTGATTTTAGCTGTCCACACGCGAGACACTCTATATCTGCTTAAAAATCGGGACGTCTGGTAACGTTGATCCGTACTGTGAATTGATTACCTGCCTTAGATATAATGGGCACCAGCGGAATAAAAAGTCTTAGAGAAAAGGCTTGGGGAAAAAGCAATGTTGGCGAGGACAGAGAATCTTGGAGGAACCGTGTGGTGGACATATGCTCAAGTAGGAATCGGATATGCTTAAAAAAAAGACATTAAAGCATCACATCTGCTTATTGTGTAATTTCTTTTCATCGTTAATTATTAATAAATTAATGTTTAATATATTATTACATTTCATCCCTTGTTTATTCACCCCTCATTGAATATGCTGGAGATTTTTTTATTCTCTCCCAAACACGGGTGGTAGTATTAAGGACCGAAACATATTCATTCCATTATTCTCCTTCTAGGAAAAGCGGCTAGGGCACTGAAAAAATCCAAAAATTCGCATATGGTTCGTCACCGTTCTTTCGTCATTTAATTTTAATCTTTCAACGATAAATTACGAATTTTTAAAACATGTTTTATATATTTATTTTCCAATGATTTTTGACATTTATTTTATAAAAAAACACACTTTAACTAAAAAAATACTATATATTTTGTTACCGAGAAACCATTATTAAAAAATATATGTTGTTCTTTTCTAAGCATTCGTGAGTTACTCAGTCACTAAGAAATATGGTGAAGCTAATGTAGAAAAATCATCAATAATGGCTAACCGTTGTAAAACTTCATATAATATGTAGAAAATATCTTGAAAAAGCATGACAGATTACAGATTGTTACCTATGTCATAACTATGGTAGAAGACATTTTTTCCATGTCCCCTCCCAATGTGAAGCGATGTGACTACTAATTGAGCTTATCTCAACAGAAGCTTTTTTCTACAGGAACTGCTGGTTACTCAGTTTTTCAACCTCTCTTTTTTCGAATGGAGTAAGTATAGAAGAATAGGGCTAGGACAGGACTAGTAATTAACTAATCGCACTTGCAATGCCTGGTTTTTTATGATCGTAAAAAGGTAGGGAATTAATATATTAGACATTCGTGTCTTCGAACACAAATCCATAAATCGATTGAAAAATCAATTTATCAAACTGCCCACACTGAGATTTGAACCGGTGAATTGCACAGACTAATATAAGCATGTCGATCGCCTTAACCCCTTAGTGACGATTTAAGGCAGTGCTCCGCAATCTTTTCTTATCCACGGCACATCTAAGCACTCATTAATATTTCGCGGCACACCACACGGCAAAATTTAAGAAAACTTGCAATTTATTAATTGATTTTTATTTGATGAATTTCAATAGTAGCTAATTTATTTTTTAATAAAAGCCAACTTAACACTTTTATCGTTTCAAAGTAATGGAACAATTAATACAACAGAAAAACATATAAATTAAAAAAAGCATTTGTAAAATTTGTAACTAAATATTAGCGAAGCCAAGTTGAGTATGTTAGTATTGCCCACGTCAAATCCAAAATAATCTTTCTGTTTTCAATAATAGTCTCGCCGGTCCTTCGGAACATTTTGAATGATCCAAGTCGTAAATTTACCAATATTTGAGTTTCCGTCTGCCCGTTTTATTTGTCAGAGCATTTAAATAACTTTTTATTTCACTTGTTTCTAATAATTCGTCTGGAAAATTTTAACCATTAATGCTTCGCAATACATGTGTTATTTCTACGGTATATTTTTTTTATTCACACACGATACAAACTCTATTTTATTCCCCATAACTCCAGTTGTACTATCCATTCTGTTTGCAATACAATTTGCCATTAAATATCAAAATAATACAATATTCGTTCAAACGAGGATAGTTTAAACGGAGATCTTTGTCACCGAATGGCTTAAATTTTTTATAATGTAAAAATAATCTATTCTCGTTTTGTATGTTCTGTGCCACGGCACACCTGGATTAATCTCGCGGCGCACCAGTGTGCCGCGGCACACCGGTTGCGGAGCACTGATTTAAGGTATTCGTCCTTCTCGAATTTCCAAATGCGCACTACATGAAATTTTTAATGTACTCCATACTGTCGGCGAATATAAGTTTTTAAAAAAATGTTGTTAACCGACGAATCTTCTGCGAATCACGTAACTTTTAGTGTCAGTGCATCAAGATGGTGCCGAAATTCCCATAGCTCAAGATGGATGACCGTTTTTTTTTACGCCAAGGTCTTTGCCTTGAAGTTTTCCGATTGGCGCCACATTTTACAATATATTGGTCTGAAAGGCTACAGGGGATGATTTCTGATATCTAAGGGTAGGTATTTAACCCAATGATGGTCTGCAAAAACATTTATTTATACATAAATTCAATTAAAATGATCGTATTTACGAGCTTTTTATTATCACCTAATGTTGACAAAAATTATTGTATTTTCCAGTTTGTTTTAATATGTCCAATCTAACGATAGAGTAATTACATAGAATTTATTTCAACAGTCTTCGTCGTGTGTCTGTCTTTAAGAGGGAATATAATAACAAGGTTAGTAGAACTGGTTTACTGCTATCAATATATTCTTCATTTTAAAGGACTGACTTATAAAATCGAGAACTTGACTATATTAGACATTTAGTTTCACAAAAATTTTGTAATGACAGATTCAGATTAGATGTAGATTTCGGCAACAATTCATCGTTATAACTAAATAGTATCTGCTGATAGTTCTGCCGATGGCGTCATGACGAAATATGTATCAATTAAATTATGTAATTCTTGCAGAACTTAAACTTTGCTTTTTTATCGTAGCATGGATTTTATCATAATGCATTTTAATAGATTAACACAATTGGCTGATTAAAATTTTATATCAGTATATTTCGCTTGTTATAGTTTTGTTTTTTTGTGTATGTTGTATATAGCAAACAATCTCTAATTAGTTGCTTAATTAGAAGTGACGCTCGATATGATGGACAAATTAACACAATAGATATAAAATCAAAATTAAGAAAAAAAAAATGTAGTCGACTCAAAAAAAAAAACGAAAACTATTCCTTCATGGGTTACCAGGCATGACGGCGAAAAATAGCACGTCTACCCCCAATGGAAATTCTTGAATGCAGTGACGAAGAACTTATTTTCAAATGAATGACTCTTATAGGAAGACAAAATAGTAAAATTGTATATAATTAATTAAAATTACATCGTTACATTATCAATTACATACATTGCACCAAAAATATATAACCACACTATTTCTAAAAATTTTCCTATTCTACATGACACTATTTTTAGTAAAGTTAATGTTGTTTTTGTATTTGGATCTCGACTTTGCTGTATCGAAGTGGTTGATTCGACCTTTTTACAAAACACCGATGATATTCTTGTTGTATTCTCTGAAATCAAATTTTTAGAATTCTAGATAATAGATATTCTAGATACTATCGTGAAATGAGACGTTTGAAACAAAGCACACCTACTATACTGCGTCATTGGATTTGCCATCCCTCAACACTAGTTTCTGTGGTGAGATTGACTCGGGAGCAGCTGCCCAAGACTCGGCGGTATGCTTTAGTGTGCTGATTGTCTCTAGTTTAAAAAATGACGTAACGTTATCTGTGTGTGCTGCATGCCCTATAGTTTGGTCTCTTTGCAACCAAGAAAAGTCGAGAAAACTGCATGACTAAATAACGCATAATTTAAAACGCCAAAGAAAATGTTTATAATAGCTGCATTTTAACTGAAAACACACACTGTTAAAGACCGCCCATTTCTGTGAAAGAAAAAATTTACACCTTGTTTAATTCCGTGAAACACTCACTTTATAGCCAACGACTGCATCTAGTTGTTTGATCTGGCGAAGAATGTAATACATCTTGGTATTTCGATTAGGGGTGCAATTTTCTTCCTTAGGCAGAACATTTCTAATTGGCCAAGTATCGATTTAAAGTTGTTTCGTTATACAGTTTATTATAGAGTTTGAGGTTAGCCCGTTTGCTAAAGCAAATGCCACAGTGCGTGGTCAGAAATCTTTTTAGTTATGTTTTTCGCTTGAGTTATTGCCGTTACCTTTTCCGGGGGATGCGTAATTATTTATGTTCCTTGTTCGGCAACGTTTTGTATTTCTAGCGAATTCTTCGGGATTTTATAGGCTGTTTTTGACCATTCAAAATTAATCTACAAACTGCCAAAACAACCATTAAAATAACTTACAAAACGATAAACTCAAGATGGGTTTGTTATTACTTAATTTTACTGTTCAAATTAGTCTCATAAATTTGAACTATGTTTATAAACCTCTATAGAATAAGCTTGCCGATAATGTAGACAAATAGCCGTTCGTTCTATTCATTTGCCCGATTTTGTTAAAAAATTCAGTCATTTTTCATAATTAATTTACTTTTAATGTCGATTAATTTTCTACTATAAATAAGTGCCTGGTTTTTTTATTTTTAACTGGTCTAATTAATAAATACCTTATAATTACATTTTAAAAATAAAATACAATTTGTTTTGTACTACTTCCACATTTTTATAATGATCATGACAGACTTCGCTCATCACGAGCACTATCAATTGATAATAGTCCCAACCGGTCCTGATCACAATACAAGTGAGAAATAAGTACAAAACAAATAGTGTTATATTTTTAAAATAAAATGTCAATAATTGACAATTAACACTTTAAAAGTTTGTAAAATTTTAGATAATTTAATTTCTATTAAATTTGAATGATGGTCTGTAAATCTTTATTATAATCTTTTTACCAATAATTCACTGCTTTATACACTTCTTTATAAGACATACATTTATATGATATAACGTCGCTGATAGAATAAAACCCTAAATCGAAAAAATGACATATTGAGTTTGTTATAACAAAATGTTCTTTATTTTAAACTCTACCTTATGAAAGAACACACTTTTTTATGTATTATGCTTTTACTTTAAAACAATTTTGTACTAACAAACTACATGAGAAAGGTATGGCATTTCAAACGTTTGAAAGATTTCAAAGTCCAATTACTCAACACTAGTATTTTTCTGTTCAACGACGAAACGTTAAAGCTTCTTTTATTGACGAATTTGAAATGCAGGACTTAAGAGGACCGTTTCTTAAATGGACGGTGGACATCATTTTAAAGTTGAATTGGAGGAAATGTTCCCCTTTTGAATACCATTAGTATTTTTTAGTTAGTTTCTCCTTCCAGAACAACGACGATATTTATGTATCATCAAATGAAATGCAACCTTTGACTCATTGCGGAAAGCCTGGGACTCACGGCTGTACTCGGTCAGAACCAAGTGTCACTTATTCAACGCATGCAGCCTGACGGTGTTGCTTTACGGTTGCGAATCATGGCCACTCACTAAGGCACAGAGTAACCGTATACTGTGCTTTGAAAATAAACGTTTGCGGTGAATACTAGGGGTGCGGTGGTTTGATTTTGTCAGGAACTTGGAAGTAAGAGAGCGGAAGGACCAGTCTCTTATAACGTCCAAAATAAAAAAAAGCGACGATGTACCTTGCTTGGACACGTGCTGCGAATGCTCTAGAGGAGCCTGAGTCCTGCCTGTCTCTTCCACCAACCAGATGGATTCCGTCGCCCTGGAAGGCCGCTGGGATGAACAGGGAGGAAGCGAGGAGACTGGCCGGGACAGAGAAGCTAGGAGGAACCACGTGGTGGCCATATGCTCTGAATAGGGAGCGGATATTAATTTATATAAAAAAAGATGAAATGCTCGCGATGAGTGAGGAACTGGACCTGGGACGGGTCAAAAAATGTCTCTTATTTTTGTAAAAAACATTAAAATGAAAAGAATTAAAATATATCTTGTAATCTAAATATTTCTCATATTGTCATTATATCAAAAATAAAGATTCTCAAATCAATTAAAGGATGATGAAACTTTTAGTAAAGATTACTTTAACATTGATCAAAATTTTGACATATCATTCATACTCTTCAAAATCTAAACAAGGGATGAAAAATATTATCAAATACATTCTTATTAGACGCGGCAAGGTTAGTCAAAGTAGACAAGCCGATATGAAAAACTGAATGAATATCCCTTCATTGTTATATGGACTTACTTTAAACCAATATAATATAACATATATAATAAAATTGTAATTAAAATCGTAGCGTTCTGAGCTGGGCCAAATCCCGGAAACCTTCTGTGATCTTTTTAAACAAAAACATACCCGACTTAACTCCGACGAATGCCGGGAATTGGATGACTTAACAAAGGCGTCAATCTCCGAGTAAGTAAAATTGCAAATCATCCAGAGGTTTTAGGAATTCAAAACGTCATTTTTGTGTAGATATTATATGTGATGGAATGAAGCTAAGAGGTAGGCGGTAAACCTCTTGTATTATATTATATTGTATCTTACGGTCAGGGTTGAATCGGTGTGTTTTTATGACAAATGTGATTTTTCGTAGTGACGAAAAATAATTGTTTCATACTGCATTTTTAACGCATTTCTCATATTGTACATTTCATGAATATCCTATTATCGAAAAATACCGTCTGATGGTACGATAGTTAGAGTTAATATGTCTATCAATTATACACTCATATTTTTTACCATGTCCGCTCTCAATGTGGAGGATATGGACTCCTAATGGAGGCATTTCAACAGACGTTTTTCTACAACTTGTTACTCAGTTGCTTGCTCAACTTCTCTTTTTTTGAAGAGAGTAGTGATAGAAGGATAGGGCTAGGATTGGACTAGTGGTTAGCTAATCGCTCTCTCTACGCTCCGTTTTTATGATCGGATAGGCGGGAGGGAGTTCTAGGCATCACAGAAATCACTTTTTGAAACTGTTAGTAGCGGGACTTGAACCCCAGACATCCGTAACCAAAACCGTAGACCACTGCGCCACGGACCCGATATTATAATTATTAAAGAAATATTTTTCAATACTTTCTTTAGATTTGAAATAAATATGAATCATATGTTTTAAAGATATTTTCCTTCTTCCTATTAATTTCATTACTTTCTGTCAACTCAATTACATTCCTTGAAAGTTGTACGGATATGAAGTGCATAGAAAAGAGTCCTCAGACAAAACTAGATCATTTTGTCTGAATGCATGGCGCATTTGCGTCAGATGTAATCTGTAATACCATGAATTGTAATTTTGAAATAAACAAGCTACGAAAAAATGTGCGTTCATTATTTTATGTTGCTTTAATGGTTTTTGTAATTTCGGCACATTCCCTTAATTCTGTTCTGCCACCAACCAATCGATTTTTGATTAAATTGATTTATTCTTTGATTCTGACGCGGCATGGGAGCTTATTTTTATTGCTCCGACAACTAACAAGGAGAGAGGGAACCTTTAAAATTCTTGTTTTTGTGATCATGTTGCGCGATCTTTTTCGAAAGCAGCATGGTCTAAAGCCGCTTTAAATGGATGTAAGACGTAACCAACACGGATGCTGTAAAAAATCTCAAATTGTTGTTAGCACGGTGAGAAATCTAGTTTTAATGTTTCAAACTGTGCATACAAATTATTAAAGAACCCCATTAAATGCCTAGAAATGAATGATAAACAGAATATTTATGTTAACTTATTAACCATGAACCACTTCATAGTGTTATTCAAAATGTGTTACACATGTTTCTTGTTTATTAAAGACACCGTCGAGTGAAGATAAAACTGTGTTTATTTTTGTTTAAGACTATCTACTATCTATGAATATCGATTGCTCAGACCGGGAAAGTATTCTAAGACAAGAAATTTAATAATTCAATAATAATAAATCGAAATTCAACAATTGAATATTTTCAGTCACTCATGTACAAGATCACAAATTTAAATATCTAAATTTGATACTGACCTTGCTGGGATTTGAAACAGGCCCACGTGATCGCTAGGGCAAAGCTCTTGCCACTAGACCACAAAGGCCGTCAATGTAAAATATACACTTTTTCAACCATGTCGGCTCCCAATATGGAGCATACGGCCTCCTAATGGAAGTATCTTAACACAAGTTTTTCTACTACAACTAATTATTATTCAATTACTCAACCTGACCTTTTTTAGTAGTAAGGATAATAGGATAGAGCTAGGACAGAACTATTCGTTAGCTAATTGCTCTCGCTTTCTCCCCGTTTTGAGGATCGGATGAGTGGAAAGAATTTAAGCATCACAGTCATCCGCGCCTTCGAACAGAAATCCATAAATCGATTGAAAAATCAATTTATGAAACTTTCCAGTCTGTAGCGCAGTGGTCAACGGCTTTTGCTTCAGCTACGGATCTCACGAGATCGAGTCTCAGTTCGGACACCTATTTTACTTACACATATGTAAAAATCTACTTTTGCGAATATGAATTTTTCAAGCCATTTTACAAATTATCTTTTTCAACAGTATGGACAGTGGACCTTTACTTCTAGGGCCATACAATATGTATTTAATGAGCAAATTTATACTATTGGGAACAGAAAATAGTAAAAATTACATCACATTTATTTCAGGTATAAATTAATCTAATAGACACAGAAGTTTATTATAATTTTTGTAGAGCATCTGCGCCGCATACTAAAGTGTTTTTATATTTGGAATTTTTTCGTACATATCATAAAATTAACAAAAATGGAATTACACGCATAAGTCTGTATAGCATTGAACATATATATTTATATTGCAGATTATTATATACTATAATATAGTATATTATAAACTTAACTGTGTTTATATATATGTAAAAATGGATTCAATATGTAATTCATAATCACAAAATTATTCATGCATACCACAGAGATTACGTTTTAATAGATTGCTGTCTAGTCAAATAAGTCGATGTCCAAAAACAAAACCTACCCAAGTCATTAATATTTCAAAGGCGTTATAGTAAAAAACGGCCTAGAGCAACAAAAGGGTAGAAGCGTGATAACTATCTCATTTCAGAATAAATTGCTATTAAAGATCACACCTTGGTACTGTGTGATTTAAGGCAGGGGCTGTTTTGTATATATAGTTAAAATATTCAATTACTTGTAAGCTTTCATCGTTCAAGTCAGGGGCGTGGAGTCATGTAAACATCTACAGACACTGAGGTTAAGGTAGGCTCTGACTGTTTTAATTTGTGATTTATGTATATTTTTCAACCATGTCCGCTTTCTACTGGGAGCATATGGCGATCACACGGTACCGCCAAGATTCTCTGTCCTCCCCCGCCAGTCTTTTTGTTTTCTTGTAGGTCATTCCGGCGTCCCGTAGCTCCGCCGAGTACATCCTATGGATGGTCATCAGCGGCTTTCAGGGTAAATGACGTAATCCATCCGGTTGGAAGAAGAGACAGGCGGGATTCAGGCTCCCTTGGGGCATCCTTAGCACATGTCCAAGCCAGGTCTGTCGTCGCTTTTTTATTTTTGACGTAATAAGGGGCTGGTGCGTCCGCTATCGTACCTCCGAGTTCCTGATACAGTCAAACCACCGTAGCCCGAGTGTCGCTGCAAGCATATGTTTTCTAAGCACATTGTGCTGTTAACATGTGCTTTAGTGACGTACCATGACTCGCAACCGTAAAGCAGCACTGTCAGTGTTAAATTTTATTGAATATTCCTACCTTCACAACATAATATAATTATAATTCATTGATAATGCAAGCGATGTAAATATATAAAAAACTGCTAAATTCGCCAAAAACACAAAATAATTCATAAAATAATCGGGTCGGTCAAGTTCTGAAGGCTCAGACTACAGTTCACATTTTTTGCTGATTGACACTAAATTGTACTGTAATTTTTAATGACAAAGTTACTATCTTCTTTCGTGAGAAAAGCATGCCTCGAATTTTGTTTATTTTAAAATGTCGTCATAGATTTCATAATAGAGTGATCTAGTTTTCATTTTTTGCATATGGTAACTCTACATGTGAAATGCTCTAGTTTTGGAGCGGAAAAAAACACTTAGTTATATTTAGACTCCTACCTAATAGACAAAAAGTGATTCTGAAAAACTGAAAATAAAAATGCAACTAATTGTTTGGTCAGTAACTAATTCGATAAATGGTCAGTAAATAATTGTTTTTGATTTGAAGTAAATATTTGCCAAATAAATAAAGGTTAAGTTAGGATAAGTTTAATTATAAAACCGACCGTATTATGTAAATGTCTGGCCGTTTGTTTTATTAATTTATCATGTGTCGAATTCGTTAGAGATCATTTATTATTTCTTACTGATAAAAAATTGAAATAGTTACTGACCCAATAAACACAGGTTAATGAAAACCTTTATATTTTATTCTGAGTTACTATATTTATTTTTAAGAATAGCTAAGGAATAATAGATAACAAATTATCTTTATTGCATGTAGATCAACTTTAAAACATTATTGAAAAATCGGTATTCCGCCAATGTCGTTCGTTCAATAAATGTATTATTATAATATCCATTGTTATAACCTGTGTTAGTTAGACTACGGAGAAAAAGCGCGACGCAAGACAGTGCAATGTGAGAAAGACACAAGTATTTTAACTCTTTTGACTGTTTTAACGTTAGTGAAGCACTATATAAGTATGTATTATACTGTATTATTTGACCAATACATCAATATAGTTAAAAAGGCTTCAAAACAAAAGAATTTGAAATGATGCTAAAATAAAATCTGTAGAATTACATATTTGAATTTTTATAATATTTTTGATTTCGACACGTTTTTTCACCCGTAAAATTTTCTACTGAGATCCACTAGTAGCTGAATAATACTTTTTTAATTAAAAAGTTTTATTATAGGGTACTCACAACCATCCGCTAGGGCTTCACACTCTTTCAAATTTTTTTGTTTTCAGGAATTGTATTCCAATCGCTTTCCATAGGACGTCGTTAACTTTTTTAATGCCATGTAATTTGTTAGAGATGCAACCAAGTCGGCATGACCGTCGGGGTCGACTATTCCAACTGATGAGTCGTATTGCAATTTTTACCGTTCATTTTCAATGTCTGAACATTTTCAAAAGATGTGATCAGCATCCTGAATCATACTACCCTACCGCTTTAACATATTACCTACTTAGTTATGGAAAAAGCATTTTAAAATCTTATTCGTTATTTATTTAATAACATTTGTAACAGCGGCTATACTAGTATACCAATTTCAAGACGCCAACCAATGATCCATCGATACGGCTGCATTCTTCTTCCCCCACTCTTCAGAAAAACATATGACCGAGCACAGGTAAAAGCTGCCCCCATTGGCTGAATAAATTTTTGACAGTACCTTTGTGTTTTTATCTGGCTGGCTTTCTCGGAAGGCGGCGGGGAGGGGGAGGCGCGCGCCGTTCCCACGCCGCTCTAGCGGCTGACTGCGCAACTTGTAGAATGCGGCGGCTGACATTTTGCGCCAAAACGCAGCAGGTAGTTGCGGGTACGCCGCTATGGTATGCCAGCGGGAAAGCTTAGATGAAGCTTCGAGCTTTCACTCGTAATGAAAATTTCCTAAAAGTTTTTCTTGATAAAATGCCTCTTTATATACGAAGTAAATTCTACCAAATTTTCTTCTTAATCATGTATTGTATTTTTTAAACGTTTTAATTCTTATTCATCGGCATGATTAACCTGAATATCTTTATTTAATATAAATCACTACAAGGGCTATGTATATACGACGTGGTTTAATGTGTTGATTTGTAACAGAAAGGCTAAGGGGTGTTCGAATGCAATGGGTGTTGAGAAGGGTTCAAAAATTTGATTAAAATTTAACAGGAGGGGGCTTAAATATTTTCTGTCAAAATGTGACAGAAAATATTTAAGTTCTGTTGTTTTTATGTACTGTAAGATAATAATCGTTTTCGTGAAATAATGCGATATACTGTTTTTTTTTTAATATAGTTTACTAGTTTACTAGAAGAGCATACCGTCAACGTCATTGGATTCAGTTACAGATGTCTCGTGTACAAATCCCGGTCCAGTCAGATTCATAAAATTGATTTTTCAATCGATTTATGAATTTGCGTTCGTAGGCATATATGTTTGATTTCTAAAATTCCCTCCTCCCCATGCCATCCTAAATATGGAGCGTAGCGAGAACGATTAGCTAACCACTGGTTCTGTCCTAGTCTTAACCTTAAATTACTACTCTATTTAAGAAGAGAGGTTGAGCAACTGAGTAACAAGTAGTTCTCGTAGAAAACTTCTGTTGAGATACCTCCATTAGCAGTCCACATTGGGAGCGGACATGGTAAAAAAGTATATCTATATGAAGCACTTTCATCCTTTATTAAAATCGCCCAAGAAGATGTAGAAGGGATAGGTACTTATCACTCCCCTTCCCACGCCCTTCTCTATAACAAATGTCATCACTATTCATCACAACACACAACCTAACTTGTGTAGTCACTCGGGTCCTTCACTTTACAAGTGATTGAGCGAGAAAGAGAAATACAAACAGATAAATTTTTTTCCATGTCCGCTCCCAATATGGAGCATATGGTCTCCTAATGGAGGTATCTTAACAGAATTTTTCTACGAGAACTGCTTGTTACTCAGTTGCTCAACCTCTCTTTTTTAGAAGAGAGTAGGGAGAGAAGGAGAGGATGTGATGGGTGGGAGGGAGGACTCAGACTACGAACAGAAATCCATAAATCGATTGAAAGATCAATCTATGAAAACCCGAGACAACCGTAGCCGTAGCCAGCGACGCTACCAACTGCGCCACGGACGCCGACTTACTTACTCGAATACCCAGTTCAAACCTTCAGATGAGCGATATCTATAAAGTCGTAAGCATGAAAAGCTTTTAAAATAGGTGCGAGGTGCGGAAACAGTAGTACGATTGTTACAATAGCACAATATAATAATGTACACTTAATGAAACTTTATGTGCAGGACGACGTTAGGCAGTCGGGATGCATTTACTGTCATATTAGAAGACATTGCCGAATTTTCGACGTTTATCGAGAGTCAAAATCGCGGTGATAGACGACCGTTGGCAGCGTTGGAGCGTTAGGCTTAAGAAAAATAGTAGAACTAGGCATTTGGGACAAAGATGCCTTAAAAGAACTTCTGTAAGGTAAAAAAGCAGTGAGAAAAAATACTACACTCCAAAGAAGAGCATAACTATTCAGTTTCTCGTGGAAACTTAGTGTAGTTTCCGAGGTGCTAGAACTCATATATGAATCTAGATAGGAATTGAAATTCATACTTAAGAAAAAAAAATATCAATAATAAATAATTAACAGCAATGGAGTGAAAAATTACAAACAATTGGAATGATTGTTCGCTTTAACACAAAGGCTGTTTATAGTAGTAGCTTGCCATACAGGTATGTTGTAGTATGGCAGACGTAGAGGCTTTCTTGTAATCTTAGTCACTGGAGATTTGCGAGAGGTCGCGTGCACTCCACAGACCTCGCAGCCTCTCAGCTGATCGCAACATCACAACAGAGAGAGGTTTTAAAGCACAAACTCAACTCTCTCAGTCTAGCTGAGAACTTAAGTACGTTTTCATTATCATTATTTAAGAACTGTCAGGAGTTATTTACAAGAATGTAAACAATATAGGCAACATTTTACAACATATAAAGCAATTTCAGATTGATTTTCTATGGCGAATTATATAAAATAGTATAATTATGCTTACTTTGTATGAAGGGCATTTTAAAGGTTACTTAAAATAAATGAAATATTTGCAGAATGCTTACATGCAAATTTTATGACAAACAACTTTCTGGTAGTAAATTTCTTCAGACATAAAATTTATCACTAATGAAGAAACCGTTATTTAAGTGCTTGGATCAAATGTGGTGAACCTTTTACTGCCGAAGGGCCAAATTCATTTATCTTAAATCAAATAATGTCACCTTTAAGAAACATACATAACAATGTGTGTACATTGTTTTGTTAATGAAGAAAAACGTTTATTTATGTGTTTGTTTATTTCAGTCAAAAGGCCGCACTTGAGATCCTTAAAGGCCACAGGTTCATTGACTTAAACATTTGTCGAAAAACTTAAAGATTTTTCATGAACACTTTCTTTTAACTTGTTGTTTTTAATAATGGTACACTTAAATAAGGCAATGATGTCGTTTCGATACAAGCACTGTATATTTTTCGTCGTGGGTGATTTTAAATGCCAAATATTGGCAAACAAATATTGAAGTAAAGTTGACTATTAAAGAAACTCGATAATTGTCAAATATTAAAATAATATCAAAGAAAACCTATATTTTCTCCTTCGCTTCGATGGTGTTTTGGCCAATTATTGATGTAACCCTCGAAAAATACGAAAATTAGTTAATGATTGGATATAATTTTAAAGATGACAAAGCAGGTCTCGGCCAAATGATATAAATTAGAAAATAAATTGACAACTTTTCGGAAGGAAAACATCATTTTACATTGGCTTTAGGTTTAAAAATTCTTATCCGGTCACTATAATATCGACACTCCTTACGTATAATCCCGTATCTGCAAACATGATAATGTACAGCAGTGCATTTCAAAGATTCATAACGCAACTCGCCATATAATGTTTTCGATAAAAACCGTTATTTCTCTCTCCTGAACAATTTCAATTTTGAGGGTTACAGCACTGTCGATATTGTAAGTTACACCCTTACGGTTTGCAAATTTAAATAATATTTTATAAATATTAATAGCTGAATAGTGGAAATGTAGCTCTACCAGTTGTGGAATACGAATCATATAAAGAAAACCTTAAAACATATCTTTACTTAAATAATTTGTGAACCAGTCTCGCTTGTAAACTAAATTAAGATTGTTAGCTGGTGTGTCAGTAACAAATTAATACACTAATCAACCTGAGGATTGTCTGTAAGTAAATCCAAACAATTGACCCAACATAAAAATTATTATATTATTGTGAGAATAGTGAAATTGTATTATTACAATTTCTGTATGCTGTTGTTATGCACTTTTCAAAAACTCATACAACCACTTACGACGAGAGCACGATTTTCTGAATTCGCAAGGTCGTAAAGTAACTGTACGAATAATTATTTTTAAGCGAAGTGATTAAAAAAATAACCAAAACAACCAATTTTTGAATGCCACACCTAAGAGTATTAAATTCTCAAAAACAAAATGATATCGTGAATGTTGAAAGAATGCATTTTTGTGGTTGAATTTTCACCGCAGTAAGTGAGCTATCATAAATGTTGAAATCTATATTACATTTTTACTACAAAGAATGCGAAAAGGTCAATTTAATAAAGACAAGAAGGTTTCATCAATGGACATAATCACTCAAGAATATTTTCTGCGGTATACCTTTCCGATACACTACTTTTAAGCCATACGTAACGTGAAAACCGATATTTACACGTTATTGGATGCAAATTGTCGTAAGCACAATTTAAAAAAAGGAAATCAATTCATCTTTTAATACATTTCATCTTCATTGTACATTTATGTATAGTGATGTATTACACAGTATCACCCATTAATTCGTTATAAATTTTTATTAAAATAACTAAAATTAAGTATAAGAATTGAGTTTTTCCAAACATAAATTATGTGCATTAAGACATCGATATATAAGAAATATTTGCGTTTGAAAGTATACAAGAACATAATTAGATTGGTTTTGTTAATACATTTTGTCAGATCAATCGACAAATGAACTTGTATCATAGAGTATCATGTCTATATTTTTTCATCATCCACCAATTTTAAGATAATCTTTAAACGCTCAATTATGATAATATAAATATGCTTCACATTACGTTTGGGCATAGTAGGAAAAATCGAAATGCTTTATAAAATAAATAACGCGAATATAAAAGAAAATTAATGGTCATCATAGTAGCTAACATATTGCAGATGAAATAACAGGTCCACAATAACGAGAGTTAAAGTCATTACAAAGGGCTTACAATTAAATGCACTTTTGCTTAGATCATATTCACTTTTATAAAAACAGTTTTCACTATTATAACAGTTATAACAAATACATTTCTAAAAAAAAATCTTTCACTAACAATAAAGTGATTCCACATAATAAAATATATTTTAAAATTGAAGAAATATATCACACTTACGAAAAAATATTTTCACATGAATGAAATAGTTTTCACACACTTTGAAATCTGTAATAAAATGTCACTTATTCTTCTACCCTATATTATGCCGCCCTTTGCTCCACGCATTAGAATACATTATACAAAACCAAGCCAGACCAACCCTAACATAACCTACTATAACTTAGCTCACTTTGTTAAAAGTATTCGTGATTAAGTGGAAACTATTAAAATCAAAGTTTGAGTATATTAAGTTAATACTATCTAATCCAAAGTGCAAACTATCGTAATAAAAGTTCAAGTGTACCAAGTGACAACTATCCAACACGAAGTACAATTATTTATAACGGATACAACATGCTATATATATATATAGGCAACATTTGTTGATTCTATTGAATTAAGATATTCATGCATTGCTGAGAGTACGAAAAACTAATTCTAGGACCAATAATATATAAAATCATTGTACAAGTGGATGTCAATTTTAAAACCAATTAGGATCAAAATAAATCAACCTGTCATATGCCACATGTCGTTATACCACTCCTGTAATTCAATATACAAACCATTGATGCAAAATTATCACAGAAGCGTGTGATCTCGTGATCTATTTCCTGGCGTCTGTTTTTTTAGGACTTCGGCTGTTTTGTCACAAGAAATTTTTGGGGAGAAACGTCTTTCTACTTAATAAGTAGTTTTACTAATATTTACATTACTGAAAGATTTATTATTTAACAAGAATAATTATTTGATTTTTTTGGAGATATAACGGCGTATGTGACAGTAAATGTCAGACATAATAATTTTAAAGGGGCTTAAAAAACACATACAAAATTAATCTCAACGATTTTTGTTGCATAAATACATAATAAAACAATTTCAATGAGTTTTTACTATGTGACAAAATATTTAAGAATCAATGAAATTTTATTATGTAATGACAGTAAAATAACAATAATAGCATTTAAATGTTGACAAAGGGTTTGTTTTTTTTTTATGGAGATATAAAAGAATGTCACATTATTAGACAGATGTTTAAAGAATATTTATTTCATACGATTTAATGGTTTTAATCAACTATACAATTAAAGTGTCAATATTTTTTTTTATAATATAGGTAATGGCCACACTGTTGTCAACTTTACGTCATATTCGATTTTTTATATTTAAATTAAATATATTTTACAATTTTAAAAATTAAATACTTGATTGTACTACTTCCACTTGTTTATAATGATCAGAACCGGTTTCGGTTTTTAAAATATAATGCCTTTCCATCAAGAAAAACTTGAAAAATGATAAATATTACAACTTCCATGAATATATTTAAATCTTTTTTAATGCAAAAACATTATATAATTATATTTCGCTTGAATAATTTTCGATGTTATTTAGGTAATTTATTGTAGGTACTTAGTATATTATGTGTTAATAAAAGAATATAATATAGACATGTAATATGTATTCTTACTCTTTATGAAAGAATTTATCCACGAAGCTAGAAGTCCAGACAAGCTGCAAACTCAGTCCAAGGATGCGTTTCGTTACCAATAGAGGAATCAATTTTTAAAATGTTCGTCTCCAAACACACTTACCTATTTAATCAGTTAAATGACAAAAAAACATATGTTGAAAAACTCTATTATGAAAGAAATAAGATTTTTTATTCTTATTCCCGGAGATGATAATAAATATTTGTTGAGTTTTTATTTTAAAGAGTTGTTTGACCATCGTGGTCGATTGGTAACGATGCAGGGTTTCCTACCAAATTATACGTGTCGTTATGAATGGTTTTCAAATTACCCATTATCGATTTCAATCAATTTGTAAATTTGTATCTATAGGCATTAATGTCTGTGATGTTTTCGTCATTTCCTCACCTATACAATCCTGGATTGATATTATAATAAATAATTATATTGATATGCATATATTCACAACTATTCTTCTTCTAAATAAAGTATCTTTTCGTTACTCTAGCTCAGTGGTGCTCAACCTATTTGAAAGAGGTGCCAGTTTATCAATTTTATAATTTTTCAAGGGAGGCAGAGAGTAAAAATATTAGAAAATATACTAAACGAGATATACATATTATTGTTTTTAATTTAAAAATCACATAATTTTACTACTTATTACTTGGAATAAAATACACTGAGCAATTTCCAATCATTTCTCGTTAAAATCTTCTACACTCTTGGCCTTTTGTTTTTAAAACAGATTAGCTATTTTTATTAAAATTCGTGACTTTCTTGGAAAAGTTAAAAGTAAAAAATTAGTGATGTATTTAATAAAAAAATAAATAATTACTGCTCCAGTGAGTGTGAAATGTAAATAGAATTGACTATAGTTCCAGAATATTAAAAAAAATCTAATTTTTCAAAAATAATTATTTGTTAGGGTTTTCAGTAAATTTTGAACACTGTCCAATCATTCTTGCTCTTCGGATACTGCAACTCTTGATAAAATCTATTCTAATCCATTAGAAGTCCATATACCATTTAACTTTATGATATAACATAAATTCTTACTAATAAATGAAACCATTTGATAAAAAATTATATTATAGTGAGAAACCTACTTGAGATAAACACGAAGGATCTGAAGGTGCTGAAATGAAAACTAATGAAATAGTTTGTATTTAAAATAAGACGCAGTGATAGATTCAATTCAAAGCATTCTATTGTTAAGTGTTGATTAATGATTAATGAAGGTAATAAGGATTAAATTAAATATACTAAGGCTGGCCGACTTGTGCGAGAATTTATTCACCACGTATTCTCAAATAAAACAACCCGCATTCCATTCTGAACGCACCGGGACAGTGGCGACGCCAATGCAAGCATCATTTGTGAGGAAATCGCGCGAGAAAACTACACCAGGCTTCGCCACGTTAGAAAGATCGTGGAAAGAGGGAGATGATTGTACCTGTCCCCTCTTTATTTAAAAAAAACACAATGCTATATGCAGCGCCTCTGTCGGATCTTAGAATGAAATAATTTGAATAAACAACTGTGAGGTAAACGACGCCATTGAATGTACTATTAGCGGGAAAATCTGGCGGGAAAACAATACGATAGGGATGCCATATAAGAATAGTCATAGATAAACATATAAACACAATTTTAATTCCTTTTTGACGTGAGTAAACCAAAGTTTGATTGACATCAGGTGGTATTATTGTTTTAAAATAAAATAAGGCGGGAAAATCGCAGGTAGGGGCGCCATTTTAGAATGTTCACAGACAAAGAGTGATCGAGAATCTGTTCCCTTTTCAAAATAAAATTCTTACCAGCGCCTCTATCGGTGGTTAGGATAAATTATTTGAAATACGGGTGTAGCTGGTAGTGTTCTGACGCCGTTTAATCGTGATATAAAAAGGCGGGATATTATAACAAAAGAACGTCATCTTAAAAATTCTATAACACAAAGCAAATTTGCTCTTAAGATAAAAATATGCGCATAATATATTATATGATGATTGAATTTACACGTGTACTAATTTACACGTATTTTGAAGCAATTCAGATTTTTCTAATAAAATTATAAAGCACCGAATTCTCTTTTTACACGAATTCGAAATTACACGGTCCAAGATAAAGAACCGATAATTTTTTTACATTGTTTTTTTACTTTAACATTGTTTTAAACCGAAGAAAAAATCACATATTGCACTGCAGTATGTGCAGGCTATGCAATTCCAGCATGATTTAAAAATGATTATAACACGTAATGAAGAATCATATAAAGAAGTTAAAAAAAATGAAAAACGGGCACGTTTATAATCTAGTAGTGATACTGAATGACTAAATAATTATATGATATATATAACGTTAAATATGTTTTTTTAAATAATATGTAAGATAAGTAATAAGTTTACAAATAACTACAAATCGGTTAACTACAGAGTCACTTGAAGCTTGAAGTGCAATGCGAGAATTTTTATTTAATTATTTTATATAGATACATACCTATTATATATCGTCGGCATAGTGGCAGAAGGCGATAAGTCGAAAATCGGCTGTTTTCAGTTATGAATGCGGTACGATGGATTTTAGAACCGTCTGTCGTCTGAAAAAACCAGCTCAGCCATATTCCATTTATTTTTTACGTAATTTGAAGAAATCAATACTTCGCACTTGAAATCGATGGTTTGCACTAAGTTGTAATTAAACGTCACTTCTTCTTTTCTACTTGCAGCGTAGGATTGCATTTGAGTGGAAACTATAAAAAACAAAATTAATACTATCTAATCCAAAGAGCAAACTATCGAAATAAAAGTTCAAGTGTACCAAGTGAATACTATCTGATACAAAGTGCAATTATATATAACCTCTTATGGAGCTTATCTCAACAGAGGTTGTTTTGCAAGATCTACTTGTTATTCACTCAACCTTTCTTTTTCGTAGAGAGTAAAGATATATAGAATATATATGACAGGAATATTGGTCAGTTAATCGCTCTTGCTACGCCATGTTTTTACATAAACATCCATGCATCCAAACACAACTGTCCAAGAAACTGTCCGTACAAGAATTCGAACTTGTGAACACTACAATCGAAGCCAACGACCGTTATCCACTCGGCTACTAATAAATTAAATACATATATATGAATATTTTCAATACATTAAAAAGCTACAGCCATATAGTCTGTTGCCACAATAATGGCGGATTTCATTCACAAAAAAACAATACTTATGTCAAGTAAAAATTTTGCAATCTTTTGTTGCGTTAACCCGCAACAATGTTTTGCTTTTATGATATTCATCCTGAATGGACATGCGCAGTCGCTCACTCATATTATACGGTGACCAAAATATATCATTTGGTGTTAATATATTTGATTGTATATATCAAGGGTATACTGACAGAACTCACTAAGTTAGTATTTAATGATTTTCTTTTTTAAATGAGTAATGTTTACAAAAAAAAAGAAAATTAATTAAAAAAAAAACATAATAATCAAAATAATTTATATTTATACGATTTTTTTATTGAATTATTATCGTAAGTTTTACCAAATGGTATCCAAAAAGTGGACATATTCTTCAATTTATCTTTAAAATATTGTCTTCTGTTTGATTAGAAGCAGTCCTAATTTGTCCTCGATTTCAAATTGGTTAAGAACGACTGTTACGAAATATGAACAAGGGAGACTGCAATAAATTTATATTCATTTTATATGTATAATAAAAAAAACTAAGTACATGAACAAACCGAGGTACACGTTGTAGTTAATCAGGAAGTTTTAATTTGATATATGAATTATTTTTAGCATTTACAGCGAATCCCGAAATCCACGGATTGTCGGAATGTTAATCCCGGAATGACGGAATTGAATAATTTACTAGGATCTCGGGATTGGAAACCCTAGGCAGAACGTAAGAAATCATAGGATAGGTATTATGAACCAAATGAGGAACGGCGAAGATTCATTGCAACGTGTAGTGCTTAAAATAAAAGTATGCATGCATTATTTTCTATCGTTACACTTCAATATTAGAATATTATTTTCTAAGATAGTCACGGAATAAAACACTTCGTTTGCCATTTTGAACGCATTGTCAAGCAAATTTTCCATTTTGTAAGATGATGTGATAATATTTAATGACATAAGTTTACTTTGAAAGATTTATCAAATATTTCAGTATTCTTTATGATTTAACCTATTTTTATCAATTGTTTGATGTAAAAGAATGGATGGACACCCTATTCATACATTACCACACTGGTAAATCGTGGTGTTGCTTACCACAAAGCAATAAATAGGTTAAGTAATGACATATCGTCAAGCATGGTCACTAAATTGGTTGTTAACTTATATTATTACTTTTCGAACTATGTTAAACGAATTTCATGAAAATCGTAATACGTTCGATGGCACAATACAAGATATATTATAATATATTATTTCGCCTATCTCCCTATCTATGATATTTAAGATTTATTCCCATGATTGTAGAACCACTTGTTCTTTTGTGATGGAAGGCTTGTTCTCGGAAGAAGGGTCGTGGAAATTCCTCATCCAATTCTTTTGCAAATGTGCGTAAAAAAACCATTATTGTTCGTTTAAGTGTGGCAATCAGATAAAGCTTATAAAAAAATCATGTTTATTAATCATACATCTTTTAACAGTTAAGTTAATACTGACCTGACAATTGATATGCAATTTGATGATAAAAAAGTACCAGTGTTGTCACTGTAGTAGCTACAAAAAGTATCCTTGAATGAAAATGAATTAAATATAGATTCTTTCATGTATGTGCACTTCCAATTAGTGTTTCCTCTTAGCCAGTGCTACTCAGACTTTTTCGGTGAGCGGGCCAGTAAATATTTTTCAGGATTACCTCAGACCGGCTTCATTATATAAATAAAATAAAAATAAGGTAGTAGTATATTTTTATTAAATCCAAACAATTGAAATTCAGGGACATTGATATTACATGAGGCACGCGTCGATATTAATTATTTTTCTCATTTTTAACTTGTTGAGTTTATTTACTTTGTTGAGCGTGAACCTGTACTGGTCCACGGACCACCATTTGAGTAACACTGCTCTTAGCTCCGTGCAGCAATTTTTGAGACCTTTTGCAATAATTTTTGGTTAGCGCGTACTCAATTATTGCTAAATTGTGGAGAAATATACATTTCAAATTAATGCACTCCGTATTTTCAAAATATTTTTTTTTCGATAATCACAATGTATACAATTTACACGATTAATTTGGGCTATACACACTATTTTTTATATGTAGGTTACATCCTTTTCGTTATTCCTTTCAACAGTCGATATCGAATGAAATTGTTTGGGAAACACTGAATTACAGTATTACTTCAAACAATGTAAGATGTAAATGTAGCTGTGTATCGATATAGAGAATGAATGTTGCACGGAACAGAGGTCAAAGCTTATTTATCACACCAGTTCCGATCGCAAACAGCCAGTATATTAAATTTGGACTAACAACCATTACCTTATGAATGAGGTCCGAGTGTCGATCACGACATATTTTTGTGATGAATAAATATTAACCTACAGCAGAAAGTAGATTTCGCATAATAACAGGATTGCAATAAAATGTATTTTTGATGTAACCGCAAACATAATGCGATATTATAAGACTTTTGTTCCCGCCATGCGGGTGGTACTTTAAAATTTGAAGGTTCCGTCCACTCTATGAGATGCTGCCGACAATGCTACATTATCAGTGCAGTGCAAGGTCTCAAGTATTTTTATGCTGCCTGATGGATCGCTAAGCCCCTTTCCTTTATGTGCACAAAGTCACTGTTTAATAGCATAGATATTACAAAATAAAAACTAGAGAGGGAATAGAATCGAAACATAGAAGAGTATTATAAACGTATCAAAACACTTACCAGTCATAAAAACCTGTATCTTAAACGCCGTCAAATGGCAAAAATAACAATTTCAATATTCATAGAAGTGTTTTTAAATATATACATACATGAACTGTATTTGTGGGGAACGAATTAATAACGATGGCAATACAAGATAAAAAGCATAGATCGGACAGAACGCTCCATACCTCACACATGGACGAATTACAATAATTTCTCACTGGATATCGGCAGCAGATCTATCCTCCAATTAAATCTTTGTAATAATACGGTCGACTGCAGACGGTCGATTCAAGTCCCGGAGCGGATAGTTTCATAAATTGATCTTTCATCCTATTTATGGATTTCTGTTCGTAGTCATCAATGTTTGTGATGTTTAAAACTTCCTCCCACCCATCCGATCCTCAAAATCGAATGTGATTAGCTAATAACTAGTCCTGTCCTAGCCCTATCTTTCTATTTTCACTCTCATTAAAAAAAACAGAGGTAGAGCAACTGAGTAACAAGCAGTTCTCATAGAAAACTTCTGTTGAGATACGTCCATTAAGTGGCCATATGGTCCACGTTGGGAGCGGAATGGTAACAATAAATAAAAAATAATACAGTTACATACGCAACAAAACATTCTCAAATATTTAATAACACTTTTAATTTTTTGTAACCGAGTAAAAGCAATAGTCACAGACTGCAATATTCATATTATTGGTACTTATACTTTTTAACAATGTCAAAACGTACGCTCTTGTTTTTTTATGCATGTGAGAGTCGGTCAACCCGCGGAACAATTTCGTAGACCGCAGTAATGTTACTTAAAGAGAAGAACGCTCATTGATTCTGCACTTTATTGCTGACACAGAAATCCTTGCAACTGTCAAATTTATGGACACTTAAAATTGCGCGAGACTCACGGGCCGACTTTGAATTTTCAAACACCAGAGACAATAATTAATTTGATGGTTGCGGCGAGAACATAATGAAACCCAATCTTTTACGAACGCGGATTCCATGCTGCTCCACACGGCCGCGTCGCGTTACAAAGTCTTCAATGATTGAAAAATTTCCTTTTACTTGCATAATTAAATGCGTGATGGCAGAAGTTGATATGTCAGTTTTGGTAAAAAGTAAAAATTCTATTTTTACATCGGAAATTACGCAAAATGTTTTAGATTACAATAATCTTTTATGAAGCAAAATGACGAAAGGAAACATTGAATTAGTGGTTTAACCCTTACAGCGCGAGCTGATTTTACACGAATTTATTTTCGGTCAATTGATCTGTTAAAACGCTCACTGTGTCTAAAAATAAATCAATCAACGATAAAAAAAGAAAATTATGTGAAATATATATTAGTTATCCCAAATACATCAAGAAGTAAACTAAACTCGTCGCATTCTCGCTAAAATAAATCGATGGAAATGAAAAAGCTGACAAATATTTAATCTACGACTTTGCAAGCTGCAACCAGTCTTCATATACACCGCTAACAGGCACACAAACAAACGCGTAGCCGCATAAGTATGTGTAATTCATAGAGCTGACGATTAATGCTGTGTATCGATAGTTCAATGCCGAAAGACTAAATATCGAGAGATGACAGATGGGTGGGAATCGAACACTTAATGTCGATTGCCCTCTACGATTTGTTAATTCGAGTAGTATCACTTACTGTATAAAGAAAAAATCGACTCCCGGTTCCATTCTAATTGGATTCTCCGTGATTTATCACTGTCTGCTATTAACAAAGCAGTGTTAGAATGGAAAAATATCCTCTACAATTAAGGCTTAAAAGCGTTATTTAACCTCCATTTACATATTTTTCATTCCCGTTAAGTGTAAAGCTAAAGAGAGGTTCTGGGACTTTGTTAAGAAAGATTGATTTGTACCATTTCCACATTTTTATAAAGATCAGAATCAGTCTTGCTGATTGCGATCATTATCAACCAACTCCCCTAGCAGCTATTTCAACTTAACAGAAATGTTACATTATATTTTTGGGAAAACGAATAACGTATTTAGAAAGAAATAGCGTTACCATTTATTATGTCTGATTTCATTGGAAAATACGTCTTAATTAAATATCAAGACAGCGACACAATCGATGATTTGCAGGTTTGAAATTTTGGAAACGTGAATCCTTTTTTATAATATGTTTTTAAGAAGTCATCTTTCTACCCTTTAATAAAATGTTTTACGATGCATCAAACATGGAATTCGATCCTTATAAAGCGTTAACATTTTAATGACTAAGTTCATCGGCATCCTTTTTAATGATCATCGTTGTAAGTACTTTAAAGCAGTGGTTTTCAAAGGATTTAAGGGAACCATTCCGCCTTTAGTATAAAGAATGATGGTGAATGTCATTTCTGACAGATAGATCACTCACTAATTTGCACAATAACAAAAATGAAGACGTGTTTACAAAAGTGTTATTCAAAAATATCGGCGGTACGGTCAATCTGAGTAACTTTGGTCTAGCTCAGAAGATTTTTGTATTTTTATGGTTCGCCATTGCATTTATATGTGGTATTGTTCTACATAGAAATGAAATAATATATTAAGATGCAATTTAATTAACATAAATAGATTTAATGTAAAATTAAATTAAAAATTGATAACTTAGTAAATCCAGTGATTTTAAAGTCTTGGCTACTTTTCTTTATGCTTTTATATATTCTGTACATAGTTGAGATGGGGAAAAAATATACAGCATTTGGTTTACAGATTAGTAATACAAATTGAAAATATGGCTAATCCAATTTATTTAAAGAAAAGTTTTTAAATTGTGTTTTTTTATTCCAAGCTGACAGCTTACAAATTCAACAATAAAACAAAATATGTTGCACATTCATTCATATTTTTACCACCAAGGGCTACTCAATACCTTTGCTTAACTAAAAAATATTCATATGACGTTAGTATTATCATGGTATCATAACAGTACCTTTTCCCATGTGGTGGGTCAATCTTGTACCGATGGGCTAACTTACTCAAATGGATAGTAGTGCAAAGAAAAATTATTCAAACTTTGAAATCTTTGATAAGAGAGTAAAAAAAGGGAAAAATAAAAAGAGTTCGTTCATGGGTTCTCAATTGACGACAGTTACCCATACGGATATTCCTGATAACTGTTTTTTTAACCATATCCGCTACCAACGTGGATCATATGAATTCCTTATAGAGCTTACCTCAATAGATGTTTTTCTAAGAGAAGATACTCAACCTCTGCTTTTCGTAGAGAGTAGAGATAGAAGAATATGACTAGGACAGCCCTCGGACAGTAATTCATAAATAAATTTATGCAAATGTCCGTACTGGGACCCAAATCAGTGAGAACCGCAACCGAAGATAACGACGTTGACCCCTCGACGGATAGTAATGATATGAAAAAAAAAATAGATGTATACAATTTAATGAGAAGGGGTAGGGGTTCACGAGGTGAAGTTTACCAACAGGCTTCTTAAAATATCCAACTTGAAAAAGAGTTCTCTGGACCAGGCCAGATTAAGGAAAACTGAAAAGGAAGTCAACCCTCAGATTTTTATTTTTCTTAATTTGAAAAATCCATGAAAAAAAGTTTGAGAAGCACAATTAATAAAAATAATAAAGTCAAGATTTTTTGGACGTAGCTGACGCTTAACCGTAAATGTTGCTGTATTTCAATGGTTTTATTACCCATAACCGCTACTTAAGTGTGCTATATGTAGTTATTGAAGAGTGTATCAACACAGTGGAGTTATTTTGTTTTATATTTATTTATAAAATGAAAATTACATAGCATAGATAAATAATGAAAGCATTTTTATGGGGGGCCGTATGTTTAGTTCACAAATCTCAGTATAGTAACTCTAGTATAGTAACACGTAACATTTTAAAATTGAAAGTATCTACAATATCTTGATATACGAATTATTGAATGTCTTCACAAACAATGCTGCGTATTATTTAAATTATCGTGTAATTAATTTAGTAGAGTTAATAAATTTCGTATACTATATTACAATTTTGGTGTTCACCGGTTCCACGGCAGAGTTCAAGAGTCTGCAACATTAATTTGGCAAATAAAATATAATCGTCCTTAAATCGGACCATATAATCAATGGCGATATCCATAAACACAAAATAAAGATGATTATGACTAAAAGATGATGAATATTTGTCATTGAAAGTTATTTTAGATTGATTCGTTAGTTAATTTTTGGCAAAGGTGCCTTCAGTATCTATGCAATGAAGGGTTCAAGTCCTAGAATCGACATTCGACCACAATAAATTTTCAATTGATCTATGAATCAGAGACATCCAATGGAATAACCAATAATTTAAAAATAAAATCATGAAACAAATAACAAAAAACATGCGTAACGTTACGTTACAAAAAAATACCTTTATGATTTCAGTATATTACGAGATTTTCTACTGATTTTGTTTAAATTAATACAGGTGCCAGAGCTTTTGCACATTTACATATAATGATAATTGAGCTCGAATGAATTCCACTACTCGATGATGTGACGGGAATCGGTAACCGATTTAATGACCCAGCGCAGACAATCAACTCTAGGTTGTTTCTTTTTTATTCATATAATAAAAGTGTGTGATATAAGCAGTAATCAAAGATGTATTTGGACATACATATTCTCATACAACTTTATCTCGGAAATAATTGATGGCCCGCTACAACGCTTAACAATAATAAAAGCATATTTATTGAATTTAATGTGTCTTCTTTTGACTAGAAATTGGTCAATCAGGTAACCGAGAGGTAATCTAATATATAAAAATCAATGTGGGTTTGTTCGTATCTTATGCACTGCTGCACGCACATCCGATTCCGATAAAACTTTGTCAGGTTATTGCCTGCACTTGCGCGAATGATATAGGCATAGTACAATCAGGCCCGGCTCAGCCCGAGCCCAACTCTCAACTTTTTAATTTTTGACTTACAGTTGGTCTTATTATGTATAAAAATCAATCTCACAATCCATATATATCTAAAATAAAGAATCAAAATCGTACAAATAGCGACATCTCGGAAAAACTTCTGATATATTCGTGTACGCACTAGACAGAACGAAAAATATTGTGAGTCCAAAAGCACTTCAATAAACAGAATTAAAACACAATATACTAATATATATAATCACTAATATACTATAAGATTTACTTGGCCGAACTGAAGGATGCTGGCACGACATAGGGGAAAGCAAAGCGGGTGACAAGCGACAGTGTCGGTTACCCCATAAGCACATGGGGCCTCCGAGTCGTAGGAGCTCAAATATAACTAATATAATAACATAAATCATTTATTTTCAATTCAGTTTGTTATATTTTGTTTTATTTTACATTGAAATTATTATGATATCGCAACAATGGTTTTTATTGGACAAATGATTGAAATTATTTTTTTTTCAATTTAAGCTCTCATTGAAATCTTCGACATTAATAGTAAGATATTTGTGCGTAGAAGAGAAGTCAAAAAATCAGTGTCAAAAAATTAATTGGACCGTTTTCTTAGACCGTGCAAAAAATCGTGTAAAAACAAGCCTTGCAAAACCAGAATCGGGTGTCTCAAGATAATAATAATGTAATATCGTTTACTGTTATTACAATATAATATATTATACTGATACGCTGTATTTCAAAATTAATTAGTGCAACTCTACCTCACTTTACCTAAATGGTCTACAATCCTTAAACGACATTTTCAATCCCAATACGTCATATTATAATAGGGGCCTCCATTTTGAAAAATGGCCTGAATAATAAAACAATTCTTTGAAGTGTAGAAGTGTAGAATAAGCTTATCCACTTTATTGACAACAGAGAAAACATAAGCAATCATTGACGTTTATTTTCGTAGAAACTAAATTATAAAGTATTTTAATTTTAACCATATCGGCTCCTAATGTTGAGCATATTGTCGATGTTTTGGAAAAAAACACTAAATTGAAAAAATGTCATATTGTGTTAGTTACACAAAAATGTTCCTAAATTAAAACTCTACCTCGGTGCTACGCAACCTTTTCTCACTCATGGCACACCTAGCATTCATTAATATTTCGCGGCACACCATAAGCCGAAAAATGTAAATTTTACAAACAAAACTTGCTGTTTTATTTGATGAATTTTAAATAGTGACTAATATATTTTTTAATAAAAACCAATTAGATCTTTTAACTCTTCAAAGTGATGAAACACTTAACACACAAAGAATTTTTTTACAAATTATAAAAAAATGCGTATTTAAGGCTGTTGATAATGTGAATTAATACATTCGTTCATTGCTTGTAATAATTTTACTGGGAAATTTCGCCATCTTGTCATTAATTCTTCTCAATATACAGCAATGAGTAGTTTATAAGGTAGGATTTTTTTTTTTTGCAGACAAAGGCCATTTTATTTCTCATCATTGCAGTTACACTATTGGTGCAAACACTAATACAATTATTCCATTAAATATCAAAATAATACAATATTTGTTTCGATAAGAATAATTTAAGAGGCGATCTTAGCCACCGAATATTTTTAATTTTTTCTAATATAAAAATACTTGAGTTTTCTTATTTTGGACGCACTGCGCAGCGGCATACCTTGTATCGTTTCATGGCGCACCGGTTTAGGAGCACTGCTCTACCGTATGGAATAACACACTTATTTTTATAAATTACACTTAAATTTCACTTTTACCTGCAATTTGAATACAATTTTTAAGCCAGATGCCTTGCTGATTACGCTTCACACAGTAGTGGATGGTGGAAGAATTTAACAATCGTGTAAAAGTAAAATAAAAATTCTGGAATAATGATTAATGTAAAGTTTGAGTTTAAAAAGCGGTCCGACCATACACGCATCCGCCAAAATGTCGGTGGCCAACAAAAGAAGCGGAATTCTTTCTCCAAATAATCATTGTAACGAAATTAAAAATACCTGACTTGGCAACACTTAACTTCCTGTCACAGATTATGGTATTGTCCTGCTAAATAGGTAGATGCGATTTGTCGAAAGAAACATTAATAATATTTTATAACTCTGAAAGGGTTCTTATTATTCATTGACGTGTGAATTGATAGGTGTCAATTTTTTAAATGATAAATGTTTGTTATGAATGACGTTGATTTCTCTTTGTCAAAGTCGAAAAACCCCAATTATTGTCAATAACTTGGATGACCAACAATGCGAGATTACTTTGTGATATCGTTCTTGCAGAACTCAATTCAAAATTAGAAATTAAATATTCGGTAAATGTCAATTGGTAAGGACAAGGCTTAAAAATGATAGTTTTCTCAGAAAACTACACAAAATAATATGTTTTATGGTAGAATAATCTTTGATCTACATACCTAAATATATAGAAAATATTCATGAATCACGAAAGAAAACGTTAGAATATAGGTTTTACGGTGATATGTAGCATACTCGTCCACAGACGTCAGAATCGTCGGCCATTTTAATATCGAATAAATGAATCCTGAAACCAACCTGACAAACAAAAATATTTGGTTTTTTTCAAAAGTATAAGCTAATAACGGGAAATCTTTCAATTTCAATTATCATTACAATAAAGATAATTGAAATTGTAGGATTTCCCGTTATACTTTGAATAAAACAAGTTTTCTGAGAAAAATATCATTTTTAGGCCTTGTCCCTACTAATTGACATTTATCAAATATTCGCAATGCAAGTAGTGGCGTAACGACGTGTTGAAGATCCTACTGTCACTTCTCTATTGATCCGAAATTATTAAACTTTTCTTGCCACCAGTTTGTACACGAGTGTTAATCCATATAAAAGTAATAGCTAATACTAATTTTTTTTTTCCAGATGGCCCTCGTATTGCAGGCGTACTCATCCACTAGTTAAGCCGTTGACTGATTTTATAATATTCAAATGAAATCATTTTCCGAAATGTGTCACATAATTGAAGAAAGATATTTTTTCCTGTGGAAGTTAGACGTAAGCTTTTTACTGAAACATCTTTACCCCCATTTCGAATCTCAGAAATGACTGTTGGTATGACCAATATTTTAGACAGAAAAAAAATTGTTGCATGTATTATTTCACCATTAATCATCATGCTGGCAAATTGTTGAAATTTTTGGTGCCCCCTCTAAGATGGCGCCCTGTTCAATCATAGTACTTTTTGGACTATATAATTAGACAAACAATATCGCATTTAACAACTTTGCAGTGTAGCGTCATGAGAGTATATTTAAGCCGAAGGGATAGCAGCCAAATCTTGGATAAATGCTCTTGGCAACGATTTAAAAGCGTGTAACGCTGCTGTGCTACAGGATACACTCAGTAAGAGTGGTAAATCTGTAATGAGTGGTGAGGGTTACAACATTGAGTACCCTGGGAAGAAAGAGATTCGGTAGCAACCCTCGGACCGGCTCTACATGTTATTGGGTGCACAAGTCACTCGACGATACTGGTAACAGGAATGGCAAGCAACATTTTCATTTTGGACAGATCCTGTAGCAATAACGACCCCCGAAAACTGCATCCATTGTGCCTCAAACAGACACAACTTTGAATGTAATGATCTGCCAACTGAAGAGCGTACTATAATATATTGTTGGGCAATACATACACTTTCATGGAAGATATTTCGCCATCCACTCACCAAAGAATGGATTGAAACTCTGCTAATTCTTTAGTGAATTACTTGGTCAATATTTTAATCTCTTTGTCACAGTAAGACTATATTTATATCTGTTTTTCTTAATTTTACGGACAATACAAATTTTTTTTATCCATCATAAGATAAGAATTCTTTCATATAAATTTTGCAGAACCTTTTGAATCATAATCACCCACTGATAATTAAACCTTATTTTTTTGCTTTTTTCAGGTTTAGTTTAGTCTCTACGATTCAACATTTAAAATGACATATTATATAATATTCTTTACTGAAAAGATGTAGAATGGCTCTCAATTTTCTGGCTATTTTTATTTCTAGGATGGGTACAGACTTGATCTTCATAAACGTTTCTTTGTATTCCAGCTAAATACTGTATAACTTAAGATTTCATTAACTGAAGGTTTTGAATGTGAAGAAAATTAAGAAAAATTCCTTAAAGTACTGGCCCCATCTGTTACAATGCAGAAATATCTATCACATCCAAAATAGTTCATAGTGGAGTTTTAAACTGTTTCAAAATATCAGTACTTCTAATAGCACAATGTAAAGATATGAGACAGAATTTCTCCATTAGTTGTCAAGTCCTTCTGAATAGTTCGAACAAACCTTAAAAATGGACTTATGCCAGTTTGATTAGTGCTTTCATGAAGAAATAATGAAATTGTATAATTTCAATCAGTTTTTTTTTGGTAAAAATTATGGTAAAACCGATAAACCATGATGAAATTATACTTTGGGTATAATAACAAATAAAATTACCAACATCGAGATCATCAGTATCTAAGTATTTGTAAAATCAAAACTTATTGGAGGGCCGTGTACAGAATCATCCCTCAGGACAGCTCTGAACTAAATTTAAATTGTTTCAACATATTTTTGAATTATGAATTATTAATTCATGTATTTTCTAAATCAGTTAAGTTCTAGATCAAATTCACGACATGGCATAGAAGTGTATTTTAGATAGGTCAGACTGGTAGGTACACCTAGATGTCTAAACGAGGAGAATAAGATAAATATGACAATACACAGGATATGATCAATAAAACAGATTTATGAAATATCTGCATGTTGAACACTGAAAGGCCAACCTTGTCACAGTAATTGGTTTCTAAAGTTTATTTTACAAGTATATTTACAGATCAATGTTATTTCTATATATAAAAACAAACAATAATTACCAAGTGGTTTTTGTTGTAACTATTATCTTTTAAGTCCATAGTGCAGTGGTCAATATCGTTGGCTTCAGGTACGGATCTCACGTGTTCAAATCCCAGAATAAACAGTTTCATAAAATGATTTTTCAATCGATTTACGGATTTCTGTGAAGGTATGGATGTTTTTAATGTCTAAAATTCCCTCCCTCCCATGCAATCCTAAAAACGGGCCATAGCAAGAGCAATTAGCTAAGCACTAGTCCTGTGCTAGCCCTATACTTCCATCTAAATTGTTGTTTTTGTATTTATGTGCAACAGTTAGATGTAATATTCTATTATTTTGTATGAAAAATAATTAGCGAATTTTTATGAATGACTTTTAAGTGTAATTGTCAATTTTTGGTGAAAAGGCATTATAATTTTAAAAATAAAACACAATCTGTTTCGTAATACCCTCAAAATCCAACCTTGCTTCTACTATAAAAATTCCAATTTTAAGGACACTTCATCTTATTATTCATGATGCACCATCAAATGGGGAGCTTGGGATCAAATATGCTTAAATCCAGTTGTAAGAAAAAACAAGATATTGCTGGAGTATTAAAGGAAAAATTCAAAAGTACAAAATTGCATTTTCAAACATCACTCAGATCCTTGTAGTTTCCATGCAATTTAATGTCAAAATATAAGTTTTTGTATCATATTTGATCAAATCCTAAATCAGCCAATAGTGTGCTTGCATTAATTTGTCAGCCATGACAGCTCAGTCAGCACCCATGGCTGGACATGGCATGGACTCGGCCTACACAAGTGAAGTGATTGCGTTGTTAATGTGTGGTTTTTTCTAATATTGCTAAAAATACTGCATATTTCGAGCCTTTTTCAATGTAAAATGAATAACTAAGAAGAAATACATCAAATTAAACAGTTACATCAATATTTTGTGAAAAGGATAAACTTTTATACGAAAGTGTGATCATTTCTGACAAGGAAGAAGTCGATTTTTGATCCCAAAAGCTCCTCAAATATGAGGATGGTTAAAAATATTTTCAAACATAATACATGTTTTTAAAACCATGTCCGTTCTGTGGATTACCAATGCAGTATCTCCCATTTCTCAATGTCTCATTTTCAAGAATATAGAGGACTAGTAGTAAGCTTACCGCTCTCTACATCCAGTTTTTAAGATTGGGATAGGATGAGCCAGAAGACATGAAAACATCCCACAGATCATAATCCACCAATCCATATAAAACCCAGCAGTATAAGGCATCTGACTTATAGCTAAAAATAATTCTAATAATGTATTTGAAAACAATACATCTGAATTTATCAATCACTCTCCTGGTTACTATCACTATCTGAATATCCTGACAGCAATGACAGGCCACCGCCACTCGGCTGAGCGACTAAAGCTGTGCTAACTTTTTTATCACTGTCAATAGTGCTGGGTTCTTTTGCTAGCGTTTCACTTGTGGTTGGTGCACTATTTTCTGAAGATACAGTTGCTGGTGTGCTAGGTTTTTTGTTAACTTTCACAAGTCCTGCCAAACCATTTTTTCGAGAAATCACACCTACACTTCTGTTCCACGATTCATTTTTGTTCGAAGGCTTTTCGATCTTCGGAACAATAGGCACATTTGCAATTGGTTTAGTAATAATTGTAGAGCTAGAGTCAGAGATGCGGCTTCCAGTGGCGTTTCCATTTTCAATTTTCGGTATCCTCGAATCTTCTGTCTTAATTTTTTTCAACAGTGGTTGTTTGAAAGTATCACTGTCATCATCTTCGACGATTTCTTCAGACACAATGATCTTTCTTTGCGAGTTGTTTTTGAACTTGATTGATCTGGAATTAAAATAAGAGATTTTATCAACAACATGTTGAACAATTGAGACGTCTTCAATACTACTATTCTTCGATTGTGTGTGTTCTCCATTCGGAGCACTAGTCACCACACATGGTGCCTCCAAGATTTTTTTGTCTCTCGCCACTCCCTTTCCTTCCTCTCAAGTCACGCAAGTGCCTAGTAGTTTCGCTGAATACATCTAGGAAATTCTTGGGAATGCATCTGGTTGGAATAATAGACATGCAGGCATACCTAATGCATCTGCAGCTAGGTCCATTGCTGCTTAATTTAAAATCACACAATCAATAACTAATTCATCGTGTAGTATTTTTTTCCCAATATTAGTTCATTCAAAACAGAGGATTTGGATAATGCTATAAGATAAGGTTGCATTCAATCAAGGGTGAACGGCTCCTTACAACCAATGTGATTCAATGTCACTTATTTGATAACTCTTTCATGGTCTGTTTATCAGTGACCAACTTAATCAAAATATGGTCCAACACTTCATAATATGGTCTGTATAAATTTAGTAGGCTTTACATATAGGCACTCTCACATGCGATTGAGTTTGTGAGTATGCTTTAAAACGAGAAAGAGTGTGTGTAATGTTAACACCATCGGCGTGCGGCTATCACATAACCCTACTTGTATATAAGCAAGTAGGATTCAAGAGCATGCGCCTGCATGCCCTTCAAATGCAAATCAAAAACTGATTGGCATGTCAGACAGTCGTTGAATAATATTTGCCAAGTAAATGTAAAAATATGATATATACCTGGACTAAGCTGACTGTGTTAAGTATAAATAAAAATTGTAGCTTATGTTATCTGGTACACTGAAACATACGGTAAACTGGAATTCATGTATCCACATTGATTATAATAGCATTAGTCGTAATGACAAATAACTTTAAAAATGCAAATGTTATGCCGCAACATGAGACAATATAACAAATTTTAACATTGGTTTTTCTCAAGAGCTTAAAATACTACTAGAATAATCAGAGGTTGGATTTATATTAAAAATGAATTGAGGATAATAATGATGTTTATAGAATGAATTAATTTATTTACCCATTCTGTCCAATGTCCAAACCATTAGAATATGAAAGGATAAAGAAAAGTCGAACATGCTTATTTGTTAAAACCTTACCCAACTACCTAAATCTATAGTTTTAAAATTGTATGATATCTTTATTGAAATGAATCTCTGTATCCCATAATAACAAATTAGTATACCAACTGCTGTAGTTAGCTAGTTTTTTTTGTAATAATAAGACACCAGGTAATACTACAGTCAACATACTTGACAACATCTTCATCCTCTTTTTCTTCTCTTTTAAGTCGTTCTTCAGCTGTTTCCCCCACATACTGCTGAAGCATTCCTTCATAGTCGACAGCAGCCTGCCTTCTATTTAAATCTTTCAGTTCTTCTAACGACTCAAGAAGATCTATTTCATTACGAGATTGTTCCGTACGATTCTCTGAAATAATAAAGAAAATTAAAAGTTAACTTTTCCTTTTCTGTGATGTGTATCTAGTGTAAATAGCTTCTAATAATTAAAATATCTCTATACATATAATAAATACTGCGTTTAGATTTTAGGTATTTCTCTGTTGTACATTTGCGCATTCAATAACATAATAATAGTACTAAGAATAACATGCCATTGGGTGCAGCGGGGATATTTTGTCGAAAATCCGGGATAATTTTATCAATACAATCATACGTGTATGAGTGTGTAATGTACATATTCTGAGTTGTGCAAGTGGATACAACGGCCAACGGGGAACACCGCATATTTTTCACATTAGCTCACATGTGGATGTCAACGCGTGAGACAGAGAGGCCCAGTCGCGTCGTTTCTTTCAAGATTGCGCTCGAGTGTCGAACGCAAGTCAGTAGCTTTCGAGCCTCCGTTTGAGGTAGTCTACTAAGCCGTTTGTCGGATGATGTTATTTCATGTTTTGGGGGATGAAATTTTAACTATTACTTCATGTCAGGTATGTCGTCTTCAACTTTAATAAATTTAAGCGATGTCTGTGAATATTCTTATTTTTACAGCTATCAATCACTTATAATCGGTCATAAATGCATGATGTGTATTAAATACACTCCACCGTAGCTTGCAGATTTATTTTACATAATAAAGGAAAGGTTAAACAAGCAATTTAGGGTATTTTGTCTTTTGATTATTGGGAAAACACAGGTAGTAATTCATTGCAGTTCTCATTCTAAAGGTGGGTCAAAAACAACAATATTATATGAATGGTCGAAATTTTCATCTAAAATGATATGTATAGATATTGCATACATCAAATTTATCCCCAATGGTAGCAATATTGCCACACTGCAGTCTGACTAAACAAGCTACAAATCGATTGAAACAATTAAGAGCTACATAATATGCCCACAACTATTATGTATACATAAGTGAGGTGGAACTAGCTACTCTTCGCTTGTCACAGACCTGAGCAAATGCTTCCACAGTATATGTTTCAACAGGTTTTCACAGTAGTTTCTTTCTGTCTACGCTACATATTTACAGAAAAGGATTCAAACCTACCAAGTAGCTTCATGGGATTATTGGCTTCTTCTTCTTTTAGTTCATCTTCTTCTCTCTTGGCTTGTTCTTCAGCAAGCTTGAGTGCCATAAAATTTCTGGTTGCGCCCGCTTCTATTTCATAGTCTGTATTTTTTGGATCAGTTTTGAATGATATCTCTTGAAGGCAGCGTGTACACTGAAATTAATCAATATGTAATTATAAGTAATCAATATATACTTTTTTGATCTTTCGTACTCGCAAGTAACCCCAAAATAATGTGTACATAAAGAGAAAATATGTATTAAAATTAGAAAACGACTTTTTAAAAATCATGTTCACTTAAAACTTAGTATTCAATATTAGTAACATGTATTTTTTAAAACCATGTGACTCCCAAACTAGAACTTATTGTCATGGATCAATTTCTATTAATGCCCGAATCTACATTGAGCAATTCTGTTTCTTTGCGACTATAGCGATACTGCTTGCATCACTATGTTAATTTGTGTTTTGTTGCTTCTTGGACTCAAGGTGCATTTCTTTGATTAACTAAGCAGTTAACTAGAACAGGATTCTCCTAAATTTTTTAGCTTAAGGGCTACTCTTGCTCCTCCAAGTCCCTAGGGCCAAGGCTTAGCTAGCTCATCATAACAACAAAATGTAGTTTTAAATACCGGGCATGTCTGGCCTAAAGCATCAAGTAATTATTGAGGCAGAAAAAGCGTAGCATGTTGTAAAACTTATTTACCAATGATTACCGTAAATTAACATTCATCGTAAACACACTGTACCTTTATGTAAAACCTGTATATTCTGATCCCAAGGTAGTCTTCGTTTTCGACATCTTCCTTACGAGCGTTGAATTTTTTTCCTTTGTAAATGTATTCGCCGCAAGTAACACATCGCATGTTAAACGGAGCCATCAATCTGACCGTGTATTGTCTGTTTCTTGACAATTTCATACGCGGTATTTTCGAAGGATCGAAATCCGGGGGATAGTATTTCTGAAAAGAGAATCATACGAATTAGTCCAATGAATGAAATGAAAACAATACATGATTTTATAATTCTCGATTAAAACACGAAAACTTACGTTCAAAACCTTTCTTTCAGACATTTTTTATATCTTTCTTGTTTACTATAGTATTAAAAATAATACGTCGTCGCAACGTCGCCGACAGTTGACAGTTAACCTTTAGTTTGCCAGTATTCAAAATCAGAATGGTAATGTCCAAAGAAAAAATATTCCCAACATTATTGGCGTTACGTATTCCTGTATATAAAAGTTAAAAATTTTAGGATAAAATCAGCGATTATAATTTTTTCATGTGTACAGAATTCAGAAAAATGGAATATTTTTAGCAGAATTGTAAAATTCATTATATATAATATTTTATCTGCAATTATTTTTTACTAATGTCGCCAAAAGGTGAGCGTTTTTTGATTTTCAATCTTTATTTAAATATCCTCATCCTAGAACTCGTTATGGATCACCGAACTATTACAAAGATAAATCATTCAGCTCAAGTCACACAAACACATTTGAGAAGAAAAAAAGCCTTCATATCGTTCTAAAACGACATGAAGGCTTTAGCGACGCTAGCGTCGTCAAATATTATGCGACCATTAGGTAATTGGTAACCTCTATTGTGAAGTGCTCAAATAAATGTTCATTTTGATATGAGTTTCAATGCTCTTGTACAAAAAGATAAAAAATTAAATATATTGAAGTCAATTCAATGGAAAACGTATATTTTTTGCGCCGCTAAAAGGTGAACAATTTTCAAACTTTATTTAGATTTTATCATCCAACAGCTCGTTTGATGTTACAAAAGATAAATCTTGTAAAGCAGCTGAAGTCACAAAAATCAAATTTGAAAGTAAAAAAACCTTTTTATCATAAACAACTCCGAGTAGGCTATATTAATTTCATAATTATATTATATCATTACAATAGTATGTAATGAAAAAAATGTTATTCTTCTCAGTATTAAATGGACAATGTTCAAATATGTACATAATTTACCGCTTAAAGTACCGTAATAATATTTTTTTTGTTTATTATTGATACCTTGACTACACCAATCTGCTATCATTTCATTTTTCTATAATATATCTAATTGGAGTGAAATATGGGGCTTGTTTTGGTGATTGTTTACCACTAAGCAGTAGGAACTAATATAGCAGTCGTTAATGCAAAGACGTGTTTGTAATGCCAGCCATATCAAATTGAAAACGTTATCGCGGTGAAATAAGTTCTCGTTTAAACCTTTATGGCTACATTAATATTTTTATGTCTGTTTGAAACTGGCGGTTTGTGTAAATGCGCTCTCTCTCCTTCTGTAACTTTGACATTAACAATGCTTTTAAAGTACAGAAAGACAGCCGCACACTTT
The DNA here is from genome assembly GCA_022494535.1 of Himalopsyche phryganea. Lineage (NCBI taxonomy): Eukaryota > Metazoa > Arthropoda > Insecta > Trichoptera > Rhyacophilidae > Himalopsyche > Himalopsyche phryganea. The sequence goes on along the minus strand of JAGVSL010000065.1, from coordinate 3,008,264 downwards.
TAATGATGTACGAATATTTTTCAGTGACGTATCACATAACCGATTTTTTTTTTGTTTACGAAAAAGAAACTTTAATTCAAGAAGTAAAGGAGTCACCAATAAGCTGTAAATACTAATAAACACCTTTGAGTAAATAAAATACCTTCTACAATTAAAGGTATTGACTGTCAATTTTTGGTTGGAAGGTATTATATTTATGATTTTTTTGTGCTTATTTCTTTATAAAATGTGTTTAATTTTTTAAATGCAGCGGCATTACATATTTTCATTATTTTTACGAGGATTGCTTACAGCTTAAAACACTCCGCTCAACTGACGTGAAGATAGGATAACAAAATAAGGAGATAGAAAAATGATGTAGATTTTTTACTGCATTGTGCATTTTTAAAAGACTAATAATGTGGATACCCTTGGCTTGAACCCAAATTCGTATAGTTTTGTCAATCATTCTTATAGCATACGTACTTATTATCGACAATCTCAACGAGAAATGGTTGTTACACTGTAGCTCATCTTTTCTTTTTGTGAGAGGCTTAGGATTGAAGGATGAAACTCCGAAATGAATAGCAGTGACTCTGACGTTTTTGGGATCAATTGAGTGTGAGAGAATTTAATTATCAGAGTCATTAATCATGTCGTTAAGCACAGGTCTAGAAATCGATTAAAAAATCAATTGATGAAATTGTCCTTTCCTACGGGGATTTGGACCCGTGTGAGATATAGTGCACCGAATAAGACAGACAATACTCGGTTGCAAGAACGAAATTTTGATTACCGACAGGTTTATGGTTAGAGTTAGTCAATTATTCAATTTATCATGGATCGCAGAGCATGACTACACACATCTGCCCATTCCTTAACATAGGAACCCGCAAGCACACTCTAATATTTGTGTGGGTCTATTTTTACTGTTGCTTATCAAAGTCAAATTGGAAACTGAACTTGAAGATCACTGTCAGATGACTGAAGAATTCTTGCACATGAAACCTGGTCACACCAAGGGAATCATCAGTATCATCTGCAACGTATTTGATTTTACATGCCCTTCTAGTCCCCTTAATTTTCCTAAGCTACGCAACCATCGGCAAATTACCATTATCAAATTGGTTTCAATTTAAAGACGAACTTGATTGGCTCTGACATCTGATTAGTGTCTCTCCAGATGCTCAAGAACACGTTTTTTTACATCATAACGAATTTTAATTAAATTGTCAAAGTAATAATTTAAACTGACATCGATACGCGATCCAAAATAAAAATAAAAATTAACGAATACAGAATCCTTCTCTCAACTTTACTGTAAGTTGTAGTGATATATTCACAAACAATCTCAGGTGGTTGGTATAATAACACAGACTTTATTAAGTCGTGGCAACCCAAATATATATTTTAAATGTCACAAATAATAAAATTTTATACATGAATGGTAAATTTCGTTACCATTTATGCATGAATTTTATATATTCGTCGACTGAAAAGATAAAGCGAGAAATTATCAATCATTTTAAATTTAAAAAAAACTTCAAACCTCACAGAGATAAATACAAAAAACATACGTGGTGCTACATATATTTCGAAATACCACTTATGATTTTACTTAACATATATAATGTGATCGCAAGTATTTGCGATAAAAATCGATACAGCAGACAATTGTATTATAATATAATTTTTAAATATAAATAATAAATATAATTATAAAATTATGATATAATATAAACATAACAATATGAATAAATAAATATATGACCACAAATATACAAACATTTTTCTTTTCTTATTTTTTTAAATTTAAACAAATTTGTCGCCCAGAATGAAAAAAATTTCCTCCATCCCCCTGGATACCTCGAGCGTACCCATAACGGCGACTGCATTCCCTTGTTGGATTTCTATGCTTATTCGCTAATATAATATTTATGGTTTTAAAACAGGAACAAAAACATGTTTTGAATTACTATTGTTGCATGTATCCACAATACCGAGATACTTTATTTTATTCAATAATTATCAATTTCGAAATAAGAAATTTCTACAAACCTACGCCACTGGATCAAACTTCCATAAGTCACAAGTCACAAACCATTGCAGTCATTAAGAAAATATAAAAAGTTATACTTCCTTTGATATTAAAAAGTTTCACTTTGTATAATATGAATCATGTGAGAATTCCCCCGGATCGAAGAGAGGCGAGCGGCTGGTTATCCGGAGTCCTGGAAGGGCTGATCTCAGACAAACACCATTTCAGATCCGGTTAAAAACTTATTTATTTTCCATTCAAGATGCAGTGGTTTAATATTTCACAAATATATAAATCTTAACACATAAAATTGATTCTACATTTACATTTACTTAGCAACTGAATTTACTTTAAGTTATAATACAAATAACACAACGAATTTAAATTAAATCCAACGCAAATCAAAACACAAAACAAACAGTTCACATGTCACCTCCGCTGCCACGAGACCGCAGCTCGTCCCTCTCGGCGGATCGTAATCAACTGTCTACAAAAATTCAAAAAAAACTCCGTGCAAAGTTGGAGCTACCCTTTTCCGTAAAAATGGACTCGTCCAGCGGCCGAAGCCTAGGGGCTCTTTTTTAACGCCTGGCAACATGAAAGAGCGTTTTCTGCGAATTATTGCTGTTTTGCCGCAGGCCGATTTCAGTTTAGGACACTAATGACACTTATACTTAAGAAAACCAGGGTGTGTCAAACCCCCATACTTCTAGTGTCCATGAACTGAGTTCGGACAGCGTAGCAATAATCACACAAAAACAAGATACAATATACAATAAAGAACACAAAAAAATCAAGTCTAAAAACACACGCGTGGCAGCGCGTCGGTCGTCACACACGAGGCCACAACACAGGTCATGTCGCGATCGGCATCACAACGGGCGGTGGTGCAATTTTCCCACGCCAACAGGCGTCCTGTTCCTATCCCAGGAAGGCATCCGCAGCGTCCTCGCTCGGCGGGGCAGGTGTGTCGGCAGCATCTCCTCTTCACAGGCAGACGGCCTCATCTTCTCCCGAGAAGGCATCCGCAGCGTCCTCGCTCGGCGGGGCAGGTGTGTCGGCAGCATCTCCTCTTCACAGGCAGACGGCCTCATCTTCTCCCGAGAAGGCATCCGCAGCATCCTCGCTCGGCAGGGCAGGTGTGTCGGCGGCATCTCCTCTTCACAGGCAGACGGCCTCATCTTCTCCCGAGAAGGCATCCGCAGCGTCCTCGCTCGGCGGGGCAGGTGTGTCGGCAGCATCTCCTCTTCACAGGCAGACGGCCTCATCTTCTCCCGAGAAGGCATCCGCAGCATCCTCGCTCGGCATGGCAGGTGTGTCGGCGGCATCTCCTCTTCACAGGCAGACGGCCTCATCTTCTCCCGAGAAGGCATCCGCAGCGTTCTCGCTCGGCGGGGCAGGTGTGTCGGCAGCATCTCCTCTTCACAGGCAGACGGCCTCATCTTCTCCCGAGAAGGCATCCGCAGCGTCCTCGCTCGGCAGGGCAGGTTTATTAGCGTCTTCTCGTCTTTACAGGCAGCATGGCAGGCAAAACGGCCTCCCGGGTCGCAAATCTACCAGCCACAGTAGGCCTCACTCGTTGAAGACAAAACAGGCACAGCAGGCCTCACAGGTTGCAAATATAACAGGCACAGCGGGCATCACGGATTGCAAACAAACAGCCACAGTAGGCGTCACTCGTTGACAACAAAACAGACACAGCAGCCCTCACAGGTTGCAACTCTAACAGGCACAGCGGGCCTCGCGGATTGCAAACAAACAGCCACGGTAGGCCTCACTGGTTGAAAACACAACAGGCCCAGCAGGCCTCCTAGGTCAGCGCGAACGACGTCAAGAGCGGCCAGTCGAGAAGTAGGGCTTCGTGAAAAGTAACAGAGGCCAGGCACCTTTCACCGACGACTCCCGCCAGTTTCGCCTTTGAAGCTGGGGTTTCGTAGTAAGACGCCGGGAAGCTGACTGGTTGTCTGGTCCCGATCTTGAAGTCCACCTTCAGGGCAGGGTCCGGATTCTTAGTGTGCGTTCGGCGATTTGAAATTCTTGAAGTTACGTTAAAATTCGGTTGGGCGCCATGAACCACAGTTCAAAGCCACTGCATCTTCAGAGCATGAGTCCTCAGGGGGTGAATCCTGAGGTGTCACAAACCATCAATGGCCACTAAGTTGGGCGACAAATGAGAATTCCCCGGATCGAAGAGAGGCGAGCGGCTGGTTATCCGGAGTCCTGGAAGGGCTGATCTCAGACAAACACCATTTCAGATCCGGTTAAAAACTTATTTATTTTCCATTCAAGATGCAGTGGTTTAATATTTCACAAATATATAAATCTTAACACATAAAATTGATTCTACATTTACATTTACTTAGCAACTGAATTTACTTTAAGTTATAATACAAATAACACAACGAATTTAAATTAAATCCAACGCAAATCAAAACACAAAAACAAACAGTTCACATGTCACCTCCGCTGCCACGAGACCGCAGCTCGTCCCTCTCGGCGGATCGTAATCAACTGTCTACAAAAATTCAAAAAAAACTCCGTGCAAAGTTGGAGCTACCCTTTTCCGTAAAAATGGACTCGTCCAGCGGCCGAAGCCTAGGGGCTCTTTTTTAACGCCTGGCAACATGAAAGAGCGTTTTCTGCGAATTATTGCTGTTTTGCCGCAGGCCGATTTCAGTTTAGGACACTAATGACACTTATACTTAAGAAAAACCAGGGTGTGTCACATGATGTATTGAATAATCTTTTTTTCGAAAATTCACTAACTACTGTTTACAGAGGAAGATAGAGAGAAGAATAAACTTCCTGAAATGAAAAAAAATGTAAAGCATTAACAAGATTACTTTGAAGGATTTCAGGATACTTCCTACATTAAGGATAATAATATAAATTATATACATTATTCGTGTATGCCAAATGGAAATTTATTGAAGTGAAATATAATATTACATATTGAATATAATATTCACATGTATATATAATCTTCACACTTGGTATCAGGTAATATTGTTTTTAAAATAGTTTAACTCAATTTTCAAAATGGTTGTCCTGCGGTAATGAAATCGATGAAATATTCGTTAAGAATTTTTTAGTATGAAGATATATATTTCTCAGCATTGCGAAACGTGCGTCACGCATAATTACCAGTAGAATAAGAAAGTAATCGAAACACTGAAAAATAATTTCGACAATGTTACCACAATCCTTCGAAAAAAGAGTGATTTAAATTACCCAATAACCAGTAGAATATCATATTTTTAAAATATATTTAGAGGACTATTTGATAATACAACAAATCAAATAATAATTAACGCATCAGATATTTCAATTTCTTAATCACAGCACAAAAATCCACGTTGTAAAGCATTTCTTATAAAAACAGCTTACTGGCCGCATGTTTTTATTGAATTTCGTCTGGTGGCAGATTTCGCAAAAAAATCACAAAAAACTTCCATTTCACTAAATTCACTATGATTTGTAAACCAATTGAGATATTTTAACAAAATTTAATTTGATGGCTTCCAGACATTTCGCCGCATTCATCAATGCCATTAACCGATGGTTCTATATCTGTGGCTTGCATAATTATGTGATGTAGTGAAAAAAGCTCAAATCTATTAAAAAGTCCCTGCTTCTCATATCATCCCTGTTGCAGATGTTACAAGTCACTCCGGGACAGGACACGGTAATCATATTGACTCAAGCACCATACAAAATGCCATACAGCCCATTCAAAAAATCACTACGCAATGTGTAAAAAATAATAACCAATACTACGAGAGAGAAAAAGTAAACGCGTACCATCTACGGGTAGTTTTACAAAACTGTGTGGTAAAAATATTATTTATGTTCTTTTAAATAATGCGTTGATGTGTACACTACCATCTCTCGTTGACATTTGAAATCAAACTCGATTATAACCCAGTATTTTTTCAATTTACTGGAATGTATGACGTAGGACGCATATACGAGTCCGCGGCCAGTAACCTGTTAAATAATTGGTATTAGTACAGTGTTCTTCTAATGCGAAAAACTTGCGGGAAATTCGACATCGCACTTTGGAATCGACTTTAGGAGAAAAACATTACAAAAATCCATGCTAGATACGAAATTTCAAACAGAAAAAAAGCATTATTTGATATCACTGCGAAGACTTAAAGCCGCAAACTTATATTCACTAAGAAAAACTTTTACTACTATGCCACATTGTGTTTTAGGGCTGTTTCACTAAGTAAGAATTGAATATTTGAATTATAAAATTTATTCTCTTTTTTTGGATTATTGAGATTTTGTACACTTCCATGTATTTTGTTACTAACGACCCGGGTTTCGCCTTTCGGCATCTTCAGGCATTCGAGCGCACGAATACCTGAAGATGTCCAAGGCGAAACCCGGGTCTTTAGTGACAAAATACATCGAAGTGTACAAAATCTCAATAATTCAAATTTGATATTGAAATTCCACCAAGCACCCTCAGTCGATGTCTTAAATTATTCTCTTTTATTTGGAAATAACGCTTGACCTAGTTTCATAAAATTAAATTTGTTGAGATTAAATATGTAGTTAGTTGGCGAGTTTTTAATGAAGTCATCTATCTAAGTATCTGCATATAGCGTTGTGAAGTGAAGTGAAGTACTCGGCTTTCCCGCTGAACAGCACCAACTTCACTTCAGACTTAAGATATCTAGAGGAAACGGATGCATTGCAATTTTTATGCACCTTGTTATTTCTTCGACGCACGATGCACAACCTTTTTTCCAAGAATTGGTCACTAACTATGAAAATAATTTGTAATAATATATACAAATATAAGGTTTATTGATTGAATTTAGATTTATTTGGTAGAATTCCATTATAATAAGGTAAAATATCCTGAAATGGCTGAGTCACGTGCTTATGCGTACGATACTTCCGGAGAGCTTCAGTCTTCATTCGACCGGTAGGATTCTGGCGTTCTGGATGACAGACGATTATTTAATATCTACAGAATGTACTAGGCGGAGCTGAGGGACTTTGGCATGTCATGGGAGGAGACAAAGTCATTGGCGGGTGATAGGGTATCATGGAGGCGCCGTGTGGTGGCTATATGCTCTACACAGGGAGTGAATATGATCAAACTAGCGACGAAGGAGAAGAAGGAAGATACCAAAGTGGTTGATAGCTAGTTTGGCTTCACGCTATCTTCAGAACACACCTTTTCTGGAACAATCTAAAGCGCAATTATTACTTTTTATACTTTGTAATGTATTCAGTAATAATTTTTATTAAACGACCGTCCAAAATATTGGAAAATAAATAAAGTAATCTTGGAATGATATTGTGTTTCATAGTAATTAAAAAACATATCACACTTAGTGTTAAGTGGCATTTAAAATGCAAAATCGAGAAAAATATAGTTTCCTTTATGATAGGGAATTAGGTATATGCAAATTTTATTATTGCGTGCCTTTTGTGAGTTTTTTTCTACAATTTTCATGGCTGAATATCGTGTAATTTAGATTTTTTTTATATCTAAGAACACCTAGTAAGAATACAAAAACATTTGAAGCGAGAATTGATCCTTATCGTTCCGGATGTCCGAAAATAATGCTAGCATGTTCGTAACTGTTCCATAAACTCGTACAAGGTAATTATTATTAGTTAACCATTATAATGGGTTCGTAAAATCTATTGAAGATAAGGTCATATCATTGGCGTAGTGCGTAGAGTTGAAATGGGGCCTCTAAAACAAATAGTTGAAATTCATTGAATGATGTTTCGAAATAATTGCGTAAAAAAATGAAATATGGAAGATAATTGAAATTTATTGCATTGGACTGATCAAGAAAGCGAATTTTGAAAAAATAATCAAAATTTTTTGTTCTCTAATTGATTTCGATAAAGTAAGAGTATTTTATTTATATTTACATACTTGTGGGAAAACGATTAAATACGATTGACAACACTGAAAAGCTACAAATACTTGAGAAAGCAGAGACACATATCATACACCGAGACGGGTGATAGACTACTAGACTAGGAGCCGGACTACCTCACACACTGAAATAGGTGACAATAATTTCTCACTAGCCGTCGACCGCAAGATTGGCGGCAGATCTGGTCCAAAATGTAAAAATATCTGTAATTACACAAGTTGAATAAAAAAATTCCTAAATACATTTTCTAGAGACGGCCATGAAAAATTAAACGTTTTATTGAAATCGAATATTAAAATTTCAGTAAATACTTTTTGATATTTCAATATTTGTGAACCAAATGAACACTATTTTCACTTGTTCTCAAATAAATATTTTACTATTTTTATACTAACTTGTCACACAGCATTGCCTTTTTTGCTGTCTGATTTTTAATGGTTAACTAGTTATTCTACAATACATTTATAACTATGCTAAATATATTGATATAAAATAATATGTGATGCTTTAACGAAATACGTAAATATGTTTATATTTAAATAATTTATGTTAATTCATGGTCGATTAAAATTTAAAAGGAATCTTAAGGTCTTAACATTATAGCGGAATCGTAAGCATAATGAATAAAAATCCATTGATCAAAGATGAATAAAATTGTGGGCCCCCTAATATTGTGTGCCCTTTTATGATTTGTTAGCTATATAAAGCTGCGCCACTGGATAAATAGAGATCGTTATTGTAAATGTGAACATTGACCTAATAAATGAAATGATTTGCCACAATGTATTCATTTTTCAACCTATTCACGGAAGCCATTAGCAACCTGCGCTACCTGTATATTATTATTACGACGATCTTTGGATGAAGACGATTATTCAAATTTTTGATACGAATTTCAAAGAAGTTTTATTAAGTTTCAAAAACGTTATCAACAAATCTAAATATGCCATATAAATTTTAATGGATCCAAGTTAAACTTAAGTTTCTTACCAACTGTGAAAATATAGTCTCGAATAATATTAAAATGCCTTCAAAATATTTATAAAATAAAAGAAGTATTTATCAGATAACGTTAAAGTATTAAGTTTTATTGAAAGTCTCTTTTAAATATATTTTTACCCAATTTTAATGGATCTCGCGATTACTTTATTTTTAAATGTGAAACATTACATGATTTGTTTTTAATCAAAACTTGTAATTTTCTAAATGGGTCAATAAATGATCAATTTAAAATTTAGCAGTCGTGTTGAAAATGCTATTGCATGTTACGCCGTACAGAATATGATCATTTAGATGCCTCTACTTATACCAAAGTGTAACAAGTCAAAAATTTGCAGTTTTGTGTTAAATGTATAGAATACCGATATCTACAAGTCTTAACAATTTTTAATCTGTGGTTATTTTAGAATGACAGTGTTTATTACTACCTTAGAACCAGCCTTTAACCACGAAGAAAATTCTGTGAAAACCTCTGTAAACTCCTATTATTAATATTAGAAAAAAAAAATAAAATGATGTTTTAATTTCATAAGTATTCATCAGAATCAGCAAAAATTAGATGTGCAGTAGAAAATTCCACCTGCCCAAAATTTTGTTTCTTAATTATCTTCGAACTATGCTTTTTGAGTTGTTACACGTTGGATCTGAGGTGTCGATTTATACACATTTAGATGTTTTCTTGGACACTTATATAACCCATTACTGCCTCCAAATCTTCTAACGTTTGTCTCCAAGAATTCGTATCATCGGCTACATCCGTTCAGTTTTAACTTTCTCGTAGTCTCAGATTTCAGGTCATGTTCGATATTGCTCAACCGTTATTTTTTAAATTTATTAATAGAATAAAGATATTTATCATTACAACTAATTAAACAGCCAAGGCACCATATATTTTGAAATCATATCAGAACAATTCGATGAGAAAAGACAACACACACACCCTTGCCCAAGATCTCATATATTAGATTGAGAGAATCTAAATTTTATGCTGACCTTGTCGGGACTTGAACCATGCCTCACTTAATCGTTTAGATATAGCTCTTTCCACGGAGACCGACGTCTTATGCAGCTTCTTCTATCATATGTCTTGCTATTTGTTAGATGTAGTACTGCTTGTAACTTGTACGTCCACATGAACTAACTAGCCGGGATGTGTAATTTTGATGAAATTTCGCTAGATAGGAGTGAATAACGACGTAACAGTGTATATGGATACGGACAGCTTTAAGGAGCTGTACGAGGATGCCAGGACTTATGCAGGTTGTTTCCAACATAATAATAATTCAAATATTCATTGGTAACTTATTGCACTATGTAAAAGTTAACTTACTAATTACCGCGATAGAATTCAGGTGTGTTTATCCAACCATAGTCGATTTTTAGTGAAATAGTAACGAAAAAAAGTGTTTTTACAAATATTCTAGGGATAAAATACTTGCAACTGTATAATGTATATTTTTTTTATTTCTAAGAGAAAAATGCTTCAGTTAACACTAGCATCCGATACGTAAGCTGATAAAAAAATCAACATCATGTGACTCGCGATTGTTAAAAATTCAACATAACATCAGGAATACGTGATAATAAAGATGTTTTTTACCATGTCCGCTCCCAACGTGGAGCATTTGAACTCCTAGTGGAGGTATCTCAATATACGTTTTTCTACGAGAATCGATTTTTACTCAGTTGCTCAACCTCTCTTTTACGAAGAGAGTAGAGATAGAAGAAAAGAACCAGTGGTTAGCTAATCTTTAGGATTGGATGGGTGGAGAGGGGGATTACAGATGTCACAAACATTCATATCTACGAACAGAAATCGATTAAAAATCAATTTAACTGTTTATAAAGTTTTATTAAAAACTTACTTGGATAATATTGTCGGTGGATGATATACGCTTCTAAAAAAAGGAAATGCATGTCACACATAGTTACACAACCAGTAGAACAACACAGTTATCAAAGTTAATATTAAAAAAAAATGTTTTCTTTTTATTATTTTACTGGTTTTGTTACTAGGTATGTGTAGCCAGTGGATAAAAAGTGAATTTCCACAAAATTCTCGCCGAACCCATTAATTAATTACCTATAAAACTTTCTTTAATAATTCATTGAAAATTTCATCAATTAATAAATGTGTGCGGTTGGCGATTCCTGTTTTACCGACTACTTTAGATGTGTAGCGTAGAGATAAAGCTGAATAGTCACAAGAGACCAACATATAATTGGATGGGTTACCGTCCGCAGGTCCACCGCAACGGATAGCAAATTGATAGAAGTATACTGTGTTAAAACATTCTGCCAATTAGTGCTGACCTACGTCAAAAATTATTCTTCATGGTCGGAAGGAGTTGTTTGGAAACTAAATGAGGTTTATCAAGGATTTTAACTGTAAACATTCCACATGACTCGTCATTAGGGATTCCAAATATTCACGAAATAAATTATTCGAATATCGAATAATAAAGTCTTGAATTATTTGAACTTTCGAATATATACGAATAGTTTTGAAAGTAACGAAATTTTTTAGCAAAGAAACAATCACTTACAATACAGGTGCAGGTGCAAAAAGCCTGTTTTCATAATATGAAAATGACTTGAAAAATAAAGCAAATTTGAAGAAAACCACCATAAATGACACTAAAATAGTAAAATTAATGCAAAAATATCATCAAAACCTTGATAAATAAACACTTATTAACCAATGTTCCCTCTCGACTTAAGTTAAAACGGGTGCAGTGGCCGGTGAAATGATCAGTAAAAACATCGCAATAATAATAGAGAGTAAAGGCGGTCCATAAATGTGGCGTGCAATGCCTGGCGCCAGGGTAAAGTGATTGTGATGATTTTTGAAAGTGATGATTTTTGTGACCATAAGTCACAAACTATTCCAATTTTTGGTCAGTAAGCAATAATAAATGTTGTTGTAGTAATTAATCAAATAACCAATAAATTCAATAAATGGTCAGTACATACATACATGGAGAGTTAATAAAAATAAACGGTCAGTAATTTACATAAAATGGTCAGATATTTATATAGAACGGTAATTTTTTTAATTAAACCAAACCTAACCTAACCTAACATTTATTTCACTTTTAAGGTGTTAACTGTCAATTCTTGGTGGAAAGACATTATATTTTAAAAAATAAAACACAATTAATTTGTACTACTTCCACATATTTATGATAATCAGGTCCGATCACGAGCATTATCATTAGTTGATAATGCTCGTGATGAGCGAAACCGATCCTGATCATTATAAATATGTGGAAGTAGTACAAATGAATTGTGTTTTATTTTTTATAACATTTATTTATTTGGCAACTATTTACTGACCAAACATAATTATTAACCATTTATTGTAATTTTATCTTTTTACTTTTTACCATGTCTGCTCCCAATGGGGAGTATATGGATTCCTAATGGAGGTATCCTAATAGAAGTTTTTCTACGAGAACTGCTTGTTACTCAGTTGCTCAACTTCTTTTTATTTCGAAGAAAGTAAGTATATAAGGTAAAGGATAAGACAGGACTAGTTTTTAGCTAATCGCTCTCGCTACGCCCCATTTTCAGGATCGGATGTGTGGAATTGAATTTTTAGACATCACAAACATCCATGCCTACGAACAGAAGTCCATAAATCAATTGACAAATTACTATTTTTTACGGACCGTTTATCGAATTAGTTACTGATCATTTATCAACAAATGAATCTTTCATCGTTGCACGTTGCACGTTCTGAGTTTCTGAAAATTATTATTTGACGTTATTTAAAATAAAAAATCTTATTTTAACATATTTTCAAGCTGAAACACTCATGAAAAGATTAGAAGTATTTTAAATCTGAATACTTCTTTTTCTACTCTGTGTGCGGTTTTTTCCTGTTGGTTTTTGTACGGTTTTTTCTAGAACAGATTTTAATTTGTCAGTAGATTCTTGGATTTGGATTGAATACCAGGTTTCAAATTATATGACACATTCCAATAGATTGTGGTCAGAAGAAATTGCTTCGTTATTTATGTCGTATCGTAGATTTTTAGGGTGGAATTTGAAACACAGGTTCATAAATTAATTTTTAATCGATTATCTGTCATGGATTTGAACTTAAGACTTGAACGACACCACAATCAAATAGTACGAACGTTGACAATTCAGCTACAGGATCAGTGTTGTAATATTATATAATTGAAATCAGAAACTGTGATAATCTATTTCGATAGTGTTTTGGCCAATTAATGAAACCCTGAGAGTGAGATCTCATTTTAAAGACGACAGAGGAGATGTCGGCCAAATGATGTAAGTTAGAAAAATAAATTGGCCAATTTTTGGAAGAAAAACATCATTTTACATTTGTTTTTAGGTTTAAAAATTATGATCCGGCCACTTGATGTAAGCCACTATTATATCTACACTCACTATGTCATTTGTGTGCATTTCAAAGCTTCATAACGCATCTGACTATATAATGTTTTCGATAAAAACAGTTTTTACTCTCTCTCTAACTTACATCATTTGGCCGACACCTCCTCTGTCGTCCTTAAAATGAGATCTCACTCTCAGGTTTACATCAATTGGCCAAAACACCGTCTATATTATAAGAGAAATGTGAAATAGAAATAACTGTAAATGCTCTATTTAAATTAACGCAGACAAGGTGTAAAGTTTTTATTATGTAAAGCAAAATGGTGTGTTCGTAAATTAAAAGAAAAAGTTTAAAAGATTTTTAAAGTTACTTCTGTTTTAAATCAGCCTTTATTATCTACGATAAAATATAAAATTATTGAAGACATTTGCATAAAGAAACTACGCACAAATCGTAGCTCAAGAGGTTTTCAAAATAATATCAGAAAGTTTATAAATCGAATTATGCTATTCTTCCGTCTCGCTCCAAAAAATCTTTCGACTGATACTTTTATATTCAGAAAATATTGGCAAAGGAGTTTGTTAGAAAAATGCTTTAGTTTTGTATCCTTGTCTAATGTAGTCGACTGTAGCTTAAAATATAATAATTATTGTTGGTCTCATTGTAATCTATATAGTTATCTTAAAATGAATTTTTGTGTGTCTCCTATGCGTTCCTTTATCATTCATTCGATTTCAATGAACTTTTGGTGAACTCTTGTGCACACATCCGTAAAGGTTTCTGAAGAAAGTAATCTAAAATCTAAAAAATACGTAAAAACTTTCTGATTTATTCGTGTACGCACCAAACGGAAACAGAAAATATTGTGTATCCAAAAGCACTTCAACAAACAGAATTAAAACACAAAGCCTTTCTATTATATTTATACAAAATTGAATGTTAATAATTACAAGGTGTATAAAACAGTTGGTTCAAGAAATATGACAAGAATTTATAGTTGGTCAAATAAATTATACACAACGTAATTGGATTGTCTACAATTGAAATGTAATGTACCTCTTGCAAATCAATTAATACTAAATGAGATCAAAAATAAAACCACATCAAAATCTATTATCTGAGCAATATATGATGAGGTGAAAATAATTTGTAGATATTCATTAACAAAAAAGAAAATGGAAATATTAACGTCGAAATATTTTTTTCTTTTAATAATTGCGCTCTCAAAGTATTTGCTTACACTATTGGACTTTTGAACAGATGTCTGCAGAAACACGTCTTCTAATGATAAACTTTTAATATATTCAAACGTTTTTTTGGGGTTATTTTCAAAACTAATACTTAGCATTCTTTTATCGAGTCATCTGTGACCCGGAGACGGCGTTTTTTTAGAATTTTACCTCATTCCGAAAGAAAGTTTGTAAAAATGTAAATTGGTCGATGGTGAGTGGTCAATGTTCAACCGGTGAATAGTCACGAGCGTATTTCTTGTTTTGAAACATGGATACACTATCTTTACACTATTTATTTAATACATTATACAACGCAATTTCACAAGTGACGTTTAGTTACACAAATTTCTGTAGGTACTGTATTTACAAACAAACAAGTCGAAAGTCAAACGCTAGGCCATAACAGGACAAAAATATCCCATCCCTATGCATCCCTACCCTCAGCCGTTGGGTTGGCTTAGCAAATTGTCTTCAAAATATCTTCAAATAAACTTAGCTGCAGGTTCACGAACAGTG
Organism: Himalopsyche phryganea; assembly: GCA_022494535.1. Lineage (NCBI taxonomy): Eukaryota > Metazoa > Arthropoda > Insecta > Trichoptera > Rhyacophilidae > Himalopsyche > Himalopsyche phryganea. The sequence continues at coordinate 2,993,222 of JAGVSL010000065.1, read as the reverse complement.
ATTTAAGCCATCTACAGAAGTTGCAGCTATGTACTAATTTGATATTATAATATTGTTTTTTCCTAATTTAACAGAGGGCTCGCATGAGACCCTCCAAGCCTCCCCCAGCCCACCCGTATTCTGAAAGATTACATCGTTATTTTGACAAGACAATGACTACCTCCTTGTACATGTAAAACGATATTAATATAATTTAAGCATGCCGTTATGAGAACGGTAATGCTTACTACCTATGCATATTTAAGAAAGTCATAAAGTGGAAACCGACTCAATTTCCCTATCGTACAAACTTAATAGACCAGCTAAAAGCTTTCAACCGCCTACCAAGCAGTCATTACAAACCTTGACTTGTGAGAATATAATTAACTAGAAAAAAACAGGTCGCAGTATTCTTGTCGAAATTCTTGCATGCAGCTTTTTGCAACATACATATATATTTTTAAAATAAAACAAAATTTGTTTTGTATTATTCCCACATTTTATAATGGCGTTATAAATCTTGTTTATAACACATGTTTTCATTGGCCCACAATGTTAATTTTCAATAGATAGATAGATAAAACAAGACAAATATATTATTTATTGTTTTTTTATTTCAAATTTAAATAAACACATTTTAAAAAGGTGCTAGAAGGCGTTTTCGCCTTATTTAACTACTTTTAGTTAATATAATATGCCATGCCTCAAAATATGACAGCAATTATTTTGTATAATAAAAAGCTTAAGCTCACTTAAAAGAAGAAAATTAAATTACGTGGTCAATAATATATGAATTATGCTATTATGACATATTACTTATATATTGGGTAGCTTAAGTAGTTATTTATTTATATATATATTAATATGAACAATAAGAACAATGAGACGATGAAAGTTTATCTTAAATTTAGGAATAATCTGTGTAGAACCTATATTTTTTTGAACCACAGACTGACACTGAAAATTAGGTTATAAATTAGGTTATTGAGTTACACGATACTTCCGAAGATTCTGAACTTTGCTTGGATATTCTTACTAACGGCAGATTTCCAACGTCCTTTAGGTCTATCCATATGATAGGTATACACGGTGGAATTAAAGGATCCTAGCATGTCATTGAGGAAATAAAAATGATAGTCGGATTCCATATGAGGAGCGGAATGGTCAAAGAAGAAGTTCTTGTTATTGTATAGAATTTTAACTTGAAAAAATCTAGATCTGGCTTTATATAGGAGATAATACAAAACACAAATTCACGTTTCACTCAAAATTGTGTTTATTATTACTAAAACTATTAATGTATACTTAATACAAAATTTGCATTAACAGATCTTAGTTCCACATCACTGATTTCTTCAATATATATATAATATAAAGATACTATAGGGTAAGTAAGGACGATGCTCTTTTGAACTCATATTTCAGTCGCTTTTTGGACAGTTTTTACTTCACACCAAGGAATATTCAATTTTGCCCACAACTTCTGTTTGATCTAAACTTTTCACTTCGGTCTCTAGTTTGAGAAATTTCGCTTTTTCATTACATTTTTATTTCAAACTTCAGACCACAACTGGCGAAAGAATGTTTATTTTAGTGTCTATTTCATGAATGAAATTATTTATAATAAAAATTTACATAACAACAGCATTAGAATCATTAAATATAACATGTTTTTCATTTAAAAAATGACCTAATTAAAACAACACATTTGTCACGAGGTTTTGTAATATAAATGCTTGTATTGAGGGCCTCGTACTAATACCCGTGTTTAGGGTTGAATGAGTGCAAGTATCGTAAACATAACATAAACGTTGGGTGCATACTGCAGTGGTCAACGTCGTTGGCTTTAGTTACAGATATCTCGGGTTCAAATCCCAGTACGGACAGCTACAAAAAAAATGTTTTTTTATTGAATTATGGATTTCTGTTTGTAAAGCGATGAGCTAATCATTTGTCTTGTCCTAGTCCTATCCTTCTATCTCTACTCTTCTCGAAAAAAAAGAAGTTGCGCAACTGAGTCACGGGCAGTTCTCGTAAAAAAACTCCTCAATAAAATAAAATCCTTAAACCTGTGGACACAGCAACTGAATAAGATGAATATCGAAGAAGTTGACCACTCAGCTACAGGGCTGATATTTTATTGTTAGTAAGTAAATCTCATTAAAGATATTGATTAAGTAATCACAGTTTTATCGGGTAGAAGTAAAAACAGTGCAAAGCAGATGTAAGGTAGAGTCCTTAATTTATTATATAATATCGAATATACCTATGTACTATATTGACAATCTGCATTAACTGATTCTAAATACATAAAAATATAAAAAAAGAGTTAAATATTAGTTATAAGGTCATAAAGCAATCTAGCCATCATCACTGTCAATTTTAATTTTTGGTCAGTAACAAATAATAAATGATCAGTAATTAATCAAAATGTTCAGTAACTAATTTTATAAATTGTCAGTATACACGTGGTCAGACTATAAAATAAACGGACAGTTATTTGAATAAACTATCAGATATTTATATAAATGCTCAGTTTTTAAATTAAACCTAACCTAACCTTTATTCTAAACACTAGTTTTTTTTGTAGTTGGTAGTGTAATGCTAATTAGTACTATCATTGTTTATGTCTTATCCTCTTCCCACGTCCAGTAGAAAGAAACAAACCCATCCTATCCTCCATTTTTAATTTAAGAATTAAAATCATTGTTTACCTTAGAAATAAATAGCCTTGCGATATAGTTAGTCTGAACATGCTTCTTAAAGAAGCGAAACGTGTTTAATTAGTAACAAAGCCAATGGAATAACTATGATATCAATTGTAATTTTATATTAAAAATGAATTTCCGAATAAAAAAGTTACCGCCAAATCCATGGAAAATATTAACCTTTATTCATTTGGTAACTACCTATTTACTGACCAAACATAATTATTAACTGACTATTGATTATTTATTACTGACAATTTATCGAATTAGTTACTGACCATTTAGGGAATTAGTTGTCTGTATTATATATATGCTTAGAATCAAATTTATAATAATCAGGACCGGTTTCGCTCATCACGAGCATTATCAACTGATTCTGGTCTCTTCAATTTTTGTTTTTCAGATATAAATTTTTTTGTTGGATGCTCTTGGCTGCTCTGCGTTCTCCACTTACCATGGCTGTTTATTGATAATATTAATTACATATTTCATTGTTTTTAAATGGTACGCTAATTTGTTCTAAAAATATTTCCCAATCTGCTATTTGCCTAATGCATCATTAATGTCATTAGAAATGTTTGCTCAGTTAATGGACTCTTAATGTAGCTATATTATTTGTGATATCAGATTAGTATTTATTAATTTGTAAGAGGTCCTTAATATTTTAATTGTAGATTATTTTATTAGGTTTATCTTTAATTATTTTTTTATAATTAATAATTTCTTATCTTAGTTCATGAACCAACTATTTTATGTACCTTAATTTTTAACACTCAATTTTGTATAAATTGGCCAGTAATGTTTTTATTTTTATCAGTTGATAATGCTCGTGATGAACAGATGAATTGTGTTTTATTTTTTAAAACATATGGTGAAAATATTTAAGAATCAGAAAAAATATATACTGTGACGTAGAAGTCGTTTGAATATTAAAGTATTTGCATAACGAATATTCTAATATTCGTTTGGAGTCCCTAGTAACTAATATTATTTATAAAGTTATTAAGCTAAAGACCTAACGGATTAAAAAAATAGATTATAAATCGTTATCATCGTATTTCAAATGAAACTTCCCTAGAGAGGTGGTCACCAAAGTTTAATTTTAATATTTAAAATCACCGCAGGGCTGGCCGGCTGTCGGTCGTCGGGTTGGGCCAACTTTTTGTTGGCGGAAAACTTTAAACGCCACTATGAATTACTTACGGTGACCGCCCCTCGCCCTGCGCGCCGGTCCTGGAAATGTCCAACCGTGCAGAAAAGTTTCAGCCAACATTTTCACCCTTTTCTGCTAACAATTGAACTTTGTTTTGGAGCCGAATATTAAAGCTCATTATCTAACCTTTGCCCGGAACATTCGTGAGTATTAATTATTTCGCTAGTGCGACTAAAAGTCTTTTATAATATTGATAATAAATCTTTCACTTAATTATTGAAGCATTATTTTTTATTTAATCTCATTGACGTTGATCACTTTATTTATTTTATCTTACGTTTATGATGGGCGGACTGGACTTATGAGTAAAGCTCCATTTTGGTCAGTTTACTATAACTACGGTTATAAATGTTCTAAATACAAGAAGGTTTCAGTAAGACTAACACCGTGTCTTAGGTGGACGAAGTCTTGCGAGCGTGAGGCGGCGCAGTGACGAGGCGGCGTTTGGTGAGCTTGCCGTTGTATCGACGCGCCGCATGTTTTCGCCACCTCTTACGTAGGACACTTCCATTGGCGGAGAACGATTGATATTTTCAAGCTACGCCGCCTCACGCTCGCAAAGACTTTGTCTACGTAACAGTATTATACGTCACAGAATCTCTACAAAATTACAAAAAAATATGCTTCTTTTAGACTAACTTATATCTGAAATAGATGTGATGTAATTATTATTATTTTCTGCTCCCGATAGAGTAAGTTTCCTTATTGAATAAATATTTCTATAGTCCTAGAAGTACAGGTCCATTAATAATTGTTTTAAATCTAAGCATTGCTAATATGAATAGTAAAAATTACAACCTTATGGAGAGTATAATCATTATTGCTGAAAAAATGACTTCAGAATTTCCCTTTAATTTTGCTGTCCTAAAAAATCATCCTTTTCAACTTATACTCGTAAGTCCGCCTATTATAGATATTTTAAAATTGATTTATAGACAAAGTACTTTCCTACCCCTATTATTATACCCGTATCTTCTCCGAAATGAGAGGTTATGATATGCCAGACCTCACTTTCACTACTACCAGAGGAGGACATTATTCATCAAATGAATGACAATATTTTAAAGACAGACTATTTGATTATATTATCAGAACTAAATACTTATAGCATACGATTAATTTTATTTTTACATTTCACGTTATTTCTTGTCTCAATATATCTCAGCAGAATTCGTTTTTCAAGTATGCATTTTTCATTTCCACCTTTTGACACTTACGTATTAGACACAGCGCCAAACAGAACATAGATTCTATATCACGCCACACGAAAAGTCCAAGAAACTTTTTAAATTATCACCTGAGCTCGCTTTGCAAAGAGATGAAAAGAACGTCACTTTGTAAGAGAGATTTATACTGTAAAATGGTAGATTTTCAATGAACACAAAAGAAGATGAGTCCGTTTGAAATATTCCTGAACGACTTTCGTATTTATATCAGTGTTATGATTAAATGAGGAGCTTGGGATCAAAAATAATCACATCCACAACTTAACAGAAATAACACACACTTTTCGTATAAAAACTTATCTTATAATTATTTATGTAACTGTATAATTTGATGTATTTTTTCTTACTTATTCATTTGACATCAAAGAAAGCTTTAAATTTTTAGTATTTGTAGCAATATAAAAAAAAAAAACTTAAAACCACACATTAACAGCGCAACACTTCACTTGGGTAGACTGAGTGGCAGCTGATTGAACTGGCATAGCCGAGAAATGCAAGCACGCTATAGGCTGATTTAGGGTTTGGTCAATTGTGATACAAAAGCTCTGCTGGATTTGGGCAGTTTTGATTTTATAGCCATATTTTCACATTGAATTTAGGCCAACTTTGAAGCATTCGATATATTTGTAACAACATATGGGGAGTAGGATATTCTCGATTCCTCTTTGAATTCAACGCGGAGTCAATTAAACTTTAGCGCTACGGCGGATTATCAGTATACGTATACACAGGTCTCTCTCTATCCTTTCTTTTCTAAAACACAATAGTGCGAGGTAAAAGATCGGTCCCGTGCAGCTCTTCATCGGGCCAATAATATGAGTAGTAAATTAGTTTATTTTCTTGATCGTTATTGCATTATGGAAAGCGGCCGTGAAACAGCGGCTGCATACAAATAACGAGTGGAGGTGGGGTACCTAGCTTACAATCAAACTACGAGGATTTGAGTGAGGCTGGAAATGCGATCCTGTTTTTTTCATTTGTCTGTTAATATTACAGCGATATCTCGTTTTATCTCAAAACTGGATTTGTGCACGTTTGATCCCAAACTCCTTATAATGTGTTCATTATTTATATTAAAATTGTCTTCCTATTTCCAAGATTATTTTTTTTTACTTAAATCTGCCATCACGTAACAAAAATATAATCTGTCTTAAATAATGATCGCTTTTATTTTGGGGCACATAGAATCCTAATAGAACACTACCCTTAATTTTTTTCACACCAATAAAGTCGAGTTTTAACAAGTAAAAATGAATATAACATATATTATACGTGGATTATTTCGTCCCTTCAGTTGATATAATCGAGAGTATAAAAACCAAAAACCATGCAATATAACGAAACCGGGATTTTCAGACATCTGTGAAAATGTTTTTCATAAAGGACTTCAGTGTAAAATTTTACGGCGCCATTTAAGCCGGTCCTGCGGAGTTTTAATGATGCAATGATGTAATGAGCTTATAAAAGGGATGTCCCTTTATGAACAATATCAAAGAATTAAGGATTTATGAACTTTGAAGCGGATATGGTTTCATTGGATTCTATTTTTTAGAACGCTGTGATTTAATATTATGTTTTCGATTGTTTTGGTTTGATTACTCTCACCTCTCACATAAGATTCACTTCAGTTAAACACTTTACATTGAAAACGAAATAATTATGAAATTACGAACGATGTAATTATTATAACTAATCTATATTTATATAAATGAATGTTTGTTTGTTTGTCTCGTATACTTAACCTATAGCATTCATCCGATTTCGATGAAACTTTGGTGAGTTGTACGCACACTCACGAAGGTTACTAAAAAAAATAATCTAAAATCTATAAAACCTTAAATTTTAAATCCAATATATGATGAGGTTAAAATAATTTGTAGATATTCATTAACAAAAAAGAAAATGGGAAATTTAGAAAGAAAGTAATGAACCACTTAAATATAATGACTTATTAAATAGGTAAGTATGAAGCAGTACATTGTATTCATTTTGAAAATATAATGCCTTTCCACTAAGAATTGACAGTTAACACCTTAAAATTGAATTAATAAATATATATAAATAGTAAATCAATTTAATTAAGTGTTTTGTTTCAGAACAGTTACAATATATAAGATATATTTGAAAATAGGAATTACACTATCTATATATATATTCGGCTTCCGTGGCGCAGTTGGTTTCGTCGCTGGCTACGGTTACGGATGTCTCGGGTTCAATTCCCGGTGCGGACGGTTTTCATAGATTGATCTTTCAATCGATTTATGGATTTCTGTTCGTAGTCTGAGCCCTCCCTCCCACCAATCCTATCCTCACGGGGCGTAACGAGAGCGATTAGCTAACCACTAGTCCTGTCATAGCCCTATCCTTCTATCCCTACTCTCTTCGAAAAAGAAAAGAGAGGTTGAGCAACTGAGTGACAAGCAGTTCTCGTAGAAAAAAATCTGTCAAGATACCCCCATTAGGAGACCATATGCTCCACATTGGGAGCGGACATGGAAAAAAATATATATATAAAAATGAATATTAGTTTGTTAGTTGCGTATGCGTTCCTATACTATTCATTCGATTGCGACGTAACTTTCGTCAGTTGTTGTACGCACACCCGAGAAGGTTCATGCAAAATAAAAATATTTAAAATACTAAAAATGAAAACAGAATCAAATAGGGATAAACAGCGACATTTCAGTTCGTGTTCGACATAAAAATTCGTGTTATTTTTAAATTTCAACTGCTGGTCTTAAATGGAAAATTTAGAGGAGGAGATGTACTGTTGACACGCATCTCAATGATTTCGACAGATATGCCGGTAGAATTCAATAGTGTACAGTTTCCAGTGCGACTCGCATTTGCAATGACCATCATCAAAGCGCATGGACAATTGCTACAAGTGTGTGGACTAAATTCGGAAAATCTATGTTTCTCAGCTAGACAGCTGTATGTGACCAGACGGAAAAACAAACAAAATTGTGTATCCAAAAGCGCTTCAATAAACATAATGAAAACATAAACTTTTTTTCTTTGAGTTGCATTGCAACGTATGCCAGGTAATCGCTAGTAATATATAAAAAAAACACTCCTCAATTTTATGTAATAATCAGGAGCAGTTTAGCTGACTAACTTATTTTCAGTTGAAATTGTTCACGATCAGCAAAATCGGCCTTGATCGTTGCATAAAATTAAATAAGTAAGTTAAAAAAATCGTTTACTATTTTTATAAATATAACATTGGAGAAATTACACATTATAAATGAGACCAGTAACATATTCCAAAATATCTTAAGCCCATACGGTCAGTGAGTTAAAGTGAGCTATTCCTAATTGTTTGCATCAAAGTAAATTAAATTTGTACCTCTCTTGAGACGGTAAATAGAGTGAAGCGACAATTTATTTCGTGTCCTTAAATAATGTATGCCCCCTTTGTTGGTGTCTCCAGTCACATGGTAAAGGATCCACTTGGTTATCAAGTGGGTCCTTTACCGTGTTGTTTTGTTAAAACTCTACTTGAGCATATCCCAAGTGAATAAAAACATCTGTGACATTTAAAATGTCCTGCAATGGGAAATATTTTATCTGATATACAAAATGTTAATGGTTCTATAATATATATATATCGTTTATTTGTTTTTTCCTTTACTATTATTTTGATTTCGATGAAACTTTGGTGAGTTGTTGTGTGCACACCCGTAAAGTTTTTTGAAGAATAACATTTAAATCTAAAGTCTAAAAAATAAATATAAAAAAATGAATCAAGTACGTACGAACAGAGACATCTCTGGAAAACTTTCTGGTTTATTCTATTTCTATGTTCGGAACTTGAGTCAGCCATAGAATAATATTCATAACTTAAGTAATTTATTTCATATGTGCTATGTATATCGTTGGAAATATGCAAACAATATCATATATTGTTTGAAAAGTATAAATGAATTACAATATAAAAAAAATCGGGTTTTTTCGGGATGAGAAAAATAAATCTGGGCTTCGGGTTGGGTTCGGGTAACAAGTGTGATATTGAGACTCGGGCTCAGGCCGGGCCGGGCCTAAAGATGACTGGCTCGGACCACGTAATTTTATGAAATTTCGGCCAGTGCAGACCTCTAATCCAAAAGCACTTCAATAAACAGAATTAAAACCTAAACCTTTTCTTTCTTTGAGTGGCATTGCAAAGCATGCCGGGTACTCACTAGTTTATTTATAAAT